>JAUDYJ010000001.1:191598469-193008469 GCA_030761175.1 Masticophis lateralis | reverse complement strand
GGAAGGAGGGAGGGAGGGGGGAGAGGAGGGAAGGAAGGAAGGAAGGAAGGAGGATTCTGATGCTTCCTGACAGCTTCCCACAAGGAAATTCAGTGGGAAAACCTGAAGGAAATTGGAGGTCACTCCCACTCCCCCTGCTTTTCTGTCCACCTGTGGTCATTTTGTTTCTGGTTTAGATAAGGAAATATTTCTGAAACAATGACCCAATCAATCAGGGATTCTCTAGTAGTAATCTAAAAACAATCTTTAACTCCATTTAAGTAGACATACATATGTATATACTGAAATATGTGGGTGGATGCGTTGACTGAAATATGTGGGTGGATGGGTGTTATTCTTTGCTTGTCCTTAGGTTATTGTACCCAAGGGCAAAAAAAAAAGGGCTCCAATGAATTACCATTCTGATGAATGTGTGCTTTTGGTAAACAGTGTTCCAAGAGTGAATCTGGTGTGTTGCCAGTCTGAAGCTTGTAAGAATTAAGACACTGACTTGAGACTTTCTGCAGTAATCTCTTCATCAATTCCCCACCTTTGGGTAAACAATGAGAAGGATGGTACTGTTTGTACTTGACCTCTGTTTACATAACAGAGCAGAAATTATGCTGTTCCTAGCTTCACTCAGTTACACCCAGAGGCCTAGCTTAGTCGGATCTCTCTCTGGAAAGCAGCTGTCCTTGTTTTTGTGTCAAATCCATATTTAATGCCCCCTTCTCAACTTTAGTTGTGTGTGGGGGTGAGGGTGGTGGTGGTGGTTTCTAATGCAATGTTCCCCTCTCTTTTCATTTAATTTACAAACGGGAGAGGGAAGACAGAAATACTTTCTCAGAATGGTGCTGAGTCATGGAAAGGAACTGTTGTGCTTGTGGAAAAGTGAGGCTTTTTTTACATCCAGGGAGGAAAAAGATTCTGTCAGCCATGACAGAGAACATTTGAAAAAGACTGTGAACTAGAAGACTGATTTATTTCCAGTAGGTATAATAAAAGTTCAGAAATACCAAATATTTATTGGTGTTTATAGGAAATGTTATCAAGGTCATGGGTTATGCTGTCAATCTCCATTCCTGCAAGTCACAACCCAAACTTCAGCTTGGTTCAGATCAGACAAATTAAAGCATTCCATTCAGCTAGCTGACATCCCAGACAGGATTCTCCAGATTTCTGGATCAAGCAGTCCTGACAAAATACATACACAGTAAGAGAAACACAACATTCTCATTGTGTTCAGATGAGATCCTTAAGAAGGCTGTCTTCATTCAGGGCCCTGTGTTTTCTCTGATAATGAAGCATTGTTCTCTGTGTGCAAACTACCCTCTTTGCATTGATATATGGGGTGGTATTTTCTGAGCGTGAATGGCAAATGTTCTTCAGATTGCTGTCATTCTGTAAGGATGTTGTGGTGTCTGCACCTTTAAGCCCACAGTGAGTGAGTATAGAGAAGTTCCTCCTGGTTGCATTCATCATTCTTGTGCAAGAACTACCGTATTTTTGGGAGTATAAGACGCACTGGAGTATAAGTGTACTCCCCTTAATTTTTGGGGAGGAAAATAAGAAAAAAGCTGATTGGCAGATGGACTCCCAATCAGCTGTTCCCAGAGTTGAATTTTAGCAACAGGTTCCTTGGTTGTGAGCTCTGTGCCTTGATTTTTTTTTTTTTTTTTTTGGCTTTTTTTCCTGCCTCTGAAAGTTCTGAAACTCCATTTCAGGAAAAAAAAAAAATCCTGCCTCTGAAAGCCTCCGAAACAGAGCTTCAGAAAAAAAGCCTCTGAAGCTCTGTTTGGGGGCTTCTTTTCTGAAGCTTTTTCCAGCCTCTGCAATCTCCGTTTGAAAAGCTGGGCGGGCTACATTCAGAGTATAAGACGCACCCAGATTTTCAACCTCTTTTTGGGGTGAAAAAAGTGCGTCTTATACTCCAAAAAATACGATACATAACTAATATCCATGTGGAAATACAGTAGGCAGTCTAAGAAATACAGCCTCCTTCCTGCAATCCTGCATGAGGTTGACTTAGTCAACACTATCCACATTGTTCTGACTTATGAAGCAGAAAATCTTTGCAAGGACTAACACTGTCTCATGGTAAGGCTCTCTTTATATGGAAAATCTGTATATTTTGTTACTTTTTAGGACTTCAGTTAATTAATTTCAGTGACTCTAAACAGAAGTCTTAGATGAAAGCCTGTAGAATCACTTCAATTATATTTATTTACTTTTTCACAGCCATTGCTATAAATTCTGAAAATATAATTTCGTTTCATGCAGGCTCTTCCTTAAACTGTTTTCCAGGAAAAACTCATATTGGAGTATTTGGGACCTGAATAAGTCTGCTTACTTTCAAGTAAGCAAGCCAGCTCTTCAGTATCTGCCAAAAAGATAGGAATGTGGATGCCATCTAGATTGGAAGGAAAACTCTTTCATAGGAAAGTGCAGGCTATTGGAAAAATGCCTCCAGACCCAGCCTTTTAATTTGTTGAGGAAAAGGAAGCCAGAGCATCTCCCCTTAAGCTAAAGTTTTTCAAACTGGTCATTTAAGATATGAAGACTTTAACTCTCAGAATTGTGAATAGGAACCAGCAGTTAAAATCCTCATATCTTTTTTGATCTTGGCAACTTTAAGTTGTGTGGACTTCAGCTCCCAGAATTCTCCAGCCAATTCCTAGTATTCAGAACAAGAGAATAACAAGAGTTGGAGGTCGTCTAGTCCAACACCCTGCTTAGGCAGGAAACCAACTGCTGCAGCTGCCAAAAAAGCCAATACAGCCCTAGGCGGCATTAAAAGTGGGATAGAATCAAAATCACATGAAGTGTTAATACTACTTTATAATGCCTTGGCAAGACCACACTTGGAATACTGCATCTAGCTTTGGTCACCACAGTATAAAAAAGATGCTGAGACTCTGGAAAGAATGCAGAGAAGAGCAACAAAGATGATTCGGGGACTGAAGGCTGAAACATATGCAGAACAATTGCAGGAATTGGGTATGTCTAGTCTAGTGAAAAGAAGGACTAGAGGTGACATGATAGCAGTGTTCCGATATCTAAGATGTTGCCACAAAGAAGAGGGGGGGGGGTCAAGCTATTCTCCAAAGCACCTGAAGGCAGGACAAAAAGCAATGGATGGAAACTAATCAAGGAGAGAACCAATCTAGAACTAAGGAGAAATTTCCTGACAGTTAGAATAATTAATGAGTGTAACAGCTTGTCTTCAGAAGTTGTTGGTGCTCAAACACTGGAGGTTTTTAAAAAGAGATTGGATAACCATTTGTCTGAAATGGTTTAGAGTAGGGATGTCAAACTAGATTTCTTCGAGAGATAGATCAGGATTGTAGTTTTCCGTGGGCTGGGAGGGAACAGGATGGATGCCTCCTGCAGCACCCTGCTGGCCAAAATGGGTCATGTGGGCCCCCATGCCCTGTTTTCAGTCTGGACGGCCTCCTACAGCACTCTGCCAGCCAAAACGGGGCACAGGGAGCCCACATGGGCCCCCCATGCCACGTTTTGGCTGGCAAAATGCTGCAGGAGGCCATCCAGGCCAAAAATGCAACATAGGGGCCCCCCATAGCCCCCACCCCCGCATACTGTTTTTGCTAGCAGAGGCACTGTGGGCCGGTCCTTTGCTATTTCCAGGCAGGCACCGTGGGCCAGATTTAAGTACCCCAGGGGCCGTATACAGCCCACGGGCCTTGAGTTTGATACCCCTGGTGTAGATTTCTTGCCTGAGAAGGGGGTTGGACTAGAAGACCTCCAAGTTCCCTTCCAACTCTGTTATTCTCTTATTCTGAATTCTAGGAAATGGCTAGAGAATTCTGAGAGTTGAAATCCACACAGCTTAAAGTTGCCCAAATCGAACAACACTGCTTTGGACTGATTAAATAGAATAGATATATCCCTTCTGCAGGAGGTGTTCTTATAGGTAACCTGGATTTATTCCATGCAAACTTTTGAACTGTATCTGGAAAGAAACAGGTATACAAAGCAGAGCAACTGTAATGATGACAGAACCCAATTAAAAATGTCCCATCTCACCTCCCCACCACAACCAGGGGTGGGTTCTACTTACCTTTACTACCGGTTTGCAGTGGGGCCATGCACCCTTGCTTCGCTCATGCACGCACTCTTCTGCACATGCACAGAAGCATTTTAATGATGTTGGGGTTGGTGGGTGGAGCCTCCCGACGGTTTTACTGCCGGTTCTATAGAACCAGTGTGAACTGGGGACAACCCACCACTGCCCACAACATATAGGCTTCTGCATTTTGCAGCATTTTGAGTCTGCAATTCATCTTCAAGTAGAGTACCTTGTAATAACGGAATTATGAAAAAATGAGGATTCTCAAATGGATTAAATAATGAAATGTAGAACTCTCAATTATAATATTTTTTTTAACATTATGAAGTATTTTAAAATGAAAAGAACAAAGCAGACTGGCCATTCAAATGTCATATTGTCCTACCATATCAATTACCTAACATGAGTAATAGCGTGGATTACAGCCTGGCTATCTCCATGGAAAGGAAGGACACAATCTCCAGATGGTCTGATACAAATAAAAATAAAATCAATTTATAAGAAATTGTGCAACAATAAGTAATGTATGCTAGGATAAGTACAAGAAAAGCATAAGCCTGAATTTTCCTCCTCTTTTTTCATTATTAAACATTCACTTTTATGAAGATGAAAATACAAAGATATTCAGTCAGAAGAGAGAGAACAACTTATTTGTATTGTAATTTTTTAAAAAAATAAATAAATTGAAGGTAAATTCTTTTGAGATTTCACGGTGATCTAGCTCACTGGTTTCAATGTTTTCCAATAAACAGCATAATATTAAAATAATGGAAGAAACAAGCAGGAACACCTAGAGACTTGACTGAATTTGAAAATATAATTTGGAACCTTTGTTGAACCTTATTCAGAAATTGGTGGTCATGTATGATTTAGAAACGGAACAAGTTAAAGTTTGAATGATTAAATAGATGAAGAAGTTTGATCTAGTAATAGATACGCAACAATGGGAATTTTAACAACAAATGCTTGTTCCTTTATATTTTTATCTGTTGCTTTGTGTATGTTTATTTTGTTATTCTTATAGTTGTTTGAGATAATTCATGAGCATTTTGTTTTAGGCTTTAAACTCTTTCTTGCTTTATGTTGCATTCAGCATTAAGGCTACAAATTGAGCTGGGAGTGGACTGGAGAATATTATCTAAGTGGACCATTCTATTAATGGTAAATTCAAATTCCATTTTTTGAACCTGGGATGCTTATTGTCTGCCAACAATTGCCTTTGCCCAGCAGATGCTTTACTTCCAAAATTCTATTTGAATCAAGTGATAATTCTGAGAGCAAATAGTAAATTCAGTGGAGAAGGGATCAGTTGAACCCTTCTTTTGTGGTTCAGATTGAGGAAGCAACCAAATCTCTATTGCTTTTGTAAAAGAAGCATGGGAAATCTCCAACAAGGGATTCAAACATTACTAACATGTAGCCTGATTTAACATTCCTCATTTTCCTTGAGGAAATCTCAATGAATCCAAGGGGATCTACTTTGTGATACTTACGTATAGTATTGCACTATAAATTACCTGTATTTAGTAAAATCCTAATGTAGTCCATATGCTTTGTGCACTACAAGCCACATTGACATTTTTCCCTATGTGTAATGAAGTTGTCAACAATTCTTGTGAATTATATGTTTGCTTTAAATTGGCTGCCTTGGGAATTTTACCCCAATTAATAGCATTGACATATGTTTAAAAACAGCAAGTGAAAAGTTCAATCAATTACTTAGAAATGTTTTGTGAGATGGGCAGGCGTATAAATGTGATTAATAAATAAATAAAATACAATGTCTGATTTCCCTTCAGGACATTCCAAAGCTTGTTATGGTCAACCCAATCAAAGAACTTGCTAAAATAAATGAAGCACATACTGACTTATTTTTGGTACCCTTTGGCTTTCTCAATTATCCAGTATGCATCAGCAATGTCTCTTGTTTCTCAGCTTTCTGTAAAGTCTGCTTGAACTTCTGGCATCACTCTTTCTGTGAATGATTCTATCTCTATTGGATAATCCTTAGCATTATTTTGTTACCAGGTAAAATTAAGGATATTGTATGATAGTTTGCCAATCTGTTAAGATCCCTTTTACATTGATATGCAGCAGTGGTGAAATTCAAATTTTTTTACTACCAGTTCTGTGGGCGTAGCTTGGTGGGTGTGGCTTGGTGGGCATGGCAGGGAAGGATACTGCAAAATCTCCATTCCCACCCCACTGTGGGGCCAGCCAAAAGTGGTATTTGCCAGTTCTCTGAACTACTCAAAATTTCCGCTGCCAGTTCTCCAAACTGCTCAAATTTTCCACTACCGGTTCTCCAGAACCTGTCAGAACCTGCTGGATTTCACCCCTGATATGCAGCTGACCTTTTCTGATTTCATTGCCTACTGTGTCATTTTCCAAGTTTACTCACAGTTTTGTTAGAACTTTTACTGATTTTTTTTTTGTTGCTTGCCATTTTTTTATAGATATTCCATCAATTCCTCTAGCCTTCTGACTTAGTAATGATCAAGATGGTGATTTAATTTTGTGTCTAATACTACAGGTTAGAGAATACTTCCTAAGGTAGGGTGGATATTGATAGCTCTTTTTACTAAAATTCAATACATCTTTTACTTCTTTTTTATCTTAACTGAATAAATTACAATTTGTTTATTGGAATCTTTTAGCATATTAATTCAAGGTTGGAACTTCCTGAATTTGAAATCTCTTGGAAGTCTTTGTTTTTTCTGGGTCTCTTTCCATCATCCGTGTCTTTACAGATGTAGAACTGCTTCTCATCTTTTCTAATAGTTCTTTGAAATTTTTTGTTAAGTTTTGTCCTGAGACTTTGGTCTTTCTGGCATTGGTTTCCCTTCTTTTCTTGGCAATTTCCACTGTTAGTTCTGACATCCAGTTTTCTTACCTCTGTTCGCTTTCATCTTTGGCAGTCTTTTCCAGCATTAATACTTAATCATTTCTTTGATTTTATTCCACAATACATCTGGTTCCCTATCAAGGACATTCAAGACATCTAAATGATTCATGATATTTTCCTTGCAAATGGTAAAGATCATACTGTGGAAACTGACTGGCTTTCTTGGCATTTTTACATGACCAGCTTGAGACCTGTTCCACAATCTGCCTCTAGTCTCACCTTGCTTGAATGTCCTGTTGATTTCAGACTGAATTTGATCAGAAAACTCTTCACCCTCTTGTGCAGCAGTAACTGGAGCACAAACCCAGAAAGCTGAAAAGGTCCTTTAACATCATTATTGTTGTGTCCTGCGCTAAGCTAACAATTATAAAAAAGTGAATTGAGATTCCCATCAGAAAAGTATAGGAATTTATTCTTGCCTTGCTGTCTTTCCTAAAGGAGGGAAAAGGAGGTAGGAAGGAAAGAATATTGCTAATATCTCTAATACTAAAACAGAAGTACTATATAATGTATTTTGTGTGTATTTCTGTCCCTTCGAGTCAGTTTTGATTCCTGGTGACTGCCTGGATTTGTCTCTGCTGTTTTCATGACAAGATTTCAGAAGTAGTTTGCCCTTGTCTGCTACCCATGGCCCGAAGTCACTCAGGCTGGATTTATGCCTAAGGAAAGACTAAAACTCATGATCTCCTATTTTCTAACATTATGTCTTAACCACACAGTTATCAGTCGGAATGTTGGCTTTGTATAATAAATGAACCCAAATACTTTTTTATTTTTTACAAGTTCATCAAGCATGATAAAACGCCCTTTCACTATGTACACGTTTTCAACATACATCTGAAATGCCCTTATACGTTCTAGACATTATTTTATACACGTTTTCTTTGAGATCAGAACAAGAGGAAACCATTGTAATCTGTTTGTATACAGAATTCATAGTCAATATTTATTGTTATTCTTTCAGAAACAACTGTTTTGGCATCCATAAATACTTACAAAAAATAAAATTATGATTAATTTAACAATAAAACTGTTCCATTAATATTGGAATCTTATTCATCCTTTCCAGAAAAAACAGGGATTCAGTTCAGCACCCCAATGTTTAATGATCACCAAAAGTTGAATGTAAAAAAAAGTAGAGTTATCCTTAAAAATATAAACAGTGAACTTTAATGACTGCAGCGATATATTTATATCCAGATGATCACTGTTTACAATCAAGGAAAGAAAATATAGTGAGGTGCTTTTTGTCACATCTGTTCTTATAGTTATTTGCACATATTCAAATAATCAGAAATTTACTTTAGGTTATATCTCAGTAGTTTAGGATCTTAAGTGTGATTGATGGCCCAGATTGGATAAAAGTCCCACATTGATTGCCAAATATCTTATTTTACAGCCTCAGAATGTTCATATTGCTATAAAACATTGTTGTTGTTTTTTATGTTGCTTGATTTAAAAAAAGGGGGATGGGGAAGACATTATACAATGATAACTGTAAAGATAGGGGGATGCAGTGGCTAAGACGTGAGTTTGTTGATCAGAAAGGTTGGCAGTTCAGCAGTTTAAGTCCCTAGCGCCGCATAATGGAGTGAGCTCCTGTTACTTGCCCCAGCAGATTCTGCCAACCTAGCAGTTCGAAAGCATGCAAAAATGCAAGTAGAAAAATAGGGACCACCTTGTGAGAAGGTAACAGGGTTCCGTGCGCCTTTGGCATTTAGTCATGCCGGCCACATGATCATCAGACAGCGCTGGCTCTTCTGCTTAGAAACAGAGATGAGCACTGCCCCCTAAAGTCGGGAATAGAACGTATGTGTGAGGGGAACATTTACCTTTACCTTTAACTATAAAGAAGTGGGAGGAAGAGGATTGCACCTGAACAGTGGGCTGAGTTATTGACTATTTTGCATACTTTTTAAATTCAGTACATTTCAGTGTTGCTTTATTTTTGTTTGCAGACTGTAATGGTTAAAATAATATGGCATTCTTTGAGTTCAAAATTGGAAAAGCTGAATCACTGACTTACTGATAACGAAGTCTTTAAAGCTGTTACTTTGCAGACCTCAAAAACAGATAAGAGCTTAGTGCTGTTTTGTAGCCAGTCTACTGAGTTCATTTATATCAGTATTTTAAAAGTGTGATCCTAGGACCCTCACAGGCCTTCAACAGTTTTCAGTCTCCACTGAAAAATAATACAGTATTAAAGTCCCATCAAACAATCATGAACAGCAGTAGTGGCAGTGAATACATCATTTGTGATTTTTAAAAAAATATGGTAAATATTTATAAACGGAACCCATACAAAGATCTTCTGGAGTCCTCCATAATTTTTCAAAGTGGGAATGGATCCTAGGAGAAAAACAGTTTATACTAGTCTGCTACCCCTTCAAGCAATACTTTTTATCTTCAATTTTTGTATTCTTTTTTCCCCCAATTAAATAATCTATGTGATCTTCTCAGGAGACAAAATCATTTTGGAAAACAGTAGTGGTCCCCTTAACTTTTAAATCTGAAGTAAAAAAAAATGGTTTATTTTTAGACTCCTTAGTTAACAGCCCCTTTCAGCTTTCTTTACTGAGCATGCTGAAGGATAGAAAAACAGCTTCTCCTGCCTACTTATAGCATAGGGGTCGCCCAGGCCTTGCTGAGGATTGTGGGAAATCCCCCTATTGCATACTATAGATGGCCAACTTGAAGTCCTCTCAGAAAGGACTCATAGCTTTGACCAACAAGTTCAGGGAGAGTTGAACCAGAGACTCTACTTGGCAATGCTGCCAGTTCCAATATTGCCCTACCTTGCCAGCCATTGCACAACTGATTGACATGCCAAGTATTTTCTTGTGGTTCATGTTACTTTAAATTTGTTAGTATGTTGTGTAGGCCTGTACTAATGCATTAGATATATTGATCCCTGTAAAAATTAGAATTCAGTTTTGGTATCCTCTTCAGTAATCCCATTTATATCAGAGTACATTTGGTGAAAACTACCCTGTACTTTATTATTCCATTAATTTATTAGCAGATAGGCTATAACACCTTCTTTTGAGGCATCAGATGAAAATAATGTTTGGTAGAAGGACTAATAATTCTACTACCAGAACCATTGGTGTGTATCAGATGGTGGGTAGGGTGGGGATCAGAAGCACTGAGTTTCAAAGACAAGCAGATAATGGCTTTATGATTAAGAGTTCAAAGAGTTTCAAAGAGAAGCACATGAAAGCTACATAGACAACTAAGACACAGACCAGTAGAAAAAGTGAAGAATACAAATAATGGCTAAATCCCAAATCATACATTTATGAAACTGTGCTAATTAATTTAATAACATTAAAATCATTCTTCCATCAATGTCAGCTAACAAAAAAGTTAACTATCAGGAAACCTTCTAAAAAAAATGAGTTGCACTTAGTGAGTATGAATCATAGCCAGATTTTGCTGCAATGTGCCCAGATTTTTTTCCTCCCATAAATTCACTGCTTCATATATAAATTCCTCCTTATTTCTACTTTTAGGCCTATTTTACCATTATAACCAATATATTTCAGATGAATGAAATCAACTCCAGCTCTTATGAGGTATGACTAATTAAACTGAAGGAAGCCAAGACATGTTCAGTATTCACTATAAGGGATGTTATGTTCTCTTTGGTTAATTTAGTAATGATAAACTATAGCAAAAACAGATGTTTTTTCTAGATATTGGCATCAAAATAAAATGGATGAATTCTAACTCCTTAATATATCTAACAATGAAGCAAAGGCCAATTGATATGGAGAATGTTTATTTCCATGACAATATTTAATTTTATTGATATTAGATAGGTGGTTTTAAACGTTTTTGAATTAATCCTATCACATTGGAAACAACCATAAATGTGTTCAAACAAGCTGTACATGTTCCCTAATGAACTATTCTTCTTCGGCCAATATATTAGCTAATATATTTCAGAAAATTATGAGAACTTTGGAAAAAAAAATACTCCAGGCTATTTACAAAACCAAGGGACAGATGACTCATGCATCTGTTTTGAAGATAGATGCAGATGCTGAGTTTATTATGTCCTTGACTAACGGATGAGAAAATTAAATGCGTGCAGCAGGATTGAATATTTCTCACCTGGCTCCTCTGATATTCCAAAATAGATTGCAAAATATATGGATTCATCTGCAAGGGAGTCTGTACCAAGGGTGAAATGTTACCAGTTCAGACTGGTTCGGCTGAACTGGTAGTAGCGGTGGTGTGTGGTTCGGAGAACCGGTAGTGGCGGTGGTGCATGGTTCGGAGAACCGGTAGCTGCGACAGCACGAGGCTCCACTAACCTGCCCGGATGTTGTTACCTGTTTTTGACCCTCTGTGCATGTGCAGAAGGCATGCACAGAAGTCCAGTTGTGCATGTGACGTGCTCGTGTGATGTGCACACTTCTGAACCAGTAGGGAAGATAAGTAGATTTCATCCCTGGTCTGTACCTTGCTGCATTCTACAGTATGCTTTTCATAAAGATAGGGTAAACAATTAATCTAGATTTCATCCAAAACATAAGTACAGGTGACCAAATGGAGTTTTTATTTTAAAATTATGTGGCCATGGGGTCTACCTATTGAGGTATCACTGCCTACAAGATATTTTAGTAGGGTATCTACAAAATACACATTTAATCAGTAATTAATTCTGCTTTTTTTCTGTAGCTGGCCTTGAATCAATATGCCGCCGTAATTATAGTTCAGGCATAGACTCAAACACATATTTTCAGTCGAGCTTTTTAAAGTTTTAGGACATTTATATATTTTTTTCATTGTGCAAAATTACATGTTTACAGATTACTTGGACCATTTTGATTGGCGACATACAAATCTGCAAAATAAATGTACAAACTTTTCTTGGTAAAAGTTTGTTTCAGTCCTAGGAAAGTTATTGTGACTCCAATGGAAGCAAGATTTACCATTTGAATCTTCACTGAGTAACTTGTGATAAATCTCAGATTTCATCATATGTAAAAGTGAATCTATGGCATATGCCAGAGGTAGCACGCAGAGTCCTCTCTGCTGGCACATGTGCCATCGCCCCAGGTCAGATCTCCGTGGCGTTTCTTTCGTGAGCTTCTGTTTCCTTGCAAACGACAAAACAGAAGCTCATGAAAGAAAAAGATCCTACCTCTTGCCGCACTGCCGGTGTTGGGATGCCCTGCCTCCTGCTGGCCAGCTGATCTTCGGGTCTCTGCTGTGCATGTCCACGCACATCCACACATGCGTACTAGCATGCTCTCACTTGCGTACGTTTGCACCTTTCAGTTTGGACATGCACGCGCGCGCAGTTTGGGCACTCAGTGTCTAAAAGGTTTGCCAACACTGGCATAGAGGATCCCTATATACAGGACGTCCTTGACTTACGACCACAATTGAGCCAAACATTTCTGTTGTTAAGCAAGACATTTGTTAAGTGAATTTTGCTCCATATTACGACTTTTTGCGCCACAGTGGTTAAGCGAATCATTGCATTTGTTAACTTAATAACACAGTTGTTAAGTGAATCTGGCTTCCTCATTGACTTTGCTTGTCAGAAGGTCGCAAAAAAGATCACACGACCCTGGGATACTGCAACCATCATACATATGAATCAGTTGCCAAGCCTTCAAATTTTGATCATGTGACCATGGGCATCTGCATCTATCTGCAACAGTCGTAAGTGTGAAAAACAGTCATAAGACACTTTTTTCAGTGCCGTTATAACTTTGAATGGTCACTAAGACAACTGTTCTAAATTGAGGACTACCTGTACATATAACTACCCTGTTTTCCCCAAAATAAGACATCCCCTGATAATAAGCCCAATCAGGCTTTTGAATGCATGGCAATAAAGCCAAGCGCTTATTTCAGGGTTCAAAAAAATATAAGACAAGGTCTTATTTTTTGGGAAACACGGTATATAACTAAAACTAGTTTATACGTATACCATGTACTCTCTCTCTCCACATCATCTTATTCTTGCAAACAATTCTTACTTCTTCTTCTTCTTCTTACAATTATATTTGTACATAATTTCAAATAATACTTTTTCTTGTTTAAAAATTTCCTATCTTTCTTTTTCAGGATCTCCATCTCCATCTAACAAAATATTCTTTATCAATCTTCTTCTGCTTAACCCATTACTCTTCCTTCACATATTTGTTTTGTAAATCAGTCCACATTCATTCTTTCTACATATCAACCCATTAGAATGTACTTTTTTGTACTCATGATTTACATTTATAGCAGCACATATTCATTTAGTAGCCATATATTACCATTTCTTATTGTTTTTCACCATACACACTCCTGCCCAGTTTCCATCGCATTCAATTTCATTTTACATCTTTCTTGACATGCTCATATTTCAAAAGCATACTTTTATATTGAGCTATTTTTTATTTTGTTTTTTTAAATTCAGACCTTACAAAAGACCTCACTATCATTCTGTCACCATTTGACCTTTTTCAGATTTCTTCTTTCATTTTCTCATCTCCAGTAATTTTTTTACCATTTATGTACAATGATGAAATAACTGAAAAATTCAACTTTTTATCTTCTATTTAAAAGAAAGCCACCTTGCTGATGAAACAATACTCTTTCCAGCTATACCTCTTATTGCATCATTTATTTTAACATTCTTTGCAAACAATTCGCATTCCAGTGTCAACCCTGAAGTGAAGTTGGCTGAAGCCATCTTGCAGGCTTCATGGTGGGAGAGGGAAATAGTTAGATGGGGTTTTGTAGTCAAAACAATAGTTTTCCTATGGGAACCAAGGACATTGGCCAGGGGAGGAGCAAGTAACCCGGCAACCAACCAGCACCTGGATTGGATAGCGTGACCAGTGACTTGGTGGGTGGGGGGGGGGAGGAAAAGTTTTACTTTTAATTAGGTGAAAGCTGCAGGAAACTTTAGATTCGGCTTTCACCAGTTGTGCCAATATGAAGTACTCAATAAATTGTTCTTTGAGGAAGCTGCCTGCCTGCGGAGTTCTGTTTCTATCGGTGTATTACTTGGAACGCTGACATCCGGCCAATAACATAGAATTAGCTAGCTAGCTAGCTAGCTAGCTGAAATGTCTGTAAATTTATTAGAAAGAACACACACACACACACACACACACACATTTCTAAAATTCTGTTTTCACTTTGTCATTACGGGGTACTGAGTATAGATTAATGAGAAAAAAAATGAATTTCAACAACTGTAGAATCAGGCTGCAGCATAACAAAATTGACAAAAGTGAAGGGGGCCCAAGTACTTTCTGAATACAGTGTATATACCCACAGAGAAAAACGGTCTACCAAATTAAAAAGAGAAATTATACCATTCTATTCAAATATGTTCTTCCCAATGTATAGAAAATAGACAGCCCTTTTTTTCCTACTCTTTTTGATGATTCAGCCTTCCCCTGTTCTGCTGAATCTGTTCACTCATAACTGAAAATGTGTATGTTCCTTGATTTCTTCTTTATTTTGTGATTCATCAAAGTAAGGTCATTTCAATTCAGAGTGCTTTAGGAAGGCATCTTGAGAAATACAAATCCTAGAAGCTGTCACGCATTAACTGAGGAGATTGTGTTCTACAGTGTGGATGTAGAAACAGTGATGTACATGTTATTGCCTTAGGCTCTCTGATTGTCGTTCTGATGTCCTCTCAAATGAGTGCCTTCTGTGTCAAATTAATGATAGCATGGGAAGATATTCCAGGTTTATTGATCTATTTATTCATTTTGCATACAACTGCATTTACAAAATAGACTTTCAATGCTCAGTACATTATTCCCAAAGAAAAAGAGGTGAGGGTGGGAGAGATTGTTGTGTCTGGAGCTTGGGTATCTGTTTAATTTCTTTTTCCTTCTCCATTATCAGTTATGCTGATATGATTCTTCCAGGGCCTTGGATTTAGCAATCCCTCTTTCCTGGATTTTCCCTTCCTCATTGGATCGCAAATGCAGACAGTACACAGCGACGAGTTACATAGCCCATTCATTTTTTTCTGTCTTAATCATACATTTCATTATAAAGTGATAATTGTTTCTACAGAGAATAATATAATTTAGTTTAAGCGTGCTGTTATCATTTGTTAGCTCCTAATTGTCATACTTAAATAATGTCAAGACACATTTTCATTACTACCTCTGTTTATTCTTTGCTCCAAGATGTTATTCTTTGGAGCAGTTCCGCTGAACAATGCTTTTTAGTTATATGCAGAAACTTGGCCTCCTCTTTTGGGAGAGGAAAGGATTAGTACCTATATATTAAGTGTGCAAGATGGCTAAGGGGACTCAAGTCTTTTTGAAAAAAAATATATTTATAATACCCTGAATAGTCACACTAGGACATTATATTCTTGGTAAGAGGTTCCACTTTAGAAGCACTTCTTGGATTACTAAGAAGCCATGTATCATTTTGGGGGGTCATGTGACCAATCCAGGAAGTGCTTGGAAAGAAGCCGGCCTATGAGGAAATTACTATTGCTTTGAGGAAGCAGGATGATTAATTTTTTTAAAAAAAACTAATAAAGAGAAGATTCATTAGCCAATATGTACACTTAAAAGTAAAATTCCTTGCCCACTCATGACAACTTTTTAAAAAAATTGTTCCATTCTTTTCTAAAAATACTTCTTCTGCTAGGAGTAAAGAACTTAGCAAAACCAGGAAGCCACATTTGGAAGAGATCTATTTGGAATAAGTGTGGAATAAGTGGAACTCTCTTAACTGTTTTCATTACTTTCAGTACTGTAGTCAAATTTCATGTAATAAATTTGATACAAAAAAAAAGCATATTTTTTGCCATTTTTTATATTTGCATTATGAATATGATTTGGGTTTTTTTTTAAAAAAATTCTCAATTTAATACAATACATTTTTTATTATTTTCAGTAATATGCAAATTTTGGTATGCATTTTTTCCATAGCATCCTCATTTGGACTTTTTACATTTTCAATACATTAGGGAGGGTGTGAATTTTAAAGAGTTAACCTTTGAGTGGCATGTTGCTTTAAAAGTGCAACATTAGTTAAATTTGCATTAAAATATAAACCCAATTAATTTTCCTCATCACTATTTTTATTAATACGGTAGCTAGATTTCAGAATGGGAACGTATAATTTCTGATGGCAATGCCTTTTTAATTATTTATTTGGGATGAATATTTCTAGAACTTTGGAAAAATGCATAAAACACATTCCTAATTCCTTTTAATGAGAATTTATTGCCTGCTCTTTCCAGGCTTGTGAAATGTGGCAGCAGAAGAAATTAATTCAATCTTTGCAATTAACTGGAAGGTTTACTTTCTCAAAACACTCCAGAACTAAACTATTTGCCTCAATAGCATTTTAAAAAGTTAAAAGTATTACTGTCTGAAATATTAAGAGAGGAACAAAAAAATATTCAAAGAACACTTTAACTTAGAATTCTTATTCAGATTTGAGCTCCTTAAGATTACAGATGCACTTATATTTCATAACTACATTGTCTTTTTGCATTTATGTAGCGTTTGGTTTGTTGTTACTAATTTTTCATAATATTTATATATGCTATATATATATTCATGTGTGTGTGTTTGTGTATGTGTGTTATTTGAATACACAAATTTATTTATACATAAATATACACACATACATACTATACACAAACACAAATACAAACACACACATGTATAACATAAAACACATGTTTTATGCTTTATTCGAAGTAATAAGTGTGTTTGTGTGTGTGTATTATTTGAATAAACCAAAAAGGGTTTTTTTGGAAACCTGACTATGCTCCCGAGTCTGGATCGCTACAGTGCCAAGGCCTCGCCTCCTAGCTATATTGTTAGCAGGCCAGACATCTTGCTTTATATATACTTTGAATTAGATGTTTTAATGTTTTTACTGTTTTAATGCCTTTTACTACTGCTTTTATTATTTTAAAATGTTTTTAAGATTTTAACTGTAACATATGTTTTGAATTGTGAGCCGGCCAGAGTCGTTTGCTGAGATGGACGGCTATTATAGAAATCAAATGAATAAAGTAAAATAAATAAACACAAACCAAAAAGTGAATAACAAGTTCAAACGCTGAAAAAGATTTTCAAGTTTTACTAGAATGACACTGAGCTGTACGTCACAGCTACATCAGACCTGGATTGTCTCTCTGTATTATAATGACCCATTCAATCATCTAGTCATGGACTGTTTTTGTTATCACCCTTCCCCATTCTGGCATTTCCGAAGGTATTGAACTACAGTTCCTGTTGTTACTTACCCTGATTAAGCCCGATGGAAGCCGTATTACAAGAATACATTTAAAAAGGAAAAGATCATTATTTAGGAAAAGATACCATACAGCAAGCAATGTATATAACGTAAGGAGGAAGATATACCACAGCTTCTGTTCTTATCATACAACTTTTTTCAGCTGATGACTGCCATTACAAACATTTGCTAAAGCAATCCAGATTTTGATGAAATGAGCCTCAGGCACAATATTGAAACCATTTATAAACCGATCCAGGAGTCTCTAGATCAAGAACTGTAACTTAAATATCACATTTCTTTCAAGTCTACCGTTGAAGTCTAACATCTGAAAATCTTTTGACCCTGTCTCCAGATGGCTGTAGGTTACAAAACAGACCATGCAGAAAATGAATGGGAAGTAAAGAAGCACTGATGAATGGATGAAAAGCACTGTGTGTATTCACCACCACCCCTTGGCCCTCACACATATAACTCTTTAGTAACTTAGTTTTGTAAGATTATTTTCTTGGGACATATTTGGGTTCTGTGATGTCATCAAAATAATTGATTGATGGATTGATTATGTGCCATCAAGTAGTTATTGACTTAGTGACCAGATAGATAGATTTTTCTCCATGACAATGTGCCCCTAACATGGTCTTTCTGGTCTTCTAACTATGCATACATTATCGCCATTACTAAAACCATCCACTTTGTTGATTTCCTGGCATATCTTGTTCAAAAACCTACATTGATAGCATAAACAAAGCAGCCAACCCAAGAATGGAAATAATATCAACAAGCTACTCTTTGCAGATGATCGATAATAAGTATAGCTAAGAAACTGCAATAACATCGTATAGCCATGAACCAAGAATGCAAGGCAAATAATATGAGAATCAGCAAAGAGAAAATAGAAGTAATGTCAATCATAAGGGGGAAAAATCATATCTTAAACATAGCAATAGAGGAAACAAGCATAAAATAAATATTAAAGTTCAAATATCTAAGAATAACATTCATGGGAGATGTTAAAATGGACAAAGAGATTAACACACAATGCAGTAAGACAAACCAAGTTATGGAGACAGCTAGATCCACTTCTACAATGTAAGGTACTACCAATCAGTACAAAGAAAAATCTCATACAAAGAATATTCATCCCCACCCTATGGTACCATTGTCAAACATGGCCAAAAATAATTAAATATAAATGAAAGTTAGTCACCACAGAAATGAGATGTTTGAGAAAAGCTGCTGAAGTGACCAGAAGAGATAAAATCAGAAATGAGACCATAAGAGAAAGAATCGGCAAGGAACAAATCCTAAACTATATACAGAAACAATAAATAAAGTGGTTTGCTCATCTGGAGTGGATGTCTTGGGATACCATATTGTTCAAGGCATATACAAAAAGAGGAGAAGGTGAACACAAGGCAGACCCAGAAGATGGAGAGACAACATCAAAGACACACTACAACAACATCAATTAACAATGGTTGAAGATACGAGAAGAGCAAGAACCAGAACTTTGCATCTCAATTGACTCCTGAAGTGGTAAAAGAGGAAGAAGAGGAAGAGGAGGAGGAGGAGGAGGAGGAGACATTCCCATGATTTGTTCACATATAATTGAAAGGAAAAATTACTCACTCAAAGATGATTTGCATTACTATAACAGTGAATTATTCCAGTGAATTAAGGGTAAACTTTAATTTCAGCTGTATTTGGTTGAACATGAGCTCCTCCAGAGGCATAGACTTCAACATCTGGAATTCTGAGAAATGGCCACAGTTGTGTAGTAATTTGGAGAATGTACCATAATAAAATAACTGGTAATTAGCCAGTCACTAAGGCCTTTTCTTTTTCTTCCTAGCAGTATAAGGAAGTTTTTTGGCTATATCAAATGACATGAAGAGTTCTGGTCTACAATAAATTGCCTCTAGAAAACTGGTAAAGGAATATAGTTTTGCTTTCTCACAACATTAAGATGTATAAGTAAAACTTACTTTTTTTCTACTTGTGAAACAATCAGTATCAAGGAATGTTGCATTACTTTGTCATTAATTCCAGTACAAATGTTCTTTCTCTTTTAGGTGAACAATTTTACTGGAAGGAAAAAACCCTCACCCTAATTGCATTTTATTTACTGTTTGTTCAAGCTGGGAGTAGGTAGCATGGATGTTTGAATGCACATGTTTTAGCACATCTAAGTCGGTGGGGTGGGGTGGGGGTGGAATCTGTCTGGGTGCACTGGAATACTGATATTTGAATGCACAGCTGAATGCTTCTTTCCATTCACAACCTTAACAGCATTAGACTGTTAAGGTCTATAATTTATATCATAATATAAAGTTAGTTTTTCCACAAGCATAAGAACAGTTCAATTAAAAACATTTTAAAACAATGAAAAACTCAGAAAGAGTGCCGAGAAGAGCAACCAAGATGATTAGGAGACTGGAGGCATATGATGAATGGTTGCAGGAACTGGGGATGGCTAGTCTAGTGAAGAGAAGGACCAGGGGAGACATGACAGCAACATTCCAATATCTTAGGGGCTGCCACAGAGAGGAGGGAATCAAGCTGAGAGGAGGGAGTCAAGCACCTGAAGGCCAGATAAGGAATAATGGGGCTTCTTCTGCCACACAAATTTCCTCACATAACTATCTAGCAGTTAAAAAAAAAACCACTATCCAGTCTTGCAGGGGCAGTCTGAAATAAATAGTTCCATTTCGGAAGTATGTGGGTTTTAATTGTAGCTATCCTACCAAGTAAGGAGAGAGAAGAAGAAGCCCCGGATAAAACTTAAAATGCTCCAAGAGGCTCCATGTAGAGAGGGATTTGGTCTACCAAAATGGGAGTTTTACTACCAAGCGGCTAATTTAACTTGGATTAGAGACTGGATGCTTTTAAATAGGAAGAGGACTCTTACATTGGAGGGTTATGATTTGTGTCAAGGTTGGCACCATTTTCTATGGAGGGAGAGGGACAAGAAATGTGGACAGTTTAAGAGACACTACTTTCGGAGAATATTATTAGAATCTCGGGAAGGGGTTAGGAACAGGCATTATTCAATGATTCCGATTTGGTTCGCCCCATTAGAGGCAGTAACACATGCGACACTATATAATAAGGAAATATCACTGACTTATCAGGATTTGCTTGACCCTCAAGGGGAATTGAAGACCCGAGAGGAGCTTACGAAACAGGGCAAAAAGGTAGACTGGTGGGCGTATGCCCAAATACAATCGAGAGTCAGAAGGGACAAAAGAAAGGAGGGAATTTATAGGTCACTACAGGAGTTAGATAAATTTCCACTGGATAGTGGAAATTACAGGATATAATATAGAGCTGAAACCAGAGATTTTTTTATTAGGAATGAAGCCAGACAAAATAATTAAGGAAAAATGGTACTTAATCCTCCACATCACTACTACAGCTAGGATACTCTATGCGCAAGAATGGAAAAATGAATTAATATCCACAGAAAATAAATTGATTTGGAAAACTAAAGAATGCGCAGAGGCAGACTGGTTAACGAAATTACTTAGGAACCAAAAAGATTCAGATTATTACAAATGTTGGAATTTATGGTATAATTGGGTGAAAGAAAAGAGAGGGAAATGAAATGGATTGTATTAGTGGTATAGGCGCAGATTTGTGTACGTTAGTTGCAATAAACTTGTATGTATATATGTAAAGTATTGTATTTTAAAAAATGAAAATAAACTTTGTTAAAAAAAGGAATAATGGATGGAAACTGAGGAAGGAGAAATTCAACCTGGAAATGAGAAATTTTCTGACAGTGAGAGCAATCAACCAATGGAACAGCTTGCCTTCAGAAGTTGTGGGAGCTTCATCACTGGAAGCTTTCAAAAAGAGACTGGACTGTCATCTGTCAAAAATGGTGTAGGGTCTGTTTGGGTGGGGGTTGGACTAGAT
Source organism: Masticophis lateralis (assembly GCA_030761175.1). Lineage (NCBI taxonomy): Eukaryota > Metazoa > Chordata > Lepidosauria > Squamata > Colubridae > Masticophis > Masticophis lateralis. The sequence goes on along the minus strand of JAUDYJ010000001.1, from coordinate 192,987,329 downwards.
GACTTGCAAGATCCCTTCCAACTCTGTTAATCTGTAAATCTGTTGAGACAATTGAGAGATAGGCATTTTCCACTTGGATGTCCTTCAGATGAGCTCGGTTCCAATTCAATAGATCCCAAACAGCATGGCTAATGATCTAGATTAGGCAAAACTAATATTCAAGAGCTCTGGGTATCAATGGAAAATTAATTGGATGATTCTCAGTCTGCCCAGGCTCAGTGCTTGCTGAACTAGATCTCTGTCATGAAGCTGGGAAAATTTTATGGATGTCAGTGGCTGGCAAGAACATTTCCCTTGCTACTCTGCATCATCCATAGACATCATATTCATGGAACCTGAGGAACTGGGACACACAGAATAGGACAAGGGTTAGGACATTTGACTGTTTCTTGTCTCATCTAGATAAGGGTCACCCTTTTTTGCTAACCTTAACAAGATTTGCCAATTCAGATTCCACTACAGGACATCATGTGATCTGAAGAAAATGCTGGCCTTGGTTTCTTCAACCTTCAATTTACTGATGCTTTATTTCTAGATATGCTGACATCCCACGTTTCTTCTCTTTGCTCTTGGCAAAGGGGCTTTTTTGAAAACTAGCTGGAAACAAGGGACACATAAATAAATGTGGTTTGGTCTATTTATAGTTCTACAGAAGAGGTGGTAACCCTGAGGAATCTACTCAGTGGTTTCACCAAGCAACTATGCGCAGGGTACACTGAATGGATTAGCTTCACTTCCCTCTACCAGACAGTTTAAATATCCCAGCAGAGTTCAAACCAGTTCAGGATTAAATTTAACTTGCTGTGAAGGATGTTGGTTCTCTTTTTACTCGAAAGGTACTGCCTGGAAATAAAGCAGGTTATTTTGCCCTTGAAGGGTGTAGCAGGGGATGGTGGTAGGGACTCTGCTTGAGGGAAGATGCATTAAAACAGAGCACACATTACAATAGCTATTATTTTGATAGTGCCTACTGGATGTTTAGCAGCTGGACCAGAAGTGAGAGTGAGGTACAGTTGGAAGTGGAGGAGACAGCAAATCTCTGGCTGATATTGCCATGCTGATCTACTGCCTGGCTAATCCCTTCTGCCTTCTGCTGCTCCAGAAATTTATACAGTGTACACAATTATTAGGCAGGTTGTATTTTGGAGGATTAATTTTATTATTGAACAACTACAATGCTCTCAGTCAATCCAAAATGTTAATAAATCTCAAACCTGAACATTTAAGAAACTAAAAGTGAGGTTTTGGCTTTCTTAGGAGAATATCTATGTGTGCACAATTATTGGGTAACTATTAGTGTGCAGAATTATGCAACTAAATGAAAAATGAAAATTTGCCCATCTCACTCAGATGTTTATTTGCATTAAAAGTGAGAATAATAAACACACAACTCAAAATGCACAAATAAACATTTCTGACATTTCAAAAAATAATAATAATATCAGTGACCAATAAAGCCACTCCTCTTTTCAATAACAGCCATAATCCTTCCATTCATGGAGCTTGTCAGTTTCTTGACCTGTTGACGATCAACTTTTTGTGCAGCAGCAACCACAGCCTCCCAGACACTGTTCAGAGAGATGTACTGTTTTCCTTCAGCATAAATCTCCTGTTTAAGAAGGGCCACCAAATTCTCAATAGGATTTAGTTCAGGTGAGGAAGGGGGCCATGCGGGGTGAAATCCAGCATGTTCTGACAGGTTCTGGAGAACCGGTAGCGGAAATTTTGAGCAGTTTGGAGAACCAGCAAATACCACCTCTGGCTGGCCCCAGAGTGGGGTGAGAATGGAGATTTTGCAATATCGTTCCCCCAGGTGTGGGGAGGGAATGGAGATTTTGCAGTATCCTTCCCCTGCCATGCCCACCAAGTCATGCCCACAGAACCAGTAGTAAAAGAAATTGGATTTCACCACTGAGGCCATGTCATTAGTCTTTCATCTTTAAGGCCTTTTACTGGCTAGCCACAGAGTGGAGTACTTTAATGCATGCCATGGAGCATTGTCCTGCATAAAAATCATGGTCTTGAAAGATGCAGATTTGTTCCTGTAACACTGCTTGAAGAAAGTGTCTTCTAAAAACTGGCAATAAGTTTGGAGGTTGATTTTGAGTCCATCTTCAACCGAACTAGCTCATATTTAATAATACCGGCCCATACCAGTATTCCACCTCCACTTTGTTTGCATCTGAGTCGAATTGGAGCTCTGTGCCCATTACTGATCCAGCCACGGGCCCATCCATCTGGTCCATCAAGAGTCATCACTCTCATCTCATCAGTCCATATAACCTTTGAATAATTCTGCACACAATGTAGGAGCAGCCACGGAAAACCTCCCATTTTGTTCCTTATCCTATCATCTAGAAAATAACACATAGACGTTGAGCTCTGCTTGTGTCTGGGAAACTATCTTCATATGTGTTTGGCACCTATTTCAACAGTCAAGGGGAGACAGGTATACACAAGGTATCTCAAGGAAGCAAATATAACAAGAATACAGTGTACCACTGAGTGTCTGTTTATTTCAGAACTTATCTCATTGCCAGAATGGACATCCTGAGGTTTTTGATGCTAAAACACATGTAGTAGTGAGAAGGAAAGAAACAGCCATAGTCCTACCTGAAGGAAACAGATGCTTGTCTTCTTTCAGCCAGAGTGGGGATGTGCAATACTGAAACATTCTCCTACCCCAATAATATATGAGGTAATACAGTATGACATATAGATTATAAATAAATCTAAAGATTTATGAATAAAACAACAGATATACACTTGCACAAGTCTGTCCCAGTATATGCCATGCCAGAAGCCACCAGCCAGCGGCAAGTCATCTGCCTTGGCTTAGCCGCCTCTCAGCTTGAATTCCAGACTATGCTTTCTACTTTGTTTGCACAAAGTCAGAATTAGCACATCCAGGCAAAGCAGGTGTAAGGCTTAACAATAATTTTCCTTGGATTGAAGTAGTCTGATCAGTTTTTTTTTTTTAAAAAAATGTCCCCTACATCTGGGTCTCAATCCCTGGTTAGAAGTGAGATTATGGTTTAACACATTGAAAAGTTTTGCCTGATATATCCTCAAATTACATATTTGTTTGTTTGCCTATCAAACTTATACCCAATTCCCAACTGACAACTTTTAGCAGTTTAGCAAGTTTAGCGAGCAATTAACAATAAGTTAAAATAACCACAGAAAGATCCAGTCTAGAGTAGTAGTTAAGGCATCAGGCTGTAAACCAGGAGATGCTAAACTCTGGTCCCACCTGAAGCATGAAGCCTACTGGTTCATCTTGGGCCACGCCTTCTCTCAGCCTTAGAAAGCAGAGGTGGGCAAACCACTTCAAGAAAATCTTGTCAAAAAAACTGAAGGGACTAGTCTGAGGAGAAGACTCACTCAAAGGCAGACAGACATTAAAAAAACCACAATACAATTAAAACAGTCACATCATAAAATCCCCAATGAAGACCAAATAGCAACAAATGAACAGAAACAGTAGTGTAATGACATTTAAGAGAATGCAATCCAAAATCATTATGTCTTCAACCGTTTCCTGAAAACCAGCAGGGAGGGGGCATATCAAACAAGGGTGGCCTCAATAACATAAACAAGGTAATTAGCTACCAAGTAGTTTCTCTTTTTTAAAAAAAGAATTCCACTGAAAAATTCACAGTCTGACAACACATTCTTGGGATCGATTAAATGAATATAAAATTAACTGCAGCTTTGGAGTTCTTTATAGCTTTTTGCCAGACTAGACACCAAGTTTGGAAGGCAGGAAGAAAAAAAAACTAAATAAAGACTTACCAGAAAGCTGAAGTGATGAAGTAGACATAGTCAGGAGCTTTAGGCAAAATAGAAGGAGATGTACAATCATAAATGGGTTATGCTTTAGTCAGAGTCATTCAGATTGTTTACTCAGCTCATAGAAATTGATTACTGATTTATCATTCACTTTGTTTGGCCAGTCACTTGCCATGCAACTCTGGGTGGCTAAGGTCCAATTAAAAGTAGCAACCAAATAACACAAACAAATGATTCTATTATGGTTATTCTCTTTGCTGATCTATTCCAGATCACCCAAAAACCTGTAGTTCTTTGTCTGACCCAGTTTTCTTAACCTCAGCAACTATTGGCTGGGAGAATTCTGGGAGTTGAAGTCCATGCATTTTAAAGTTGCTGAGATTGAGAAACACTGCTATAACCCTTCCTTTCACATAGTCTTGAAAGTTGTGATGTGCTTGGACGCCTCTGGAACATTTAACTTGCAGAGCAGGGCATGGTCTTTCTGCTGGGATTACCAGATCTGGCCTTCAACTATGAGGTACCAAAAAAGGGTTAGAAAGACCTACATCCTTGTGTTGCCAGCTAGTGTTCATTAATCCTGTTTCTTACGTTTCACCTTGATCGGTTGAAAAAGAGGTCTTGTGTGAGTTTGTAACCCACATTTGGCCGAATGCAGATTCTAGAGCTATGCTTCATGCAGTGGAAACCTGCACAATTACAATTCACCAACACACAAAGCATTAAACAGTGTTTTGCTCTGATGTTTGTTTTTTAGTTTTCAAATGCTCAAAATGAATGAATTAAAAGAAAAAACCCTACCAAATTTAGCTTTTGAAGTAGTCTTTTGATTTTCTAAGGGAAGGAAAGACCCATTTTAAATTCCATCTCTGAAAATCGCTTCTGGTCATTTCCTAAGATGTACCAGCAGCTGTGATTTAGGAGCCTCTAAGCTCTTCTCACCAGAAGCCCGAAGGGAGACAGGGATTGCTTATTCCTTTGCCATCTTTTTTTGTCACAGAACACATGCCTTAAGTGGAAGGGCTGGGTGGCAGGAAGGAAGGAAGGAAGGAAGGAAGGAAGACAGACAGACATCTCTGTGACATTGATGGGGAAAAACAGCTTCTAGGAAGTGAGTTAGCAGAAAGGAAGAGAGGCAAAACTGTAGGGAAGAGTGGGGTGGGGGGTAGAACAAGGTGGGGAAAGGGATCTAGTTTCAATAAATAAAGGACTTGTGGTTCATAACATTCCTGCTTGATTCTTCAGTGGCAGCAAGCAGACCTTATTTTAAGAGAGCTTCCCAAGAAATTCATTGTGGGAAGACCAGAAAGAAAGGACTGTCTCCATGTTAGAAATAGAGGTCTTGCCCCAGTGCAGTTTCTCCTAACCAATAAACAAAGGAATACAACTGCAACTTTGAGGTTTACTGAAAAAAAGGGAAGTTCCTGTTCATTGACTTTCATCAAAATAAAATGCCAGAACATAAAAATGGAATACCTTCCTTCTTAGCAGACTAAACTTCAGCGCTAGCTTTTAACTTGACCACTGAAAGCCAGTCCAGACAAAAAGCTTTTTGTGCATGACTTGAATATCTGCGTACTTCGGCTCATCTCCATGAGATGGGAATCTATATTTGGACTTGTTCGTGTGTGCGTGTATGCCTCTGTGTGTAGTTACATGCTTTGCAAATGCCTGTGCAGTATCAGGTTCTAAGAATATAACACCAAGGTCTGTTTCCCTTCTGAAAAAAATCAGAAGAAATTCATGATATTGTGCAAAAGTTATATTTATGAACAAATGAGCCTGAGTGGCATAGGAGGCTAATGCCTCCTACTAAGGTAGTAGTTAACATCCAGTTGCCTGCAATTATTGCAAATTCAATCCTAGCCAGGCTCAAGGTTGACTCAGCCTTCCATCCTTTCTAAGGTGGGTAAATTGAGGACCCAGTTTGTGGGGGCAATAAGCTGACTTTGTATAAATATACAAAAGTATGAAGGCTATTGCTTAACGCACTGTAAGCTGCCCTGAGTCTCCGGAGAAGGGCGGCATATAAATCAAATTTAAAAAATTTAAAAAAAAATTGGTTGGGAGCCAATAGCAACTTCGTTTCACATTCTTTTGGATTGTCTAAAGCAGGGACTCTCAACCCCCAGTCTGTGGACCTACACTTGTCTGTGGCATGCCAGAAATTGGGCCGTGCAAACAAGTGAAGCTCCATCCGCAGGATGCAGGCAGCATATGAAGGCATGCCCCCTCCAGTCCATGGAAAAACCTCTTTCCATGGAACGGGTCCCTGGTGCCCAAAAGGTTGAGGGCCACTGATCTAAAGCCCAATTCTTCAACATCAAAACACCTGGGAGGCTTTCTGAGAAGTTAGTAGCTATTCAAAGGTAGCAGTTCAACTCTGGCTTTTTCTGACCCAGGCTGATGATCCTGGATCAAGAAGCAGTTACTACAATTTCCACAACAGAATTATAAGCACTGATAAATGTATAAAGGAATAATACCGCAAGGAACTGGATTGGATGGATAAGAAAAAATGTGACTTCAATATTAGATATATGTGAGGAGCTGTTGCTCCTACTAACTGCTCCTGAGCTTTCTCTATACATGAGGATGGTCACAGTGTGAATTAAATGAGTGTTCCTTCACCTGTTCTGATGTTAGGGATGGGAAGCCCTTTTTTGGACCGAGATGCCCTCACCACGGTCACCCATGCCCTGGTTACTTCTCGGTTAGATTACTGTAATGCCCTCTACATGGGGCTGCCCTTGGGACATATCCGGAGACTCCAGTTAGTCCAGAATGCGGCCGCGCAGGTAGTTACAGGGGCTTCTCGTTACTCCCATGTTACACCTCTCCTGTGCGGGCTGCACTGGCTACCGGTTGTTCTTCGGGTTCGTTTCAAGGTGCTGGTTTTAACCTATAAAGCCCTACATGGCTTAGGCCTGGGGTATTAACAGGACCACCTTCTGTCTTCCTCCTACCATCCAGTGCTCTCCCATAGAGTGGGCCTCCTCCGGGTGCCGTCAGCCAAGCAATGTCGGCTGGCGGCCCCCCAGGGGGAGGGCTTTCTCTGTTGGAGCTCCGACCCTCTGGAATAGTCTTCCCACCGACCTCAGGATGGCCCCCGACCTCCTCTCCTTTCGCCGGGGATTAAAGACATGGCTGTTTAAAGAATATTACGATCGTGGGGTTATATAGTTTTTAGAATGATTTTATGGATTTTAATGCATTTTAATGTGTTTATTGTGATTTGTATTATGATTGTTTTTGTAAGCCGCCCTGAGTCCTCGGGGAGAATGGCGGCATATAAATCACATACATACATACATACATACATACATACATAAATAAACAAACAAACAAACAAACAAACAAACAAACTAATAGCTGAAAGAATTCCCTGGAAATTTTATAACGGATTAAAACATTTCTAATGGTTATAACAATGTTTCTGGGCCATATTCCTAACATTTATTTAATCTTCAGTGCTCTGGGCCCAAGACACTTGAACATGAATCAACAGATGAATTTCATCATTCTCCAGACTATCCTAATGATGTCACTGAAAAACTGATCACCATGGAGACGGCATACTTGCAGCACAGTCAGGATTCTAGTTGGACTTATATGGAAGCTTTCTGATGGAAGTGAAGACTACTTTCTGCAGGCAATTGCTCTGTGTCTATAGAGACTTGGCTGTTCACTGGTGCCTCCTTTTGTGGCTCATGTCCTTACTATTTCTGACACTCCCTGTCCAATATGTGGATCAGTTTTATAGATCAGATTAAGAAAACAGTGTCACATAGGACTATCGTTCTTGGAGCAGGTATAGAAACAAAATCTTGCAGGTCTGAAGGTACTTCCACCATCCTCACTTTATTTACATGTGAATTAGGGAGTGGCCTGTTTGAGATGTTTACTCAAACTATTTTCTTGGAATGGGCTCAAATCACATTTATCTGGAGGTTGCTTTGTAGCGGCTCTTCGTCCTTTCTATTAAGGCCACTATCATATGTCAAGCAAGAAGGCATAGCCCAGATCTTTCCTCCCAAGATGGTAACAGGGCTGGAGCTCATTGAAGGCTTCCTTGGTGCAACCCCCTTCTCTGGAACAGTTTCATTTCCTGAAATCAGATTAGTCCCTTTCTATAAATGTTCAAGAAGGCTCTTCTGATGAGACTTTGAGCAGAGGTGCCACATCAAGAGAGGCATATGTTTTTGGGTAGTGGCTCATTGTAACCTGGATTATATTGTTATTGATAATTCTGGTTTTAGGCAAGCTTTTGCTGTTCTTGCAAACAAAAGCTGCCTATAATCTTTTGATGAGATAACCTATAAATGGCTGTATACAGGCCAACCAATTGGTAAATAAAGCATAATGGAGGCTACTCACTGCTCCTTGTGTGTTGACTGATCACAAAGGTTTTGTGCGTTGGAATCCACTCTCATCTAATTCTTAAAGTTTTGAACATTTGACTTGTTTGGGCCCAATGTTAAATGTTTTTGTTTAGGAAACAAAAATGGAAGTTTATTTAACCATGTTTTATTTGTCCTTCCTAATAGAGATCAACTGCTGATTTGGTTATTATGATTTTGTTATAGCTGTGGTTTTAAATGGCATTTTTTTTTTCTATGATTACTTCATGCTGATTGTTGCTGTTTTCCAGTTCCGGCAGTAGGGTAAAGAAAAAACTAGGAAGCATTTTAAGTAAATAAATAGAGTGGCTTCAGTTTCAAGAGCTGTGGCATTTTTTTGCTTTAGGCAGAAGAAACAAGGCATGTGTTTGTGCATTAACTCACAAATCCCAGTATGTTCAATGAGGCTTACATGCTCCTAAGTTTGTCTCATGTTTGTTGCCATACTATTATAGCAACTGTCCTTTTCCATCTTCTGTATATGCATGGTTATACCACAAGGACAGAGAAGTTTTTGGGGTTCCAAGTTTTATCCAGTTTTGCTTTCTTTGGAAAGTCATGTTTGGATTGAACACCAACTGAATTTATATGATGAGATTTACAGCTTAAACTCATCTTGGTTCCTCATCAGAATTCTCTCTCTCTCTCTTTGTATGTTTGTGTGTGTGTGTGTGTGTGTGTGTGTGTACACATCTATGTGCCTTTGACTCCTGGTGACTCCTGGTGACTGCCTGGATTTCTGTAGTTTTCCTGGCAATGTTTTCAGAAGTGGTTTGCCCTTGCTTTCTTTTTAGGACTGAGAGAGAATGATTAGCCCAAGGTCACCCAGATGGTTTTGTGCCTAACACAGGACTAGAACTCATGGTCTCCCAATTTGTAGCCCAATGCCTTGCCCAGTATACCAAGTTAGCTCTCCATTGGAGTTCTAGGAGATCCTAAATTAACTTCCTAACCTGCTTTTTTTTGGGGGGGGGGGCTGTCTCAAATGATGGTACCCTACTTGGTTCCTCTTTTTGACTCATGGAGATGAAGAAAGATAACCATAAACTGCCAGCCATCTCAGAGTCCTTCTTGAGCCATTAAAGCACAATCACAGTGATTCGCTTTCCTTCACTGTCAAGACATTGCATCAGTTCATCATAACCAGGATTCATAGAGAAATTCTAGAGCCAACCTTTAAGGTCTGTATTTACCAGAACAAGCAATCTGGTGGTATAATTTTAAAAATCTCTTACTGGAATATTTTAGAAGCAGAAGTCAGTTTAGTGTAGTGATGAACGAACAGTAGGCTTATGGTCATTGCTAAATATCTTCCCAGCAGAACTAGTCTGTAAATCCAATGATGAGTGATAGTGGAAACTATAGTGCACTCTAAACTACTGATGTAGAAATATGTGCAGCAGTACAACATACAGAATTAGCAGTTATACATGCCAACCATTGTACAAGTCCCTAGACTCAAGATGGGATGCCTTCTATAAGCAACATAGGCATAATGCTTTTAATAGCAACACTGATTTCAGTACATGACACTTCCTGGGGATTACTGACCAGCTGGTTGGAGCTGACAGCATTTGGCTGGGCTTCAGGCTATGAATATGCTTCAAGAATCAACAGTTCCTACCAGCTGGTAACTAATCCACAGGAAGTGCTCCTTGTTCTCATTGCTACTGCTTAATCAACAGTTCCCCTGCTAGAATTCCATGCTCATCTTTTAAAATCTTGATAATTTAGTAATCCAGTATATGGAATCCCAGATAAAGAAGCCCAAGGTTCATCTTATTACTTCTATCACTGACAAGGCATGATAAATGTGTTATACATTAACTCTCTTATTCAATTTATAATAAATTAGCTTTCTTTATGGATCCAAATGTTTCCTAAATATTGATTTTGTGCATGCTTCAAGTAGGACACAATCATGGCAGTGTAACAAAATGAAGTGGTCTGTTGTATATGCATAAGAACTATGTACAAATGGGCAAACAATATTTTTAATTTCTTGGCTCTGGTAAGAAAGAGAGGAGAACATTTCAAATGTCTTGGGTCTTATGCAAACTTGCAAAAATTAGTCATTGTCTTAATAACTCCTAACAACACTTGCACTAAATTCATAGATTTCAGCAATGGCTTATTTAGAGCAAAAGGTATTTGATTTATTTAAATATTTATTTATTAGTTTTAAATTCTGCTTTTCATTAGGTGATCAAGGTAGTATACATTCTCTCTTTCCAATTTTCTCCACAATAATAACTAGTGAGATAGGTAGAGGAAGAGTGACTCAGCGTTACCCAGATGAGAGTGGATTCGAATATGGTCCTTCCTTCTCCTACTCACACTGGCTCTGCTAGCAGCTCCTGAAAGTAATATGCTTCTGTATTTGAATAAATCTAGTGAGGGGCTGGTAGGAGGATGTCTATTCTACACATGTTAATGTTTTATTTGTTAGTGTAAAATATATTACCCTCAGTGCCTACTCAAGGTGTTTAGCATCAGGACAGCAGAAACAAATTCCTTTTAATTATTGTAGATATCATGATGTCTGCAGTGCTTAGATAATTCTAGTTGTTTAAATGAAAGTTGGGAAGCTGTTGTTTGCTTGCTTTAACATATCAAGATGTGGCACTTATGACAAAACATGGAATGATGATTAGAAGGGTTAAGGCTCAATAAGCTCTCAAAGGACTGAACAAAGCCACTATGTATTGGAAGCCCTAATGGACATTGTGGTAATCAGGAGGGCAGAGTAATGCGGGTGCCCGAACTTTTTCAAATTGTGCAAAAGTTCTGCAATATTGAAAAGATTGGGTCAGTGTTCCAGTATGATGCAATCAAGATGGCAGTTGGAAAGGTCAAAGGAGAAATTTGGAATTTCCCTGGCAGCTAAACTGTTCCCATCCTTAAAAGGCCATTTGCATTTCTGGGAAGCATTGCTTTAGAGGTCCTTTCCTTCTGTTTTCCCACAGAATCTGCCTTCTTTATATCCAGGTATTTGAGCTGAATCCTAGACAAAAATGGATAACACAGGAAATGCCAAAGGGAGGTGCACCTGGAAAGTGATGGCAGTGTGTGTGTGCGTGTTATGTGTGTGCTTTGCTCTTTGAGCAAAGGTCTACTTTGCTCCCTCTCCCTCTCCTATGTCTGCCAGCTTTAACTACTGGTGTGTTCCACTTCCTTTAATTCATGCTTGTGTAAGTGGAGTCCTACTAGGTGTGTCCTACCAGATTCCAATTCCTCCTTCTAGGAAGAAGAAAAAAAATAAATCCCCATCTATCATTTCCTGCAATTGTTTGGCTCTGGGCTGAAAATGTGGGTGTCTTTATCTGGGAAAAGGCGGGAATGCCTCATTTCCTTTTGCCCTGTGGTTAGCCGTGACATTTTAGTTAACAATGGAATTTTACAGAAAGACACCAAAACCCTTTTGGCCAATTGGATGGCAATAAGTCTGCTGCCATTTCCGTTCCTAGAACTGTAGCACTGGAATGGCTGCCGAGACCACACTTAAATTCTTTTTTCACGCAACATAAAATGGGAAAGCAACATGATACTTTGATGACAACGGTAAATTAAAACTAGATTTCTGTTTCTTGACATCTGTCACCTCCCATTCTGTTCCTGACCTGCTAAAAGTGATGTTGAGTTGTGATGAAGTCTTGGATTCAATTCAACTGCAAAAGTCATTTGTCACTATACATTCTATGACAGAAAGACAGAATTCACAACATTTTAAAGGACTTTTAATTTTATTACAACACAAGAATCAGCCCAATGTTTCTTCTCACGGCAGTTTAATACTATAATAATCCTCTATTTCTTGTCAGATTAGTTAGGGGTAAGGATCCAATACAAGTTGTAATAGAACATATAGTAAATATAGCCATAGTTACCCAAACTTGGATTTAAGAGAATTCACCCAGAAAAAGAAAAAAAAAAATCCTGTCTCCATTACCAGCTGAATGAAACTAAAATAAACCTCACATTTTAAAAATAAATAATTTGAAGAAAAAAAATATTCCCTTCTGATAAAAATATTGCTTCTTTGGGTTTTCCCCCCTATGTCAATCTATTAAGAAATGTAAACATTCTATAGTAGCTACCTACCTCGCATAGAGATTAACAAAATCTTGATACATTAATTAGATTTTTTTAAAAAAAATAGCCATAAGAAGAGATGTGCTGGTAAACTTTTAAAGAAGCAGCTTGTTGCCTCTACTGTTGCTGCTGCACTGTGCTGCTAGCTGCTGAATAGATTATCTGTGTGCTAAGCATAGTGGCTCATCTCTTCTGTTGATCAGCTTGCAAAAATCCCAGCATTCCACTAGCCACAAGAATGTAATTCACAAAATATTAAATATAATCCAATCAGGGTGGACAAACATCTGACTTAATGCAACACCTGAAAGCAATGCTAGATTTCCAGGATCATTGAACGGATAGCAGGAATGGGACTGCTGAACTATGCAGTGTTACTATTTTGGGAGCAGATTCTGTGACAAAGTATGCCTCTTAGGTTCCATCAGGTGGCATTGCTTAGTAGATGGGACCTACAGTGTGCTCACTGTGTGGGAACTTCACAGGATGGGCAGAAACAATGGGAGAAAGGTAATGCTCTGAGAGACAGGCTCTGTGTCATGATGGGCTTGATCTATGACTACTTCTACCATGAATTGCATCCAGAAGCTTACAGGAAGTCATGGCACTCATGAAGCAGAGGTGTTACATGGCATGCTCATAACTGCTCGTTTTATTGCATTTTTGAACCAACTGCAGCATCTTCAAGGGCAATCCAGTGTAGAGTACATTGCAATAGCCCACATGTAAGGTGATTACAGTACAGGTGATTGTAAAAAGGGGGTATGGTCCAGGAAAGGTGCTATTGGTACATGAGATGGATTTCCACTGTCATTTGTTCTTCAAGAAGACTGATTGTAATGGCATTACATAAGATCTTCAAAACATAATTCTTTCTCTGGGTACTAGTCCATGAGGTTAACTTCTCCAGGATGAAAGGTTTCTTAATGATCTCGAATTTTTTGGAGACTGACGAGAGTTGAGTGGCAATATAAGTCAAATCAAAAGAATGAAGAAGAAGCAAGCAAACAGGAGCTGCAAGGCCAGGAGAGTCCGGAAATTGCACAACAATATTGTTTGAAGAAGTGCAACCCCATTTAGAACTAGAAGTGGATAATTGTGGTGGTAAGCACCACAAACCCACAGCTGTAGTTTTGGCAGGATTAAATTTAGGCCCGTTCTTCCCAGTAGTGGTGAGCTACTGCAAGCAGATCTTGAAAGAATCATTTGGTTGACCCGGGAATGTGATATGCAGCTGAGTATCATCAGCATAATGTGCCGGTGACAGCTGACTCCATGTCTATGAATGACCTTACCCAATAAATTCAGATGTTAAACAGAAGAGATGAGAATACCCTGCAAACCAAGAACTTCTGGCTTCCACTTCCCTTAACACTGGGACTGTAATATCAACCACAGAGAAAGAAGGAAAACTGCTGCAACCGAATGCCTCCCTTTGCCAAACACTGCAATTAGTCCAGAAGGGTACCATGATTAACAGTATAAAAAGTCACTGAGAGATCAAGATTATGATACATTCCTAGCTATACCAGAAGAGGCTGCGATGGCTCACCTAGAAAGGAAACTGAATCAAAAAACCACTGAGAGGTTGACAGCTCAGCAATTCAAAACCCAAGAGCACGAGTTGTGTGATGGAATGAGCTCCTTTCAGTTTGTCCCAGCATTTGCCAACCTAGCAGTTTGAAAGCATGAAAATAGGTACCACTTTGGTGGGAAAATAAAAGGGACATGAAAGGAGCCTCCTTTGGTGTCCCCTGGGCAACTGTGATGTCCCCAACTAATCCTTCAACCCAGAAGTGCCTTGGTGGCTGCTTCTGACAAAAGTACAGCAGCTTCATCAGAAGCCATCAATGAGTGCAATCAATGTTATCTCTACACTATTTCACCTGAAACCAGACTGGACTCAAGGCATTTTGAAGCAACCAGTTGATCATCTTCTCAACAATCTTCTCCAAATAGTCAAGATTGGAGACCAGATGGTTGGGTCCAGCAAATGGCTTCTTGAGGAGGTGACATAATACCACCTCCCTCAAGACAAACAATATCACCCAATAGATCATAATGATTCCACCCCCGCCCCCCCCCCAAAACCACCAACAATTTACTACTTCCCCAAACCAATTCAATCAGAAAGCTCAGGCTGAACATCAGATTATATGATTTGTGACTAAACGGAAATTTAGTATAGGTGTTGGCCAAAATCAATGATTAAATTATATCAATATCTCTCCTCACCATGGTCTAATATGATAGGAAAGGCATAGGGCTATTTTTGATTTTCTACAAGATTGACATTTAATCTTAAGGCCAAGTGGGATTTGTTTGTCTTTGTTTTAATAGTCTTTAGCAGCCTCCCATTAAGTTCAGGTGGGCTAAGAAAGGATTTAGTTGCTTGCACACGTCATTGATCTAGGAATGGACAATATGGCTAAAAGTGATTTAGCCCCTTATTTTCTTTGAGTGTGACACCATGGTTAAGTAGCCACACAAACATTTATATGCATGTCCTGCCTATTTTGCTGGATAATCACATTTTTATATACTTTTCCAAGATATTCTCCCTTACTTACTATATATTTATGCACATTGTCTTTTCTATAGCTCTATCTCTACCGCTTATTTCTTTTAATAAATATGTATTATTACTATTTTAATAAATAACTCACAGTGGCAAACATACTTAATACTCTACCACAAACCAGAGAGAGAGAGAGAGAGAGAGAGAGAGAGAGAGAGAGAGAGAGAGAGAGAGAGAGGCTGGCTGGCCCAAATTCACTAGCTATTTTTCCTATCTAAGGTGGAACTAGAACTCACAGTCTCCTGCTTTCTAGCCTGGTGTCTTAACCATTAGACTAAAGTGGCTGAATATTATACATATTTTTAATGTATTTTCCAGTAGTTTGCATAGCACATGGAGTACAATATTCTAGAAAGAATAGACTTCTGAACAGTGTACTTCAAAATGTGAATTGACTACATTCATGCAATGGTGCTTATTTTAATAGGGGGCCTGGCTGCAAAGTCATGAAGACTTTACTACATAAAGAAAACTTTTAGGCTCTGTTATGGAAATTATTTCTTTCTATAGAGCTGCCAGTAGAGAGCAGTGTGTTTTCTTGACTGAAACATATCTCTTCCAACTATTCAAGGCACACACACCCATTCCACAAAGCAGCTGTAAATTACTGTTTTCTTATCCTCCAACTTGTGAACTTTTGGGAACAGACACACAAAGTGCCATTGAGGATAAAGGATTCCATGCTGGCGCAATAACAAAACAGATGGAGATCTTAAACAAAACAACAATAACAACAATCTCCCTCTTTCTTTTTTGGAACTCTCACTCCAATCCCTTTCCAGATTTTCATATGAGTTTACAATTAAGAGCATGTTACTAAATCCCGTGTCTATTAGGTACTGGAAGCATATTAAATACTTCTTGGCAAAGGAGAACAGAAACCTCTGTAACTCACTTAAACCTATCTAAGCTTCAAAGATCTGATCTTCAACTACCAAATAGTAGTTTAATTTAAACTACTATTAATTTAATTTAATTTAATTTATTCAATGAGACACTAAGTGGGCATACATTTGGAGAATTGGGAAAAATGGAAAATTGCTTTTATGAAATTTGGGATGCTTTGATAAATGTTATTTACATGGGCTGGGACCTCTAGGTTTTATCAGTAGGCGGTGCCTCGAATACAGCTTCCTCCTTTCCATTTCCTCCTCTTTTCTAGTTTGCACCTTCATTATTCTGTATTTCTTAAAGAAAAGTTTGGGTGCAGAACAAGAGAAGCTTTAATCTTGTTTGGGAGAAAATTGTGTTCCTGTGTGTATTAATTGAATGGATCTAGATGAAAGATAAGGTACAATAGAAAGAAACAAAGGGAGAATAAAAGAATGGGCAGAAAAGAGCAAGGCCTGATAAGCGAATATGTTGCAGCACTAATGAGTGGTTCAGTGGTGGATTGTTCCTGGTTCTGTCTGGTTCCTTAGAACCGGTAATAAAAGCGGCAGGAGGCTCCACCCACCCACCTGGACGTCATAATTGATGATCTGTGCATGCACAGAAGTGCACACAAACACGTTCCCATTGCAAATTGGTAGTAAAGGTAAGTAGAACCCACCCCTGGAGTGGTTGATATGTGAGAGCATCCCAAGGACTTCTTCTGTAGCAAACACATTGCTGACATATTGTTTGCACTAAAGGCCCTTCCACACAGAGCATTGGGATCTGTTACCAGGCCATTTTGTCTTCAAGATATCAGGCGACCTTGGTTCTTCAGCTAAGCGGATTCACTTCTGGCTCAGCTGCTCTTTCTCTATCTCTTTCCCCAAATCCTCCTTCTTCATCTCTGATGAGTTTGCAGATGGAACTCAATGGAGCAAACCCATGTAAGAAGGGTTTCCACGTTTTTTCTGATTAGCCTCAGATACAATTGAATTACTTCCATTACCCCATTATACCCAAAGAGAATCTTAATAACAGTGTGTAGATGGATTCATGCAGTGGTGGGATTCAACCAGTTCTCACGACTTCTGGAGAACCGGTTGTTAACTTTCTGAGCAGTCTGGTGAACCGGTTGTTGGAAGAAATCATTAGGGCAGAGAACCGGTTGTTAAATTATTTGAATCCCACCACTGGATTCATGTATAGCATGTATTCATCAAGAGCACATGCATTCACTTAACAGACATGGGAAATGGTGCCAATGGTATAGCAAGAACAATTGTCCAATGACTAATAAAATGGGGCCCTTTTAAAGAAACTAGTATTGTGGCCCGTCAGTGGCCTGTGCAGCTAGTAGCTGATTCTGACAGCGAGGACGCTTGTGTGGTGCTGCGCCGGCAGCCTGTGCAGCTGGCACTCGAGTCAGACAATGAGGAGGCTGGAGAAGATGTGGTGCCAGAGGCGGGGATTCAGCCAGGGCCTTCAGAACCTTCAGAAGCTCCTATATGTGAAGAGGAAGAAGAGGGGGAGCCTCTTCTTGATGCATGGGCACGCAGAGCTGCCAAAAGGCAGGAGTGGTTCCTCAGGAGGAGGTTTCCTCGAGAGTAAGGCTTGGGGCTAATTGGCCACTCCCTTAGCTTATTTAAGGAAGGACAACGACTAAGGCAATTTGCAGGGAACAACTTTTGTTCACTCTCCTTCGCATCTGCATCTTAGTTCTCTTATCAGTTTCCTGCAAATTGCTTCTGGGCTTTCTGCAAACCATAGTAAGATTACGATTATTTATTCTTTGGATTCTTGTAGGCTGTCAAGAAAGTTAATCAACAGCCTTTGTTTGAAAAAGACTGATTTAATTTAGTAAACTAAGGTCTGTACAGACTTCGTGTGTGCTGTGTTCTTTGGGGTCCATAGCTGGGCAGAACAACTAGAGTTCAAGTGATTAGGTAAGTTTCTCTCTCCTACTCTCTGCTATGCCTGCATACAAACATGCACATCCTTTTCTTGGGGAAAATGCAAGCTATTATAAAGGATAAAAAATAAAAAATAAGAAAGTAATATTAAGTAATCCTGACTGTCATATAAAACCTTCTGACAGATCCTTTACAATGCAAGTGGTCCTTTTATTATAGTTATTTATAATTGCAATAAAACTTCTATTTGAATAGGAGAAAGATAGTGAATTAATAGATGGATCGCAAGGAAAAGTAATAATGAGTTTTAAGCATGTTAGAATTTGTCAGGCGTTTTGAACAATACTCTTGTCTCAGTTTTACACAATGCTTCTGCCAAAAAACACGATGGCCAGACACTATCAAAGCTGACACCAGCCAGAGCGTAGAAAAATTCAGAGAAGCAGTGCAAGATTGGATGATGTGGAGAAACCTGGCCCATAGAATTGCACAGAGTCGGACATGACTAGATAACAACATCACCATCCTATATAACCAGTTCCTACCCCCATGGAAACTTTTGATTTAAATGTGGTTTTATAATATATCTGCTCCCTTTTCAGACTAGTTACACCAATCCAGGTTCCCTGAGTGATAGAATCCAAAGTTAGTTTCTGTGTTGCTCAGTTTTAAGTTCTGAAAAAGAGACAGGACATAAATTATAAAACTACTTTCAATCACTTCTTTGCATTCTAATATAGGTGACAGCAGTATCTACAATGTAAGATAGTCTAGAGCAAAATATAACTAGAATGACTTACCACTCTTCTTCATCTAATACCCTTTCTCAACATTCATCTGTTGGACATTCTCTTTTAAAGTATGCGTCAAAGCACTGATTAAGTGTTGCATACCCAATGCAGAACATCTTCAACTTTTTAATTTGAAACATTGCTTGCTGGAACATCATGAAAGAGGGTTGAACATAGTTTTGCAAAAGTTGTCATCAGATCTTGGAAAAGGAGAAGAATCAATTGCTACCAGGACATGATGCTTGGCCTTCCCAGCTGCAGCCATAAATTCATTAGTGCATGCATGACAGTTTTTGCCACTTAAATATGTAACAGAAGCAGATCTAGAATTCAGAAGCAACCTACCAGTTACCAAGCTTAAAATTATGGCTGATTCTAGTTCACTAGTTATAACCATCAGTACATCGTCAGTACATATACACATATGGCACTGTATATCCATATACACATATGTATACACATATACACATATGGCACTGTATACCCAACCTGGGAATTGCATTCCCATCTAATCTACCAAGTCATTAAATTGTGTTGTACAGATAGTTGTGTTTGAATAGCTGGTAGATAAATGCAAGTGTCATAATACTGAGCCATAGGAAGACAAATAATTAGAATCAGTTGAAATAAAAAGAAATGTAGAAGTGACATTTAAAAAAAATCTGAATTGCAGGCTAAAACAGGACGATCAATATCCAGGTCAAAGGAAATATCAAGACATGACATGGATGATGTGGGAGATATCACTATGTATCCTGAAATTCAATAATTTCAACTCTTGCCGAAAAAGACAATCTAATCAGAACTGACGCAGAGAGAATGTGGTAGTAGTGCAGTTGTTGACATAGAAGCAGACAGTCTATGAATAGTTTGAGCCACCTATTCCTGCCAGTGCCTTGTCTTTCCTGATCATCTCATTCCAGGAGCACTCCTTGTGATTCCTCTCAGTTTTCCTGAGTTCTAGAGATTGTGATGCCATTCTTAGTCGCCCAAAGTCCAAATCCCACTGGATAATAAACATTATCATCATAAACATTAAGGGAGCCTAAGAATCCAACTACTGCATAGCTACTCATATTAAAAAAAACACCTGGCAAATAATGATAGATTAGAGCACATGCTGGGTATGTGGTAGATATGAGCCTCACTTGATCTTCTTTACCGCTGCCTGGGGATTTGTTGAGTTGTTGAATACTTTCCTGTTTGTTGCTACTTGGCTTGTTTGGATGTCCTGGGATTCCACCTCCTCCCTGCTGTTCATCTTTCCTGCTTTTTGTGTGTGTGTCCTGATGGAGGTGCTTGGGAGTTTCTGTTGCTCTCTGTGTCTTCAGGTCATTTGTACTCAAAGATGCTCGTTTTTGCAAAAAGATAGAAATAGATCATCTGTCAAAAACTAGGGCTACATATCCAGGATGGACTCCAAGTTCTGTGTGCATTTGATTTTTCTAAAGGCTCAGCAGTCACACAGCAAGACATGTTTCAATTTTATCTAGGCCGAAGGCACTAGCTGAGAACATCTGGAACAAGGCAGAAGGGGCAATGAACTTCTCTCTATTTCTCTTTAAATAAAGGTTCATTGAAGAATTTCTCATTGCTATGAGCCTCATTGAAATATCTCTTCAACAGCTGCTTGTGCTATTATTTTGGATTCTTAACAATGTGTCCATCCTGAAGATGTAGAACAGGATATGGAGAGAGACTTCCTAAAAACTGTGTACTTAACTCTTGCTTCTCCTGGCTAGTTAGGCCTCATGGTTAAAGGAAGAATTCTATGCCTCCTTATCTGCTCCTCCCCCATCTCTCTACTCCCCAAAGGGACAATAATAAGGATTTTACTAAAGAAACTTTCCCTTGATCCAAGAGAGCGGTCATTTATGGTGAAGCCAGAGACCCAGTTTTGTTTAGTAGTTCTTAATGCACAAGGCTAGAAACAGTTTTGGTTCCACCTTAGGCATGAAAACTGTCTGATGGACTTTGGTCCAGTCACTCTCTCTCAGACCAATTCACTTTAACAAGTTGTTGCAAGGAGAATAGAAGGAGGAAGGAATATTATGTATGTTCACTGCTTTAAGGTATATATAAAAGTAATAAGACAAGATAATAAACAAACACCTAAACATGGTAAAGATGATGATGCATTCACAGCTCCAAACATATGATACTGATTTTTTGGATCCATTTCAGTCATGCTTTCAATCATAATATGGTATTGCAACTTTTTGGACTACTTTGGTGAATAGTATACACTGGACAATGGGAAAATGCAAGACTTCTAATTCCCTGGATCATGTAGTGGCTTTTTATATCATCAATTGGAATTAGGGCTTGATGGATCTGTTTTGGTTCAAGTTCTTCCCGTTGAACCATGCCCAGGAAATGATACTGGAGCAACTACTATTTGACACCTAGACTTTTGACTGGTTATGTCCTCATGCTGTTTAACCCTTGGAAAAAATAATCCAGAGTGGGAAGTGAGTATCATGAGTACCATGGTGGTTTTCTTCTTCCTAGCATTATTCCTGTGCTATGGCAGTGTCTACTTGTTGGCAAAGCCAACATTTGGGATGATCCAGGGCATCTTCAGGGGCAACGCCCATGTATTTCATGTCCTCCTTGATGTGATCCATCCATTGTTTCTTGGGTATGTTATGGGGTCACTGACCAAGGTCCAGATGCATGCTGTCCTTGCCACTGAGTCTTCTTTACTGCATATGACATGTCCAAACCATCTAAGTCTTCCTTCCTGCAATTTTGCTATGATTGGCCCGACTTCCAATTGATATTGGATATCATCGTTCATGGTATGGTCGAATCATATTAGTCCAAGGCACCATCAGACCATTAGCATTTCTATCGTATGTACAGCCAGTTCATGCTTTGCTGTCACTGGCCAGCACTCCAAGGTTCTGACTTATTTTTACTGTAAGTACAAATATACGTATATACTGTCTCGACATATATGGCTCAAAGTCACCCAGCAGACTCAAGGTCAACTAGCTGAGTTTGTGCTTAAGGCAGAACTAGAATTCACACTCTCCCAGTTTCTAACCTGATACCTTAACCACTACTCCAGACTGGCTTCTGTATATGTGAACTATATCATAATAAAGGTAGTCCTCAAGTTACGACCACAATTGAGCCCAAAATTTATGTTGTTAAGTGAGACATTTATTAAATGAGCTTTGCTCTATTTCATGACCTTTCTTGCCACAGTTATTAAGTGAATCCCTGCAGCTGTTAAGTTAATAACACAGTTGTTAAGTGAAACTGGCTTCCCCATGGACTTTGCTTGTCAGAAGGTTGCAAAAGGTGATCACATGATTCCAGGACACTGCAGTCATCATAAATGTGAACCAGTTGCTAAGCATCCAAATTTTGATCATGTGACCATGGGGATGCTGCAAAGGTCGTAAATGTGAAAAACAGTTGTAAGACACTATTTTTTCAGTGCTGTTGTAACTTTGAGTGGTCACTAAATGAACTGCTGTAACTTGCCATTGGTTCATCACTACAGATGTTTCTGTACCCAAGTCTCTTCAAAAGAGGATTTGAGACAATTAATATTTGTCTTCTGGCTCTTCTGAATGTAATTTAAAATGCTTCTAAAGTTGGTTCACGCTGCAGTAAATATTTTCAGATCTATTTGGACAATGATGAATCATATTCATTCTACTAAGTTTGCATGTTTATGAGTCTATACAGCTCCCAGAAAACTATGGATTAGTAAGTACAATACTTGCTCTTTTCAGCCAATAGCTGAGCAGAAAGGACTGCTGGTCAGTCAGAGTTAGCCAGTTCCTGAGCAGAACCTCTCCCACTCCCCTCTATTCAAACTTTCTCCTACTTCCCCTCACGGCAATAAAAGATAATAAATTACAAGTATTTCCCCTTATTTCTGTGGTTGCCATGGTGGTGAATCCTCCATTGTCTTCCAAAGTCCTACTGCTGGCTTGTTGGAAGATCTGAACTTGTGTTCCTTTCCCTGACTATGACATCACACTGCTCTAATGGGATCCCAGGAGGTGTGAGTCGAGACAAGCCAAGATTTCCTTCCAGCGACAACATAGATCATCCCTTCATCAGCAATAAAGTTTGTCAAGGAGATTTGCTGCCCTAAAATGACATTTCCCATATGCAAATGCAATAACTCTAGCCCAGGAAAATATGTCGTTCACAATCGCAAGCTGTCAGTTCCAATGTTGTGATCAACAGTCTGTGTATACATGTGTGTTTCTGAACCTTTTGTAAGTCTTGGGATAGTACCTTTGTCTGGACTTCTTTGTTGTTTTGGCAGAAACCCTCACAAATACCTTTGCGTCAGGGGTAAAATGCACTTACCTTCACTACTGGATTGGAAAAGTGAGTGCATGCGCCTCTTCTGCGCATGCACAGAGGGTCAAAAATGGGACGTGATGATGTCCCGGCAGGTGGGTGGAGCCTCCCGCCACCGGCTCTACCAGCTCACACTAGCCAGATAGATCTGGCTGGATTTCATTGCTGCTTTACGTTTTACTGCTAGGACCATGAACATTGGTTTCTATTTATTTATATCCTACCTTTATTATTCTTACAAATAAGGCAGTGAACATATCCAACACACTTTCCTCCTCGTATTTTCTCCACAACAGTAACCCTCTGAGGTGGTTTTGTCTGAGAGAGAGGTAGAGTGACTAGCCCGACTGGCTTTCAGAGCTAAACCAGGACTGGCATTAAGCCCAACTTTACTTTTCTATCTAAGCTGAAAAATATGGGGATTCTGTGATTCTGACCAGAATCATTTCAGCATTATCTTTTTATTATTCATGACTTTCCTTCACTGTGTGCCTTATCCTGCCAGGGTACATTAAATCTTTCCCCTTATCAATGATCCTCTTGCAATTTGCAAGATCCTCTTGTAATTAATCAGATGCTCATGCAGACAAAGATGTATTCAGGTTCAGTGATGTCATTTTAATGAGAGTTTGAAACTATACATATATATGCCTAGCCATGATATCACTATATTATTAAATCTATCAATCTTTACTAGAATAATGGAAGCACATGCTCAAATTTCACTGTAATTCATTCTGAAGAAACATCAGAATCATCCAACACCCAGGATTCAGAAGACTTCAGCTTTAAACCAAACTTAGAAAGATCTAAAAGAATCAAGACATCCAGCTTTCTGGATGCAGAAATTGGGTTACTTGGCATAGTATGGGTTTTATATGCTACACAAAAGCTGTGGGTACATTAGAATGTCCTTTCTTACCCATATTTCAAGCAAAACCATGCTAGCGTGCTATCTTTCTAGAACAAAGTGTCCTGATGCTATTTGCAAAGCCAGGCATATTGAAATAATATAATTAAACTCATGGAAAGTTTCCCATGGGAAAATTGAAAGAAAACATTATCTCTAGCCATAGTAATATATATCCATTGTTTCAGAATTCTTTCCAACAATGGTGAACAGACACCACATAACAAAGGGCAAGAGATTGTTTTCCAATAGCTGTTTTCCATCTCTCAAAGTTTCTTTGATTTGCTGATGATTGAATATGCTCATGGAAAGGAAAACAAACCCAACTGGAATATATATGGGGCTGCCCTTGAGGATCACTCGGAGGCTTCAGCTGGTGCAGAATGCAGCCGCGCGGGTTGTGATGGGAGGGTCCCGATACTCCCATGTTACACCCCTCCTGTGCGACTTGCATTGGTTACCGGTTGCCTTCCGGTTGAGATTCAAAGTGCTGGTGATGTCCTATAAAGCCCTACATGGCTTAGGCCCAGGATATTTGTCGGACCATCTGCAGCCAGCAACAGCTGCCCATCACCTGGTACGTTCTTACAGGGAGGGTCTTCTCCGGGTGCCGTTGGCTAGACAATGACGGCTGGCAGCCCCCAGGGGCAGAGCTTTCTCTGTGGGTGCTTCCACTCTTTAGAATCAACTCGCCCTGGGGCTTCGGTTGGCTCCTGACCTTTGCACCTTCCGCCGCAATTAAAAACATGGCTGTTTACATCGCCCAACCTGGACTGAGGGGGTTGATTATTTTAGTGGGTTTTAATATATGTTTTAAATTATATGTTTATATATTTGCATACTTGGTGTACGTATTCTATGTTTGTCGGGTTTGTTTTTTATTTGTTGTGAGCTGCCCTGAGTCTACGGAGATAGGGTGGCATACAAATTGCATTTAAAAAAAGATAATAAATTTCTCTGGATATTTCTAATTGGCTCATCATTTCATTAAGATTATGCATACTATAACACTTATGATATTCTTTTCATAGGGGGCAGTTATTATCTTATTTTGGGGAGAAAAAAACTGGAGGAAGTGCTATATATATTGCATTCTGGGCTTCTGGAGGGAGGTGAATTACAAATAAATATAACATGTTGATTATCATACCAATCCATTTTAAAACAAATAAACAGATTGCACCATCAAAATGGGAGAAGACTTTGGAACAATACTTTTATGATATTCTGGAAACTCAAAAATTATTTTTTTCCACTTAACTTCCTTTTAAAACAGTTAAATCATGGAACAATGGAGAAAAAAACACAACTAATGGGAAGTTAGGAACACAAATGGGACTTCCAAATCTCTTGAAGCAATGAATTAATTCCAAATATCATTAAATCTCCTATATAATATTAATATTTAACTATCGCTGAGTAATTAAATAATAAATATGAAATGCACAATTAATACGGTTGTAAATGGAATTTGGATTTCTTCCCCAATAGTTCTGCCACTAATTTAAAGTTAAATCATCTCATTTAGACCATGAAATGGTTTCCAGAAATCTGATTTTTATTAGATTGTTAAGGATGAAGTACTACAGGAAAAGCCTAAGACAATAAAATCAAGGGTTTTCAAAACAGCAATTATGTATGGCAAATCAATGTACTATATTTAATTCTAATTAATGGGATCCATTATTCTGATATAAATATGATGGACAATTCTAATACCATCATAAAAGCAGCTTTAGGAGCAAGATTTACTTGTATATTAGGCGTGCATCTTCTGACCTATCATAGCCAGCCATAAATATAAATGGTTCCTGCTAGAGTTGTCATACTTAACTGAAGTACAAAGCTACCATGAACAAAGAAAAATGGCAGATGGCTGAAAAACAGAGCCTTCCACCATAACCCTGGCAACATATTCTGAAGTTAAGAGTCTTTCAGAGCTGTAGGTCTTATTTTTTTCAGTGTTTATATTCCTAGTGTTTCTAGAGTTTATATAATCTGTTACCTGAAAATCAACAAACAATGCAGATTGCATATACTGCAGAAACCATAGTTCCCATTTGTTTCTGAGGCAATGCAATTTGGTTCTACTACTACTTTCTGAGTGAGTTTGTCTTTGGGCACATTTTTTCATGACAATTTGACTTTTAGATCCATATAAATATAATCATCTGAATATGGTGATTTAGTTTCATAATGAACAACAATAAAGAAACTAATTGCAAGGTAGAGTGGAACATTCTTGCTCTGTTAGGACTGGGTTAAAATCTTCGCAGGTCATGATCATACTCTTAAATACGAGCCCTTAATATAGATCTGCACGTAAATATGTGCATATTTTGACTCTTAAGTTGTTTCACAAGCTTTTGGGAGTTTTGTAAGCTCCAAGCACTATGCCCATTTTGCCAGTGTACAATCCAGCCCCGCATATAACCGTTCAGTATACAAAAAGACTAAAAATAATCACCATAAAATAAAATAAAGCTTTGTAAGTGAACATCTTCCATAAAGTAACCTAAAGTTAATCAAACATGTCAAACAAATATGTAAACTGTTTGTATAAATTAACTGCTTTCAATGAGATTGGGCATGTAAAATATCTCTTCTTTAAAATATGTGAAATGGTTCTCTCTAATTAAGCATGATTTGTAGCACTAACAAATAAGTTCAACTTACAGTACATTCCCAAAGTTTTTATCCAGAATTGAAAATAGCCCCAGTGTGGAAAAAAAATGTATGTATACAAACTATTTATAGATGGCTTTCAAAATATAGGTCATGTAAAGGGCAATCATTTAGAAGTGTATAGGCTTTGGTAATAGACAATATGAAGTCTGCTTTAATAAAAGCAGATATATCAAGAGAAAATGTATGGGATGAATTACCAGTATGGTAATAATTACAATGAGTGTTGAATTTTGAGTTAGGTATGACTAGTAGTAATTTTACAAATAGAGAAGGCCAATTTCATATGAAAGGAATCTTCTAAATTGTATATTTTGCTTTGTGAAATTTGATTTCTTAAAATAAATACCCAATATTTGATTGTAAGAAGGGGAAAAAACTACGAAGATGAATGACATGAAGAAAGGTACTTCTAAAATAAGGTTACCTAATGAAGAACTAACAGAGTGCACTGAATACTCTGCTAGATCATATTGTTTGCATCCTGTTGTAAGCACTTAATGACTTTGTGGTTTGTATAATGCTTTCTACTTTGAAACAATAAACGTTATCATTTCTGTGATTTACGAATGGTGCATTCTTGAGGCTTTTTATTGGCTTCCCTTTTTTTCTGAGTAAAAAAACAAATCGGGGAAATGTACATTTTTGGGAGGCTTTAATTTACAGAAAGGAGTAAGAAATGTTACAACCTATGTGCTCACTGGCACCTAATACTAGGAACATATTATATATATAGTTTAGGCCTTGCATTGACTTCCAATTGGCTTCCAGGTAAAATTTAAAATCCTGGTTTTGAGCTATAAAGCTTCTTAGGGCTTATCAAAAGGGTCTTAATGTATAGCCCCACACTCCCAGGAAATATAGGGAGTTGAAGTTAGAAGGAGCAGCACTAGCCCTCTGTAAGCGTATCACAGTGGACATCAAATTCCTTCCCTGATCACATTCAGAAAGTTACTCTTAAGGAGAACCACTTTGGTCCAGTGGTTAAAACTGAAAAGCAAGAGACTGTGAGTTCAAGTCCTGCCTTATCCATGAAAGTCAGCTAGGTGACTTTGGACAACTTCACAGGTTTGTTGCTGTGTGAAGAAAATATGAGGAGGAAAGTATGTTGGATATATTTGTTGTATGAGATTTGTAAAAATCATAAAGGCAGATACAATTTAAAAAAAAAACTGGGGGAGGTTGCAGTACACTCTGAGATCATCATAGATATTTAGAAATTAATCAATTTAATTATTTTAAAATTATTTTAAAATAATCAAAAATATTGAATTTTTAAATGGTATACTAGTGCTTACATTCTCACATGTAGTTGGAAGCTCCTGGGCTCAGTTGATAGAATACCTAAGTAAATTGGTACTCAAAGCATAGTCTCAAAGCTTAGAGTTCTTCAGAGCTCTTGAGGTGGCATAGCAGCTCATTTCAATCTGCTTGAAGTTGAAGACCTTTCTGGCACATTGAAGCTTTAAAGCTATTGTTGCTTTTATCTTTAGCTGCTTGGAGTAAGTTGTAAATGAAATCCATCAGTTTTTAGAGGAACCATCTTACGAAAGCTGTTAAAAATGCTTTCCTTCATCTTTCCTCAAATGGAGTGCCTTCTGGTCTCCCTTTCATAACCCCCCTTTTTTTCATATTTTGTCATGTTATCTTTTGTTCAACTCTGTCAATTTGTATTTCAGACGAAGTCTTAACAACAACCTGAGTCAATGGTGCTATTACTTTCTGAGCCTTTGAAGTGAAGCTCTTCAAAGGAATCTTAAAATAGAATTAATCTCTCTATGTCAAAAAATTGGTTCATGGACTTTTGTCAAATTTGTTTAGCTTTATATCACTTAAGGTCCACAAGAAATCTTAATTTTAGTCAGATTACTGTTTTGCCATCGTTCAAAGCCCTGGATGAGAGCATAGTTGATACAGTGCTATATATGAGTTGAAATTGGCAAGATAAGAGATGTAGCATCGCAATACAAACTCCATGCTTTTTGAATGGATGCAACCATGATGCCCATTCAAAATTCCAAATTTTGTTGCCCTTTCCTGCAAATGCCACTGACTGATAAAGGTAATAGGAATGACACTTTCTATTAGCTCACATAGAGAGACATCAAAGTACAGTGAATCAGGGTATTATCTAACGTTTATGGGAAACAATGGCTGACATTAAGATTTCTTTCTCTAAAGCCATGGACAGGGGTATAGTCTTGTCTGGGAACCCTCTGTGGGTTAAATACAAGGAAGGGGTACAATACATACAGTTTGAATTCATACATTGTGCTTTGTCATGGGATAGTTATGGTTTGTTTAATGGTTTGCTATGTGGTTTGCTTTACATGTAACTCTAAGCAATACTTCATATTTTCCAAAGCAAAAAGTTTAGAAAGCCAAAACCAAACAAACCCCATTATATTTTAATCAGAGCTGCCAGAGCTGCGTTGCAAAAATCCAGATGACTATCTTGCAGTCATCTGGATTTTCAAAGCCTAGATCTGGTAGTCTTTCTTCAGTGCAAAGTCAAAGCCTAAAATGAATGTCACCAAACCCATGCATACATTTCCTATTCATTCACACACATTCTAAGCCTCTGTAGAGTCATTTCTAATTGAGGCATAGCTCCTTGCCTAGTTAGAGCAATTCCCATGGTCTTGCTGTGTCTTGCCTGTAAAGAGCCATTTCTGGAAAGGAGCCCTTTTGATTTGCCAGACTCCAAACAGACAGCATAAGCCTGGAAGAGTTTGTATGGATATGACAGAAAAAACTATGGAAAAATCTGTGATTCTCTTCTCTGTTAAGAAGATTGAAACATTCACCACAGAGGGCCAATTTGGGATGGCATTCACTATGGGCAATTGTTAATTATTTTTACCAATTGTGTGTGCAATTTAGCTTTTCTGCCTCAGGTGCCAAATGTTATTGGCCAGCCAGTGATGTGGCCCTGGAACTAACTGTCCTGTCTTCTGTGACAGGCTCTCAGCTCCTTCTGTGCTTTTATATGAAAAAAGGAGTATTATAAAGGAACCATCCATCTCTCTAACCCAAAGGAAACGTCTCCTTAAAACGCTGGCCTGAAAATCCTATTACAAACCAACAAACCAGGCAAAATAAAGGAAACTCATTTATCTGTGCAGCAATGGAGCAAAGAAACCTTATTTTTAAGATGAAACCTATCTTCATTCATTGATCGCCAGCTTCATGCCTCTTGTTTTTCTGCTCTCAGACTTTAAACCAGATTCTTCCCTTTCCTCAAGGAAATAGAACAAGGGTTTCTTGTCTGCAGACATTAGCGTTCAGGGGATAATTAATGAGGTACTTATTAGCTGAAGTCTGAGTATCCAGGTCACTTAAAAGGAGAAAGCAGATATTCCACAGTCAAAGCAAGGTCTGGCCCATTTTGCTGACAGTGCCAATGCAAGTTTAAAGTGTAATGACCATGGTGAGGAAATCAAATTAAAAAAATAATGTGGAAAGAAACTTAATATGATCTTTCAGGCCTATTTATGTTTATTCCCTCTGTCATATTAAATGTTTCCATAAATCTAGGAGAATGGCAGTCACAGATCTCAGTGAGTGTTGAAGTAGTGTTGAAATTGGAACTGAGAAAATAAAACAACTCTAAAACTGCCAGCAAATGTGAGACAACATTATTTACCTTTGACTGTGTCATTTCCGATCCGACCTGAAGAAAAAAGGGAGAGGGGAAGAGGAGCTGATAGACTTCCTGCAAAAGAGTTAAAGCAGAAATACAGTGCAAAAAAACAAAAAATGCTGACTCTGATTTAAGAAAACTTGAAGCAAACATCCTTGTCATCATCTTTCGTGGAGATGTTTACACAATTGAGTTGCCTTTGCTAGTGACTGTTTGTATTCAATTTGCTCCCAGCATTTCATCTATAAGCTCATTTCCTTTTTCCTCCTCAGTTTCCTTATTTGAGCTTCATTGGTTGTAACATTTTAAGTCACATTATACCCTGAAAAAAAATCTGCTAGCTGACCTTCAATTGGAGGGGTCACATGACTTATATTCCCTCAGGCTAAAATTAAACTTAATATAATATTCATATTGTACATCTCAGTATTTTACCCAACCCATTCTTCACGGTTGCCAAGTGAAATGGCCTTTAATAGGCACATAACAAATCAACACTGACATTATGAGCATTAATGAGTGAAGTGTTTATAAACCCAAAATGCTAAATCTCTCATTTCAAAATTTATTGCAGCTACATTTTCTTTATTGAAGGCTAGAAACTATATATATCTAATGTAACTTGATTTATAGGCTTGCCTTCTCATGAATGGTTTGGAATTTTCCACTGGTGGCAGCAGGACAATAAATGGAAAGAAGAAAATGAGTCAAAGAATTTTAATTGTATTTTAAGTGTAACCTTTTCTGTCTTGGTATAAAATTAGTTATTTTAAAGGGCACATTATGTTCGATGCATCCAAATATGCCTTTGATGAGAAAACCCAAGGGATAAAGATTTCTTGAAAGATTCTGTGCTCACCACTAGATAAGGCTATAGTAATGAAAAGGTTGACTAGAACTGATTAAAGCCCAACTGAACCAATGGTGAAAAAAAACCCCATAGGACAATTGGTAGAAGTAGAGGTAGAATTTTATTCAAAGAGCCAGACAGCAGAACAGAGGGTCAGCAATTCAAACGTGGCCACCAAGCTACAAAGCTGAGAGTGATAGTACATTTAGTGACAATGGGCTTTGATCATGAAGTAATGGACTTTGATATGGAGCCTGTTAGATGTGTAAATTAAGATGCCCTTTTTCTTGGGAACGTGTAACGTGAGAGGAACGTGAGAGGAAGATCTTGTCTTGCCCTGTAGGGTGGATGATCTTAAAAGTGCAGATCCTTTCCTGAGGCAGATTTTTTATGAGGGTAGTCTGGCATTCAAGTGAAATATTGACATAAAACATTTCCCTTATCTTGAGGGGATTCCATTTGTCTGCAGAACTGGAGAAGCATGCTTAATCGATTTCAAGTGTCAAATGCTGGCAGAGAGAGCACTAAGCGGGGGTGAGGGTGGGGTGTGGGGGTTGTATCTCTTTTTTGAGGCTTGCTGACAGATCAGAGGCGCCCCAGGCTGCCATGCAATCTAAAAGTAGAGGGGATGTTACTGGAACTTTTATTTTCCCATGTAAACTTAATTTTAATTAATTTGCTTATATATTTTAATAGGTTTTATGGCATCCAGGTTATCTATTTTTTGTTATTATAAAGAAGTAACCTATTTGGTATTCCATTATTCTCTTGGAATTAGACCTGTTTAGGTCTTAATGCATATATTCTCTATTTATTTATATTTTCTAATTAAATATTTTGGTGTTTCTATTCCACACTTAGATTTTACCTGTGATATGAGTGATGATGAGGATGATGATGATGATGATGATGATGATGGGAGACCTTACTGGAAAAGCAGTTGAAATAATAAGTTTGATATAGCGGTTGAGCTGCTGACCTAGAAAGTGGGAGACTGTGAGTTCAATTCCTGCCACAGCCATGAAAGCTGCCTGAGTGACTTTGGGCCAGTTCCTCTTTCTTTCTCAGTCCAACCCACCTCACAGGGTTGTTGTTGTAGGGAAAATAGGAATAGGAGGTATGTTCACTGCCTTGAGTTTCTAAAAAACAGAAAAAGTTAGGAGATCATTTTATAAGGCAGACAGATGCCAATGTTTGACTTATTTTCCCAGTTTCAATCAAATTGTGAATCTAGAGTGTGAGACATTATTGGGTAGAGAGGGGAAAAAATGGAGGATTTACTCTATGGAGAGTGATATACCTCTAGAGCTGTTTTCTCCTTCCTGTTTCTTTCTTTAGCCTCCCCCACAGCTTTTTGCTAATTTATCCATCGGCCCTGCCTAAAACCTTCTCTACTGCTAGTGGGGCATGAGTGAAGTTAAGAGTAAGTATGAGGGAATCGCTCTCCTTCTGTCACATGTATGACTCATTAAAATAATGAGCATTCCTCTGTCTTAGTTGATAACTTGCATTGCTATATTTGCTTCAATTTCTCCACTGCTTTTGATACTTATCTTTCACACTCAATCTCAGAGTCCGCTATTTCCTGTTGTTCAGTAATGTCAACTCAGTTTCCACAGCAGCCTGACAAAGTTCTTTTCTAGATCATAAACATCAGTGCAAAAAGGGCACCATTAATTGATGGTACATGTTCACACCTCTTTGGGACAAGATTAGTTTTGCTTCAATTGTCAATTCAGCTCAAAGCTTTTTAATTTCTGCAATGCAAGCCATTTGGTGAAATCTAATTCTTTTTACTACCAGTTCTGTGGGCGTGGCTTGGTGACTGTGGTGTAGTTTGGTGGGTGCAGCTTGGTGGATGTAGCAGGGGAAGGATACTGCAAAATCCCCATTCCCTCCCCACTCCTGGGGCCAGCCAGAGGTGGTATTTGCCACTTCTCTGAACTACTCAAAATTTCCACTATTGGTTCTCTGAACTGCTCAAAATTTCCGCTACTGGTTCTCCAGAACCTGCTGGATTTCACCCCCGAGCCAACCCTACTATGCTTAGAAATCATAATAATCCAATCTAAGTGTTTTGTCTTCATTATGAACAGGTTTGATGATGCCTTGTTAACAGAAGTGGATAGGTAAACCACAGAACCTACAATCTTTCCATGGATTATAACATCATATCAAGAAACTCTGGCTTTGTTGCTTTCCTAAGCAGAGTTGAAAGCTGGCCTCTGATCCTTGGCTTATGTAGTAAAGAGAAGCTATTGCTTTGGTTTAGATGTCATAATAAACAAACTGGAAGGAACTTTCATAGTTTATTTTGCTGTTCCTATTGGCACGAAGAACCAAGTAGGAACAATGCAGCAGCATACCTCATTTGTGGCTCATGTGTATTTAAGGCTGAATGTTTAGTAACATACAACTGTAACCCTAAATTAATAGCATAGCCAGCACAACAATAAAATACTTCGTTGATGTATCAGAGCTATTTCTCTTAGTGGCAAGTATTTTAAGAACCTCATTCCTTTATGGGGCTCTGTACCTCAACAGAAAGCAAGAAATAAGAGCTAGAGGAGAGTAGCCTTAAAAGAACTAAATGACATTGATCTCTTAACATTTCTCCAGTTTGTCAGTTGAGAAACTGAGGTATCATTTTGAAGAAGGTGGAAAATGCAACCATTTCTTTGAGGCAGGAGAGAGAAATAGGCATGCATGCAAAAATCTTAAAAGGGAAATGAGCCAGCAGTGCCAGGAAGCAAATAAGGACCCATAGACCACAAATTAGTGGTTAACATAGTATACACACTTGGAGAATGGTTTGTATTGGAAAATTAAAAATTCCGACCCAAGAGGACATTACCCTACTCCCTTACACAACAGTTGATCTTATTCTATCATTCCTCAGGCTGCAGGAAAAGGAGAAATAGCTTTTACTAGATGTCTGAATTGCAGAAGACTTTTAAATTAGGTCATGCCTACAAGTGATTTCAAGAGGACAGGCTGATATATCCGTTTAAATCTTCTCTTGAAGTTAATCACATTGTACAGTAGCCACATTTTCCAACTTCTCCAAGTTCCTGACAACCCTAATCACTGTCAACAGCTCCTAGTCTGGTTAAAAGCATGTTTGATTAACACTGTCTTGTGAAAATATTCTAGCAGAAATGTGATCGGCAGGAAAGTTAGAATTTCCTTTTTCTGTCATTTCTCTGCTCCTGTCCTCTTTAAACTGTTGTTTGGGCTTTGTTGAGAAAAATAATGAAAGATAAGCTGCATACATTCTACATCACGTTTATGTTGTCCTGTATACAAATTCAATCTTCACCTTATCTACTTAAATTTTGATGAGATTGGATGTGTTAAGTAGGGGTTATTTACTTGATTTTTAAAAATTACAGTAAAGCTCGTATAGATTTCACACTGACATTATAAATAAATCAGATATCTATCTCTATACATGGGCAAATTAAAATACGTCTAAAATAACATCACCTTATTTGAGAATCTTTATTGGAAATCAGATAAGAAATCTCGGAAATATGTTTTCATGAAACTAGTACCTTCTTTCATATCAATGAATGACTGAATGAAACATACTGCTCAGTTCTGAAAGCTGTTAATATAATTTATGATGAATTTTTTCTCCCCAACTGCCTCTCCATACCAAAGTTTGGTTCATCTTTAATGTGAAGAAAATTAAATGCCAAAATGGTGCCCTAAAATAACCCAGTTGATAGGACTCAGGTGGTAGACCAGAAGTGGGTTTCAGCAGGTTCTGACCAGTTCTGGAGAACCAGTAGCGGAAATTTTGAGTAGTTTGGAGAACTGGTAAATACCACCTCTGATTGGCTCCGCCTCCATCTATTCTCTGCCTCCTGAGTCCCAGCTGATCGTGAGGAAATGGGGATTTTTCAGTAACCTTTCCCAGGAGGGGGGTGGGAATGGAGATTTTACAGTATCCTTCCCCTGCCATGCCCACCAAGCCATGTCCACCAAACCATACCATTCCCACCAAGCCACATCCATAAAACTGGTAGTAAAATTTTTTGAAACCTACCATTGTGGTAGACACACTATGGTGACCAAGGACAGAACCTAGCCCGTGACCGCACAAACAATAAACATGCTATGTGGTCTCCACAAAAAAAATTGAGTCAGCTGGTGAGAGAAAACAATACTTTCAAAATGGAACAGTTACAAAATGACTTTAGCTGCCTCAGTTGTGGGGATAAAACAAAGGCGAGATCATGAGAACATAGCATAAATAAACAGCTACCCAAGAACGTATGTACTATGGATTTATTTGGGGGTGGGTGGGTTGAGGATAAACTTGTGGTTTGGGGTAGTTGTTGTTTTTTGCTTTGTTCTAAGAAGTCTCCTAAAGCAGCAGGGTTAAAATTGCTTAATGCATTGTAAGCTGCCCTGAGTCTCCAGAGAAGGGCGGCATATATATTGAATTTTTTAAAAAATACAGAGCAACAGATTGATGATGTCAGCCCTTCAAAAGAATCCAGAAAAGAATCACAAACATGAGTATTAACACAACATTTATTGGAAAGTTACAGTAACAGAATCTTCCTTTTACTTTCCAGAAAACTAGGGAGGGTCCCTTATGAGTCACTTCCTATGCCCCTTTTCCTTCTGTGGGTTGACATACCTCTTGTATGACAGTTGTCTAGACTGAAACTCTTCCTCCTATCTTCTTACGTCACTCTCACATAGCATCACCCATATTGCAACAACAGCATGTAGCTAGCATGCCCAAAACTTCTTTGTCAAATGGAATTGAATAATAAAGAATATGTGAGGCAACCGTTTTTGCTGGTTGTCACTGGCTGATTAAGAAAGTGCACCATATCACTGGAAACAGGATAACTCAAGTAGGCTACTACAGTATATGATGACTAGAGCAAACAGAAATTCCTTCAGTTCCTCTCCTAAAACTTATGTTTTGATTTCCCTGAAGTTGGCAAAACTCCTTTCTCCAAACATTTGAATTCTGGTTAAATTTCTTGCTTCGTTGTTTTTATTATTTGTTCTGCTCAACGATGAACAACAATGCCATTTAGTGCACTTATCATAATTGATGGTAAAAAAGAATTATGGAAAAGAAATGAGCTCAAAGATGTTTTCATAAAGATTTTTTTCCTCATGAACAATTTCACGGCTACCCAGAATCATTTCAACAGTGAGATAAACAGTGTGTAAATTTAATAAATAAATATATAATAAAAAATTAGGGAAAAATAGATTGATCAATGGATGTATGGGTGTTATGTTATTTAATACTGAGGTAGAATAGAAGATTGGAAAGAATCCGATTAAATCTTCCCCTCTGTGCATGTCCAAGATGGCGGCGCCCGCTGGGACGACGATCTAGGACGGGGGACGCCGACCTACCTTTGGGTCCTTGGGAGTCAGTTTTTCACAATTATGACCCCAGGACTGGTTGGGGGAACACCCTGCCAGCATGGAGAGGGTTTTTTTCCCCATCCGTGACTGAGCAGTGGGAAAACTGCGGTGCCGAGAGCGGTCGGGCTGCTCAGCTGGTCGGCGGTGGTGCTTTGGGCGGCAGCGGCATTTTCTTCATGGCTGAGGCCACCGGGGCGTCGGAGCAGCGCTGCGCCAGGGACGCCCATGGTGGGTTAAGATTCAAGTCCAGGGGGGTTGCCCAAAGAGTTGTAGATGGTGTCGGGCACCCCCCGAGGACCTTTGGGACGTCCCCCACCCCCTGGCAATCCTCCCCCCCTTGAAGTTGGAGCTGGGGGGGAACGAAACAGCAACGAACCACCAAAGGACAATAAGACCGGACGGTGATGGTGATGGCAGTGGCAGCTGTCTGGCGGCTAGAGGACGCTGGTGACCCCCCCTTTTTTGGAGTGGAAGTTGGGGGAGCAATGGAACAACAAAACTATGGCTGTGACTTGGCTGTCCCCTGGTGTGATATCTTGGCCCAGGCCTTGGGTGGCCTTTAATCTGGGCCCTATGGGGACTGGGGGCTGGAGACAACTGCCCTATTCCGCTCCCCTCTTTCCCAGCGCTTTCCCTTTTGATGCCCACCTATGCCCACCTGATCAGAAATTAGCCTGTGAGACTCACGTATCACCATGTATTTGTCATCTGCATTCCCCTGACTGTGGAGAGCACTATTTCCATCTGAAAACTGGAGGCTGGGATATGGCTTCATCCCGTCGGCTGAGGGGGCTGGACATCAGTTAACCACCGTGAGAGGGTGGCCCGGTGTCGAGGTCCCTGGAGGCCAAACCGAGATGATTTCACGTTTGCACCTTGTCAGCGGAGGGGTCTGGACCAGCCGCCGTGAGAGGGCGGTTTTCTGGACCTTGACCCCTGGACGCTGTGGTTGGCACTGGTTCATTGTTGCCATTTCACCACAAGAGGGGGTTTGATCAGCTAACCTAACTACCGTGAGAGGGTAGTTGGACTTTATTTCCCCCCCCCCCCCGGACTGTGGTCATCTTGGAATCTGGACTTTGTCCTCTGTGGTGAGAGGACAGTGGACTTGGCCCTGTGAACAGGTCTTTGGGACCCCTCCATGTCTTCTTCTTTTCTTCTCTCCCTTGGACCTTTATGGACCCTCAGGCTATGGTCGTGTTTACCCGTTATAATCAAGATGTACTCAGCAGCGGAGCTTCTTGGTCTGCGAGATTCCCCCCTCTCGCAGGCTTGGCCTTCCACTCTATCAAAACCCCTCGATGACGGGTTTTGGAACCCCAAGAGGTAGCATGCCGTAAAGAGGGGGCTGTGGGGTTTTTAAAAATTGTCCTTGTTTAACCTTTTAGGGGGATGGGGGAGGGGGGAGGGGAGGGAGGCTTATAGGCCGAGCTCTTCACGGGGCCTGTAATGGGAGGCAGGGAACGGGGTGAGGAGGAGCTCGTCACAGAAGGGAAGGAGGGCGATCCCATCAGAGCCATGGTTGGGAGGGGCAGATATGGCGGGAGCAGGGGGCCGTATCATGTGTTGGGGGCACATAGCCGCTGTCTTCAAGTGGCGGCGTGCCTCAGCCCTCAGGACGCTTCTCGCTCCTCGAGTTGTCCAGAGTTACGGCGTCTGGGCCTGAGGTTGATGTTGTGTAATGCCAGGTCCGTGGTTAATAAGGCCCCCCTCATTTGCGACCTTATTCAAGAGGGGGGTGCGGACCTGGCAGGTATTACGGAGACCTGTTTGGGCCAAGAGGGGGGGTTCCCCTCGTGGAGATGTGCCCGCCAGGTTTCCGTGCATTTCATCGGCCAAGGGCCCAGGGTAGGGGTGGGGGGGTGGCGGTCATTATAAAGGAAAGTCTTGATCCAAGGGAGACCACTGTACCGGATGTGAGTCGCTCCTGGTGAAGTGGGGCCATGGTGTGCAGGTGGGCTTGCTGATCACGTACCTGGCTCCCTGCCACGTGACAGCGGCCCTGCCCGAGCTTCTCAATGTTATTGCTGAGGTGGCGGTTGACACCCCCAGGCTCTTGGTCATGGGGGATTTCAACCTGCCGTCTGTCGGTGAAGCGTCTGGGTTGGCTCGGGAGTTTATGGCTACCATGACAGCCATGGACCTGACACAATTAATTCTTGGTCCTACTCACACAGGAGGACACACTCTGGACCTGGTTTTTGTCTCTGGTCAGTGGTTGAATGGCCTAGATGTTGGGGATATAGTCATTGAACCCCTGTCATGGTCAGACCATTCTCTCCTGAGGCTAGACTTTCTGACCGCCGAACCCCGCCGCAGGGAGGCGGAACCGATTAGGTGGTTCCGCCCCAAGCGCCTAATGGATCCTGATAGATTCCAGAGGGAGCTTGGGCCAGTGCCCGAAACTCTGGCTCATGATTCGGCCGAGGACCTGGTGGCCACCTGGGATAGGGCGGCCGCCGGCGCCCTGGACCGAGTCGTGCCTTTGTGGCCTCTGACCCGGCACCGAATCTGCCCGGCTCCTTGGTTTTCTGAGGAGTTGAGGGAGATGAAGCGCCGGAAAAGACGCCTAGAGAGTGGTTGGAGGGCGAGTCGATCTGAATCCGACCGAACACTAGCTAGGTCCCATGTTAGGACCTATTTGGTGGCGATAAAAGCGGCAAAGTGTAATTACTTTTCTGCTCTTATTGCATCGGCAGATAATCGCCCAGCCACCTTCTTTAGAGTGACCCGCTCCCTCCTACATCAGGGAGCGCGGGAGGACCTCTTGCAAGGGCGGGCTGAGGATTTTGCACAGTATCTACACGATAAAGTCGCTCAGATTCAGGAAGGCTTGGACTCTGACTAGGTAGATTCCGGCGAGGTGACTGAGGCTGGTCTTGAGAATGTTATCTGGGATGAGTTCAATCCTGTGACTTCTGAGGACGTGGACAGGACTTTGAGGAGACTAAATGCAACCACATGTTTATTGGACCCGTGTCCTTCCTGGCTGGTACTGGCCATTCGGGAAGTTACACGAGGCTGGCTCCAGAGGATTATAAATGCTTCTTTGAGCAAGGGTTTCTTGCCTGCCGCCTTGAAAGAGGCGGTGGTGAGAGCCCTCCTCAAGAAGCCTTCTCTGGACCCGGCTGTTTTGGCAAATTTTCGTCCTGTCTCCAACCTTCGCTTTATTGCGAAGGTTGTTGAGAGTATGGCTGCGCGACAGCTCCCACAGTACCTGGATGAAACTGTCTATCTAGATCTGTGCCAGTCCGGTTTCAGACCTGGGTACAGCACGGAGACGGCATTGGTCGCATTGGTGGATAATCTCTGGAGGGCTCGGGACAGGGGTTGTTCCACTGTCCTGGTCCTGTTAGATCTCTCGGTGGCTTTTGATACCATCGACCATGGTATCATGCTGCGTCTGTTGGGGGGTTTGGGGGTGGGAGGCACCGTGCTGCGGTGGTTCTCCTCCTATCTCTCCGACCGATCGCAGTCTGTGTTGGCAGGGGGGCAGAGGTCGACCTTGAGGTGCCTCGTTTGCGGGGTGCCACAAGGGTCGGTCCTCTCGCCGCTCCTGTTCAACATTTATGTGAAGCCGCTGGGTGAGATCATCCGTGGTTTTGGGGTGAATTGCCAACTATACGCTGATGATACTCAGCTGTACATCTCCACCCCTGACCACCCCAATGATGCCCTCGAAGTAATGTCCCAGTGCCTTGAAGCCGTGCGGGTCTGGATGGGGAGGAACAGGCTTCGTCTCAACTCTTCCAAGACCGAGTGGCTGTGGATGCCGGCATCCCGGTATAGCCAGCTGGTGCCATCGCTGGCTATTGGGGGTGAGTCATTGGCCCCCACAGAGGGGGCTCGCAACTTGGGTGTCCTCCTGGATTCACGGCTGTCCTTGGAAGGGCATATGGCGGCCGTGGCCAGGGAGGCCTTTTATCAGGTTCGCCTGATGCACCAGTTGCGCCCCTGTCTGGATTGGGACTCCATGTGCATGGTCACTCATGCACTTGTCACGTCTCGCCTGGAGTACTGTAACGCTCTCTACATGGGGCTCCCCTTGGGGTGCACCCGGAGACTCCGACTGGTCCAGAATGCGGCCACGTGGGTGATTATGGGAGCGACAGGGCGCTCCCACGTGACACCTCTCCTGCGCGAGCTGCACTGGCTTCTGGTGGTCTTCCGGGTGCGCTTCAAGGTGTTAGTTTTGACCTTTAAAGCGCTCCATGGCATAGGACTGGGGTATTTGCGGGACCGCCTGCTGCTACCGATAACCTCCTACCGGCCAGTACGCTCACACAGAGAGGGCCTTCTCAGGGTGCCATCAGCCAAGCAATGTTGGCTAGCGGCCCCCAGGGGGAGAGCCTTCTCTGTGGGGGCACCCGCCCTATGGAACGAGCTGCCTCCTGAAATTCATTTGATCCCGGACCTCCGCGCTTTCCGAAAGGCCCTTAAGACTTATTTATTCCAACAAGCCGGCCTTGCTTGATTGATTTTAATGGGGTTTTAAAATCTTTGGTATTATTAATTTCTGGGGTTTTAAATTGGGTATTTTAACGGGGTTTGAGACTTTTATTTTGGAACACCAATGATTTAATCTAATTTTAATTTTTTTTAATATTTGTATTATATGTGTTTTAATTTGGCTGTTCACCGCCCTGAGTCCCCCTCCTGGGGAGAAGGGCGGTATATAAATTGAAATAAATAAATAAATAAAATAAATTTGCAGTTCGTTTTTAGAAAACATCATCAACATTTTCTTGTTTTTATTCATTTCATTTGTTTATATTCATCCAAATACTCTCTACAGAATTATCAGGTTTATTATAAATACCAAGTTTATTTGAATAGATGCCTGAGCAGTAGTGGATACTATAACATATAGCAATTCTCTTTTTCTGATCCTTTCAAAAACCTGTATCCTTCAATTGCCCCTTTCTAATTATGGAGTCATCTCAATTTCACCTACAATATTAAATCGTATTTGTCTTCCTGTACCAAGAACTCATCTTAATTATTTCCCACATTTTAACAATTAGAGCATAAATAATGAAGGTCTAAATTCTATAAATCATTTTTTTAAATTTTTCTTTGGGTGGTTTAATATTACAGACATATGCTCACTTCCTTTTATTTCATTTATCTCAGGTTCTTACATCAAGGGTTTTATCACCCCTAATATTTAATGTGTTTAAAATCATTAACATGTTTTCTGTGCTTTGACCAAACACAGGTTTACCAGTCCTTCTTGCAGATAAATCAGATCTCAATGCTGGAAATTTCAGAGCTCCCATAAAAACCAGTCTCATAGTGCTGAGGTATGAATCATTCACTTACATTTTTTTCTCATCTTTAGACTGGAAAGATGGATTATCACATCACCTGCATCCCCAGATTTTTGAGCTTCCTTTTTAGAGCTTCAACATTCATAGGGATAATTGTCAGTGAACTTAATAAATTGTGGAAGATGATCTGTCACATCCCTGATTAATGTTCCCCAAAGTATACACTTGTGAGCCAATAAAGTCTGGTTATTACACAGCCTCTTGTACTCATAGGAAGTAATCATTCATTGATCTATAAATAGACCATCAGTAGTTCTTAGGATACATTAATTAGAACCAACATTCATTCAATATATGCTCTTCTTGCCCTTCATTGCAATATTCTCACACTCTCCGAGAGTAGTTTCTATGGTTACTATCCTTCCTTGTCTTCCTGTTGAAATCCATTCATGCAAGTCAGAGATAATTCTGAGCAATGTTAAATAAAGCACACTATTAAATTTTGTTATTGCCATTTATGGTTGGTTGGAAAGTCAGCCAGATGTTTAGATTGGATTTGACATTTCCACCCCATCTATTAAGTCTTTCCTAAAGACCTGGGATAGCCAGATGTTCTTTGATGGTGTTGAAGGAACCATTGCAGGATGCAAGCTGTTCCAAGTAAAGCTGCCATTTGCAATTGACTGGTGGTGATTTTGCCAATGCCGATGGTGTTCAGGCAAGGTGCCTATTATTATTGGTACCATTCCTGCTTTCTTTTGACACAGTTGTACTACTTCTATTTGCAAATCTTTGTATTTTGTAATTTTCACCAGTTCTTTCTCTTCTCTTCTGATGTGTCCAGGTTCTGCCACATCCACTATCCAGACTTTCTTATCAACAATTATTAACACTGATAATTATCAACAATTATTAACTATGTGGTAGGTGCTTCCCCCCCCCCCCATTCTCTCTAATCTCTCCTTTATATGTGTATGTGTAAGTCATGTTTATCTTAATACAAGATAATTGTATTTAATTTTGGCAAAATTAAAATGGCATGTTTGAAAAGATACTATTAATAGGAAAATAGCTTGGTTCTGAGTAATATGGGGATATTTGAAATGAATTTGTTAACATTCCAAGATAAGATTGATCAGCACTCTACT
Organism: Masticophis lateralis; assembly: GCA_030761175.1. Classification (NCBI taxonomy): domain Eukaryota; kingdom Metazoa; phylum Chordata; class Lepidosauria; order Squamata; family Colubridae; genus Masticophis; species Masticophis lateralis. The sequence goes on along the minus strand of JAUDYJ010000001.1, from coordinate 192,944,646 downwards.
AGATACATTCTTATAAACATGCATAGATCTATAATCAATCTATAGAGGAACTCCATGAGGGGAAAGGCTCTGGGTTGCAAATTAAAACAATGGTAGGAAATGTCCACTGAACTGGATTTTTTTTTTTTTTTTTGCAAATTCAGCAAAATTAAATAGGGGAGGGATTTTTTAAAAAATCCTAATTACTCCCCACAGAGACTACAGCTACTAATTTACTTCATATAGAATGCAGAAAATCCTTTTATAAAAGCCTTTTCATGTGATATGCCACTGAACAAGTCTGCCAAATAATAACATCCCCACATAAAGTAGCTAATGAAATCTTTCCCTCCTAGTGTTAACAAGTGGTTCAAATGATTTGTTATTCATCTCTGACATGTCTTCCCCTCTTATTTTATCATTTCCTTCCTCCTGTTTTCATCTGTTTCAATAGCCAACAGGATGGCTTATCTACCAATTATTTTTTTTTAAAAAAAAACATGTTCATATAATCTTGGCTCAACTCCCTGGGCTGTAGTTTCTTGGCGTACATTCATCTATCACGGCTTCAATTGAAAATGTCACAAGTTAAAAACATCCCACCCAATTGTTTATTAACATAAGAAGTGGTGGTCAATCATGCTCCAATCAGTCAGCCATATCTACAAAATGGGAGGGCAGTTGCCCTCATCTTCCACAATTTACCAGTTGAATATTTTATTGCTAATTTGGCAGTGCATAAGCACAATATGCTTAAGGCATATTTAGAAACCTGAAAAGGACCTTTCCCTATATACTACATCTGGTGCCAGTAAAACAGATGCAGTACTCATTAATGGATAATTCTCTTATTTACTTTAATGGCAAAATTATAGAATTAAAATAGAATGGAAGGAGGAGGAAGAGAAGGAGAGCCAGAGGATGCTGCTGTTTATGCTTGGATGTCCTGTTGTCCCCAAAATGCTTACCTAGAACAATATGATGATGGTGTATTGTGGGAACCACAAGAAGAGATAAACTAACCCAGTCAACTACACCACAATCCAGTTTACCACACAAAGGGGTAAATTTAGTCAAACAAAGTCATGATAGCAGTTGTACCATGTACTGTGGGAACCTCTAGTTTGACCTGTTATACACATCTAGTTCTCCAAGAAAAAAGAACTGGAAAGTATTTCTTTTCTGAAAAGGGAAGATTCTCCATCAGTGCCACAACCTGGAGCACCAAAAACACTAGCTGCAGCAGTCAAGTTATGCCTAACCCTGCCTGACTAACTTGGTAAAAGATGCCAGTGATGCCATGTAATCTTGCTAATCCTTTTCTGAAGAACTGAAGAAGCTTCTTGGATGAGGAGCTAAACATTATTAAATGAAGCCGTTACTGATGGAGCCATTCTTACTTGCAGAGGAAGGCCATTCCAAGAATGCAGGGGCATCACAGGGAAACAGTGCCTCCAAGCCTTGTCCCACTTTATTTTTCAGAGATGGTCCATACCAATAACTTCTCCTAAGACAAACCTTGAATGGATTGAATTTGGTTGGTGGAAATGACCTTGAAGAAACCTAGGGGCCAAGCTATAAAAGGCTTAACAGATTAAAACTTTGGAACTGCAGTCAGCAGTTTGATATAAGATCACCATAGTATTGAGTGCATGCCAACCTGTGGGGCATTTCATCCTGGACCAATTGAAATTTCCAGAGCTGTTGTCAAAGGCAGCCCATACCAGGCACATTGCAGCACTCCGAGGTAGTGCATCAGCTAAAACTGAGCAAAAGACTTTTTGGGCACAGTTTCTACTTGCTCTTCTAATACCGTATTTTTCAGAGTATAAAACACATTAAAGTATATGATGCACCTTAGTTTTTGAGGAGGAAAATAAGAAAAGAGCTGATTGGCAGGTGGGTCGGCCTCCCAGAATACCACCAATCAGCTGTTCCCAGAGGTGAATTTTAGCAACAGGTTCCTTGGTTGTGAGCTCTGTGCCTTACTTTTTTTGCTTTTTTTTTTCTGCCTCTGAAACTTCTGAAACTCCGAAAAACTTTTTTTCCTGCCTTTGAAAGCTTCCGAAACAGAGCTTCAGAAAAAAAGCCTCTGAAGCTCTGTTTGGGGGCTTTTTTTCTGAAGCTGTTTGGGGGCTTCTTTTCTGAAGCTCTGTTTGGGGGGCTTCTTTTCTGAAGCTTCATTTCTGATGCTTTTTTCAGCCTCTGAAATCTCCGTTTGAGAAGCTGGGCGGGGCTACATTTGGAGTATAAGACGCACCCAGATTTTCATCCTTTTTTGGGAGGGAAAAGGAGCGTCTTCAAGAGGTGGATTCTAAAAATTTTTAGTACCAGTTCTGTGGGCATGGCTTATTTTGGGGGCATGGCTTTTTTTAAAAAATTGATTTATATGCCGCCCTTCTCCGGAGACTCAGGGCGGCTTACAATGCGTTAAGCAATAGCCTTCATACTTTTGTATATTTATACAAAGTCAGCTTATTGCCCCCACAAACTGGGTCCTCAATTTACCTACCTTAGAAAGGATGGAAGGCTGAGTCAACCTTGAGCCTGGTGAGATTCAAACTTACAGTAATTGCAGACAGCTGGTGTTTAATTACAATGCTTTAGTCTGCTGAGCTATCCAGCTTGGAGGTCATGTGACTGAGTGGGCGTGGCTAGCAGGTCATGTAACCGGGTGGCCATGGCTATGTGTATAGGGACTACTCAAAGGGCTGAAAAAAGACATTTCTGACAGGTCCTCACACTTTTGACTGGTCCTCACACTTATGACCATCCTCACATTTATGACTGGGCAGCATTCTTAATAGCAACGTCACTCATTTCACAACTGCTTCTCTTCACCATGGTGATAAGATAGGGCAAAAACGTAAAATGTGAGGATAGTCGTAAGTTCAAGGACTGGTCAAAAGTGCAAGGACCAGTCAAAAATAACTTTTTCAGCCCTCTGAGTAGTCCATATGCACAAAAGGACTACCCAGAGGGCTGAAAAAAGTGATTTCTGACAAGTCCTCACACTTTTGACCGGTCTTCGCACTTATGACTGGTCATCATTTATGCCTATTGTAGCATTCTTAATAACCATGTCACTCATTTCACAACTGCTTCTCTTCACCACGGTGATAAGATAGGGCAAAAACGTAAAATGTGAGGACAGTCGTAAGTTCAAGGAATGGTCAAAAGTGCGAGGACCAGTCAAAAATAACTTTTTCAGCTCTCTGAGTAGTCCATATGCATAAAATGATACAGCAATAGAGAGGGATGAAGGAAGGGAAGGGAAATTAGAGTAGGAGTGAGGGTAAGAGAGCCTGTGTAGCATAGGGGGCTAATGCCTCCTACTAAAGGCAGCAATTAACACCAGCTGCCTGTAATTTCTCTGAGTTCAATCCTAGCCAGGCTCAAGGTCAACTCAGCCTTCCATCCTTTCTAAGGTGGGTAAATTGAGGACCCAGTTTGTGGGGGCAATAAGCTGACTTTGTATAAATATACAAAAGTATGAAGGCTATTGCTTAACGCATTGTAAGCCGCCCTGAGTCTCCGGAGAAGGGCGGCATATAAATCAAATTAAAAAAAAAAAGAGAGGGAGGAAGAGAGGAGGAAAAGGAGAAAGGAAGAGGAAATAGGGAGGAGAAGAAGAGGGGAAGAGAAAGTAAGAAGGAAAGAAAAGAGAGAGGTGGTAGGTTTGAAATGAAAGATTGCTGTACAATAAAAAAGATGAAAGGGAAGAAAGCCAACCCCAAACAAATATAAAAATATTAAGATAAAGAATGAATTGTTAAACTTTAAAGAATAAAAGAGAACAAATATGAATAAATAGCAATAATTAAAAACACACATACAAACATACAATGTATTTTCTTTGAACAGAGTATTTTGCCGGTTCACAAATTTAAACAGTGTTTAGTCATTTCAATTAAATTTACAATTTCCTTTTTGCCATATTTATTCCTTATCTGTTTTTTTTAAAAAAACAATATTACCCTTCATCCACATCTCTAATCTTAATCAAATTCATTTTTTCCCTTCTATTCTATATTATACCCCTTCCCATTGTCATCTATTTTTATATCCATCCTCATATTGGTTAATTATGTAATTATGTAATACAGTTGTTTAATACAAATTCAACATTTTAATATAAATCTATAATCTTTTTTGTATATTAATCAATATGAACATGAATATTCCAATTATTTCCATGCAATCCAATTTCTTACAAATCAATTAATTATATTTACCAATAATAATAAACCAAATAATTTCCCCCATATATTCCTCCAAACCACAACTTAACCATTTCTGCTTTCAACACAATATACAATTAATAGTATCTCAATTATTACAATTCCCTACTTAAATAGAGCTTTTTTTCTTTTGTGTTTTAAAATCTTGAACTCTCCTCTTTTGCCCTAAATTTTCCATTGTTTGCAGTTTTGCACCTACCTTTTTTGGTGAGGAAAAAGAAATCTTTCTCTGCCTCATTTTGTCATGTTGCAGCAAAGACCCTGCTTTACTTTCAGTTTCATTTTTTCAGCATAGCTAGGGGGAAAAAATCTGCTCCAGCACTCTGCAGCTAGAAACAGAGCTCTGGGCAAAACAGCTGAGAGCAAATCAGCTGAGAGTGGGGAGGCCAATCTAATCAATTTGTGCTAATTAACCTATGCTAAAGCTGTAAGGGGCTGTGTTTTCTATTTTGCAGGCACCAGTGTTTTCTTTGAACATTGATCAGCTGTAGGGCGGCCCTTTGAAGCCCTAGGCAAGAGTTTAAATAGTTTTTTTCACTCTAGCCATCAGCTGGGACTCAGGAGGCAGCAATAGATTGGGAGTGGGCAGGATAAGCCAACAGCGACTGGCCGGGAACCGGTTCGGGGGTGGCCACCCAATCTTATTACTGGTTCTCCGAACTATTAAATTTTTTTACTACCGGTTCTTGCGAACTGGTGCAAACCAGGAGCAACCCACCACTGTACGTCTTATACTCCGAAAAATAGGGTAATAGATGTGAGTCTAAGCAAAGGAGAACATGTTTTTCCTTGGCTTAGACTTTTTTTATCCATGGTATCTTACTGGACTATCTGCAGGGGTTGGGGATTGGAAGAATTGTTGTTCAATGGTTTTGCTCCTTCCTTAATGGGCAGATTGAATCAGCAGAGTAGGGGAAAAGACATTGATTCAGTGGTCTCTGATTTGCAGATTTCATCTGGGGTTGGCCCTTCCTCACCTGCTCTTTAACCTCTGTGTGAAGCCACTGAGGGAGCCAATCCAACAATTCAGGATGCAATATCATCAGTGTCCCAAGGAAATTGACATTACCATTCCAGCTGGAGGAGAGATGCTATGGATATTCTTACTTGGTGCTTTGAGGCTGTCAGGGTCTAGATGTGGAAGAGCAGGTTGAAACTGAACCCAAGCAAGGCAGCTATACTGGTTGTCCATTTAGGTTGCTTGCTGACTTTAATGTTATCTCTATGGGGAGATGCTAGAGCTAAAAATGGGATTCCTTTTAGATTTGCAGGTTCTGCCAGTGTGGCATATAGAAGTTGTCACTAGAAAGACATTTTCTCAGCTTATTTGGTAAAAGATGACCTTACCACAACAATTCTTACCTTTATTACTTCCCTATTTGACTCTTGTAATGCCCTTTACTTGCGGCTAGAGAACTCAAAAGCTGCAATTGTCAAGAATGCATCATGACTGTTCTAACTGGCGTCTGCCACTGGTGCATATGAGTGTTTTCTGTGTAATCTGTACTGGCTGTCAATCATCTCCCAGGGATTGGTTTTGAACTGGTATAAAGCTCTTTATGACTTAGAGTCTGGCTGCTACAGGATCACTTGTTCCATCCAGAATCAGCCAGATCCACTGGGTCATCTAGGGGGAAACTGTTTCTAGTGCCCCACTTTCAGGAAATAAATAAATTAAAAAAAAGCTGAGGCAGGAAACATGCTAAGAACAAAACAGCTCTGGAGGACATTCTAATCAGATTGAGTAATCTCTGTCTTATTCTTGAGTTGTTTCATTTCTGTGCTTTTATTTTATTGTTACCGTACACTGTTTTGATTTTATGTTGATTTTTCCCCCTAACGGATGTTTTCATTTTCCCCCCCTATATCATGTCAGCTGTTGAGAGTTGTTTCATTGTCATGAAATACAAGCCGATCAATGTAACTAGGAAGAGGAATATTGGTACGTTGGCCACCATGAGTTGTAGAGGAAAAAAGATGGGATCAAAATCTAAATATAGCTATGCCTATATAGATATGTACATCTATATATGTATATCCATGAGATTAGAGCACTATATATCTAAATCCATGTATACGCATCTATCTATATATACACATTTATATCCCTATATACACATCTATATACAGTATCTTTATCTATGGGGCTAGAACACTATATCTATCTATCTATCTATCTATCTATCTATCTATCTATCTATCTATCTATCTATCTATCTATCTATCTATCTATCTATCTATCTATCTCCATGTGTGTATGTGCATTTATTTCAGGATCAAGGTGGAACAAAGTTCATTTATTATTGTTTGTTCCATATAGAATCCTTAGCAAATTCAGCTATTGAATGATGTCTCCTGTTGCTAACTATTCACCCTTGCTTCATAAATCTGCTTTTTGCTCTCTGAACCTATGAGGCTTGCTACTTAGTGAACTTCATGCTTCATGTATTGGATTTTTTTTTCTTTCTTCCAGTTATAATTCATCTTTTGCCTTCTGAGTTTGTATAATATAATGTAATTATTTGTTGGCTTGTTTATAATCAATTTTATATCTTTCCACAATTATAAGTAGACTCTTGGATGTTCAGGCACCAAACCAATACAAAGTTTTGATCCAAATGGTCCAAATATCATTTACTGTTTTCAATTTACATATTATGGGCTCCAAGGAAGGAAATTAATCTGAACATTCTCATATATGTATGGTTGGGTTTACATGCTTGTTCATCCCTAAAAAACAATTCCACTACTTTCAATGACTTTTTTTGAAAGTCTTTTAAAATTGTATTTTTAACTGCCACAAATCATAAATACAGTGGATACAAAGAGCAAGAATTGCTAAAACAAAATAAAGTCATTCCGTTATCTAAACTACTATAAAAAAAAAAAACCTACATGACAGGAAACAAGTGAATAGAAAGTGAAAATTAAGGAAAAAGTTTCAAAATAATAACAGTGTAATTATACTGTTCATCATTTTTTAAAAATAGTATGTGAAATCTAGCCCAAATGAAATCATATTGTCTGAGTTTGCATTCTCAAAGGCTGAGAACTAACATACTTCACTAAATCAGATTGACACATTTCCCCAATATAAAGTAACCTTCTTTGCTATTGTTGAGGCATAGTGTTTTCTAAATTCTTCAGATAAAGACAAGCACCATAAGTTTGTAATTTACCTTAACATACAATTGCATTTTTGAAATTTAACTTCCTTTTGAGAACCTTCCAGGTTCTAAAAACCTGGTCTATCATTGTATTAATCTCTACCTTTACATGCCCATAGCATGGGCTTTAATTTTTCTTCATATTTATTGCATCACCAGCATAGAGGGGATAATAGCAAACTATTTATAAATCAAAGATGACAGCAAATTATTTTTAAACATCAGCTAAATTGAATATTTAGATAAATAGCTAAATAGCCCTAAACATCTCCCATATATATGTTGGACTAACAGGTTTAAAAAAAAAAAACATACTTTATGTTTCTTAAAATTGAAAGCCCTTGTTCCTGCAATAGAGGATAGTCCAATTCTGAATCCTAAATTACTTATATATTATCCAAGTCAGTGGTGGAATTCAAATATTTTTACTACCGGTTCTATGGGCATGGCTTGGTGGGCGTGGTGCGGCTTGGTGGGCATGGCAGGGGAAGGATACTGTAAAATCCCCATTCCCTCCCCACTCTGGGGCCAGCCAGAGGTGGTATTTGCCGGTTTCTCATAAGTTTTATGTTCATGTGTCAACATAATGAGGAAAGAATGCGGTGATGATAAATTAGCACCAAGTTTTTTGTTTATCTACTGTTGTCTGCTATTTAAGATATTAGATAATGATAAAACATATAGATAGTTGCAGGTTCTCCAAGAAAAAGAAAGAAGGAATGGGGAAAATAAGTTAGAAAATACCAAAAAGTGTGAGACGAAAACTGCTTTGGTAGAACACGCAAAAGGAAGAAATGCAAGAGAGTCAGTTCTTGGCTCTTTCAAAATGAGTTAAACACTCTAAAATTGAGGAAATCTTATTATATAAAAACACCATAAACAACGCTACTCCCATTTCTATTTCTAATTTCTTTCCCGGGGTGGGGTAGGGGGGAATGTTGGGCTGCCTTAAGTGCTGGAAACCTAACATGATTTTATTGAATTTAGAACCAAGTTATCTAATTCTCAAATTGAGCCCACAATGGAACATATTTAGTGTCATCCTCATTCTTGTACATGATTGAAATTAACCCGCACTCCCAATTTATTATTTATTTATTTATTTCATATGGCATAGCACAATACAGCATTTATGTGTAAAATTCACAAAAACAGCATTCGATACTCAAGCTGCTGCTTCTCGCTGGCAGATCTTTGTGAGGTCCAGCAGCCAGAATGTGTAGATGATTTAGTCAGGATAAAGTCACATTGCCCGGGGTGCACCACGAGGAGGCTAGTCTACATTGCACCCCAATATTGTATGCCCAATGATATGGTTTAAAATCATAAATTCAATATTGTATGCCCAATAATATGGTTTAAAATCATAAATTCAGTATGAAAGTTATAATGCTGTAGAAGAAAATGGAGTGTAGTCATTTACTTTTCAACTTTACAAAAATATGAAAATGGAACCGATTTATTGAGTACTCTCATGTACTGTATCAAATGAGAAGCCATTTTCATGTTGGAATTTGGGATAAATGTGCCAGAAGTATTTTCACCCATCGTTCTATAAGTATTTGAAATATTTCTTCTAAAACAGATTTTCCAAGAGCAATTACTCCATGATGTTTTAACAGTGAGTGCAGAATATAAATACTTTTTTTTTAACCTATATTGGTGGAAATATTATTACCAACCCCTTTTAGATCAATCTCAGTCTTGATCCTTTTCCAAAACATTTTTTTAAAAAACACATTCTATGTATAGAAGCAGATACTCTTAAATCACAGTCCTTTAGGATCTTGACTGATGATCAACTGAGCCATTTACACTCCAGTAACAGTTGCTATTTTTTATTTACCGAATATTCATAGAATACAAGCATTTCCTCGGCTGTGGTTTATTGCTTGTTTTCATACCTGCAATAGTTTTACTGACAGGTGTTCCCACTTTCTCTCTTTGACCTCTGATTTTAAGATTTAAAAAGTGCTGTTAGACTGTTTTTGAACTGTTTCTACACAGGTTCCTTCCTAAACCCAACTTAAACTTCTGGTACTTATGTTTAGATCTTTCTAGTCAGTCCCCTGCCCTCTCCCCAGTATTCAGGTATCTGTTGCCTTTATTTCTTTTATAATCCTGTTCACTCCTTAGGTTTATCTGAGCAGGACTTTGCTTTTGTTACTCAGTCCAGGGTCAGTTGCTAAATTTTGGCTTTCATGAATCCGAACATGTGACTCTAGAATCAGCTTTCTCCTTCCCATTAATTTCATTATATAATTGTCTTTAAAATGGGACATCTATTTATTTAATAGAATTAATTTACTAGCACCTGTTTTTAATTAAAAATGGAGACAAAACATAAATAACAATCTTTCATTAAATGATTCTTCAAGATTCTTTGATGGTCTGTTACTTTTTATTAACAAAACAGCAAATTATAATATTAATGTTATTTCTCAGTGTTTTAAGATTAACGGAACAAGCTCAATTTAGTTTCCAACTACTTGTAGAGTAAACCTCACATATAAAAATAAAGAAAAGGATGATAAGAGTTCCACTAGAATTGTTAATGATTGTTGTGTAATGTTTTCAATTTCTTCACACTGAGAAATTAATCAGCATTCTCTCCTTATATCTGATTATACTTTTTCAGTTGGAGAATTTGTCAATTTGATTGCAATCCTGTCAGTCCTGAAGGTTTCAAATAATGTTTGAATAAAAATAATGTTTCAGATCAGATGTGCGTAAACCTCCATCTTTAAAATAACCAACAGATTTTAGAAGTGCATCACACTTGATGAAAATTGGCACATTCAATCCTATTGTTAAAAATCTTGTGAGCCTCCAGTTTCATTCTGTTCTGCCCAAAAGCAAAAATTAAGGCCATTTAGTTTTTTAACTATAAGAAACAATGGGATAATCAAAATGGCATGTTAATGGTTTTCGGTCCAGATTAAGACAGAGAATCAGAATGGACAATTTGTCTTTCAGCCTAGAATCAGACTTTTCAAAGCTCTTGGCTGGACTCTTAAGTCTTAATGTGAGGTCTGTGTACACTCCTAGCTTTGCCCATGATCAAATCCTGTCTTTCATTAAATGTAAGTTTTGTATTGTTTCCATTCAGCTCTTTTAATGTCTCTCCAGGTCTGAAAGAATCCTTCTGAATCCTGTCTATGTATAAAATAGATTATGGTATTTCTTTTCTTCATAACTATTGTGCATCCTCATTGAACTACTTTCTTCCTCTTTTACATTTTATTTTTGTTTTATTTTTTCTAATTTTTTTATAAAAAAAACTAGTTAGATTTAATTTGCAAAACATGCACTGTTGAATCCTATATAATTATTGCCCATTTTGAAATCAGCTATAATTCTTCACTGTACTTACCAGCTAAACAGTACAACACAGGTGGCTAGATTCTGTGCAGCAGCACAGGGGATTTGTTGGAAACAGGTGATGAATCCATCATAGCTATTTTACATAATTGATGCAGCAATCCCTTTTGCATTATCACTCTCTTGCAGTTTGGTATTTAATGATAATGGGCCTCACAGTTTAAGGGTTGATATAAGATTATAAATAGGCCTTGCTGTGTTTTGCTTGTGTGCAACTGACAGATGGATGCCAAATTATGATTTTTAATAGAGATTTTATCTGTTATTTATTATTTTATTCTAGAGTTTTTAACTGGATATTCCTAGGGTGTTTTTAACTTGCCCTGGTCTCTGGTCTTTGACTGTAAAACATTGACTTGACATGACAGTTAAACAATCATAACTGTGGACATTATTACCACTCTTTATCTGCATTCAGACTTTTTATTCATTAAACAAATTAGTGTTACTGAAGGAATTTCCCATCTGATTATTCTGGTTGGTATTTGAGCTCCACCTTCAGAGTAAAGGGATAGTGGGAGCAGAGGGTGTTATGACATCAGGGGGACGTGTCCCCGCTGCTTGCAGGCGGAGCCATGCCCCGGCCCTCTTAGCTCTACCTGCTCCCCTGGGGGGTTGGGAGTGCAGAATCCGGGACTCCGGCTGGTGTAGGTTAAGACCAGGTCCATTGTGAATAAGGCCCCTCATGCGTGATTTGATCGACGAGGGGGGCGCGGATCTGGCTTGCATTATGGAGACCTGGTTGGAACCGGAGGGAGGGGTTCCTCTCTCTGATTTATGTCCACCAGGTTTCCGTGTGCTACACCACCTGCGACATCACGGAAGGGGTAGGGGAGTGGCGGTTGTCATTAGGGAAAGTCTTAAGCCTAGGGAGGTCACTGTCCCTCAGATAGGCGGGTGTGAATCACTATTGTTGAAATGGAACCCTGGTGTACAGTTGGGTCTGTTGATTACGTCTCCCAGCTGCGTATCGTCAGCCCTGCACTGCTCGAAATCTTAGCCAAACTGACGGTTGAGCTCCCCAACCTGATAGTTGTGGGAGATTTCAATCTCCCGTCAGCCGACGAGACATCTGAGCTGGTTCGGGAGTTCTTGGCCTCCATGACGGCCATGGACCTGACTCAAATTGTACAGGGCCCAACTCATAATGGTGGACACACACTTGATCTGATTTTTTATCTCTGGGTAATGGATTAATGCTTGGGATAAGGGAGTACTTTCTATTCAACCCCTGTCATGGACCGACCATTCCCTCCTTAAACTAGACTTTCTATCCGCCAACCCTCACCGCTGGGAGGCTCGTTAGTTCCGCCCCAGGTGCCTGATGGACCCTGACAGGTTTCTGATGGAGCTTGGGACTTTTCCTACATACCTATCCTGCGATTCGCCAGAAACCCTGGTGGACGCCTGGGAACGGGATGCCACCGGGGCACTGGATCGAATCGCCCCTTTGCGGCCTCTCCTCCAACAGGGATCCTGGGTAGCTCCATGGTTCTCCGTGGAGCTTAGGGAGATGAAGTGTCAGAAGAGACAACTAGAGATTGTTGGAGATCTTCCCATTCAGAATCTGATGCGAACACAGCTAAGGACCTATATTAGGTCTTATCTTGTGGCGCTGGAAGCGGAGAAACTTGATTATTTTGCCGCTCTCATTGTGTCTGCAGAAAATCACCCAGCAGCCTTGTTCTGAGTGACCCGCTGTCTTCTTAATCAGGGAGCAAGGAGGACCCCTTGCAGGGCAGTGCTGAGGATTTTGTTTAATTTCTGCAAGACAAAATCGCTCAGATCCAGACGGGTTTACACTCTGACTGGGCAGGGTCTGAGGAGGAGATGGGAGCAAGTCTTGAAGGCAACATCTAGGTTGACTTTGACCCTGTATCCAGTGGTGGGATTCAATTTTTTTAACAACAGGTTCTGTGGGCGTGGCTTAGTTGGGGGTGTGGCTTGGTGATCATGTGACTGGGTGTGCGTGGCTAGCTGGTCATGTGACCGGGTGGACGTGGTTAGCTGGTCATGTGACCGGGTGGGCGTGGCTATGTGTATAGGGACTACTCAGAGGGCTGAAAAAAGTCATTTCTGACTGGTACTCGCACTTTTGACCGGTCCTCGCACTTATGACCATCCTCACATTTATGCCCGTTGCGGCATTCTTAACAACCGTGTCAGTCATTTCACAACTGCTTCTCTACACCATGGTGACAAGATAGGGCAAAAAACGTAAAATGTGAGGACAGTCGTAAGTTCGAGAACTGGTCAAAAGTGCGAGGACCAGTCAAAAATAACTTTTTCAGCTCTCTGAGTAGTCCATATGCATAAAAGAAATAGAGAGGGATGAAGGAAGGGAAGGGAAATTAGAGTAGGAGTGAGGGTAAGAGAGGGAGGAAGAGAGGAGGAAAAGGAGAAAGGAAGAGGAAATAGGGAGGAGAAGAAGAGGGGAAGAGAAAGTAAGAAGGAAAGAAAAGAGAGAGGTGGTAGGTTTGAAATGAAAGATTGCTGTACAATAAAAAAGATGAAAGGGAAGAAAGCCAACCCCAAACAAATATAAAAATATTAAGATAAAGAATGAATTGTTAAACTTTAAAGAATAAAAGAGAACAAATATGAATAAATAGCAATAATTAAAAACACACATACAAACATACAATGTATTTTCTTTGAACAGAGTATTTTGCCGGTTCACAAATTTAAACAGTGTTTAGTCATTTCAATTAAATTTACAATTTCTATATTTCCTTTTTACCATATTTATTCCTCATCTTTTTTTGTAAAAAACCAATATTACCCTTCATCCTTATCTCTAATCTTAATCAAATTCAATTTTCCCCTTCTATTCTATATTATACCCCTTCCCATTGTCATCTATTTTTATATCCATCCTCACATTGGTTAATTATTTAATATTACAATTGTTTAATACAAATTCAACATTTTTATATAAACCAGTTATAACTATCTTTTTTGTATATTAATCAATATAAACATCAATATTCCAATTATTTCCATGCAATCCAATTTCTTACAAATCAATTCATTATATTTACCAATAATAATAAACCAAATAATTTTCCCCATATATTCCTCCAAACCATAATTTAACCATTTCTGCTTTCAACACAATATACAATAAATAGACCTTTTTTTCTTTTGTGTTTTAAAATCTTGAACTCTCCTCTTTGCCCTAAATTTCCCATTGTTTGCACCTACCATTTTTGGTGAGCAAAAAGAAAAAGAAATCTCTCTCTCTGCCTCACTTTGTCATGTTGCAGCAGAGCCTGCTTTACTTTCAGTTTTGTTTCAGCTAGGGGAAAAAAACTTCTCCAGCACGCTGCAGCAAGGAAAGAGCTTGCAAAACAAGAGCTTGCAAAAGAGCCTGCGCAAAACAGCTAAGAGCAAATCAGCTGAGAGTCGGGAGCGATCTAATCAAGGGCTAATTAGCTTATGCTGAAGCTCCGCGGGCCAATAAAATTACAAAAAAACACCGAACCCTTTGTTAAATTGCTGGCTCGCCCGCCCTTCGCCCACCACTATTTATTGGCAATAAATAGTGGTGCGGAGGGGCGGGGCAAGGGGCGGGGCAAGCCAGCAATTTAACAAAGGGTTCGGTGTTTTTTTGTAATTTTATTGGCCCGCGGAGCTTCAGCATAGGCTAATTAGCCTAATTAGCCTATGCCGAAGCTCCGCAGGCCAATACAATTACAAAAAACCCCGAACCTTTTGTTAAATTGCTGGCTCGCCCGCCCCTCGCCCACCACTATTTATTGCCAATAAATAGTGGTGTGGAGGGGCGGGGCAAGGGGCGGGGCGTGCCAGCAATTTAACAAAGGGTTCGGCCGAACCTCCTAGAACCGGCAGAATCCCACCACTGCCTGTATCCATGGATAAGGTGGACAGGATTGTTGGAAGATTGGGGGCCTCAAAGTGTTTGTTGGACCCGTGTCCCTCCTGGCTTGTTGCGGCAACCAGAGAGGTGACTGGAGACTGGATCCAGGTGATTGTTAATGCTTCGTTGAGGGATGGGGTCTTCCCTGCCATCCTTAAGGAGGCGGTGGTTTGACCCCTTCTCAAGAAGCCTGCCCTGGATCTGGCCTCCTAGAACAACTTTCATCCCATCTCCAACCTTCGCTTTATAGCGAAGGTTGTTGAGTCCGTGGTGGCACACCAACTTCCACAATTCCTGGAGAAACGGATTATCTAGACGTGTACCAATTGAGTTTCAGGTGCGGACACAGCACGGAAACAGCATTGGTCGCCCTTGCGAATGATCTCTGTTGGGCCAGGGATAGGGGTTATTCCTCTATCCTGGTCCTACTTGACCTCTCAGCAGCTTTTGATACCATCGACCATGATATCCTACTGCAACGACTCTGGGGGTTGGGGGTGGGGGGCACTGTTTTACAGTGGCCTTCCTCCTACCTCTCGGGTTGCATGCAATTTGTCTGGGCAGGGGGACAGAGATCCTCCCCAAGGCCCCTCATTTGTGGGGTGCCTCAGGGATCGGTTCTCTCCCCCATGCTCTTTAACATCTATATGAAGCCGCTGGGTGAGATCATTTGTAGTTTTGGGGTGAGGTATCAGTAATATGCTGATGATACCCAGCTTTACATCTCCACCCTGGACCAACCCAGGGATGCCCTTTCCGTGATATCTAAGTGCCTGGAAGCGGTACGGGTCTGGATGGGTAGGAACAGGCTCAAACTCAACCCCTCCAAGATGGAGTGTCTGTGGATACCGGCATCCCCTGATCTAGCGATCCAATCACTTTTGATGGGAGGGGAGTTGCTTACTCCCTCTGAAAGGGCTTGCAATCTTGGCATCCTCCTGGATTCATGGCTGTCCTTAGTTGACCATCTGACGGCCATGACCAGGGGGGCTTTTGTGCTCTAGTTGTAACCTTTCCTAGATAGGGATGCCCTCCGTACAGTCACTCATGTTCTCGTTATCTCTCATCTGGACTACTGCAATTCCCTCTACATGGGACTGCCCTTGTAGTACACCCAGGGGCTCCAACTGGCCCAGAATGCGGCCGCTCGGGTTGTTACGGGAGCTTCCCATTACTCCCGTGTTACACCTCTCCTGCGTGAGCTGCACTGGTTGCCGGTGGTCCTTCGGATCTGCTTCAAGGTGCTGGTACTTACCTATAAAGCCCTTCATGGCATGGGCCCGGGGTACTTGCAGGACCACCTCCTACTGGCTTCCCACCACCCAGTGTGCTCACATAGGACTGCCCTCTTCTGAGTGCCATTGGCCTGCTGGAGGCCAGGATGAGGGCATTCCCTGTGGCTGCACCGACCCTCTGGAATGAGTTACCCACTGGGCTCCGGATGGCCCCCGACCTCCGCTGTTTCGGGTTGACATGAAGATGTGGCTTTTTCAACAAATCTCCTGATCTGCTGGAAGTTTTAGTTTTAGTTTTAATCATTCGGGGATTTTAATTGGATTATTTTAGTATTCATTTTATTGTCTTGTTGTTTTATTGTTGTGACCCGACCCGAGTCCTTCGGGAGAAGGGCGGCATATAAGTACGATAAAAAATAAATAAATTAATAAATAAAAGCTTAGCTGAATGAAGCAATGCCTTAATACAATATCCACCTCATTGCTCTAATTATGTAGGTTCAAAAGCTTTCCTCTGCAGATTTTGCTCCACCCATTTAACAAGCAAAGTCTGGACACTTGCGATGACACAAACATTTCCTGCATTTATGGGATGAGCAGTTACAGGAACAGTTCCTAATCCCAAATGGTATGCTTTGTTTGAAAAGTGATCTCACCTCACTACGAACTCTTGCTAGCAGTTTCTTAAGCATCATTATAAAATGGTAAGTCTGAGATTGCTCTGCAAGCAATCTGAATTTTGAGCAAGCTGAATTTTCCACATTTGACAAAAGTTACATAATAATGACAACATTTCATAATCCACCTATACTTCCAGGTTAATTTATTTTCTTTTCCCCCTACAAGAAACCACAGGTGTCTCGCGCATATTTTAGAAGATACATTATTTTGTATTTTCTGTCTTTGGAGCTTGGCAGGATTTTGTGATCTGTGTATAGGTGTCTCTTCAGGACCATGAGATATTTTGGGATTCCCATTTTCCTAAGCACATCCCATAGGTTCATGTGGTCAATGCAATCAAAGGTCTTTCTGTAATTAAGCAAAGCATATAATGACTTCTTTATATACTTTGATCTTCTCAATTATCTAGCATGCCTCCGCAATAATGTCTCTTGTTCCTTAACCCTTTCTAAAGCTAGCTTGAACATCTGGCAGCTCCCCTTTCTATTAGGACATTAATCTGCATTCTAATCATGATCCTAAGCATGAGATTGCTAGTATGTGAAAGGGAGGATATTGCACAGTACAGTGTAGTACAGTACAATACAATTTGCTACCTCTCTTTTCTGTTGTATTAGTTTTGTACCTATAAAGGAGCACTCTTACTTAAAGCTGCCAAATGTCCTGATTTGCCCTGGGCAATCCTGGTTGAAAAGCAGTTCCCAAGAATATCCAATGTTGCCAGCAAGGTGGACTTCATGTCTTATAGTCATCTCTACACCTCTGGTTTCTCAAGCACCTTCTTATCTACTATCATCTTCCTTGAAAGTCAACAAAGACAAGCTCCACTGCCAAAAACAATCGCTTTGTTCTAGCCAATCAGAGCATCTAAAGCAGGGGTGTCAAACTGGTGGCCCACAGGATGGATGCACCACACGTAGGCCATGCCCATCCCAGGTCCATAAATGGGAAACATGTCATGAAACATCTCGTGACGGCAACGTGATGCCACGAGTTTGACACTCATGTTTTAAAGCAATATTTAGAATGTAATTGATTAGAAAGGCAAACATTAAACTACTTACCTCATTGTATTCTTTACTTAAGTAGTCTAGACGATAGCCTAGGAAA
Source organism: Masticophis lateralis (assembly GCA_030761175.1). Lineage (NCBI taxonomy): Eukaryota > Metazoa > Chordata > Lepidosauria > Squamata > Colubridae > Masticophis > Masticophis lateralis. The sequence goes on along the minus strand of JAUDYJ010000001.1, from coordinate 192,926,972 downwards.
GCATGGATATGAGTGGTCCCTAGCTGGCCGAGTATGTTGCACTTCCTATGGATATGTAACAAGGAGCTTTCTTATCATATGATGAAGAAAAACCTCTGGTGACAATATTTCAATTGAAAATTGGGGAAGGGAAAAGTTACTCATATCCAGAGTTTATTTTCCAAAGATATTGAAAGTTCAGCTGTTTACATAGCCATTTCATTTTCAAAATTTTATTGCTGCTCAGCATTGCTATGTCGAGACAGAGGCTCAAGAAGAAAAAAAAAAATAAGGGGAAATGACAAAAGACAAATATAATATCAAAAGTATGTTTTTCACCTACAAAAACTATAGGAGGAGATATAATGTAACTTGGTTTTTTCCCCCTATATTTGAGTTGCACTTAATAGTTATAAGCAGTGGTGGGATTCAAGTAATTTAACAACCGGTTCTCTGCCCTAATGATTTTTTCTAACAACCAGTTTGCCAAACTGCTCAGAAAGTTAACAACCGGTTCTCCCGAAGTGGTGCGAACTGGCTGAATCCCACCACTGGTTATAAGGCAGCTGCAGAATAAAAAGTTAGGGCTAGTTTGCATTAAGAAAAATGGCAGAAAATGTAACAAAAATATTTTTTTTTCATGATTTCTGAGTATATATAAGAGATTTATCATGGGAAACTGAAGTCCATGTCAAGCCAGGTGCTAAAATAGATATATAAAAGGAAACAGATTTCCCCAGATTTATTTTTAAAATATCCTGTAAAAAAAAGTCCTTCAGTACTTTCAAGCCATTCATAAATTCAGGAAGTAAAGAAATGAAATAAATTATCTTTTTTTCTTATCAAGTCTCTCTGAGGAATTGCTCATTTCAGCTTCACATGTATTGAAAATCCTGAATTAGCAATTTTAATAACATATTATTTGTATATAAAATGATTTATGACAGTATTGTTACTGACACTAGCATACATTTGCAATGTAGCTATTAGATATAATCCAATATTTAATTAAACTCTAATAAAATTTTTGCAAGAACATAAATTGGCAAGAAGGGGGAGGATAGCTCTGAAAGTATCATGTTTATTAATTCTATCTAGAATGTGTCATCCTGCTCAGAATATTACCATACATTTAAAATCGCACACAGAAAATCTTGAAGAAGCTGAAGGAAAAAAATGTATACAAGTTAGCTGACTCAAAATATATTTAAGACAAATGTGCTCTTCCAAAAGAAAGGACAGTAGATAGAAGGGTGGAGTGTCTATCTTGGCCTGAGGACCAGATGGCCTCATAAGACATCTTGAGGCTGATGACATCAAAGGGTGGAGTCCTCTCTTCCTCCAAACCTTGTAGTATCTCTCTGTGGATGGAGAAGGGCGCAGCCTCCTATCAGGCCTTTGTCTGAACTCACGAAATTGGGAGTAGAGCCAACAATTGTGATCTAATTCCTCTGTTTTCATCTTTCCTGTAAGCATGATTGACCACATGAAAGGGTCTATATGATTTATTTTTATTTTTATTTATTTATTTGTCAAGAATGTATTAGGTAATTTATATAAGTATAAGCATGAATTTAATATATAAAATAGATACAAGTAGAGGAAACATTAGGACAGGGACAGTAGGAACGCTAGTGCTCTTAGCGTGCACACCCCTTACAGACTTCTTAGGAATGGGATGAGGTCAATAGTAGACGGTCTTAGATTAAAATTTTGGGGTTTTTGGAATGAAACCACAGTCAGGTAGTGTATTCCAGGTATTGACTACTCTGTTACTGAAATCATATTTTCTGCAATCGAGTTTGGAGTAGTTCACTTTAAGTTTGTATCTATTGTGTGCTCGTGTATTGTTGTGGTTGAAACTGAAGTAGTCATTGACAGGTAGGACATTGTAGCACATAATTTTATGAGCTATGCTTAGGTCAGACCAAAGATGGCGTAGTTCTACGTTTTCTAGGCCCAGAATTTCAAGTCTGGTGGCATAAGGTATTTTGTTGCGAGCAGGGGAATGGAGGACTCTTCTTGTGAAATATTTTTGGACATATTTGATTTTATTAATGTCCAATATCCAGTGCAGATTCCAGACAGATGAACTGTATTCAAGAATTGGTCTAGCAAAAGTTTTATATGCTCTGGTTAGTAGTGTGATATTACCGGAGAAGAAGCTACGCAAGATTAGTTTTACAACTCTTAATGCTTTTTTGGCAATGTTGTTACAGTGAGCTTTGGCACTTAGATCATTAGATATGAGTGCTCCAAGGACATCAACAGTGATGTAACCCCTCTCTCTCTGTTCATTTGTAGAAAACTTATCTGCATGTTTCCTTTGTAAAACTGAAACACGGATCCTTCCAGAATTGCCTATAGGGTGGGCCAAACTGTCAAGCAACCTCTTTGAATCAATTCTTCGAAGTGATTCAGGGAGCCTGGTTGCGCAGACCTCTTTGTGGCAGTTTCCCTTCCATATAGAAGCAAAGCAACTCGGCAGGGATTTGGGGGTGAGATTCTATAATAACTTTGTACCATATAGTATCAACCCTGTTAACTCTCAAGACTCCTTTTCTCCACTATGTATTCAAAATGGACTGTGATATGTATATGTATATCTGTGGCAAAAAATGCAGTTGATAAGTTAGTAACCTGGTGATTAAGTGAAACTGGCTTCCCCATTGACTTTGCTTGTTAGGTGATTGCAAAAGGCAATCACATGACCCTGGGACACTGCAACGATCCTAAGTATGGACCAGTTGCCAAGCATCTGAATTTTGATCACATGGGGATGCTGCAAAGGTTATCACTGTGAAAAATGGTCATAAGTCACTTTTTTCACTGCCGTTGTAACTTTGAAGTCACTAAATGAACTGTTGTAAGTCGAGGACTCACTCTCTCTCTCTCTCTCTCTCTCTCTGTGTGTGTCTTTTGAGAACGGGCATCAGAATTTCATTTTAATATGTGCTATTATATACACATAAAAGTGACAATAAAGCAGGGGTGAAATGTATAATCTGTTACTACTGGTTCTGTGGGCGTGGCTTGGTGAGGGGGGTAATGTGACTGGGTGGGCATGGCCAACTTAAAAAAAAAAAATCTTTTCAAAGCATTTTTTCTAATGCTTTGAAAAGCCTCTCTGCCGATCAGGGAACTCAGCTGGGAATGTCAGAGACTTTTCAAAGCATTTTTTTAACCACCTCCTTGGCCAAGAGGTTGCAGAAAAAAATGCTTTGAAAAGCCTCTGATGATACCAGCTGAGCTGTGAAATCATCAGAGGCTTTTTTTTTTTTAACTTTTAAAAGCATTTTTTCATTGGAAGAAGTTGTAGGAAAAATGCTTTTAAAAGTAAAAAAAAGCCTCTGATGATCATGCGGCTCAGCTGGGCATGGGGGAGGAGGGGTGCAGGGATTTTTGCTACCGGTTCTCCGAACCACCCGCCGCCATCGCTACCAGATCGGGCAATCCGGTCCGAACTGGGAGCATTTCACCCTTGCAATAAAAGTTATCTTATCTTAATCTAGTGGTCCATTGATTTTGATCCTTGAGTTTTTTGTTTCCTTTTTAATGTATGCATTTATTATTTTTAAATTATTATTTTTATTCTCTTTTATTTTATTTTGTTCTTTCTTAATCTATTTTCTGATTTCTTATCTTTTGTATTGAATATTTTCTGCATTGGGTCAGTACTAATTCTTTAACATTCTGTCTTTTGCTAGACTACGTGTTTAATGATCTACCTAATTGTAGGGCTCGGGATGAAATATAGAAAATCTAAAACACATGGTTAAATGCATTATATATTATGCTATCTATGACATAATATTTGATTCTCTCTCTCTGTATCTCCCTCCCTCCCTCCCTCCAATAAGGAACCAATAGAAACATATCCCCCCACCTGTTGGGAACATACAAAATTTATTACTATATAGTTCAGCCGGCTCACAAAACTGCTGACCCAAAGCTTGTCAGAACAACCATAGTTTTAGCACTTTTCTGAAGCAAAGCAGGATCAGGGTCACATGGGGAAATCCTTTTTTCAGAGCTCAGAACTGATAACTTGTCTCTGAGGCCTCTGACACATACTAACCCTGCGCGATCTTATGGAACAAGCAGAAACAATTGGATGGAAATGGTCCTGTAATTCTGCTAAAATTTTCTTTTGACAGGCCCTTGGAGGCTGCTGTGATGTCCATTTCTCAATCTTTTTTTTCTTTTTTTTCTTTAAAAAAGTAGGATTTATCTTGAATTCATCAAAATATAGGCTTTGATAATGCCCTGTAGGCCACAAGAGCTCTCTAGACCCTAAGGCAAAACTCTGAGGCCCTGCCTCCCACAATAAAACAGCTCAGGTGTTCTTCCAGGTAGATGGCAGAAAGGAAAGAGGACAGTCACATGGCCACTTTTTATCTATAATAGCTGAGGGATTGTGTTTTGTGATGATCTTGAGCTGCCCCGAGTCCTACAGGAGAAGGGCGGCATATAAATTTTAATAATAAAATAATAATAATAAAATAAATAAATAAATAAATCTTTTATTTCTTTAGTCACACAAAACATCCCTTCTTCCCTCTGATCAACCACTAGATTTGAGAGTGATTGTGATAGCAACAGTTGATTTGGGAACAGTCACAGAGGTAGTGATAGTTGTGATCATGGTGGCAGCAGATGTGAGCTCTTCTCTTGCTTCTTCTTAGCTTCTGCACTGCTTTTCATCTAAGACTTCCATTGGGGAAGTCTGCCCTTATTGCAGTGACTAGGCTTCAAAACCCTGCAATGATTAGACTTCAAAACCCTGATGACTACAAATCCTGATGAGAAAGAAACATAGAAAACTTTTAACACTGCTGTTATATTTGTAACCCATATATAGAAGATCTACCTCATATGATCAGGCCTATTAAAGGAGAGAAGAAAGGAAGGGCAGCAAAGATAAATTTGCTGTATTTGTGCATCTCAGGATGGTTACCTCTTCTGCCTCCTCTGCATCTTATGCTGCTGTAATGAATCCAGATTTTGATATTCCTCTGGGTAGCATCCTTGATCGTATTTGAAGAGTGATATTATCTTTCGGTTTCTTCTTTTCCCTTGGCTTCTCTACTGTAATTCATTTCTTTTTTTAAAGAAAATTGAAGCTATATGTTAAAATGCTATATGTTTAATGTGCCCTAAAGGGTCTATCACCCCTGGTATTTTCATTCCATTCCATCAAATAATATAAACACTTGTACTAAATCAGATCTGATGTTGATTCAGAGAGATGTTTGTTGCTTGGAGTCCTTGAATTAAATTAAATAAAATTAAAACATTGAAAATACCTTGCCATCTTCCTTTCTTAAATTTTAATTGGAACTTTGCATATTCCTAATGAACAACATTCTAGCTTCAACTCTGTTTTTCCATGTGGGTTGGGCTTGTGAAATTACCTTTACAAACTTCAAAGTATTTGGTGCTTCCAGACCACCAAGACAATCAAGAAGAGGTACACTTCTTTCCCGAGGAGATGAACATTTTAATCAGTTATTTAAAAAGATATTTAACGGGGAGCAATAAGCAATGTTGGAATTAATTTCTCCAGCATTCTGTTCACTGAATTTTGAACATAATTCATGTGGATGTGCTGAGCGAGGCAAGGGAATGCAAAAGCATTTAATGTACAAAGCACAGAGATGTAGTTGGAAATAAAGCTGAGATGATAATAAATGCTTTAGAAAAGATGAATATGTAAAGAAATGGTTAGACTTTGTGTATTCAGGTATTTAGTCAACAGCTTTCAGCATAAGTAAAATCTAATTTAGTAGAGGAAAAACAGATTTTAAATTACTTGTCTCCTTTTTTATACATAAAAAGAAAATTGTAAATGGACATTCTGTAAAAGAAATAAGATTTATATAAGAGAGAGAGGGCGAGATGAGAAAACCATTTCATCTGACAAAGCTGTCATAAAATACTTTTTCTACACAGCCGTTCTACACTAAATGGGAATTAAAAATAGTCTATATGAATCTCTACAGAGATTTAAAAACAAACTACTTGCCGTGCAATCCTAGGGGTCTTCAGGCAGATTTGGTAGAAGTTAGTTCTTGATCAGCATCTGTAGGATTGTAGCCCTACATACAGATCAAGATCAGAGCCCAATAAAGCTCAGTTCTAGGAAACTGCTTAAAAACCTGTAGCTCAGGCTGCAGTTGTAGGCATACATGCTGAATTCAGTAGAACCTGTTTCCAAGCAGACATGTATAGGATTGCACTGTCAAACAATACATAATGGGATTTCCCTCCTCAAATGTATTTTTAAATAATACCTAACTGAAGTGACTCTAGGAAATCTGTATGGATCTTATAACTTAATTTTAAAAAAGCTAATAAAAAACCCTAAATCATTATCATCAGAAACTGATGTATTTTTATGCATTTATTTCATCATATGTATATAGCTCCCCATCTCACAAAATATGATTTTGGGCTGTATATAATAAAGCGTGAACTGTAAAATAAACAATAATAAATACATTCTACAATTAAAAAAACATCAATGTTATTATTAACAAGACTGGATTGAGGATAGGAAATGTTATAGGAAATGCCACAACTTCACCTTTTCCTTGAGATCCCCAAATTGTTGCCACAACCGTGTTTTAAAGGACTTCTAGAACAGGGCTATCAAACTCCCAGCCCACGGACCAGATGTGTCACGTGCTGGCCACATCTCCGCCTGGTTTAGTGAAGGGGGGAAAAGTCCTGATACATCACGTGATGCTGCCATGACAACGTGAGTTTGACACTCCTGTTCTAGAAGGATATTAAAGATGGAGCCAGTCTCACCTGAAGGGGATAATATTACACAGGATAGGTGCCTGTCAAACCCAAGCCCAGAGATAACATAGCAGATTCCAACTGAGTTCAATCCTCTATTTGCTAACTCCTAATGGACTGAATCTTGCCAGACTCAGGCTATAACCTTCTAACTTACTAGATGTATCCTGAACAACTATGGGGTATAGCTACCCTGAACCTCTTCTTCCTCCCCTATCCAGCTTGGTACTGCACAGTCTCTTTATCTAGGCCTCTCTCCAGGAAAGCTCTATGTTGCCAAAATTTCTCCCACTGCTTCTCCAGGTGCAAAGTGCCACTTCAGAAAAAGCCCATCTCCTGGTCCTGGCAGATGTAACTCCTTTGCAGATGGGACCTACAACATACCCCTTCTGCCAGACCCGATGCAATTGGGCAGAGGTAATCCTTCAAATAATCCAGCATTGATTTTTAATGGTTGCCTCTTCTTATGTAATGTCAGAATCTGATCTGCAAGAATCTGGATCATCATTTGATGGAAGGAAATGGTTTGTGGTTTTTGTATCAACCATTTGCTGCTTGTCTGAATTTTTGCAGTCTAGATCTGGCATCTTTAAAAGTATCATTATACTTTATAAATTGTAATAGTAACACCTGAGTGGGGCTCAGATTAAAAGTTATCTGTTTGTTAGAAGTATCTAAAGCAGGGCTGTCAAACTCCCGGCCTGCAGGCCAGATGCATCATGCACTGGCCACGCCCACACCCGGTTTAGCAAAGGGGGAAAAAGTCCTAATATGTCACATGACGCCACCATGATGACGTGAGTTTGACACCCCTGATCTAGAGCCAGGATTCTGAATGGAGGCAAATCTATGGGAAAATTAGATGTGTTTTGAACACCAGAAAGAGATGGGACCAGGAACTAAAGGCCCTGTTTTCCTTAAATGACAGGCTTACACTTTTTATAATTAATTTCCACTGAATAGTGGATTTGCAGCACTAACTGTTCCCTTTCCTGCCCTCCCACACTGTCTGTCCTTAAAAGAGAAAGCTTACTCTTCTTGTCCCACAAAAATATTTATCTTCCCAGAAGCACAAAGTCAGTGTATCAGGTCAAGAAATACTTGCTTTTCACTTCAACCCTCTTTCAAGGCCAACTGTAATGGGTGTATCACAATTCTAGTCAGAAATTCATTAAACCTTATTTCTCTAGCAATCTTCCCCAGGATTGCAGCCTTAGCTCTGGTAAAATACCGTGAAGGGCCTCTGTGTGATGTGGTATGTTTGTATCCTAGTCATGATAGGTACATGCCATTGATCTGTTTTTGCTATAGGGCAAAGATAAAAAGGAAGCAGCGGCTCCTTGAACATCTAGTGCAGTTGAAGGTATTTTAGGAAGTCGCTTTCCATAAGGGAAAACATCTGAACAGGAAGAGTAAGCCATGTCAAGGTGCTTTCCCATTCCAGACTACAGCCTGTATGTCAGTTTGAAGGGCACTTAACAACAGCATTAACATCTGCTTCCTCTTTCTCTACAATTTGCCAAAACAGAGGTGCTGATGGAAGCAGCTTGCATGCTTTCTCCTCCTCAAAATATATCATTTATCTTTTCTAGGATGGTTAGAATTTTTTTCTGTTTTTCCATTTGTTCTGGATTTGCCTGCAGACTTTTCTTTAATGTAATAACTCCCTGAATGGCTACATAAACTTAGTTTTAGAACATCCTCTGCTTTTGACATCCTAGGGCCTTTCTACACTGTGCCAATATGAGATGGATACCATCCTTGTAGCTTGCTGTAACAAAGGCTTCCAGTAATGTTTCTTGAGTCATATGATATTAAGAAAATAATTACCCTAGCAACAGCTGCAAAGGTAGGGCAATGAAGATAGATTTTCTGCATTTCCTTGTAGCTAGGCCAAGGGGAAATTCTGCCTCATTTGGGATTTTCCCACCTCTCCTTAAGCAAAGCCATTATGGGACTGTGCCACTGTTTTGACATCAATTTCTGGCTCATCTGAGGGCAGTTTTGATGCATATCTTCTCAAGTGACCCCCCTCCCCCACCATGCCTGGAGACTGTTTGTGTCTGGATGAAGAACACATTTTAGTTCACTTCTCAGTCCTGAGAAAATTAAGTGGGTATGGCAGTTTGGACTACCTGGCTGGAGACTTTTTCACTATTAGATTTGGTGGGGTGCAGTTCCCCCATTCAAGACTAATGCTGCAACATGAATTTTTAAGGGGGTTGAAATGTTAATAAACACTGTAAATCAGTTCAAATATAAAGGGGAAAGTTAGAAATGAAATACCTGCCTACTTTTTTCAGGAAGCTCCCTTTCTTTTTTCTCCTCCCCCCCCCCCCCTTTTTTTAATGGTTGCCAAAGGTGCTTTATCAAAAGGCAACTGGACTTTCTGTTTTTTCTTTGAAGACGTTTCACTTCTCATCTAAGAAGTTTCTTCAGCTCTGATTGAATACCACATTGAGATTTGATGAAGGCCCACTTGGGATAGGCACACGTTCTGAGGTCTTCTTTGAGGTATTTTTATTCTTTGCTGGTAGGCAGGCCTTCAGCTCGGTGGTGTAGGATTCTGATGACTCCCATTTTGTGTTCCAGTGGGTGGTGGGAATCAAAACGTAAATATTGATCTCTGTGCGGGGGTCCACATTTTGGACAGAGAGGAGCACTGGTTTGAAAGAGGGGTCAAAGAGGACATCTATGTCAAAACTGAACGAGTCCCTCAATTAAATGTCATCTTGGCAGATCAAGAAAGCAAGCCTTCCTTGTCATAGCCCCTGCCTTTGGGAAAAGTATCCCCTGGATATACAGATGGTTCCCACTCTCCAAGTGTTATAGAAATTTTTAAAACCAGTCAGGCCTGGGATTAGGGTTCCTGTGGAACCTCTGTTAAATTTTTCAAAAATATTATTTTAATCTTATGAATGCTGTTTTGGTTCAGGCTGTCATATTGTTTTGGCTATGTTCTTAATTTATGCATTGTATATAATGTAAACCACCCAGAGTCTGTCTCTAGTTGGGTGGCCTTAACATTATCAGATCCAGATCAATCAGCCAAGTGTCCATGATTTTGCTACTTAACTATTCAGTTTGTGCTTGATTGAAAAAAGCAAACACGATGAAGGGAGAAGATAAAAGAGACAGGTTTCTGGCTGGTTCCTATTTCCTATTTTCAGCCCTTCCCATTGACTGATTGGAAAGGACATTCATGGAGCATCATCAAGTGGCAAGATGAAAGTGCTGCTGAAAATTTGGGGACCAACCTGCTGCCAGCATGGTTGTGTGTTTAGCATGACTTCTGACACTGTTTTTATATCTGGTAATATTGCTGTATCTTTCAGTCAAACCAAAAGTATATATAATCAAATGTCAGATTTCTTTTCCTAGAAGCAAATCTATAGTTTTCAAGACTGCTGAAAAAAATAGAGAAACTTATAACTGAACTGGGAGCGTTCCATATTACCCTCATGGAAGACAAAAAGTCTTAATTTCTTGATAGGCAGCCCTTGCTTAACAACGTCATTGTATGGCCGTTTTTATTTATTTATTTATTTATTTTTATTTGATTTATATGCCGCCCTTCTCCGGAGACTCAGGGCGGCTTACAATGCATTAAGCAATAGCCTTCATACTTTTGTATATATTTATACAAAGTGAGCTTATTGCCCCCACAAACTAGGTCCTCAATTTACCCACCTTAGAAAGGATGGAAGGCTGAGTCGACCTTGAGCCTGGCTAGGATTGAACTCGCAGAATTATAGGCAGCTGGATGTTAATTGCTGCCTTTAGTAGGAGGCATTAGCGCCCTACGCTACTCAGGCTCGTTTGAAGTTATAATGGCCACAGAATGGGTTCTTTACAACCTGTAAAGCCATTGTAAAATGGTTATGCCCCCACCTCCTATGATCAGTCCTATGGTGACTGTCAGGCAGGTCAGTTTAATGACTGGGTGACCACAATCACACGACCACCATTTGCAATGTTTTGGTCATTTACCAGCAAAAAACACCTGTTCGAATCAATGGATTTGCTTTACAACTGCAGTGTTTTTTAATGATTGCTGTAAAAAAACCTGAGAAAATTACTTCTAGTCACATAAGTTACAATCCTGATGATTTATGACTATAATTCTTGGTTGTAAATCAAGGGTTACATGAATTATATCAGCACTGGTGAATGCTTTTGTCCAATATTTCTAGAAAAACAATCATAAAATGTTGAATATTTCAATTCTGTAGCTAAGCAATTAGTAGGAAACTCTTATCTAAATAGAAGCCCCCTCCCTTTTTTTTCTTGCACATTCAAATCATTGTGGGCTCCTGGTGAACTAGAACTAGTCCCTGTGGTTTTCTTGGCAAGATTTTGAAGTGATTTGCTTTTACCTGCTTCTTAGGGCTGAGAGAGCATCCATCCCATGGTCATATAGCTTATGTCCATTGGCCAAAGAGGTTGTAGAAAAAATGCTTTTAAAAGCCTCTGATGATCCCAGCTGAGCTGCACGATCATCAGAGGCTTTTTTTTTTTTTAACTTTTAAAAGCATTCTTTCGGCCGAAAAGGTACCGGGAACATTTCACCCCTGGTCTAAACAAAAGTTAGCAGTGTATTTACTTATTTATTAGATATATATTGTGTCTGCCAAAAGTAGATTTTCCAAGGAAACTAATAAGTTGTCATTATTTTATTTATAACCCTGCCTAAACTATTTTATTTCTGTGTCACCAGATCACTTTGACAATTTTCAACCTTCCTGTTATTCTCTCATTCTTTCCCTCCTACCCCATTGCAACGATTCTCATTCTCCCTGTTCCAATATATGATGAAGTTGACTTGATCAACACAAGCTCATTATCAAACTGGTTAATGCCCAAGCAGCCACAAATCTTATTTTGGTTTTGCTTGCTTTTGTGTGTCCAAAAGCAACCAAAAGCGGAATAGTAGGAGAAGAGAAAACAGACACAGGGCAGATAATAAGTCAGCAGACTAAAATGTAAAACTGTCCAACTAGGGGATTTAAAAGAACACCAGAAAGTATGAGGAAATATCAGCCAAAGTTTCTGAGGAAAGACATTGTGATGGCAGGGCCACCACTCAGTAAAGCCTTCCCTCTCTTTCCTGGGGTCTGAAAGGATAAGCTTGAGGGTTTTTTTGTTCTTTCAGGTTTATTGTCTTACATGGTGCTCAGTCACAGGAGGTACTTCATGTAGGCATGTCTCATTATTCAACACATTGTAAATTCTCAAAATTATTATCTAATCATCTCAAATAGCCTGGTGGCTCAAAGGGCCTGGTGGCTCAGCAGACTAAAAGCATTGTGATTAACACCAGCTGCCTGCAATTACTGTAAGTTCGAATCTCACCAGGCTCAAGGTTGACTCAGCCTTCCATCCTTTCTAAGGTAGGTAAAATGAGAACCCAGTTTGTGAGGGCAATAAACTGACTTTGTATAAATATACAAAAGTATGAAGGCTATTGCTTAACACATTGTAAACCGCCCTGAGACTCCAGAGAAGGGCGGCATATAAATCAAATTTAAAAAAAAATAGGTAGAATTACACACATGCAGAATAACCTGGGTTTGTTATAAAACAGAAAAGTTAAGTCTGACAGTGTATGCTGAAAATAAGAACAAAAGCTTTGGTGAATCTATGGTATAGCCACAGAATTAAAAGCCTGCAGGATTTCATTGATTTTTTTTTAAAAAAATATTAAGGTTGCCGCTATGCATATTTAAAAATGAATTGGAAGAAATCTACCCCTTAAGGTTAAGAACATTCTTAAAATAGCAACGCCTTTCACTTTAGACTTACACAGCAGCCTGGATAATGATGAGATGACTTAGTGAACAGTAGAAGAGTGCTGGATCATGCAAAGTTTGAACATTTTTTTTTCAAATAATTATGCACAGGGCTAATAAATGTAAGTAATGTTGGGCTATTCCATTAAACTGATGTGCTTTTTATGTATGCTTGTGTGCACATGCCTTTGAGTAAGTTTTGAATCCTGGTAATTGCCTGGACAAGTCATGCAGGTTTCTTAGAAATGGTTTACTTTGCCTGCTTCCTAGGGCTGAGAGATGGTGACCGATTCAGGGTCACCCAACTGGATGCACCTAAGGTAGGACTAGAACTCAGAACCTCCCAGCTTCTAACCTGGTACTTTTAACTTCTACGGCAAACTAGCTTTCATACTCAGATATGCTACTATTGTGAAAATGTAGGCTTGTACATAGGCTTGTTACTCTCAAACAATTCTAATTAGGTACCCTTATGTTTTGAAGTATTTTATTTCTCAGCAATGAAGGGACCTTCCTTTAGATATGTTACAAATTGTCTAGGCTATGCTAAACAGATATATTATTTGCTGAACATTAATTCCAAGAGGATTGATGTATTTTGTTCACAGTGAATCAGCTTGCTTTGTTTTAAACAAGATAAATGAGATACTTTGTCTTTAATGAGAAAAATAATTACTCAATTAAAGTCATCATGAATGGTTTTTAATAGGTCTTTACTGGATCTCTATGGAGATTCTCAGTCATCCAGGTCACGGTTGTCCCAAAGGTGCTTTTTTCAAGAGACAATTGGACTTTCTGGTTTTTCTTTGAAAACATTTTGCTTCTCATCCAAATAGCTTCTTCAGCTCTGACTGGATGGTGGGGAATGGAGGGATTTATACTCATGGCAGACACTTGGTCATTTGCATTCTTTTAGCAGGTCATTAAGGTCACCTGAAAGTTTATCTGTGTCATCAGGGTCACCTGAGTGATGCTATAACTCAGTCCTTTTTTTTAAAATTTGATTTATATGCCGCCCTTCTCCGGAGACTCAGGGCAGCTTACAATGTGTTAAGCAATAGCCTTCATACTTCTGTATATTTATACAAAGTCATCTTATTGCCCCCACAAACTGGGTCCTCATTTACCTACCTTAGAAAGGATGGAAGGCTCAGTCAACCTTGAGCCTGGTGAGATTCAAACTTACAGTAATTGCAGACAGCTGGAGTTAATCACAATGCTTTTAGTCTGGTGAGCTATCCAGGCTCCAGGCTTTTAACAATTCCAAGAAGGCTCCACACCAATTTGCACCACTCAGGTGACCCTGATGATACAGATAAACTTCCACGTGACTCTAACGACCTGCCAAAAGGATGCAAATGACCAGCTGTCTACAAGGAGTATAAATCCTTCCATTCCCCACCATCCAGTCAGAGCTGAAGAAGCTTCTTGGATGAGAAGCAAAATGTCTTCAAAGAAAAACCAGAAAGTCCAGTTGCCTCTTGAAGGTGAAAACAGCACCTTTGAGTCTTTACTGGATGTGCCTTTATGTCTGGGACAGGAAGCTATAGATATAAAATTATTTCTAGTCTAAGGCTATGGGAGTTCATAACATTCTCTTTGTTATGTCTCTTTTGAATAAATTTGTTTATTCTAAATTGAGATTTCCTAGAGCCTCTATAATTTTTCCCAACTATATAGCTTCTTTGATTTCTGAGATTTTTATATAGTGTGGCAACTTCTCCCATGCATTTAGAATGTTTATAACATTGTCATTTTTTTTGACGTTAAAAAAATTCAACTATTATAATGAACAAATTCTACAACCTTTGTAAGCACTAGGATTCTGTGATATTAGGCTCAAACCATATACAGACAACAACAAAATCAAGTGCAGATGAAAATTGATAGTCGTAGGAATCATAGTAGGTATGGAAGGAGGATTCAACCATTTAATTAACTGGATTTGCACAGTGTCCGGAACCATAAACTAGCCAACTTCATTTTGTTCTATGATTTTGTATGAACCCCTCCAAATTGCAGTCTTGTATATCATACTGAACAATGGGTATGGGAATCAGTTAGGTTTAATTTCAATTTGATATTTGCAGGTGACAAAGTTTGAGTCAAATTTAGGGGCAACAAAATTAAATTTGAGATTTGATGTGATAAAAGTTTTCACGACATAATAAGAAAACATCAAAACAATTCATGTTTGGCCAAATGGGATGGAAATGGCATGGTGGCATGTTAGATTCCTGACATTAATTCAACTAGAGATTTCAAAAGTTTCTCCAGGGGAAAAAAACCTCCAGAAATATTATTTTAATGGTGAATGTACCAGGGAAGAGAACCTAACCCAGCCCATCAACTTCTAAACAGTCAAACAGAAAAAAATGCTGAATTAATGCTTTAATGACAGGCAGTAATCCAGATCTGAAGTTAAAAAAAAGGTGCTTTGAAAGAGGTGTGAATGTTCACATGGTACCTATAAGAAACTATATATTTTTTCTGAAGCCTTGTAGTACTGCACAATCCCAGGAAAACACCTGCTTGAGTTAAAGATGTGCCAACCAGATGCCCATGCTTGCTCCGAAGCACTTTCTAGCACCCTATTGGGTATTCCTTAACTCAAGCACTCACATCCCAGACTCAGCAGTCTTGAACATGGTCCAAATAACTGATGAAGGATTTCCAATGACCATCGAAGAGTGAGCAGTGATAAGAACAGTTTTGAATTTATGTTACCTGTGAAATCCTTTACAATGATACCTTGGTACTCAACTGCTTTGAAACTCATTGAACTTTGGTACTCAACGTATTTTGATGTGAAAATTTTGTCCTGGTGCTCATTGTTTGTTTGGTACTCAATGCATAAGCTAGAACCTGTCAGTGTAGGCTGCCTTGTGATTCACTACATTATTCCTTATGGGAAAACATTTGTTTGCTACTCATCATTTTTGGTACTCATTGCACCTCCTGGAACCAATTAATAATGAGTACCACTGTGCTTCTCATTCTAAGAAATTCCTTCCAAATACTGACTTATTATTCTACATTTTAGATTATTCTTTCCTTTTCTCAACAAAATAGGGTTTATTCTCAAATAACTCACACAGCTATCCTAAAGGAGTCTCCCTCTCACAATAAGATTATTAAATCCAGGATCTGAAATTACCCAGCTATACCACTTCACATAAACCAAACAGACAGCAGACTTTTGACATTCTGAAAGGGCAGCACATTATTAGTTATTTAATATATGTCTATTGAAGTCCCAGGAATGGAAAACGTGCTTGTATGTTATTGTTTTTGTTGACTCTCTCCCCCTCTCCCTGATGCCCCACTGACTGCCATTGCTCCCATTTCCTTCCTAATTCTGAGCTTGACCCGAGTCTTAAAGACACAACAAAACTCTGAAACTAGAGTCCTGGGGATTATTATAAGTGAGCAAGAGTTCCACCCTTCAGCTTGTTTCCTCCTTTATCACAAACCCAGCTGATTAGAGAGGAAAGCCTGTTGCTTGGCGCCTTCCCATCCGGTGTGTTTTCAATATCTTAATGCTATTCGGCCTAAAGTTCAGACTCGTATTATACGATCTACTTTTTATAGCAATTCCCTTTTACAGTAAGTAAAGGCAGGCCAACACCGTGCCTCTTGGTAGCCTTGGGTGTTTTATAGTCTTTTAATACTGAAATCCATCATTCAGTTTCCCCAACATTCTCTTTCCCTGTCAGTAAAGCTTTTATTGTTTTTTCCCACTTCAGCCTCAGAGTGTCTTTGAATTTCTTTCAAATATATCAAATTTGTCTTTGAGTGTCTTCCTCGGATACATGTGATAAAGAGCATTGTTATTGACTGTCCCTTTATGAGTTTGTGCTAATACATGCACATTGTACTGTAGTTTCCCCAACTCCTGAAGAATCTGCCACACAGGGGGAATACCCCACTGCTGCAGCACAACCCCTCCCCTTTCCCATCATATCTTAAAACTTTTTTACTGCTTTTTTGGCACTCCTTATGGGCTCTTATTTGTGCTATAAGTGAAGATCTGTCCTTTCCATCTCTGTGAGCATCTGCTTTCTGATTGAAGAGACTGCCTGACACACCTCCATCTCTTAGCCCAGGGATGTCAAATTCAAGGCCCTGGGGCTGGATCCGGCCCATGGGGTGCTTAGACCTGGCCTGCGGGGTCTCCCTGGAAACAGCAAAGGAATGGCCCATGGTGCTTCTGCCAGTGAAAATGGAGCTCGGGGGGGCTGCATGCATCCCTCCTCAGTTCCGTTTTTGCTCTCAGTGGGTTATAGGAGGATGACACAGCCGAAAACGGAGCTCACGAGGGCCACGTGTGGCTCTCTTGAGCTCCGTTTTCACTGGCAGAGGAGGCCATCACAGCTGAAAACAGAGCTTGGGAGCCCATTTTCGCTGGCAGAGTGCTTGGGCCACCACAGGTGCCCCCGACACTAGTGATGTGATCTGGCCATGCCCACTCCACCCCCCCCCGAAGGTCAAACACAACCCTGATATGGCCCTTAATGAAATCCTAAGAGAAGCTCTTAGATGGCATTGCATTAGCTTGAAAGCCACCATGACAACATTTGTAGGAAAACACAATGATGTTTGATCTGTCACATATCATCCCAGGGTATATTTACAAACCAACCAAAATATGCAAACGAGGGAGGGTGTGGAGAATTCACACACACCATATTGTTGGGATGTGGTGCTGTAAAATTCAGGAAGTGGCAAATATGGACAGGGAGAATAAGCACTCATTGGCTGATGTTCCCAAATAGGTTGGGCTGCAGTGTTTGCTCTTGGCTGTTGGTTGACTTAAGCTGAGTTAAGATTGGCTAAAGTGTTCTTGGTGTACTTTGGTAATAAAAGAAATGAAGCACTTGGAAAGAACATAGAGAGAGAATAATGAAAGGGAAAGATGTGATAGCAATAACATGTTGGGAAAGACTTGTGATAAGATCTTATTAAGCAGATTGATCAAACAGCAGATTATTTTTGATATTTTCTTTACTTTTCATATTTTATGTAGCAAGTTATACTGTATACCAAATGTTTCACCCACCATTTATTTATTTATTTATTTATTTGTTTAGATTTGTATACCGCCCTTCTCCTTGCGGACTCAGGGCGGTGAACAGCCAAATAAAAATAGTACACAAAAGTTAAACAATTTCTTTAAAAAAAGCATATAACTTTGGCTAAAAATTAAAACCATTAACCATTAAATATTTAAAATACCCAACCCTATAATACAGATCTTAAAAATTCAGCGGGGTCAGGCTAGACCAGCAAGCTGAAAGAGATGAGTTTTCAGGGCCCAACGAAAAGTCCGGAGGTCAGCAATTGTTCTCAGTTTTGCAGGAAGTTCCAGAGAGTAGGGGCTGCCACAGAGAAGGCCCTCCCCCTGGGGGTCGCCAGCCGGCATTGTCTGGCTGACGGCACCCTGAGGAGACCCTCTCTGTGCGAACGCACCAGCCGGTGGGAGAGTATTGGCGGCAGAAGGCGGTCCCGTAAGTACCCTGGTCCTAAGCCATGGAGCGCTTTAAAGGTGGTCACCAACACCTTGAAACGCACCCGGAAGTCCACCGGTAGCCAATGTAGCTCGCGCAGGAGAGGTGTTACATGGGAGCGTCCCGTCGCTCCCATAATCCCCCGCGCGGCCGCATTCTGCACTAGTTGGAGCCTCCGGGTGCACCCCAAGGGGAGCCCCATGTAGAGAGCATTGCAGTAGTCCAGGCGAGAGGTGACGAGTGCCTGAGTGACTGTGCGTAGGGAGTCCCGATCTAGAAAGGGCCGCAACTGGCGTATCAGGCGAACCTGATAGAAAGCTCCCCTGGCCACAGCTGTCGTGTGATCTTCCAAAGACAGCCGTGGGTCCAGGAGGACACCCAAGTTGCGCACCCTTTCCGTGGGGGCCAATGATTCGCCCCCAATAACCAGTGATGGTGTCAGCTGGCTATATCGGGACGCCGGCAGCCACAGCCACTCGGTCTTGGAGGGGTTGAGTCGAAGCCTGTTTCTCCCCATCCAGGCCCGCACGGCTTCAAGGCACTGGGACATCACTTCCACGGCATCGTTGGGGTGGTCTGGGGTGGAAATGTACAGCTGCGTATCATCAGCGTACTGATGGAACTCCACCCCAAAACCACGGATGATCTCACCCAGCGGCTTTACATAAATGTTGAACAGGAGGGGCGAGAGAACCGATCCCTGCGGCACCCCACACACTAGGCGCCTCGGGGTCGACCGCTGCCCCCCTGTCAACACAGATTGCGACCGGTTGGAGAGGTAGGAGGAGAACCACCGTAAAATGGTGCCTCCCACCCCCAGTCCCTCCAACCGGCGCAACATGATACCATGGTCGATGGTATCAAAAGCCGCTGAGAGGTCTAATAACACCAGGATAGAGGAATAACCCCTACCCCGGGCCCGCCAGAGATCATCCACCAACGCGACCAATGCCGTTTCAGTGCTGTATCCAGGCCTGAAGCCGGACTGGAGCGGGTCTAAATAGACAGCTTCATCCAGGTACCGAGGGAGCTGCCATGCAACCACACTCTCAACAACCTTCGCTAAAAAGGGAAGGTTGGAGACTGGACGGTAATTAGCCAAAATAGCCGGGTCCAGGGAGGGCTTCTTGAGGAGGGGCCTCACCACCGCCTCCTTCAAGGCGGCCGGTAGGGCACCCTCACGCAAAGAAGCATTTATGATCTCCTGGAGCCAGCCTCGTGTAACCTCCCGGGAGGCCAGCACCAACCAGGAGGGACACGGGTCCAATAAACATGTGGTTGCATTCAGTCTCCCCAAGGTCCTGTCCACGTCCTCGGGAGCCACAGGATCGAACTCAGCCCAGATAACACTCTCAAGACCTGCCTCAGTCACCTCGCCCGAACTAACCCAGTCTGCGGCCAAGTCATCCCGAATCTGAGTTATTTTGTCATCCAGATATTGAACAAAATCCTCAGCACGACCCTGCAAGGGATCCTCCCACGCTCCCGAATGAAGGAGGGAGCGGGTCACCCTAAACAGGGCGGCTGGGCGATTATCTGATGATGCGATAAGGGCGGCAAAATAGTTAGATTTTGCCGCTTTTATCGCCACTAAGTAAGTCTTAATGTGAGCTCTTACTAGTGTCAAGTCAGATTCAGAGCGACTGGCCCTCCAACCGCTCTCTAGGCGTCTTCTCCGGCGTTTCATCTCCCTCAGCTCCTCGGTAAACCAAGGAGATAAGTGAGTTCGGCGCCGGGTCAGAGGCCGCGAAGACACGACACGGTCCAAGGCCCCACCGGCTGCCCTATTCCAGGCAGCCACCAGATCCTCAGCCGAGTCGTGTGTCAGTGTCTCAGGAAATGGCCCAAGCTCCGTCTGGAACCTATCAGGATCCATCAGGCGCCTGGGGCGGAACCACCTAGTCGGTTCCGCCTCCCTGTGGTGAGGTGCAGCGGTCTGAAAGTCGAGTCGAAGGAGCGAGTGGTCAGTCCATGACAAGGGCTCCATAACTATATCCCCAATATCTAGACCACTCAACCACTGACCAGAGACAAAAACTAGATCCAGGGTGTGTCCACCAACGTGGGTCGGGCCCTGAATTACCTGGGTCAGGTCCATGGCCGTCATGGAAGCCATGAACTCCCGGGCTAACTCAGATGTTTCACCGATAGATGGCAGGTTGAAATCCCCCATGACCATAAGCCTAGGGGTATCAACCGCCACTTTGGCTACAACATTGAGAAGCTCGGGCAGGGTCGTTGCCACGTGGCAGGGAGCCAGGTACGTGACTAACAGACCCATCTGCCCACCACAACCCCACTTCACGAAGATGGACTCACACCCGGCTATCTGCGGTACAGTGGTCTCCCTCGGACTCAGACCTTCCTTAATAATGACCGCTACTCCCCCACTCCTCCCCTGAGCTCTCGGCTGGTGGAATGCAAGGAAACCTGGTGGGCACATCTCCACGAAGGGAACCCCCCCCCCTCGTGGCCCAACCAGGTCTCAGTAACGCCGGCCAGGTCCGCACCCCCCTCTTGGAGAAGGTCACATATGAGGGGGGCCTTATTGACAATGGACCTCGCGTTGCATAACAACAGCCAGTGCTTCGGGTCCTGAGACTCTAAACAACCCGGGGAACGGGAATGGCTTGTAATTTGTAAATTTGTAAATTGTAAATTTGCTTGTAATCATGCATTAAAAAATCCACAAAACTGCGATTGTTTGAAATATTGCATAAAAAGAAAATAAGAATTTATTCCTGGAAACTGGGTCTTCATTTTGCTTGTTTTGTCCTACAATTATGCTGTAATTTTATTTTAAAGTGATTTTTTTTCCTATTGTCAACGTTTCTGAGAACCCCAGTGTTGCAGAAGAAGATGGGTTATAATATGTTTTCTAACTCAACTATAATAAAATTCTCTTATTGGGGGAGTGGAATTTCTTTTCTTTTCTTGTTTCTTTCTTTTTTTTCTTTTCACAAAGATATTTATACAGTCACAGAACTGAAGTTCAAGAAGATGCAAGCTGAGAACTGCCTAATACTAGCCAAAGGAGAAAAACTATCTTAATCAACAAAATCTCTTCCACTTGATCAGTGTGGATCCTACCCCTCACTGCAATTCTTTTGACATAGCTATTTGCTCCCACACTGTAAATGGATTTACATTAGCTTAGATATGATTGCTTCAGTCCTGTGGTATCTGTTTTGCTTAACAGTACTTAAGATATCAATAGTGTAAACATATTAATTTATATACAATGACAATAAATCAAGAGTAAATGAATTTGAATGGGAGTAAATGAATGTGCTGGGGGACAAGTAAGAAAGAGAAGTGTAGAAAGCAGGGTAGCCAAATTTTGTTACGTATCTGTTTAGAAAAGGGCAGTTCCTTCTGAACACATATTTAAGGCATAAACCTATACAGCAGTTTATGCATGGGGAAGGAATTAACTTAAATATAAAAAACAGATTAACTATGGTATACAGTTTATGATGAAAGGCTGTGAGAATTAGTGAAAGGAGATGAGAGGTAATGAATTTAAGAAACACAATACCGGTTTTAAGTAAGGGACTGAGCCACATGAGGAGACCGGGGAAGGGAAGGGCAGGGCTGCCTCCTCTGCTGGCCATGCCCACCCCCTTCACCAGGGCTTATTTTTGGGGTAGGCCTTATATTAGGCCCACTCCAAAAACCAAGCTAAGGCTTACTTTCGGGGTAGGTCATAGTTTCAGGGAAACACAGTAGTGTCAAAAATAGATATTGGGCAAGGACAAAACAGACATAGAAGAAATGGAAGGAAATGAAAAAAAAAAGAATGTAAGTAGAATGACAAGAGGAAAAGAGAGTATAGGTATGAAAATATGAAAGAGTAATATAAGATCGTTTAATTTGCCAGCAGAGTGAATTAAGGAAAGAGTATATATAGAAGCTGCTTGGGATAGGGCAAAAAAGAACTACATTGCAAAATACCACATAATTGCATTAGATATAAACTAATGGGAAGCGTGAAAAAGAATGCTTGGTGGAATGAGAAGTAAAAGAGGCCTTGGGAGGGAAATGATACATACAATTTAAAACAACGATTGCTTCAAAGAAAAAATGAGTTGAATGGTTTTGAAGGAAATAAAAAATGTTTTGGAAATTCAATTTAGGTTGGGAGATTCAATGTGCAGATCATGGAAATGTTGAACTACCTTTGATACTGAGCCCTAAAAAATGTGAACTTAGACTCCAAACACCAGTACTCTGCCTGAGCAAAGTTTTCCTAGGAACTCACATAAATAAAATTTAAGAGGCAATATGTTGAGAGTCAGGAAGATGACCTCAATGGAAATATGCAGGAATCTTTACCTAAGAAAAAGGGATTAAAATATTTTTAAAGTCCAGAACAAAGAGATAACATTTGGAAGTGGCTAAGGGAGACTCCACCCTGAGTCACTAGAATGTAAGTAAGGAGAGATCTGCAGGATTGATGTTAGCCTCACTAGATAGGCCAGGCCAGGAAATCAATTCACAAGAAAGCTTTTATGGAGATTGGCTGTAATGATAGAATCTTGCAAATCAGGGGTGGTATTCACTTTGCTACCAGTTCGCAAATGTGAGAGCGACGCGCCTCCTCCATGCATGTGCAAAGCCTTTTGTGCATGTGCAGAGGGTCAAAAATGAGACATGATGATGTCCGGGCAAGTGGGCGGAGCTTCCTGCCGACACCGCTGCTGGATCGCGTGATCTGGATAGAACCGGTTGAATTTCACTTCTATTGCAAGTCCTTCAAACAAATCATGAATTTAGAAACTTATTTTAAAACTGCTAAAATTTCTTCCACTCTCTCACCAAAGCACATTACCAAATCTACCCCTTGTGGTCCTTGAGAAACAAAATAATCATAGTTTTAAAATGCAGCCAGCCCTAACCAAACAAAGATTCCTGTCCTCCCTACACCTATTAGCCAAGATCCTGCAAATCTAGCCTACCATTACCTCACACTCAACTAAGTCACTCTTTTCATTTATACATACATATACTGGGATCCCAGTGATAACAATGATTGTATTGAACGTTATGACCTTTACATTAGACATACAATTGTAATTCTTTGAATCTATGTAATGATGTAAGTTTTAGCAGTTTTTTTCTAACTTGGCTCCCTATTTGTTGAACATCTATAGCAGCTTTATGACCATTAATCATTCTGGCTAGGAAGATAGGAACTGTAGCTGAATAACTTCCAAGGACCTCATAAGGATGACATACAATCTTGCATATTTAGCTCTTTCCAGGTGTCCCAATATAGCTGAAATTAGAGTGAAGAGCAAGTTCCATGCCTAGGATTTTCGTCAGAATTGTAGCACAGGCAAAACGTGTCAACCCTGAAGCTGATCTGGCTGAAGCCATTTTGAGGCTTCAGTGCTGCCACACTGGAGCAAGGGAGAGGGAGAGGGCATTAGAGATAGCTGGGGTGTAGTCATAATAAAATACTTTCTCCTTGGACATTATCATACCTGGCCGGATGAAGGAGGAGTGATGTCACCAGACCAGAGGACACTGGGCCATGTCACTGATTGTTTGGGGTTGAGAGGGAAATTTTTAACTTTTAATTAGGTGAAAACCACGGGACCTTTCAGAGTTGATTTTCACCAGATATGTGCCAATCTGATATTTCTAATAAAGCTATTCTTTGAGGATTTTACCTGCCTCAGAGTTTTGCTTGCAATGGATCTATATGCAATGGAACCATAAACGAAGAACTTTTTTTTTTGCCAGCTTCATTCTTGATCTTAATGGATGTCTAATCCATTCTTCAATTACAAGATTTTATTGAAATGATAAGTTCAGTGTCACACATTGAACTCCACAAAGCACATCCAAGATATTGCAAAAGCAGCCATGTTTGTTCTAGCTCCTTATCCTGATGCCAGAATTATATTCTAAAACAGAACCTCCTGATTTTTAAGAAAAAAGTCAGCGTTGTTGGAGGGCCTGGGGGTGGGGGGCACACTTCTGGAGAAGCATCTATTTTATTTCAAGTGGAACTTGATTTCTAAAGGATAACAAGCAAGTGAAGGAGGCTTTTGGAGGCTATTGCTGCTGCTCTACAGCCTGTATTATGTGCGGGTCAGAAATTTAGTCCAGCTGCACTTGCAGAATATAATCTTTTTGTCTTGTAAACATTGTTATTTTCCCCCAGAGTAGGAAAGGTAATACAGATTTGGACTGAGGACAAAATAATATTCCAACATTCCAGGCTTTTTAAAACACTGTAATCACACAAGTCAGCTAAATGGAAGAGGAAGGAAAAGCAGAATGAGGTTGAATTCATTTGTTCTTTTTCCGTGTGCCGATAGCTGATATATTGAATTACAAGTGTTTTATAAAGGGCCACATGTCTTTCCTGGCTGGTACATGGGTTTGGGAAATCAGCACACACTTATTTCTATGCAGTACAGAGTATGAATGTGTTCAGCCCACATTTACCCAACCTAGATAGATAATTTGTGCGCAACTCAATATTTATTGATTTTTTAAACTGAAAAGCATAAAACAAGGGACTTAGTATGTAAAGTTTATATTGGCTATATACTCTCTGCATGTTTGTGTGTATGTGTATGGTGATGTCTTCTGCAATATATCTTAATGTGAACTGAAGCTCCTTACTCAACTAGTAAAGCTGCAAGGAATGCATGAATAGAATAGAATAGAATAGAATAGAATAGAATAGAATAGAATAGAATAGAATAGAATAGAATAGAATAGAATAGAAGAGTTGGAAGGGACCTTGGAGGTCTTCTAATCCAACCCCCTGTTTAGGCACGAAACCCTACACCACTTCAGACAAATGGTTTTCCCACATCTTCTTAAAAACTTCCAGTGTTGGAGCATTCACAACTTCTGGAGACAAGTTAGATTATGATTATGATTATGATTTACTTTATTCATTAAAAATGAAACTCAGTTAACTGAACATTCAAAAATGCATCAAAAATACCATTGACTGGTGCTAATGGTTGTTGTTGTTGTTTATGATGATGATGATTGAGGTTTTTTTTTTTAAAAAAAGTTATATTGACAGTAAATAAACATTGTAAATAAAATTACAATTACTGCCCCCAGCTAAGGACCAACAGGAAATTTCAGACTATATTAATTTAATCGAATGTGGTTTTGGAGTGCAAAAGATACATTGCAGAATGCTTTATCCAAATTGACTTAGGATGAAGGAATCCAGCAGTTGCTGGCAGAACTCTTGTATTCCTGTCTCACATCCAGCAGCTTGCATTTTAATCAAAATTTCTTGGGAGACCCAATAATGTTAACACTCAAGAAAGTGCTTTGTTACACCATTGTGATACTCGTGGCTGGCTGTGCAATGTTAACACTCAAGAGAGTGCTTTGTTACACCCGTTGTGACACTTATCATTATCTATGCCAGGTAAACATGTACACTTTCCCTTGTAAACACTGATTTCACACTGAAATTGTAAAATTTTTATACTCCACTGCATTTTCATGGAACTTGATGCTGATGTTAATACATACTCACATTTGACAGTATATAAGTTGAGCTACCAGAACCATTCAAAATATGTAACTTCATCTGATAATTTGCCTGCTTAGCCCACCTCAAAAATAATGCTATAGAATATATAAGGCTGCTTGCCAGTAGCACAAGAGGTAACCATGGTAACCATAGTAATTTTTAGACAAATTCATCTCTAACTTAACCCTTTTGCTATGCCCAGAACTGGGACTAGTTTCTTTAGAGACATATAGACCTGTCTTTGCCAACTAAAATTCTGATTAAATTTGCTTTTTTGCTAATGGCTCACTTCCCAAGATTCTTCAGGGTAATTTCCATTCATTCTGAAGAAAGAACTCAATTTGGACTTCCACTTTTATAATGTCTCAGCATAATTTCTAGTCATACCTAATTCTCAGAGAGTTACAATGAAACCAAAATGGTAGGCTTTTTACACTGCTCTCCAGAAAGATTGAAATACGGCACTTACCAAAAAGGTTCTTGTTTTTGTGGAAGCAATTTTGTTTCCAATAAGTTCTTAGCTCATGTTCTGTTCCAGACACACAGAAGAACTTTTTCTTTGACCAGGTTTAACACTGCCTCTTTTATATAATCAGGGCAATATGCAGGTGTTACTAGATAGCTAATTTTACTCAGCATGGAATATAGATGTAATAAAGTAATCTTTAGTAGGCTGGAGTAGAAGAAAAGTATTATTTTGTTAAAATAAATATCTATTTACTCTGCTAGGGTTGCTAAATTGGTTTGACAGTTTGGGGGGCACTTTGCTTAAAATTTTATTCAGAAATGTGTGGAGACAAATATGTATAACCATGTTCAGTTCATTTATATTTACTTTTGTTTAAGTTTTCATAAATTTTCATTTCTCTTATGTCTACATCAGTGATGGGATTCAAATTTTTTTACTACCGGTTCTGTGGGCATGGCTTGGTGAGCATGGTAGGTGAAGGATACTGTAAAATCTCCATTCCCACCCCAATTCAGGGGAAGGTTTCTGCAAAATCCCCATTTCCTCTTGATCAGCTGGGACTCAGGAGGCAGAGAATAGATGGGGGTGGGGCCCATCAGAGGTGGTATTTACTGCTTCTCTGAACTATTCAAAATTTTTGCTACCGGTTCTCCAGAACTGGTCAGAACCTGCTGAATATCACCTCTGGTCTATATCTGATGTACAGTTTATAAGTTTTGATCTTTGATCATAAGTAAGCAAACAAATAAGAAAATCAAGCCAAGCAGCCATGGACTAGGGCTGTGCGAGCTTTGAAAATGATTCGAAAGTAATGCTGAGATTAATTCAGTAATTCTCTACTGCTCAGCTGCATGGGTGCTTTAAGGAGGCAAATTAAAAAAAATTGTTTTGAGTTGACTGGGGGAAAAAAGGAGAAGTGGTTCCTTTAAGAAGTAGTAGAGGGATGTGCCATTTGCTCATGTGATGAAGCACTGCTTCCAAATGATTTTCAAAGTATACAGAACCTACTCTGTGGGTTTATATCTGAGGTGGCACATTCAAGATTATTCTCAGTAAAGTTAAGTAATTTTAAAGCTAATTTAATTCTAGAGGACTCAGAATCAGAATAGACCTGGAAGGGACCTTAGAGGTCTTCTAGTCCAGATCCCTGCTCAAACAGGAGATCCTGTACCATTTCAGACAAGTGACTGTCCAGTCTCTTCTTAAAAAAATCCCAGTGATGAAGCACCCACAACTTCTGAAGGCAAGCTGTTCCACTAGTTAATTGTCCTCACTTTTAGGAAGTTTCTCCTTAATTCCATGTTGCTTCCCTCCTTGATTAGTTTACATCAGGGGTGAAATGCTCCCGGTTTGGACCGGAGAGATGATCCTTCAAGGTAGAACCTCACATTTAGGGCAAAAGAGGAGAGTTCAAGATCTTAAAACACAAAAGAAAAAAAGGAGAAAGAAAAAGGCAAAAATAAAAATGGGAAGGGAGAAAAAGAAAAAGAAATGAAAGAGAAAGATGTTATACATATTTAGAATTGAAATATGAATAGTAGTAAGAAATAGATGGGAAATCATGATTGTAAAAATGAAATGAATAATAATTGGAATATTTATCTTTATATTTTTGAAATCTAGAGACGATGATAAGTTTTTCTTCTTTTTTTTTAGAAATATGAATAAGTATAAACTGTAACAATTGAAATACCTTTAATGATATATGGTGGTGAAAGTAAAAAGGATTAAGTTGTAGCTTGGATAACAGCTAGAACATTTTTAAATTTAATTAGGTAAATTGTAATGATTGAAATATTTTTAATTATATATTGTGATGAAAGTAGAAATGATTAAGTTGTGATTTGGAGGATTATATGGACAAAACTATTTGGGTTATTGAGAGAGTTTAAGATGTGAAAATGAGTAATGTAAGGGGAAAGCTCTATTTAACTAGGGAATTGTAATAATTGAAATACTATTGTATATTGTGTTGAAAGAAGAAATGGTTAAGTTGTGGTTTGGAGGAATATATGGGGAAAATTATTTGGTTTATTATTATTGGTAAATATAACTAATTGATTTGTAAGAAATTGTGTTGCATGGAAATAATTGGAATATTCATGTTCATATTGATTAATATACAAAAAAGATAGTTATATAACTAATTGATTTAAATTAAAATGTTGAATTTGTATTAAACAATTGTAATATTACATAATTAACCAATGTGAGGATGGATATAAAAATAGATGACAATGGGAAGGGGTATAATATAGAATAGAAGGGAAAATTGAATTTGATTAAGATTAGCGATGAGGATGAAGGGTAATATTGGTTTTTTTTAAAAAATAGATGAGGAATAAATATGGCAAAAAGGAAATATAGAAATTGTAAATTTAATTGAAATGACTAAACACTGTTTAAATTTGTGAACCGGCCAAATACTCTGTTCAAAGAAAATACATTGTATGTTTGTATGTGTGTTCGTCTAAAAATTTTTTTTAAAAAAATATAAAAACAAAACAAAATTAAAAAGGTAGATGTGTTTTATACTCTGGTGCATCTTATACTCCAAAAAATATGGTATATTTTTCCGCCATGAAAATAAATGCAAATGAGCCACTCCTTTCCTGATTATATAATGTTAAGATAAAAACCTGAAACGGTCCCAATTATTTAAAAAATGGACTAGAGGGCAGGAATAGAAGTGTCCTTATCCCCTCCCCCACACACAGCAGTCTTTCCAACTTGTGGAAGCAGATACAGTTATAGTAGAACTTGCATTAATTGATAGTTCCTGGGTGCTATAGATACCATGCCTTCCATTTAAGGAACAAACCTGTCAAATCCTCAGACAAGGGAAGCCTAACATCTGAGGGACAAAGAGTATGCATGCAGTGAGATAGTCTACTGATGGAATGTATAACCCACGAGATCCCAACTGTTGTAAGTATATTTGTTGATGATTTTCAAATCTAGAATGAGCTAAATTTTATCCTTTAAAGATAATTTGCAATGAAATTGTAGCTTAGCAGTTAGTTTCATGGTAAAAACGTTAAAAAATTTCAGGCTTAAGACATTTCTTGACATTGAGAACAGTTAACCTGTGGAATGGCTCTCTTTCAGAAGTTGTCGGTGCTCCATCACTGGAGGCTTTCAAGAAGAAACTGGACAGCCACTTGTCTGAAGTGGTATAGGGTCTCCTGCTTAAGAAGGAGGTTGGACTAGAAGACCTCCAAGGTCCCTTCCAACTCTATTATCCTGTTATTCTGCCTTCTACAAAGAGTATGAGTATGATGCAATTTCAATGCACATTTTTCGTGACATTATCTGTTGGCTTTCTTTCTAATTCACAGCAGATGGTCCTCAAAAGCAAACTGATTTGTTCCTGCTGAAATTCCCATATTATAGGAGGGACCCAGAAACTTGAGCACTAGAATCACACAGAGCTCTGAGTCCAACACCCTGCTCCCCCGCAATAAAATTCCTGGATGGGCATGTAATTTGATGCCCACACTGCTGATCAATGCCCTGCTTCTGTTCCCAGTCTATATGTCAGTGACAAAGTCAACAGATTTTATGGAATTCAAGCCTAAAAGTTTTAACATGCTGTTGGAATTATGGGAGAAACTTATCAATCAACAATATAGCTAAGAACTCCTTAAGCTAAAAATATACAAGAAAGAAGCTTCTGCTTTGGTATTTGGGCCAAAGTTAATAAAAAACTGGTACTGTACAATACAGTAGGAGAAAATCTCCTAAGACACCCTAATGGACTCGTAGTTGAATATACTTATTATGTTATATCAACTAATGTGGCTTATGTCCTTCTGACATACACACACAGAACAGAACAAAATAGCAGAGATGGAAGGGACCTTGGAGGTCTTCTAGTCCAACCCTCTGCTCAGGCAGGAAACGCTATACCATTTCAGAAAAATGGTTGTCCAATCTCTTCTTTATAACCTGCAGTGTTGGAGCATTCAAAATTGTGTCTGTATGAGATCCACAAAAACTATAGGCCTATATCCTTGCTAAATTTGGACTATAATTTTTTTGCTTCAATATTGGCAGAAAGACCTAAGAGATACTTGAATAATTTCAAACATATAGATCAAAATGGTTTCCTCCCAAAAAGACAAATCAGAGATAATATAAGAATAATTCTGGACACATTAGAATATTATGAAGCTCATCCGGAAAAGCAGATGGCTTTGATATTTTTAGATGCTCAAAAAGCCTTTGATAATGTAAATTGGCGATTTATTATGCTTCAAATGGAAGAGACGTGCTTTGGCAGAAAATTTGTCCAAGCAATTGAAGCAATATGTTGCAAACAGACTGCAAAAGTAATGATTAATGGAGAATTGACTGATTCTATTGAGATAGAAAAAGGTACTAAACAAGGATGCCCGCTGTCACCACTTTTGTTTATATTGATGTTGGAAGTTTTAAATAGAAATATTAGAGAAGAAAAAGAGATAAAAGATATGAAAATTCAAAAAGAAGAATATAAATTGCAAACCTTTGCAGATGACCTGGTCTTCATTATAGAAGAACCATTAACAACAATAAATAAACTGATAGAAACTATTGATGAATTTGGGAAAGTAGCAGGCTTGAAAATTAATAAAGATAAAATGAAGATAATGACGAAAAATATGTTGAAAAAGCAAAAAGAGGAACTGATGGAGATTTCGAAGATGCAGGTCACAAATAAGGTAAAATGTTTGGGGATATATTTGATAGCAAGATGTAGTGCATTTAAAGAAAATAATTATAATAAGCTCAAACAACAGATAGAGCAAGACTTGGTGAAATAGGGAAATTTGCAGTTATCATTGATTGGTAGGATCTCAACTATTAAGATGAACATTTTACCTAGAATTTTGTATTTATTCCAGACAATTCCAATTAAGTTGGGTAAGGGATTTTTTGAAGATTTGAATAAAACAATGTTGAAATATATTTGGCAGGGAAAGAAAGTAAGGATAAGATTAAAGTTGTTACAAAATGCTAAAATGAGAGATGGTTTTGGTCTGCCTAACTTTGAACTTTATTATCAAGCAACAAGTTTAATGTGATAACTTTGAGAAATACCAGATTATTGAATTTGGAGGGACATGATTTATTGATGGGATAGCACACCTTTTTGTGGTATAAAGGGACAAAAATGCAGGGGTATTTTAGAAGGCACCAGATACGAGAAGCTTTACTGTTGAACAGGGAGAAGGTTAAAAAATATTATTACTTAAAAATTCCAGTCTGGGTATCCACGATTGAAGCCTTTACATATTCATTTGTATTTAAAAGGGAACAAATGGTTAGATATAGTGAATTATTGGATGAAAAGGGTGAACTTAAATTAAAGCAAGAACTAGAAGATCAGGGTTATAAAATGGATTGGTTTTCATATGCTCAAATACGTTCTAAATATGAAGATCTCAAACAATAAGGTTTTTATAATGTCTTGACTAACTTAGATAAGATTTTAATGGGTTCTGATAATCATGTAATTAAAAAACTATATGGATATTTGTTAGAGATGAAATTGGAAGAAGAACAAGTCAAAGAATCAATGATAGCTTGGGGAAAAAATTTTGGTCATGGTATTGAATTAGAGAAATGGCAAAAATTGTGATCACATAATTACAAGATGACAATGTCTACAGCATATAAGGAGAATTGGTATAAGATGTTTTACAGGTGGCACCATTGGGTAGCCCAATGAGGATAGCCAGAATGTTCAAAAATAAATCGGAGAAATGTTGGAAGTGTCATCAGACTCCAGGATCATATTACCATATGTGATGGACATGCGTAGAAGCAAAGAGATATTGGATTAAGATACACACATGGTTGGAAAAAATGATAAAGAGACATATTGACTTTAAACCAGAGATATTTTTTATTAGGGATCTTACCAGAGACATATAACAGAGAATTGCAATACTTAATTGTGAATATTTTAACAGCTGCTAGAATCGTATTTGCTAAAAACTGGAAAGGAGAGAAAATACCTACTGATGAAGAAATCATTAAGAAAATGTTGGATTGTGCTGAAATGAGTAAACTGACATTTGAAATACGAGAACAGGAAGACAATCAATATTATTTGAAATGGGGTTTATTTTATCATTGGATAGATAATAAAATATGGAGATGAAATATGATATATGAAGTGGAAGTTAAGATAAAATGTGTAAAAATCTGTGTTCAGGGAAAAGAAGCTTGTGTCATATGGATATTTTTAAGATTTTGTGAGCACAAAAGGATGCTAATTGATTGATACACTGTAAATGTTTGAAAGGAGGATACTTTTATGTTGTTTTTGTTTGAAATAAAAAATCATTTTTCAAAAAAAAAATTGTGTGCAGTTATGTGTGTGGCAGAAGACAGTTTGGCTCTATCTTTTCAGAGTTCTTATTAGCCTTTGTCTCTTGAAAGAATATCTTCTATTGTCTGCTGAGATTAATTTTTTAAAAAAGCCTGAGTAAGTCAATTCCCTTTGGTGCTAAAGAATTAAACCTTTCTTACATCTCAACACTACTTTTTAAAAAAGAAAAGAAGCAGCTTATTTTCAGGTGATAACAACAAAGACAACAATATGGGCAGATGGTGCAAGATTGCACAATGGAAATCAAATATAGTGCTAGTTCAGAGCGTTAAATCTCCCCTTCATTCAGAAAATTTCTTTCCTAAATGTACCAACTAAATAAAAAAGAATGTACAGTTCATAAAATAAAAATATACAAGAAAAAAAGTATAATTGAATATTTATATATTATTAATCTCATTTTTCCCTTCAGAGCTGAGGGAATGATACTAGTTTTAAGAAGGAAAATTGAAGGACTTCTGTTAAAAAAATGGTAGACTGATTTCTTGGAACTGGTAATCACAGCAGAATGAAATATTGGCTAATGGACCTGCTCCTCAATAATTCCTCTCCAGAAAAGGAGGGGACAAATGTTTCAGGCAGCTGCTCCTCAGGAGAAGACTACGAGACAGTGGTCTTCAGAAGGTTTAGAGATCTGGGAAAAGTCTCTAGCATTGTGCAAAGTGGAAGAGGATGAGAACCAGAAGCAAAGTGGATGGGTTCAGTTACTACAGAAATAGGGGCACAGTGGGAAGCCCAGAAGAACAAAGTTGGGGAATATCTGCCTGTGTGGTTTCTAAGGATCACGACCAACTAGATGGTAGATAAATCAATCAACATATACATAACTTCAAAAATAAACAAACATGTTAGGGATGCATGCTCAAAAGCATTTTGTTGGAAAAGGCACACGATCCAAAAGATTTGTAGACCAGTGGCCTACAGGATTTGAACATTCCCTCAGTGGCTTCTTCAGGGTGAGCAAAAGGCCAAGATGGCAGGCTGGACTATATAATCATAACCTGCCTCTTCACACATGTGTCCAATTGTTGGGGGTGTCTGAGATTTTTTTGAATCTGATTTTCTGAGGCAGGAGGCAGATAATGTTGCTGCACCTGCTAGTAGCTTTAATAATTCTGTCCAGTTCAGCCACTCTCCTCAATGACTGACCTGAATCTTTGGCAACTGGATAAGAAAAGGGCGTGTATCATATTCAAAATGGTTTCTACAAAAATGCCAACCCTTCCCTGTTATAAATACCTGATATCCTGTTCCATTATGAAAAAGGGTGTAGGGCTGTAATTATTCAACAAAAGAAATCTGATTGTTTATTTGATCTTTTGCCCTAGCTTAGACCGCATTGTTTCAGTTCAGTCTGTTTGGTTGCTCATGGAAACTGTGTTGTCATTCAAAAATACCATTGCAGTGGTGACCTTAATATTCTTTGATGCTGCTGCATATGTCTAATAGATGGGGCTTATATAATGTGGTAAAAGTTGTGCTGAGGGCACAAAGTCAAGTCCAGCTGTGTGCAGCACAGCAAGAGATCTCCTTTAAAATTGCAGAAATCATCAATTTTGGAGACAGTTTCAAAAGCAGGACTGCTGAACAGCTGTCAAAGCATTGGGCCCTCAAGCTGGACCAAAACCAACCTTAATATGCCCCAGACAGACACACTTACCTGTTTTCCATGTGTCCATGAATCAGACAAATATACCAGAATTAAGTATTAAGTATCTGGAGGTGCAGATAACTAACAATCTGAATTGTTAGTTATCTGCACCTCCAGATGCAGATTCTCTCCAGATCCAGAATTCTCTCCACAAGTCATCCATGACTTGTGGAGAGACCAATTCAGATTGTTAGTTATCTGCACCTCCTTAGGGAAGTGTGCAAACCAGTGTCTTCATTTCCTGCATCGGATGAGGAGAGCACATCTTTCTCCTTCTGTCCTGGCCACTTTTTACAGAGGCACGATTGAGTGTGTTTTAACATACTGCATCACTGTTTGGTTTGGTGGCTGCAGCACCTCAGAGAGAAAGTCCATTCAGAGAGTGGTAAGGACAACCAAGAAGATTATAGGAAGCTCATTATTCAGAATACTGTTTATAAGCACTATGTGCTTAGAGTTCAAAGTATTGTTAGAGATCCCACACACCCACTTTATGGTCTGTTTCTGTTGCTCCCTTTTGGGAGGAGGTTTCAAAAGTATTTCTATCAGGACTTCCAGACTCTGTAACTGCTTTGTTCCCTATGCCATCTGTCTGGTAAACTCGCAAGGTTCGTTTTTCTTGCCATGTGCATGTGTATTCAAATTAGGCTGTGTTGTTTCTCTGTGTCATATATGTGGGTATATGCATAATTTTTTATTTATTTGTTTTTTGGTTTGTCATGTTTATGTAGTGTGTATTGGAGGTGGTGACCCTTTGAGAGCTGTATGCAACAAAATTTCATTTTAAAGTATGATGATTAGTGTACATTTAAAGTGACAATAAAGTTATTCTAAATCTAAGACTTGAGAAACCCAACTGGTGGGAATAGAGGAAAGAAAGGCAGAAAGGTTCAGTTAGACAAATTCACACACGCACACACACACAAACACATATATGAAATAGGGGAGAGAACAGGGGTGAAATGTAAAATTTGTTACTGCCGGTTCTGTGGGCATGGCTTGTTGGGGGGTAATGTGACTGGGTCGGCATGGTCAACTTTTTTTTTTAACTTTTCAAAGCATTTTTTCTACATCCTCTTTGGCTTTGAAAAGCCTCTGACAATCAGGCAACTCAGCTGGGATCGCCAGAGGCTTTTCAGAGCATTTTTTTAAACCACGTCTTCGGCCGAAGAGGTTGCAGAAAAAATGCTTTGAAAAGCCTCTGACGATCCCAGCTAAGCCGCGGGATCATCAGAGGGGTTTTTTTTTTTACTTTTAAAAGCATTTTTTCAGCCAAAGAGGTTGTAGAAAAAATGCTTTTAAAAGTTTTTTAAAAAAGCCTCTGATGATCCCGCCGCTCAGCTGGGCATGGTGGGGTGGCGGGGAGTGCAGGGATTTTTGCTACCAGTTCTCTGAACCACCCGCCGCCATTGCTACCGGATCTGCTGATCTGGTCCAAACCAGGAGCATTTCTCCCCTGGGAGAGAGTCATGTCTTCTGGAATTAATCACACTTAATCAGTGTGATTAAGAAAAGTAATATTTGGGACTCGCCCAATTTTGAAACAAAAAAAAATATCATCATAAACAGTACTTATAATATAATGTGAATAATATTCTGGGAAAGAATTCTTTAAATTCTTTTATTTTTCTCCAGCATGGAGACTGAAGGAAGATATACCTAACATTTTCCCTAACAGTTCTCTTTTAATTTAATGAAGGATAATTTGCTTTCAAATTTATTTCAAGAGAAAAAGAGACTTTTGACCTTTTTTTTTTTTGAGTGGAAAAAGCCTCAGTTCTAGTTTTACCTAGAACTGAGGCTTTTGGAGTTGGGTGATCTTGGGTCAGTCACTTTCTTTTAAGTGGTAAATTTGCATAGGGAATGAACTAGACTGGAGGGTGCAATGCATACATCTACAAAACACTTTAATGTGACAGTCTTCCCTTTGGGATAATGAACATTTCTTTGGAATGGGGGAAGAACACACCAAACAGCAAAAATCTGGCAAGAGTCAGAGACAGAGTACATTTTTAAAATCAAACCTTTGAAATTCACTTCTCCTTGGAGGTCCTGAATTCACTTAGGCCAGGAGCTAACCATGAATCATTCTAAATTTGATGTGGTTTTTCCTCAGTTTGTTTGCCTTGCTAAATCAGAGAATGTGAACTCCACCAGTGGTCTTTTTTTCCCCCAGTATGCATTTCAGTAGATTATTGCACAGTTTAGAAAAAAGATGTCATCAATAACACTCTTCTAAAAATGTATCTTTCTCTAAACTTTACCCCTGCTAAATCTAAAGACCCATTATAGAGTTTGTAGATAATTTTTCTTTTCTTTTTTTCTTTTCTTTTCTTTTCTTTTCTTTTCTTTTCTTTTCTTTTTTGCTAATTAGAAGGCATGACCTCATAAAATAGTATTTAGTGAGTTCTCGGAAATTAAATGGACACATTGAGAACAGCATGCAGCTGGCGTGATAAACTTATCTAAAAGAGTTATCTTAAGTGCAGATCCTCAAGGAGAGTTCATCATGACTTAACTTGGTCACTGTCTGACCATTCCTTTGTTTTCACTGCCTCCTGGTTTTCCTGTTGTGTTTTGTTGATTGTTCCTCTCATTCTCTACTCTGCAAAGCTTTCTTCAGTTGTAATTGAAACCTGGATTTGTTATCTCTTCAGAGTGTTTCCATATCCATCTATCCATTCTTCCAGTTCTTTGATATTTGTGTATTCATAAGAATAACAAAGGACAATGAATTGGGTGAAGATCAGGACCATTCAAAGGGTCCGCCATATCTCATTTCCACCTCCTTTCAGGGGCATCTTTTGTTAACTCATTACACTCACTAAGTGCTTTCCTGTTTCTGTTTCCTTACATAAGGATTCTTCTGAAACCTAGTCTAAGCATACATCTCCATTGTCTAAATATGCAGTAATATCAGTTCCGTATCTCTGTTTTTGTAGATGGTAATTTATTTCAACCAAGAATTTTTAAAAAAAATACTCATAGGGTTGTTTAAACCTTGAAACCTTACTACACTGCATGTAGAGCTGCTACCTTCTCATTCTCCTACTGATCTCCCCGCAGAGCCAATGGGACAACTTTCAGTAAAACAAAACTTGTAATATTATGTCATCATTATATTCCAAGCTTCTGAAACAGCAACCAAAGAAATGGAGGATGGGCCAAGGAGCATACTGTGCAATTGTTATTTATTAACATTTTTAGGAGTGATTTCATAAAACCACTCTTCCAAGGCAGTGTAGATATGAAACAACAAATTAACCGAGTTGGAAGGGACCTTGTAGGTCTTCTAGTCCAACCCCTTGCCTATGCAGGAGACCCTACAACATTTGTGGAGCTGCTGGAATTGGAAGAAGTTTCTATGGGCAACCACTGTATGAGGTTGCCCATAGAAACTTCTTCCAATTTGTATGAGGACTAGCTGTGATAGCATCAACCAACCTTTCCTCTTTGAAGACTGTGCACATGCTCCATAGGCTTGTGAGATAGGAAGGAGGGGCTAGGCTTACAGATACATTTCAGCTAATCCAGAAATAAATTAGCCCAGTTTGAGTCCATGTTTGGATGTCTGGCAATGCTTTCAAATTACTGCAGAATCCTCATATGGCATTGCCTTAAGCTGACATGTGAGAAGGATTGGCCTATTTGCTGCTGCGAAGTACAGAAACCTGGAACTCTGGTAACCACAATATAATCAACATCAACCTGAAATTTCATTGGGTATGAGGCTTGAATCTGTAAAGAGGACTTTCCCTTTGGTGAAAATTCAAGGACTTGCACAAACCCAGTTCAACGGCATTGTACATTGCATTGCACAACTGCATTGCACAACTGCATTGTTCCTTCTGATGATTCAGAAAATCAGTGTGGGCAGCAGAGAACTTAATGTACTCATATAATAATGTAGAAAATGAGAGACTTTTCTTTACAGCAATTTAAAGCCCCTCATGGTAGTGATGTGTCACTAGTATAGACCAATTTTGCATCACCATTAAGATGATGTTTTAAATTGCTAGGGCAGAGAAGCTGGCTATATGAGTAAAGCCTATCAATGTTTAATCAGACGTGGGTCCTCTTGTACTCCAGTTGCTCTTATTCTTAGTCATTATATTGAGGAATGCAGCAGGAATAATTGTGGAATGTAGCTGACAATTCTGAAAGCTGTAGCCTTAACATCTCTGGAAGAGACCAGCTGGGGAAGATGTTTGTAGAGAAGATCCAGCTGGATTAAGTTCCCAGCCACATCTCCACTTTGCACATTCTGCATTTCTTTGTTTCAACTAGATGGGTATTAGGTTTACTACTATTTGCCTGTTTCTTGGCTTCATCTAGCACCTTGCAGACTGTGGCACTGTTTATAAGACTTTCCTCTTGGGCTTACTGCATTAACAACATTGCAGTGTTTTATTCACACTTTTTAAACCCTGCTAATCTCTCTTGTTACGATGTCGTGATGTGTTAGAGTTAGAGGGATTAAATTATCTGCAAAACTTTCTAAAGGAATTTATTTGGCTGCTAGAAATATATAAACTAAAAGGAATTGTAACATGCCAACAGGGGGGATACCACTGCTGATTGTGAACTGTGATTGTTAAAAATAAATACAATAATTGGAAAGCATTAGTTCATGAAGTTTTTTTAAAAAATATTGTTTTGTAAGTGTGCATGAATGTGTAGATAAATATTTTAAGTATTATTAATTTGGGCTGGTCATAGCTAAGAAATGAAAATACACATTTATACATGACAATTTGGGAGTGTGGGGAAATAGGCAAGGAACACGTATGTAAAAATGTAATATTTTTATGGAGTGTCCCAGGCTGCAAAATTTTGAATGTAAAGAATGTAACTACTTAGCACTGAGCACTGAGAAAAAATTCTAGAATATAGAGCAGAACACACCCTGGAGACAAAAGATAGATGACTTGCATCAACCTGGCTGTGACAAATCACTGCAGATTTGAATAGTCTAGTTTCTGGGGCAAAAATATTGTAATTTTAGGGTTAGATTTAGATATTAGGGGTAAATATTATTATACTGCAAAGAAGCAACCTGAATTGAGAATTGAAATTGGATCAATATGTTTTGCTGATTGAGACGGAGAAGCCAGATGTGCTTTCCCTCGTCCCAATTCAAATCCATTAAAGTAAATCCAGACAAAGACTGTTCTACTTTGAAACACTCAACAGATCATTTCCCGTACCCTGTACAGAATATTTAAGACAACTGTTTATTTGCTTTTTGTACAAGCTACTGAAAAACTACTTTTTGAAGCAGCTGCTCCATCCTACTTAATGACTGAGCTGGCCTGCAGTCAGGCTTCAATGTATCTCAGTCAACTTGACACACAGTCTTGGAGGAAGCCAAGACAAAGTCAAAACACTCCACCCATGCAGTACAGGGAGTAGCCATAATTTCTAAATGATTCTGGAAGTCAGAAAATGTTATCAGGGATTATCTTTTTCAAAAGATAATATGCTATAAAGATATGGTAATTCATTTTTTAAAAATGGAAAAAGAGTCTACAATGCAATAAAAGGCCATTTTCATGGAAACATTGTCATTAAGCTCCACTG
The DNA here is from genome assembly GCA_030761175.1 of Masticophis lateralis. NCBI lineage: Eukaryota > Metazoa > Chordata > Lepidosauria > Squamata > Colubridae > Masticophis > Masticophis lateralis. The sequence goes on along the minus strand of JAUDYJ010000001.1, from coordinate 192,887,292 downwards.
ATGTCTTTGCCATCCTGTCAGCGTTCCAGAAAACCCCCAACTCCCAGTAAAGACACTGAAGCAGGCATTTTCCAAAGTTCTCTTTACTAGAAATAGGTAACCTGGCACATCTGGGAAATCTTGAATCTCCAAAACCCAGGCTATCCTTCAATAATTCAAAGCTCCCAAAACCACCCCCTTTCTCCTCAATCGATCACATGCTCCAATCATCATCCATTCCACCTCAAGCCAGCCCCTGACCACTCCTCCTCCAGATGCTGGCTCACCCTGACCTTGACCGATAGGAAGAACACTATTATGTCTACTAACTCTCCTCTCCTAAATCCCCCCCTCCTACTTTCCCACACATGAGGAGGTGGCAGCATTGAAGCTTCTGGCCTAATAAGCACTATAATTAACATTCAGCTGTCTGCAATTACTGCAAGTTTGAATCTCACCAGGTTCAAGGTTGACTCAAGCCTTCCATCCTTTCTAAGGTAGGTAAATTGAGGACTCAGTTTGTGGGGGCAATAAGCTGACTTTGTATAAATATACAAAAGTATGAAGGCTATTGCTTAAGGCGTTGTAAGCTGCCCTGAGTCTCTGGAGAAGGGCGGTATATAAATCAAATTTAAAAAAAAATGGCTTCCAAGGCTGACATCCTTCTCCTTAGGATAGCCACATTTGTGTTACCGATGTTAACATGAAGAAAGAATGTACACATATGTTAAATTTACATGATAGAAACCCCAAAGAGTCAGGTGACATGGGAATGATAAAGATAGTTGGCAGGGCTTAGGGTTTATATAAGTAAGACATACTCCTTTTTGAGTAAGACGAAGTCTTACTCAATTACCCTTATGTCATTTGTGGCAATGGAAATATAAGCTTTTCCAAGTTGAAACTAATATCAAGGAAGTCTTTCCAGATTTGGGATAAGCCATTCCACACATATGGGACTAAATTAGCAAGCAGAGAATTTTCAGCTTTAAATTTAGTTTATGGCACAATCCAACTTGTTAGCCTCTGATAAATCTCACTTCTCAGCCTTGCTGAGAATTGAAATAAGGATTTTAATTTTAATTGATCTGTAATTGCTTTGGTACATGCCATACTATTACTTATTTGCCTGTAGTTAAGGGAGCGCACGCTATGCGTGAATGCGCCTCTTCTGCCTCTTCTGCGCATATGCAGAACCTTCCACGTATGCACAGATGGTTAAAAAATGGGATCTAATGACATACCAGTGGGTGGGTGGAGCCTCCCACTGCCGGTGCTACCGGTTCGGCGAGCTGGATAGAACCGGGGGGGATTTCACCGCTGATTTCAAGGAATGTGTCTGCAGGGTCTTCCTAATTCGAATAATACCAGATCTTTTAGCCTTATCAGTTGTAAAGCAATTAATTCTGCATTTAAGATTTTCTGCTAGTGTATAACCGTCCTTGACCAACGGTCTACTATACATAAGAGCTAACTGAGTTAGAGTCTCTTGTCTTGGCTTATCTAGGTGCAAGAAAACAAGCACTGTCTATAGCTGTAAACTTTAGAAAATAAGACTGTTCATCTCTTCAGCTATTTTTTTTTAAAAAAAAATTAAAAACATAAACGTAAAACACATCTTTCCCAAAACGAAGCATTGATCCAGTCACAAATTAATACAAATCAATAACAAATCTTATTTTTCAATTAACACAACTTAATATTTTACTCAGTTATTTCTCAAAATTCTATCAATTTAACTATGCCATTGTCCCAAAAACCTGTTACTTAAATCTTTAATCAAATATCATTCCATTTTCTCTTTATTTTTGTTTAGATGGATATATTTTAACAATATAAATCATTACAGTTATTGTAAGCATTTAAAAAATATTTTACCTATGGTCCCCCTATAATCATCTTCATTACTTTACTATTAATCTTAACTCGATCATTTCATTTTTACTATTCCCAATATAAACATAATTTAGCATAATCATTGTATTTTTACTGTTGAGCTCAACATTATCATCTTAGTTTCTGTTATTAAACCTAACTTATTTATTTCATTTTTACTGTTAATCTAAACATACCTCTCCTTATTTTGGCTGTCCTACCCAACATAATAATTTTTATTTTTGGGCTGTTAATCCCAGCATAGCCATTTTATTTTTACTGTTAAACCCAGCATCATTATCTTTATCTTTGTTATTAAACCTATCATAATCATTTCATTTTTACTGTTACTCCCAGCAAAATCCTCTTTATTTTGCTGTCCTACCCAGCATAATCATTTTGGGGTTTTTTTTTTTTGGCTGTTAAACACAGCATAGTCATTTTTGTTTTTTGGCTGTTAAACACAGCATAATCATAGTTAGTTTTACTATTAATCCCAGCATGGTTTCTCTTTTGATTGTTTCCATCCATCTATACATTGTTTATTTCAGTTAATCAAATTTATAATTATCCTTTTTTTTGACAGTTTAACATTGAGACATGGTTCTCACTTAAAACATACCTTTGTATATATTTTAAATCTCTTGTCACATGCTTAATTTCCCTTATGTTCTAATTTCCATCAATATTTCAATTTTATATATCTATGTCATATTCTTCTCATATTCTTATTCATTTGTATTTGTCTATAACCCCCCCCTTTTATTGTTACATCCATCTATCCATTGTTTCATTTTTAAACACATTGTTTTAATCTTCCAGCAGCGTGTTCCTTATTTCTTCATTTTCTCACCTGCTAGCTTATATTTCCTTCCATTTTCAAAGTCTTCAAATTTTGTCCTCCATATGTCATATTAAAATCTTTTTTTAAATTTTTATTCCGGATATAATGCATCAAGGTCCCTTCTCTTGAGCCTGCGCTAAATCCTTTTTTTATTCCTGCACCAGTTTTTAAAATTATTATAGTTCCAATTATAGGAGTTCCATTGTAATTTCCTTTTCAATTTTGTAATTTTCAAAATCAAACTGCTTGCAGACAAGAAGAAAAACCTCCTCCACAAAGTCCCAGGGCTGTTATCTATAAAGTTCAGAATTTTCCATAATAAAGTCAAATTGCCATGTTCCTTTTTAAGCCAGAAGGTGTCCCTCTACAACCCACATTTTCCATTAGTCATGCAAGTATCCATTTTGTTTCAATTATGTAATAGTTCAATTTAATTACTCTTCTTTGATTTTAAAAATATCAAATCTTTTTTAAGATCCAGTTCAAATTTTAAAATATCCAGTTTTTTCACCATGTCTCGATATTTAATCCCATTAGTTCTGTTCAAGAATTAGTTGTTTGTCTGGTCTTTGTCTCTTTAAAGTTACATTTTTTAAAAATTTGATTTATATGCCGCCCTTCTCTGGAGATTCAGGGCGGCCTACAGTGCATTAAGCAATAGCCTTCATACTTTTGTATATTTTTATACAAAGTCAGCTTATTGCCCCCACAAACTGGGTCCTCAATTTACCCACCTTAGAAAGGATGGAAGGCTGAGTCGACCTTGAGCCTTGCTAGGATTGAACTCGCAGAATTACAGGCAGCTGGATGTTAATCGCTGCCTTTAGTAGGAGGCATTAGCCCCCTACGCTACTCAGGCTCATTTTAAACTTTCTATAGCCCCTTTGTTGTTCAGCTGCTGTTTTAAGGCTCGGGGTCTTATAGTTAAAATATTGCTCTAAGTGTTGCTACAAGCCTGGGTTGGTTGTCACTCACCCAGCTTCAAAAAGCTCCATTTCCCTCTGCTTTCCTCCTGCACATCTCTTAGTCCAGTTCTCCCAGATTTGTGGCAGCCGCCATGGCTGCCGCCTCTCCCCCCGCCGACTCACAGAGGGTTCCCTCTGACCTCCAAGGAACTTGCCTGTTCCTCTTGGTCGTCAGAGGTAACCCTCTTTTTTCCCTGTCCCTACAGGATGGTTCCGGTCCAAAGACCCATTGGTGGCAGTTCGGCAGCCAGGATTTTTGCGGCGCTCATCAGAGCCCGCTATTTCCCCGACTGTCTCACCGTGACACCAAACCGGAAGTCGATCTCTCCAGCTACTGATGCTTTACTCAATGAGTTTTAATAAAGGAGATATTTTAGCTCAGGGTTGAAATGACGGGCCCTTGGCATTCTCTGAGCTTTTTTGTTTTCTTGCAGATGTTTCATTACCCAAATTAGGTAACATCACCAGTGCTGTTAATCTTACCCACTTTGGGTAATGAAAGCAACCAAGCTCAGATACCGCCAAGTACCCTTCATGGGTGAGTTTTCCATGACAGTCTCTGTTTCATATCTATAACATGAACACTGGTAGGAATATAAACAGTTGCTTTATTGTCAGGCCAGTAATCTAGTTTATACCTCTTTTCTGTCTAATTCAATATTAACTGTACTGGCTAGTAACACCACTACAAGGTTTCAGATAAAAGATTTTCCCAGTCCTCCTTGGAAATGCCAAGACTGAATCTGAGATTTTGGCAAACGAGTACCTGTTCTATTCTGCACAATAATAATAACAGTACAACTCACAAGATTGTTGTGAAGTTTTCTGAGAAATAGTGTGCACATGGGCCCTGTAAAAGTGCTAAAAAAAATAATTACCAATTTGCAGAGTTTGCTTTCTCCTATAAAAAAGGCCACTGAGATTATATACCAATTTGATTTCGTAAAAAGGAAATTGATTTATTAGTATGAAATACATTCCAAATTGCCTTGTTCCATTTATTTTTTTTTTAAAAAAAAATACAGGAATGCTTCCAAATAGGAATCGTACAACATATATCTTAATGTCTTAATATCTCATACAATTTTTTAGAATACTGTGACTCAGAATGAGCAAAGACACATTAGTCAGGCTACGCGCAAATGCCAAAACTAGTAACAGCTTCTTGTTTGCTTTTGCTTTGCTTTGTTTTTTTGTTTTTTCTTTTTAAGTAGAGAGGGAAAACTAGAACCTCACTTGAAGTTCACAATTTTATTTTTTCTGGCATTGTCAAATACTGTCCTGGGGATATGACAAGTCAAAGAGTGGAGTTTCTTTGAAAATACACGTCAGTAACAAAAGGTTAAAGTAGCTTCTAGCAAGAAAACAAATGTCACAACCCATTTAAAAATAAACTATTTTAAAAAAAGATTTTATATGTAATTCAGCTAATTATGCACTTAAAATGTATATTCATCCTCATTTGATAAACAGCTTGCTTAAATAGTTTTCATGATTTTTTTCCCTTTCAACATTAGGTCCAATACTACAAATTATAACACATTTGGGGGCAGGGGCAGGGGGCGGTCAGGGTTTGGCTGTTGTTAAATATGATGGAAGCCATGAATTTCTCAAAGGACTGGAGGCTTATGCAGCGGCCGTATTTATTTCTCTCTGTGTGTGTCCACTCTTTCATTTTAGAATAAGCTCTCTGCTGCAGGGCTTTGGTTTCCGATATTTCAATTATCTGTCAAAAGGAAGGTGCCCTAAAGTAACTCTCCCATGCAACATTTAAAAAAAAAATGGAAAACTGAGGGAGGGTATATAGACAAACTACAGCAGCAGCCTTGGGCAGCTCATGATACCAAAGTAAGTTCACAATATATCATCTGAAGAATATGAAAACAAATTCAAAATGAACTGAACAATAATCTGTAAAAACAAATACAGATTGTTTATAGGAGAAGAAAGCTCAAACAAACATAAATCATACATACACACATACCAGAGGTGGTATTCAGCAGATTCTGACTAGTTCTGGAGAACTGGTAGCGGAAATTTTGAGTAGTTTGGAGAACCGGTAAATACCACCTCTGACTGGCCCCACCCCCATCTATTCTCTGCCTCCCAAGTCCCAACTGATCGGGAGGAAATGGGGATTTTGCAGTAACCTTCCCCTGGAGTGGGGAGGGAATGGAGATTTTACAGGATCCTTCCCCTAGAGTGGGATGGGAATGAAGATTTTACAGTATCCTTTTCCTGCCATGCCCACCAAGCCACACTATGCCCACAGAACCAGTAGCAAAAAAAAAAAATTGAATCTCACCACTGACACATACCATATTTTCCCAAAAATAAGACATCCCCTGATAATAAGCCCAATTGGCCTTTTGAGCGCATACGCTAAAATAAGCCCCCCTGAAAATAAGCCCTCCCCGAAAACATTTAAACCTATACACAGCCGGTCCCCGTCATTTCCTCTAGTTTCCTCCACATGCCCCTAAGACCTTCCCAAAAATAAGGCCAAATTCTTATTTCAGGGTACCAAAAAATATAAAACAGGGTCTTATTTTCAGGAAAACATGGTACATACACAAACCTGCAGATTCTGGCAGATATGTAACGCAAGAGAGAAGCTTGGAAGGAAAGAATTTCTTATGGAAACTGAATAAGATTACCACGCGAATTGTCTGCTTTAGCCCAGGAGAAAATGACGAGCTCACCTGATGACATCTGAAAGTTTCATTTCTGCTGGACCTCCTAGGTTTTCTGTGAAGTTGACGATGGCTGCAGTTGGTGCTCTTTCAGATTTCAGCTAAAGCAGTAATTATAACCTGATTTATTTCAATGGGGTTTCTCCTTTCACTGTAGAAATATGATCTTCATCCACCATGAAAGTATTAGCTATTTCAGACAATGATTCAAGATTCATATTATTCCCACAGTCTCTAATTACAGTAGTGGCCAAAATTGTGGAAACCTTTTGGGAAAAGTGTATTTTTGAGGTTTGATGGCTAATAATACCACTTTTTTGGGGGGGGAGTAGTACCATAAAATTATATATCAATGGAAAGATAATTTAATTAAGAATGTAATGCTTTTCAACTTTTGTTTTAGAGATAAAAGTGGCTTTTTTTGTGGAATTCTAGTTTTTAGGCCAAATTCCTGCAGTCTGCACCCAACAGTCCTTGCACTCAACTTCACATTGCATTGTACCATTTCATCTTGCATACACCTGGATGATTTTCTTCTGTCACGTAGGTACAGTCTCTTAATTCTTCTATCATCACTTGCTGTTGTGCCCTTTTTCCTGCCTTTACCGGTGTGGTTTTGTAGTGATTGAGTCTCCTTATACCTAGTGGTGAGATTCAGCCATTTCGCACCACTTTGGGAGAACCGGTTGTTAACTTTCTGAGCAGTTTGGTGAATTGGTTGTTGGAAGAAATCATTAGGGCAGAGAACTGGTTGTTAAATTATTTGAATCCCACCACTGCTTATACCTCCTCAAAAACTTAGAAATGACACCTCTGGTTAAGTTTCCACCAATTTTTCTTCTAATTTCTTTATAACTGTAGCCTAGTTTACTTAATAATACTATTTTACATCGCTTTCTGTGCAACTAGTCAACTCTTTGCACCATTACCTTAATTTTATTACTTTTTAAAGCTCACTAAATGAAAGAACACAAAAAACCCAACCAACTTGATAGCGATCACATAACACACTGACAAATGTCCTCCTCTCAGCTTCAATACATGACATCGATAACTGAATCCTACTGTGATCTGATTGGCTCATTGCCAGAACAAGATGACACCTGATTGGCTCTCTAAACACTCATGCTCATTGGCTACAATCAGATGAAGGAAATCTAAGCAAGTTGTGCTTTCTTTTTCTGGTTATTTGGCTATAACTTTTCATAGAATACAGATAATTGAACAAACTTTGTTGCATTACATTCTTGATTAAATTATCTTTCCACTGATATATAATTTTATGGTACTACTCCAAAAAAAGTGGTGCTATTAGCCATCAAACCTCAAAAATATACTTTTCCCAAAAGGTTTCCACAATTTTGGCCACTACTGTAATGTCATGTTTCTTTCCAGTTTTCTGAGGATGATCTTGTCCTCCAACACATTTGGAAACAGGTTTTTTTTTGTTTTTGGTTGTAAATACAAGAACAAGCAGATTTTTTATTATCAGTGAATAACATCATCCAGTGAATAGCAAATAAATCAAGTCTAAGGACTTTGGCATATAAAGATGCTATCAGATTAATTATGAAGGAGTAGACATTTGACATTTTAACATTTCATTGGCATCAAAATATGAACACAAACTTTTATTGACCTTGTCATAAAGAAGTATCAAAATTATAATTTTATGGAGTGACCAGGGCAGTTTTGTCTAGTTAATAGTTCTTAAGTGCTACAGAGAATAGAGGATATTTCTGCTCTTGTCAATTTTTTCCCACATTTCCCACCAGAACATTTGCCAGTACTTGGAACAAAAATCATACAATTGTTTCCAACATATTCAAAGAACAATAGTGGCAATAAGGAAAGATGCTTCAGATTTGTCTTCCTGTGAGGCTTAGAATAAAGTAGCCTGACTACCAGAAAGAACAATGCTTGGGAAATGTAAAGGGTGTATCTAAAGTTTTGAATGAGACTAGTTTAGCAATTTCCTCTCTGCAGGGAAGCCTAGGAGATGTAATTTTACAGGGAAAACAGAACAGAATTTCCAACCGAGAAGTTTGTTTGTCTGCAAGCCTGCCTGCCTGCCTACCTACCTACCTACCAGGGGTGGGTTCTTTACTACCAGTTCGTAGCGGGGCCGCAAGCGCAGAAGTGTTTTGATGATGTTGGGGTCAGTGGGTGGAGTCTCCCGCCGGTTTTACTACCGGTTCTATAGAACCGGTGCAAACTGGCGGCAACTCACCACTGCTACCTACCTACCTACTTATCTACTGTATCAATCTATCTTTCTAAAAATTTTCTATCTAAAAAGGGTTAAACTGGGAGTCTTTGTGGAGCAATGAAGCCCCCAAGAGCATCAAGATTCCACTGTTCAAAGGATTTAAAACATTTATTTTGGTGATATTCTTCAGTTCCGTCACCTTTAACATTTCTAGAAAGCATGCCATTTGTTCTTCAAATTAACTCTGTGTTATCCCTATTCTGTGTTTTTAAAGTCCCGTTGTGACTTTCTAGAAATGGCCGAATTGCAGTGGTTAACAATTCTAACCACAGTGGCCAATGGTGAAGAGTGCTGGAAATAGCAGTGAAGCTGAAGATGTTACTTTAAGTTAGCTAGTATCATGTTAGTCTAGGGAGGTCTTCTTGGCAGAATAGAAGGGAAGGAAGAATGATGGCTTCTTTTTTGCATTTTTGGCATAATTGTGTACATATACACAGTGTGGCTTAATGGAGAGTTGAGAAGTTTGCTTCTCATTACTCAGAGGGAAATGCAATTATTTCCATCATGGCTTCCAAAATACCATCAATATATAATAAACATTTTTGTAATATTGATAGAACTATCCTATGTCTTAGGAAGAAGCAATACATGGCTTCCCCGATCTTGACTAACCATGGATAATTAGTTAGTAATTGAACAGCCTACTAATTGAACTAGAAAACCCTAAGGTTGAAAGATACAATGGGAAATAGAATAAACTCTGGAAGAAGGCACTTTTGCCACTAATCTATATGATTGTATCCATATCCAACTAGTCACCAGATATTGAATTCAAATCAAATTTGACTGTATATTTTTAGTTAGTGCATAACAAATGGGGGTCACAAACCAATACAACGTTAAAAAGTAGTCTTACATGATCAACTACTACATCCAAACAAGGTTAAAACTAAGATACTTGCCGCTGCCTCCCTACAATTTAAGATGCCTTGATGAACAAAGCAACCATCAAGATACTACAAGGAATTCAAGGGGAATATCTTAAAGAATGTTCTATAACTGTGATGCGACCACCAAAAAGACTGTGGGATCACATTCTTTCCCACATCTGAAGCAGTGGTGAAATTTAACCGGTTTTATCTGGCTCAGGCGAATTGGTAGCGCTGGCGGCGGGAGGCTCTGCTCATCTGCCCAGACTTCATCACATCCCATTTTTGACCCTCTGCGCATGTGCAGAAGGCTCTGCGCATGCATGGAGGAGGCACATGTGAGCATAGCGAGCGAGCGTGCATGCTCACATTTGCGAACCAGTAGCGAAGGTAAGTAAATTTCACCCCTGATCTAAAGGGATTTCTTAGAGCAAAACTTTGGTAAAAGCTCTTAAGAATTAGTTTGGTGCGTATTAGAGGTGGTGATTTTCCGGAACCTTATGCTATCCTTTTATTTGGAATTTAAATATTAGAACACTTTTCACTGGTTCAGAAAATCTGGGCATTGTAGACATAGGTATAGCTATGTAACTAACTTAGTTTTAATTCAAAGGGCTAGACAGCACTCCAATTTTTAAAAAGTACTCTGGAGTCCACCAGACCACAAGCATGTCTGCAATTCTTTTTTCTCAAATAACGTACCATCAATTTAGCTTCTGTAACTATTCTTTTTAAAAAAATCAACTTGGTAGTACCAGGAACTTCTATACCAGAAGAATTGCATTCTTGGGGAGAGCTGATGACTAATAAAGTAATTCTTCCATGCAACACCATACATGTAGCTGTTTTCAATCACAGAAGAGCATTGCACTAAAATATATATAATGCCCTGTCATCTTCAACACACACATTTATACACAGATTTGCATGTTATTTAAGCAGCTCTACTTGGAAGTAACACTATTTAAGAAAAAGCAAAGTATTAGTTTAATGTTTCCAGAACATTTATTTCATGTTTTGACAGTAGATAACTCACAATCCAATTGATTCAGCATTCTAGTATAAACCTTATAAAATATATATCATCTGCTTTTGCTTGGCTACAGACACTTGTTTCTAAGCCTGAAATTAAACATTCAAATATAAAAATTAAAGGCAAAGCCCTACTAAGCAGGTATATACAAAAGTATGAAGGCTATTGCTTAATGCATTGTAAGCCACCCTGAGTCTCTGGAGAAGGGCGGCATATAAATCGAACTAATAAATAAATAAAATAAAATAAATGTAGGTGGGTTAAGAACAAGGCTTTCTTCACTTCAAACTTCCACAAGTGTAAATTTGCTTCCAGAAGAGATGCTGCTATTAATGTCACTGCTTGCCTTGAATCAGCCATGTTTTGTCTCTTGTTGAAAATTGGGTCTTTCTGGGTTTCTGGATGGGTATCAGTGGTGGGATTCAGCCAGTTCGCACCACTTCGGGAGAACCGGTTGTTAACTTTCTGAGCAGTTTGGCAAACTGGTTGTTGGATGAAATCATTAGGGCAGAGAACCAGTTGTTAAAATTACTTGAAGCCCGCCACTGGGTTAAATTCTTTACAACCAAAATCATAATTCCAGTACCAAACCTAGTTTTTAGTACAGAAAAAAATATGCATGTGAGTATTAATTATAAGCTATCTATTACTGTTTCTTCTTTGGCTGCTTTGTATGTTACTTGCATCTTGGTCTTCTCTAGTGTAATTCACAGAAATTGGCCTCTTGGTCAGTAGTAATATCAGGCTGGTTTCTCAGTATAAATTCTGATTGGAAAAACAATGGGCAAAAGCATAGGAAATCTTAATTTTTTTTTTCATTGTTACATCCATTTAGAACACTGGACTATTCAACTTGATGCATTTTCAGATAGCAATAGCACTTAGACTTATATACGGCTTCACAGTGCTTTTATAGCCCTCTCTAAGCGGTTTACAGAGTCAGCATATTGCCCCCAACAACAATCTGGGTCCTCACTTTATCCACCTCGGAAGGATGGAAGGCTGAGACAACCTTGAGCCTGGTGAGATTCGATCTGCCAAACTGCTGGCAGCCAGTGATCAGCAGAAGTAGCCTGCAGTACTGCACTCTAAACCACTGCGCCATTGCAGCTCTTAGATCTCGTTTGTATGCATGTTTCATGTCCCAACAGCTAATATCTGAAGGATGACCAAACCAAATTTCAATTGTATCAAGATTTCTTTATCGAGGAAACGTTAAATCTGTGTTTTTGCTGTTCAATATATTTGTATTTGTTTTATTTATATTCTACCTTTATTACTTTTTATAGACAACTCAAAGTGGTGAATGTAATGCTCCTTCTTCCTCCTGTTTTCCCTACAACAACCCTGTGAAGTGAGTTGGGCTGAGAGAGAGCAACTGGCCTAAGATCAGCCAGCTGGCTTTCAAGACTAAGGCCAGACTTGCACTCAATTTCCCAGTTTCTAGCCTGTTGCCTTAACCCTAGACCCTCCCTCTCATATTGTCTCATTGAAGGCTAGAAAGTAATACTGTATTTCTTTCAATGCTACTAGCTCACAGAAACAGACAAAAGTTCTCCTTCCTGGATCAAAACTATGTCTGTCCATTATTAAATGTCAGTTTTCTTATTCATATTGATGTGCTGGTAAGATTATATGATGCCATATCACTCTTGTAAACTTTTGTATTGTTTTTCGTTTTCTAATTTGTTTCTCTTTCTAAATATTAAGTTCATTGGCTTCACTCTATTTCTTCTGTTTGTGGAAGAAATTAGGATTCAGGGAAGAAACACAACGGAAGATGCTAAATTTACTTCTTGCAAATCTGAATTATTAAGGGTAGATGCGGAGTTCTTCCTCTTCTTAATCTATGGTACCATCTCATTTAAAAAGTTCTGCACAAATCTGGATGCAGCTCATATTTTTTTTAAAAAAAAATCATTAAAAAACAAACAAACTTAGATATTTGGTATTATCAGTTCTCAGAAAGAAAAGTAAAGAAGAAAACCCACTACAAATATCAAGCTCTTGTGAAAATCCACTTACTAGTTAGTTTAATGTTTGCTTTGCCACAGCCAATTGAATAGCTTAGGGATACTTTCTATTCATTAGCATTTTCTCCTTTCCATAATTTAGAACAGCAGAATTGTACTTTACTCCTGGCATTATCATACTGTGGCAAAAGAAACAACAAATTACATCTTCATGCCAAAAACAGCACACCACTGTGAACTGCCAAAAAGGCTTGACTTATCCAAGCACTTGGTTATATTTTACATTTAAAAAAGGTCATTGATCAAAAATTGATTTCCACAAACAAACTGAATCATTTTTATCAGATTTTCCCTATTTTTACTTCAAGAAGCTGGAAACACTTTAAACAGAGACTCAAAACTCTTCAGGCTCTGTCACCTAATTCAATTACATCAAACAAACAAGGGGATCTGATTAGTTAGAGTAGATGGATTTTCACTATAAAATGTAAGTAACCACTGATAGAAAAATGGACATGGCTGTTTGAAACTAAAAAAAAAACAAAATTGAAGTAAAATCATGCAATATTAAGATGTATTTTTATTAGATACTAAAGGTAAAATAGTTCTGTCTCGTTCTCTTGCATGTTTTCAATGTTAAGTTCTTAAAAGAACTTTCAACTGTAGTCTGAAATGCCATTGTTTCAAGAACTGTCTTTTATAGTAATATGTATAAAATAATAAACCATTCATTGTATTTATTATTTGTATCAAGTGCCCAACAGCTACTTATGCTAGGTTCAAATAATTAAAGGTTTGGTTTATTCAAATTCTTCTTTGTCCAGCATCCTCTGATGGCACATATGCTTGAATAAACTATCTGAGAGGGAACATTTTCACCATCTTGTTTCCATTCAAATGTAATGTTTTCAAACTTATGTCAGTACAGCAGTAAAGTATTAAGTTTTGGGGCAAGAAACATTTGATGGATCAGTTTCCATTGTCTTCTATGAAATAAATATTTCAGCTGCATGCATTGGTGTTCCAAATTATCTTCTCAAAGCAGTGCCTTGCTAATTAATTTAAAAAATAAAATAAAGTCTTAGTAAGTGGGTTTAGCTGTGGTAAATCTGTTCTGAATTGTCTTCAGATTTGTGCCAACCAAAATGAAACTACACATTGTAATCTGGATGAAAGATGGTATCCTAGAACAGGAGTGTCAAACTGGAGGCCCATTGGCCAGATGTGTCATGTGCAGGCAACGCCCACTCCAGCTCCAAAAGGGAAAAAACATCGTGAAACGTCACAAGACGCCGTGATGCCGCGCGTTTGACACCCATATCCTAGATTACAGCTTCTCAGAAGTCATCTTCTCCTATTTCATACAGATGAAGTTACCATACCCATGACCCCCCCCCCCAAAAAAAAAGGAAAAGAAAAAAGCTGGAACATGAGCACTTGGCTTTCCATGATGAAACACTTAAAACAGACAGAAGAAGCATGTATTAGAATCAAAACATTACATTTTGTTGTGCAGGCTGGATCCAGATGTGATTCCAGATGTCAGCACATTGGACTTACTTTACGCAAATAACATTAGAAGTCCAAATCCATTTTTTGAAAATATGATTTCTCTGACCTGAATTCTGTTATGCAGTTTTGCTTCATTTGTCTCGTTTACATTACCTGTTACATTCTTGTTAGCCTTGGGCTGAAGATGTGGAACAAACTTTCACAGGAAGCTGGTTACTGTTGTTGGATTCCATTCCGTTTTGTTTCTGAGATGCAGCACATAATTATCGACTTAGTTTTGGTTAACTTAACGAAATTTTTTTTCCAAAAAGATCTTTTCTTAAGAAAATAACTTTTTTAGCTTTTTTTTTTTTTGTTAAATAATCATAGTCTGGACACAATCTTGATTGCAGTCGTATTTTTCAAAACAAAGAGATATGCCTGAAAATTGAAGGACCTTAAATGTATGCCATCATCGGCAATTATAATACCCAAATAAATACAGTCCATTGCCCATGCAATGAAAATGTAAGATATAAGCATTTACTGTCACCTAAATTTGCCCCTAGGATTACTGATAATAAAGTCATCATTCTTTTTCAGTTGGCTTTCTATATCAGTTTTAGAACATGCCGCAAGAGCCTGATTCACTCATATGGTTAAACAAGAACTATTTAATGGATAGGTTGAAAGAGGAAGCTAACTTGAAATGAAATCAGCTACATTATAGCCTTAGTTGGAAGTAAACCCAGATAGTTCTGAAGGCATCTCAAATAATAACCAAACATCGGCTGCCTGGTTGCAAAATGACAACTAGTGTGTATCTCTGAGAAAAGGGGAGATCCACCCACTCTGCAATACTTGGAGGGAGATTCTGCTGAAGATGAAGCTACATTGGACATTTTGTTCATTTATTTCAGGCATCGGAAGAACTTCAGTATGTTCATGCATGATCAACAGCAGCAACTTGTCAATTCTTGTGCTTTCAAATTAAATTACAGTCAAGATATTTTTATGAGTTTTGAAAGGTTTATTTCACCTAACATCGTGTGCTCCTGCATCTTTATTTTGCTATTCAATATACAAGATTTATCTTCCTTTTTTTTAAAAAAAAGAATGTTTCACAAAGGCACAGCATAAAGTTCTTACCAAACTTCCTTGAAAGACATTTATCTTATTCATATTTTGCACAGTTCTGGATCAGTTAAAAATACAGTAACAGTGGTAAATCACTTATGAGTGAATGTAAAGGCAGAAGAATAAAACCCAGTAACCCCAGGCAACACAAAGTTAAA
This sequence comes from Masticophis lateralis, assembly GCA_030761175.1. Taxonomy (NCBI): domain Eukaryota; kingdom Metazoa; phylum Chordata; class Lepidosauria; order Squamata; family Colubridae; genus Masticophis; species Masticophis lateralis. The sequence continues at coordinate 192,872,006 of JAUDYJ010000001.1, read as the reverse complement.
CCAGTTCTCCTAGGCAAACCAGAAGAGGATTCATTTCAGAAAGCTACAGCTATAACCTTGCAAACAACTTAGATGGCCTCAAATCCCACTGACTTCCATGTGGCTTCCATGTTTGTGGGTAAGAGAAGAGGACACTTTGTTAATGTAAAGTGCTAACTGTAGTCTCTTAAGGATTCTCTACAAGATCCAATAGGATGGCCTCATTAGCCATTTCATCTGTTTTCTACAAATGAACAAAGTGAGGCAAGCACACACACACATACACACACAAACACACACACCAAAGGACTCCCACTGGAAATCTGCCAGTACAACAACAATTTTTTTGCTAATTTCACTTTGTCAACTCTCCTGAACTGGCTCTGGAGAGTTCCCCAATGATCCAGAGGAAATTTGGAGACTATACACAGGGCTGTAAAAGAGAAAAATAATTTGCCCTTCTTTCCCTTCTCTCCAGTCATCAATGGAAGAACTGCACTTTTGTCATTAGCTCTTTAAAAAAAAAAAAGTCGAGGTCTAAATAACCCTAGTTGTGCTTGGCCAACATCTGTATGTTTGAAGTTATAAGATTACCTGTTTTAGCTGTCTGAATTGGGGTGCCCAGTATGATTAGATCATCAACATTTGGTCTTTGCTCACCCCAGTAGAAACAACCCATTTCTAGATAGAATGTTGAGTGAGAATGTCTCTGCTTCTGTGAAGGTTATAGAGGGATACGATCAACATTGTTTATAAGTGTTCCACATTCTAGCTGTGGGGATTATGGAGCCCCTGTGGGTATGCTACATCTCTTACTAGACACCATCTTCTAATAATGATTTCTCTCACCCAAGATTCCCACTCAGGAAAAATAAATAAATTAGGGTATGAGCCTCATCATTCCTCTCTGCTCTCTAAAAGGTTCAGTTGTTGCACTATTCTTATTAAAGCATCTTTAATAAGCATCAGAGAAGACTATTTGCAAATTACCATACTTTTTTTAAAAAAAAAAACTTGGCACCTAATTTCTTTACTGAATACAAATCAACCACCAACACTACCATAATTGCTTACAGGAACTGAAGGGAAGAGGCATATTTGAAAATGTTGGCCCGCATATGTCTAGTAAATTTGAATCCACTTTATTTAGAATATTGCAGATTGGTTTGTATCCATCTTTGTCAGACATAGAAGTTGCACAGTCCATCAAAAAAATGTTTTGCATTTAGCGATTTTTTTTCCTTCAAGATTTAGACTGTGTGTGTTGGTTGCACTTAAGACAACAGAATATGATAAATACCGTATATACAAGTTTTGAAGCAACAAAATGGCTGCAAAATGACAACCCAGTCAAGATACAAACTGCTGAAAAAAATACAGAACTTTCTTTGATTCCCTTCATACAAAATAAATTGCCCAATTTGTCTACACAGTAGAAGTTGAAGAGGCAAAGTTTATCTATCTCCAGATATATTCATATGCAGAAAATATATATACAAGTACAGATCTAACTAGGGCATGATTGATCCCATTAAAATCTCAACCAGCAACTTTCTGAATGTATTAAATCCAGAGGTTGAAGCTTAACATTCCACTGATTGGGTGTCACCAGCTCCAGTATACTAGCATTCATATGCGAAGATATGCTAATGCATGTGGGCACAATAAACAAATTGAAACTCATTGCATTCTTCATGAACAGCCATTTCCCCCCAAAATCACTGCCGCTCAGGGAGCCATCTATTTGAAATAACATATTGGTGAGAACTGTCAGTCTTCTTTAATCACCCATACAGCTTTTCAGGTTTAAAAGCAATATTTTCCATCTCGTTAAAGCTTTTTCCATTTAAATGTTCACTGGGGCAGTCATGGTTAAAACTGAAGCTTTGGCCATCAGTGAAGGAAGAAGAAGCTGTATAAGAAGCTGACCGGAGACCATCGGAGTGGGCAAAACTATGTTCAAACTGGATCCTGTACTGATTCCAGTGCCTCCGTAGGACAGACTGGACCTATTTTAGAAAAAAAATAAAAATAAATAACTGATAGAAGTTAAAGGGGAAAAAAACCTGGGACTTGTTTCCTTTCTTTTCTACTCTGGATCAACAATTGGTCAAGATTCAAGTCTATTGAGCTTTTTTCCCCTTTTCCAGTGACACAGAAGGAAGAACACAGCACTGAGCAACTAAGATATATAAAGACAAGAAAAGATACATCAAAAAGTCAAGGTATAAGGGGAAAAACATATACAATAGCCTTGCATTTTTAGATGGTTCATTTGATCACTTGAATAATTTAATGTTGTACAAATTGTGGAGTAAGCTTTCTTTAATAGCATTAATAACTATTAAATACTGATTTATATTTATATTTATATTTCCACTTTCCATTTCCACCACACTGAAACCTGCATTCTGTAATGGGGGTTACTCTCCTTAAAAACTTTATGGCCCCAAATGTACCCCAAATATCATTAATTGAATTTCAGTTCATCCCAGTTCTGTAATAACCAAAAGAGCCTTTGATTTAGGTGCTTAAAGACACAGAAATATGCATGGAATGACTATCATTTCGAATAAAAGGAAAATGTTACAAAATATTTTCCAAAATAGTGGCTGTGTTAACCGGTTACAAGAACAGCAAAGAATCTTCAGGCAGCACGAAGAGATTAAAAAGATGAACTTGATCACTTCTAACACTTATAATTGCTATAATTAGCCTTGAAATTGTTGGCCTTCAAGGAAGAATCTCTGGTTGAAAGACTGTTTGAGAATCCACATGTATCTCTCTGAATAACTATAAGGATGGAGAGATTACATATGAATGCAATAAATTTTCTGTAACACTACTGATCAATTTTAGATGCTCAGCAGCATGTGAGACAGTGTATTTTTGTTGGCTTAATCCTGCAGGATTTTTGAGTTGACAAATCTGATTTATATTTCCATCAAGCTGGTGGAAAAACTGTTTCCTGAATAGAGTTCACCTTGGTTAAAAATATGTTGGCTAATACAAATGAAGCCACATAAGTCCTGAATTTGTTTACCCATTTCTTTGGAAGGATGTTCTGTTGTACAATAGTTTCCGTTCATACAATGTGGTAAGCCACCTGTGCAACAGGAAGTTTGATTTACTAGAGGCCTTGATGAAATGTGAATGGAATTCATCGGCTCTAAGAACAGTTGATAACTGAAGAGAAAGACTGCAAATCTGCTCTGTTAAAGATTTAAGAGATATTGAAGGGAATCTTGTGGCTCAAAATCATCAGGTCCTGAGCAGTGTTTCCCATTCATGATAATTATTTGGGGAACAACAATTTTCTGTCACCAATCATAAAGATTTATACTTTGAAAACTAATGAACACGTTGTAAGGGTCTTGTAGTTTGAGAGCATGACTGAAAAATCAGCCATGTGTACCAGTAGGTTTCTGTCTTAAATTTATTGATTTATTTTGTTTTTACTTGCAAGAAATTTATTTATTATATTTGGTACTTATATTTTAGAAAGACTTTGTTTCCCTTTTCAGCTACAGACAAGAAATTATTCCTGACAGAAAGTTCAGTGTCACTCATTGTAAGGTATAGTGCAAGGGTGTCAAACTGGTGGCCCATGGGCCAGATGTGTCACACGCAGGCCATGCCTACCTCAGCTCCACAAATGGGAAAAATGTCACAAAACATCATGTGACGGCAACGTGATGCAGCAAGTTTGACATCCGTGGTATAGTGCATTCTCTTTGAGCATTTTATGTGTGAAAATGACTAAAGCAGCAGTGGGGATGGGGAGAGAAAGACGGCCAATGGAAGACAATCTTCTTAAAATTCCAAGAAAGATGCAGAATGATTTAAGCTTGATCTGGAACCATCCTAAAAACTTTTTCTTTATTACTATTAGCTCTAGTTACTTTTAGAACCTCGAACACAGCTAGGTTTCAAACCAGCAATCCAACCCATTCATAAAAAGATATATAAATGAATTACTGTACCTCTCCATTAAAAAAACAGAAAATTGTTGCCACCAGCAAACCCTGCAGAGTAAAACAAGAAATGATTACTTGCCTTACATATGTTTGTATTTGAAAAATGAATGATATTATAACTCAAACCAGGCATACTCTCTGAAGTCATTCCATGGCTATGCTTTTAGCAGATCCTTGAACTGCATCTCATGCCATTCCAGAGGAACCTTAATTATCAAGAATATTTTGCAGAAAGAGTGACAGGCAGCTGGAAGCCAGTGGGGTTTACAGGTCATAAATAGCATTTGATTTAATCTTCATTGATCCATCCTACAATAGTTAGACCAATTTAAATAGGACTGAAACAAAGGGATTCCAAAATATCTCCCCAAAAATGATACCTTTCATGCACTAGTTCTCTGCTGGCTGCAGCTTTGATGTCATTTGCTCTAATCTGAAAATTGTTCTTCTCTTTCTAATCATGAGTTCACTTGGCTTTACTTGGATCTTATGGCTATTCTATAGCCACATGTTACTGACTTTACATTGGATCATGTGGCTATTCCATTGCCAAATGTTGCTGGCTAAGAAAACAGACCTTAGAAGCAGGTCTGCCAGAGCAGTTAACTACAAAGTTGAGAAGGAACTCATGCATGATTGTAAAAGGCCAGGCTACAAAAAACACTTTTACTCCCTTTCATATCTTTAGAAAGGCAATCCTGAAGGCAAAAAAATGCAAAGGACTTGTTCCCTTTCTCTCATTCTTGCATTGTCATCCAGTTCTCAATATGAGAAATCTGAGAAAAATACTGTACTACAGTATGTATTCAGGACTTCCAACAGCTGCTTGAATAAGAAATCAGTAAATTTACTCATTATGTACAGGTTCCAAGCACTATAAATTCCCAACTCTTCTGAACCCTCAGTACCTGATAGTGCATCAGGATATGCGTCACATAGTTGAAAATCTCTATAGCAACACGACCTTGGGGCTGCCATGGGACCAGCACAAATTCAATGCCGAGTAGGGGCACCAGTATGAGGGTGGCTCTGACTGCCTTCATGTAGAGATTGGATTCCGCCTGGTGGGTGACTTTTAACTTTGTGATGAGAACACGGACAATGTTCAACAGGAAAAAGAGATTCACCTGCAAGGGAAAGAAGAGTGTTCTGTGAATGTTTATGATTTCCTTTTACAGACCATATGTCGCACATTCAAATTGAATCTCTGAAAGTATCTGAGTTGTGGTGGGAAGATTTGTGGTTGAAATGATAGGGATAGGAGGTCCAAATTCGTTGTGATAAAAAAATCTTTAAAAATGCAAGTTTTTAAAATAGCACGTTACAATGTGTTTGGCATTATCCATACTGTATGATTTAAAAACCCTTTCATTTCAAAAGAGGATAAAGGATTTTTTGCCTTGTTTTATTATATTGTTCCAAGATAGCTATAATTAGTAAATGGTTTGGTCACTTTGCATCAGTAAATAATTACCACATTATTATTAATCTTCTCATCATTCCTATCACCCATCTCCTCTTAGGACTGTATGACTGTAACCTTGTTGCTGGTATCCTTAAGATTTATATTGACTGTTTCCCTATGACTATCATTAAGTGTTGTACCTTATGATTCTTGATGAATGTATATTTTCTTTTATGTACATTGGGAGCATATGCACCAAGACAAATTCCTTGTGTGTCCAATCACACTAGCCAATAAAAAATTCTATTCTATTCTATTCTATTCTATTCTGTTCTGTTCTGTTCTGTTCTGTTCTGTTCTGTTCTGTTCTATTCTATTCTATTCTATTCTATTCTATTCTATTCTATTCTATTCTATTCTATTCTATTCTATTCTATTCTATTCTATTCTATTCTTCTATTCAAAATTCAGGAAGCAGCTCTGAAACATCTCTGGGTAGACCAAGCCAATCCTGTCAAAAACTAATTTTTCTGATAATATTGACAGGCGACTTTATTAGATTATTCTTAGTACTATTAATACATTTTATATGATTTATCACGAAATAATGTTAGCTTGAAGAAAGACATAACAAATGAAAAGTTTTCTACATCATACATAGAATAACTACAGCACAGATGTAAGTCTTCAATAATTTCAAGGAAACTGGTCAAACATTTTGGAATTGTTTTGGATCTTCTCATATGTTGTGCTGTTTCCTCTATTTTTCCTGTTCCTCCTGCTTTTAAATTCCGTATTAATATGATGTTAGTGATTGTCCTGATTAGTATTAGTACTAGTATTAGTACACAGGGGCTTAGTACTAGTATTAGTACTAGTACTAGTATTAGTACTAGTATTAGTACACAGGGGCTTAGTATTATGTAAATATATCAAACTTGACATTTGGATTTTTGTTATTATGTTGCTGGAGTTATTGTTCTTTCTTTTTTTTATTTAAAGAAGAAAATCAGAGGAAAATGTCCACACACACATACAAGTAGTCTTCAACTTACAACAGTTCGTTTAGTGACCATTCAAATTTATAACAGCACTGAAAAAAAGTGACTTATGACTGTTTTTTCTCAGTTATGACTGTTGCTGCATCCCCATGGTCACGTGATCAAAATTCGAACACTTGGCAACTGTCTTGTAGTTATGATGGTTCCCCATTGACTTTGTCTGTCAAGATGGTCGCAAAGGAGGATCACATGAAGTATCGGTCATCAGAAATTTATATAAGGGTAGCTATTGAGCACAGTGATACCTTTGCTTCCCCTAGTGATGATGGACAGTTCTTCAGCTCCTTTTGGTCCTACATCAAAATCTGTTCAAAATCTATATCTTCTATATAAGTAATGTAAGGATCTATTTTGAGACACATGCTCCTTCTTGACATTTTATAATTAGAATTCCCCTCTGTCCCCTCCAAATATGGAATAGTACCAAGAGACATGAATTTCATCAGAATTTGAGCCTTTTGACTCACTGCTGTAGCATGAAACTATTTTAAGAATAAGCTCCAGGAAAATAGAATAAGAAACCTATGCCTCCCAAAGAAAAGCATTTCCAGTTCTCCAAATTAAGCTGAAGGAGGCTCCTGTTGTGTAATAGTACCTGAATTCTTTTCTCTTAGGAGACAATAGAACAATAGAATCATCTCCTATTGCTTTTTAGGAGACAATAGGAGACAATTCTGGTGTTTGCATAAATGCATGAAAAGTTTAATCTCACTTGGGAATATGACACAGCACCCGGCTTCTCTTCTCTCCAGCCTCCACACATTCAGTGGAGGAGGACAGCTTTATTTGTTTTGACATTAATGTGACTACAGCTTTCTGTGCAAAAATAAAATAAGGAGGCTGGTTTGTTCTAATAACTGCATCAAGCCAATGCAAATACAGTCACCCCCATTTCCAGATCCAGTGGAGGCTGCAGAGAAGCTGGGATAGGATTAAGTGCATGGTCCTGGTCTCTTTGTGTTTTGTATTTTCTACTGATTTGAGCTCTCTTCTGATTTGAGCCAGGAAGTAGACCATCATAAGACCATAACAGCAACCGCCAATGTCAATGTGATCACCATTCATTTCTGTAAGTAATGGTCACCAAGTTGTGACCAATCATTTAATCACTCAAACTCCAATTCCTCTGATATTTGCCAGGTTCTTTACCAATCATCAGTTAAGAGAGACATTATTGTAATCTGTTGCTTTCTTTGGAAATAAAGTTGTCTTGTCAGGGGAAAAAAATAGAGGGAAACTGCGATTGTAGAAAGCATCCTGTGGAGGAAATGGCAAGGTACAAGTTGTCTAATTTGGTTCCTGATGAATGAGGACTTTGAGACTAGCCACTACTGGAATAGATACAATTCCCCCTCTAAGCTAACCATTTCATAAGAACCCTCATTACAGAAAAACCCCAATGATGAAGGCAAAACAGAAATATTGGTCTACTAGTATGAACTTTTACACTGATTCTTAGTCTGCAATCTTGGAACAGATTCCATTAAATATAATGGAACTTACATTACATGTTTTACCACTCTCTTGAAAGCAGATCTGTCAATGCTTGATGTCCTTTCATGATATTCATTGCCCTTTTCCATACCTTTTCCAATCATCATCATCTTCTTTTAATGAACTCATAAGTCTTTGCCAGGTGGAGTCTAGCAGAGTGTTTACTGGCCGGATGCCCTTCCTGCCATCAATGCGGAGTTTTGTTCCGCAGATATAGTCTCATTGTGCCCAGAGAGAGAAATATCTGCCTCTACCTAAGATCACATCCTCCTGATTGTGAGGTGAAAGCTCCACTTCTAGGCATTGCACCTTTTCCAATACTGTAATATAATTGTTCAGTGGGTGACCAGAATCAGAGGAAGTATTCAAGAATACAGCTGTATCAATTTATATATGCAACTTACTGCGACGCATTTATGATAATTTCTTGGGTGCTTTTATACTGCAGGAAGCCAAAATGACATCCAATATTCAGTATTAAAACCAGTGATTATGCAACAAGTGGTTTTAGTTTCAGCCTCTTTCCTAATGCACACAAGCAACAGCTGAGGCCAGGATCTTATTAGGAAAGTGCTTGTTTCCCAAACATGTGAAGGGTATAAGTCTCAAAAGGCACTTGGATGACTGTTCTGACTTCAGGCAAACTTTTTCAGAAGACAAGCAGTTGCTGGAAAGGAGAACTCCTTGTTCAAGCTGATGAGAAAATTGTTGATGGGACTTTGGCACACTTCTTGTGAATGCCACTCCTCAACAAGTTCCAGCCAAGACCTTTGCTGCTAGTATCTGCAGTGTCTAGTGCTTGAGCCAAGATCGCTTTTTCCATTTCTCCAAAGTTTTCTTTTTCATCAGAGATCTTTTTTAAAAAAAATATTTCATCTTCTATGGCTTTGGCAGCTATTTAGAAGGTTATGGTGTTACAATGGTTAAGATTGGTAGTGCTGCTCCTACTGTTCTCCATTACTGTGTTTCCTATCATTCTGCAGTTCCCTCCAAACTGTTTCCTGCTTTGAAAAGACACGAAGCTATTCTCTTGGGCTCCCTTCGCTGGGGATGAAAAGTGGAAAAGCTAGGGAGGCTGCAGATTACCAGAGAGATATTTTTCGATAATGGAAGTTGTAGCTGAAGTTGAAGGCACCCCCAAAACAAGAGCTTCCACCCCCCCACCCCAATCACTTTGTTTTTATAAGCAAGGCTGGGGGAGAAAAAAACTGAACATCTGTTGAGCATGAATATAAATGGTAATCATAGAACTCCTAAGCATCAAAGCTGCTATTGCATAACTAAATCAGCCTGCCAGGAGGCGAGGGAGACTGATGGAAACCGCCCTGCTCAGCAGGTACATTGTTAAGCTTGCTGGAGCAACTTATCCTGCTCCATGCTAACGTCAATCTGTCCCAGGGGCCCAATAGTACAGACACGCAACTCTTTGGATTCCAACCAGTGAAACAGACTATCACAGCACTGACATCAAACACTGACACATTTCACAACTTCACCTCAAATGTAGGTGACGACGTTCGATGTACTTGTTGTTTAGCTTACGCCCATTTAAATAAAAGATAAACTGTCCTTACAGACTGAGAAAACATAAAACCAAGGATGCTCCTTAAAAAGAAAAGAAAAGAGATTGTCTTTAAAAGTCCATACCAAAAGAGCAACGCAAATAGGACCATGGACGATGTACAGCAGATGAGTCTCTGAACTGATCCAGCAGCTGCAGATAATTAAAACAAAAACAAAAAAAAAGTTAAAGTATAATAATAATTTTGTCCTCTTTCTTGTAAGAGTTTTTTTTTTTAAAAAAATTAGAAACTCTTTCAAAGACAGAAGTGACTTACTTGTCATCGAAATATAAGCTTCTGGCTACAGCATGTATGCAGGAAGGTATCAACGGGAAGCCTGTGAAAAGCAAATGATGGGTTTCTTACTGAGACATCTCAACTTTGGGAGTGCAGAAGCAAGAGGTGGTATGGCCTTTGCCAGGATTCTCACAAGGACCACTAGGAAATATCACCGTTCCCTCCCAGCAGATGGAGATAGGGGCTTCAACTGACTAGCAGCAGAAGACAGTGTGATGGAAGAATAACCCATCTGGAAGGGAAGAACCCTCAGATAGCAATAACAATAGCACTTAGACTTATATACCGTTTCATAGTGTTTTTACAGCCCTCTCTAAGCAGTTTACAGAGTCAGCATATTGCCCCCAACAATCTGGGTCCTCTTTTTACCGATCTCGGAAGGATGGGAGGCTGAGTCAACCTTGAGCCAGTGAGATTTGAACTGCCGAACTGCACCCCGCAGTCAACTGAAGTAACCTGCAGTGCTGAACTCTAACCACTGTGCAACTTTGGCTCTTAGATCCTCAGAACAGTCTTTTTAATGCCTCAGTCTTGTACCTTCGTCCTCTATCTCAGGGGTGTCAAACTTGTGTCACCATGGTGGCGTCATGTGACATATTGCAACTTTGCCCCGCTTTGCTAAACCGGGTGTGGTGTGGCCAGTGCGTGATGCATCCGGCCTGTGGGTCATGAGTTTCACAACTTGGCTCTATCTCCTATTGCCTAGGCCCCAGTTCTCCTTCCCTTATGCGACTAATTGCTTTTGACTAAAAAACACTCATGTAAAATATAATAAAATAAACATATAATCTAGCATTGCATCTGTAGTCACTCAACCACCTTTTCAAATATATTAACCATTATGTATCTTCAGTACAGTAGCATTGACTGGCTGGCTTTGCTTCAGGCATCTCATCATGCAGCTTCTTTCATTCTGGATACCTAGCTATTGGCATACCCATGGAGAGCAACAGTCCGTATAACCAAATTTCAGAAACAACTAAAGGAACAGTTTTCAGCAGGAAAATTTAAAATAAGTGTGTAGGTTTTCACACATTCAATACATCAAAAACAAATCAAGAAAAAAAAAGTAGGGAGTAAGGGAGATTCTCTTAATCTTTAAGGGCAACAAGGTCCCCTGGATGACATTAGCATATTGCTGTTGTGTCTCGTCCCCCACTAGTCCCAAGGATCACAGCACAGCACCATAATCACATACATTGCATTCATTTTGAAATTCAGATGCAAACCTTAGTGGGATAGTATATACTTTGGAAGCAGAAGATCTCAAGCTCAGTCCTTAGCTGAGGTTTAGGGATTGGGAAATTTTCAACCAAAACTCATACATGGCTGCAGATTCTTATGTTCCTATTCCACTGTTACCAGTGTGACAAAGGTGGAAAACTGCCATTCTTGAAAATGCTTCCTTTGAACCCTATTGTCAGCTACGGTACCAAAACAGGGTCATTACAGTGAGACTGGTGCCCATTTCAACAGGTACTGAAAGTGATCTAGAAAAAGAACCAACTAACAATACAGCCTATATGTCTATGGAGATTTTCAGTCATCCAGGTCATGGTTGTCGCAAAGGTGCTTTGTCAAGAGACAACTGAACTTTCTGGTTTTTCTCTGAAGATGTTTCACTTCTCATTCAGAGCTGAAGAAGCTTCTTGGATGAGAAGCTAAACATCTTCAAAGAAAAACCAGAAAGTCCAGTTGCCACTTGAAAAAGCACCTTTGGGGCAATACAGGCTGTAGTTTATCAAAACATATGTTACAATAAATCTGCTAATCTTTAAGGGCTTATATAGTTTTTTGTGGGTTTTGTTTTTCACTGGCTCTTCTGAATTTTGGGCATTTCCTTATCAGTTATTTCTACAATAGCATCTTCTGGCTACTGTACTGTATGGATATAATAGAAATAAAGGGAAGACTACTTTTCTATACTTTCAATGTAAGATCAATGTTGTATAGTATACAATTTGATTTTTAAACAGTAAACAGTGGGGTGTTCAGAAGCTTATTGCCTAATCATACTTTTCCATTGATGCCAGGCCATCCTGAAGGCTGATATATATAATCAGACCAAACTTTATTTATTCCATCAATTTATATAGTGTCCATCTCTGTGAGTCTGGGTGGCGGACAAGGATAAAAGTAAAACGAATACATATGCAAAAATACATAGCAGTCAGGAAAGCCAATATTCATCCACATAACCAGGAGACAGGTCCTGTCACATACTTAGGGGCATGGGCCTGAGCATAGAGCCAGGTTTTTAGAGATTTATGAAAGTACAGCAAGATCAGGGCCAACCTAATCTCCAGGGGAAGAATTAGCCAAAAGCTGAGTGAAATGGCAGAAAATGCTCATTTTCTGAATCCTGTGAGCCTGCGTTTCTTAGCTGACAGGACTTATGGCATGTCATCCTGCTGGAGAGATGGGACATATAGAAACAACTGGAAAAGATGGTCCTCTAAGTAACCTGGCCCCAGGTTTTAAAGGTAATAACACTCAGCAGCACACTGGCAACCAATGTAGCTCACAGAGTAATGGTGTTAAATGTATGAAACAATCTGTGCCATCAACTGTATTATGCACCAACTGAAACTTCTGAATGTTCTTCAAAGGCAGCCCCATGTACAGCTCATTACAGTATCTCTGATGGGAAGCCATGATGACATGACAAACCCATGAGTAGGCCTCATCTTCAAGTAGGAATGTGAGTTCAGGATTGTGCACCAGATCTGAGGCAATGTCACCTCATTCAAAACCAAATATGAAAGATTTCCAGTACCAGGAGGTCCAAACACACAAATCTTCTCAATCTTGCTTGAGTTGAACCAAAATTTATTCCACCCCATCCAGGCCTCTACAGCCTCTGGGTACTGGAACAGGATGTCTATGACATCTCTCAAAAGGCCTGGGAGAGATATATGCTGAGTATCATCAGCATACTGGTGATATAATCCCCAACCTTTGCATGACCTCACTGAAAGTTTAACATGTAGATGCTAAATAGGAAAGAAGAGAGAACTGAGTCTTGCAATACTCCACATTGTATGCACTAGATCTTGTCGTCCCCCCCACCCAACAACTATTGGAACCAGCTCTGGATGAAGGAGATGTTGCACAACACAAAGCCACCTCAGTACCTCCCACAGGTCTAAATCCCAACTGAAAGAAGTCCAGACAATCCATTATTTCGAATCCTCTGAAGCTGCAGTGTGATTATCTTTTCTAGAACCTTCTCTAAAAAAAAAGGAAGATTGGAGAATGGATGAAAATGATACAGTTGGGTCAGGTGATGGCCACTTGAGGAGGCAGTCACCATGACCTTTTTAAAGCTGGTGGGTCTATCCCCTCCCTCAAGGAGGAATTAACCACCTCCCAACTCCTATCACAAGTCCTACCCCAGGTATCTTAACCAACTGTATCATGGATATGCACAGTTCTATCACAATATCATCTTTTTTTTTTTTTTTTTTGCTATTGTCCAAGTATGGTTATCCACAGCTCCTCAATACATGTACAATTCTCATTTTTGTTTTTTAAAAAAATACAATTTAACATCACATCAGCATTGTAACCATTTGACTTTGTTCCATGAGCCTGATTAGAAATTGTTTGCTTGGAAAGGGCCTTTGTCAAGAAAGCTAAAAAGCTATTTCTGTTTAGGAAATGAAAGGCTGTTGTTTATTAAGCTTCCAATGCTCCTGCAACTAATTCTAACATTTAACAAATCTCAGTTGGCTAAATAAGCTTGTTTTAGTCCCGTTGCCATTAAGATATAATTTTAGCCAGATGTTAAAGCCCATTGCACCTTTAATCCATTCATAAGCACACGAACTTTCCAGGTTTTCAGAGGGAGGCCACTAAATTCATGCAGCCAGGCAAACATTCTAAGTGCTTCATTGGAACCCAGCCCATGAAATTTGACCACAAGCATCTTTTCCCTTACCACCATGCTTGTTTTCATCGGAAGAGAAAGCAAGAAAGCACAAGTGGCTTGAGACCAAGTTTTGCTACTCAACTGATGTGGCAAGGGAATTTTGAGCATTGCATCAGTAAAACATCTCAACTTTTGATGCAATACTGGCAGTAGAGAAATTCCCATAGAAGAAGTAGACATTAGACATATATATACATACTTCAGGCTGAATGTCAGCCAGTTTACTCTGACTCAGGTCAGCCGAAATTACAGTCAGGCGGATTCAAAACCATTCTTGGTGCCTGCTCCTCTTCGTTTTATCATCTTTTATATTCATATTGTAATTATGTATCTTTTAACCATGCATATTTTAATTATGCTCCATATCTGTTAGTTGCCCTTTTGAATGGAAAAATGGGTAGGAATCAACTCAGCCAGTAAATAATTAAAATGTCCACAAGAATATTTTGGAGTACACAGTTTTAAATTCAGATTTCTGATTATTTTCCAACTCTGACTGGCTTCATCAATCTAATCCAGTGGTGAAATGTAAAATTTGTTACTACCGGTTCTGTGGGCGTGGCTTGGTGGTGGTGAGGTAACAGGACCAGGATACCTACAGGATCGCCTTCTGCCACCGAATATCTCCCACCGTCTGATATGCTCTCACAGAGAGGGCCTCTTCAGGGTGCGGTCGACCAGACAATGTCGGCGGGCAACCCCCAGGGGGAGAACCTTCTCTGTCGGGGCTCCTGCCCTATGGAATGAACTCCCCCCGGATATAAGAAGGATTCCCGACCTCCGCACCTTTTGTCGGGCTCTAAATACTCTGTTGTTTCACCAAGCCGGCCTGACCGAATAGATAAATTTTAAATCGGTTTTAATTGGTTTTAAAGGAGTTTTAGCAAGGGGTTTTAAACTACGGCCGAATAGCTTTAAATTATTTTAATAGTTTTAATTTTTGTGTGGGACTGTTTTAATATGGCTGTAAACCGCCCTGAGTTCTTTGGGAGAAGGGTGGTATAGAAATGTAATAAACTAACTAACTAACTAACTAACTAATTAACTAATATGACTGAGTTGGCATGGCCAACTTTTTTTTTTAACTTTTAAAACCATTTTTTTACAACCTCTTCGGCTGAAGAGGTTGTAAAAAAAAATGCTTTTAAAGCCTCTGATGATCCCAGCTGACTTGCCTGATCGACAGAGGTTTTTTTCCCCCTTTTAAAAACATTTTTTCTATAACCTCTTTGGCCAAAGAGGTTGTAGAAAAAATGCTTTTAAAAGCCTCTGATGATCCCAGCTGAGCCGCGCGATCATCAGAGGCTTTTTTAAAAAAATTTTAAAAGCCTTTTTTCGGCCAGAGGTTGCAGAAAAAATGCTTTTAAAAATAAAATAAAAAGCCTTTGATGATTGTGCAGCTCAGCTGGGCAATGGGGGGGGGGCATGGATTTTTGCTATTGATTCTCCGAACCACCCGCCTCCATCGCTACTGGATCAGGCGATCCGGTCCAAATCGGGAGCATTTCACCCCTGATCTAATCTCATGGTGAAAGTAGATTCCAGGATGTGTATACAGGAGCTTATTATCTGATTGTTCAAGTCTCTTGGCTAACCTTGTGATACAACAGCATCATGAGACTAGGAGTGCAAAGTGGTAAAAACAGCAGGTATGGTTTCTTGGCGGCAGCTGCAGTTGCTCTCAAGATGCTGTCAAAATCTCCTTTGAATTAAAGCAGCAACTGACAGAAATATGTTGTGTGGAATTCTCCAGTGCAAATAGTTACTGAAGAATATTCTGGGAGATGATGTCCACACATTTGGAGGATACCTAATTTAGGCGAAGGCTAATTTTCTGCTTAAGTATATTTGTTTTGTTTTATCATAAAAGGTAAAATACAAAACAGCAAAAGAGAAGGCTAATTTTCTAAAGAAATTTCTCTCCTGATTGCTGATCTTACAGATATGTCTTCTATATATACATTAACATGAAATGAAAATAATCAAGAAATTTTAAGAACTGGTTTGGAATTATATAAATCTGCATTTGGATACTTTTGCAGTAGTAGAAATATCTGTAAGTTTAACGCACACGGTTGATTTGTTTATAATTTATTGTAGCACAGTTACCACTAATTAATAAAATGAGTCGATACCCATAGAGAATTAGAATCAACCTCAGCAATAAATATGCTTTAATATAGAACAATTTATTTTTTATAATACTGGCATTTGAAGCTATAAATCCAACTCGATTTAAGTCTTGATTCATCTAATTAAAGTGACATTAAAATGTCTCTGTACATGGGTCTCCATAAATTAAAGCTCTCAGTTAGATCCACATTTAATGGATTCTTAATAGTTCTTAAAATAAGTATGTGTTATGAAAGAATAAAAATTGATCCCAGAGGCTTCATAGCATCCAACACCCTTGATTTAAACAGTAGGCTCAAATCTAAATTACTCATTTTAAAAGACTAAAAGCTTATGGTCATAATAACCCTGCAGAAGGTAGGCCTGTATTTATTAGCATAATTTTGCCCATAACAAAGATGGTTATTAAGAGGTTCCAATATCAGGGAAAAAAACCAGAGTCCTCTCCAAACCCCAGAAATTATTTCTAGTCTTTCTCTCTCTCACAGGAGACCAGGAGAGGATAGGACTATGAAGTATTGAAGATTACCTTGTTCCCTCACGATGCCACAAGTGCAGAGATCACCTCTTACGTGAACCTAAATAATTCCTTTCCTATTATTTGCATATCATTTTGGCTAAAGCTAGAAATCATTCCTAAATGCCTATAATATTCGATGATTAATCACCATATCTACTTTTCTAAAGAAGGGTTTTCAGTTGGAAAGAGGCTTTACATGATTGTGAGAGGAGCAAGAGACGGCATAGACTAGAATATATAACATGTTCAGAGTCTAAGATGCAAAACTGAACTTGAAATAAGCATCTTTAGTCAGCCAAAGAAGTGATGGACCCCAGATGCACTAGCAACAAATAAACAATTACAAACAACAATTGTGGGCTTTGGGGCAGGAGATGCACTTAGATCATGCAAGACATCCAGGGCGAGAAAGGGTTCCTCCCTTTTGGAATTTAATGAGAGAATAAAGCAAATGAACGCCTATTGACCCATTAAAGGGGGAAAAAAAGGCTTAGATTTTTCAAGAGGTGTGGCTTCTTTTTACTCAGCGAACAAAAGAGGTCAAAGGAACTCCTGGAAAAATAAATGGTGGGCTTATCCCCCACTGTAGGAATGGGTAATATTTTTTTTTCAACAATTAATGTTGCCTGTATAAACACTCCTAAGATGGGAAACAATGAATAATCCTGCCCTTATGCCCTTTCCTAAGAGAAGACTACTTTTTCTAAATCAAAGAAGTCATTTCCTGCCCAACACTTTCCCCATTTAGGTAAGATAAGACTTGTAAGTCAGTAATACACACTTAAAAGCCACGAATGATATATTTCCAGTGTGGGGAGTGGTATCTAATGTAAAATGATATTTAGCATCTGTTGAGGTCACTCAGGTCACTGTGAATAAAGTAATGGAGGTTACAAATTGCAGCTGGGTTTCCTTTGGATGATATTAAAATTCCCCTTGAATTAAAATTACAGTATGAGTGGGCCCAGAAAGTGATATTAATATACTTAGGAAGGGGGAAAGGAAGAAGAAAAATAGCTTACCCCATCCAAGGAGATAATACCAAAGTAAATGCTGCTTTTCTGCAAATACAGCCACCACAATCAGAGTGTGCAAGTAAATGCCTTCGCAGAGCATCCAGAAGTAATTGCAAACCATTAAGTAAAAGTGAATGAATTGTGCCACTTTGCATACAACCTATGGGAGAAAAGACCAATATGATTATAGATATCCTTGTAATATGCAAGGGGTAAAACCAATTCAATTTGTATTGGACTAACAACAATGGAAACACAAAGAGACAACAAAGATAATCCTCTCTGCTTCAAAACACTATGTTGAGATCACACACCTTTTGGAGAAGAATTTGGAAGATCTCAGAATCTCAAAAAAAAAACAACCCCACCCCAATTTCTCGTCGGATCTTAGAATAAGAATGTGGAAGGACATTAATTTCCAGGATCTTGGATTCTAGATATTTAGAACTTGATTTAAGCTGCCCAGTACGCATGCGCATGCTGGGAAGATGATCTTCTAGTTTCCAATGCGTGCATGCACACTAGCCACCTGGTCTACCGATTTCTGGCACACATGTGTGCGTGAAGACCAGCTGGCCAGTGCGCCGGAACCCGAAGAGCAACGGGCGATGGCTTGTGTGCCCGGAGACATGGCTCTGCGTGCCTCTTGCCATAGGTTCACCATCATGGTGGTAGACACTTACTGGGGTATCTGCAGCCACTGCTTGATTGTTGGCAGCTCCTGATAGAATAATAATTGTTACAATAGAGTTGCAAACAAAAGAGAAAAAGAGATTCTTATGCAACGTGATCCTTTGGCAACTGAGGCTCCTGAAAGAAAGTGAGCCAGAGAAAGTTAAGTTAGAGAGACAGAAATTTCTTTCCTTTGCACAGAACAATTTCTTGTTAGCAGTTTAACTGGAAAGTTGCTTTGTACTTCAAGAGCATCTGATCCTCTGAAAGAGCCCAGGGTAACCCAACTGATCCTCTGAATTGAACACATTTACTTGTAGTCAGCGCTCCAAGTCTTGTGTGATAAAATATTCTATAAATGTTCATTCTACATTGTGAGTGAAAGATTGGCCATAGTCAGAGGTGGGCTGCTGCTAGTTCGGACCAGTTCAGGTGAACAGGTAGTTGCGACTACCTGCCCGGGCGCTATCCCATCCTATATTGCCATGATTTTGAAGCCACACGCATGCATTTTCGGTGCTGGGTGAACCAGTTGTTACATTATGTAACACCCACCTCTGGCCATAGTACCTTAATTACTCCAGGAAGCCATTGATTTGTTCTCATTAGACAATTAGGGTGATCAGTATCAAGACAAAAAGAAAATATCAAGCTATATTCTGAAGTTGGTTTAGTATCCTGGTTTATTTTGGACCTGATCACCATTGATTTCTGGTTTGAATAGAACAAAAACAGAGGTTCTTTACCCAAAAAGAAGGAATGATTTAGTGGTATTCATGTTAAAAGATAACTACATATTTGTCTGAACATGATTGATGTACATTAAAGGAACAATTGTGAGTATATAAACAGCAGTCATTTAAAAAAAAGAATTAAGGCAAAAGATGAATTCTAGATATAAGCCAAAGTTTCTAAAACAATTTACTTGGATGAGATAGAAGAGCATTACACTGAAGTATTTCAACATTTGGAATTTTGAATTGTAATTGTTTATATAATATAAAGAACAAAACAGAGGTCAGAGTGACTTGTGACACAGTGTATATTTCTTACTGGTTAATTAGCCCTTCTCCTGATTTCTGGCATCTTGAAGGTCCTTTACCACAGCAGTTTAAATCAACTGCCACTAACAGTCAGTCATGCATATGGGCTAAACATAAATTCATATTTGGACTTACAACTTGCCAGAAAAATTGACAAATAAACTATATTGTACATGCAGATTTGGTCTCTATATACCCATCCCAGTTAACAGTGGCTTCATATGTCTCTCCAATATCAAAAAATCCATAAATTCAGGCATAGACTTTGGAGTCATATGATCCCAACAGTTTTCTATCAGGTAACTTCAATAATTTAATATTAGGATAATATGAATACAACTTAACAAATCCAGCTGTGAATCAGTACTCAGAATGCTAGAAGTAACATATTATTAATTACATACAGATAATGACTACTGTATAAGCTATATGGATGAATGCAATCTATAAATGAAATTTATACTTACTTAAAATAGAAGAATATGCCAAGAGAAATAACAAGTGAAACAATTGAAAGGCTATGGCCAATTATAGAGATATAGTACAGATTCAGAGCTGTCTGTAATAAAATGTAGAAAGAAGAATGACCATTTAAGTACAGTTTACTAAGCATTAGCCCAAACATTATTTCAAAATAATTTCTGGAGAACAAGAGTATCAAATCTAGTATCTGAGAAACATTTCAACATATCTTGGTGTGGGTTAGAGCTGGTGACAACAAATTCTGAAATTGTGCTAGATAGAGGCTAGTCTGATTATCTTCCAAAATCCATCTCCCTTCTTTTTCTTTAAGGATGATTGAGTTGGCAGGACATTTTCACCAATGGCCTCTCATTCTTAAGTTCCTCTGCTAAGAATTTCTGTGGAGTTTTAAACAGAAACTCTCGTTTCTTCTGATTTTCTGATCGCTAGGGCTTTCTAAAAGAACTATTTTAAAAACTACTTCCTTTTGCTACTCTTTTTAAGAAAATATGATTCTGTTTTTTATTTTATGTATTTCATTGTGGGAACATGAACAAAATGAGAATCTGAAAACAATATCTAAGCTTGGAGCCATCCTGCTCAAAATGTTCTACCAAGTTGGCTGTGAACTGACAGAAAAAAATCTGAGTACCCCAAGCATTTTGTTCTACCCTAAAAACGAAGTACATTTTTTCTATTTCAATCTTGAAACTTCTCTTTATTTTACTGTATAATATTTTGGGAGATTTTGTCCTAATAGGTAGCATGAATTATCAGAAAGAATGCTATCAAATGATAAACTATATCAGATCTTAATTTAACTCTTTAAAATATTAATGAGCTGATTTTTTTTAACAATTATCCTGCCTTGCTTATTTGCAGTGCAGTCTCTCTGAAAACAATGTCTATGCTCAGTAAACTTCAAGCATTGTTTTGTTAAACACAACAGCAATACTAACACGATCTCCCATGCTATAGCTTAACAATCTTTTACTTATTTTTTCTTCTACATTTTATTGACTGTACTAATTCATTCCATGTTATCCCTATTTCTTTTCACAAATAAGCATATGTTCTGAGTGTATACTGTACTAAGTATATACATACATATTGAGCTCATTTTCTACAAATGAACATACTTCCAAAATGTTTTTATGAAAGCCATGTGTATTGTGGTATGGTTGTAAACAGCATAAGAAGGAAAATTTATACACTAAAGATGATATGACAAATACGAATTTTCCACCATGTTTTCAGGAGGAGGGGAAATAAATGCTAGCACAAATGTAAGTAAGGAAATCTGATACACATGGAAAACAATAGAAAATATTTCTGAAATAAATAGATGAACAGCAAGCTTGGCTTGACTTCTCTTATCTCTATCAAATATTTCTGTTTCATTGTAGCATTCACCAGCTGACCCATTAAGGTTAGGATTTTAATGGTCCACAACCAAAAGGGATGGTAACTTTTCTGTGCCAGGAATTATAGGGAGCTCATAGGAAGGGCACAGTTAAATTTAGGCAAACATGGGGTTTTTTTGGAGAGGGGGGATTCTAACTTTAAAGAAATTTACTAACACACCATTATGGTTATTGCTCCGCATATTTTACTCTCACAACAACTCCTCTCTGGGGTAAACTATGCTGAGAAAGACTGACCCAAAGACTCCCAATGAATCTCTGTGGTTGATTTTGATGAAAGCAAGGATTTTCCCACTCCTGGCCCATCACTTTCACCACTATACCACACAAGCTAGTGTGAAAATAACAATAGAAGGTGTGTATGTGTGTGTGTTCACTTTTATATCTTGGATATTTCTTTCAAAATAAAACTTCTCCCCAGCTCTTATAGGGAGATACAAACATCCACCTGCATAGGGTCCAGTGCTTTGCAGATCTTTTGACCTTGAGTCAATCAAATTGAGTATAATTTTAAAAACACCCATGACAGATTCAAAGGCCATGGAGCTAGCAGCCAAATCTGGTTATTGCAGCCCTGAATTTAAGCCCAGACTTAAAGAGAAGAGACAGATAATGTCTCTTCTCTTGAAATGATTCCAGGTTGGGTATCACTTCTGGAAGTCAGTAGAATTGGCTGCCCAGCTTCTCAGACATCGAAAAAGCAGAGCAGAACTTGCATAGAGGATCAGATTTCAAACCAGGCTGCATGACTGATGAACCTCTGCATAGATCTGCTGTCTGCCTTTGATTCTGCTGCTTAGTAGAATTTGAAAACACTACAGGATTAATTGGCCAGAATCAAAATATAGCCATGGGTAGCAAAGTGCCTGGGGGAGGGGTCACTCAAGATGTATATTGCTTGTCCTAAATGGAAACAGTATTATTTCCGCCGTTGCTCCTGGTACTGTTGCTCCATTTTTTGCTTTTATAGAACAGGTTCTCAGATTTCTTGCACATTATTAGCCCTTCACAAACGAAGCTATTCCACACACACCCCACCCCCCGGAATGAAGTCTCTAGAGTCAGTCAAGGTCTGTATTAACCGGCCTTATAAAATTTGTAAACCAACTGCACTGTAATTCAATAGCAACTTCCTGGGATTTAAGCTGTTAGGAATGTGAACATGCTTCTCAAGCTTCAAACAAATTTTGACCAGCCATGCTGTACTAAGGGCAGCTTGGCGAGTAGGCTGTCAATGGGGATTCTGAACAGCTTATTGTTAGGATTTTACATCTGATCATTGCCCGCTCTGTTTATTTTCTTGTCTTCTATTCTTTTTTACAAATTGCAGCAAATCAATGAATTAAACAGTAAACAGTAACAGAGTTGGAAGGGACTTTGGAGGTCATCTTGTCCAACCCGCTGCTCAGGCAGGAGATCTGTACTAGGGATTTGAACCACCGAACTTTCTGATCGACAAGCTCAGTGTCTTAGCCACTGAGCCACCTAGTCAGGCTTTTTACATAAGCTTTATACTCACGGTTCATTCAGAGTGAATGGATATCCAGACTAGAGATGGAAACACATTCAACTGAGTGTCTAGTAAACTATACATATTAACAAGTATTCAAGGGTGAGTTCTAAATTTTTTTACTACCAGTTCTGTGGGTGTGGCTTATTTTGTGGGCGTGGCTTGGGGGTAATGTGAATCGGTAGGCGTGGCCAACTTCATTTTTTTTTTTACTTTTAAAAGCATTATTTCTACAACCTTAAGAGGTTGCAGAAAAAAATGCTTTTAGAAGCTTCTGATGATCAGGCAAATCTGCCGGGATCGCCAGAAGCTTTTAAAGGGATTTTTTTCCCTACAACCTCTTTTTTAGAAGCCTCTGAAGATCCCAGCTGAGCCGCGCGATCATCAGAGGATTTTTTTTTTAGTTTTAAAAGCATTTTTTCAGCCGAAGAGGTTGTAAAAAAAATGCTTTTAAAAGTAAAAAAAAAAAAAAAAAAGCAAGCCTCTGGTGACGTGAGCGGGGTAAGCGAGTGGCAACCGGGCCGGGGACCAGTTTGGGGGCATGGCCAGCCAATGTTATCACTGGTTCTCTGAACTACTAAATTTTTTTTACAACCGGTTCTTACGAACCCAGAGCAACCCACCACTGAAGTATTCACACCTTCCTATGATCGGATAACCTGAGGGCTTTTTTTTTTTTTTTTACCATTTCCTACATTTTTTGCATGTGGTCAGTCCTGATCCTAACATAAAATCTCAGTACATTGAGTTTTTTTTAATCATGCAGAAAATAATGGCATGGCCCTCATTAGAGAAAAGACATTGGCAAAATTTAATACTAACTGAAAGAGACTTAATACTAATAGCAAGAAACAGGGGAAAAAAATCAAATTATGACATATGGATTTGATGACTAGTAAAATTTATTGATTGTTGGGAAAATCATTGTTTTGATGATTGTTGGGATTGTTGGAAGCTACAGTTTGATGCTAAAGTAAAGAACGTAAGTTTTAACTGAATTGACTGTAAAAGAAATTAGAACTTAATTTTTTTCTTTTATGCTTTTGTTTCTAGAATTTTTTTTGCACCTTTATCTCTTTTCTCTTTCTCAGCTATTTCTCTCTTTGAACAATTGTTTTTCTTAGTTTTTATCTTTATGTTTTATAGAAAAATTAATAAACATATTAATTTTTAGGGCCTGGTGGCTCAGCAGACTAAAGCACTGTGATTAACATCAGCTGTCTGCAATTACTGTAAGTTCGAATCTCACCAGGCTCAAGGTTGACTCCGCCTTCCATCCTTTCTAAGGTAGGTAAAATGAGGACCCAGTTTGTGGGGGCAATAAGCTGACTTTGTATAAATATAGAAAAGTATGAAGGCTATTCCTTAACGCATTGTAAGTCACCGGAGAAGGGCGGCATATAAATCAAATTAAAAAAGAAAAAAAAATTCTTCGTGTTTATTCTTTCATAAAAAACTGCTAAAATATCTATCTGTAATCGTCTTTCCTTCCAGCTATTTATAATCTTGATATAGGACAATATTTGCAGCTCAGGATTAAAATGAGGGGGGGAGGGCTTGGTGGTCTCTGAGCTTGCTTGTTTTCTTGCAGACATTTCATCACCCAAATAGGTAACATTGTCAGTGCAGTGTCTTAGCACTGGGTAATGAAAAATTTGCAAGAAAACAAGCAAGCTCAGAGAGCACCAAGGATACCTGCCCCCATTTATGATCTCCTTGCTTACTTGTGAAACCAATTCTATAGCACATGACATTCTGCCTGATTGCAAGTGGTAAAAAATACATAGACAACACATCCTACACATGTCTATTGAGAAATAGCTCCTGCTTGTGAAGCAATATATATATATATAATTTTGACTTTGGTTTTGTTGATCAGAAAGATTTGGTGTTATAGGGATGGCTAGTTATATATTAATGTGTAAAAGCAAAAAGTTGAGATTGGAGTATATTTATCTTGTACTGTGCTAAGAAGAGTTGGAAGTCAATACCTCTCTTTCTTTTTCTCTTTCCCCTTGTATCTCACCCCCCTCTTTCCCCACTCTCCTTCCTTCCCTTAATTTTTCTATTTTTTCTTCTTTCTTTGTATTTTATATAATAAAATAAAACCTTAATAAACATTAAGAGAAATAGGCCCTGCTTAATTCAATGCACCATCTTCCAAGGCAACTTATTATAGGATGGCAATCTAAATTAATTAACCTTTCTGAAATATAATGCAGTGGCAAGCGAGAAGAAGTTAACATAGTGGATATTTCCCAATTGCTATGTTTTTAAAATCCTTTATTCTTCCAAGAATGCAATTACCTGCAATTTATAATATATTTGATGAGTGCAAAGGCTATAGTTTGTCCAAATTCTGTTACTCTCAGGGTGCACAAACCAGTGTCCATTTTCTTCACAGATCTTATAGACTTTTTCTTTTGGAAAAAAATTAAAGAGAAAAAAGTGAATTATAATTTCTGCGTTCCAAAAGAGTTAACGTTTCAATAAATGCAACAGCAAAAAGCACTGAAATACATACATTCAGTGCATATGCTCCCATCACCTTTATTCCCTTGTGGTGTAGGCAACGTTATGCAGAGCATATAAAATGAGCAATAAATAGTACGGAAATTACATCTGAAGAACAAAATATGGAAAAGACAAGACTGCTTAAACTAATTTAAGCCACTATAATTTTCTCCATACTTTTCAATGCTTGCAAACCATTCTTGCTGAGACGCTGCTTCAGACATCACATGACCATTTGTTCTTTAATCCCATAAATCCCAACAAATCACACCATTTCCATTCTTCCACTTTTTCTCAAATATAGCATTGGGTAATTGGATCTGCATTTTTTCTACGTATTACCTTCAATGTATTTTTTTTTTTTTACATATTGGTCACTCACTTTTGTATTTAATCCATGTTTATTTACCATACATATTTCTTAAGAACCTCATTCTCATTCCCATGGCATGCAATTTACTTTTATATTTCTCTTCACTAAATTATTACTTCCATAATAATTACTGAATTATTATTTCCATATAGCAATTCCTTTATATACTACCAATTTATTTCTTGCAAGAAATGGATATTACATATTTTGTCAGTTTTTAGCAGTTTCAATGATCTGCTAAACAGCAAAAATCTAATCTAGTGCATCAATGGATATTTCTTGCACATGCAAATCTCATATTAAATACTTAGTATTTTTCAATAAATATTTGCAGATCTTAAACTATCGATATTCATTTTCTCACATTTGCTAAACATTCAGCCAAGGAGCACACATTTATCTGGTTTGGGTCTAGTCATGTGTTTCTGGGCCAGTTAACTTGACCTGTTCCTTCCTTTTCTTATGTCACATATTTTTCCCCTATATATTAATTACCAAATCCATATTCTTCCTTCAATGTACAGTATTAATGTTCACTGAAAATCATCTACCTAAAAATGTACAAATTCTTAATCAACACTTCTCTAATATCTTCCCAAACATTCTTCATATGTGTGTGTACATAAATAACCAAGAGAATATTATACTGTACATTTTTGTATTACTCTCTCCTCAACTATTAACCATTTGCAAAGATTTCATTTATTTTTATACATTCTTTACTTCTATCATATAATGGTCTTACTATATTCAGGAAGTCCATATTCCTACAAAACATTCCATAACTCACTTTATTATACACTTTCTCTAAGTGTATGATAAAACAGTTTATCAGTTTTCATCAGTTTCAGTGATCTGCTAAACAGCAAAAATCTAATCTAGCCGACCAATTGGCAGAAAGCCTTACTAAATTCTTCAGTTTTTTCTTGTTATCTCTTTCTGAATCCTTTCAATCAAAATTCTATCAAACACATTCTCAGAAATGCTTAATAAATTAAACCTTCTTTAGTATTTTATCTTACACTTGCTGTCTAACCCACAACTTGATGATTGGGATTTTCTAAGTAGTGATGTCAAATTGATTAGTCTGTATTTCCTGGGTTTTCTCCCCCCCCCCCCATTTTTAAAACACTGGAAGAATGATAGCTGTTCTCTAGTTTTCGGACATTTGCTCTACACTCCACTGAGTCAGCAGTTCCGAGATCACATCAACTGTGGGTGAGCCCCAGTACTTGAATTCATTCAATGCAACCAGATGTTTTCTCAACACATCCTTGCCTATTTTAATCTGCACTCCTCTTTCAACCCCTAAATCCATAAGTCACCAAGAACTATTCTTTGTAGCAATAAAATATGCATTTAAACAGGTTTAAATGTATATAATTAAATGATGGATTATAATCAATGTAACTTCTTAAATGAAATAGAAGCTCTCCTCAATAGCAAAATAAGCTTTGTTAATTGCTTGAAATACCCTGCTTAAATGTCTGACTTCATAATTTAGCTCTGAGCTTAGATGAAGTGAGACCACAAGCAGCAAGTTGCAAAAATATCTATGGATATTTGTTCTGCACATGCAAATGCCAAAATATTTCAAGAGATTTGGAACAGTTTGATTTTCCTAATTATTTGAGACATCTTTGATCAAATGTCCGTCTGGAACATAAATCTGTTGGTACTTCAAAATACAAAGAAGACAATGTCTCAAATCCATAATGTTGTTCTTGCATACACAACATATGACCTATCAGGCTGGGCGCAGTCTAGTAGCCAAGTGTGAAAACAATCCTGGAGTCTGATTAAACTCCTATCTTTGCTTCCTGCCTGGAACTATTCTCTCCAGAACTTGACAAACATTTAATGGGCCACAGTATATTTCTGTAGGCCTGACATGTGACACATGATACCAAGTGCATTTGAAGTAATAAGAATCCAGTACTAGAAAGAGCTTGCTTTCAAATTATTTGAAGATTTGTCATAAAATTGAATTTGCATAATTCTACCCAAATTCATAGCACTCAGAAAATATTTTTACTGGCTCTCTCAAGGAGACATACAGTACTGAAGTCTTAATCCTTACCTGAAGGGTCAAAGTCCTGAAAGTAGTCTGGACAGTTTTGATCCACAGTTTGTCCTGCCGGAGTACTATCCCAGCATAACCAACCATCCCATGTTCTGTTGCAATGTGGACCTACAAAGTGAAGAGGCATCGTTTGAAGCATTTTGTCCTAATTTACCAGGGTTGGGTACATTTTTTTTCTGTACACACACACACACACACACACACGCACACAAAATCCTTTCCTTGCAAGGAAGCAAACCTTTGGATGCAATCCAAACACCATATGATTGACATATGTAGTATTTGCTTCCAAAGAGGCTTCCATACCAGCCTCGATTATATAACTCCTTCATACTGAGAGAAAAAACACCATCCATTATTCTTGTGTTGGGTTCTTACTTACAACTTGTTGGATGTTTACATCTTTCTAAGCTTTGCCATTTTGAGTTCTAATACCGTCACCTAAATCTTGACTATTAAAAATACCGCGCTCGAGCAGAAAACAACAGAAAGGTTTAACGATGTTGTTCACCATCATGCTCTTTTATCCTGTAACTATTATGCTACAATTTTGCAAGCACTTTGCCTGGAAACACAACTGTTTTCCTGTAAATTTCCCCAAACAAAATAAACCAACTGAAGCAGGGGAAGGGAAGCAAATCAGTCTCATCCTGACAACCTCTGAACACTTCCTTTCCATGCTGAAATCAGTGTTTCACCTTCTGAACTTGTGCACGTTTCTTAGCTGCAGATATCACTAGGACATCTATCACTTTAATCTTGAGAGGGGGGAGGGAAGCTTCTAAATATTTTTGTCTGAAACCTGGCAGATTCCACCTGGTTACCAGAGATAGCATGAAAAACCAACTGGGTGATATTGTGCCAGTCCCAGTTTCTCAGCCCAAATCATTTCATAGGGTTGTTGTTAAGGGGAAAATAGGAGGAGGAAGAAGTATTAGATGTGTTGGCCGCCTTGAGTTATTTATAAACATAGAATAAACAAACAAACAAACCCGTACACTTCCTTCAATTCTATCAAAAAAAGAAATTAAGATACATAATTTTACTCTGAGACTGGAAGGCTTCTGAACTGATCCAAGCAAATCAATCTAAGTAAATCGCCCTGCTTGCAAAACCACCAAACTGAGGTTAGAATGTTTCCTCTTTTTTTTTCTAATTCTTTGCAGAAGAAATTCTGTGCAGTATATTTCTTTTGCTTCTCTAGTGCCCTAGGATTTATACTGATGGTATTTTTGAACTTTATTCTGGGGAGGTGATAGAAAGAACTGTGGCTGCCCATTGTTGCTGTGATTGCTTGCACATTTCTCCTGCTTAAGGCCTCCCTTGCTGCTTGCCTTAAATAACAGCTGTTGTGAAATGAGTTTGTTTAGGATGTTTCTCTTGGAATTTAGGAAGTATGAGAAGGGAAGCTACTGCCATTAGTTTATTCTTACACACTTGCTTCCATCTCTTGCCCATTTTGTAAAAAAAAAGAAAGAAAGAAACCTTAATGCAAATCTCCTGATTTTTACTAAAAAGTTCTCCTCCCCATTTTTAAAAGCCCTTTCTTTTGCTAAAACAATGAGAATGGTTTAAAAATATTCAAGGTTTGTTGTACATTAATAATTTGACTTCTGCAGTGTAAATAAAGCTGCTCTTTATTACAACGCTGAATAAGATTTTCATTCAACTTACCTGTTTTCACAACAGATAAGTTACGATTATTTATCACTGCCTATCAAATCAGTGTGTGCCTTTAACTACAGTATCTTGGCAGCAAAATATTTTTCAACAAACATCTCTATTCATTAATTTATCTGTAATGTATTGATTCCTTTTCACAATCCAAAACCAGAGTTACATGCAAAAGATAAACCAACAAACCAAATAGTTGTTGCACTTATTATCACATTCAAAATAAATAAACTTGAGATTCAATTAAATTAAACAGTGTTAAATAAGAATACCCTGGAGTGCCTTTCTGAAAATTTTTATTGGAACATATAAGAGTTACCGGTGCTTTCTGTAAAGAACTTTATGAACAATCAAATCTGTTCCTTTAGACAGGAAAAAACTACTTTCAAATATTAAATTATTTCCAAGGGGGATGCAATAAGCACAGTATTAGGTAAAAAACATTTTTAAATTATATTTGCATGAATTAACAGATGGAATGCTTTAGTTAGGGAAAATAACAAGATCAAAATATATTGATATACATTGTTTACCTTCATATTCTTCAGTAGTTTGCATAATTTTCTGATAACATTCAAACTGTGCTGTCATGATTTTATTATTCGTTACACCTAGTATTGTTTGATGGTCTGTATGGTTCTTAGTTCCCATTTCAGTGGACCAATTTCCTTCTTTTTCATCTGGAACAGCTGTGACAAAAGCCTGGACAGATAATGCAAAAAACTAGATCGTCACAGTTGCCAAAATAACTGCAAACATTGTACGGAGTGTTAATTGAATTGGAAGAATTAATGCAAACCATTTTGAAGTATGTAATAAGGTGCACACCAAGTAATTGGGAGGAAGAGCATTAAAGAGGTTCACAATTTTTAATACACATTATTTTGTGAATCTATTACCTTGATGCTACCTGAAAAAAATTCCTCTGAATATCTCTTTAAAGGTACAGTCTCAGTCTCTCCCTCACCCTCTCTCTTTCTGTCTCAACAAAAATATCTCCATGTATAACTATCCAAAATGTTGAGTTTCAGGCATTTCAGCTTAATTTAGTAAATGACTCAAATCAGCTATGTGAGAATGGAGCCTGCTTTCACAGCCTCTTTCTCCAAACTGCAATTTTGAGAAGGCAGCTTTTGAAAGATCATGAGAAAGGAGCCTGCTTGGAGATTGACATGAAGTGGTCTCAGTAAGAAGGTCACACTCCACATAGCCTACCACCAAGGCATTTTACACTACTTACCTGGAACTCTGTCCACTTATTGACCCACGATACTGCTTAATGACCGCATCCAGGACTGCTGAAATCAATGATCATTGAGTGAAATGGTCATGTGACATCTTGCTTAATGACCACTTCACTCAACAACCAATATTCCAGTCCCAATTGTGGTTGTAAATCGAGGACTACAGCACCTCTATGATTGATATGTACACTCTTTTGTAGCATATTTAATAATTACAATATTTTATATTGTAAAATAAAATATACAATAATTTATTTTGTAATAAATTTTTTCTTTTCACTTTGGTGTTCCACTTGACCTATAAATCATCCTGCTGACACCACTGCTTTAAGATCCCTTGTGCACAAATATTCTGATATTGTTATTTTGCCATTCAGAGTGGTTTTCTGTTACCTTTACAAAAGCCTGACAAGTTTCAGAAAGGTGGTTATGATACCTTTTCACAAAGTATAAAACTCCAGTTCTTGTCTTGGCTAACATTCTGACTGGAGAAGTGTCCCAATGAACAATTAATATCTTGACTTTTATTATCTGTAGGAGGGGAATGTAGGCATTATTTTGGATTTTACAAATTTAACATAAATCTTATTATTTATCAATATAGCTTTAGTAAAAGTATCGAGATTTATATTATTTATATGTATCTGCTTATCTTAGCTCTGACACCTGGAGTTGTAGTCTCCAACTAAGAGTCCTAAATTCCTTTCAGTTGAGATAGCTGAAAGGAAAAACTGCTGGTATTTCCTGCAAAGTTTTTTCTATTGCATTTGCTTCCATCTTTTCTTCTGCCAGCCAAACAAACTGCTACTGGTTGTAAA
Organism: Masticophis lateralis; assembly: GCA_030761175.1. NCBI lineage: Eukaryota > Metazoa > Chordata > Lepidosauria > Squamata > Colubridae > Masticophis > Masticophis lateralis. The sequence continues at coordinate 192,840,814 of JAUDYJ010000001.1, read as the reverse complement.
AAAAAAAAAAAACCTGGGGGGTTGAAATGCTACAGATTGTCCAGCACATGTGGTCATATGATTGTGATTTTTACAATCTTCCCTGCTGGCTTCTGAAAAGCAAAGTCAATGAGGAAACTGGCAGAAAGTCAGAAGTTATGATTATGTGAGGTCCTCACTTAATTATCCCACAGGATTCTTGCTTAACAATGGTAACTGGAGATTGCTGGAAATGCTATTGGTAAATGGTGCGACATCACTTCATGTCATGCTTTATAACCACATTGCTTAATGATAGAAATTCCAGTCTCAATTGCCATTATTAAGTTAGGACTACCTGTACTGGCCGAATTCAGAAATCTTAAGACATAGTATGATTTATTTGTTTTTAGTTTAGCATGAAATATCAAAGCAGCCACTGTGATTTGTAACCCATAATTAATGGCACAGTATGTCATGGAAATTCAGTCAACTGGGTATTATTTAATAAAACAAGGTTAAAACATAGAATAACAAGATGTCTATATAATGGGGATGTTAGAATGCAAGACAATCAAGTGGAAACATGCATGTCATCATCATCATCATAATGTTGTGTGTCAAATGTCATGTAATATAATTGGGACTTTGGAATGATAACACTATTGCATATGTGCTCTCAGGAACAACTCTAAGAATAATGCTTGTTAGTGTTACAGACATTGTTGATCTATACTATGTCTCATTAAATTAGAATTCTACAGATATGCTAAGCTACAACCCTCAAAATTCTCATCCAGAAGTCTTTGAGTGATATCCCATCTTGAAGGCTGATGATACTCAGCTTTACATCTCCACCCCAGACCACCCCAATGATGCCCTTGCAGTGATGTCCCAGTGCCTCGAAGCCGTGTGGATCTGGATGGGGAAGAACAGGCTCCGACTCAACCCTTCCAAGACTGAATGGCTGTGGATGCCGGCGTCCCGATATAGCCAGCTGATACCATCGCTGACTATTGGTGGCGAGTCATTAGCCCCCACAGAGAGGGCTCGCAACTTAGGTGTCCTCCTGGACACACGGTTGTCTTTAGAAGAGCATATAACAGCCGTGGCCAGGGGTGCTTTTTATCGGGTTCGCCTGATTCGCCAGTTGCGACCCTTTCTAGATCGGGACTCCTTACGCACAGTCACTCATGCCCTCATCACTTCCCGTCTGGACTATTGTAATGCTCTCTACATGGGGTTCCCCTTGAAGTGCACACGGAGGCTCCAACTGGTCCAGAATGCAGCTGCGCGGGTGATATTGGGAGTGACATGGCGCTCACATGTGACACCATTCCTACGCGAGCTGCACTGGCTTCCGGTGGTCTTCCGGGTGCGCTTCAAGGTGTTGGTTCTTACCTTCAAACTCCTCCATGGCTTAGGACCTGGGTATCTACGAGACCACCTTCTGCAACCGATAACCTCCCACCAACCAGTACACTCCCACAGGGTAGGCCTTCTCAGGGTGCCATCACTAAAGCAATGCCGACTAGTGGTTCCCAGAGAAAGAGCCTTTTCTGTTGGGGCACCTACCCTTTGGAACAGGTTACCCCCAGGGATACGAATGATCCCAGATCTTCGTACTTTCCGTCGTGCACTTAAGACCTTTCTTTTTCACCAAGCCGGTCTGGCATAAATCTTTTCTAATTTTTTAAATCTTTATGCTGAAGATTCTTAACTGTTGAGCCAAACTGGCTTAATTATTTATATTCACATTCTATATGTATGTCATTTTAACTGTTCACCGCCCTGAGTCCTTCGGGAGAAGGGCGGTATAGAAATTGAATAAATAAATAAATAAATAAATAAAGGCACCAGGTTGAGGAAGGCTGATAACAAGCAGATCTTCAAAGTTGACTTCTTTCAAGCAGAAATCTTCCTCAAGAAGCCAAAACTGAGACTATCTACACAAAGGACATGTGCTATACAACATAATTTGTGCTGTGTTTCATATTCTGATCATAACCATTGGGTGCCATGGTGGCACAGTGGTTAGAATCAGGGGTGGATTCTACTTACCTTTACATCGTGCCCGATGTAAAGGTAAGGTCATTTTGCTTGCGCGCACGCTCTTCTGCACATCCGCAGAAGTTTCTGCGCATGCGCAGATCACTTATGATGACGTCCAGGTCAGTGGGCAGAGCCTCCTGCTGGTTTTACTACCAGTTTTTGCAAACCGATCCGAACCGGGGGCAACCCACCATTGGTTAGAATGCAGTATTACAGGCTAACTCACTGCTCACTGGCAGGAGTTTGATCTTCTTGGGCTCAAGGTTGATTCAGGCTTCCATCCTTCTGAGGTCGATAAAATGAGGACGCAGTTTTTTTATTGCTTTTATTAAATTGCTTTTATTATGCATTTTCCTTTGTTATACATAACATTTCCATTTCTGCAACAGCAGTGAACTGTCTGTATCCAATCTCTTTTAAATACATATAATTTTATACACACCATAATTATAACCATTTTTCTCATAATACATACAATGTAATCTTCCCTACTAATCACCCTATACAATTTAATCTATAATCGTATAATCCAGTGTTTATGGTGTTATTGCTTATATACATAATTATTTTTATTTTACTGATCGTCCTTAATTATAAATTATTAACATCTGCTTCTATTTTCTAACCAAATAGGTCCCAAGTTAAATAATACTCTGTTTAAAAAAAAAAACGAGGACCCAGATTGTTGGGGATAATATACTGACTCTGTAAACCATTTAGAGAGGACTGTAAAAAACTGTGAAGCAGTGTATAAGTCTAAGTGCTATCACTATTGCTATCTTGGGACTCTCCAATTATCTCCTGCTGGATTTGTATCTAAGGCGGTTGACCAAAGGTTCCATTATATTGAACAAACAAATTATCCCGCAAAGATAATGTATATACCTGAATGTTGATACTTTGTATTTTACAGATATGTATTTTATTACTGTATTTTTCTTGCATCTATTTTACCCTGGAATTATCCCATATTTTATTTTTGTTTTCCATTTGATAACATCATAATTGCAATAGCACTTAGACTTATATACCGCTTCACAGTGCTTTACAGCCCTCTCTAAGTGATTCACAGTGTCAGCACATTGGCTCCAATAATCTGAATCCTCAGATTTTACCGACCTCAGAAGGCGGGAAGGCTGAGTCAACCTGGAGCCTGGTGAGGATCAAAGAGAATCAAACTCCTGCATTCTAAGCACTGCATCACCACTAATCAATCAATAAACTATCTATCCAGCTATCTACTAACAGCAAGCAAAATTTAAGAACAACTTCCATTCATGTATACACACTATTATATAAACATATGCAGATACGCATGTAGAGGGAACAGACTCACCAATGTCAGAGCTAAGAGAGGCAACAGATGTACAGCTTCCATCACTAAATGTAGCTTTACAATTCAGCAAAAAACTGTAGACGAGAAAAAACAAAACAAGCTATAAATATCTTAAAGTGTTACGGTTATGATCCTAAACTCATTCACTGGGGAAATATCACATTGAACGTAATCTGGTTTACCCCTCAGTAGTCATCTATAAGATTACTATATGATTCAGCTTTCAGTGGGAGGGCTGAAGTTTGCACTTAACTTTCCCACTTCAGCCAGTGAAACTTAAAAGCATCCAATGTTGGCCGAGTTCCAGAGTATTTATTAAACAGAATTAAAATAACAGTAGCAAACTGCAGAAGACACGTCATTTTGTCTTAACCCTCAGGGAAAACAAATCAGCTGAAAAAGACTGGCCAATTTGTCTGTGTTGTTTCCTTTTGTTTGGGAAGCTTGGGAAAAAATGGAAAAAAGAAAGATGAGTCAATAAAGGAGAGGCCTCAATGCTCCTGTAATATGGCCTCTAAAATCATAATTTCAGAATATTCCAATATGGCAACTCAGCTCTAGTTTTGATCATAATTTCTCATACTCCCACCAATGTTAGCTATGGGAATTTGCAGGAGTTTGTAACCACATTAAATTTACTTCAATTACTGTAACCAGTAAAAGGCACACATAGAAAGGGTAGGGGGGAAAAAGTCAAAAGAGAACAATTTTTGAAACTGCTACATAATGTATCCGCTGGCAGTGTTTCTTATTTTTTCTTTTATTCATAATAAACAGTATGAAATAAGAAAGCAGTTCAGGGAAATTCTATCAATAGATGCCTAGTTTCCTTTACATTTCTTTTAAAGCCTAGGAAACAAGGATAATCCAACCCAATATAACATCTTGATTCATATTTTGTTAGCTAGTATTTTGTTCTATTTCCATCTATCTACTGGAGAGGCAACTATTGTAAACACAGCTCTTTTATTGATGAGGAAATTTGCACTTAGGAATTGTTCTTTAGAGAATTAAATACTGTTCACATTCATTAATTTTATAGATCAAAACAATTAACACAGTAATTAAATATAATTAACAATGAAAAAAGGAAAAACAGTGACACGGTCTCTATCAATTAAGTAATAGTGACAACAGACTCCATTTAATTGGATAACAAGTTGTTATTCTCCATCACAAAAAATGTTGATATCCTCATTCATTCTTCTACTTTTAATACATTGTCTACAGCAGGAGTCTCCAACCTTGACAACTTTACAACCACAAGTCGTAAAGTTGCCAAGGTTGGAGACCCCCAAGTCTACAGTATTTCTTCTCATTTCTCCCATGTTTGTCTTTACAGTCTATATGATGCATCTTCATAAAATCACTTTTACCCCTTCTTCCTTTCCTCTTTATTCTTCCCCAGTATGCTACAATATTACCATGTCCCATATTCAACCATTCATAACGAATATGATCTCCAGGGATGTTGATTTTCCCCATTCATTTGAACAGAATTTTCTCCTCTGCTACCTGTCTCTTTGATGTTTTCTCTTTTAAAGTCAGATTTGAAATGGCTTGGTCTGACTCAGCACATTATACATTCTATCTTTTATGGTTAAAATTTTAAATGAATATGAAATTGCACGAAAGTACCTTCACCTTGTTTATCTCAGGTACTGGAAAAACTAATTTATTTATTTTTGTATTAAACAGATTCACATAAATGCCTCTGTACCAAAGGAACTTGGGATGGCAAAGATAAAAGATAAAAATACAAACAAATTATAGCAACAAAAGTGATGATAGAGCTATTCTCCTGTGTTCCTTTTCTTTGTATCCCAGAACTATTCGACTGATCCTTGAAAGGATACCAATCAGAATAGAACACTTAGTAAGATTCACCAAGGCACTTCCTTCCTTCCTTTGATCACTCAAAATAGGAAGAAATATTACCAACAACAATATGGTGCTTGTATTAGCACAATACTCCAATTTTTATATGCCAGATTGGTAACTGGTAATACAAAAATATCCCTGCACTGTGGAAAGCTAAATACCCACACATGTTTAAACTCATGTAGTATTTTCTCATGTATTCCATTAATCTTCAGATTTCTTTTCACCAACAGTCATCACCTGCATGAGATTTATGTCAATAAATAAATAGTTGACTCCTTGGATACACTTCCTTCCTTCCTTCCTTCCTTCCTTCCTTCCTTCCTTCCTTCCTTCCTTCCTTCCTTCCTTCCTTCCTCGTTCTTTTTTCTCAAACAGAAAAGATAATTCATAACAGAATAGAGATGAAGTAATTTTGGTTTGATTTGGTAAACGTCCTATGCATGATTACTTAATCTTAATAGCAATAGTACTTAGACTTATATACCACTTCACAGTGCCTTTACAACCCTCTCTAAGCTGTTTACAGAGTCAGCATATTGCCCCCAACAATCTAACTCCTCATTTTTACCAACCTCAGAAGGATGGAAGCCTGAGCCTGAGAGATAAGCCTGGTGAGATTCAATCTGCCATACTACTGGCAACCGGTGATCAGCAGAAGTAGCCTGCAGTACTGCACTCTAACCACTGTGCCACCAGGGCTCTATAAATAGAATTTATAGAGTAAATTCTAGTAGTAAGTAGTAAATAGAATTTACTACCCAATAAATGTGCAACAATATCAATTTTATTGTCTGTCTAATGTCTTTAACTAACTGTCACAAAACTCTGACCTTTTAATAAATGAATTTATATTACTCTAAAACCAATTACACACCTATTATATAATCATGACAAGAAACTTGACTGATGCTTAGGGGCAAAGGTTAATTGTAAAATACTTGGGTATTTCTTTGATGCAAATTGGGTTTTTTTTCAAAGTTAACGAATTGCTATGCTACTCAAACCATCAGAAAACACTTCATAATCTCAATTTCATTCCATTTAAATGTACTTTGAAATCTTATAAATGTTCAATAGGGTTTTCTTTAACTTTGCTGATCTTTGTTGAGTTCCCAGAAATCTTAGCAACTCACAACAATAAAACCAATAAATAAAACAATCATAGCAAAAACAGAGAAACAATAAAACAAAAAACCCTGCACTTCAATTATCTTCTTTGAGATGCCCACCACAGGCTTAGCTGCTCTCCTTTCATAACATCTGCCTATACAATCCTATTCTAGCATTATTCACAATCCTGTTGAGACTTTTCTACTTCGCTGAAGAACCTGCTTCGTTAGCTAACTATAAAATTCTGAGTGTAAAGTGTGTGTGTATACACACACACACGCATTTTACACATGTAACCAATAAATCTTTCACAAAGTAATACTATACTGTCATCATTTACTAGCATGCTAAATGGATTCTGTGACACCAATTTCTACACTGGGACTTATTTGATGTGATAATGCATTGAAGTTAAAGCTGCCTCCAGTTGATGAGAATACTTCCAAAATACTAGGGGATGAGGAAATGCAGTACAAGTAGGGAAGTACTGTAGAAATAGTATTACAAGTAGGACAATGGTGAAACAGCTGGCATAGGCAGAGATGATGGACAGCACAGTAGAAAATTCTCTACTCTCTGGTTGGTCATCAAAGGATCCAAACCATATGCTTTTGAGTCTGAGTATAGTTTGTTATGTCCAAAGTAGGAATTCTTTTTAACTGAGATTTATCTGACTAAAGCATAACAGCCAAATGTGGTTGGCTGGAAATTAATAACAGCAGCCTCCTATTAGAAGTTACAATGTGAGTGAATCATACAATTTGAATTTGCAATTTGACAATTCAATAGAATTCAAACTTGTGATTCAAAGCCTTTAAACCTGCAGTTTGTATAATAAAACCAAAGAGTCAACTCACTAACAGCATATGCATGCTTATTCAAAAGAACAACTGTCTTTGCATCTATTTGAAGTTATTATTTGAAGTTATTTAATGACTCCTTGTGATGTAGAATCACTTTTGGATTAGGTCAATATCCAGTCTCCATAATGAATATCTATATTCCAAGTTTCATTCTGTAATAGTCAACCAAGACTTTCTAACTTTTGGAGAGCAGACAGCAATGCTGGGTCTTTGGATAGTATGGCAAGAATCAAATTCCAAAAAGTAGGAAGGGCCAGACCAAAATTAAGTAAATGTGTGTGTGTGTGTGTGTGTGTGTGTGTGTGTGTGTGTGTGTGAGAGAGAGAGAGAGAGAGAGAGAGTGTGCAGGACAGAAGGACGGAGAGGGAGGGACAGAGAGGGAGGGAGGGAGAGAGAGGGGGAGTCTGTCTTTGAGTCATTTTTTACTTCTGGCGATTGCCTGGACCAGTCTCTGCAGTTCTGTGCCAAGATTTTGGAACTGGTTTGCCCTTATCTGCTTCCTAGATCTAAAAGAGAGTGACTAGCCTAAGGGCACCCATCTGGCTTCATGCCTAAGGCAGAATTAGAATTCAGTCTCCCAGTTTCTAGCCATGTTTCTCAAACATTACATCAAACTGGCTCCCTCATTATATTTGCTTGACTATACTTAAATAATTATTTTTAAACATTTTCAGTTCAATATAATTAAAGTTTATTTAAAACATTTTTGCTTATTTTTGTTTTTCTGCTGCATAAAAAGTACAATTTGGTTGCAATTTTGAAAGATTCAATTTAATTCTGGGCCCTCAAGCTCATGCAACTTTGTGCTGAAATGTGAGACACCCAATAAAAACTCTTAGTGTCTGAAATACTGTATGACATGCCCTCAAGTAAAAAAGGTTTATGCATGTGTCATAATATTTGATTAATAAATGTTCTGGTGTACATATTCAAGCATATAATGGTATATAGTAAAATCACTGGACATTGTCTTCTTTTCTAAAGAATTCTTGATTTTTTCTAGTTCTCCTCACTAAGTATTTTTTATTTTTTTATAAATAAACAGGGTCATCTTAGCTTAAACATGGGCTTTGTTTTTCCTTTGTTTTAGTTCACACATAAGAAATGAGTTAACGTGTATTTCAAATTACAACCAGAACTTCACAGAAAGAAAACTATTCTGTTACACATTACAGCTCTTAAACTGTGAATTCGTGTAAAAAGTTGTGTTCCATTTAAAAAAGAAGGCAAAACCATTTTAGTTGTGCTAACCTTTTCAGTGAACTATTATCAACTCATGGCTGTGTTTTTTCCTGTTTTAAAAACATGTCCTCAATAGACAGTTAAAATAACTTTCTTTCCTGCAAAACCTGATGCCAAATACTTTTTTCCCCAACCTATTTAAAACAAAGACTGGTTAAAAAAGAAATGCAATGTCATGCCTGAATGATTTCAAACAGTACAAAAGCACATTTCCCAAATATTCACTTTTCCTAATAGCAACATATGGGCATTACTAGACAGAATTACTGTATGAATGACAAAGAAAAGTCAATTTGCAAAGAAAGTTACTGTGATCAGATCATCTCATTAAAAGAGTTCAGAGGTTTAAAGGATAGTAGTTAAAACTGCCTGCCGGTATAACTAACACATTAATTCCACTGAATAAAATACTCTCCGGTTTTGCTAATAAAGAAAGTAGATGGTTTAAACATAGCTTTTTTTTCAGAAATACAATTAAAATTTATATGTAAACATCATGGGGAGTTTTATACTTTGGCGTGTTTTATGGCAGTGGTCTTACAGTTCTGCTTCTTCTTTTAAAAATATAGTTATAAGTTTTGAGCCATGCAATAAATCTTGCTCTAAAATTGCAAATGATAGAGAACATGTAACCTGCTCTACTTGGATTTTGTTTCCATGAATCTATTAAACTGTCGGGATCCAGAAAATCTAGCACAAAATAAAAGTGCTGTTTAGTTACTGACAATAACTTTCCTTTGAAGGGGATTTACTGTAATAGTCACTGTCTTCAAAATGGTGGGTGCAACTGGGCAAAGATCTGCCCCTTTTTAGCATATATGAATGTACCCCAATTAAGAGTCAAGCTTTAATTGTTGCAATTTGCCCACCATTTTGAAGACAGTGGCTTTCATTGTGGATGCCATTGACTTGAGTGCAATAAGCTCAGGTCACACATCTTCTTGTCACACATCAGCTCAGTCCCTACCTACCTGTACTCACTGTACACATATGATTGTGTGTCTTCTGACCCATCTAATGCGATTATCAAGTTTGTGGATGATACCACCGTACTGGGTCTTATTACAGGAGGTGACAAATTAGCCTACAGGGAAGAGGTCCAGAAGTCAACCACATGGTGCTCAGGAAACAACTTGCACCTAAATATCAGCAAGACCAAGGAGATGGTGCTAGACTTCCAAAAGAAGAGAGAGGAACCTGCCCCACATCAAGGGGAGCTGTGTGGAGAGGATTTCCTCTTTAATTCCTGGGAGTCCATCTTAGTGAAGATCTCACCTGGAAAAATAATACAATCCAGGTGGTCCAGAAGGCTCAACAGAGACTCCTCAGGATTTTGCGGAAAAACAAGGTGGAACAATGACTGATGACCTCCTTCTATCGGTCTAGGATAGAAAGTGTCCTCACATATTGCATTACGGTATGGTATGCTGGCTTGACAGCCACAGATAGAAAGACATTACAAAGGGTGATGAGAATGAACATTTGGCTTACCTTGAACATTCCATCTATGTGCACTGCGGGAGAGTCCAAGTGTGGGTTCATATCAGTCAGTTATGACATCACTGAGTTGGAATTTCTTTGGCCATGCTTTCCTCCTTCCGGCTGAGCCTCAGTTTTTTCAACGAAACCAGAACCAGGGAAGACGCCATCTGATGGAAGAACCGACCACTCCCGGACCCTGGTCCAGCACAAGCCAGGGTGGGATTTGGACTCTCCCGCAGTGCACATAGATGGAATGTTCAAGGTAAGCCCAACATTCAATCTCCTGTGCACTGCTTGGAGAGTCCAAGCGTAGGATATACCCAAGCTAAATTGATGTGGGGAGGAAAGCAGATTGGTCCAGGGTCCCCTCGGACAGCAGGACTCTCTGTAAGACACACCTCCCAAATGCCGCCTCTACTGATGCGAACTGGTCCAGTTTGTAGTGTCTCATGAACAGTGAAGGAATAGTCCAAGTTGCGGCTCTGCAGATGTCCAAAATGGATGCTTGCGTAGCCCAAGAAGCCGAGGTGGCCACAAGAGTAGAGTGAGCTGTGATGCACCGCAGAACAGGACAAGCTTGATGTTCATACGCTAAGGTAATGCATGTCTTGAGCCAACATCCAACGGTAGATGGTGAAACTTTCTTCCCCATCGATGTGGGCTGAAACGACATGAACAGGGCCTCCTTCGAAAGGGGGCCGTCCGCTTGACATAATGCCGCAAAGCCCTGCACACATCCAATGAATGCCAGCACTTCTCCATCTGATTCCTAGGAGTAGGGCAAAAATCTGGTAGAATAAGTTCCTGTGCCCTGTGGAACCAGGAATTAACTTTTGGCACAAGTGTAGGGTCCAAGCATAGAATGACATGGTCTGGGTGAAAAATGCATAAATCCTGAACGAAAGTGCCCCCAGTTCAGAAATTCTGCGTGCAGAAGTAATTGCCACCAAGAATGCAACTTTAAATGTGAAGAACCTGAGTGTGGCAGTCCGCAAAGGCTCAAAAGGAGGCAAGATGAGTGCCTGCAAGACTAGTGATAGGTCCCAAGTTGGGTAGCGATTAACAACAGGTGGTAACAAATTAGCAGCACTTTTCAAAAAGCTGCAGACCTTAGGATGATGCAAAAGTAGAATATGTCCCTCACCTAGTAAAACAGTTGCCAAGGCTTCCACCTGACGATGCAGCATATTAGTGGACAATTTCTTTTTCAGACCTTGCTGCAAAAAGGCGGTCGTGGCTGTCAGTAGAAAGTTCTTCTTAGCGCACCATCGACAAACGCCGCCCAGGTGGCTTGATACATGTGAACTGTGGGCTGTTTCCTAGAAGCCAAAATGGTGGAGATTACCTCAGAGGGATAGTGCTTCTCCGGAGACCTTCCTGCTCAATCACCAGGCGGCTAACTTGAGCCATTGAGGATCTGGATGCTGAAGGCTACTCTGACTGCGGGAGACCTGGTGTGGTGGTAATATCCAGGGTCGCCATGTTGACAGTGACATGAGATCTGCGAACCATGGTCATCTCGGCCAATATGGCACCACTAGTAACACCTCCGCCTGCTCCTCCAGAATCTTCCCTATCACTCTCTGGAGTAGGGGAATTGGGGGAAATGCATACAGCAACCCGGTAGGCCACGGGTAGCGAAGGGCATTGACCCCTTCGGCCGCCGGAGTCCAAAATCTGTTGAAAAACCGCGGCAGTTGAGCATTCTGTGGGGTAGCAAACAAATCCAGTATCAGGACCCCGAAATGAACTGTGATGAGGTGAAACAGGTCTGGGTAAAGGTGCCATTCGGACTGGTCTATCGTCGTCTGGCTCAACCAATCCGCTGTGGAGTTGGATGTCCTGGCGATGTGTTCTGCTTTCAAGGACCAAAGATGCCGCTCCGCCCAGAGACACAGCTTCCTCGCTTTGTGCATGAATTCTTTCGAACGAGTGCCTCCCTGACGGTTGACATGTGCTTTGGCCATGACATTGTTTGTTAACAGCAGAATATGTTGATCCAACAGCTTGGCTTGAAAGTGTCGAAGCGCCAGGTGAGCTGCCCTTAGCTCCAACCAGTTGATATCATTGCAGAGATCCTCCTGAGACCAATGTCCTTGAGTCATAGAGGACCCCAGATGCGCCCCCCAGCTGAAAAGACTGGTGTCTGACATCAGTACCAGTCAGGGAGGATCCCGAAACAGGCATTCTTTCTCCAAAGCCTTTGACAGCCACCAATCCAAGGAGCGAAGCACCTGTGGAGGAACCTTGCCCAGTGAGTTGCTGTACCTTAACTTCTAACTGGGGAGGAGGAGCCACTGTAAAGCCCTGGTGTGTAACCGAGCCCAGGGAACTATGGCTAGGCAAGATATCATCTTCCCCAACAGTTGGGACACTGAATCTGATGCCTGAACCTGTCTTATCAGCTGTCGTATACTGTCCCTGTGGTCCTGTGACAGAAACACCTGGGATAATTGGGTGTCTATTACCGCCCCCAAATGCACCAGTCTGGTAGACAGAATGGATGTTGTCTTACCTGAACGTCCCTTTTCTGGGCGCTGCTCCCACTATTCATTGCATGGGTTAAGCTTCAGCTTTTGGCAAAACAACTGAGTGTTACTTTAAGAAAGAAAGACTTCCCCTTTCCCAGTACCTAACCCCACCCCCTAGTCCCATGATTCCCCAGTCGTAGCGAAGTTGTGCCGAACAAACCACACTGAGGCTCAAACTTTAGGGGTGGGGGGCTGACTGCCCCTGGCGTCCTCGCCAGCGTAGACCTGTTGAAGGACTCTGCACCCGAAAGCCGCTTCGGCTGAGTCATAGGAATCAATTTTATAGTGGCGAATGAAGGGCGACGGTGAAGCCCAAGTTGCCGCTCTGCAAATGTCCCCAACAGAAGCCTGGGTGGCCCAGGCTGCTGACGTAGCTGCGCTTCGGGTTGAATGCGCCATAATCCTGCTCGGCGGGGCTCTGGAGTGCAGTTCATAAGCCAGCGCGATGCAGGCCTTGATCCATCGGCTAATTGTGGATGGCGAGACCTTCTGACCCATGGTAGAGGGGTTGAAGGAGACTAAGAGCGCCTCCGTGTGGCGGAATGAGGACGTCCTGTGAATGTAGGTCTGGAGAGCACGGCGCACATCGAGAGTGTGCCAGCGCCGCTCCCTGTGGTGTCGGGGTGCCGGGCAGAAGTCCGGTAATATGAGTTCTTGCGCCCGGTGGAACCACGAATTCACTTTGGGGATGAAGGTGGGATCTAGACGTAAGACCACTGAGGAGTGCTTGAATATGCACAGGTCCTTGCGGACTGACAGAGCTGCCAGTTCCGATACCCGTCTCGCAGAGGTGATGGCCAGGAGGAAAGTCACCTTGAAGGAAAGGTGTTTAAGCGCCGCTGAACCCAGAGGCTCAAACGGGGGACCGGTTAGAGCCTGAAGAACCAATGGCAGGTCCCAGGTGGGGTAGCGGTGGACGGTTGGGGGGCGCAGGTTGGTGGCCCCGTGGAGAAAGTCTTTGACCAACGGGTGCTGTGAGAGGGTCCGGTAAGGCGCGCAGGAAATCACAGTGGATAGTGCTGCTGCCTGACGCTTCAGGGTGGCTGGTGCCAGGCCCTTATCTAGACCAGTTTGTAGGAACCTCAATGCTTCCTTTACAGTGGCCACGGAGGGGTCCTTGTGGTGGAGGGATCCCCATTTGCAGAATGCCCTCCAGGTGGCTTCATAGATGCGAGTTGTGGAGGGCCTCCGGGCCACCTGTATGGTACTGACCACATCGTCTGGAAGTCCGTCCTTCTTTAACTTGATCCGCTCAAGTGCCAGACGGCTAGTTGCAGCCACTGAGGGTCTGGATGGTTGATCTCGCCCTGGCGAAGTTGGATGAGGTGCGGAGGAATCACCCACTGAGGTTCTACGGATAGGGCCACTAGATCCGCATACCACGGTCTTCGGGGCCAATTTGGGGCTACTAGGATCAGGTCGCCCCTCTCCGCCAGTAACTTCCCTATTAGGCGTGGTATCAACGGCAGCGGTGGAAAGGCGTAAAGCAGGCCTCTTGGCCACTTGCAGCGAAGGGCGTCGTGATCTTCTGCTTGGGGAGACGGATAGCGTGACACGAAGCGGGGAAGCTGGGTGTTGGTCGGTGTGGCAAACAGATCTATCTCGGGACGGCCGAACCGGAGGGTCAGCTGCTCGAAGAGCTGAGGGTGCAGCTGCCATTCGCCCTGATCGATTGTGGTCCGGCTGAGCCAATCTGCTGTTATGTTGGCTGACCCTGAGATGTGGTCTGCCTTGATGGAGCGTAGGTTCTTCTCTGCCCAGTCGAGGAGCTGTCCGGCCTCTTGCATTAGGCGACGGGATCTTGTGCCCCCCTGTCTGTTTATGTGGGCCTTCGCGGAAATATTGTCCGTCAGGACTAGAATGTGGTGATCTCGCACTGCTGTTTGAAAGTGGGTCAGAGCTAGCCTGATGGCCCGGAGCTCCAGTAGGTTGATGCTGTCCCGCTGTTCTTGTGGAGACCACTGGCCCTGTGCCACCCAGTTGTGAAGGTGAGCTCCCCATCCTCGCAGGCTTGCGTCTGTGGTCAGAACCAGCCTGGTCTGTTCCAGGAATTCTGCCCCCTTGAGGAGCGCGGGGGAGAGCCACCACCTGAGGGAGCGTCTCACCTGGGGGGTGAGCGTGACCTTGCGGTTGGTGTTGGCTGTTTTTGTTCTTTGGAACGGAAGCAGGAACCACTGGAGGGCACGCGCGTGTCTGCGTGCCCACGGAACGATGCCGAAGCAGGATACCATCTTCCCCAGCAGGCAGGACAGGTGTAAGAGAGTTGTCCGCCGAACTGCTAGTGTCTGTTGAACTAGCGCCTGGATGTTCTGGATTCTGTCTGGGGAGAGGAAGACCTGCCCCCTGGCTGAGTCTATTATCGTTCCGAGATGTAATATCCGGGTGGATGGTTCGAGGTGGCTCTTCTGCAGGTTGATTGTGAATCCGTGGTTGTGGAACTTCTCCAGAACTCGATGCCGGTCGCTGGCTGCTTGATCCCGAGAGGAGGAGAGGATCAGGATGTCGTCCAGGTAATTCAGAATTCGTATCGGGATGGACCTTAGCCTGGCTGCCACGACTGCCACCAGTTTGGTGAAGCTGCGGGGCGCTGAGGAGAGTCCAAATGGCATTGCCCAGTATTGGAAGTGCCGGCCCCCATACTCGAACCTCAGGAACCTTCTGTGGTCGGGGTGGATGGGGACGTGGAGGTAGGCTTCCTTGAGGTCGACAGATTGAAGGAGATCTCCTCTCCGCACCCCCGCCAGAATGGACTGCAGGGAGTGCATCTTGAACCTGTGGTAGCGTATGTGCTGATTCAGCTCCTTCAGGTTCAAGATGGTTCTCCACCCCCCGGAGTGCTTGGGTACTAAGAAAATACTCGAATAGAAACCTGACCCCTGGCAAGGTGCAGGGACAGGTTCTATAGCTCTGATCTGCAGGAGGTGTGAGAGCTCCTGAGCCAATAGGAGTCGGAGTTCGGCTGACTGCGGGACCGAACAGCGGGTGTAGCGGGACGGTGGTCGGCCCACGAATTCGATGGACAGGCCCGAAGATATGGTGCGCCTGACCCAGGAATCCGTTGTCGAGAGGGCCCATTGCCGGTGGAAGGCGAGCAGTCTCCCGCCTATTGGACCCCCCGGTGAGTCACTTTCCTCTTCTGGGCGCCCTGAATCCGCCTCCACGGCCGGGGCGCTTGGATTGCTGGTTCCTGTTGCGGTCCCGGAACTGGTGTTTGTCGTGGGACCTGTCTGATGTTTGGTAGTTGGGGAGCTGGGAGAAGGACCCCCTGGGTCCTGAACTGGCGCGAAAGGGCTGGTGAGGATATGGTGAATATCTCCTCTCCTGTCTTCGGTAAACCGAAGGGAGGATCTTTCTCTTATTTTTGTCCTCAATTAAGATTGGTTCTAGCGCTGCCCCGAAAAGATCAGGATTCTTGTACGGGGCGGTGGTCAGTTTCCATTTGGACTTAGCGTCTGCCTTCCAGGGACGGAGCCAGAGGAGACGCCTGGCCGAAACTGTGGAGGCGAGGGCTCGCGAGGCGAATTTAGCCGAGTTAAGCGATGTGTCGGAGGCGTATTCCGTGGCCGCTATAATTTTGTTTATATCCTGTTGGAGCCTCGTCGTGTCTGGTGGTAGCCTCTCCTGCATCTGGCGGAGCCAGATCAGAGCTGCTTTGCTGAAGAAGGAGGTGGCCGTCGAGGTCCTGATTGCCCAGGCTACCGCTTGGTGTGTCTTGCGGAAAGCCCCCTCCATTCTCTTGTCCTCTCCCTTAAGGCCGTCGAGGGGGTCTGAAGCGATGACTGACCCGGTGGAGAGGGCCGCGACCGGCTGGTCTACTGCTGGGAGGGTTAAGAGGTCCTCTAGCTCCGGAGCCGAACAGTATAGTTTCCTGTCGAGGCTACTGGAACTGGTGAGGGAGGCCGGCTGTCCCCAGGCGTTCTGGATCACATCCATGAACAGCTGCGGGCAGGGGATGTGATCCTTCTCTGTCTTGGCGGATGTGAACAGAGCATCGTGCGGCCCTGAGGTAGATGTAGTGGGGTTGACCTCACCAGGCACTCCCAGGTTCGTTGTGGTCCTTGCCTTGTGAAGGAGGGACTTAAAAAGAGCTGGGCGGAAGAGACCCCTGAAGGCTGGGGCATCGGGTGCTAGCCCCTCATCTTCTGAGAACTCCGCCTCCTCTGGTCCATCCTCTGGGTGCTCAGACTCTTCGTCCGAAGAGTCCTGTGGCTGGTGTGAAAGACCCTGGGGTTGAAGCTGAGGATGAGCCCCCTGGGTGGCGTGTTGGTGTTGGGGGCGTGCCGCGTGTTGCCAGCTAGCTGCCAAAAAGGAGGACATTGCCGAGGAGAGCATGGCCTGAAAGTCCCCCTGTGGCCCCATGAGGGGGACTGCCGTGGGTCTCGTCCCACCTGGTGGGGCAGCGGTGGCGGTACCTTGAGAGAAGCAAGGTTCGTGTGGATGGGAACCTGCGGCTGGCATGGTAGGTGTCCTAGCCAGATCGGCTAAGCCCTCCAGAGCGGTTGCGGGCTCGCTCGTCTGGGCTGGCGTTGCGCTCGCAGAGGGGAGCTCCAGCAATGCTTTTTGTGCCTTTGCGCACTGTTTCTCCAGTGCGTTGTGGCGTCTGAGCTCGTCTCTGTCTTGCGCTGTAGAAGTCCTCTCTGCCCCTGGGATGCGGGAGAAGTTGTTGGACCGCTTCCTCGGGCTCTTTTTCGCTGACCTGCTCTTGCGTGGCGGGCTCATCTCCAGTTCTAGATCGGATGATTCAGACATGGCGAGGGCTGCTGTAGTTAGGCTGGAGAAATGCTAAGGAAGGCCCTCTAGTGGTGGAAGGTAGTGCCACGATTCTTGTGAGCCCGAGGGTCTCGCAAGAGGGCCAAGTTCAGGCCTGGTTACAGCAGGCAGCTGTAGAGGGAGGCTGGTCCAGATGGCGGCCCGAAGGTCCACCAAGCTGGCCTGTACTGCGTGGAGCCGGTTAGGAGGGATTGAATGTGCCCAGCGGGCTTAGACTGGAGGCCCGAGGGTCCTGCCAGACGCCGCTGTAAGTGGAGTGGCACGAAGCGTGCTAGCCGGGCGAACCACAGCTGCGCGCTACTTCCCTGGCTCCGCCTCCTCGCGCCACTGAAGAGGGCGCTCTGTGTAGCGTGGGGCGTTCGAGAAGCTTAGGAGTGGCGCCCCGCTAATGGCTGCTCAATTGGGCTGCGCAAGCTTCCCAGGGCTGCCCCAAGATGGCGCTGGTCTTCTGGGACCACGTGGGAGGCCGCGGTCCGACTCCCAGCTGAGCCACGTGGCCGGGGTCTTGCTGAGGCGCGCTGAGGCTCCTGGCGGCTGGTGCGGCGATCCTGCGGCCACGTGGGCGCTCGTGAGGGCTGCCTCGCTTAGGGAAGCTGCTGAGCCGCTCTTGGCCCTGGACGGCGGCGCTGCGGCTTTGCGGCCACGTGGGCGGTCGGGGGAAGCCCCAAACCCGACGCCCAGCTGTTCAGTAAATTGAAGAGGGCCGCTGCGCCGCTCCTAGAGGCGGCGCGGCGGTCCTGCGGTCGCGTGGGCGGTCGGGGGAATCCCGAACCCGACGCCCAGCTGATCTGCCGGTTGAAGAGGGCCGCTGCGCCGCTGCGCCGCTCCTAGAGGCGGCGCGGCGGTCCTGCGGCCACGTGGGCGGTTGGGGAATCCCGAACCCGACGCCCAGCTGATGGCAAAAGCGGAGGCGCTGCTGCAGCCTCCTCCGGTTAAAAAATGCTGCTGGAGCTTCGCAGCAGCTCCGCAGCTTCCAAAATGGAGCGTGGGTGGCTGTGGCTAAAAGCCCGGCACCCAGCTGGGTAGCGCTGCCTCCCACGCAGCGCTTGGAAGAGGTAACGCGAAAAAGCAACAAAACAGATATAATCAAAAATAAATCAAAGCCTAAGAGCCCTTAGGGAAAGGGAAAGAAACACACAATTTTAAGAGAGAGAGAGGGAAAGAGAAACCCGAGGGTAACTGGAAAAAAACTCTACCTTGTGCGTAGGAGCTCCAAAACACTGCAGCGTTTGCCAAAGCAACTGAGCTAAGACTGGGGAATCATGGGACTAGGGGGTGGGGTTAGGTACTGGGAAAGGGGAAGTCTTTCTTTCTTAAAGTAACACTCAGTTGTTTTGCCAAAAGCTGAAGCTTAACCCATGCAATGGATAGTGGGAGCAGCGCACAGGAAAATCAGATGGCTTTTCTCCCCGTTTACTGAGAAGCCGTGATCCTGCAGGGTCTGGATGGTGAGATGTAGGTCCCGCTCTGCCTGACTGGGGGATGATGACTGGATCAGCACATTGTCCAGGTGGCATTGTAGGCGGACTGGATAGGCCCGCAAACATGCCGCTACCATGTCTAGTAATTTGGTGAAGGTGCGTGGAGCTGATGATAGGCCAAAGGGAAGGGCCCGGTATTGCCAGTGACGGCCCACAAAGGCAAACCTGAGAAACCTATGGGATATCCTTATGGGTACATGGAGGTAGGCCTCTTTGAGATCTATTGATGTTAAAAAGTCCCCTTGTCTGAGGCCTCCCAGGATTGAATGCAGTGAGTGCATTTTGAACCTCTTGTACCTTATATGAATATTGAGGTTTTTCAGGTTCAAAATTGCCCTTTGACCCCCCCCCCCGAACTCTTGGGTATCAGAAAGAGTATTGAGAAAAACCCCAAACCCCTTTGACCAATCGGTACCGGTTCTACAGCTGAGATATCCAGCAAATGCTGAATTTTGGTCTCCATCATGGCCCTTTTGGTGGTCTCTCTGGGTACTGGACACTGAATGAAATGATGATGGGGTCTGGAACAAAATTCTAAAGTTAGTCTGAGAGTCACAGTTTGTAAGGCCCACACGTCTGTGGTGGAATCCCTCCACTGGTCGGCAAACATCTGTAACCTGCCGCCAATAGGGATGTGGGCCCAAGAGTCACTTGGAACGGTGGTAGGGGCATCCCCCCGAACCCCTGTATGGGCACCTGGACTGTGGTTGCCAAGATCTGTATTGGAAACCTGACCTGTCCTGAGATCTGTCTCCTCCCTGGAAATATGGTCCCTGAGACTGCGAGGTGGGGAATCCCTCCTCTGTATTCTGAAAGGGCTGCCTATAATAAGAAGGAGTTGATCTCCTATCATATCTCCTATTCAACTGGGGTAGAACTTTCTTCTTGTCCTTCCCTTCCACCAGGATGGGATCTAACACATCTCCAAACAGTTGTTGTCCCTTAAAAGGTGCAGCCGTCAGCCGCCCTTTAGACCTGGCATCTGCTTGCCATTGGCACAGCCCTAACAAACGTCTAGATGCCACATTAGAAACTAGAGCCCTAGAGGCAAATTTTGCAGCAGTAATAGAGGCATCTGCTGTGTATTCTGTTGCAGCAATCAGCTTACTAAGATCTTGCTGGAGGTGGAGATCCTTTGGGGGAACCCTGGCCTGAAGCTGCTTGAACCATAGGAGCGATGTTCTGGCCATAAAGGAAGCCGCTGTAGCAGATCTAATCGCCCAAGCAGCAGCCTGATGAGTCTTACGCGTGGCCAAATCTGCCTTCCTATCCTCTGACTTCAACCCTTCTGCGTTATCGAGGGAAGAATAGAAGCAGAAGCCAAATTAGTCAAGGGAGAATCCACTGTAGGAATTTGGAGAAGATCCTTAAGTTCCTTCTCCACTGAATACATCTTTTTATCCATGCCACTAGGAGGAGGAACAGAGGTAGGATGTTCCCACTGTCTTTTAATTGTATCCACAAAAAATTGTGGAGATGGAATAACCTCCTGAGTAGTGACCTGTTCTGAAAACAGCTGAGAATCCTTAGGAGCTGAAGCAGATTTATCCACTTGGCCCATATTAGCAGTCATTTTAGCCTTAAGCAATAAAGTTCTGAAAAGATGAGGGCGGAATAAACCAGAGTAAACTGATTTGTCATGAGCAATGCCCTCATCCCGACATCTCAAATTCACCTAATTCCTCCTCACCTTCCAGTGAATCCTCACTGCAAAGGGATTGAGTATCATGATAGGATTCTTCCCTGTAATCCCTATGCCTAGGTGGCTGAGTCACAGGGTCTGCCCTGGAAGGCCCTGGATGGGAAGGAGCCAAAATACCTCTCTGGGCTAGTGCCTCATCAATACCCTGAGTAATGGTTTGCACAATGACAAAATGTAATTCTGAGGACAAACTTTGCTGCACTGGCTCCAGTGGGCGGAGTCCTGCTGCTGTGGGTGTAAAGGTGGCCGAAGGCACAGAGCCCTGTCTGCCTGGCACTTGAGAAGTCTCAGAAGGGGGCTGAACAGTGGGTAAGACATAACCTTCCTGAAAAGGAACATCTTGAAACCCATGTTGTTCCTGAATAATAGTGGGAGACCAGTTAGGTTGCTCCTCTTGTATTTCCTGAGTTTGTATAACAGTGGGAAAAATATGAAAAGCCCCACCCTGATCCCTTGAACCCACAGGGGATTTGGGAGCTGCAGCCCATTGTTGAGTTTTTGCAAAATGCTTTTCTAAGGCTTTTTGCCTTCTCAGGGCATCCTTATAGCAGCTACAGAGGATTTAGTCTGTTTAGCTTGGGTGCTAACAGAAGGCTTACTGGATCTCAATCTTGGTTTATTAGTGTTAGAGCCTTCTAGCTAAGATTGAGGAGTAGAAGAACCCTCAGAATCACTGCTAGTGGCCATAATGGACACAAAATGAGAAATTCAACCCAAAGAATAAGGTAAGAAGAAAAAAAGGGATTACTCACTGCGCAGTTCAGGGTTCTTAAATTGCTAAACCGGCAACACGGTTTGTTTGCAATAATAATAAGCAGCAGCAGCAATAGTAAGGGCACCCCAGGAGTTAAGGAGACAAAAAGAGCTGCTATACAGACTCCCAGGCCACAAAAACACTGAACCAAAGCA
This sequence comes from Masticophis lateralis, assembly GCA_030761175.1. Lineage (NCBI taxonomy): Eukaryota > Metazoa > Chordata > Lepidosauria > Squamata > Colubridae > Masticophis > Masticophis lateralis. The sequence continues at coordinate 192,819,494 of JAUDYJ010000001.1, read as the reverse complement.
GGAAACAAGTTTTACTTGCGTGATAAGGAGAATGGAAGGCTCCCAGATTGCAGATCTTTGTCCAGCTGCTTTTAAAAGAATATTCTGCTACGTTGTAAGCCCAAACAAAATGGCTGCCGCCAACAAAATGGCGGCTATCGGCCACGTGGTCAACGCTCTCTCTCCAGTGATTTGCGGCACTCCAGCAGCAATACGGGGCGAAATCTGAAGCCTCGGACCTCTCTGAGGCTAACAATGACCTCCTCACGATCCCAGCTGCAATTGTAAATCAGGGAGCAATGGCCGCCACCACAGCGATCTTATCCCTGCCTTGCAGAGCACACAGCATTGACTCACAGCTCACTCTCAGTGTCTCAGCTACCCAAGCCAATTTTAAAGAGGCTCTCTTTTTTTTGTATTTAGCCAATTATATATTGAAAGAGATAGTAAATAACTTAAATCTTAAGTAAAATTGAAGAACCAACTCTAATAAGTCTTTCCTGTCTGACTGAGTTGGAAAAAACTAAGGTTCGGCCGAAAGGAGGAAGGCGTGGCCATAGAAATTCCAACTCAGTGATGTCATAACTGACTGATATGAACCCATGCTTGGACTCTCCAAGTAGGGCACAGGAGATTAGCACAAAATATCATGGGCTGTCCCCTGACCTCACTAGATGAAATTGCTAGGACTCAATGTCTTAGCAGGGTGAGGAAAATCCTCAGGGATGATTCATTACTCTCCTACCATCATGCAGGAGACATAGAAGCATAGCCAGTCAAACAAACAGCTGAAAAATAGCTTATATCTGTGGGCTGTCAGACTTCTGAATGCAATATAACACCATAACTACTTAGCATGATAGACTTGCAGGGCTAGCACAATGTGCAATATGTCTACACTGGTGTAATATAATATAATATAATATAATGTTATGTTATGCACATATGTATAAACGATTGTGTGTCTATTAGTATGATTTATTGGGTTAGGGGTATTTTTTTCTTCTTTCACTTATGAATCATTGAGCTATATTTTGTGTTTGGGGGGGCTGCACTAAGGGAGGTTCATCCAATCTCATTGTACACATGTTGTGCATTGACAATAAAGGTTTGAATTGAATTCTTAATAATATGATAGATTAATTTACCTGAAAATAAAATCATTACACAGACAATCATAATGAAGAATACAACTCAGGAGGACACAAAAAATACAAAAGTAGAAAAAGTGATCTATGTTCCTATAGGAACTTGTAACTAAATGTACCAATTTTAAATGTGATTGAATTCAATTTCTGGAGAAGTCAACAAACGTTTTTGCAAACAACAAGACAGACATGACACTTTATCAAATTATAAGAGGTTAATGTGTCTATCCAACAGAAACTGAGTCACTGTAATACAGATTTCAAAGAGGATGCATTCAAGACAGAAATCAATCACTGACCTCAGAGTTTTTACAAAGGTTTACAATGCCTTTTCCCATTCAGAGATATTAGGTTTTTATTTTAATGACAATAATTTTAATGTGAAAAACTGTAAAATCTCAAGCAAATCTAAATCAACTGAAATATACATATACACACAGATGGGCATGCTTGCACAAACACGAATACATGCCAAGATCTGCAAAAGCAAAGAATCTGGCAAAACCAAAAGAATATTGTAAGGCAACGATAAAAATCAAGTGTGAGAGCAAAGTTATAAATGTGATTAGGAATCCAGAAGAAATTGAACTAAAACTTCGATGCTTTTATCTTTGGTTAGCAAGATTAACAACTTGATTGTCATATAAGCCTAAGTGGGGAAAAATGATTAAATATTATCATGTAGTATTTATCTTAATTGTACTCAAAACACAATCACTGGTTGTAAGTAATGAAATTAATGCTGTGTCCTCATAAATTACCCACATGGATTAGAGTCACTAATAAAAACTGGCAACCCTGATCTAACTCAGACTCTCTCCATCTCTGGGAGAGGGGACATGGGATAACACAACCTTTAATCAGCTTTCGCTAAAAGGTCATCTTGGGCAAGAATATCTTCATCTTTTGTTCACAAATGGCAGAGTAGCTTCAAGGGCTTGTCTATACTGTTTATCTGGGATGAGATGACCTCCCATGGCTATTTGCTTACATTTGAAGTCTACTGGCAATGTCTTCTTGAGAATGTTGCATTTATCAATGATTTATTACCTGACAAGCCCAAGGCTGCATCTGCAGAACAATTTCCCTCATTTGATATGATTGATGCTGAATTGCATAAACCTTTGTTGCTAGTTTGAAAATGACCAGGGTACCTAGGCTTTTGATGGACTGGCACTCTTCCACCTACTATTACTGCTTGGTGATAGGATCTAGTATTGTGCAGTTTTTAAGTTGTTTATGATTTAAAATACAGGTTGTCAGAGACGTTAGCTTAATTAATCTATTCTAATCCACATTGACTGGAAATCTGTGCACACAGCTGGAAAGAATGGTTTTTCTTGACTCTTTTGTTATTGCAGTTACAACTGTTTAAATATACAGAGTCTTTCTTTAGCTACTGCCTAGTTTAGCAAACATTTTCAGTTACAACAGTGATGCAAAAGTAACTCTGAAGACATTTACAACCTCTGCAGGTCTGTAAGCAGAGGAAAGTTGAACTTAACAGTATCAGCATAGTTGTGGTTTCACTTTGCGATTACTTTGCTTGATGAACAAGTTGCTGGTCCAAATTGTGACAATTAAACAATGCCTATCTGCAGGCGTCTTATCTTTCTACCAGAGTCAGAAGTCGGAGGTGAAAAATGAATTCCAGCAAAAAATAAATAATTACCACAAAGAGCTTATGTAGACTTATAAATTTTCCTATTTCCATTACCCTTCAAAATGGTACCATCAATAACCTTAATTATAATAGCCTAGTATTGCCAAAAAAAAAAAAAAAAAAAAAAGTATATCACTTTAAAAAGGGCTAATGAATCAAGGTGGCAAACTTACAACTAATTGTAACTTTTAACATTGAGAAGTGTTTGCTACATTAAAAATAAGTTTCTTTACAGATACATTAGCATAATTGAAGCTAATGACAAGACTCTATTGTATTGGTAGGTTCCATAACTTACCAGACTGCTATAAAGTTATTGAAAATACTCTATTTTAATTTTTTGTATTTGTATTTATTTATGAACTAAAATTACCCTCCCCCCAACTTCTTTAATCTTCAAGTTTAACCTTTAACCTTAGCTGGATAAATAGAGAAGACTAGAGTGAAAAAGTATCAATATATAATCACTTCACACAAACCTCCTTCATTGGGGAGAAAATTCGAATATATCTCCTTTAGCAAGCAAGGAAAAGAACAATGGGGCAATGAACAGATGTAGGAACTTGTAGCAAAAACTTGCGTGCATGTATAGATGAGTTTTCTTCACACGTAAGACTGCCAGTTTCATTTGTTCTTTGAAAAGCGGACAAAAGACTGTAATGAATTTGGGTCAAGCTCATATACTTAAGGTGTGGTTGTGGGAAAGTCTGAAGCATCTAAGACTTGGCACCTAAAGTCCAATTAGCATTCCCCTAATGTATTAACAGACTACCTCCTCCCATATCCTTTCAAAGTTACTCCACCCTGTCATTCTACCTGACTTGTGCAAAGCAATAATATTGAAGTAAGCTAAAAATGAACAATTGTACATATTCCATTAGAACAGAATGGGAAATCTTTGAAATTTAGCAAAGGCATTGGTGAGAGGAAATTAAACTAAAAATAAAAAGCATTGTGCACTAAAAAAAACATATGGTTGGGAGCAAGCAGTTCAAAACAGTGTGTAGCTATGCTAAAATCCAAGAATTACTGAAGGGGTCCATTTGTCACTTGCTTCCTCCCACCCACCCCTACTACACACACAAGAAATTTTATTTTTGGCACAAAGAAGTCGGACTTAGACTAAACAATACAATAAGATGAAAAGAACTATGGTTACAGCACTTAGACTCTTTTATCTTAGAGAAGATGTATTGTAGTTTCACAGCAATATGTCCATGCACCCGCCAATAATATTTATAAATATTATATTATTTATTACTACAAGATGCAATCATTCTACCAAGTTAGAATCAATTCATCCTTAAATGCTGTAATTCTAAGAGCCACTGGTTGGTTGAATTTCAGAATTCATGAGGGTATCCCAGTATGGATGATCTGATTGGACAAGATCATTTGCTGAAAAGTGAACAAAATGAATGAAATGAAGATCACATTGGAAAATATCAAGTGCCTTCTATACAAAATCTAAATGTAATAGAGTTCAGGGTGCATCTTTGAGGTTTTCTTTAACATGAATCTCTTTAGTTATAGAGAAAACAAAATACAAAACAGATGATCAATTAAAGATCTTAGTCTCATTGAACAGCAGTGAATTTGTTTCACTATTTTTAAATTTTAAATATTTAATATAGTTCTAAGCTGCGTTAACAGGAAGGCAATGTTAATACTGACCACTTGTTCAGCAGGTGTTCAAAGTTATCATGCCATGGAACAAACTCTACAACCAGTTCACTGCAGCCATTGCAGTATCCCAAGAGTCACATGATCACTATTTGATCATGCAGCATACATATGTGTTTACAAACAGTGCGGCATCCCATGATCATCATATGCCACCCTCACAGTCAGCTTCTAACAAACAAAGCCATGGAGAAGCTGGCAGGAGGTTGTAAATGGGGGTCATGGGATGTTGCCCTTAACAATTGTAACCAGAATTGATGAACTGACATTGTAATTTGGGCATGATCATGTGGTATTTCACTTTATAACCCTGTTGCTTAGTGATGGAGTTGCCAAGCCCAACTGCAGTCAGTAAGTAAGTGGGGACTACTTGTATTGCAAGAAATATTTGATTGATCAGTTATGAACCATCATGGTCAAAATACCGAAGGCAAAAGCAATAGGTATATATTTATGCAAAGGTGATAAGCAATCAAGTTTGCTACTGTAATGTTTTAGAAATATTGCTAAGAGCTTACAGTTATTTCATGCTGGGCTTTATAAGTTGCTGCACATATGGGGCTAGACTTGGATATGGGTGCAATGACTAGGTACTATTTGATAATAAGAGACATAATAATAATTTAGATGACAAAGTTTGAATTACAAAAAGTGAACCCCATCTTTCTAAAGCTATTCATGGTAACTTAAGTTACAGCTAGCAGTTTTGACTAGTACCTGACTTATGTGGCAAACGAGTTCCTTAAAGAGAATCTTATTAAGCTGCTCCATTAACAAAAGAGATAGTACATTAAAGTGAATTCAAAATAAAGCTCTAAGGAACTATGAGGTTATGAGTTAATTAGACAGTTCTTTACTAGTATTTCAGTCTCCAAGACCTAAGATTTCTGGGTATAAGATTTATATCTGTTTCCAAATCTACACTCATAACTCATTATTTAAGAATCTCTCTAGTTTCCTTATATTTCATTAATGGTAAAAACTCTGATGAAAGACCACATTCTGTCTGATGAGACTTTCTTCCAGTCTGACTGATATTTGTCAAGCCTACTGGGCAAAAGTTTAGCTCCACCACCACTGAAAATCAAACTTCATTTTCCTTTTTAGGCAGTTCTACCTCTCTTCAGAAGTTTGCATGAAGGACCTCTCTAGAAATCAGCAGTGCTGCTTTCAAAAAATGTTGAATAACCTGACTTTTGAAAGTGCTGCTTTCAAAAAATGTTGAATAACCTGACTCCAGTAGAGGTGGAGTAACTCTATGTACGTGAAATTCACAGACGAACTGTGCCAAATACTTGGCTGCAAAGAGTTTGACAGCAGCCAAATTACAAGAATTAGTACTTTTATTCCATTCTGTACAAGTCAGAGTATTGTATATCTATACTAATTCCAAATCTGGGCAGCAATATGTAAGCAGGAACTGGACAAATTACAATGCATCCAGAAAAATGTTAAGACAGCTAAGCTTTGAGAGAAAAAGAAACTAAGGGAAAAGACAATGCTGTGCTTGTATAACTTATAGTTAGCCTTCAGAACATGGGAGAGTCATTCCCTATTGATCCAGAAAGCAGAAATAAAACAAATGCTTGGAAAATGAAGGAAATAATTTTGGCTACTTATTAGCAAGAGACCACTAAATTCAAGAATTCAAGAATGGGACCAACCAACCAACCAACCATACTCAAAGTTTAGTCCTTAATGAAGTGCATCTACATGGAGGAAAGTATGTAGTGGGGCACCTCAAGGCTCTGTCTTAGACCCAGTACTCTTCAATACCTTCATCAAAGATTGAAATAAAGGGATAGATAAGGAACTCATCAAATCTGCAGACAACACCAAGCAGGCAGGTATAGACAACATTCCAGAAGATAGGCTGGAGATACAGAAGGATCTTGACAGACTTGAACACTGGGCCCTATCTAACAAAATTCAATGATGAAAAAAGTAAGGTTCTACATTTAGGTAAGAAAAATCAAACAAACAGGTATAGTAAAGGTGGTACCTGGCTCAGTAGAAGTAATTGCAAGAGGGATCTTGGAATCCTAGTGGACAATCACTTAAATATGAGCCAGCAGTGTGCTGCAACTGCCAAAAAAGCCAACACATTTCTAGACTGCATAAACAGAGGGATAGAATCAAGATCACATGAAATGCTAATACTACTTTATAATGCCTTGGTAAGATCACATTGGGAATACTTCATCCAGTTTTAGTCACCATGATATAAAAAAGATGTTGAGACTGTAGCAAGAATACAGAGAATACAGAGACTCTAGAAAGAATACAGAGAAGAGAAACAAAGATAATTGGGGACTGGAGGCTAAAATGTATGAAGAACAGTTGCAGGAATTGGGTACATCTAGTTTAATGAAAAGGATTAGGGGGTGACATGATAGCAGTGTTCCAATATCTAAGGGGCGGCCATAAAGAAGGGGTAGTCAACCTATTCTCGAAAGCACCTGGAGGCAGGACAAGAAGAAATGGATGGAAAGTAACCAAGGAGAGGAGCAACCTAGAACTAAGGAGAAAATTCCTGACAGTTAAAAGAGTTAATCAGTGGAATAACTTGCCTCCAGAAGTTGTGAGTACGCCCACACTGAAAGGGTTTTTTTAAGAAGAGACTGAACAACCAGTTGTTTGAAATGCTATAGGGCCACATCAGGGTTGTGTTTGACCTTGGAGGGCTGGAGTGGGCATGGCCATGGTGGGTGTAGCCAGCTGATGTCACTCCTGTTGGGGGCGCTCTGCCAGCAAAAACAGGCTCCCAAGCTCCATTTCTGCTGCTACGGCCTCCTGCAACTCTCTGCCAGTAAAAATGGAGCTTGGGAAAGGGGCATGCAGCCCTCCCAATCTCTGTTTTCACTGGCAGAAGCACTGCAGGCTGGTCCTTTGCTGTTTCCAGGGCAGCCCCAGAGACCAGATCTGAACATCCTGTGGGCTGGACCTGGCCCTCGAGCCTTGAGTTTGACACCCCTGTTATAGGGTCTCCTGCATAACAAGGTGTTGGACTAGAAGACCTCTAAGGTCCCTTCCAACACTGTTATTCTGGTATTGTGACCAGACTTAAATTGATTGAAGTCAGACAATTATATGTGGAATCTGGATCTGGAAACAGTTAAGCAAATGTTTTGGGCGGACTTGCTCTGGAGATATTTATACAGAAATGAAACAGTTAAGGGAAGCTTATTGCACACTCTATTACACTATTGTAATTACACACTGTATATCCTCCATAAGAAAAAGTTGGGCTAGATAATTTCTATTACAATTCTGCTTGTTGGTTCAAAATATTCCAGTTGTTAATTGATTAAGATTCTATATTGTTTCATGAAGTTATGTCATAACAGGGTGGAATGTTGTTTCTAAATGATTCACACAGTGGGGATTTTTAACAGTTCGCATGTAGAGAGGCAATTTTCTTAATGAAATCTTCCCACACTGTTTGAGGCACAGCAGATGAATGTTCAAGTGTGTGTGTGGGGTACTGCAATAGGCACATATCACACAAGCTCTGTATTATAACATAAGTGACTTTGTTGGATATTTGAACCTAAGCAAAGCTAGTCCTAGTTTGTTTGGATAGAACTATATTAAAAATGTGGGCTAAACTGTGAATTAAAAAGTAGTAACAACCCCTTTGCATGGACTCACTAAGAGAGAAAATTACAACAATAGAGAATATAGTTCTGCAATTTTTAGGAGAAACCCTCCTATAAGATTATCTCTTACAATATTAGACAACACAGTATCAACAATAGAGACTTTCAAGTTTCTAGCTTTTATCATATCTCAAGACTTAAAATGGACACCTAACATCAAAACGTCATCAAAAAAAGCATAACAAAGAATGTTCTTTCTGCACCAACTCAGAAAGCTCAAACTGCCCAAGGAGCTGCTGATCCAGTTCTACAGCGGAATTATTGAGTCTGTCATCTGCACCTCCATAACTGTCTGGTTTGGCTCTGCAACCAAACAAGACAGACACAGACTTCAATGGATAATTAGAACTGCAGAAAAAACAATTGCTACCAACGTGCCTTCCATTGGGGACCTGTATACTGTAAGAATCAAAAATATCTACAGACCTCTCACATCCTGGACTTAAATTGTTTCAACTTCTACCCTGAAAACGAAGCTATAGAACACTGCACACCAGAACAACTAGACACAAGGACAGTTTTTTTCCAAATGCCATCACTCTGTTAAACAACTAATTCCCACAACACTGTCAAACTATTTACTAGGACTATATTACTATTATTTGTCTCATCCTTCCTATTACCTATGTCCTTCTTCTTATGACTATAACTTTGTTGCTTGTATCTTTATGATTTATATTGTTTTATTTAGTTTCCTAGTATGATTTTGATTGCTTATTTAGTATACTATGAGTATCACTAAGTGTTGTATTTTATGGTTTTTGATGAATGTATTTTTTATGAACATTGAGAGCTTTTGCACTGAAGACAAATTCCTCGTGTGTCCAATCACACTTGGCCAATAAAGAATTCTATTCTATTCTAAAATCTTTAATGCAAATCATCATGTTCATGCTATATCATTCACATAATAAACCAGATCAAAGGAGGCATTTGATACAGGAGGTACAAAAGCTTTATTAGGTGCCCAGCAAAAGAAAATATATTCCTTTTTGTGATAATATCTTTGATTTTTTTTACAAGGGCTGCCACATTTGAGCAACAAAAATACATAACACTGATGGTAGCAAAGAGGAGTTTTTGTGCATCTCTGCTGCTGTATTATATAGATTGTATATTGATAGTTGCAACCCGGATCCAATACACTATTTACATACTTCTTAATTAACTTGTTAAATGAGGAGACTTACCATGGAAGTGCTTGTAATACTCATTAAAAGTAACCCTTCAGTTTTAAAACAAAAATATTATCTGTGAATATGCCATACACCCCCACCCAATACAAATGTGTATGAAGGAAGAACAAGGCGTTGTCCTCCCAAGGCATTGCCATATATACAGCAAAACAAAAAGCAAAAAAACCCTGAAAACACCCAAAATGTTATTATTAAAAGTTTTTAATCTGAAGACCAACAATACTGTTGAAGTAACGTGATTGGGAGAGATATCAAAACTTAAAAAGGTATCGGGCACAGAATCTGTGGTTTCCAGTAGCTGTAAGATATTAAAACCATTGTTAGGGCAAAGGAATGCATAGGATTGTTGGAATTTACATAGTGTTGTTCTGTAACATGCTATAAAGATCATGTAAAGTCAAGGGTGTGTAGAAACAGTACCTATTTCTCAGTCTGTGCTGCCTTTTCCAGAATTCATGTGGCCCTTTAACAGGGACCATTTACTGATCAGTTCATTCCCTCCTTGCATTGATTCCCACTAATTTGAACTGTGATTCAGATGATTGTAAGGGCACAGATGAATCCCCAAGTGGTCTCAGAGAGAGTGTTAACAACCAGATGACTGCAAAGAAATACTGCCTTCCATTCCCTTCCCCACCATCCTGTCAGGACCTATTCTCCCACACCCCACCCCACCCCACCAATCACAACTGATAACGCTTCTTGGGTGAGAAGTGAAACTTCTTCTTCCTGAAGGAAAAAAACCTAGCCCAGTTGTCTTTTGAAAAAGACAACTTCAGTCAAACAACCATGTTTGGGAGGAACACCAACATGGATGGAGGTAATTGGTAGTAAGCCTTTCTTACAAAAGTACTGACTTTGATAGATACTCAAACATACTACAATGCAACACTGGAGCTGCTTGTCATGCAAAACTTTATAGGAATGTAGTTTTATACAACAAAGATATCAACGAGAAGAGTGAATGGGGATTCATTTACAGGATCTGAAATGACATTTTTTAACACTGCCACAAAGTCATGTTGTAAATATGCCCTACTACATAGATACACTCATTTATTAAGCCTATTTTCATTTGACTCTGCCCATCTCACGAGATCTAAACAAGGGGCCCTACTCCGGGCCCCTTCTATGAAACGCTGACATCTAGTAGGATCTAGGAGACATGCCCTCTTGGTTGCAGTGCTTGCCATCTGGAACAACATACTCCCAATTTTTGGATTGCCCTAATCCTGTTGGTTTTCCATAAGCCCCCCCCCCTTTTTTTTTTGCCCTAGGCACCAGATCAGGTTGCTGGATGTAGTGGCCGGAAATTGAATTACTGTTGGTTGGCCTTGGTTATGACACATTTTCCTTGGTTGTTTTTTTTTTTTAAACCTCGTTGGTTTATGTTTTTGGTTTGACATCACAATTTTAAAGATGGTTAGCATATACGATAAATAAAACAATTAAATAAAGACATATCCAAAATCAATATCCTCACAGATAGCAAAAAAAAAAAAATGCTTCACTTAGCAATAAACTGACATGGCTTGAGGAATTAGATTAACCAGTGAGTGCCTATACTGTATGTGTGTGTGTGTGTTTTCTAGCTTTGGAAAGCAAGTTAGATTTTTTCATTTTACACCTCCCACCCCTTGTGATTTAAATTACACTGATTGAAATCCTTCCTTCCTAAAATGTAATTATAGGGCTGGGTTTAATTAGAAAAAAATAGAGTTAGGTTCTTGCACAGTCATAATGCTCTCTGATTTGGTTTACGCAAGCCATTTCGCTAGATTTAATTCAGTCACAGGACTGTTATCAGGAGGAAATAGATAACAGATAGTTCAGTCACAGGACTGTTATCAGGAGGAAATAATCCCATTTAATCTTCCATCAGTTTATGACAATCAGAAACAATCCTTGGCCTGGCTGATGCTATACGAGGGCATGGAATGGACAAGGATGATAGAAATCATTATTTTGCTAGACTTGAGAAAAAATCTATTGTCCTACAAAACAGGTCTTTAAGCCGATCCTACTTTTCCTCCTCTAACTGAGAAATAGAAAAATAGAACTTTTCCGGAAATTTTTAAATGGGAGAAGTACAGGAAATAACATTTCTGTTTCAAGTCAAATACGTTTATTACAGTTAAGACCAGGGGCCAGAATCAGTTAAGAACACTCAAGGAATATCCAGTTAAAAACTCTAGAATAAAATAATAAATAATATTTTATCTGTTATTTATTATTTTATTCTAGAGTTTTCCTTGAGTGTATTCCTTGAGTGTTCTTAACTGATTCTGGTCTCTGGTCTTTGATTGTAATAATCTTACCTGACTTGATATTTCTGTTGCCTAAGAAAGACAACTGAGAAAAGCTAATGAGCTTCCTTGTAAAAGGTGAAGCAGTAAAAGGGAAAGACGATTGAATAAGAAAGACAATTGCACAGATTTTGTTGAATAGTGTTTAGTTTTGAATTAAAAATGATGATAAAAGTACTGACATCTTTGAACAATACATTTTACTGCAGAAAGCAAGGCTATGTAGTCACCCTAAAACAGAGATCTTTAAACATGGCAGCTTTAAGACTTGTGGACTATGCTGGCTGGAGAATTCTGGGAATTGAAATCCACAAGTCTTAAAGCTGCCAAGTTTGAAGACCTCTGCCCTAAAAGCTACTACTGCATCCTTCCAAGGCAACAAAATATAAGAATTAACTGAGATACAGTATTTAATTCTGAAGGAAGAGTTCAACTCGCCCTTGTGCTACAAACATACCAGTTTTTTTTCCTGCTAATGCTACTTACTATACACAGTAAGACTATTGTTAGATTCAGAGCCTCTCCAATGGGGACAGAAGGAAAATGTTTTGCTACTGGGTGAAAAGCATGGGTGAGCTTTTCATTCTATTTATATTCCATTTGCTGAATTTTCTCTATTTGAGTTTTTTAAGTAACTCAAGGCAGTGGACATATATCATATTTTTCTTCCAATTTTCCCTACAACAACAATCCTTTGAGGTAAGTAGTCAAAGGTGGGACTAGAACTCATGCTCTCTTCCATATCTTCTCTACTATGTATAAGGCTCTTGTGATATGAACCAATTAAAATCTGAAAAGTTTGGATATTTACCGATACAGATCATTCAGGAGTGGGATGGCTGAAATGAAGATGGATGAGTTAATTTCTATTTTGAAAACATTAGAAATATCTAGAACCAAGTTAAGCTTTATTAAGTACCTGAGAATCACAAAACTCTTGAATTTAATTAAAACTGAGCTTTGGCAAGAACAGTATGCTATATCCTGTAACAATGATGACAATAGAAGTTTTTCTGCAGTTACTGTTGTTCAGAGTTGGTAGATTGTAATAGCTATAAATCTTGTAAATAGATTAATCAAGTAACAAACATCAATCTTCTCAAATGAAAATTGAGCAAGATCAAGATTAGATTCTGCCATTTGGGAAATGAAGTCATAACCTTAAGTCATGGATCTTTCTTCTTCCCACCCCACTTCTCTCAAGGGCAAATAACTATGTTTATTGCACATTGTCTTGACACTTGCTAAACTAGCCACTTAGGCGTCCTGGAGAAAGTCATCAGATTTCCAGTGTTGAAAAAATTGCATTAATACCAGACCAACAATCAAATAAGTAAACAATACCCAATCAAGGGATTACACATTCAGAAAACAATTAAACAGTATATACAGTATATAAAGATTTCTTATCTTTAAGAAAACAACCAAGCTCAGAGAACACCAAGGATCCACAGTGTTGAAAAAAGTGAGTTTTATCTATTAGCCCAATTAGCTTCAACAGAAAGGGGGTGTTATATTTTCTCTACCTTAGGCAGTAAGGTAGACCTAGAGCAATCCTCAGGAGGATGGCAACAAGTGTGGGTGAAGTCCTGCATGGATAATCTGAATTATTAGTTCAGTTATATCTGGGGATTCACCACCAATGGTTTAGAAGAAAGAGATAATACCAGGTACTCCTTCCCTTCCATCTTTCAAACAGAAGATACTATTGTGTAAAGAAATCTGGGATAGTTGTATTGGTGAAATTAAATTCAAATGTTCCTCCTCATGTTGGCTGAGAATTTGCGGAATCATTAATCCAACTATCTCTACATCATTAAATAACAAAAGCCTCAACTAGTTCCTATTTCAAGGACCACAAGCATTAAAATGCAGTACGAATTTCCTCATTTTAGAACTCATTTTTCACTCATTCATTTATATCCTATATCACTGGTTCTTAACCTGTGGTCTGTGGATTCGGGAGGCCACGATATCATCAAAGGGGGTCCATGAAGGCTTGAAGAAATGTTATGATTTAAATCTGGAGTTAAGTCTTGGGTATCCATGACCCTGGTCCGTGGCCCAAAAGATATTTAAAGTGGGTACGTGGTGAAGAAAGTTGAGAACCACGATCCTATATTTACTCTAGGAATTTAATAATTAACAGAATAATTAGAATTCTCATTCTCATTTTAGTTTCACAATAACTCAGTGTAGTAGGTTAGGCTGAAAGATAGCATTGGGCTCATAGCCATTTAGTAAGCCTTCTATCTCAGTGGACTTTCTTATCCAATATTGTAATCCAGTCGCAACTGAGTTAAATAAGCAGCTCCATATGAACTGGGAAAGAGTATTAAATCTTTCCCTCTCTGTGTAGTTTATTTACAAATAGGAATGTTTGGGGAATTCCTCTCTATCATATTCTGACAAAAAAAAAAGATGAATTTAGTACTTCCCAGACTTGAATATCAGAAGGCTTTTTCCTAATTTTGCAGTAACTTTTAAAAAACACACACATAAATTCACAATTTATGGATAAAATAGTTTTGAAATTATAAAATGGAATACGATATTTCTTATTCCGTCAGAATGTGGAATTGGGACAAAATGGATTTATGAATGAATATATACAAAACAAAGTCCGGAAATGAACATTGGTTCTCTCTGTTTGGATTCTCATTAAAGAAATAATATAGATGAAGATACAGGAAATTTGCACAGATCTTTCCAGGACCAATGAATGGAAATCACCGCATAAGCAAAATCTGTTTATGCCATTTCTGGCAAGGTCTTTCCTGAATGGATGCTAACTTCTATAAAGTGAATTCTGTTCACTGCTTTGGCTTGAAGTATGGTGGTATATGCTTCGGTGCATCATAGCATATTGGTATAAAATAAATTTATGCTGGATTTCTTTTCTGTTCCTAGACAAAGATAGATCTTCCAAAAGTAATATTTAGAACAAAATTTTCCTGCTAGGTTTAATAGGTTTGGTTTAGCTGAATTTTAGTTTTCCCTCCAGTTTCACTTGACTTTCTTATCCAGATCTTACTTCCAGCCCTGTGCTCAGCTCTTCTAAAATAAATGATCTAGAACATGTAGTCAGTTCAGCACTTCTCATATTAACAGGACAGGAAGAAACTAATATGCTTAGTAATTAAATGAATAGTTCCATATGAAATTTTTAAACTGGCATTTGATATTAAATCATCATATTTCATGGGTTTCTATAATCAGAGTTGTCAGGCTGAACCATTCAGATACAGCAGTCCTCGATTTACAGCCATTTGTTTAGCATACATTTTAAGTTATAATGAAAAAAGTGTAAAAAGTGACTTATGACTAGCACTGATTGTCATTGCAGCATCCTCATAGTCACATGATCATGATTTGGGTGCTTGCCAACTGTAATGCATTTATGATAGTTGCAACATCCTGAGCTCATGTGATTTGTGTCCTACTCAGCTTACTTTTGGCAAGCAAAGTCAAGGAAGCTGGCAGGGAAAATTGCAAGTCAACTTTGTGATGTCTCGCTTATTGATCGCACTGCTTAAGGATGAATTTTCCAGTTCCTATTGTAGTTGTAAAACAAGGATTATTTGAATAACATTCCTATATTCTGATACTCCCCTCTGATCAGGCTTGTATAATTTTCAAACAAGAATTAAACAGGTGACTAGATCCAAGTGCGAAGAGGCCTTCTGTTCAATTAATAACAATAAACCCAGAGTTCTCACTCAAAACAAAAGTGACCAGGCTCAAATTATCTTGCTTTGGATACATTATGTGAATACTTAGCTTTCTGAAGGAAGTTCTAAAGTTGGGAAAGGTAGGAGAAAAGACAAGAGGGTGACTAGCATCAAGGAAGATGGACTCAGTCACTATGGTAATTAGTGCATTTTAGGAAGATCTGAGAGATCAGGTTAGGGACAGATCCTCTTGGAGAAAACATATTATATATGGTTGATAAGATTGATATAAACTTGATGATACAAAATCAACAGAATCATGGGGAAAGAGATCGAGCAGATACAGATTTTTTTTGCCTTGACCAACTATTTTAAGCATGGTATTCTGGTCTCTTGAATGTCAATTTCACATTAAACAAGACAAATTGCTTGTGTGTCCAATCACACTTGGACTTAGAATAAAGCTATTCTATTCTGTTCTGTTCTGTTCTGTTCTGTTCTGTTCTGTTCTGTTCTGTTCTGGTCTGTTCTGGTCTGGTCTGGTCTGGTCTGGTCTGGTCTGGTCTGGTCTGGTCTACTCTACTCTACTCTACTCTACTCTACTCTACTCTACTCTACTCTACTCTACTCTACTCTACTGAGACCTAAATTCAAAACATCAGTCGGGCATAAAGCTCACTAGATGACTTCAGTAGAAACCAGCTGAAATACATTGTCTTCAATTCCTAGAGGAAAGTCAGGGAATAAGTGCAATGTGTTTATGTTACAAATAAACTTTATAAATGTTTTAACCATAATATAGATTTTAACCTACAATAACCACCTTTACCAAGTTTATTTGGCCATTTCTATATCCTGCCTGCTTTTTTCTGCAGATCAAGAGCAAGTCATAGCACTTTTTTCTTTTCTGTTCTAGGATCCAAACTGAGTTGGTCATCAAGACCTGAGGTTTAGCCTTCTGAGCTTTTGGATTCATGTTGGAGCCCATCCTCTGGGAACTTTTCTCTATCAGAGTATGTGCTTTGTACTATTCTATGATATTTATATGATGCCTGGTTGCATATGACTTTTTATTTTGTTGACTGGGGTGTTGATGGGGAGCTATTTTCTGTTCTAGTTTGAATTACTGTGAAAGAGGTGGGATAATTGGGAAACAAAGGCACTGATTCTGACATAATTATTTGTAATAAAATTTATTCCCTAATTTTTGTTGTTGTAAGGAATAATGTAAAGAGACAGCAATGTCTGGAATATAGGAAAGGAGAAAGGACAGTGGATATTAAAAAGAACTAATGACCACCAGGGAGCTAGACTAAATTAAAAACTTTAAGACCATCTAAAAAGAAATATCAATAGCAGGTAATCCTTGACTTACAACAGTTTGTTTAGCGACTGTTCAAACTTAGAACAGTGCTGAAAAAAGTGACTTATGACTGTTTTTCATACTTATGATTATTTATTTATTTATTTATTTATTTATTATATTTCTATACCGCCTTTCTCCCACAGGACTCAAGGCGGTGTAAAAATAAAAGATACATAAACATCATAAAATTGATAATTAAAATTATAGCATAGTTTAGCCCAAATAAATAAAACCCAGAATTATATAAAATTTTAATCATTCCCAGTTAACGTGCTTAGCCCTGCCTGATTGAACAAAAGGGTCTTGAGGGCACAGCGGAAAGCACGGAGATTAGGGATGTTTCGTATATCAGGGGGCAGTTCATTCCAAAGGGTTGGAGCCCTTACAGAGAAGGCCCTCCCCCTGGGAGTCGCCAGTCGGCACAATTTGACTGACGGTACCCTGAATAGTCCCTCCCTGTGAGAATGAACTGGTCGGTGGGAGGCTATTGGTGGCAAAAGACGGTCTCGTAAGTACCCAGGCCCTAAGCCATGGAGCTCTTTAAAGGTGATAACTAACACCTTGAATCACACCCGGAAGACCACCGGGAGCCAGTGCAGCTCGCGTAGGAGAGGTGTTACATGGGTGCAATGAGATGCACCCATAATCACCCGCGCGACTACATTCTGGACCAGAATTATGACCAGTAGTGGGTTCCACTTACCTTCGCTACCGTTTTGGAATCGGGAGCGTGTGCACATTTGCTTCGCACGCGAACTGGGGCGAAGCGGTAGAAACCCAGCACTGATTATGACCATTGCCCATCCCCATGGTCACATGATCAAAATTCAGACACTTGGCAACTGGTTCATATTTATGACGGTTGCAATGTCCCAGGGTCACATGATCAACTTTTGTGCCCTTCTGACAAAAAATGTCAATGGGGAGGTCAGATTCACTTAACAACCATGTTACTAACTTAACAACCGCAGTGATTCACTTAACAAATGTGGCAAGGAAGGTCATAAAATGGGATAAAACTCACTTAACAAATATCTCACTTAGCAACAGAAATGTTGAGCTCAATTGTGGTTGTAAGTTGAGGACTATCTGTAACGGAAGAACTAGGTTTCAAAGTAACTCACATAAAAAACGTATCAATTTATATCTTCCACCTGCTTTAAACTTTTGAAAAAGTAGAAACATAGAAATTGTATTTGGTAATGTAAAGTTCATATTTATCTTTGAGAAAGCTACGGTAGTTCAACTTCTCAGAACAAATATGCCAAGATTGAATTAATAGTAAATAGTTCAATTCAAATAATGAAATCCTGCCTCAGGCTTTTTATCCCTACTTCCAACTTCTTTTTCACACATAGCATTTGTAACTTTAATTTTAGTTTATGGGTGTTTATGCATATTATATACAAACTATATTTTACCTCTCCCTTCTGAGATTATTTAATGGAGTTTATGATAAAAAATAATGAAATATCTATTTTTTAAAAATAATCATAAACAGCTAGTTCTTCCTTGATTTCCAGATGGGTTTGAACACAGCTATGTATTCAAATTGGGTTGTTCTGAATCCAAAACTACGATATAGGAATTTGTTTTTCTTGGGAATTAATGCTAACTAAGGTCAGTCCAGCAACCTGGTTAAGACAATTAGAAGCTGTAAGGAAAAAGGTTATGAGACCAAGGAAGAAGCATGAAAGGCAAATAAGGAGGCCTATCACTCATGCCTAATCTTTTAGAACAGAGGTTGGTAACTTATGACTTTTCTAACCTTTAGCATAATTTTAAAAGCCCTGGGCAATGTATTTATTCTGAACTTTTGTGACAAGTTATCTATTCTTAGGAAAAAAAGAGAAGAGCATGTTTGAAAGAGAAAATGAGAATGTCAGAGAAGGAGAATACTGATACCAATAGAAGACAATAGAGCCAAGGACCCCACAAAGGAATACTGATTCTCCAGTTCAGTTTTCGCTCTGGCTTAAACACCACTATCTTCAACCCCCTCCAAAATTAACCTGGAAGGAATCTAATATGAAAGCAGTTGCTGTTTTAATACAATGATACAGTGGTGGGATTCAAAGTTTTTACCACCGGTTCTGTGGGCGTGGCTTGGTGGGCGTGGCAGGGGAAGGATACTGTAAAATCTCCATTTCCTCCCCACTCCAGGGGAAGGTTACTGAAAAATCCCCATTTCCTCCCAATCAGCTGGGACTCGGGAGGCAGAGAATAGATGGGGTCAGGGCCAGCCAGAGGTGGTATTTACTGGTTCTCCGAACTACTCAAAATCTCCGCTACCGGTTCTCCAAAAGGAAAGAGATGTTTTTTGGGAAAATCTTAATTAAAAATCATGGAACAAATTCAAAACAGTCCAAGTGACATAGGAGCAAATGGGGTGTTGTTGCAAGCCTCCTTTATCTTTCATCCTAGGGCTCGAAAAATAAATGGGATGGCAATCCAAGTTGAGTACATCATCAATGGATTGGGTGGGGTGGAGTGGGAACCAATCAAATTTCCCAGAACAAATAATGAAAGCAGTTAAACATACTTTTGACAGGCTGAGGTATCGGCCTATCAACCACTCATAGAAGCAAGCAGAGACCATAACAGCAATGCATTCACTTCATTGCTTGAGGTAACAGCAAAAACAGATTTCTCTACCTGAAAAGACTAGCCAGTAAACAAAGCAATGTAATTTCTGCATCACTACCAACCCAAAAGCTCAACAGCATAGCTATCTGTAGATATGCATACTGAACATGTCCTGCATATTGTACTCATTTGTATTTGATCTGAAAAAGAAATATAGAAAAAAAATATTTAGTTAGTTGCAGATTATTTCAGAGAATGTTATTCCAAACTTGGTGAACTAGCTGGGTGCCTTATCCAGCAGCTTCTAGAAGGCAGAAACATGTACACAACGAGTTGTACCATAAGGGGCTTAAGCAAATTAATACACTCTAAATGTATTATACTGTAAATGTAACTAATCATAGATTTCAAACATCTGCCCAAAAACATGTTAACTAATTAAGCCTTTCCCTTAGCTCATGCACTCTTTTTTTCCTCCAGAATTATGCATTTTAACAATCACTACTTTAAACAGAGCAGCTATGGAATATAGCCTTTAAAGTAAATATGTTTAAAATAACCATAGTTTGGATTAATCACAGCATGCTGAATTTGGAAAATATGTGGTTAAATCAAATGCAATCTTTGGTGTGCCAAAGAAAAGAGTGAAATGGTATCTTCCTGATTGTCCAGCCTGATTATTTTACCAGGTTGCTGAAGGTACAACAATTGTAAAATACTCACACTATTGTCAGTTCTCTAGCAAAACTATGTCTTGAAGATGTACATTTTGGAGATCAGAAAATTCTTAACAGGTTTATTTGTGCAGTCTTTATTGTAAAATATTGGTTCTTCCTAAACAAACGTATCCTAAAACATTGATTCTCTCTAAACAAATGACAACTATACACTTAATTGTCCTTCGTTGTGTTTGTTGATGTGCACTTCACTGTATGGAAAAGATTAGTCATTTTATCAAATGGGTCTGAGAAAGGAAAAGGAAACTGGCTGTTCTGTTGATGGGGGGAAAGCCCAGGAGTGAAGAAAATGCAAAGATGTTTCCTTCCAAATGTGCAGATTGTGTGGAAAATGAAACTGGAGGTCAGGGTGAGGCAGGCTGGGGAGAGGCAAAGGACAGGCATTCAAAATGATTCAGTGAGCCTGTTCCATTCAGGTAAGTTAGCTGCTGTGTTAAGAAGCCGTTCCAACTTCCTACTGGTGATTGGGATGGGAATCTCATTAGAACGACCTTTCTGTTAAGATTTTTTTTTTCTTTTTCTGCACAATAAAAATCAGCAAGCTATAAATAATCCAAGACAAAGAGTAAGAGTACAGCTTCTGCCTTTTTCCAGGACATTTTTGTAGCTGTTTCCATTTCTGGCCTAAAGAAGGGAAATATGGAAAAATATAATAAAATTAAGTAAGAGCAACGCACAACCTAATTCTACTTCTCTGCTTAGAGACACAGAAGATAAGAAGCAGCTAGGTTTTTGTAAGAGCTGAGCCTGTTTTCCAGACTACAGAAAGTGTTTTAAGTTTTGGTAGTTCTCAAGGCCTTCAAGGGAGATGCCTAGTATCCATTAATTCAGAAAGACTGAAGGAAATAACCTGGAATATACTTTCTATATTTTTTATTTAATTTTTAAATGTATAGATGCATACGCATGCCTCATTTCTTTGCAATGCAGTGGGCACTCAATGTGGATGCAATGTGAAGCATTGCAAGTGCATCTTTGTTGCAGTGAAATTTCTAATCTAGCCATATTATGCTGCCAAAACTAGCTGAGGGAGTGAAATGTCTGGAGCAGCGGTCACCAACTGGTGGTTCATGGACTACTGGTGATCCGCGAGAAAATTTTGGTGGTCCGCAGAAAAATTATTTGCATTTTTTATATTGCACTAAATCAGGAGTCCTCAAACTATGGCCCCTGGGCCGGATATGTGCAATGAATGTTTGTGTTGCTGCAGAGAGTATCCCCCTTCAGCGTCTTTTTGTGTGGGTCAGAGGGGGGCAGAAATTCCAACTTGGGATCTGTTTCAGCCTCCTGGTGTGGGGCTTTGGGCGAAGGCTGGAGGGAAGTGCCACTGGTGGTGAAGAGCCGGAGGGCCTTTTTCTAGTGGGACTGCATTATGGCCTGGAATTGGTTGACCATCTCAGCCCGCTGAGCCACTCCCCCAGGTCTTCCCTCTGCTTGGAAAGCCTATGTTCGTAATCCTCAGTGAGGTGCTTCTGCTGAGCTTCCTTCTCTGTGAAATCCAATTTGAACTGAGCCAGCTATTTTGCTAACTCCTTCTCATGATGGCTGCTTAGCTCCAACAACTGCTTCCAGTTGGGACCCTAAGGGGCCTGGGCAGGGAGGCGAGGAATGGCTGGGAGGGGAGGGGTGAGTATAGGCTGGCGAGGCACCCCTCAATGTGAGCGACATCAAGTTGGCCACGCCCATTCATTCACATGACCACCTACCCATGTCCACCAGCCGGTCATTAGGCAGATCGTATTAGTGGTCTGCAGGATTTAAAATTATGAATTTAGTGGTTCCTGAGGTCCGAAAGGTTGGAGACTCTTGGTCTAGAGTTCTGTAAACTTACTGCTAAATCCTGGTACAAAGCCCAACAGTATTCGCCATATAAAAGACATTTTATTAATCCAATACCGAATATATAAGAAATTAGCAAATTTTAAAAGTTTTCTACAAATGGTTAAGAAACAATTTGACTCATCAAAGAAATCTGTGAGACTATTACATGGACTACTGATTGCTTGGGAAAATGTTCAGTTATGATGGGCATGCGGGATACACTGCACACTGTAAGAACCTCAAGCAGTAATATCTAAGATATCTTCATAGGTTTCAGCTAGTTGTGTTTCTTCCTAAATATAGCCCAGATTGCTGCTTACTTAATATGTGCTAATCATAATTCAATGGAGTCCTAATACCAAATTTTTCAGTAGTCTAGGAATGATGGGAGCTGCTGTCCAACATTTGGAATGCAAAATCTTGTCCACTTCTAACAAAAGCATGAACACATGTTATGATAGGCATTCCCCGGATTATTTCTTGCCTTTTTGAGCAACAAAAATAGACAAGATAGTTTATTTTAAGATCTTTTTTAGACTATGTCCACTCTTGTACTTTCTCCCACCTCTCTCTCTCTCTCTCTCTCTCTCTCTCACACACACACACACACACAGAGAGAAAGGGAGGGAGGGAGGGAGGGAGAGAGAGAGAGAGAGAGAGAGAACTACACAATTTTGCAGCTGACAACATGGTTTGCCAAAACGCCTTAGACTACAGAAACAAGCAGCAATTATACAATTCTGCAGCCTGGGATATCCCCTCCCATAGGTTCTCAGCCAGGATAATTTATTGCTGAGAGTTCTGGGAACAGAGGTTTACACATCTGGATGGCACCAGGATTGGGAAAAGTTGTAATATTGTATGTCCTCGGATCACTCAATGACTAAATGGTAGCTTTTCAAAGAAATATGCTGAAATTATCATTTCAATGAGCCATTTACAATTCCCAGACTATAATTTATGACCTCACATATCCAGCCACTTGTGAGGACTTATGAATAATAACCAGAACATGTGAAATTTCTGAAGTATTGAAGAATATTTTCTATTTCTGAAGTACTGAAGCATATTTTTCCAGTAAGATAATAAACTATGATCTGGGTTAGACATACATTGTGCTATGTGATGTTTTGAAACAGATCAGTGATCAAGCTAGTTGAGTAAACTAGATAAGATGTTAAAGTAGCTCTTCAAGGTTTCAAATAGTGAACTTTTCTGCTCCAAACTGGATATGTTGGAAATAAAATATAACCACTCTGTTCCTTCCTGATTACATCAATTTGCATCAGTTGGAAAGCAGGAGTGGATCAAAATCAATGTCTCATTTCAGTTGCCTGTAAACAGACATTAGAATGTTGGATCTATTGTAGTCGTTCCGAAGGTGCTTTTTCAAGAGACAACTGGACTTTCTGGGGGATTTTTTTCTTTGAAGATGTTTCGCTTCTCATCTAAGAAGCTTCTGGAAGCTTCTTCAGAAGAAACTTCTTGGATTAGAAGCAAAATGTTTTCAAAGAAAAAAAAACAAAACCCAGAAAGTCCATTTGTCTCTGGAAAAAGCACCTTTGGGATAACCATGACCTGGATGATTGAGAATCTCCATAGATCTATTCTACTGTTTTTCCAAACTTGCTAGTTGTCTACGGTTAAACTACGTATCATATGGGGAAGTTCCACTGTGTTGAAACCCACTCCCAGTACCATGATTTTTCTTTTAAAAATTAAAAGAATAAGAAATAAAAATAAAAAAGGTTTTGATGCCACAGTTACTCTTGTAACAACCATCAAGCAATTAAAACAAATCAAGATGCAGCCAAAGTGATTTGAAAAAGAACCCCATCTACTGACTCAATGACTTCCAGAAAAAAAACTTCCTTCCTTCCTTCCTTAAAATTTATATGCCACCCTTCTCCCGAAGGGACTCGGGGCGGCTCACATAATAAAAACAACAATAGTAAAATTCTAAAAATAATGCAAATTAAAATCCCCATAATCGGTCAGGGAATTTGGTAAAAAAGCCATGTTTTCAGGCCAGCACAGAAAGCATGGAGATCGGGAGCCATCTGGAGCTTGGTGGGTAACCCATTCCAGAGGGTCAGTGTGGCCACAGAGAATGTCCTCATCCTGGGGGTTGTCAGCCAACATTGTCTGGCCGACGGCACCCAGAGGAGGGCAGCTCTATGAGAGCGCACAGGGTGGTGGGAGGCAGGTAAAAGGTGGTCCTGCAAGTATCTTGGGCCCATGCCATACAGGGCTTTATAGGTAAGTACCACCACCTTGAAGTGGATCCGGAAGGCCACTGGCAGCCAGTGCAGCTCGCGCAGGAGAGGTGTTGCCCAGGAGTAACGGGAAGCTCCCATAACAACACGGCTGCATTCTGGACTAGCTGGAGCCTCCGGATGCACCTCAAGGGCAGCCCCATGTAGAGGGCATTGTAGTAATCCAATTGAGAGACAATGAGAGCTTGAGTGACTGTGCGAAGGGCATCTCTGTATAGGAAAGACCGCAACTGGTGCACTAGGCGAACCTGTGCAAAAGCCCCCCCCCCCATCACGGCCGTTAGATGATCCGCCAAAGACAGCTGTGAATCAAGGAGGATGCCAAGATTGCGAGCCCTTTCAGAGGGAGTCAACAACTCCCTTCCCATCATAAGTGATGGGGTAACTAGATCAGGAGATGCCGGAATCCACAGCCACTCAGTCTTGGAGGGGTTGAGTCAGAGCCTGTTTCAACCCATCCAGACCCGTACCACCTCCAGGCACTTCGACATCACAGAAAGGATATCCCTGGGTTGATTCAGGGTGGAGATGTACAGTTGGGTATCATCGGCGTATTGATGATACCCCACCCCGAAACTATGAATGATCTCACCCAGCGGCTTCATGTAGATGTTGAAAAGCAGGGGGGAGAGAACCGACCCCTGCAGCAACCCACAGGTGAGGGGCCTCAGGGCGGATCTCTGACCCCCTGCCCAAACGAACTGTGTACGGCCCGAAACCACTGTAAAACAGTGCCCCCCACTCTCAACCCCCGGAGTGGGGGGCACTTTAAATAAAATATTCTGTGTTTAAAACCTTGATGTGGCACACAGGTGGCACTGAGCGCCCTCTCTGATGGCACATGAGCTGTTGCCCCAGTTCAGCTCCACCACACATGCGTGTGCGCCTTCTGCTGGCCAGCTGGTCTTTGGGTCTCTGCTGTGCATGTGCGGGGGGCGCATCCAGGGGGCACATGTGCATGTGGCGGGGCACGTGCAGGGGGCACTCACATGCATGTGGGCTGGGACGCATGCACGGGGGCCGTGCGTGCATTGCATTTTGGGGGCTTGGCCACACTTTGGGCACTCGGCCCGGAAAGGGCTAGCCATCACTGGTTTAAAACATTGGGTGCTATGATTTTAAGATAACAAGATTTCATTTGGCCAAAAATCTCTGAATACAGGTAGTCTTCAATTTACGACTAGAACTGAGCTCTTGTTAAGTGAATCATTTGTTAAGTGAATCACTGAAGTTGTTAAATTAGTAACATTGCTGTTAAATGAATTTGGTTTTTGACAGAAGGTCACAAAAGGGGATAACATGACCCTGGGATGCTACAACTGTCATAAATCTGAGTCAGTTGTGAAGCATCTGAATGTAAAAAAATGGAGATGCTGCAATGGTCATACATAAGGCACTTTATTCAGTGCCACTGTAACTTTGAATGGTCACTAAGCAAACTGTTGTATGTCAAGGACTACCTGCTATCATTTTTGAAATTGCTTGTCCACTGCTTTTTAGCTATTAGGAATTATTGAATTAACAAGTTTTACAACATCTGGTGAATTTCCTTCAATCCTTAGTAAAAGAAGTTTTAAAAGTAAGTGTAAGAATTTTTTTGGATAGAGCAGCAAAATATGATAAAGAGTCCAGATGGATATGAAATAAGATTTTGGAATTAATTATACCAGTTTTCCCCCAGGGGACAATGCTTTTGTTTGAATTCTTTTTTTTTTTTTAATGAAAGGATGGGACATTGAAGGTTGGATACTAGCAGGAACTAAAAATTACAATTAAAGAAGAACACTTAAATTTGACTTACGGATGCAGAATGGAGCAAAATGTTTTAACATTGGACATATTGAAGGATGTTTTTGAACATAGACGGTAATTTTAAGAGTGTCTGTCTCTATAGAGAGACTGTGTTTAAAAGATGTCATGGACCAATTTTTTCCAGACAAGACAGAGACTGATTTGAAAGTGGATTTTAAAATGACAGATTATATGAACGATAGAGAAAATGTGCTACTCAGGACATATAAAAGAAAGCAGCTGATATCTTGATAATTTAAGGACATGTACAAATAAGAAACCAAGAGAGTGACCTGGATAATTTTCCTATAATGGATTTACAAAAAAAGGCTTGTTAAAGCTTGGCAGAATTTTGTGAGATGGGACATAGAAAAAAATGGCAAGAAATTAATTTGTAGGACATTATTTGAAAGGACTAAATTTTAAGACCGTTAAATGTTTTTTAAAAAGGAATATAAAGTTGGTTTATTTCTTCAAGGTTAACATAAATATGTTGTCATCTAAATTGACATTTGCTAATATCAGAACCGAAATGTTGAGGTGTTTGAGTTCTGTTTATAGATAAGAGATGGGATATGGGAAGAAAAGATCATTTGTTGTATTTCAGGAGGTGATAAATTACTAAAGTTGCTTAAACTTATGAAGGAAAAAATCATTTCTTTATATATTTATTTCCTTTTTACCATCTTTACTATATTCTTATTTTTTCTTTCTTTTCTATTTTATTCTATTTTATTTTCATGCACCTTCATGTATAATGATTACTGCTGCACCTAGCAGACCAGCAGTGGTTTGGAGGTCACCGATGTGTATCACTGCCAGACAAGATACGCATCATGAGAGAAACATTTCAGGTGACATTAAATATTCAGTGTAATAATATAAATGTTTTAAAATATATATTTATCCCCCAGTTCCTCACATGAAAAAAATACATGATTCAACATGTATTTCAGAGGTGTACCGGAGAATGCTAGCTACATCAAAAGGGCAGATGCACCTTGGCAATTGAAAACATAACCCTTTTTAACATGCATCGCTCACATTGCCTACATGTCAAAAGGACAGGATTCAATTTCTCAGCCACTGCCAGCATTTTGGTTTTGTTGACATACAGACACACACACATCCCTCATATCCATGGCTACCTTAATTGATCCTGATTTTAATCTCAGCATAATGGCACATAGAGTCATTTGATAGTGAGATTGATGGCATAAAAATGTAATTAATGAATAAATAAGTATAAAAGTAAATAAATACATAAAAATGGAATGGAATATTGGGAAATAAGTGCACCCAATAATACTTTGTTGAGTAGGTGTCTTAATCTAAGATTCTTAGGGCTACAGCTTTCTCTTCTTTTTCATCCCAATTGTGATATTATTTAGGTTATTCAGGAAAGATCTATCAGGAGCAATAACTCATTCCAGTATTTTGAATTACAGGATTGTGATACCTTCCTAAGTGGGAGGCCTGTAATCCTTTCCCAAATCCAAAAGCAGTGTGTGCTGTACAATCACTGACCAGCGCTGTAGCCAGTCAAAATTTAGTGGCACAATGTGTAACTTTAAATATTACAGAGTGAATAGCAAACATATTCGGCTACAGCTTTGTGAAGCAGCCTCAGTTAGGAACCTAGCAACAACTAGCTTTTTCTAAGAAACATAGACTAAAATAATATATGCATTAAAAAAAATAAAATAGCTTACTTAACTATATATTGATCCTTTAACACTTTCTTTACCCTTTTTCTTTCTCTGCTTGACATTATGAAGATAATCACTTTCCTCGCTTGCCGTGTTCCTTATGAGATTCCTGAAGCTCAAACAGAATTCCAGGTGAGGGATTTGATTGACTAGAGGGGATTTCATACATTTCCAGCATCCTATGAGCTGCCCCCTCCACACTGTTCTTCTATATCTCATAGTTGTCTTCTTCAACATTCTTTCCTTCAGTCTACTCCACATAGGCTTTCACAGCCCTGAAAGGCAGCACCAATACTAGCCTTCTCAACTTCGGCAAAGATCCAATGCTGCATGTGGTTCTGAGGACTGTGTAAAATAATACTCCTGCTTTTTAAGCATTAAAAATAAGGATATTCAGTTTGAAAATCAGGTTGTTTCTCTCCATGTTGTCTGCCTTTTGTTGACACAGCTTAATCAGCTGCTCTTATCTTCAACACATTATCTGAGAAACTTCACTAGTTCTTTGGGTTGTTTTCTCATGCACAGTTGGTTAAAATAAGCTTTTGAGTTGGGAGAAGTTTCACGTCAAGGACTTTAACTGAAAAATGAGGCTCAAATGGAGAGCTTCAAACTGATGAAGTATCAAAATCAGTTTAGAACATCAGCTATCCTTTCACAAGAGTCAGGTATCCTCCGCCCCTCCCTTCTGACCTCCCCATCCACCCATAGCAGAAGCTTGCCAAACATGCACCAAAGACAAATTCCTAGTATGTCCAATCACACTTGGCCAATAAAGAATTCTCTCTATTGAGAATGCAGCTATGCTGCTCCCAAATAGCTGTTTTGAGATGTAATTTTCCATGTGTTGTAATAGGACTCCAGGAGAAACTTTGGGTGCCAGCAAATTCATGTCCATATCTGTGACATTAAGCAAAACTGTTCTACAGGTATGGATCAAGTTCTATCTTTCCAAAAAACATGAAAACAGATCAAGTATATTTGTTTTGTATTGTGTACAGATATTTATTTGCATATGACCAAAGGAAAATATTACAATAAAAGCAAAGTGGTATGTCTCCTTATGGTGTATTTTATTTCACCTTCTCTTGTGTTTATGAATCTGTACACAGATTTATAATAATATTCATTGGAGAATGAAAAGTCATTGCAAAATGAGTGGCATATGCAATATATTTGATAAGTAAATAAAAGGAAAATGAATTTTCTAATGCACTTAACAGAATAACAGAGTTGGAGGTGCTTTGTTTCATATAAAACTCCCCATTAGAAGAAATAAAAAATGAGACTTTTTATCTATACTCCACCTCATTCCCTCTTCCACAATTATTTTGGAAGACTGTCCAACCCTGCCTCCCAGAATACCTATTTAGAAGTCACAGGAAGCTTTAGTAAGAAAGGGAAATCAACAAAAATGCCAACCTGGTTCTTAATTCTGTGACTATCGGATTGCAAAACTTGATTCAACCTACTGTAGCAAAACAATCAAACTGTCCTAAGAAATGGCCATTCATTTAGTTGCTTCAAGTTCATAGATCACATGATCAGTTAAAGATATAATAAATATATGAAGCTGACGGGGTAATTTAATTCTTTTTTTAAGGCTGAGAATCAAGCTGAATAATTAAAGTGATTAATTGTACGATATAGTACTCAGCAAGGGTCAGGGAATTCTGGATTTTAGTTTTGTGAAGCTTAGATTCCATAAGTCAACCTCGCAACTTCTTATAAGGATAATTATGTCGCTCAGGAAGATTATTTCATAGAAGAAGAGGAGGATATCAAATTGAGAAAATCACAGAAAGAAAGAAAGAAACCTTAAGAATTTTGATAAATTCTTTCCCCACTTTCTACTTTACCAAACTTGTTCTAAAATTGATAGCTGCCAATGGTACATCAAAAGACAAAAGACCTGTCATTCTTCCCTTTGACTTTGGGCAGAGGAAAGTAAGCCTGACTTTTAAAAGGCATATGACTCATATAAACTTGCAAATTTCTGTAAGAAGTATAGTTAAGTCAATTTGTCAGTATTACACCGAATTACATCAAAGGATTTGTGAGGACTGTAAAATTTTGCATCATTTAAGAAGTTAGAACAAATAGTATAATCTTTACAGAAGCATTTGTATAATGTGGGAATGAATTTGGGAGACAGAACAATGAGACCCAATCAAAGAAATAGATTAATCTGCAGTAGGAATATGGTGTCTTCAAAAAAAAAATTGGAGTATGATTCATATTTTATTACAGAAAATTTTGAAAATGAAGATAAAGATGAGACCAGAATTTTTACTTTGGGGCTTAATGGGAAAAGACCTGGAGAAAAAATTTGGAACTTTGCTACTATATACGTTGAGAGCAGTAAGACTATTGTATGCACAAAAAATGGAAGGACACTTCAATTTCCACCATGGACAAATGGTTGCAGAAGTTGATGGAGTTGGTTGAAATGGCAAAACTGACTTATTTTGATTAAAGAAAAAATATAAGTACTTTTGTTTCCACATGGAGACAGCTTCTGAACTTTGTGCTTGAAGTGGAAAAGAATGAAACTTTGATTTTGGGTTTTACCGATTAGATTGATAGATCCTTATAGAAATGACTTGTTTATATGATTATGACAAAATAAAAAGTTTTGATTTATGTTAGTGCCTTATTTTACTGCAACAGAAAGAACTGGAAATCAATGCTTCTTTTTCTTTTTTCTTCCTTCCTCAGTTCTCTTCCCCCTCTTCCTCTCCACTGCATTTCTATTTATTTTTGTATTTTATATCTTATTTTATCTTATAACTCTATAAAAATGTTAAACTTAAGGAATGTGGAGTCTTCCTAATCTTGGGGCAATGAAGGGGACTTGATTTAATAAACCTCTCTCCGATTTTCTGCCTTTCCTTTTTTTAATGTAGCAATAGCAATAAAACCTAGAGTTATGTACTGCTTCATTGTATTTTACAGCCCCTCTCTAAGCAGTTTACAGAGTCAGCCTATTGCCCCCAACAATCTGGGTCCTCATTTTACCCACCTCGGAAGGATGGAAGGCTGAGTCAACCTTAAGCAGGTCAGGATCAAACTCCTGGCATGAAGAGTGAGTGAGCAGGCAGTACTACATTTTAACCACTGCACGCCCATGATATCACAGTATCTGGTATGAAAGAAAAAAATATTTAAAGCAACAGTAAATTGTGGTTGAAGTCTTACTTTACTATCATGGCATGTTCCAAGTGCAATGACAATTGTAAATCTTTCATAAAATTGGATTCACACACTTTGTAAACCATAATTATGTTAATCGAAGTGTGCCTAGGAAGCCCTTTCATACATCCTACTGATCATGTTTATTAATCACAATAGTTGAAGCCTAATCCAATTCTACCCTAGTGTAATTAAGGACAATGTTTGGATCTAATAATATATGACATCCTGAGCTGAGAAGAGAGATGTTCAGCTTTTGCACATTTCTTGCCTTACCAAACAGAGATGTGTATGTGGCTGTGTTTGGATTGCATAATTACTTAACATATTTTTTAGCAGCATTTAAGCAAGAGTATATCAGCCATATTAATAACCATTCAGTTGTTAGTGATTTTGAAATATACCCGAAAATTAACAGAAAATAGTTTTAAAAGTTTGCCTGGCCACATTTTTAAATGCCTGCCAGAATGACTAATTCTGTACCTTTGGTGCAGAGGAAATGGAACAAAATAAAAAAGGAACAGGATGGACGTACAGAGGAAAGAAAGGAAACAGGAATGTTTTATGTAGCCTGAGGTTACAACTTCTGGATGTGTCCATTGATTAATTATATTCACTGCGTCCTTCCAGTACAGGAACCGGCTGGTTAGAAATTCTAATAATAATATAATATCAGCGTACCATAAATTGCCAAGCCATTTCACAACTTCTAGGCTAGATTTCAGCAGCACTTGGTTGTGTTCAAAATTTAGTCACACAGTATATGTATCTTTTTAAAAAAAATGCACTGAAAGTTTTACAAAGAACATAAAAACTAATGCAAATGAATAAAAAGCAGAAAAGAGAGAAAAGAAAAACAAAGAAAAAAAGACAAACGCAGGGAAGAAAAAGAAATAACATGCAGAAGCATCCAATTTTCTTTGCAGCAAATATAAGTAGAATTCAGTTATCTCTTATTCTAGGATTACAGCTTAGTCTTTCTATATCACAAATCACTGTATTTTTCAGAGTATAAGACATATCTTTTTCCCCCCAAAAAGAGGGTGAAAATCTGAGTGTGTCTTATACTCCGAATGTAGACCTGCCCAGCCTTGCAAAAGGAGATTTCAGAGGCTGAAAGAAGCCTTTGAAAGAAGCTTCAGAAAAAAAAGCCTCTGAAAGGCTTTTATCTAAAATAATATGACAAGCAACAGAAGAAGAATCAGTAAAGGTTCTAACCAAACTATGCTAACAAATCTATTGTGACACAATAGATTAGAACTATAGAACTATGCGACACAATAGCGAACAGATCGGAAGAGTTTAATCTGTATACCAATACCAAAGAAAGGAGATGGAAAAGAGTACACATAGTCCTTCAGAAAAAAAGCCTCTGAAAGAAGCTTCAGAAAAAAAGCTTCCAAACAGAGCTTTAAATCAAAGAGCCTGTGTAGTGTAGGGGGGTAATGCCTCCTACAAAGGTAGCATTTAAGATCCAGCTGCCTGCAATTACTTGCAAGTTCAATCCCAGCCAGGCTCAAGGTCGACTCAGCCTTCCATCCTTTATAAGGTGGGTAAATTGAGGACCCAGTTTGTTGGGGGCAATAAACTGACTTTATATAAATATAAATATACAAAAGTATGAAAGCTATTGCTTAACGCACTATAAGCCGCCCTGAGTCTCCGGAGAAGGGCGGCATATAAATGATTTTTTTTTTTTAAAAGCCTTTTTTTCTGAAGCTCTGTTTCAGAAATTTCAGAGGCAGAAAAAAAAAAAACAAGTCACAGAGCTCTCAACCAATGAACCTGTTGCTAAAATTCACCTCTGGGAACAGCTGATTGGCGGTCGATGGGGAGGCCCATCCACCCCCAATCAGCTTTCTTCTTATTTTCTTCCTGAAAAACTAGGGTGTGTCTTATATTCCGAAAAATACAGTATATTGCATAGGTTCTGTCTGACTGGCAGCTTTTATTCCTAGGAAATAAAGAAATGTTAATTATATTTATGGACAGAATTCATGCATAGTGAGGGATATAGCCTATGCCTGAATTTGTTTTCTACAAATTAAAGAAAGAAAGATTTTCCCAAATAAATGTGTATCTAGTCATTTGCCTTAATGGACCAAACTCTTCAATTTGTAATCATTACATTCATACAAGCTGTATGTAGATTTTGTTTATAAGAATATGCTTACCTTCCTCTCCCAATAAGCAGTAGGATTTATCATCTCTTCCACTTTAGGCACAATAGAGCTATTATGTCTATACAGGTGAATTTCCTTCATCACTTCATATAATTAAAGTTCAAGGCAGAAAACCTACTTCTACTGCTTAACTTTATAGATTAGTTAATCACTGAGCCCCTAAGATAGTTTCAACACACGTGCATGAGGAAACATACACCCACACCCATTTATTGAAAGCAAATAGATATGCCCTTTAAAAAAACTTGATTACTTCAGGTATACATTTTACCATGTGTGATGGTCCTGTACAGTGTACTAAATCATATTGGATAAATATAATCATAACAATACAGAAAATATTTAAAATGCAAATACTAATGGAATCTGAAGTCTTTCTTCTAAGTAATGTTGATAAATTGACAGAAAAGCAGTTTGGGATGTTATTTCTTTACATGGTGACTGCCGCAAGGGCTGTTTATGCTAAGTAATTAACCACATTGATTACAGGCAATGGATTAGATACGTTTATAAGAGCTTGGATGCTCATAGTGGACTTTCTGCATGTTAAATACAGTAACAGATGGTTAACAGAGGTTTTTGAAAATTAGTTTAGTTACTTGTTTCAGTCTTATTTTTGGGGTTACCTGTTGACTGCATTTTTTATACAGTGAACAGATGGTGGGTCAATTTGACTGATAAATAGATTTCCACATCAATGACACCTTTCTACACAACATAGTATTGTTATTAAATATGGATGGAAAATTTTATAATTACTTGTAGATCTCTTATGTAAGGAAAAGAAAATGTACCAGATATTTCCGATATATTTTTCAACCAGGGTGGACATTTCATATTTAATATCAGTGTTAATGATTAGATTTATCATTTGTTAGTATTTTGTACACACTGTTTTTTGTTTTTCTTGGTAATGTTTATTGTTTGTTTTTTTTCTTTTTTTCCTACTTTTTTATTTTAACTTTGGAAATAAAAAGTATTTTTTTAAAAAAAAACTTACATTATACATCATAAGTCTTCCTGCAAACCTTTTTATAATACCCATAATGCATAACTATTTATTTACTGGCAAGGCCTTTGTTTCTTAATGCCAATTGATATTCTCATGATCCATCTGAATTTATGCATGTCAGCAATATCATTCTTACAAAGGAGCATTCTATTGCAGCATTCTTTTATAAAGCAAACAAACATTTAAATCAGCCTTACTCCATTTCTCAGTCCATCCTCAATCCCGTCCGCATGCATTGAAGGTAATTGTAAATCCATGTACCCAATTTGGATGCCAACCAATTTGAGTAGATGAATACAAACTGTTGTGCCCAATTTATTTTAATTTAAGTTGTAGCCAATATAACTGCTGTCTATGAGAAACTACCTCAGACACCACAAAGTTGATAAAGCCAAAAGGGAACAGAGAAAGAGGGAAAAGCTGGCAATAAAAATGTTTCTAAAAGAGAGAGTTATATAGTAGATGTATTTTTTTTTCAATAAATTTTGTCTTCAAAACCTTTTAAGTTGCTAAAATGCAGTCCCCAGAGTGACACCTGCTGGAATCTATGGATAAAAAGAATAGGAGATGTGAATTTTCATTCATAGGATCTCAAATTAAGCAAAAAGCTGTTAGCTCAGCAATATTCTCTACTCATTAGAGAAGTTTTCTTTTGAATTTTAAAAGTTATCTTTATGTAACTGAATATAGATTCCAATAGTTGAATTGAAATCAAACAGATGGAAATCCCAAACATTTTCTCGTATTAACGTCAATGAATTTTCAGCGGATACAATCTGGATCTATTCCATTATCATTCTATGAAAAATAGATGGAAATAAAAGCTTAAATATGAAAGGAAATTTAGTTTGCTGTTGAGAACTAATGGATGTGTGCGCGCGTGCATGTCTGTAACTTTGTTACCTAAAGCAAAGGAATTTAGCAGGCATAATCTATATACTTCATCTTAACCAGATAATGAGGACATTATCTGACTCTGTCCTTCTCTATGGTCTAGCTCCTTATTATACAACAGACTAAACATAGTGTTAACTATTTGCTTAACTTCTTCCTCTCTCAAAGCTTCAATAAACAAATGATTTAATCCAGTATACTTCTATTAATAATAATCTGATGGCTCCAAAGAAAACTATTCCGGGATGACATTTCCAATAACTAATTTGCAGGTCAACAAAGGTTTTATTTTCAAATCTTTGTTTTGCAACTCTAGTAGTAGCAGTAGCACATAAGCAGTATTATTCCCATTAGATGTATTCTCATCCTTTCATTCACAGTGTTTGCAGTTATTTAATGTATACGTTTGTTTAAAATGAAATTTGTTGTGTTCTTAATTTGCAAAATCATGATAATTTCATGTTTATTCTTAAATTTTATTAGTTTGAGCTAGATCTGTGAGTATTATATTACTGAGAAAAATATTTATCTTTAAATGTATGTTTGTATATATTGTAGTATATTTAAGTGAAAGCAAAAGATAATGTAATAAATGCAGTATCCTATATGTCCACATAAAATTACTTGTGTGTTATATAATAAAACTGCTCCTTTTCTTTAGAGAAATATACAAAAACAACATCCCATGATTTGGTTTCAGCACATACAATCAAGAAAAAAGATTTACTGAATGCATAAAAGATAGGTATGTATATCTAAATCGTTATACAAAACATCTCAATGAAAGCCAGACTTAGATAGGAAGATTTAGTCCACAGGTGAAAATATTTTCACTTATCTCTTTTTCCTTTTATAATCATTCCAATAAGGTTGCTTGTCTTATATTATATTAAAATCAACACACAATTTGGCAACTTGTGTTAGAATAATCAATAGCATTAATCCTTATGAAGGAAGAGTGCTGGTGGTTATCATCCTTGTGATAAATTATTTTTTAATTTTTGTCAATCATTCCCAAAACTTATTCCGCAATTACATCTCTCTCTCATTTACAGAGACAAAATAGCATAAAATGTATATTTCATTCTACATAGTCAAAAAAGAATAGTACATAGTCAGAAATTAGTATTATAAAGCAGCAACATCAATCTATGGGTAGAGATCATTTCCAATTGTAAATCATTTTATATAAAAAGCAAATCATTTCTGTAGTTTCCAGTGCTCATATCAGGAAGAAAAAAAATATTATTTGTAAAATCAATTATATGAAGGAAGAACCTTTAGCAGTTCAGAAGGAATAGAAAAAAAAAACCTACCCACATACACTGCTGTGCCATAAAGGAGGTTTCCCCCCCCCCTTCTAAACAAGGATAAGATATGGAGGAATCCAGAATTTTTTTCCCCAATGTATGTAATGTATACAACTGTATATTATTCTACATCTAAAATGAATGTCAATAAATGGTTGAGAACCAAGTGACAACATCAAATATGAGTGCACTATAAGTGGCACGGTATCATGCCTGAGACCAAGTCAACTTCTATCAGAATTTCACTAGTAACTCTGAGTCTTATCCATCTACGGTGCAATATTGATTAAATTACCAGCTAGCTGCAAAGACTGAAACCAGACAATACATGTCAAAAGTCTAGAGTCTTGCAGTATGGTATAAATGTCAAGCATTATTTAATTTAGAAGTCAAGTGCTATCAGCTCCAAGCTGTTGTTTGCTTTAAGTCTTTAAACATTACCTTCTAACAACCCTATTTTTTCCAGGTTAACAATTTAACTAACTAAATGTCCCCATTTATCTGTATTTACTTCCTTTGTTCATGTTTATGTTCATATCTATACTTGTTATCTTGTACATGTTTGACAAATTAATTAAATTAAGCCCATACATTTATAAAGTACACACTATAAATTTATGTTGTTAAATGGAAAGAGCTTGATATTTTTTGAGGTGATCAGACAGTTCAGATATTTGGATGGTTACCCTTGTTTTTAACAGACAAGGTAATTCCCCCACTTATTCTCTCCCCCATTTCATGCCCAGATTTATGGCTATGTCTAGATGAATAGGGATGATTTGCATTTAAGATGTCAGTAAATTATACTGTGCATACTGCATACAAAACTGACAGTACATTTTACTGACAATTGCTGAAATCCACATGGAACCGTGAATAACAATAACTATGCATCAAATGTAAATTATGACATAAATTTAAGAGCTACAGAACAACCAACAAAAACCAAAAAACCCTCCAATCCTTCTCTATACAAAGAAAGGGAACAGTAATTTCCCCAAAATGGCTGAGGAACTCAACGAAACAACTACAAATTGAGTATTTTATTTCCTTCCACAGAATGGTTTTAAAATTCTAACCAGCTTAGATTTAACAAGTCCCTTCCAATTCAGGCCAAAAATCCATTCACATGTTCTAGTTCTATAAAATATGATCAGCAATAGATTTACTAATTTATTTTTATTGACTTAATCAAAGAAGCTTATTTTTTAGCCTATCTTCTAAAGTGTTCTTACTGAAAATACTTTCAAATGAAACAAACTGACTAAACTGAGAAATTTCAAATAATATTGTTGAGTTTCCTTATTCTGGTAGATGGACCTTTTTATTTTTTAATCATTTGCTGAAGATGCCCTCCACTCATCTCAAGTGCTTCTGCACAAGTGACTACAACTCTCATTTGAACTCTTTTTTTACTTTCTGTTCTTTGGCTTTCCTACTTGCTGTCTTTTCCATGAGTTGCTAAGAAGCATCTTTGAAACCTTCCTGTGGCATGCAAGAATTGCTCTCATGAAAGGTTGTTCATTGTGGGAAACAGGATGTTGTGTAAGATGGGCTTTTGATGTGATCCAACATCAAAAAACTTGTCTTCTTCTGTTAAGGAAGAATGGAATGGAATGGAACGGAATGGAACGGAACGGAATAAAAAACAGAATAGGGCTCCTAGCCCTTTAAATGCCTGGGCAGAATTTCAGTGGAAGAGAGCTATTTTTTCTGCAATACCTTTTTACAAACTATTACAATTGTTCTATTGTTACTAGAACTACATATTCACATCATCAAGAAATTTAAGTGAAAGGTGACATGATTTAAATTTAATTAATTGCCTCATCTTTTCAGCCTTTCTCATTTAATCCTCATTTGTGAGGTAAAATAGTATTGATTTCCCTCTCAAGAGTATTGTCATTATACGAGAATATACCCCAAACTCTCGAAGTACCTAAAAATGCTTGCTTGAAAATTAACTTGTACCAAACAATTCTTTTTCCCCCAGATATACATATGTTTACTGAAAAGGTACAAATCTTAAACCATTTTTTAACCTGACACCCTCCAGAGAGAATTGGGAATGCAAGTACCACAATATTCAGAATTCTACACCTGGAAGATCTGGACCAGGAATTACAAAGGCAATCTTAAATCATATTTGTTTAATTTCACTGCTGTATATAGTCAGTTTTGTTTTAACAGCCTGTATATCCTATAGGCAAAAAAGCCAGTCTCTTTAAAGCACAAAATTCTGTTTTTCAGACACCACTTATTTGTATAGGGTTCCTTGATATACCTTCCACTGATTTCCAGATTTCCAAAATAAAGCAGAGCTGTGCTCCAAGCACTTAAGAATGCTTTCAAAAGGGCAAAATAAAAGGGAAGTGTTTTCTTGAGTCACATCCCACAACCACATTAATTAGAAACTACATTCAGATTTATTGCAATGTTGGCATTTTCTTTCAGCAACCTCTATTCATATTTTGGCATGTTCATTGTGGACAGTTCAACACTTTTGCACTTACTTTTTTATATACTGAAAATCAAACACCCAAAAGCTGAATGTCGTGATGCTAGAATTCAATGTGGGGAGTGGGGAAGGAATATTAGGTGGATGGATGGATGGACGGACAGACAGACAAGATTGTTCTGGGCCAACCTAGTATGTCATACTCATTCATATTTGCATAACTGCCAAGTTTTAAAACAAAAGATACAAGAAAAAAGCAACACCATTTATCAACCTCCAACTCAGAGAAGGCTCAATGATGAACTATCACTACCTTACAACATCACCATATAATCATACTTAATCAAAAGCAGATTCAGTGTAAAATTTGCAGCACTTTTAAAGAATTTAGGATTAAACTACATAACTTAAAAACTTAATAGTTTATATACATCTAAACCACCAGGTGATCTCAACCATCAGAAAACTAATGACCAGATGACCACTAAGGGATAGAAATCCTTCCATTCCCAACCATTCAACCAGAAGTGAAGCAGTTTCTTGGATGAGGAATGAAAACGTTTTCAAAAAAACAAAAAACAACAAAACAAGAAGTCCAGTTGCCTTTGGAAAAGTACCTTTGGGATGACCATGACCTGGATGATTGAGAATCGCCTTAGACATAAATGTAAAATTAACTCTTCATCATATTCCTCTGAAATCAATGGACAGTTTTACTTCAAAGCATTAAAAACCAAATCAATCCTCAGAGTATTGCCTGATTCTATGCAAGAATAGAATACAGCAGCCATAAAATGGTATTACCTTCACTGCAAATAGCCAAAAGCACACCCAAAAGTTCGCAAGCTTTTACATTTCCAACAATTCATCCTCAGGGAAGTTATTAGGAACAGTCAGGGAAAAGTAACATGCCTGGAAGCTAAAACTTAGGTCTGACACTTTAATTCATAAATTGAAAAGCCACAGAATTAATTAAGCCCTACTCTTGGAGGAATAGCTTAAAAAAATGGACACACTTTTTGTGTCACTCTGACGGGTCCAAATAAAGCCAATGTTAGATTTTGTTATTCATGAGTTTCTATTTGACTCTCACTGTACACCCTATGCTGGTTTATTTACTCCCAGAAATAAATCTCCCTGGGACAACTATAGCTAAAGAGGCGTTTCTCACACGAGTATACAATCGCGCCGTTTTGAGGAAGGAACGTCCCCCAAACACCAAGTCTGATTTGTCCGACTTCAGATGAAGCTGTTAACGTTAGTGCACTGTTTTACATTTTGTTCTCTCTGTGTCACACACACACTCACACACAACAAAAACTTCCCATCTCCCTTTGGGACCGGAGGGACGAAGGGATGAGCCGCGCTGCAGAAACTCTCACGCCGAAATGAATCCACTGAAAGGCCGGAGGGGTAGGAGGTCACTACAAAGACCGCACAGTTGCTCCTTCTCGTTCCCTTCTCCCGTCCGCTTGTCTTGTGTGTGTGGGGTGTGTGTGTTTTAGAAAGAGATGCTTACAGAACTTGGTCCAGGATCCGATTCAGAAGATCGTTTCTCTCACACGCTTCCAAATTCGCTAGGTTTCCAGATTCGGGCAGCCGAAGCACGAGCACGCGTGGCTCAAAGAAACGCAACCCACGGTTTAGTTTAGTTTT
Source organism: Masticophis lateralis (assembly GCA_030761175.1). Taxonomy (NCBI): domain Eukaryota; kingdom Metazoa; phylum Chordata; class Lepidosauria; order Squamata; family Colubridae; genus Masticophis; species Masticophis lateralis. The sequence continues at coordinate 192,779,201 of JAUDYJ010000001.1, read as the reverse complement.
GGATCGGGCTTCTAAACCGCACCGGAGAGCGCCCGTTTATATTCGCAAGGCAATTCATTTATTGAGCAGCGCTGGGGGAAAAAAGGGGGTGCTCCCCGCGCCTCCCTCCACAAAACGAATTGGATGGTCCGAGAAATGTCCTCCCCCGCCTTTTATGAATCTTATTCTCCGCAAGCAACTGTAGAAGGGTTGCGTTTCTCTCTTTCCGCCTCCTCTATAATGTTTCACACCATCTCTTCCCCCCCACCCCCCCACGCCTTTTTTTTTACTCACCAAAAGCTGTGCTTTCCTTCCCGGGCTTAATATCAGGAATTAAAATGAGTTTGGCTTTTCCCGGTTTGGGTAGAAAGAATTCCCACCACAATCACCACCACCCCAAAAAATGAGGTATATGTTTATATACATATATATTTAAAAAAAATGTTTAAAAAAGAAAAAAAACCGAGAAAGGAGTTGAAACGGTTAAAAAAAAAAGAAGAGCCGCGATCCCGCTAGTTGCTTCTTACAGGTCGAGGTTACAATCCAATCAGCGGAGGTCTTCGAAGGAGCCCGAAGCGGACGACGGCCGGCTTCTGCCGCCAGGAGCGCTCAGAAGCCTTCTGAGGTTGTAACTTATCGGCAGCCGAAGGGGAAACATCCCCGCTTCCTGTTACATCAGGAGGAGACCCCGCCCGTGTCGAGTATTACATTTCTTTCTTTCTCAAATAACGCGTGCGCTCGGGCCGGGCGAGTTTTCGCTCTCCTTTCCAAAGGCGAAAAGCCACGCGGTTCTTTCTGCCTGGGCTGGGAGACTGCCTGCCCTTCTGTTTTTTCACCTTGGAACAACTAGGCATCGACTCTTGTTATGTGAACCTGTCAGTAGAGGTTGATGGGAATCGAAGTGGCAAGCAGCTAGTTGCAGGGCGTTGGGGACGATCGCCCTCCCTCCCAAAAAGGAAACTTGAAGCTTTCCCCTTGGCAAAGGGAGGTGGGTAGAAGCGCCCTAGAGAAGGTACATGTTTCCACTTAGGGGTAGAAAGCCTGGTGTTGGGTCTCAAACCTACCTGTCCCCTTGATGGCTTGAATTTTTAAGGTAAAGGGTTACAGCAGAGCTTGGTTGAAGTTTAGATAGTCCAAACTAACCAAGCTTAAAAAATTAAATCTCTGGTCCCAATGACTGACTCAAATTCGAATCCAAACTATCCCCATCACTATTCTACAGTGGTAGCCAAAATTGTGGAAATCTTTTGGGAGAAGTGTATTTTTGAGGTTTGATGGCTAATAATACCACTTTTTTTTCGAGTTTCAAGATAATCATATTCCACTGCTGGAGTGGCCTGGGAATAGGCTAGACCCGTAATGGCAAACCTATGGCACATGTGCCACAGGTAGCAAGCAGAGCCATATCAGTGGGCATGTGAGCTCAACTCTGGTGTGCATGTGCATACCGGCAAGCTGATTTTCAGGCCTTCTGAAAACTGAAGATGGGAAACAGGCTGTTTCCAGCCTCCGGAGGGCCTGGTGTGGGGAGCATTTTCACCCACCCCAGGCTCCTAGAAAGTCTGGAACCTGGGGAGGGCAAAAAATGGGCCTACCAGGCCTACCGTGCCAAAAGCAGGGGAAGCGGAGGAGTCACACACGTGCGGGGCGGATGCATAGAATTATGGGTGTGGGCACACACGTGCGACCCCCGCATTCCCCCTGCTTTTGGCACATGCAAAAAGGTTAGCTATCACTGGCCTAGACCTTAACCCAAATGAAAATCTATGGAGCCAAATAAAGAAACTTGTTAGTCAGAAGCAACCCAGTTAATAGAAGCAATAAAACCCAGTTAATAGAAGCAATCATTCAATCTTGGTTTTACATAATAACAGCTGCAGAACTATATATTTGTATATCTCGTTTTTCCTACGCGTTTCACTTTTCTTCTTTATACTGTAACTGCTATTCTAATAGCAAATCCTTCATAAAAGTTATTGCATTACATTTGTGATTAAATTATCTTTCCATTGATATATACTTTTATTGTACTATTCCAAAAAAAGTGGTGTTATTAGCTAGGTTTAGAAAATACACTTTTCCCAAAAAGTTTCCATAATTTTGGCCACTACTGTAGAGTGTTGGAGATTCCAATTGTAGAAGTTTTGAAAACTATGACTTATCACTTTGTTGCTTGTGGGTATACAGAGAGCTTCTGAACCAGAGACAAATTTCTTGTGTGTCCCATCACACTTGGCCAATAAAGAATATTCTATACTCTACCCCAAACTTTCCTGCAGAGGAAGAAAGAGAAACTACAGGAACCCTGAAACTCAACAGCCTAAGTCCTGTGTTGTATGTTGACATGATGCCTGTTAGATGAAACCTGCAATTCATAAATCCAATCAATAAATACAAAAGTAAAAACACCCTTGGATTACCTTAAGTAAAGGTCCTTTTGCTTCTTCAGCCTTAATCTACTTCACATGATTGTTGTGAGCAAATATAAGATGGTAGAAATTGTGGACACAAAAGAAATAATTTGTAGCTCCTCAGAGGAAGGTTGGGAAGACTTCCCTGTATATTCCTCCAAATGTAACTTGATGATAAATTGAGGAAGAATAGATAGAAGCAGGTTTCCTGTAACTCAGCTGCAGTACATGTAGTCCTCAACTTAAGCAACAATTTGTTTAATGACCATTCAAAGTTATAACGGCATTGAAAAAAAGTGACTTATGACCGTTTTTCACTAATGACTGTTGCTGCATCCCCATGATCATGTGATCAAAATTCGGATGCTTGGCAATTGACTTGGCAATTTAGGATGGTTGCAGTGTCCCAGGGTATTGTAATCAGTTTTTGCAACCTCCTGATAAGCAAAGTCAATGGGGAAGCCAGATTCACTTAACAACCATGTTACTGATTTAATAACTGCAGTGATTCTCCTAACATCTGTGGCAAGAAAGGCCATGAAATGGGGGCAAAATTCACTTGCCTTACTTAATGTAAATTTTGGGATCAATTGTAGTCGTATGTTGAGGACTATCTGTATTCCCCTGGCCCAACATCCAGTTTAAACACATTTGCCTATAATCATGTGAGACTGCCTTCCCTCCTAGGTAATCCACTGATACCTCTGGTTCTTCAGTTCAGGTTTGACCTTCAACAGTTCTCCACTGGGATATTACCTGCTGAAGAATTGGAAGAAAGAGTAAATGAAATGACAAGGATTCACCCCACCACCCCCATAGCAGCTGGGAAATATAATTTGGGTGTCATCTTGACAAGAGGATATGAAAGGCATCAGTTCTGCCTACTCATCTGAACAGCTTCCTTAATTACAGCTAAAAGCGTAAGTCAGTTGAATTCGTGCAATAAAACAGCATTGTTTTATAACGTTGTCATATAACTGGTGATGTGAAGGAAAGGAAGAAAGGAAGGGAATATTTAAACCTTTGACCCCAGAACTGAGTTTACATGCAATGTAATGAATGTAATAAAGTAGATTATTTCTTCAGTGGAGAAGAGTTTTATAATTATGTCCTTTATCTTTCAAATCTCACGTTTTATCATAACTTCAACTGAAATCAGAATCCGGGTTTTGGATCATTCTTTCATCCTTCAAAGTGATCGTGTAGTGGGAATATAAATTGCCAAATTTAAATGGAAATGAATTTCAGATATTTTATTGTCCAGCACCAAATATGAATGTGCATGACATAGGTGGAGCTAATGTACACATGTATAAATTATATATACATTAACATGCCTACTAAACATTACACATTTCATTGCCTGCCAGAATAAATGTTTACTATTAAATTAGAAAACTACGGATGTTGGGTTTCTCAGAGGTTTAAATATATGTTTTAAATGATGGCCCTATCAAGCATTTACTTGGAAGTAACCTCATATGAATAAAACCGATGTGAGTAATTTTCCAAGTAAATCTGATTGAACATGCTGTTTCCCAGATAAACAGGCATTGAATGTTAGGCCACAACTGTCAAATATACATCTCCCAAGAGTCATTATGGTGTAACAGTCAAGGTGTTGGACTAAAAGCAGGCAGATCCAGGTCTTAATCTGTCCTCAGTTGTGTAAGCACCCCAAGATACACTTTGTCTCCCAAATCAGTTGTTGGTATCAGAAATATGAGAGGAGAGACAGCTCTATTATTCATTGTCTTGAGTTCTTGGAATAAAAGTAGACTGTAAATTAATATTTTTTGTTAGCTAGCACATGAGAACCAATTTGGTGCAGTGGCTAAGGCTCCAGAGACTGTGAGTCCTAATCCAACCTTAAGCACAAAGCCAGCTGAGTGACCTTGGGCCAGTCTTTCTCTCTCAGCCCTAGGAAGGAGGCAAGGACTAACCACTTCCAAAATCTTGCTGAGAAAACTTCAGAGACGAGGCCAGGCTGTCTCCAGGAGTCTATAGTGACTGAAGGCACCTCCCCAACCCCCAAAATGACACATATTTTTACAAAGTGGAGTGTGTGGAGAGAGAAAAACAATATAGTTAGGACTATACTTTTTCTTTTAAAGAAAGTATTCTTAAAACTGGTACTTCCATGAAAGAAAAGAGAAATAAATTTTATTAGGCAACAATAAGGTGGCCCTGTCCTTAAGATCACAAATGGGGCCAGAATCTCAGTTGTTGACCAGAGCAGTAAGACCAGTTGTGGTTGTGAAGGAAGGAAGGAAGGAAGGAAGGAAGGAAGGAAGGAAGGAAGGAAAGTTATTGACACTCTGCATATTGCTGAGTTATCATATGCATTTATCTGTTGGCTGACTCTTATCTTTCATCCACATACCAACAGCATCAGGTTACTTACTACTTCAGAGTTATATGTTTTTGATTATATTTTTAATGAAATAAACTGCTTAAATATAAGCTATACAGGGTAGAATTTCTTGAAGATATAATTCCAGAACATCTGAAAGACAGAAATTGGTGACTCACTTGAATTTTGCAGGTGTTTTTTATTACACAATTTGTGGTTTTGTGTTTTACAAAATTAAAGAGTCAGATGGAAAGAAGAAGAAATGTGAATATGTGTCAATATTTGTACACTGCCCAAAGTCCCTTTGTGATGGAGATGGGAGGTTTTATAATATGATAAATAAATACAATAAATGAAAAAAACCTGTTCTCCAACTCTCTTTCACCTAATTTTCTTTCCTAAGAAAATCCACACCTAAAGTTGATCTGAAATTTGATTTTGATCTTTAGCAATCCAGATGCTCAGTCACCAAGCTAAGTAATTATTTGACTTCAAGATATTTGAAACCCTACCTATATCACAAGATGAAATAAGAAGAGGAAAAAACACTGGCAATTTAGCTTTTTTCCTTATCAAAATATAGCAAAGATTACTTAATCTTCAATTTCTTTTATTGTATGGAATACACTATATTATATTTGGCTTCTAGTTTCCAGATGGTTATCTATAGACCACAATTTATATATGCCTACATAAACTCTACTATAGTGTAGAGAACCAAGAGCTGTGAGTGCATAGTTACACAGAGAAAAATTTCATAATCAGCTAAACACACACACTCAGCCCCCCAAAATGGAAATTTAGCTTGAATTACGGTAAAATGATCACTGTAGCTTACAGTTCACAAGACTTTATATGCTATGTAATGCTGCCATCTAATGTCTAAACATTGGCCTGTCTGCAATATTAATTTATCAATGGTGTTTCTATTGCCATGGTAGGGTGTTTATTCTGAGCAATATTGGTTGGATATCAATATATAGAAGTAGGACTTAACTAGAAAGACGTAATACAAACCTTTCCCTGCAGAATGTGAGGGCTAAAATAGGAAAGGAATATGAGCTGGCTGTTTTGAATATCCTCCATACTGAGGATATTCAAAATGGGGTTTAGAATGTGTTTGTATGAATGTAGGGCTGTGCAAAGCTTTGAGGAAATGTATGGAGATTATTGGTCATCTGGATCATGGTTATCCCAAAGGTGCTTTTTCAAAAGGCAATTGGTCTTTGTTTTTCCTTGACAATGCTTTGCTTCTCATCCAAGAAGCTTCTTCAATTCTGAAGTTCTGAAGCTTCTTGGATGAGAAGCGAAACGTCTTTAAAAAAAACCAACAACCCAAAGTCCAGCTACCTTTTGAAAAAGCAGATCTGAGGATGTGTTTCAATTCATTAAAGATTGAAGTAAAGGATCTCAACAGTACAACAGCCCTCCCCCCATTTTTAAAGATAAGTGGGGAATGCTTTTAGTTTACTTTGTGAGCCTATGTACCTCCTGGGCAATAATGGGTTATGAGCGTGTATTCAGCACATTTAACAACTTGTTAAAGGACCAGTCTGCTCTACCTAAGAATGTGATCCTGTTTTATTTTTCACAGGCAAGTGAGATACACCACATAACTGTTTCCAAATTCTGAAGAGCATTAACTCTAGTATGCTTCAGTGTTCTCCCCACAGCAATTTTGAAGGGCCGATACAATAAAGTTGCCCACGAGTTGACTGTGCCCCTGTGGACAAGGAGCTGTTGAAACCACAGTTCATGCCCTGTTATACTGTATCCTCTGTAAGGACTCAAGAGCCTATTCCTATAACTCCTTACATGGTAAAATACTTGGAAAATGTTGATCTTTTAAATGTACAGTTGTAGTTCTCAGATCAGTATGATTCATCTCCTTGAATCAGGGGTGGGTTCTACTTACCTTTACTATTGGGAGCGCATGCATGCATGTTTCTGCGCACACACGCTTCTGTGCATACACAGATCACCTATGATGACATCCGGGTCAGTGGGTGGAGCCTCCTGCAAGTTTTACTACTGGTTCTTGTAAACCAGTCCGAACCGGAGGCAACCCACCACTTTTACCACATTTACCTTGAATGTGGTAAAATGTTACATTACCTGAAATGTGGTAAATGTGGTAAAATGTGGAATGTGGTAAAATGTTACATTAACACTTTACCACATTTACCTTGAATGTGGTAAAATACTATATTACCTGAAAAATTAGGCAGAAGATTGATTGTTCACCAATGAGCCTACCAAGTGCAATAATTTACCTTGGTTTTTTAATTGATTTTATTTTTAATGTGTTTCTGTTTGCAACTATGGTCGGTGATCATCATAAAAACATCATTCCTGGGCATGTGTGTTTGTAGTATTTATAGTTTTTTTGCTGGTAGATTTTGGTGATTTCCTGTTCCTGTTCTTTTGAACCCATATTTAGTGGATAGCTCTCTATCTATTTTCGAAGACTTTTAGGCTGCCTTCCATTTGTTTCTCATTGGAATATAATGTACTTCAATAATTTCCAGTCTTCTGCACTACTGAAGAGTTTTATCCTGCCTAGTGCTTTTCTAAGAATCTTGGAATTGACTATGATTTGATTATGTGCCATCTAGTCATTTCCTAGCAATCACATAGATTTTCTGCACGATGACACACATCCCTAACCTGTTCTTTCAAGTCTCCCAACAGCGCACTCATTGCTACTGTAACTGAGTCCATCCACCCTGCTGCTGGACTTCCTCTTCTTCTCTTTCCTTCCACCTTTCCCAGCATTAAGGCCTTTTCCAGAGAACTAGATCTTCACCTAATGTGCCCAAAATAGGACACTTTTCTACTTTGGACACATTGCAAGTAGTCCTTGATTTACAACAATTCACTTAGTGACCATTCAAAGCTACAACGGAACTGAAAAAAGTGACTTATGACCGTTTTTCACACTTACAACCGTTTCAGCATCCCCATGGTCATGTGATCAAAATTCAGACATTTGGCAACTGACTCATATTTATGACCGTTACAGTGTCCCTGGGATCACCTTTTGCGAATTTCTGACAAGCAAAGTCCATGGAGAAGCCCGACTTATTTAACAACTGTGTTACCAATATAACAACTGCAGTGATTCATTTAACAACTGTTGCAAGAAAGGTCATAAAACGGGGCAAAATTCACTTAACACCTGTCTCACTTAGCATCAGAAATTTTGAGCTCAATTGTGGTGGTAAGTTGAGGAGTACCTGTATGCGTCCAAAGAACATGGGAATTGGAGCATGGGAATTTGTGCCTAAAGTTAGAAGTCCGGGTTGATTTGTTTGATGATCCATTCAGTAGTGGGTTTCAAAAGCCATCGCTACCGGTTTGCTTGTGGGTGCCCGCGTGCCTGCATGTGATATTTCTGCTCATGCGCAGAAGCGTCCGGGCGGGAGGGTGGAGCCTGCCGCCGCCGCTGCTACCAGTTCACCCAATCTGGAGCGAACCTGTAGCAACCCATCAATGGATTCATTGGTTTGTTTTCATGGCAGTCCACCGTATCCTCCGGAGTCTTCTCCAACACCAAAGTTCAAAGGTTTCAATACTCTTCTTCTGCTGTGACTCTTAGAAGTAAGCAAATAATCAAGGACATTGACATATGCAGACACAAAGAGAGTGACTATGATTAATAGAAACTATAGCGCTTGATATATAATTAATAGTGCTACTGCTTTATGCTCCAATATAAAGAGGATTTATTATAGGCTTTCAACTTCTGTAATGACTTGGCTGCCTAAGGAGACTGATTTTGAGTGTCATAAAAAAGCAACAAATTGTTAGCTATTTAATTTATTATTATTGTGGTATTTCTCATACCAGGTGGGAGATAAGACATCTCTTCTACTGCCTTTAATATCAGAACAATCTGATCAGCCAGAATTTGTTATAGTAATAGTAAATTGATTTTTTTTAAATCACAAACGTGTTTTATAATGAAAAGGAAAAATCAAGATTGTCCCCTCTGTTCTCCTTTAACTCTATTGGGTTTAGAATCATTGTCAAGATACAACAAAACATTTCAGAATTGAATTGGCAAATCAAACACATGTATTAAAATTATATTTTGATAGCATGTATTTATTTATTTATTTAACTATGTATATGTATATGTATATGTATATGTATATGTATATGTATATGTATATGTATATGTATATGTATATGTAGGTCTTTGGTTATTTGGGTTTTCTCCCGTGTAAAATTGGAAGTGTCTTGGCGACGTTTCGACGAAGTCTCATTCGTCATCTTCAGGCTGGTGTTCTCGGCTTCGTGCTTCCAGGAGCAATGTGAGATCGCAGCTGTTTCTTCTTTTTAACTGCTAGTGGGGGTGTGAACTGATTGGGTGGGAGCTTGGCTGTGTTCTGATTGGGTGGAAGTGTGTTCCGGTTGGTTGGGGGCTTGGCTGTGCTCTGATTGGATGGAGTGTTGGCTGTGCTCTGATTGGATGGGGGTGTGTTCTGTTTGGGTGGGGGCTTTTTCTATCTCGATGGCTTCTCTGATTATTCTGTTGTTAAAGTGTTCAGTTTTGGCAGAAGACCAGAACTATTGGTTTCAAATTGGTTTCAAATGGATTCAAATTTTTTTACTACCAGTTCTGTGGGTGTGGCTTGGTGGGCATGACATGGCTTGGTGGGCATGTCAGGGGAAGGATACTGTAAAATCTCCATTCCTACCCCACTCCAGGGGAAGGATACTGTAAAATCCCCATTTCCTCTCGATCAGCTCGGACTCGGGAGGCAGAGAATAGATGGGGACAGGCCCAGTCAGAGGTGCTATTTACCAGTTCTCCAGATTACTCATAATTTCCACTAATGGTTCTCCAGAAATGGTCAGAACCTGCTGGATATCACCTCTAGATCAAACAAGCCTCTTGATGGGTTCCATATCATTCCGGGATCCCCAAGCCGATTGACAGAACCGTGTCTTCAGGCCCTGCAAAAGAGTGTCAGTGCTGAGGCCAATATTATCTCTGTGGGAATAATGTTCCAGAAGTAGGGAGCCACAGAGAAGACCCTTCTTGTTCCTGCCAGATGGACCAAGGAGAGGGGAATCCCCTGCCTATCTACTCAGGTAGGTTGGGTAGATCTGATTGGGAAAATATGGCCCTTCAAATAACCTGGTCCCAAGCCATGTAAAACATTTAAGGTGAAAATCAACACCTTGAATTGGACTCAAAAGCAAATTGGCAATTGATGCAGCTCCCACAGGCAAGATATCACATGTACAAATCTAAACTTCCACAAAACCATGGGGGCTGCTACATTTTAAACCAATGGTATCCATCAAAAAGATTTTTTAGATTCAGTAATGGAACATATACAGCAATATAGTTTAGTATCAGGATACTAGATTAACAAAATTAAGACACATAATTACACAGAATTTATCAGAATAAAAGCAATATTTGCAACAAATAATAGGATGTACATAAATCAAAAACATTTATTACCATCAACTCAGGGTAACTTTTTTGCAAGTTGAATGGACATATGATTCCTTAAATGAATAAATAGTCCAGAGAGTTTACATAACCAGTGATCAGTTTTTTAAAAACAAAATCTTAAAACAATTTTAAACAATTCTTGGATTGCACAGGGAAAGAGTGTCTAATTCAGGGGTGTCAAACTGGCAGTCTCACGTGCAGGCCACGCCCACCCCAGCTCCTCAAATGGAAAAATGTCACGAAACGTCACATGACAACAACATGACGTGGCAAGTTTGACACCCGTGGTCTATTTAGATTATAATTAGGGCTGTTTAGATGTTCAAAGGAGCACTTGAATGAAGCATCCCTTAAAATTTCTATTGCAAAGTGATGTGGCCCCTTGCTTTTTAGAGTGACGTGGCTTTGCTGCTTCTGTTCACCTTTCTTTTGATCCTTTTATGGCAACAGTTACAGAGGTTGGAATATGTTTTCACCCATGCCTGCATTGAAGCCTTTTCTAATCATTAGAACTGCGTGCAAGGCAACACGATAGACCTGTTTTCCCCAGGCCTAATGATCATTTTACATTTTAGAAATGGATGGGTGGGTGGATTTTGCAATTCCTTTCTTTGAAAATGTTGTGAATAATAAACTCAACACAGGAGCATAATGTTCGATGCTGCTTCTTTTTAATGGGATAACATCTAATCCAATGAAAGGGGAACGAGGATATAATCCTGTACAAAGGATTACACATGCAGCCATTGTCTGCATGAGCCACTCTCAGTTACCCCATGGAGATCCGATCATCAGATCTATAGTCCTATAAAAGTAGTAAAAAAATGCTCAGTGTGAACAGTTACATGAAACAGCTCAGCTGAGCTGAGTCAGTGCTGTTGTCATTGTGTAAACCAAGGAACACAAAGTTAGGTCCCTGTGATAAAACTGCCAAATAGATGCAACATCTGTGGGAAATTAACTAGAGAGCTTCCCATCAGATACTGATTCAGGGAGTTGGTGAAAAGTTGAGCAGATTTCTTTTTGAGTCGTGACTGGTATTTGCAAATGTCCATTTAAACAATAGATAAAGACTATTTTAGTGGTGAAATATAGATGATATAGATTCTTTTAATATAAGAACATGTCTGCTGCTCAACTCTAGATCCTGAGGCCAAATGACACAAGAAGGTACATTGGTGCCATTGACAACATCCAGAATCAGAACAACCGATTGTAGAGAAATTGTCTTTCCCTACAAAAGTAAGGAAGACTTAGGATTCTTCAAATAGGGGATAACTTTCCTTATGAAAAAGGAAAAGAGTTATGAAAAGAGTCTAGATAAGAAACAAAGATTCTTATTTTTAAATAAAGTTTTTTATTTTTATTTTTCATAAACACATTTACATGTACAGTCATTTCCATCATTTTTCATTCACCTTTTAACTTTCATTTTTCATTTTTACTTTTTCGGGGCTGCTCTTTTACCCTTTACCTTTACTCCAGCCTTACTTCTTCTCCTCCCCTTCTCTTCCCCTGTTTCTCCTCCAACTTCCCTCGTTCTTCCTCTCCTCTTTCCTACTTCTCCTTCTCTTCCCCCACTCCTCTCTTCTTCCCCCCTTCTAACCTTCTCCTCTACTCCTCCTTCCCCTCCCTTTTCTTCCTCTCCTTTTCCCTTTCTCCTTTTTCCTCTCCCCTTCTCTGCTCTCCTCTCTTTTCCTTTCCTCTCTTTCTACTCCTTCCCCTCTCCTGTTGTTTCCCTTTTCAGTTCAATCTAAAGTGGTATTTGAGCAGCCCCGATTTCCTAATTATCTTTATTCTCATTTCAATTTCTTATTCAATTATTATTTATTTTTATTTCATCATTTGTGTACATTTTTATAATATCTCACTTTTTTTCTCTTTTACCCATTCCCCTTTCTTCTTTTACTTGGCATCATCTGGGTATCTATTTTTCTAATTGTTTTCTCCCATCTATTCACTATCTATTTTATCTCTATGTCCTTATTCATATTTCTTTTCTAACCAATCATAAAATTTATCCCATGTCTTGAAATACATCAACTCCTCTTTATCTTTTATTCTCAATGTTAATCTATTCATTTCTGCACATTCTAAAATTTTCTTTATAATATCTCCTTCCAACGGAATTTTATCTGCTTTCCAGTTTTGTGCAAATACAATTCTAGCCGCTGTTATTATATGAATAATTAAATATGTATCTTCTTTGCTATAATTCTCTGGTAAAATTACCAATAAGAATATCTCTGGTTTTAACTCTATATGTTGCTGCAACGTTCCCTCTAACCATGTTTGTATTTTCACCCAATATTGTTTTGCTTCTGTAAGGTCCCAAAATATACTTAAAAAAAACAAAAAACAGATTTTATTTATGGGCAAAAACAAAATATTGGATGGAACTATATCCAGAACATACAGATACAATGCATGCGAGGAGATAGCCACACCTTGGGGAAGGTATGGCGTCCTTTTATACCCTCAGAGACGTTAGCTTAGTACCCAGTTCTGGCCTCCTAATTTAGGTTTGTGTATTCCTTGTTGCCCTGCAAGGGGGAATAGAATTATTCCCAATTAGTCATCCTTGAGCATTCCTTTGTTTACTCAATTGGCCATTTGACCCCCTGATTTTGCAGGACAGGAGTTTATCCAGATCAAACATAAATTAGGGCTGAGGTGTAAATTATCCCTTGGAGATACTTACCATGCCCTTGATTGGCACAGGAAAATACAGGAAAAAGATTGATATGAGTTCAGGTCATATGGCAGGGACATATGTTTGACAAATACCAGATACATTACAGAGGCCTAATAACAAAATATGTTTGTTACAGGATACAAATATAAAGACATAATATGTGTGATACAAATACAAAGGCATATATGTATTACAGGAAACTAATGGTTACAGAATCTAGTATACCAGTATATCATATTCTAGTATTATTTATTACATCCTTATTATTGTTTCCCTTTCACTTCTTTACACAAACACCACATATGATAGTATGATTCCGGCAACTGATGACATTTCCAACACTTAGCTGATTTATCTTTAAACATCTTAGCTAATCTTTCTGGTGGCATATGCCATCTATAAAACATCGTATACAGGTTTTCTTTATAGGCTGTTGCTATTGTTAATTTATAATTTCTTTCCCAAAGTTGTTGCCATTTGTCCAGTTCTATGGTGTATCCAAAATTCTTTGCCCATGCTATCATTGTTTCTTTTACTTCTTCATCTTCTAGTCTAATATGCAATAAATAATTATATAATTTCTTAATCATTTTCTCATCTGTTCCTGTCAATATTTCATCCAGTTCTGATTTCCCCAAGTTAAAGCCATATTGTCTACGATCTGCTTCATATTTTGATTGTATTTGCAGTCTTATATACCAATCTATCTCAATCCCTTGAATCTTTGTTAAGAAACAAAGATTCTTATGTGACATTTTAATTTCTTATATCTGAAATTTTCTTCTCCACATTCATTCACTCTATTCTCAAAAGAAAGGGAAAAAAATGAGCATGCTGTAACACTAAAAGCTTGCCTACAAGCTTTTGTGAAAGTTCTACCATTGTGGTACATCTAAGCAAAGTTTTAAGCTATGGTAACTCACAATCACATATATGCCCCCCCCCTTCTTCATCTTCTTTCATTTCATGCATTATTAGAGAAAGACCCTGTGCTAGAAGCGTCCATGGTAAACTGTAATGACAGCAATAGCACTTAGACTTATATACTGCTTTGCAGTGCTTTACAGCCCTCTTTAAGCAGTTTACAGGGTCAGTATTTTGCCCCCAACAATCTGGGTCCTCATTTTACCAACCTCGGAAGGATGGAAGGCTGAGTCAACCTTGAGCTGGTCAGGATCAAACTCCTGGAGCGAGCAGTGAGTTAGCCTGCAATATTGCATTCTAACCACTGCGCCACCATGGCTCTTAATGACACCAAAATGGAAATATGTACCCAGTGATATAGCCACAGGATTGCCATGTTATGACCTTGCATCAGGACCATGCTTTTTGACCCCCACATGCCAAGAACATTCCAGGTATTGTTAAATTACAATTTCCAGCAGTCCTAGCTTACATGGCAAGCTAGGGATGCAGTGAGCTAGGGAATTTCTGTGGATTGATTATGCCATCATGCATACCCTCACAGCTCTCTGTAAAGTTTGATGTATGAAAAGTACAATTTCAAAGCATTCTAAATCTCTCATTTCTTCCATTCTGAAATTTAAAAGCTAAGAATAAAGTTGGCAAAGTCTTGTTTTTTAAGGCAATTTCTGACTACTCCTTGAATTGTTCTCTGTTTCTGGGCCCACCACACAGTGGTTTTTATGATTTTTATGACATTTCTGTGACTTACCATATCCCTGCTGATCAGATGATGTTGTAGAAAACAAGTGTAATATATCACAAAACCTCAGCTCTTCCTTTTACTGTAAAAATTAGTTTTTCTCATTTTTTTCCTGCTTCATCTATGGATTAAATTTGGTCATTGGAATAATATTTATAATGCAGCTCCCTGATTATGTCATAGACATACAACCAGAGGTTACTGCTCTTTCCCCTTTCCTTGGGGGTTAGATCGATTTCATCAGAGATAAATAAAACTAAAGGGTAGTTTGAAACCAGGGAGCCTGGTTTAGCTCTGCAGACTAAGCACCGTAATTAACATCCACTGTGTGCAATTACACCAGTTAGAATCTCACCAGGCTCAAGGTTGACTCAGCCTTCCATCCTTTCTAAGGTAGGTAAATTGAGGACCCAGTTTGTGGGGGCAATAAACTGACTTTGTATAAATATACAAAAGTATGAAGGCTATTGCTTAACGCATTGTAAGCCGCCCTGAGTCTTCGGAGAAGGGCAGCATATAAATCAGAATAAAAAAAAGAAAAGAAAGAAAGAAGAAACCATAAAAATATGAGCACCCTTACATTCAAATATAAAAATTTAAATAAGCAATACTGGTCATGATAAAGCTGTGCTGTTCAGGGACAGCAACTTAAAAGAAAGAACACAAAAGCCCTCCATAAAACTATTACAAGTAGAACACAAGATTATGTTGTTGGTTTGAGCTCTGAGCTCATTTTGGTTGCAAACATTTCATCCCCATTCAAGGTGACATCTTCAGTGTGCTTTGGATTGTGCTTGTCTGGGGGAGCACTGGCCTTTAAACACCATGTTTCCCCCAAAATAAGACCGGGTCTTATATTAATGTTTACTCCAAAAGACACATTAGGGATTATTTTCCAGTTAGATCTTATTTTGGGGGAAATGCAGTACCAAATGCATTCATCTGGCTGACAATCTTAACTGGGGCTTATTTTGTGGGTAGGGCTTATGTTACGAGCATCCTGAAAATCATGCTAGGGCTTATTTTCATGTTGGGTCTTATTTTCAGGAAAACAGAGTACCTTTCTGAGTCCTTTAAAGGACAGTGCTCTTTAATTTAGGGTTTGTAGAATAGAAAGTGGATATTTTATTTAGATAAAGATATAAATGAGGACAAGGGATATGGTTATAAACCTGAGCTACTAATATTGAAAGGTATTTCAGACCACAAGATGGTGCTGGTCTATTGCAAAAAAAATGAGCCTGGGCAGCCTCCAGGAAGATAAATTGCTTCCAAGTTGTATTTCAACCCATAAGAAGTTAATAAAGAGAAAGTAGCCTTTTTCTTAGATACAAACTTAAATGGGGGGGGGGGGAGTATAAGAAAAAACTGAGTTTACAAAGAATTCCCTTAGATTGTTCAAAAAAATAGAAATTGCTACCACATGCCGAACAGAAATAAAACACAGTACAGGCCTCATCTTATTTTTCCTCCTATTCACATGGAGAACAGACAACTCTTGAAAGAAACGTTACTTTTGTTCCCATTCTTACCTGGAAATTTCTTCCTGGAAGCCCACTTCAATCAGAGGCTAAAGGAGAATGCATTTAGCTCTCTAATTCTCCCCACTGTGGCATACAACTATTGCTCTGTTCTTTTTTTCTTTTAAAAAGACTCGAAAGCTTGAAACTCCAGCAATGAGGGAGGAGATGAGGTATATTGCTTTGTATTTAAGTTACAGAGCACACTTCCCTCTTCTGAATATTGATTGAAACTCAGATGCCAACAGGCTGTCAGGGAAGGTGGGTTGGGGATTGTCTCAGCCTACACAATTGGTGACAGAATGAGTTGCAAGTGTGTGTGTGTGAGAGAGAGAGCTGATTTATCTACCAAGGCAGGAAATAATTCCTTTTGAGATGATGATTATGAGTAAAGTATGCATAGGGGAACTGTGGGGAAGAAGAAGACGTAGGCCAAGGCAGCAGTGGGCTAAGAACAATTTTGTAATGATGAAAAAAAAGGCAGTGAAAAGAGAAGGTTAATTTGAGGTAACAAGAAAGTACGATACTTTACTTGCACAAGAAAGACTGGTACTTCATGCGTTTTAATGGTTAGCCTGGGAACATTCCAAAGCTAGAGGTTTGTGGAGTTTTCTAATATACCAAGGCCATAAATATAGATGGGATTATGCTAACAGTTATGGGCCAGCAGGTTACATAAAAATGGCCAAAGCTAGAAAGGGAACCACAGAATCACTGCAGCGTGTCTGGGAGGCAGGTAACATATACATTTAACAAATTATGTTTATCAATAATTTATTCAGCTATTTAAATAAACCCCCGAGGTATTCATCTAACATACTAACAGGATAAAATGGCTAATCACATCAAAACTCTGCCTTTAGTTAGAAACACTTCACAGCCTGGAGATAAATAAAATAAAATCACTGCCAGGAAGACACAAATTAAATTCTGTGGGCATGTTTTATAACTTCTTAAAAATTGAATTCATTTTGGAGCAAATTTCTTGGCTGCTTATAATTTTTGCATTGGTACATAAATCAGCAAGGAAACACACAACATTGTTACAGTCAGAGACTTTACAACCAGCAAAGCATTAATAATGCATGCCAAGCATTATGAAGGCAAAAGAGAAACTGTGAATCAAGCTTAGCAACAATCCCACCAAACCCACCCAATTCTTAGCATTTTGAAATAAATTCTGGTCGCTCAATATCAACAGAGCACAAGAATATGCTCAAATGTCCCCCAAAATTTTGCAAGCCCGTCCATGCCAGAAATGTTCAAATGCAACAGGAAGGTCAACATCAACAAGGGCTAAAAGCAAATACAAATATGCTGCTTGAAGCTCAACAAACACACAGACTCAGCATAGCAGCCTTGCACATCTCTGGTGATGTATGCATATACCCATCAAAGCTTAACAATTTAATCAAAGCAACATTCCACTTCTTTGTATTATCTGACTGAAAAAGAAACTAGAGCATATTTTGCATTCATGCAACTCATTGACATGAATTCTAACTTCCCCAAATATAGATTAATCTTTTTAAAATAGTGGTAATTTTCCAGGCAGTCTGGCTAGTATGCAGCTGTTTGCCGTTTCCTTCTTTTATTTAGCCATCTATTTCACTGCTGCTTTTCCCTCATCATTCCCCTCCAACAGCATCCCAACTATTCTAATCTAATGATTGGTCCTTTCATGAGACAAATTTGGAGAAAAGCAACTCAGTACACCAGCCACAGAACAACAAACCATCTGCAACTTTTGGAACAGTAGAAATACTTGAGATAGACAAAGTAATGTGTTTTGTTTTGAACTTCGAAAATCCGAACAATTGTTACATGGTTGAAATGATTGAAGTATTTTGCATCTCCTTAAAAGTGGTGCAGGTGTTTTTTTCCCATGTCTGCTGAGAATGCCAATAAGAAAAGAAAAACCATGTTTTGTTAACTGTTTAACTCTTGCCAATTAATCATGTCACACAAAATGGCAGCTTCTTCAAATTTGTTTTATATAAAGAGGTATACAAATATTTTGACAAAACATAAACTTGATGACAGGAACAAAATAAAATTTAATTCAGGATATAAGCACTTCATATATTAAAGAGAATCTCCACTTCCAATAATGGCAATTAGCATGCAGATTGACATATGAATACTTTAACATGTGTCCAAACATGGGATCCAGTTTAAAGGTGTCACTTGTTTTAAGGCCATTTGAAAAAAATCTGATCTATAGTGGATTAAGTTCAAACTCCCCCAATCCTTCAGAAAAGCATCTGATTTTATGAAAACATCCTTTTCCAAATTAATTCTGATTATCTTATGTGCACAGTGATCATTCTGGAGGCAAAATACTTTCGTGCTGTGCCAAGAGTTGTTGTATTAGCAGGGCACTTAGAACTTTTTGTGAGAAGAGTAATGAGTGAGCAACAATAACATGATTATTGTGGCTGTAAAATTGGAATCCAGAGACCAGCTGATGTATTGAACGGTAATCAGCACACTATGAATTCCTGATTAATTAAGAAATTGATTTCCTGCAAGCATTTTCTGCATACGTTTTTTTAGCATTCATGATAACTTAAAGGACATCAAGAACACATTTTATAACAAAAGTAACCTTTAAGTCCTTACTCTAATATGTTGCTGCATAAAGCACAGATTTATCTCATCCTCTCAACAGCCACTAATTCGTGGAAAGTCAATTGCAATTTTAAATGGCTTTTTTTGATCAGACAAGGAATAAGCAAAGGGATGGGAGAATCCATTTGATGAGGAAAATGATGTTGAAATTAAAGAAAAGGAGGTTTTTTACTGTGATATAAAAACAATGTTTACTTTGGCCACAGCCATTTCTCTTTATCATATCTAAATGGAGCCTCAACACATTTCACAAGATCTTTGTGAGATTCTTGACTCCCAGGAAACTTGTATAACGTTTTTCCTCCCTGCTTGGAGGTTTTCATTTGGTCTTGATATTTCTGCTTGCTAGGTTTGCTGAAAGGAAAAGCAATTACTAGAATGAAAAGTTTTGACAGCATATTCATTCTAGAGAAGCTGGAAATCAATTGAACATGTCCTGAAAATAATGCACAATGATAATGGGTAGGCTAGCCCAGTGGTGAAATGTAAAATTTGTTACTACTGGTTCTGTGTGTGTAATATGACTGGGTGGGCGTGGCCAACTTTTTTTTTTTTAACTTTTAAAAGCATTTTTTCTACAACCTCAAGAAGTTGCAGAAAAAAATCCTCTTAAGCCTCTGACGATCAGGCAACTCAGCTGGGTTCTCCAGTGGCTTTTAAACGCATTTTTTCCCCACAACCTCTTCAGTCTAAGAGGTTGCAGGAAAAAAAATGCATTTAAAAGCCTCTGACAATCCCAGCTGAGCTGCACAATCATCAGAGGCTTTTTTTTTTTACTTTTAAAAGCATTTTTTCGGCCGAAGAGGTTGTAGAAGAAATGCTTTTAAAAGGAAAAAAAAAAGCCTCTGATGATCACGCGGCTCAGCTGGACATGGAGTGGGGCAGGGATTTTTGCTACCAGTTCTCCGAACCACTCATCGCCATTGCTACTGGATCGGGTGATCCGGTCCGAACAGGGAGCATTTCACCCCTGGGCTAGCCCTACTCGCCAGAACAGGAACTCTCTAGAACAGGACACTTTATACATACCTACTGGTTACTTTGGAAGACAGTGGGTAAATTATTTCTGCAAAAGGGATTTTTCTGAATCTGCCCTTGAGGACTGCTGATGGTAAGGTGTCAAACCACATTTAGTGTGAAAGCCTGCCGTATTTATGAACTGTGAATTGCTCAAAATACCTAGCTAGCAGTGGTGAAATTCAGTCAGATCTATCTGGCTCGTGCAATCCAGTAGGGCCGGTGGTGGGAGGCTCCGCCCACCCGCCCTGGGCATCATCACGTCCCGTTTTTGACCCTCTGAGCATGCACAGAAGGCTCTGCGCATGCGTGGAAGAGGCATGCATGAGCGCAGCAAGCGCCCATGCTCACATTTGTGATCCAGTAGCAAAGGTAAGTGCATTTTACCACTGCTAGCTAGGTATCTCAAGCTCTTATGATTTCTCATCTGACCTTAAATTCAGCTGTTTCCATGACCAGTTCTTTTTACTTAAGACCAGATAAAAACCATATTTGCTTAGGTTTCCCCATGGTCTGTTTGTAGCCCAAAACCCCAAGAGAATATCCACTGTAAGGTGAATTGTCAATAACACCTCATTTATAGGAAGATCAAGAGCTACCCACCAAGTTAGACAGATGAACTTTGTGAGAGGAAACTGTAGCCAATAATTGAAAGAACCTATCTAGAAGCAGATAATATTTAACTTTCTTCTTGGTGGGAAATGTGTCACTTTTATATGTGAATCACAGTTACAAAAAGGGCAGAGCTTGTGTTATGACAATCTGAGGCTGCTTTTGTCCTTCTGATGAAAACATCAGTTCCTGCAGACAGAGCTGTATATTTATTATACTGTTGCTTGACCTACCTCTCCCAGAATTTCCTGTCACCTCAAACAAAATTGAATAAGGGCCATTTGGCGTTATTAGGTTTGTTGTAAAAGCACAGGATTGAAATGCAGATATAAATGTCATAAAGCATACTTCTCTGGATTGAGGCCTCCTCTAACCAATAGTCTACCACTTCTCAAGTGCCAGTTTTGAAAGATGCACTGGAGTTAGCTCAGAAATTTATTACTGATCTAGAGGTAGTTGATGTACATAACTCATCAATGAGAAGCTTCTGACACAGGATCCTGGATACAAGATCAAGCTTTCTATCCTAGGATCTGACTTTACCTGAAATTATTCCACTATACCAACAAAACCTTGTTCTGAGTTTAAGATTTGTATAAGTCTGGAAAAGATATGTTCCCCAATGGATCCTCAAATTCAACTTTTATAGCAATAAAAGGAACATCATTTTGCAAAGCTCTTTATTGAAACTTCCTAGTTAGTTCCATATCCAAAATGGAATTGTTAAACCCCTTTATATTATCTGATATACTTTTCATGTCATTATTTTATTATTCACAAGTCTTGCAGTAAGCGACTGAAGATTTGCTTTGCTGTTTGCTGTTTCCTGTTGACTTTTCTTTTTCAGATCTAAATTTCTATCTTGTTTCCATCCTTTAACACCTTCTTGGCATGATCATATTATTATTTTTGTCCCAGACCATCTAGCTTTTCTCTCCTTCCAATTACTTTTCTGCAATCATTTAATAGTGCAGTCCGAAATTACATACTTCTTGCAAGACTTGGTTATAGAATACACGTAAACATGGCCTTAATAATGTAAATGGCAAAACTCTTTGAAACCTGCTCTCCTATCTTTTCATATTAATAGTTTGTATTATCTCAGAGAGAGAAAGATGTGCTCACCTGATACTTTTGAAATCAATTGCCATCAGTTATATCCAGTATGGCCAGAGGCAAAAGATATGGGAATGTGGTCTAAAAATCTTATCTTGGTTTTTACAGTTTTTCTTTTCACATAACTTTATAAAATAGTTAAAAGATATGGCAACACTTAACTGATCTTTGTTGATTATCCCTATCACTGCAGGGCAATTTATTTCAAGTTTGGTATGAAATATTGATCAATATCCCTAATAATCTAAGTTAGAATCAGGGAAATTAAGAACCAAAGAAGAAAAGATAAAATAGATACATGAAATGCATAAAAAGATTTTAAGTGCAGTCCTTAAGATAATGAGAAAAATAATAAACAATAGAGACAAGTAACTTGTTAGTAGAATATTAACAAAAATCATTACTTGGGTATTAAGAGCTAAACAAAGAACCCAAAAGTATTAATATGCTTTGAAAAACTTTATAAACCATAACCTCCCAGAAAATCAGAATTACAGCAACTCATAAAATTAGTACATTTTTGAGGTTACCAGTTTATGGATAGTAATGATTGTATGTAGTTGCCAAGTCAGCTGTAGCAGGACTAAGATATTTGTTACTACAGAAACTGTTTACATTCTCCTGATTATGTTGGTTCTAGGAGCATCCCAAGTTTACATATCTGTTATTGTAGAAGGAATATATTCTCACTCAGAATATCTTCCAGAAATTGGAAGATTAGCATTGTGTAAAAAGTATATACAATATTGAAGTATATTGTATGTTTCTAATGGAGAGATTGTATATTTGATTGTATATCTCTCAGGTGGACAGAAATCCTAGTGTAGTAAATATTTTGCTTCCTTAAATGATTCAGTTCTCTGTTATTAAAACATAATAGTTCCTAGGTCTATTAATTGCTGCATTTATACTAGCTTCTCCAATTGTCCACAGAGACAGATTTTCCTCCCCCAAGGACAATTGTACTGAATGCATGATTTCCCATGTGAAGCCAGTATTGTTTGTGTGAGCGCTCTGGATCATATAACATCTGAATGAGATAATTGTTGGCAGAAGGAAATAATTATTGTTACCCATTCAGACAATTTTAGAGTAGTTTGACAATGCAGAAATGTTCAGCTGAAAGATGATCAAAGAATATAAGTTATTCATTTTGGCAGTTGATATTTCATGACTTTTGAAGTTCTAGCTCATGCATGGATCCTATTATTATTATTATTATTATTATTATTATTATTATTATTATTATGCACAGTCACTCAGGCGCTCGTCACGTCTCGCCTGGACTACTGCAATGCTCTCTACATGGGGCTCCCCTTGGGGTGCACCCGGAGGCTCCAACTGGTACAGAATGTGGCCGCGCGGGGGATTATGGGAGCGACGGGGCGCTCCCATGTGACACCTCTCCTGCGTGAGGTGTCACATGGGCATTGGCTTCCGGTGGACTTCCGGGTGCGCTTCAAGGAGTTGGTAATCACCTTTAAAGCGCTCCATGGCTTAGGACCAGGGTACTTACAGGTCGCCTTCTGCCACCAATTGCCTCCCACCGGCCGGTTCGCTCCCACAGAGAGGGCCTCCTCAGGGTGCCATCAGCCAGACAATGCTGGCTGGCGACCCCCAGGGGGAGAGCCTTCTCTGTGGTAGCCCCCACCCTCTGGAATGATCTTCCTCCAGAACTGAGAACAATCTCCGACCTCCGGACTTTTCGTCGGGCTCTGAAAACTCATCTTTTTCAGCTTGCCGGTCTAGCCTGCTCTCTTCTAATTTTAAAATCTTTTTAGAGTTTTTAGACTTGATTCATTTTTAATATTTATCTGTTTTAAATTTTCAGCCAAATTTATATTTATTTTTATAATATTTTAACTTTTATGTACTGGTTTTTATTCGGCTATTCACCGCCCTGAGTCCGTAAGGAGAAGGGTGGTATATAAGTCTAATTAATAATAATAATAATAATAATAATAATAATAATAATAATAATAATAATAATAATAATAATAATAATAATAAGTTATTCATTTTGGCAGTTGATATTTCATGACTTTTGAAGTTCTAGCTCATGCATGGATCCTATTATGCCTATGGGAATTCTTAAGAACATAACTCAGATGTATTTCTAAGTAAGTATGCTTATGATAAAGGTGAATCACTTAATATTGCTTTTTCTCACATTGTGAGTTTATAAACTTAGATATGAAGATTGGGATATTTTTATTTAACAGTATTTAGATTGGGATATTTTTATTTAAAAACAAAAACAAATCTAAGTGAATTAAATTTTATGAGTAAGAAAGGTAGTAAGCTTTGCTTTGTTGGGAAAAATCTAAAATATCCTTCTATCTAGGAAGCTTTAATTCAAATTTCTGCACTGAACAGGTTATTCTACTCTATTCTAACTCCTCTCTGAAAATTAGATGTACCCTATGGGGTCATCTATTTAAAGCAGTCCCAACATACAGAGGTGTAAGACAAGGTTGTATATTAACACCATTATGTTAGAATTTATATCTAAATCCAATAATTCAGTTGGGACTTCAGTCAAAGAGATGTGCACCTATAAATACCTTGGAGTGCAATATCACACCTCCTTATCATAACATGCTCATTTTTATTGGGCACGTTTTGCACAGTGTGCCTCTACAGCTATTCAAATATCTTACTATTCAAAAGGACCCCATTATGTTCCTGTAGTCCTGCAAGGGCTTTCAAACCAGGTAGTCCCATAGCATGTTTATCATTCATTCCAATTTTAAAATTTTGTAAGAATTTTACTTTAGTCAGGTTGCCTTCAGTTCTTTCTTTCTTTTTTCTTTTTGGACATTTTAAGGATATTCCTACACATTTTTTATTATATCTATGTGACGATATTCAATAGAAACTCTAGCTTATATGCCACTATACTGTTCCCTATATGGGCTCTAGATAGACCCTTATATACTGTACCCTGTCTTGAAGAAATTTAGTGCTCTCACACAAAGATTCAAAAGTAACCTCTCAATTTTCCCAGTTCTGTGTTATCATTTGTCTGATACACCATACCATTACTTAAAATTAGAATTTGTAATAGTATTTTTATTGGAATTTGTTTTAATAACCATGTTATTAAATACACCATTATGCTTATTGTTTTTTCTCTAGTACACGTATACAGAAAGATGTTATATACAAAGGATTTTTTTGTTTCAATATTTTGTTTGTATCCAGCCTTAGGGCTGTAATAAATTTGATTTGAATTCAATGGTCCAAATAAACCCATTTAACTAATATTCTATGGATCTATGAAATTTTCATCCACCATTAGATTCAATTTAATTGTGTCCTTATGCAGTGTGGGGACCACTATTTATTTCTTCCATTAGTTTGTTGATAGGATAGTGTGAATTATGCCTTAAGCTGAAAACATGTAGGTATTTCTGATGAAGGCTGAGAAAAAAAATCAAATGAGCAAACAATCACTTTGTATTCTGAATGAGTTCTTGTGCTTCTCAGAAGGCAACATAGCTATAGAAAATAGCCTTTTGGAGATTGCCAAATCAATTCATTTATAACATATTACTTCCATTAGATTGTGACAATCTTCAATTTGAAAAAATGAAAGCAAGATGAACTGATTTTATACTGTATATAATATGTAATATTCAATGTCTTGATACTTAAGCTTGCACTGTATTTAGATTGAACATTTTATTAGATCAGTACATAAATGGCTTCCTTAAATTCTCCATTCCATTTGTAAGTAAGAAATGTGAGAAGCCATATCAGCAAATTTATCCCAGGAAAAAAGAAATGTGTAGCTTGGATGTCCTCCCAAACTCACAGCTACTGCTTGAAGAACAAGTGGTAGCTGTGGCCAGGGGAGCCTTCCTACAATTTCACTTGATGTACCAGTTGCACCTGTTCATGGATAGAAACCTCAGTGAGGGTCACTCATGCCTTAGTTACCTACCAATTGGATTATTATAACATGCTATACATAGGGCTGTCCTTGAAGACCATCTAAAAGCTGCAACAGGTGCAGAATGCAGCAATATTGCTATACGTATGTGGGCATATATCATTGTACCCATTATGGCACTTCTACTCTGCAAGCTACATCAGATCCCAATAGGTTTCTGGAGCCAAATCAGTGTATTGATCAGACCTACAAAATCCAACATGGTTGGATTATTTGTGGGATCTCTTGTTCTGAAGGCAGTGGTGAAATGTAAAATTTGTTACTACCAGTTCTGTGGGCGTGGCTTGGTGGGGGGGTAATGTGACTAGGTGGGTGTGGCCAACTTTTTTTTTACTTTTAAAAGCATTTTTAAAAATGCTTTTAAAAGGCTCTGATGATCCCAGCAGAGTTGCCTATCGTCAGAGGCTTTTTTTTCTTTTAAAAGAAAAAAAATGCTTTTAAAAGAAAACAAAAGCCTCTGACAATCAGGCAACTCAGCTGGGATCATCAGAGCCTTTTAAAAGCATTTTTTAAACAACCTCTTTGACTGAAAAAATAAAGCCTTATTCCAGTGATGGCACATTTTAATCAAGATCACATGAAGTATTAGTACTGCTTTATAAAACCCTAGTAAGAGCATATCTGGAATACTGCAACCAATTTGGGCCACCATACTACAAAAAAGATGTTGAGACTTTGGAAAAAGTTCAAAGAACAGCATCTAAGATGATCAAAGGTCTGGAGACTAAAACTTATGAAGAACAGCTGCAGGATTTGGGTCTGCCTAGTCTAAAAAAAAGAAGAATTAAGGGTGACACGGTAGCAGTATTCCAGTATTTGAGGGGCTGCCACAAAGAATAGGGTATCAAATTATTCTACAAAGCCCCAGAGGGCAGGACAAGAAACAATAGTTGGAAATTAATCAAAGAGAGAAGCAACCTGGAATTTATTTATTTATTTATTTATTTATTTAGATTTGTATACCGCCCTTCTCCTTGCGGACTCAGGGCGGTGAACAGCCAAATAAAAATAGTACACAAAAGTTAAACAATTTCTTTTAAAAAAAAGCATATAACTTTGGCTAAAAATTAAAACCATTAACCATTAAATATTTAAAATACCCAACCCTATAATACAGATCTTAAAAATTCAGCGGGGTCAGGCTAGACCAGCAAGCTGAAAGAGATGAGTTTTCAGGGCCCGACGAAAAGTCCGGAGGTCAGCAATTGTTCTCAGTTTTGGAGGAAGATCGTTCCAGAGGGTAGGGGCTGCCACAGAGAAGGCCCTCCCCCTGGGGGTCGCCAGCCAGCATTGTCTGGCTGACGGCACCCTGAGGAGACCCTCTCTGTGGGAACGCACCGGCCGGTGGGAGGCTATTGGCAGCAGAAGGCGGTCCCGTAAGTACCCTGGTCCTAAGCCATGGAGCGCTTTAAAGGTGGTCACCAACACCTTGAAACGCACCCGGAAGTCCACCGGTAGCCAATGCAGCTCGCGCAGGAGAGGTGTCACATGGGAGCGTCCCGTCGCTCCCATAATCCCCCGCGCGGCCGCATTCTGCACTAGTTGGAGCCTCCGGGTGCACCCCAAGGGGAGCCCCATGTAGAGAGCATTGCAGTAGTCCAGGCGAGAGGTGACGAGTGCCTGAGTGACTGTGCGTAGGGAGTCCCGATCTAGAAACGGCCGCAACTGGCGTATCAGGCGAACCTGATAGAAAGCTCCCCTGGCCACAGCTGTCGTGTGATCTTCCAAAGACAGCCGTGGGTCCAGGAGGACGCCCAAGTTGCGCACCCTTTCCGTGGGGGCCAATGATTCGCCCCCAATAACCAGTGATGGTGTCAGCTGGCTATATCGGGACGCCGGCAGCCACAGCCACTCGGTCTTGGAGGGGTTGAGTCGAAGCCTGTTTCTCCCCATCCAGGCCCGCACGGCTTCAAGGCACTGGGACATCACTTCCACGGCATCGTTGGGGTGGTCTGGGGTGGAAATGTACAGCTGCGTATCATCAGCTTACTGATGGAACTCCACCCCAAAACCATGGATGATCTCACCCAGCGGCTTTACATAAATGTTGAACAGGAGGGGCGAGAGGACCGATCCCTGCGGCACCCCACACACTTTTTTAATTAAGGAGAAACTTCCTAATAGTGAGGATAATTAACCAGTGGAACATCTTACCTTCAGAAATCGTGGGCACTCCATCACTGAGATTTTTAAAGAAGAGACTAGAAAGTCACTTATCTGAAATAGTATAGATTCTCCTGCTTGAGCTGGACTAGAAGACCTCCAAGGTCCCTTCCAGCTCATTCTACTCTAAAAATTCTAATCTCTCTCTCTCTGTTTCTGGTTGTGTGTATGAATTAACAGAGTTTATACCATAGTTAGCTACATGGGTTACTTCAGGGGTGAAATCCAGCAGATTCTGACAGGTTCTGTAGAACTGGTAGCAGAATTTTGAGTAGTTCAGAGAACCAGCAAAGACCACCTCTAGTTGGTCCCAGAGTGGGGTGGGAATGAAGATTTTGCAATATCTTTCCCCCAGGAGTGGGAAGGGAATGGGGATTTTGCAGTATCCTTCCCCTGCCACACCCACCAAGCCAAGCCACGCCCGCCAAGCCACGCCACACCCACAGAACCTGTAGTAAAAAAAATTGGATTTCAGCACTGGGTTACTTTCCATGCTACTTTTATGATTTGTGCATGAACTACTCAAGGATCAAGCCACCTATTGTTTTGGAAGAAAAGATCTTTTCAGTGTGAGGAGAAGGAATATTGCTGGAGAACTATAATTCTCTCAGCTTCCAATTTTCTGCTTACCAAGCTCCACCAGATGTTCAGCATACATGATTATTGTATTTTGGTTAGGGGGATCAAAGTAATAAACTGGGATGAGGAAAATTAGTTCAGAATTCCCCAGGATCTGAATATATCACAGTAATTAATCCAAGATTTAGGTTTATTAGCAAAAGAATATAAGGATTTAAAAGTTATAGAGAAATGTTTTGGTACATGCCCTGAGACAGACCATATTTAATGTGACATAGGAATTCTATTTAGGATGCCATTTAAAAATCAAGCAGAAACAAAGGAAGAATTCCATGAGCATAGCTAGCAAATTCTGTTGGAGAATTGTAAGTAAGCTATATATTTACAGGATTTCTCTATGAAATTGTCTGCTTTAAATTAGCTTGGGGAGGAGGGGAAAAACAAAACCCGTGGTGGTTTTTTTAAAATTCTATCCTTCACCCTAAAATCAAGGCAGCAAATGAAAAACATAAAGGCAGACTTCTCACAAAGATAGTATAATAAGAATAATTAAACAATAAGAACATAGAACCAAAGCCGAGCAGCTGATTTATATAGCATTTGTGATACTAAAGTTATACTAATAATTTTTCATTGCCTTGAATATTTAAATTGATCCCCAAAATGGAAGCTTTATTTGCTACAGGAAATATTGTCTTGCAGCTTAAGCATTTTCACTGGCTTCCAGTCTGCCTCTGAGGAGAACAAATCAATTACCACCATCTTGTGAGTTCTGAAGGGGGGAGGTTCAAGTCAAAAGGATTTATGAAATGCACTCATGCAGAGATATTTTGAAGGATTTAACAATTATGGTGATGAATTGCCTTGAGTCCAAAGTCCCAACTTCTGCTCTGACTGTGTTCGGCTGTGACTCTCACTTGTCAGAAGATATCCTTTATTGCTGCTAATCAAGGAGCAATCCTAAAATAAGTCAAGAGTTCTTTAATGTTTGTTTTTGGGATTAGGATAGATATCCTTGGCAGATGGCACATGAACTTTAATGTTTAAAATAAAGTCCTAAGCAACTTTTAGAGAGCCACAGGAAAGAAATAGTATCTTTAGTTGTATGTATTTTGGACAAATCACAGATCATAAATTTATGACAGGGATGACTTGTAGGGGGACAATCAGTAGACTCTTCAATCATATTCCTTTTAAATATTGTCAAATGCCATCAGGGTAGATTTTGTTTTTCTATTGTTCATATAATCTTGTTTTAATAGTAAGGAACTAAGAGGTTCTCACTAACTTAACTTTCTGCATTTATTTATTTATTTGATTTTTATTTGTCTTTATTACTTTTGAAGTAAGTCAAACTGGCAAACATACATGTTCTTCCTCCTTCTCTTTTTCTCCACAGCAACCTGGTGATGTGAATTGGAGAGGGAGGGAGGGAGGGAGGGACTGGTTCTAAGTCACCCAGTCAAATTTCATTTTAAGGTGGGATTGGAACTCAAAAGACTCCTGGTTTCTAGACCAGCACCTTAACCGCTACACCAAAACAGTCTGATACATTTTGCATTCTTTTTTTTTACAATTTTTACACTATTATAGCCTTAAATCTGTTTCTTACTGCAATATAATATTGTAACGAATGATTTTTAAAAAAAACATACAATGTACGTTACTTGCACAGAGAGTAATTGCAATTAGCCAAAAAGTTTAAAAAAAAAAAAAAGCAACATTATCTGTTGTGGCTCCATTCAAATGTTTAAAGTTGTCTGTATTAAGTCGAACTCTGACTTGGAAGTGATGCTTGGAATCGATTCCATAGCCTTCTGAAAATAGATTGAACCTTTCCAGAAAAAAAGAAGGGGGGGGGGTGAAAGAAAGGTGTTATATGGGATAGATTTCTTATGAGAATAATATAGACAGAAAGTGAAGACAGACTTCTTATAACAAAACATTTTTTTTAATTGGTTGCTATCAGTCAGACTGGATCCAGAGAACCAAATACTTTTATGGCCATATCATATTTTGAAAAAAAAAAAAACAGTGACAAAAGACAAAAGAAACATTTTCTCATAGCTTTAATTGTTCTCGGCATAAACTTTCCACCTATAGGCTATACATTATTCTAGAGCAGGTGTGTCAAACTGGTGGGCCAGATGCAACACATGCAGGCAACACCCACCCCAGCTCCGCAAAGGGAAAAAATGTCATGAAATGTCATGTGATGGCAACGTGACACAGCAAGTTTGACACCCCTGTTCTAGAGCCATTGTGGCACAGTGGTTAGAAAGCAGTACTGCAGTCTAACTCACTGCTCACTCCAGAAGATCAATTCTTACCAGGCTCAAGATTGACTCAGCTTTCCAGCCTTCTGACATCAGTAAAATGAGGACCCAGATTGTTGGGGGGCAATATACTGATTCTGTAAACTGCTTAGAGAGAGCTGTAAAGCACTGTGAAGTGGTATATAAGTCTAGGTGCTATTGCTATTATCATCTTTAGAATACTGACTTCTGCACCATTTCAGTCAGTATAGATAATCAGGTGTCTCCTATCACAAGCTGAACTCTCTAGTTTAACATGACTTGAAAAGATTGACACTATTCCTCTTCTATTTCTCTATATGACATATATGATAGCATTTACGCACTAACTTAACTGTTCATTATCGTTTTCTAGATGCAATTTCAAACATAAACCAGTTAGAAAAAAGTCAAAAGAAAAATACTTTACCTGTTTATTAGAAAAGCACAATAGTATCGACAACAACAAACCCTGTAAAAGAGAGGGAGGGGGGAGAGTGATTTCAGGACTGCAGAGAAATGTTCATCATGTTCTTTCCTTTCATTTTTTCCCCCTTACAATGTCAGGAGATAAATTGGATGAAAAGACTGCAATTGGCCCCAAAAGCATCCCATGAACTTCCTTCTCTGATAATGGGCTTGAGCCTCAGCTTTTCTGGTCCTAATTCAATAATTCAATAATTTAACCAAATGTCTCTAAGAAAAAAAGAGTTGATAAGAATATGACTCCCAAGCAATAGCTGGTAGGGCTAATTATCCTCTAAAAGAATGCCTTCTAAATATGAAGGGAATCCTTGGTGTTGTAGTATACTGCTCAAAAAAATAAAGGGAACACAAGCAGAAGACATCCGAGATCTGAATGAATGAAATAGCATTAGTATTATTAAATACTTTGTTCGTTACATACAGTAGTTTATACACTGCTCAAACAACTAAAGGGAACACAAAACTACTGTATGTAACGAACAAAGTATTTAATAAGGCTATTTCATTCATTCAGATCTTGGATGTCTTCTGCTTGTGCTCCCTTTATTTTTTTGAGCAATGTACTTAAAATATGGATTGAAACTCCTGTGGTACTGTAAGTGGGGCAATCAATTTTTTTTTAAATCAAGTTTTTACAGGCAAAGTGAGACCAGTGGTGTGCTAATAACCACCAGTTGTGCCAGCCAATTGTCATCATCATGCTTCTGAGCAGCCAAAAAGCTATCTCAAATTGATGATAGATAGATAGATAGATAGATAGATAGATAGATAGATAGATAGATAGATAGATAGATAGATAGATGTTACACACATACAGAAACACACTATATTCAAAAGCTCTGTTCTCAATTGGCTCATAAAATTCTTGAAAAGTTGACAATTGGTTGTTATGAACCAACTCAAGCTGATTCCATCATACCATTTTGGTATGAGCAAGTTTGATCTTTCATGTGAGAGATAGTTAAATGCTGAGAGAGCACAAGGATGAGAGGGGGGAAGGGAGGGAGAGAGCGAGAGAGAACGAGAGAGAGAGAGAGTACTGTCCAGCTGTCAAAAGCAGTCTTGATTTGAACACATAAGACCCAAATGTTTCCACTCATCCTGAAACTGGTTAAACTTATTAACAAATTTTGTAATACTGTTAGAAAATTATTAAATTTGAACATATATATTTTCCGAATACCGGTGAAGTTCCCACTAACATCCATGTCAATTTAGCCCTCATTAAAATCTGCACAAATAAAAGGGAAAAAAGTTTGAATGCATTTGTTGAAACTCATATGAAGTCAAGAATGAGTTAAAATATGTCCATTGTTTATACCTGTGACATTCCTTAGCAGTCATTTAAATTGCACATATTTCAAGAGATTTGGATACCTGAAATTGTATAAAAACCTGGAGTAAGTATTCACGAATCTCCTTGCCAATTCTTCCTGTTGATTCCCAGCAAACCAACAGCATTTGGATGCCAAGGAGTGGTACTAAAATGAGAGTGGCCCTCACAGCTTTCATGTACTGAATAGATTTTCTAAGATGTCTGGTTCTTGACTTTATGATGACATGAATGATCCTTATCAGGATCAAGAAATTCACCTATAGAAAAAAATAAAGTGTTAATTTCATGCCAATCTCATCTATATTTGAAAAAGAAATATCATGCAATATGACAATAAAAACATCAAGCCTAAGTCTCCAATGTTTGCATCAATGGAACTTTGACAAAGCGGTTATAATGTATTATTGAATGCAACGCTGTGCTACCACCATTAAAGCAGCTTTTTCTTCTGGCCTAGCTTTTTCTCTGTTTCATTATATGATTCAACCATAATAAACACTTCAGGGTTAATTTTTTTAAAAAAAAAATAAAATTCAGAAAAGTGATTTTGACTATACAAAATATTCAGAAAGAGATGAAAATAAGAGAGTGTCATCAAAATAATATTTAATAATCTAGTAAGTAATATCAAAAAATTGGGTGTTGCACAAAATCAACCAATAATTCACAAAACCTATAATCAAAATCTCATGTCTGAAGAACAATAAAGCAATCTTCAGTTCTTTTACATAGGATTTAAGCTAATTTACTTAGCATATTGTTAGGATATGATTTAGGCCTAACAGTTGTCCAGGCAATATATGTATTCTGTTACTTTAAGTTTTAATGCTGCATCATGCTGTAATGCTGAGTCATGCTATAATTACTTGTAATTTAACAATGTATTTAAGCAAGGGTACTGTAAGGTATTCAGTGAATGATAAGCTGCCATCGCGTACGTGCATGTGTAGGTGGATCTGCTACCATCCGGGGTTTGTGAACCAACTACTGTTTGTTTGGTAAGAGTTTGTTTGGAGTTAACCGGTAAAGACTTGGACTGTTTAGAAGACTACGAGATTGTTTATTTTTCCATTATAAAGAAAACTTTTGATAACACCAGTTTGTATGTATCTCTATCTCATTGCTCTCAGCAACGTTTCTCTGTGCGCTTTACTCTGCTAGCTGTAAACACAGCAACAATATCCTTAACATTGGTTATGGGCCCAGGGCCAACCAGGACCAACCGGAACTAACTAGGATTTTTTCAGAGTTACACTGAGAGCTAGTTTGAGTTTGTGAGTAGTACAAACTGTGTTTGTGATAAACAATCTGAGTGAAGATGGCACTAGAACAAGCAGCAAATTTTTCCATGATAGCTGGACAGAACAAACTATGTATCCTGGTCTACAAAATGTAGTCTACTTTTGCGTAGAGAAGAACTGTGGGACATAGTTAATAATCCACCGGATGTAACAGCATGGGATCCTGCTGATGAGGAAGATGCCAAGAAATTAGCCAAGTTTAACAGAGACAATGAACGAGCTCTTTGTATTATTGGACTGACACTGGGTGACCAGCAGTTTGTCCATATCCATGGTGAAGAGTCTGCTGCTAGGTGTTGGACCAAGTTGAAGAGACTATATGTTCGTGACTCTGTGGGTGCTCATATATATCTCACACGAAAATTATTCAACAAACATCTTCTTAAAGGGGGAGATATGATGGCTCATTTGGAATCCATGACCAGAATTTTCCAGGAGCTGCATGAAAAGGAACTTGTTTTCTCTGAACTACAAGAAGTGTACATAATGCTTTCTTCTTTGGACGATAGTTATGACAACTTTGTTTCTTCGTTAGAGGTTTTGTCCAGAGATGAACTGACATTGGCTGGCATAACCGGTAGGTTGTTGGAAGAATCCAAAAGAAGACAAGAAAGGGATCAGTTGAGAGTGCAACAACCAAAAGAAGAAAAAATGTACTCAACTGCTTATTTTGTAAAACGTTGTTTTGCTTGTGGGGCTAAAGGGCATATAGCTAAATATTGTAAAAATAAGAAAATGCCTGTTAGGGACAATAGTAGACCCAAGAAGGGTTGTAATTTAGCTATATCTAGTTCAACTACTGATGTTAACCAGGATTGTTGGGTTGTTGATAGTGGTGCTTCTCAATCTATTACTAGAAATAGAAAATGTTTTGTTAAAATGGAGAAGAGTAACCAACATGTTAAACTAGCAAATGGCTGGAAGGTTAAGGTAGCTGGAGAGGGTGTTGCTCGTTGGTCATTTAGTAATGAACCATTGCCTATGTTATATATTCCTGGTTTAAAATTCAATTTATTATCTGTTAAATCTTTGGTACAATTTGGGTTTACAGTAACATTTAAAAATGATACGTGTCTTATAGAGAAAGATGGCAAGGTTGTTACTGCAAGTTTAGAAAATGATTTATTCATTTTAAGGGAGAACCCAGTATCGGTGGCTAAGTCTACGTCTGTTTATAAGAATGTTAAACCACATGATGAATGTATTCATCTGTTACATCGGAGACTTGGGCACTTAAATTTCAGGACGTTAAAGAAGACAGTGCAATTATCGGAAGGGATAAAACTACAAGCATGTAGTAAATATCTGAACTGTAATGCCTGTAGTCAGCAGAAAAGTAGGGTTACACCAGCAAACCGTGTTAATGGTTTTAAAACTACAAAGCCGTTAGAGGTAGTGTTTATAGACCTAATTGGACCCAAGAAACCCAGTATAGGAGGTGCATGCTATATTCTAAGCATAGTAGACCATTATTCAAGATATGGATTCTGTTATCTTATGAAAACAAAATCTGAAACATTCCAGCATATAAACAACT
This sequence comes from Masticophis lateralis, assembly GCA_030761175.1. Taxonomy (NCBI): domain Eukaryota; kingdom Metazoa; phylum Chordata; class Lepidosauria; order Squamata; family Colubridae; genus Masticophis; species Masticophis lateralis. The sequence continues at coordinate 192,744,077 of JAUDYJ010000001.1, read as the reverse complement.
GGCTGCGTTTTGTGGAAAGGAAGCAGAAATTTAAAGTGAAATGCTTAGTGACCGATAATGGTACAGAATTCACTAACCAAAGGTTAGAAAAGTTTTTGCAGGATGCAGGGATCCAGCATAAACGATCTGCGCCGTACAGACCAGAGCATAATTCCTATATTGAGAGGCGAGGTCAAACATTACAAGCCATGATTAGAACTATGTTGGCAGATTCTGGTTTGCCTGAAAATTTATGGGGCGAGGCTGTTATGTGTGCTAACCATGTGCTAAACAACGTGGTTCATTCCTCTACAGGTGAAATACCATTCACCTTATGGCATGGGAGGAAACCAAATCTTAGTTATTTACACACATTTGGAGCCCCAGCTTGGGTACATATTCCATCTAGTGTTAGGAGAAAAGATCAACAAAGAGCCAGAAAAATGTTTTTTGTTGGCTATGAATCAAATCATAGATTTTTTAGATTTTGGGCACAGGGTACTACTAGTGTTTACTGTAGTGCAAGTGCTAAATTTCTAGAGCACGAAGGATGGGATAAACTAGAGCGTGCAGATTTCAGACATGATAATAACGCTGTTAGTATAGAGCATATCCCTGATGAGATTCCTGAGGATATAGATACTGTAGAATCCTCTATTAAGGTTGAGGAACAGGAAGTAGGTTTAGGGGAGGATGAAACTGAAACATCTGAATCGAGTCCTGTATTGCCTAGAAGATCTACTAGGGAAAGGCATCCACCGGATCGATATAAGGCAACTGTAGTTTGCCAAGTTAACATCGAACCTTCTAGTTATAATGATATCAGGCTTTATCCTGAAAAGGAGCAGAAGGCTTGGAAGGAGGCAATGAGTAAGGAAATTAAGTCATTGACTGATTTAGATGTTTATGAAAATGTGAAATTGCCACCTGGTGAGAAATTAATAGGTTGTAGATGGGTTTACAAAATTAAGAAAGGTATAGATGGGACAGTAACCCATAAAGCTCGCCTTGTAGCTCAAGGTTTTTCTCAGACCGAAAAAGATTTCGATGAGGTTTTTGCTCCTAGTTTACGTGCTAGTATTTTAAGAACAATGCTGGTATGGGCGGCTAAGAATAAATATAGTATTAACCATATAGATGTGGAGACGGCATACTTGCATGCTCCATTAAGGCACACCATCTATATGAGGAAGCCTTTAGGAGTTGAAACACAAAACCAAACTGATTGTTGGAAGCTCAAGAAAAGCCTTTATGGTTTAAAACAATCAGGGTTTGAGTGGAACCAATGTATTGTTAAAGAGCTAAATAGGATTGGTTTTCATGAAGGTGTAGTGGATAAATGTCTCTTTAAGAGAGAAAGTAATGGGTTAGTTTCATTTTGTTATTGTTTACAGATGACATAGCTATAATAACTAAAACTGACAAGGAAGCCATAGATATCGTTCACCAGTTACAAACTAAATTTAAGATCAGAAATCTAGGAAATATCAGGCATTATTTGGGACTAGATATTAGTCAAACAGCTAGAGGTTATAAAATATCTCAATCTAGCAAAATTAGCCAGATGTTGAAACGTTATGGCATGGAGCTTTGTAAGCCAGCCAAGACACCTATGGCACAGGATTTTAACCATGAGGAAATCCAAAGCCCTAACTTTAGTAAAGAGATCTACCAGTCTCTTATAGGTAGTCTATCTTATATCAGCAATTGGTCAAGACCGGATATATCATTTAGCGTGAACCAATTAGCAAGATATAATGCAGAGCCAACTGACAGGCATTGGCAGGCCGCAAAGCGTATACTAAGATATCTGAAAATGACGATGCATTATGCATTGTATCTAGAACCTAACCAAGATTTAGTACTGAGCGCATATGCTGATGCCAGTTTCGCTACTGATGTGACCACTAGAAAGTCTACATCGGGTATAGCTATAATGTTAGGCAATTGTTTGATTGGCTGGAAATCAATTCGTCAAAAACATATTAGTTTATCTACAATGGAGGCAGAATTTTCATGTCTGTCACTGGTATGCACTGATCTGATATATTACAAACAACTAATGATGGATATTGGTTTAAAAATGGATTATCCAATTGTAATACATGAGGACAATCAAGCTGCTATAAAAATGGCAACTAATTTAGCAGTTAAAACTAGATCCAAGCATACTGACATTCGGTATCTGAATGTTCGCCAAAGTATCCAAAGCAATATGGTTAAACTGGAATATTGCATGTCGGAAGACAATATCGCGGATAACTTTACCAAAGCTCAAGGTGCTGTCAAACATAAAGCATGTTGTGAAAGCTATGGATTAAGGATCTAAACTGTATATATTGTATCTAAACTGTATATATTGTATTTAAACTGTATATATTGGCCTGTCCAAAGGGGAGCATGTTAGGATATGATTTGGGCCTAACAGTTGTCCAGGCAATATATGTATTCTGTTACTTTAAGTTTTAATGCTGCATCATGCTGTAATGCTGAGTCATGCTATAATTACTTGTAATTTAACAATGTATTTAAGCAAGGGTACTGTAAGGTATTCAGTGAATGATAAGCTGCCATCGCGTACGTGCATGTGTAGGTGGATCTGCTACCATCCGGGGTTTGTGAACCAACTACTGTTTGTTTGGTAAGAGTTTGTTTGGAGTTAACCGGTAAAGACTTGGACTGTTTAGAAGACTACGAGATTGTTTATTTTTCCATTATAAAGAAAACTTTTGATAACACCAGTTTGTATGTATCTCTATCTCATTGCTCTCAGCAACGTTTCTCTGTGCGCTTTACTCTGCTAGCTGTAAACACAGCAACAATATCCTTAACACATATCCAGCTTCTTATTTAATTTGCAGTATCATGCTTGTATTTCACTAATCACAACTAGTTTTCTTTCTACTTCCTTCTTAATAAAGAATAACCCTCAGGGCTTCCATTTTAGTGCCATTTCAAATGATGGCTTGGATGTATTTTTATACAAGTAAAGAAATTAATAATAAAACAATTTACTGACACTCCCCACTTTTTAGTCCTAAATCATTGTTTAGATGTAATAAACAAATATTTATTCTTGATACCTCATGATAGCCAGTGATAAAGATACCAGGATAAAACTAAGGACCATGAGTTCAAGTCCCAGCTTAGGCATCAAAGTCACCTGGATGTCTTTGGGCCTGTCAGTCTCTCTCAGCCCAACTCACCTCAGAGGGTGGTGGTTGTGTGAAAAATAGGAGGAGGAAGTCAGGCACACAGAAATTTATATGTGTGTATAGAAAGAGTGATCTTTTGTTCTGTTCCCTCTAACTTTATGACAAGTATGCAGAAGAAGAAAGGCTATGAGATTTGGCAAGCTCAAGTGCAATGCTGTGGTAGACTTTGGTTCTTAACCATTACATTTTACTTTTTCGCTGCTAAAGGATTGATGTGATGTCAATGTACAATCTTTGGCCCCCACGGAAAGGGTTCGCAACTTGGGCGTCCTCCTGGATCCACGGCTGTCTTTAGAGGATCACACGACAGCTGTAGCCAGGGGGGCTTTTTATCAGGTTCGCCTGATAAGCCAGTTGCGGCCCTTTCTAGATCGGGACTCCCTATGCACAGTCACTCAGGCGCTCGTCACTTCTCGCCTGGACTACTGTAATGCTCTCTACATGGGGCTCCCCTTGGGGTGCACCCGGAGGCTCCAACTGGTGCAGAATGCGGCCGCGCGGGGGATTATGGGAGCGACGGGGCGCTCCCATGTGACACCTCTCCTGCGCGAGCTGCATTGGTTGCCGGTGGACTTCCGGGTGCGTTTCAAGGTGTTGGTGATCACCTTTAAAGCGCTCCATGGCTTAGGACCAGGGTACTTACGGGACCGCCTTCTGCCGCCAATTGCCTCCCACCGGCCGGTTCGCTCCCACAGAGAGGGCCTCCTCAGGGTGCCGTCAGCCAGACAATGCCGGCTGGCGACCCCCAGGGGGAGAGCCTTCTCTGTGGCAGCCCCTACCCTCTGGAATGATCTTCCTCCAGAATTGAGAACGATCCCCGACCTCCGGACTTTTCGTCGGGCCCTGAAAACGTATCTCTTCCAGCTCGCCGGTCTAGCCTGATCCCCGTTGAATTTTTAATATTTTTAGTGTTTTAGGGTTGTTGTTTTTTAAATATTTAAATTGTTTTTAACTGTCAGCCAAAGTTTATATGGGTTTTAAAGATTTTTAACTTTTGTATATTGTATTTTTATCCGGCTGTTCACCGCCCCGAGTCCGCAAGGAGAAGGGCGGTATATAAATCCAATAAATAAATAAATAAATAAATAAAATACCCTGTAGCAGTGGTGGGTTGCCCCTGGTTCAGACTGGGTCGCAAGAACTGGTAATAAAACCAGCAGGAGGCTCCATCCACCATCCCAGATGTCATCATTGGCAATCTGCGCATGCACAGAAGCTTCCCATTGCGTGATCTCATTGCAAACCGGTAGTAAAGGTAAGTAGAACCAACCCCTTCCCTGAAGCAACTCTACATTTAGATACTTTTCCATATTAATTAATTTTATAATGCACTGAATTTATTGACTTAATACCTAACTGTGCAGTGAGTCAGCCTCCTCCTTATTCCTAACAATAGCACTTAGACTTGTATATTGCTTCATAGTACTTTACAACTCTCTCTAAGTGGTTTACTGAGCATATTGCCCCCAACAGTCTGGATCCTCATTTTACTGACATCAGAAGAATGGAAGGCTGAGTCAGCCTGAAGCCCATCAGGATCAAACTCCTTTCAGTTGGTAGAGTTAGCCTGCAATACTGCATTCTTCTAACCACTGCATCACCACCATAAATAAACATTTGGCATAAAAGTAAGAAAAATATATTTGATGTGGAAATCATTGTGATATGTTCTTACCAAGAGAACAGTGTAGATAGGTCTAAGTGGTTTACTGAGCATATTGCCCCCAACAGTCTGGATCCTCATTTTACTGACATCAGAAGAATGGAAGGCTGAGTCAGCCTGAAGCCCATCAGGATCAAACTCCTTTCAGTTGGTAGAGTTAGCCTGCAATACTGCATTCTTCTAACCACTGCATCACCACCATAAATAAACATTTGGCATAAAAGTAAGAAAAATATATTTGATGTGGAAATCATTGTGATATGTTCTTACCAAGAGAACAGTGTAGATAGGCCCATCGATGGTATACAATAAAAGAGTATCTGATGTGTACCAGCAGCTGGAAAAAAAAAAGTATCAGAGTGTTCTAGCCACAATGCTAGTTGTCTTTGGGTTAGGACCACTCATTCAGTAACATTCAAAGTTATGACAGCGCTGAATGAGAGGAATTTATGAGCAGGACTCAAAGTTTTGCAGTGTCCACATAGTCATATGATCAGGATTTAGGTCCTTGGCAACCAGTTTGCACTTATGAGGGTTGCAGCATCTAGTAGTCCTATGATTGTAATTGTCACCTTCCCTACCTTCCTGGGGACTTCCAGGGAAGAAACAACAAATTCAAGACAAACATGGCATAATACAAAGCCAAAAAAAGCTACGTTATTAAGTGATGTAGTCAGGTCAGTGGTGGGTTGCTCCCGGTTTGGCCCGGTTCGGCTGAGCCGGTAGTGGTGACAATGTGACGTCACTGAACTGGTTCTCTTTGACTGGGAGCTGGGCCCTACCACCTGCCCCCACTTTATTCCTACCTTTATTCCTTGTTTTTTAGCCCAGCTGATAGGTGCAGCAGAGTGGATTGCCGCATTTCAGCTGGGCAGAAACCTAACACGCATGCACGAAGAGGTAACACCGGTTGGAACCCACCACTGAGTCAGATGATATTGAGCTTTATCACTTAGTGACAAGATTTTCATTCCCAATTGCCGTTGTAACCCAAAGATTATCTGTGACTCCTTTAAATAAATTCCTGTAAAATGTGCTGGGTGATTTTAGTTTTGACTTACTAATCATTGAAATACAGGCTCCTGGCTACAGCATATGTAGAGACATGAATTAAAGGGACTCCTGTGAACAACAAATAGGGTTTTTTTTAACAACACAGAGAGTTTTATTTATTTAGCTCCAATATTGCTTTCAAATATTAGTAGCCTAAATGAATATTGAGGAGAAAATTTATGCATTATGTGATCTATGTGGTTACCAAGAGTCAGCTCATTTGATGGGACATAATCAATAAGTAATGTCTTAGAGAAAAGAATGCATTTCTGCAAGGTTAGTATGCATCAAACTAAATTAAAGTAAGCATCTAAAATTGATCAAAAAATAAGTATAATTTATAGTCCATGTTAAAGATAGCATAAGAGTCTGTATATCTAACTCAACACGTCAAGCAAGTAAAATGAGACCCCAGAATTCTATAGAGTCTATCAATCACAATAATGGGAGGAGATAGGCTTGGGGAGGGGGCTTAGAAAACCTTCAGAGATTCAATGCAGCATGTTATTTTTCCCGTGATGACAATGTATCTTGCTACAGTGTGTGTTCTTGCAATGTAGAAAGAAGAGGAAGTGAAAGGAAAACTACGTACCCCAGCCGAGAAAATAATACCACCGCAAGGCCTGTCTTTTTGCAAATACATTTACCACAGTGACAATGTAGAGGTAAATTCCTTCAGACATCATCCAGAAGAAGTTGCAAAGAAAAAAATAGAGCTGCGAGATGTGAAGCACTTTACATACCTGTGGGCAGGCAGGAGTGTCGACTTAGTACAGCATACAATTCATGCAGGCTCTTTTATAATACAGATAATTTCCACCTGATTTAGCAAACAAGCAGATGTGAAGAGTAAGATTAAACTTCCCAGGCCGTTCTCTGATTCAAAGGGCCCTTGTCACTCCTAGCTTTGAATCAGTATTCCCAATTAGATGCTGAAGCTGATAAATTTGAAAAAGTAAAAACAACATCATGCCTACTTACTGGAGGAGTTGCAACCAGTGGGTGCTGCTGGACAGATCCTCCCAGAAGAATCAGTGATAGAACACAGTTGCAAATAAAACTAAAAAAGAGATTCTTATGCAAACTGACCCTTGGACAACTCAAGCTCCTATAAAGAAACACAGGAGAGAAAATTGTTTATCTCTTTTGCATGCAGAATGATTTTATATCAAATATAATATCTGAGTAACAGTGGTTTTGTCTTGTTCAGCACACATGCATATTGTCTCTGTGCCAAGCATTTGTCCATCAGTTAGCTTCTTTGGAAAGAACTTCAGATCCCAAAAGAAAAATCCCTCCCAGTTCCGGATTGGATGTTTACGAAAGGAACAAATTCATCTGATCAATTGAAAGGACTTTTTTTAAAAAATCATCTTTTCAGAAAAGCCAGAGGTCTTTCCAAGACTCTGGCCAGTGATGACTGCATGTTTAATTTTATCAGTGATTTTATTGTTCGACTACAGTGTCCACAATGTTTAAAATGTTTGCATACAGATGGAGCTGACAAATCCTCCACTGTTTTCACTGTCCCACTAACATGGGATGCAGTTGTTCAGGAATTCTGATCCATTTGGGAGTAGGAAAGTGAAGTACAGAAAATGATTAGAGGTGATATGTGATTTTAGCAGCCATGGCAATGGGGTTCTCATCAGCATCTGGTTGGAAGCTGCTATCTTTATATTCCAAAATGCCTTGTGGCAATGACACTAAGTGACAGGGCTGTGCATGCTTCAAAAATTATTGGAATCATTGTTTCAGACCATGTATGAGACCAAGGCTTCTCTGTTATTTTATTACTATATAGATGTCCTCATTAGGTTTCTAAAGCTGGGAAAGAATTGTGCAGAACCTAAAAAAGGTTGCATACTTTAATGAATAATAGAGAAATACTGTCCTTGCATGCAATCCAAAGTACCTCTAGCAAATACTGTTTGGTGTATGCACAATGCTACAATTTTATTTCAATGCGCTACCATACTCTGATGGGCATTGAGCTAGTCAACATCTGGACATCATGCTTCCCTCTCCCAGAATATGCTACCTAGAAATCTCTGGATGTAAAACTAGCAAATTGGGCAAAGTAAAAGGAAAGTAAGGTCTTTTTAAAAAAAAACAAAAAAAAAAAACAAAAAAAAAACACCCCAAATGTCTTTAGAATTTGACTTGAATAGTCTTTGAAAATACTACAAAGCAACAGAGAAAGGGTATCACTAGAGCAGGCCCCTCTGCAATCTGATGAGCAAAAGAGAAGAAAATTCTGTCCATCCAGACACAATGCAGAAGACCTGAATGCATTGGGGCAGGACAAAGGGGAACAATAGAAAGGTATGGAGAATATTACATAATATAATAGGTGAATGAATTAGTAAACTAGAATCAGTTACTGAATAGTACTTATTTCTTTTCTCATGTATGATTTGTTCTGTTCATTATTTCATTTTTCCTCTGCTCTTTGTATAGCAATACTTACCTCAAAAAGAAACAGAATGAGTATATTGATTATATATGTATGATGTATCAATAGTACATTTCCCCCAAAGGGGAAATATATGACTGCAGGTAAATCAATTACTACAGATGACACAAAAGAATTTTATGAAACAACAACAGATAAACAAAATCATGCTGGATTTTTTTCTGTGCCCAATGATACTTACTTGATGTAATGCTAGTGACAAGAAACAGCAATTCTTCCCTTTACAAATCATGAATGAATTGAGAAAGCCTTATGTCACAATGCAAATTGCTATTATGACAGCCATTGTTATGTTTATAAACCACATATCACATCAGAGAAAGAAACGTTGCAAAATTCCTTTCCCAAAGAAAAGTAGTAGATTTTTATAATAGACAATAGGAAAGAACACATATATCCTTCTTGTCTTCAAGTAGCATTTCCCCCCGAAAATAAGACCCTGTCTTATATTTTTTTGAACCCTAAAATAAGCGCTTGGCCTTATTGCCATGCTCTCAAAAGCCCGATTGGTCTTATTATCAGGAGATGTCTTATTTTGGGGGAAACAGGGTATTCTAATAATGTGGCTATCTTGACTTTGTTACAGAAAAGCAGAAAACCAGATGCCACAGATGTCTTAGCACGTTTTTTTTCCTCATAGCTTTGGATCCATGGAAAGAACAGAGATGATGAAGCCATAACAACCTGGAAAAGGTTGCGACAATAACACAACTTCAGTTTGCAATACCTATTTTTCCATCCTTTCTTTAATGATTCTATTCCATCAATTCTTTGATATTAGTGTAACCCTTGTCCTGCAGTGAGTTGTCCTGCAGTGAGATGGCCATAGAAATTTGGCTGTGGTGAGTTAGGCATGGTGAGTTGGCCATGGCAAATTGTCATAGTTCCAACAGATAGCTGGTCCCTCAGATAATGTGGCCCATACCTTGAAAAGCTTTATTGTTCTAACCCAGTCTTTGCAGGTACATTTACTCATGAGTAAAACAAGCCCCTTTTTATAACAGGGCAGTAACAGTCTTTTATTCACATGGATAAACAAAAAATCAAATGTAATTAGTCTCAACAAACCTGGGTTTAGCCAAGAAATCCAAATTGCTTGCTCTATACTAGAAACAAATGGCTGTCTGAGACAACTGGCCACTCCCCAACCCCTCCTATTTATTTCCCAACCAGGGAGGGGCTGGCTAATGTCTGTGTCTGCCTTTCTCTGAGAGATTGCTTATTGTTTTCCTTTGCTCTCCTCTTGTTTCCTCTCTGCACATACTCACATCTGGGATGGGGCCCATCTATTCCTCTCCCTCACTCAGCTCAGGTCCCAAAGGCAACTGCTTCTCCATCTGGGGGAGGACGAAAGGCCCTGTCTCTGTCTCTGATGCTGTTTCCTTATCAGAGCCTTCCAAAGGCTCTGAAGCTGGCCAAGGCTCTCCCACCACCTCCTCCTCATCTGACTCTGCATTAGCTGTGCTGGCAGCGAGGGCCACAACATTTATAGATGATAGCATGTTTTTCTTCATTTGGAATGAGGGAGAGATATATATCTTTGTATTGCATACAAATTTGCAAATGGGTAAATCACACACTGCTGAAAATTAAAACAATACTTACTTAAAGCAGAGGAATATGCCAAGGGAAATCAACAGCGAAACAAGGGAAAGGCTAAGGCCAGTAATAGCAATGTAGTAGGCATTCCAAACTGACTGGAATAAAACATAGAAACAAAGGTGTAATCTGAATGTAGAAAGCTGTTGTCGTGCACGATAGTTCCTGCTGCAAGTCTTCCATGAAATACGTAAAGCTCAAAGTGATACATACATTGACCACTAACAATTATCACAATAAGTGCATTATCATGATTTAGGGTCCAAGGGTATTACATCACAATATTTATGTGATGTTTGTTTGTTCAATTTCTATGGTCGCCCATCTCAGTCAATGACTCTGGATAGCTCACAGTTCAAAAAAATAGAATGCGGTTGAATATATTAAAAACTTTAAAACGGTAAAAACAGTAAAACCAACAAAAACACTAAACCAAATTAAATATACCCAGGAGCAAGATACTTTGCCCTTGACCCATTCAGTGTCCCAGGCAAGGGAACATACAGCCCAGTTTTCTTGGGGTGTACAAAAGACTAACAAGGTGAGGTTGTTCTGATCTACAAAGAGAGGACATTCCATAGAGCATGGGCCATTGCAGTAAAAGCTCGTCTTCTGACATTCTTTGGGTGATGGGATCTGCAGCAGTGGTGGGTTTCAAATTTTTTTACTACCAGTTCTGTGGGTGTGGCTTGGTGGGTGTGGCATAGCTTGGTGGGCATGGCAGGGGAAGGTTACTGCAAAATCCTCATTTCCTCCCAATCAGCTAGGATTTGGGAGGCAGAGAATAGATGGGGGCAGGGCCAGTCAGGATTTTTACTACCAGTTCTCCGAACTACTCAAAATTTCCACTACTGGTTCTCCAGAACTGGTCAGAACCTGCTGAAACCCACTTCTGATCTGCAGCATGCCGATTCTGTTCCACTAGGTTGGGACTTTTGAAATTTATAATTCTTTTTCTATAAAAGCGGGCAGTGCAATGGCTCAATGGTTAAGATCCTGGGCTTGTTGGCTGGAAAGCCGGCAGCCCAGGTTGAAGACCAGAGGATCATGTATTGGGTGAAGTCCTGTTCTTGTCCCAACTTCTGCCAAACTAGCAATTTGAAAGCACGCAAACACAAGTAGATAATAGGTATCACTTTGGTGGGAACAGCACTCCATGACATCATGCTGGCCACATAAGTGTGTAAATATCTTCAGACAGCACTGGCTCAATGGTCTTGAAACGGAGATGAGCATTGCCCCTATAGTTGGCAACAGGGTTAAATCTGCAGGGACTTCTTTACCTTTACCTTTTTCTCTATAAAGCAATAAATGTATTACTCCCATTTAGTATTATTTAGCTTTTACTGGTAACAGATTAACTGTAGTGAAGATTCTTAGGTTCATTGGAAAGAGTCATGGAAGCTCAGTAGCTAAGATGCTGAACTTGTCGATCGAAAGGTCGGCAGTGCCGCATAATGGGGTGAGCTCCCGTAACTTGCTCCAGCTTCTGCCAACCTAGCAGTTCAAAAGCACATAAAAAATACAAATACAAAAATAGGGACAAAATAAAATACAAAAATAAACACTGTTACCTTCCTTTGGTAGGAAGGTAACAGTGTTCTGTGCACCTTTGGCGTTTAGTCATGCCGGCTACATGACCACAGAGATATCTTTGGACAGCACTGGCTCTTTGGCATTGAAATGGAGATGAGCACCACCCCCTAGAGTCGGGAACGACTTGCACATATTTGCAAGGGGAACCTTTAGGTTCATTGGAAAAGATTTAGGAACACAAACCTGAGTGTAAATGATTTATCAAAATTTATTAAAAAATTATCAAAATCAATGAGAATTCAGGATTCAGGAGTCATTGCATATAATCAGGTATGTTTTCTGATGGATGTCCAGCCTGAAGCTTTCTAAGATTCAAATGCTCTTGCCAGCTAGACTTTGAGTTGGACAAGTATGCATTAGTGGTATGTGTGCGTGAGTGGGCTAAGACTGTAATTCAGAAAAGTGAACAATAAAGATTTTACACTTGTATTTGTTTCTATGTGTCCTGAATCTATGGCCAGAAAAGAACAAGCTCCACTAGAATGCTCTTTGCAAACCTTCATGAGAGAATATAAAAATGAGAGCAATTTTGCCACAAATTACGATTAGGCTTTCTGAGGTCATCATATCTGATCATTTGTATACTAAAAGATAGATTGGAAGCAATCTCCCCTGTTCCTTCGATTACATCCTAAATTGTGAATATATTATCCAGCTTCCAGGGCAGTAGCTCTGTTAAATTCTGGAAGGCATCTGAATTGCTGCATAACATCTATGAAGAATTAGGAATAATTTCTTTCCTCCTATTATGTGGACTGAAACTTCATTGTATTGGTTGAAAGATGCCCTTTTTACCCGGCCAGATAAAGGGAATAGAAAAAAGAAACAACTTTTTAAACATGCAAAAGGCTGATCAAAGATTAAAACATTTCAAATACAAGTAGAATCTGAAAGGAATTAGACCTAAATAAATCCAGTGCTAGCAGAAGAGAAAGGGCTACATAAAAGAAGATTTTCATATTTACTGTTGCTAAGTTTGTGAATAAATCCTAGATAACAGTTATTTTATATAGGAAAGTATGATAGAGGACTGAAAATTGGGCCTCTTTGTATTAGTTATAATGCTGGCATGAACTCTATGCCACAGGTGTCAAACTTGCCAAGTCACATTGCTGTCACATGACATTTTGTGACGTTTTTCCCCTTCACAGTGCTGGGGTGTGTGTAGCCTGTGCATGATGCATCCAATCCAGCCCATGGGCGAGCAGTTTGACACCCCTGCTTTGTGCTTAGAGCTTGTGATGTAGTTGGCTTCTGGAGTGGGTGTGCTGCAGGTCAGAATGTAAGCAAGCAAGCAAGCTGTTGTGACCCCGGCCCCGGAGGCTGATTTATCTTTGCATGCTGATTCGGAGGATGATATGGAGGAGGAGGAAGCTGTCACGAGCTGTGTGCCGGAAGGGCTGTCTTCACTGGTGAGTCAGCAAGAACTGACAGTTGCTGACGTGCCTATGGACCCCAGTCAAATTGAGGAGGAAACAGAGGCCGGTAATGACGAGGGGGAGCCCCTATTGGATGCAAGAGAGAGACATAGGAGACATCGTAGAGAACAGCTATTGCCACATCCTAAGAGGCGTGGTTAGGAGACATAGGGCCACACCTTACAAAGTATAAAAGGGGTGTGACTGAGCTGGAAAGACATGGTGAATAATTTGTTGGCATTTTGGATGCAGTGGAGTTACAACTGTTAGTTTGAAGTTTTTTGACAAGAGTCTACATTCCTGCATTAGCCTGCTGGTTGTCTGCTAAGACCTTTGGAACATTGCCCAGTAACTATTGGACTGATATATGCTTTGGAAGAGAACTATTTATTAAAGGGCCAGCTTCAGTCTCTCTAGCCTGTGCTTGTTACTGCCGGGCTATTTGAGTCTCTGCAAGACCACTCATGGGAGGGGACAGAACACAAGCAAGCAAGCAAACAAACAAACAAACTTATTTCAGACAGTAGGACAAAATGGAAAAATAAAGTGTACATCTTAGAGGATTCAATGCCTACAATTCTCAGTAATTCTGCAAGGATAGTATCAACATCTGGAGTCTTGTTGTTTGGTGCATTGCCCATAGGATCTCTTCCTCAAGGCCAGTACTATTTACACTTCTCTTACCTTCATAACCTTGTCATTTCTAGAGCAGAGGGTGTAATTTGTCCATTGTCTGTTGCTCTCAGGGTGTACAAACCAATGTCCATTTTCTTCACAGATTTTAAATGCTTTTTCTTATTGAGAAAAAAAAAAAAACAAAATCACCACAAGCATTGTTTAAAAAAACAATACAAACAATACTCCTTTCTGTCACAGAACAATATTTTTAAGTATTGTTCAAGCAGAATTAAATAGTGAAAAACCTGTCTTCTACCTTTAGGTTCTTCAGCATTTTTCTGATTCTTGAAGGTCCTAAATTTTAATTAAAGGTTATAAGAAATTATGGCTGCCTCTTGTTTCTCCCAATACAGATTACATCAAAATTCATCTGAACTCTCTGTTTCAAAATAACTTTTTGTTGTTGTCGAGCAGAGGGGAGGGCAAGGGTATAATTTGACTCTGGCCATATACTGTACATGTGGATATGAGCATTTGAGCCATATGAACATTTGAGCCATATACATGTGGATATGTGCATTTGAGCCAACAATGGGTATTGGGACTGAGCCTGCACTCTGGCAAGCATCAGCAAGTGGGTTACATTCATAACAGAACAACAGAGTTGGAAGAGATCTTGGTGGCCTTCTAGTCCAATCATCTTCTCAAGCAGGAGACTTTATATTATTTCAAACAAATAGCTGCCCAATCTTTTCTTAAAAACCTACAGTGATCCACAACAATAAATTCACTGATTTATTGTTCTGTCAGGAAATTTCTTCTTATTTCTAGGTTGGTTCTCTCCTTGATTAGTTTCCATCAATTGCTTCTTGTTCTGCCTTCAGGTGCTTTGGAAAAATAAATTGAACCCCCCCCCCTTTCTTTTTTGTGGCAGCCCTTTAGATATTAGAGCACTGCTATCATGTCACCTCTAGTCCTTCAAGCTGTTTACATTGCTCATCCCAGTAAATTTCATTATCCTTCCTTGCTGTCTTTTGGAAAGTTTCATTCAATTTTCTTACGTCTTCCCATTTGCCTGCTTCTTTGGCTGCTTTTCTTTGCTCAGCTATTTTGATGGTTTCATCTGAGAGCCACTGGTACTTTTTCTCTGGTTTCTCTGAGGAATGTGTTCTTCTACAATTCCAATAATGGTTGATTGAACTTCTTGTCACAATTCACCAGGCATCTTTTCAGAAGTGTCCAGTAATTCAAATTTATTTTGCATCTCTATTGTATATGTAGTAGGGATTTTGGTTGCCTCAAACATCTTTGGAGACATTGCCTTTTTGGTGATGACTTTAATCTCTGCCACCAACACTTCATGATCTGAAGTACAATCAGCCCTTTGATATATCTTCAAAGCAAGGACTGAGCTGGTTGATTGATGACTGCATAGAACATAGTCAATCTGGTTATGATGAAGTCCATTTGGTGAGCTCCAAGCATATAAGTGTATTTCCTGGACCTTTTTCAATCTAGATTCAGGCCTGGTTATGGGACAGAGACAGACTTGGTTGCACTTATGGATGATCTCTGGTGAGAGTGAGATGGAGGTGGTGCAGCCATTCTCACCCTTTTTGACCTCTCAGCGACCTTCAATACCATCAACCATGGGTGACCTAAGTGATGCTATCTCTGTTCTCTCACAATGTCTGAATGCTGTGGGATCCTGGATTAGGGACAATGGACTTCAACTGAACATGGGTAAGGCTGAATGGCTTTGGCTGCATCCAGGGTTTTGTCATCTCTGGTTCTGGACAGGGTTGGACTTTCCCATTCAGACACAGTTTGCAACTTGGGGGTTCTCCTGGACTCATATCTCCTGCTTGAAGAACAGGTAGCAGGCATGGCTAGGAGAGTTTTTGCACAGCTCCAGTTTTTACAATCTAGAGCTGCAACTTTTTCTAGATTTTGACTCTTTGTGCTCGGTTACTAAAGCCTTAGTTTTCTCTCATTTGGACTACTGTAATGCGCTCTACATGGGGCTACCCTTGAAATCCATTTGGAAGCTTCAATTGGTGCTAAGTATGGCAGCAAAAGCAGTCTTTGGAATGGAATGGGACTACTTGCTGTAGCCAACTCATCACAGCCAACTCACCCTGGGACAATTCATTATGGCCAACTCACTGAAGGACAAGTCGCCTTAATGGCATACCGTAGGTCCATGCTACTTGATGAATTGCACTGTCCCGCTAAATCTAAACTGTCCTACTCAGGCTGGCAGAGAAGGCCTACTTCATATCCCATCAGTCAAATAACTCTGGCTGTCACAATCCAGAAGAAGAAACTTCTCCCACACTTTGGAATTTTCTGCCCTCCAGAGTAAGATTTTCCCCCAACCTCCTATTCTTCTGCAAGGGTGTAAAGCCTGACTTTGCGAGTTGGCCTGGGGACCCAATGGGGGAATCTGACTCTGAATGTGGCTGCTAAATATCACTCCACCTTCCTCCCCACTCTCTGCTCCCCACTCCTTTTTTATTAATCATATTGATGTATCTTTTGGGGGTTTTCTTTTTCCCTGGTTACTTTATTTTTCTATTTTAGTTTCACTTTGTTTAAATCTTTTTCTATTTCTTCATTTTTTTATGGTTGCGTGCGTGATCCCGTTGTGAACTGGTAGTAAAGGTACGTAGAACCCACCCCTGATATAAAGGTACTATTTTAAAGAATTGCCTGGATTTGATAATCTCCTTATATGTGCCATGCCATTATACTTCCATTTTTTTTTCTGATTGTCTTTTATCTGCATGGTCTTATCAAAAACAACCCAGTTCATCAAATCCAATTCTTCTTAGCTTTTTGTAATTAGCCAAGGAAGACACTGTTTTTAATTCTTAGGAATAAGTTTGAGAACTCTGCCATCAAAGCATCATTTCTAATGCTTCTCTCTTGAGTCTTTTGTACAGGCAACTTTTGTTAATAAATACAGTGACTCTGGTAAGATTGAACAAGTCCTAAGCAAAACGAGGAAAAGAAAGGCAACATGGGGGATCCAAATGACAGGCATGGTTCAAATTTCTCAATTCAGCCTAGCACTAATTTAATAGGAATTTTAATAAGAAATTTAATAGGGAAGTCAGAAGTCACTCACTATTCCCTGGAAAAATGGGAAAGTGGAAAGAGCATTAATGATCTTTTGAAGGTTTGGAAAAATGTGAGCAGATAGGAATTCTGCTTGGTGTTCTCATGAGGCGGACAGTCCAGCTGCTAATTTATGTCTCAATCTTTACAGTGTCAGTGAGCAAAGAATGGTAATTATTTACCCAGATAGTCAAAATCCTGAAAATAAGGTGGACAATTCTGTGTGGCTGTTTCTCCTGAAGGAGTGTCATCCCAGCATAACCAGCCATCCCATATTCTATTGCAGTAAGAACCTAAAAATTAAAGAGAAATATGTTCAGTTTTTAATCCATAATACATTTGTTCTTGTTCATATCAGTTTTCCAGAGAATGATCAGAGAGGATAGATTATAGAAAGAAGGGAGTTATGTTGTAACCATAGAATAAGAGGTAAATTTATAACAGTAGTTATAATTGCTGTAATGAAGATCAGAAGCTACTTTTTGTATCTTTTTTCTTTCTTTTCCAATTTTCTTTTGCTTTTTTTCCTTTTTCTAAAAGAAAAAACTTAGATTTTTCTCTGATTTTCTTCTTTCTTTTTTCAAACTTTGTATTCATTTGTATAAGTTTTTATCTTCTATGAAATTCTTTAATAAAAATATTTTATAACAGATTATTTTTTATTTTAAAAAAATCAGAGGCATACAGTGGCTGAACTAATATAGGATTTAAATTAGAATGAGTTGGATGGGTGAAAGAGAAGTGAACAGGTTGGTTAGGCAGATGCAGTTTACATGCGAGACTGTGCAACAACTTGCCTCCAGAAGTTGTGGTTGCTCCAACAGTGGAGGTTTTTAAGAGAGATTGGACAGCCATTTGTCTGGAACGGTATAAAGTAGGGATGTCAAACTCATGGCCCGCAGGCTGGATGCATCATGTGCTGGCCACCCCCACTTCCAGTTTAGTGAAGGGGGGAAAAAGTTGCAATACGTCATGTGACGACGACGTGACAATGCAAGCTTGACACCTGGTATAGCATCTCCTGCTTGAGCAGGGGTTGGAGCAGAAGATCTCCAAAGTTCCTTCCAAGTCTTTTATTCTGTTATGTATACCTATTAAGAGTCTAGATTACCTAAACTAATATAAGATTTAAATTAAATTTGTTAACCTATTGTATTTGTTGAGATTTTCTGAAATAAACTGAAACCTTTTGGTGCATATGGGAATTACTCTGTGTTATAATTTTTAATTAATAAGATACTTGGCCTAGATGCGGGCACAAATATGTGGTTTGTCTTATAATAGGCTTTCTCTAGTAATCGTTCTGGTTCTATTGATTTCTGTGCTGATCTTGTTGTGTGAGTAGTTCAGTTTTCTTAATGTCTGTTTTAATTCCATCAGTTGAGCATCTCTGTCAAGGAGGTCAGAACAGAGGCAGTTGTTGTGCATAGTCTGGCTGTCAATGAAAGATTTGGTGGTGGGTTTGGGGCAGAAATCGAAAATTTAGGAAGAAGCAATTCCTTAATCATGGAATCATCAAGAAGGAAGCCCCACCCCTCTCCATGAAGAGGATAATTTGTCTTGGAGGATTAATGGGGTAAGGCCTTGTGGGAAAAAAAATAAGCTTTAGCCAAAGATTTAAAGAAGCTATACAGATTCTTGCTTTGATTTTTATCAATTAAAATTATATTCATATTAGTAACATAACAAGAGTGCTCTTTTACCTGTACTCTCATGCACAGGAAGTTGTATAAATTTCTGGTAACATTCAAACTGTGCTTTCATCATCATTTCCTCTGTTTTCATTTCCTGTCTTAGATGGAAATGCTTAAATAAGAACCTGAGGGTTAAAAAAAAGATAGAACAAGATCTACTATTAAATGTACCATTCAACTTATTCTAAAGTACACACTAGAGTAAAAGAAATCTCCGTGAGGAACGGAAATTTCTCTTTTATTAAATACCTGAGTTCCAAATTTGTTTTCTAACTTCTTCAGGACAGAATCTGTAAACATGAAGAGTAATATTATTAATATATTTAAATACACAGATAAGAACAAACTCTGTAACACCATACTTCCGGTACATTAGCAGCTCATGTTCCTCTATCTTATAGAGCTGTGCCTCAGCTATTGTAATAAATAAACTTTGAGCATGGGCCCCAAATCTCTTTCTTCTTGTTCCTGTGATTTAATAGACCTAAAACTGTTTACATGTGAAATGTAGTTCAAAATATTTTTAATAAAACTGTTTTAAGAACCTGCTTATCCCTTGATCTTGAAAACCTGATGAAAACTAGTTAAGTCTTGCTGTAGCTTCCAACAAATAACTATGTTGAAAAAACAGATTAAATGTTAAATCTATCATTTGTGTTACTGCAGAGATTCATCTATATATGAAGCAAATTTCTCCCAGAGCTTCAGTCCATTAAGTTCAATATCACAGGGTGTAATCTTGATTAACAACCACAACATTGAAAGGGAAGGCACTATATTGACTTCATCTTGTGACTTTTTCGGCCACTACTAACCATCAGGCATTTCTTGAGCATGCACCTTGTGGGTAGAAGAGAAGCAGTTAGCATTCTTGAGTGTGCACCCTGAGGGTGGAAAGACCTGCAATTGGCAGCAAAGTTCCCTTGGTCTTGGAGGTGAGGTGCTTCAATGCCCATTGCAAAAACTCAGGCAGGCAGCTTCAAATGATGACCATAGAGGTGGCACAAATAAGATATGAACCCAGACATGAAGGCTGATTAACAGATAGCAGGCACTGAACAGAAAATCCAAGATCAACCAAAATATAGAATGGGCATCATAGTTTCATAATGTAGAGATGACAGAAGGAATATTTGCACTAATTGTTTAAGCTGTTCCTGGTCTGTGCTCATACCAGTTTGATTCTAAGCCAACTTCATAAAATTCTGCCTGGTCTGGACTGGACAGAGACATTTTGATATCAGTTTGCAAGTTATTTATTCTGGACTGAAGGATACCATTGCATAGTTTCCGTTTTAAGAAAGTAATAGCAAAACATTTTTCTTCCTGTGAACAGATAATCTCATATACATATAATTTTATCTGTGCATTCTCCTTTCCTCTCCTCTCCTCTCCTCTCTCTTACACACACACACACAAATTAAATTTATATATGGTTAAAGCTTCAAAATGCATGCACAACTTTTTTTTAAAAAGCTCTCCTATTGCTTTTCTGGTTTTTTTTTTTTTTTAGAGCTACCTTTACCACGAGTGCTATAATTGCAAAAATGCTATAACTCTTGGCCTGTAAAGCTCTAATGGCTATTTGGGAACTGAGAGTAATGTTCTGACCCAGCTACGGACCGCAAAGAATGCAGCACACACACAGTCCGTACAAACCTTAGTTTACTAATGAAAGACTACTAATGAGCTTTCTTAGTAGTTGTTTAAACACAAGTACAGTTTAAATCAGTCTTTTCTGAACAAGGGCTGTTAACTTCATTAACAGCCGATAAGAGTCCAAGGAATAATAACTCAATTCTGAGGCAAAATCTTTCAGATAACCATAAGCTTACTGTGGTTGGCAGAATGCCCAGAAGCAATTTGCAGGAAAAATGACAAGAGAGAAGCAAGAGCTGATCAGACGTTTCTGGAGTCAATGCGCAAAGGAATATGAACAAAGTTGTTTTCTGCAAATTGCCTCAGTCATTGTCATTCCTTAAATAGGCTAGGGGAGTGGCCAATTAGCCCCAAGCCTTACTCTCGAGGAGACCTCCTCCTGAGGAGCCATTCCTGCCTTTTGACAGCTCTGCACGCCCGTGCATTGAGAAGTGGTTCCTCCTCTTCTTCCTCTTCATTTATGGGAGCTTCTGGAGGTTCTGAAGGCCCTACTGAATCCCTGCCTCTGACACCAAATCTTCTCCAGCCTCCTCATTGTCTGACTCAGGTGCCAGCTGCACAGGCTGCTGGTGAATCACCACACCAGCCTGCTCACTGTAGGAATCAGCTACCAGCTGCACAGGCTGCTGGCGGGCTACAAGAAGTAAGTCCCTTTTACCCCAGTTGATTGGGATCTGGCAGATTCCAAAACCGCAATCTTCTATTTACAAGGCTTGAAAGTAAACAGAGGTTTAAAAGAACGCAACATCATTAGTTCCTGCCCTCTATAAATAGATGCCAATCTGTTCTGGTAATGGAGTAACTAGGCAGTATGGATAAATCTAGAATGTGACAAATCAAGACAAGAACTAGAGGATGGACATACCAGCAGATGGCATCTGGTACAGGCAGGGACAGGAGGCTGCAAATATTTCTAAACCAGGTCAGACAAGTGGTGGGTTGCCCCCGGTTCGCATCGCTTCTAAAGAACCAGTAGTGAAACTGGCAGGAGGCTCTGCCCACCGACCCCGACATCATCAAAATGCTTCTGCGCATGAGCAGAAGAGTGCACGCACGTGCAAACCGGTTATAAAGGTAAGTAGAACCCACCCCTGGCTAGGACTAATATCTCTAGAGTGCCCCAAGCTAAATTTCTGTTATCTACAATTGTAGTACCAAGAGACATTTCCAATACTCTGGTCAGGTTAAAAACAGGGATCTGTAAAATTGAAGTTAGGCTTTGGAGATTGATGTTAAATTGTTGACAGAAAGTCCAGTTCTTCTCCTCAGGACTACCCCCATTAATAATGACCAGTGAATGCTCCTTAAGCTTGAACAATGTCATAGAACAAAAACAAATGACTTATCAGCTATCATTAGAGTTTCTACAATTCTTGGGCTATGACCTTGCCAAATGCACACTTCTTCAAAGATTTAATGACACTGAACTTCAGGCAGTAAGTAGCTTGTCACAGAGAAATAGGACTTGGGTGACAAAGGGCTTTTGGGAAACAGCCAATTATCTCTCTTTACTGACATTCTCCAAATTAAGAAAAACTTTCTTCTGGGCAAAGCATAATAATTGCCTTTTGCATTACTACAGGACAGATATTCTAAGATCCCTCTGGAGAAACACGCTTGCCCATGTGTAACTGGAATTGTAACAGTCCAACACTGAATTCCGCAATGATGAATATTCTAAAAAGTCATACTAAGTTTTAATCAAGTATCTTTAGCTTCCTGAAATTGCAGTAATTTTCAAAACAGTTTTACTGTTTAAAGTGCTGGAGGAATGAGGAAATTGGGATATATTAATTATTTTTTAAAAAGTTATTTAATTTCCGTATATTAATCTGCCATAAACAATAGCCAATAGCTGATAATCTATTTATTACCTCATTTACTTGGCAAAGCAAGGGAGGTCCATCAGTTTTATTTGCTCTCCCAACCTAATTTCCCTACTCTGAATAACTTCCCAAGCCATCCTTCCAATGCGATTTTTCCCTCTACAGCAACTTCTAACAAATATTGAAATTTCAAAAGAAATATCCTTTTGATATGTTAGCACAGTTCTGGTAAGTATTAAGTACACATATATATTGTTATAGACCAGTACTCACCAAATATTTTTTTGCAAGATATTGGAAAGATCAATAATTCGTCATTTGCCTTACAGTTCAAATGGAGGAATGAGAGATGGGTACTAATATTGTCTGCAATGTGATACAATGAGTCATAGAGTTATCACTCCTCATATGATGAAAAATATTTGATTGTCCGCCCTATGTAACTTATCAGCAATCTGAAAGAAACAGTCTTTCTTCCGGATATATATCAGTTGTCATACCCTAGTTTTAACAGTTAAACAGCCTTAATGAAGAAGTAGCCCTTTCCCTTTTAACATTATTAGCTCTGGAATCTCAGAGAGAGCGAGCAATTTCTACACTTACGTTATGTATGGATTCCCTTCTCATCTTTATGGGTGGTCTGTATCTTCCTCAGTCTCGAGTCCTCTGTCAGATGTCTGGGAGTTTAAGGGTTCTGCACAATATCTTAGCTGTTTCTACTACTCCATTTTTGTTGACGTTGTTCCTGGAATCTGTTGGAGCCACTCTACCAGTTTAGGAAGGAGAGAAGTGTTCCTACCACAACTGGGACCGCTTTGGCTTTTATTTTCCTTTAGCCCCTAGTACTTCTCCAGCTTCTCATATGCTTTCTATCACCACTGCTTCTTTGGTCCTTATATATTGTCACAATGTTTGATTGACTAGCTAGTCCATGTCTGTCCATCTAGATCCGGAAGTCTCCCAGGATCTTAGTCCTCTTATTCTCCATGATCTTCAGTGGGATCCCTCATTAGGAGGGTCTAGCCCAGTGATGGCCAATCTTTTTGCCATCGAGTGCCAAAAATGGGGGAAGCGCGGGGGTGATGGTGTCATGCACGTGCATGCCCACACCCATAATTCTATTGGCCGCCCCCAGTGCATGCTCTGCACTCCCTCCACTTTTGGTACGTAATGGCATTGTGGGCCAGGTAGGCTCCTAGAAAGCCTCTGGAGCCTGGGGAGGGTGAAAACGGCCTTTCCCACCCCCCAGAGGCCCTCTGGAGGCCGGAAATGGCCCATTTTCCGACTTCTGGTGGGCCCAGAAGGCCCAAAAATCAGTTGGCCGGCACATTCATGTGTGCTGGAGCTGAGCTAGGGCAACTCTCGCGTGCCCACAGATATGGCTCTGCGTACCACCTGTGGCAAGCATGCTATAGGTTCGCCATCATGGGTCTTGCCCATATACTATGTAGATGATTCTATACAAATGCCACTTACGTGGTTGTGCCATTCAATGTATACTGTTCCTGCCTGCATCTTACACCCTCCCATTATGTATTGCTGTCTCTGAGGCCTCCTTCATAGATCGATCTATCGATCGATCGATCTATCTATCTATGTATCATCTACCTACCCATCCATCCATCCATCCATCCATCTGGAGACAATTGTTTTAAGGTATTAGTTTACCTGCTTTATTCAAACATACATTACGAAACAAATTTCAAAAAAAATTGAATGGTTTTATATTTTTACTTTTATCTTCAACCAGCAGAGGGAGTTCTGATATAAGAAATATCCATTTGGCCTCCCCCCCCCCCCCCTCAACTTTGAACTGAATCTTAATCAAAAACATGTGGTCTAGGCAGTGCTTGAAATTTTTAACTTTTAACAGTATTTAAAATGTTTCTTTTAAGTGTGTGAATGTGGGTGCGTATGTATGTGTATGTATTAAAAAAGCAGGGTTTCCAAATTAAAAATTCCTGATAAAGACAAAGGTTCAAAAAAACCTTTTGCTAGACATGGATCCTATCTCAAACTATTCAGTTTAAACACAAGAAACATAAAGTTCTGCACTTAAGTAGAAAAAAAGCAGATGCACATGTACAACATTGGTGTTATTGAAGTCAGCAGTAGTATTTGCGAGAGTCTTGTGTCTGGGTAGATTGCAGATTAAATATCAGTCAGCAGTGTGCTGCAGCTGCTAAAGGAAGCAGTACAATCTTGTGATGCATCCATAGAGGTACAGTATCAAGATAATGGGAAGTGGTAGTGGACTGCTTATCTTCAAATGTTTATGCATGTCTGGTCAGATCAAGCAGGGCGAGTGCACAACAGCTCCCATTTATTAAACAACATACAACATTCTATGTAGGCTATTCTATAACAGAATTGTAAGGAAGGTCTTGGAGGTTTTCTAGTCCAACCCCCTATGTCATTCTGGACAAATAACTGTCCAGTCTCTTCTTGAAAACCTTCAGTGATGGATCAACTCCAACTTCCAGAGATAAGTTGTTCAACTGATTCATGGTTCTGTCAGGAAATTACTCCTTTATTCTAGGAATTTGGGTTTTCTAGGATTATCTTTGATACTCTTCTTGTCTTGCCCTCAGATACTTTGGAGAATGATCAACCTTTCTCTGCGGCAGCCCCTCAAATATTGGAAGACTGCTATTGTATCACCCCTAGTCATTTTCTTCATTAGACTAGGCATACCTAGTTCGCCATTGGGCAGGATCTGGGAGACACAATTACTTGATTGTAATACCTGTCTTCTGGAACAACCCGGTTCTTCTCCTAGGACTTAGATTAAAGGGATTGTTTATTCCCTTCTACTCACTTTAGTTTTGGTTA
This sequence comes from Masticophis lateralis, assembly GCA_030761175.1. Lineage (NCBI taxonomy): Eukaryota > Metazoa > Chordata > Lepidosauria > Squamata > Colubridae > Masticophis > Masticophis lateralis. The sequence continues at coordinate 192,719,329 of JAUDYJ010000001.1, read as the reverse complement.
AAATTGCTTGTCCACAGTCATTGAGGAGCTGAGCAGTCTCAAAATTGAAATAAACAAACACGCAAAAGTTACTATTAATTTTGGAACAAAGTTTAATGTGGTTTGGATATTGTAACAGAATCTTGAAGGCCTGTCCAAGCCCCCTTAGTTCAAGTAATACAATCAAAAAGTTGTTTTGAATTTCTGTTTCCTACTTGCAACTTCCCCAGAACTCAAATATCTTTCCTCAGCATTTTCTCTGAGTGAAATGAGCATTTCATCACAATCCCTCACAAATATCAATCCTCAATTCTTCTTTCAGGTTCTCTTTCTTCTTTTCCATACACAATCATTTAGCATGCTCTATTTCATTCCCTCCTGGATGCAAAGATTTGTTAGTGCCCTCCTTCCCTAATTCAACTCAAGTTTAATTAAAAACAGTGATTTGATAGCAAGACTAAAGAGGGTTTATATACAACTGAAGACATTGACCTGCTAAAAAAGAAACATAACAGTATGGTCTCCTACATTACGTATTTATGTATATAATATATATTTTTTGGGGAAAAAAACAGTGTTCAGCTTGACTATTCTTATATATGATAATGGGATAAAGTAAATTCAAAAATATTTACTAAATATAGAACTTGGTACTACATATTTACAGAATATAAAAATGAAGAATCTGATTTATTATTTAAAAAAAGAAGCAATGAGTTTAAAAACCTGCAGTAAAATACACAAATGCCTAAATATCAGGGCTTTATATATAGCTTTTGATGGTATATTTACACTAAAAAACAACAACAAAACAGTCAGTGACTCAATCTTGATACGACTGCTTTAAAGAACCTCTGAAGATCTTAGCTGTGCACCCATTTGCACTTAATGTCTATGGAGATTCTCAGTCATCCAGGTCATGGTTGTCCCAAAGGTGCTTTTTCAAGAGGCAACTGGACCTCCTGGGTTTTCTTTGAAGAAACTTGGGACGAGAAGCAAAATGTCTTCAAAGGAAAAGCAGAAAGTCCAGTTGCCTCTTGAAAAAGCACTTTTGGGATTTGCACTGAATCCAGATTTTTATACAGCTGTACTAAACCTTGTGTTTATTGAAAGCTTTGGCTTTTAAAATAGAAATAGAAATGGAATTGAAGTCTTGTTTAACTTGTTTCTTAGTGGCTTTTGTGACTTGGAAAGCACTTCTTATTTATTTCTTCTTGTATATTTTTGTAACAAACCACCATCCGCCTTATTTTCACGATTTAATACATTTGCGATAAGCTGATGTAATATTTCTCTGCAGACATGAGAACTAAATTTCTTTTCCTAAATTTCTCGATTCTAGAGTACCTAATGGTTGAACATTCTAAACTGTATTTATTGTCATACAGGCTCAATGATAACAGTATATCCAAAGGAGTCGAATTATACAGGTAATCCTCGACTTACAACAGTTCATTTATTGTTCGAAATTATACAACATCACTGAAAAAAGTGACTTTTATGATCGTTTTTCATACTTACAACCATTACAGCATCCCCATGGTCATGTGTTCAAAATTCAGATGCTTGGCAGCTGACTCATATTTATGACAGTTGCAATGACACTGGGGCCATCTTTTGCAACCTTCTGACAAACAAAGTCAATGGGGAATCCAGATTCACTTAACAACTGTGTTACTAATTTAACAATTGCAGTGATTCACTTAACAATTGTGGCAAGAAAAGTCATAAAATTGGTCAAAATTCACTTAACAAATTTCTCACTAAGCAACAGAAATGTTGGGCTCAATTGTGGTCATAAATCGAGGATTACCTGTATTCTATTGTCCAAGGATTCATACAACGAGGAATCAGTCTTCAGGCAAATCAGCCACTTCGTGGGAATAAAACAGAGTGATCTGCAGTCACAATGCTGTATATTCAGCAAATTCTTTTATCATGTACAAGTCAGAGTGATTAGATAGTGTCAGATTAAGAAGATAAAGTGAGCTAGCTCTGGATCACAGCCTTTTATTCTGCAATTCTATGTAATAATCATAGAAAAAAAAAGTCACAGCATTAATTTTACAGTAAAAAATTTGGCTCCTGCCTGGCAAATCCCCAAGGGAATAGAAAGATGTGAAGGTTGCTATATGAAACCTTGATAAATATGCGCAATGTTAAACAAAGTGGGTAATACAAGAATAGTAGATATCTTCACATGAAACATTTTCAGAGTGGTTTAATTATATGGTGCTTAAATCCTTTCAATAACCATTTCCCCATCCACCACCTTGACTAGTTGTTTCTTTCTTTTCCGACGTATTTTCCTGACACCTTTTTGTCCCTTCTTTGAAATGAAACCTGGAGGGGGAAAAAAAAGAAATGACAAAATGTACTAAACAGCATTCTCTTTCTCTCTCCACCTCAATTTCCCGCCTTTCCTTTTGTTGTTTCCTTTTTTTTTTCTAATTATATATTACAAACTCCTTGAAGTGGGAACATTAAAAAAAACAGCTGTCACAATTTAGGACTGACAATATACAGCAATTGTTCAGGTAGCTGAAAGCATTATGACAGGGATATTGATGCCTTTAGTGTACCTACACACTTCTATTATGAGAAATAGAAGATTAACAAACCAAAAGCCTACTTATGAAAGGCACAGGCATGCTCTTCTGAGTGGAGGGAAGTGTCCCTTCTTTATCATGACCCCTGCCCTCTGGAATAATATTTCCTGAGATTTGTATAATCTCTACACAGACCTTAATTAATCAAGCCCTCAAAGCCTGGTCTCCCTAGTAGAATAGAATAACAGAGTTGGAAGGGACCTTGGAGGTCTTCTAGTCCAAACCCCTGCTAGGCAGGAAACCCTACACCACTTCAGACAAATGGTTCTCCAACATTTTCTTAAAAACTCCCAGTGTTGGAGCATTCACAACTTCTGGAGGCAAGTTGTTTCACTGATTAATTGTTCTAACTGTCAGAAGAAATCTCCTTAGTTTTAAGTAGCTTCTCTCCTTGATTAGTTTCCACCTGTTGCTTCTTGTCCTGCCCTCAGGTGCTTTGGATAATAGTTTGACTCCCTCTTCTTTGTGGCAACCCCTGAGATATTGGAAGACTGCTATCATGTCTCTCCTAGTCTTTCTTTTCATTAAACTAGACATACCCAGTTCCAGCAACTGCTCTTCATATGTTTTAGTCTCCAGTCCCCTAATGCTCTTCTTTGCACTCTTTCTAGAGTCTCAGTTGTTGGGTTACAATGGGTAAATATAGCAACTGAGTGGTGTTTTGGTGTTGTTTCTCCAAATTCTTCTTTTAAAAGTTTCATACATTCATATTTTTCATTGTTTTATTTTGCCCTGAATCATGAAAAATTAGAGTAGCCTATGGAATGAATGAATGAATGAATGAATGAATGAAAGCTCATATCAAAACCACAAGGAGATAGTTCTCATTGGAATCATCTCCAGCCCTCTGGAAAAATAAAAGTTATATCTGTCTCTAACTGGGAATTCTTCTGGATGATTTTTTAAAAATACCTTTTTTTAATCCTGCCTTTATTATCTTCATAAATAACTCAGGGTGTTGTATGTACTGAATATGCCTTCCTCCTTCTATTTTCCCCACAACAACTCTATGAGGTAGAGTTGGGCTGAGAAGAGTGACTGGCCCAAAGTCACCAAGCTGGCTTTCATGCCTAAAACAGGACTAGAACTCACAGTCTTTTAATTTCTGGGCCAGCATCTTCACCACTACCCCAAACAGGCTCTCTTTATTTATTACAAGTGCATTCTACTCTTTCCTGTATGGAGATCAGTGCATTGTATATGTCCCCCTATTTCCCAAACCCTAGATATATTCTATAGTCTTACAAATTAGTGTGAACTAGTTATTGGAATAAGAATTAATGATCTCAACAGAATATCAAGCTTCTAGGATCCTAAGTTAGGTATTTAAGCCAGTACCCCCAACATTTCAAAAGAGATGCTTCAAAACAGAACAGGGATGGGAGCCTCGTGTGTATGTCAAAATACAATTCAAAGAGTTGTAGCCAGTATTGCTGATAGGGAGAGAAGTTAAAAATTTAACAACATTTTAGGAGGTTTCCAGCCCCATTAGATTAGCAAAGCATACTGATTGATTGATTGTTATTGCAAATCTTAAAGGCTTGTGTGTTGCACTTAAATTCCTACCAGGAGATAGTCGGAATCTTTTATATTCAGCTGTGCTAATAGCTGTGTTCAGGACTTCCAGAACATGCATTTTGTAGATGCTTGTTTAAAATTATTAACGGGACAGACTTCTTTGACTTGTGCACTCAGTTGTAATAATTAACAAATGAAGGCAACTATACGTGTCCCAGGATAATGTTGCTAGATTCAATCTGGGTCAGTCTCTGGGACCAGAGATTTAGTCTTCTTAGCTTTCAGATTTGTGCTGTAGTCCACATTCAGGGAACTTCTCTCTTCTATTCCAATACATATTCCAGTAAAGAGAAGTTCTCTGAAGATGGGCTCCAGCAAAAGTCCAAAAGCTCAGAAAGCAAACCTTTGGTCCCAGCAACTGACCCAGATTGGATCTTGCAGTAATACTTTAGCAAAGAATATTCCAATCCACATGCTGCAAAACTTGTGACTGTACCTTTCTTACACATCTTCACACATGCCTTCCTAGAGGTAAAATTATTTTCATTCCCACCACATCCAGTGTAGCTGAATGGACGGCATTTTCCTGTAGTTTGATTATAGAAGAACCGTTTCTCATTTGCTTTGCAAAGACCTCTGTCCATGGGCATCACACAAAGAGAAGGGAGCAAGGATAACTCTAGATATAGTAAGGAAGAAAACATGGTGAGAAATAGAAACTTGGATTCTGGTGTTGTATTTTTGGTTCTATGCTAAATATACATTTTTCCAGTATTGCACTGCAGTTCTCAGAATTTAAAATATGTGTGTGTGTGTGTGCATGCATTGTTGGGGAGGTTTTTTAAGTTAAAGGAAAGTGTCAAAATTGAATGTGATTATAAATGCATAAAAGCATGAAACTGAAATACACATACTTAATACCTGTCATACAATATAAATAGACTTTTTAAAAAAATAAAAAGTAAGTGAAATTCATAAAGGCATGAATACAAACAGTAAAATAAGTCACAAAAAGAACTGAATTTTCATGATAAAATCACAGGGTTTTTAAAAATCCCACATTATCTCTGTTTCATGCTCTCCAAATGTGATGTACCAGCAGCACCCCCTTCCCCACCCAATAAGGGCCAATGAATATGAAAGCTGTGGATGATGGAAATTTTCAGTCAAGTGTGCCTAGATTGCCAGTTTGTGGCAATGTTGTGCTGTGCTAATAAATCTGACTTCCAAGATAGGTCACTTAAAACTACCCTTGACTAAATTTGTTTAAAACACATAATGCTTCTAGCCACTGTTCAAATTCAATATATAGTTTCTAGATTTAACCAAGGTCAACAGGAGTGGTTATTTTTTCCAATACTGTATCTCATTAAAACCCGCTGAGAAATTGTATTTAAACATCACATTCCATTATTTGGCCGTTGGTTGGACCACCGTGAGAGGGTGGCCCGGACATCCCCTCAGCCGGACAGAATACAGAGACTCCTAGCTGCTACCGTGAGAGGGTAGCGGCGTCTCTCCTGATGGACCTGGTCCTGCTTCAGGACATTTCTGATCTATGATGATGGACCTATGCCATGCCCCCCATTCTCTTGTCTGCTATTTGTTGGATGCTCCCTAGGTCTTCGCTTCTTGCCCTGCGAGATTCCCCCCTCTTGCGGGTTTGGCCCTCTACGTTATCGAGGGCCTACCTTAATGACGGGTTTTGGGACCCCGAGAGGTGGCATGTAAAACAACGGGGATTGAGGGGTTTTTTAAGGACTTTTTAAACTGGTGTTTTAGGGGGTTCTGGGGTGGGGGAGGGGGTGGGTTTGGGGGAAAACTTAGGGGGGAAAGGGACAGGCCAGGTAGTCTCGGATGCCATTGGGGGTCTAGTTTCTGGAGGTAAGAGGGCTCTTACTGAGCCCTCTGCTGAGGGTCATCTGATAAATACGCTATGTGGGAGGGGCAGATATGGCGAGAGCAGGGGACCATATCGTGTGGTGGGGGCACGCACTCGCTGCCTTCGAGCGATTGCTTGCCCCGGTCCCCAGAGCTATTGCTGTTCCCCGGGTTGTCTAGAGTCTCAGGACCCGGGGCTCCGGCTGCTGTTATGCAATGCGAGGTCCGTTGTAAATAAAGCACCTCTCATATGTGACCTTCTTCAAGAGGGGGGTGCGGACCTGGCTGGTATCACCGAGACCTGGTTGGGCCACGAGGGGGGGGTTCCCCTCGTGGAGATGTGCCCACCGGGTTTCCTTGCATTCCACCAGCCGAGAGCCCAGGGCAGGGGTGGGGGAGTAGCGGTCATTATTAAGGAAGGTCTGGGTCCGAGGGAGGCCACTGTACCTCAGACAGCCGGGTGTGAGTCCACCTTTGTGAGATGGGGTCCTGGTGGGCAGATGGGTCTGTTAGTCACGTACCTGGCTCCCTGCCACGTGGCAACGACCCTGCCCGAGCTTCTCAATGTTATAGCCGAGGTGGCGGTTGATACCCCCAAGCTTATAGTTATGGGGGATTTCAACCTGCCATCTATCGGTGAAACATCTGAGATGGCTCGGGAGTTCATGGCTTCCATGATGGCCATGGACCTGACCCAGGTAATTCAGGGCCCAACTCACATTGGTGGACACACCCTGGACTTAGTTTTTGTCTCTGGTCAGTGGTTGAGTGGTCATGATATTGGGGATATAGGTGTGGAACCCTTGTCATGGACTGACCACTCGCTCCTTCGACTCGACTTTCTGACTGCTGCACCCCACCGCAGGGAGGCGGAACCAACTAGGTGGTTCCGCCCCAGGCGCCTGATGGATCCTGATAGGTTCCAGACGGAGCTTGGGCCATTTCCTGAGACACTGACACGCGACTCGGCTGAGGACCTGGTGGCTGCTTGGGATAGGGCAGCCGGTGGGGCCTTGGACCGAGTCGCGCCTTTCCGGCCTCTGACCCGGCGCCGAACTCACTTATCTCCTTGGTTTACCGAGGAGCTGAGGGAGATGAAGCGCCGGAAAAGACGCCTAGAGAGCGGTTGGAGGGCCAGTCGCTCTGAATCTGACTTGACACTGGTAAGAGCTCATATTAAGACTTACTTAGTGGCAATAAAAGCGGCGAAATCTAATTATTTCGCCGCTCTTATCGCATCATCAGATAATCGCCCAGCCGCCCTGTTTAGGGTGACCCGCTCCCTCCTTCATCTGGGAGCGCGGGAGGATCCCTTGCAGGGACGTGCTGAGGATTTTGTTCAATATCTGGATGATAAAATAACTCAGATTCGGGATGAGTTGGCCACTGACTGGGTTAGTTCGGGCGAGGTGACTGAGCCCAGTCTTGAGAGTGTTATCTGGGCTGAGTTCGATCCTGTGGCTCCCGAGGACGTGGACAGGATCCTGGGAAGATTGAACGCCACCACATGTTTATTGGACCCGTGTCCCTCCTGGTTGGTGCTGGCCTCCCAGGAGGTTACACGAGGCTGGCTCCAGGAGATTATAAACGCTTCTTTGAGTGAGGGTGCCCTACCGGCCGCTTTGAAGGAGGCGGTGGTGAGGCCCCTCCTCAAGAAGCCCTCCCTGGACCCAGCTGTTTTGGCAAATTATCGTCCTGTCTCCAACCTTCCCTTTCTAGCGAAGGTTGTTGAGAGTGTGGTGGCGCGGCAGCTCCCCCGGTACCTGGATGAAGCTGTCTATTTAGACCCGCTCCAGTCCGGCTTCAGGTCTGGTTACAGCACCGAAACGGCATTGGTCGCGTTGGTGGATGATCTCTGGAGGGCCCGGGGTAGGGGGTACTCCTCTATCCTGGTGCTGTTAGACCTCTCAGCGGCTTTTGATACCATCGACCATGGTATCATGTTGCGCCGGTTGGAGGGATTGGGGGTGGGGGGCACCGTTCTGCGGTGGTTCTCCTCCTACCTCTCCGACCGGTCGCAATCGGTGTTGACAGGGGGGCAGCGGTCGATCCCGAGGCGCCTAGTGTGTGGGGTGCCACAAGGGTCGGTCCTCTCGCCCCTTCTGTTCAACATTTATGTAAAGCCGCTGGGTGAGATCATCCGTGGTTTTGGGGTGGAATTCCATCAGTACGCTGATGACACTCAGCTGTACATCTCCACCCCAGACCACCCCAACGATGCCGTGGAAGTGATGTCCCAGTGCCTTGAAGCTGTGCGGGTCTGGATGGGGAGAAACAGGCTTCGACTCAACCCCTCCAAGACCGAGTGGCTGTGGCTGCCGGCGTCCCGATATAGCCAACTGACTCCATCGTTGGTTATTGGGGGCGAATCATTGGCCCCCACGGAAAGGGTGCGCAACTTGGGCGTCCTCCTGGACCCACGGCTGTCTTTAGAGGAGCATACGACAGCTGTGGCCAGGGGAGCTTTTTATCAGGTTCGCCTGATATGCCAGTTGCGGCCCTTTCTAGATCGGGACTCCCTACGCACAGTCACTCAGGTGCTCATCAGGTCTCGCTTGGACTACTGTAATGCTCTCTACATGGGGCTCCCCTTGGGGTGCATCCGGAGGCTTCAGCTGGTACAGAATGCGGCCGCGCGGGGGATTATGGGAGCGACAGGGCGCTCCCATGTGACACCTCTCCTGCGTGAGCTGCATTGGTTGCCGGTTGACTTCCGGGTGCGTTTCAAGGTGTTGGTAATCACCTTTAAAGCGCTCCATGGCTTAGGACCAGGGTACTTACGGGACCGCCTTCTGCCACCTATTGCCTCCCACCGGCCGGTTCGCTCCCACAGAGAGGGCCTCCTCAGGGTGCCGTCAGCCAGACAGTGCCGGCTGGCGACCCCCAGGGGGAGAGCGTTCTCTGTGGTAGCTCCCACCCTCTGGAACAATCTCCCTCCAGATCTGAGGACAATCGCTGACCTCCGGACTTTTCGTCGGGCTCTGAAGACTCATCTCTTCCAACTTGCCGGACTTGCCTGATCCCTCCTATTTTTTAAACTATTTTTTAAACTTTTTAGAGTTTTAGAGTTTTATTTGGTTTTACATTTCAGCCTAAATTTATATTGGTTTTAGTACGTTTTAACTTTTTTGTATTTGTATTGGTTTTAAATTGGCTGTTCACCGCCCTGAGTCCGGAAGGAGAAGGGCGGTATAGAAATTTAATAAAAATAAAATAAATAAATAAATAAATTTACAAGGTCACTCCTTTCATAAGCCTCGCGTTTTCACATTTGTGAAAAATGTATTCTAGCAGCTAAAATTGTTCTCTAAAAGTTTGATGTTTCGAGAAACTACAAGATACCATGACATTCAGCACTTCTGAAACTTGCCCAGTTTAGAAGAACTCTATCTGTTTGAAGACAAGGAAGGAAGACTGAAAAACAGCCTATTTTTTTTAAGGGAGATAATGAAACAAAGAAGAAAAGAAATAATCCCAGACATACCAAGTATGAGAAACTTATAGAAGGTACACTGCAGCTCTGACTTGAAAGTTCGGGAAAAGCTAAATAAAGAGATTTCTGCTAGTGGGCCTTTCTGGACACTAGAGTCAGACACTAGAGTTCTGACCCCATAACACTAGGACCAAGCACCAAAAACTAGGACTGAGAGCTAGAAGTAGTACTGGCCAGTGAAGCTGGTAGTCATTTTAATTTCTTATTATATTGCTGCAAACTGATATTATATTAGGGTATTATCAAACACACACACACATGCGCACACACACACACACATTGTCCAATTTTGTTAGCAGTATTCAGCACCAATCCTAACAAATGTCAGGTTTCTGGAGCATCCGAAGAATCCCAGGTTCTGACATTGGCCACAGCATGTCATGCAAAGCCTGTAGTATTTCTGGTGAAAGACAATTGTATTTTGCTTATGCCTGGAAACAAAACCAAAATACAGTTTATGGGGTAATCTTACAATTGGATTCATGGTCCTTTCTATCATTAGATCCCGGATACCTTCAGAGGGCTCCTCAAACATAAAAACAAATAGACAAGTACAAAACAAGAATAAAAGAGATACAGTCTTCATGACACCAACTAGTAAAGAATGTTGTCTTCTGAAACAGCCATGAAAGAGAAACAGCAATAAGTCTATTTGGTGCAAAGATGCCAATGATTTGTGTGAGGAAGATTTTATGAAACTTGAGCAAAGCAAGGATTGGTCATTGGAGGCTTTAAGGGCCTTGATTTTCTAGGCCTGAAATAATGATACAGATAGTACTATGGCATCCCAACCTGCCCAGCTTGTAAAAAAAAAAAGGCAATAAAAATCTGAAGCTTAAATTATTTTACAAAACTCAGTATAAAATCCTAAATTATATGTATGTGCTGCTAGGTTACAAAAAAAATGAACTAACAGTGGAAACATAGGAAATAGCAATTTGCGTATAAAATGTCAGGAAGGAAATTTCTCCCTCAGTCAGTTTAAACTAAACATAGAGAACCTGTCTTTTCATTGAATAGAAAGTGACAGGTTCATGTTGTGATTCTGAGGGGGGAGGGGGGTGTCCTTTCCTATAAAATTACTGAACAAGCTTTTCTTTGGTGCCTTTCACGCCCTTTGCACAGAATATGCAGGACTTTTAAATTTAAACTCACTTCCAGTTGATCCCAGTGGTTGACTGAAAGGATTTTGGTGTCAAGAGAACGTGAACCAGGGGCTTAATTCTACACTGGGCTGATGACACAGCTCTGCACATCATGGCCCCTTCCTTTAGGAAGATAAGAAACAATGGATGGAAACCAAACAAGGAGAGAAGCAATCTAAAACTAAGGAGAAATTTCCTGACTTTAGAACAATGAATCAGTGCAACAGTTTGCCTTGCCTTTAAAAGTTGTGGGTGCTCCATTAACGGAGGTTTTAAAGAAGGGACTGGATAGACACTTGCCTGGAATGGTATAGGGACTCCTCAGTGGTGGGATTCAGCCAGTTTGCACCACTTCGGGAGAACCGGTTGTTAACTTTCCGAGCGGTTTGGCAAACTGGTTGTTGGAAGAAATAATTAGGGCACAAAACCGGTTGTTAAATTACTTGAATCCCACCACTGGGTCTCCTGCTTGAGCAGGGGTTTTAACTGGAAGACCACCAAGTTATGTTATTCTATGTTCTATATTATGTTAGCAGAGCCAATTTCTAGAGCATCATGAGGTGTTTCTTAATGCCAAGCTTGGATTTTGAATTTATTCTTTTGCCTCTTCTGTGAAGATGACCAAAGAAAACAAAGCCAAATGGAGACATGAACATACACGCACACATACACACACACATTCACTACACACAAAGAGAAACAGCATGAAGCCAAAGAAAGTAGCCAAATAGGTGGATTAAATTCTGTGCATAAAATTTTCCTATCTGAATATCTATAAAAAGAAATAATGGAGCACTGTTGACTGCCATTTGACCATTCAAAAACAGCACAATGACAATTACGGCAACATGACTGAAGCCCTGCCTCTTTGCCTATGCATGTGACATCAACACATATAAGAAGGGATAGAGCTTCAATCACAGTGCCGTGACCAGCATCTTGCCTTTTTTGACTCCCTCCCCATAAAACTCCTTCTGCTTTCCAAATTTCAAACATGTGCGTGTCTCTCTATGTGTATCTTTCTCTTTGTTTATGTGTGCGTGTATATATTTCGTATTCCTGCTGTAAGGATTAGGATAGCTAATTATGAATTGCCATTTCCCATTAAAATATGCAATTAACAATTAACACAGCAGTAATAAATTGGTGATATTATTTAACTACCCCAAAGAATATTTCGTGGCTGGCTATTTTGTCGAGGAATTGTACTATAAGATTCATTTGATCCAGAAATTATAGTAGTCCATCACACTATTCTAGACTCAGAGATAATAGCAACATTTCATGCCTTATTAAAGCCATTTAAAAACAGTTCATAAATTTATGGCAACTTCAAGTCTCTTTCATTAGAGTGAAATTTTTATCTAGTTTATCTATATAATTATCTGATTACTTTTGCCACTTACCAAGAAGATTGCAGCGCAAACAAAAAGGGCAAATTAAATTGTTTCCATTAGGCCTGGCAAGTTGGCATTATATCTAGTTAGGCATATAGAGGAAGATACCTTGGTGTGTATATATATATGAGTATTTATTCGTGTGTATCTGAGTAATGTAGAGGTATTTCTCGATTGATCACTTAGGAAATGTTTGAAATTATAGTAGGCACCTCCCCAGCAGAACAACCTCATAGTTGTTTGCCCCTTACAACCAACCACAGGAATGCTACAGGCCCCCAGTCTATCTTGCCCGCCCTCCAATTCTCCCCACAAGGCCCCACACTCTCTTCCTTACCCATCACCTATTGCACACTTGCCTTTCAAAGAACTCTGGGTTAAGTTTGGTTTAAGAAAACACAGTAAGTGTTTGTTGCTGGGTTGTATGGTGCTGTTTCAGAATGGTGGCTGCTCGAAAAATGGTGGCCAGCTCTGGGTTCATGCTGCATAGCCCAGCAACAAAACACCTTGCTTTGCTTCCCTAACCCGAACTATGGAGCTCTTTGAAAGATAAGTACATAATGGGTTATCTGAAGTAAGGAAAAAGGTATTGGGCCCAGTGGGATGGGAAGCAGGGCCTGTGGCCTTTGAGGAGCAGGAAGTGGAGCATGGGATGCCTTAAGGGTAGGGAAGGCTTTGGGGGGCCTGGGCCAGGGTGTCCTCCAGAGCCCAAGCCACCCCATGCTTTGCTTAATGATCAGCATGTTCATTTAACAACCACATTGGGAAGAGCAGTGATGATCATATGGGTACTTCACTTAATGGCCATCATGATATCTGACTGTAATGGGCAGGCTGCATTACAATCATGAGTTGAGGACTACCTTGCCAGTATTTTGTAATTCTGTCAGACTGTTCTTCATGGTGGCTCCATAAGAGTGTCAAAATATTCTTAAAAGATAGCGCTTCTAAGTTCTAAGAACTAAAACTAAGAACTTCTAAGATACTATGTTTTCCCACCAATATGTACCTCTGATTGGATAGGTTTAAGTTTTGAGTGGGTTCTCCAAATTGAACAGCAGATCCTTGCCTAAGCAAGGGGCAAGAATCAACATAAAGACATGAGATGTATTCAACTGCTCAATCAGGGCCAATACTAAGACTAAGCCAAAAAAAAAAAAGTATTGTCAATAACTCTTGAAACAGTTTTAATGCTTTATTTATTTATCTACTCAGAACATTTCTGTACCACCCTTCATCCTGACTGGATTTTGGCTGACACAAGAATGCCTTTCCTCCATCCCATTACTGGATTAGGTGATTATAGCCCAAGCAAAGTTCTATGTTTTGTGATGAATGAAGCCAGGGTGTAGAAAAACCACACAGCACTTTTCCATCATAGGCAGTCCCAAAGTTCATTAAGAAGATCTCCCTGGACTTTTCTCACAAGCACTCCAGATTTCTAGCCAGCATGCATAATCCACAAACTACCAGTCAGTTCCCAGAAGCACATCTGAATGAAAGTGCAGATGGCCAGCAGAAAAATATAGCAACCGTGATCAGTCTTTTTCCAGCTGTTCCTTTCTCCCTGACGTACAACTGTGGATCATAAAAGTGAGAAGCCTCAATCTCCAGTATGGCATATACTCATGGAAAAACAATGGCAACAAATCTTTCAAAGAAAGCTTTCAGACAAAAAATAAAAATAAAAATCAGGAAAGACAAAAAAACCAAGCCAAAAACAACAAAAGGGATTTATTTCTGCTACTAACAATTACCTCAGAAATATTAGTATTTATTATTTCTTTCCTGATGTTTATATATCCCAGTCTCAAGACTCTACGAGGTATGCAGAATAGTTAGGTAACAATTAAAAACGGAACTTAAACGAAACTCTGATTTAATTTATTAAGGATTTTATAGTCTATGTTTTTGTTTTGGCTTCCTTGGACACATCCATGTTTCCTCAGTGATGTTTGGAGTCATTAGTCTAAAGACAAAGTGCACATTCCTGATGTGAACATAGTAGTGCCACTACTATGGCAGAAAGCAATAAAATACAAATGCAGCACATTCAGAAGGAATAATCTGTCAGATAACATGCTAGGTGCTAGCATGTATTATGTGACTATTCATGCTGCAATGGCATGTTGGAAATTTGAGATCTCTTTGGTAAACTACACTTGTGTTAGTGGTGGGTTGCTACTGGTTCACCCTGGATTGGGTGAACTGGTAGTGATGGCGGCAGATGTCTCTGCACATATGTAGATGCTTCTGCGCATGAACACACGCCCATGAGCAAACCAGTAGCAGCCGAAATTGAAACCTACTTCTATTGTGCAGTGGCACAGTTAAAGCAGAAATTCCCAGCAATTTCTACCATACCCGGTGTTAGTTAGCAAGGTTGAGTATGTTTTTGGCTGTTAATAGTTAGAATTAATAATATAGTATGCACTATGTGACCCTGGTTAAGGAAGCTTCATATGTTCATATGCTACGGCTCTTTTCTATTTAGGCATTATATATGAGAGTGATCTCATCTTTTAGGAGAATAATAGAATGCACAGAGTAGCAGCTTTTCCATGGAGGGAGGGCAAAAACATCTGTTTTTAAAAAAGCAATACAGATGATGGAATAGAGAGGAAATAAAAATATAGAGAGAGAGGAATCAGTCACCAAGCTTTGCAGAAACCCCCATTAGTTAATAAACTGAATGCCCTTCAGAATCATGAGAAGCAAAGTAGAAACATGACAGGGAAAAAATCAGATGAGAACTGTAGAGTGAGTCCAATTCTTACTCAACTATTAATACATACCTTGCTTAATAAGTGGAGCACTATTATTACTAATAGTACCCAAAACCGTGTGGTCATCATCGATTTGTAGTGAATTGGCTGAGGGGACTGAAATAAAATTTTTTAAAAAGTCTGTTCAAAATGGTATATTGGGACAGAGAAAACACAGTGATTAACGTTTATTTAATACCCCAAGATTGTAGTTTCCTGAAACCCGCTTTTCTTTTGAACTTACTTAAACAAAAGAAGCAGTTGTCACTTCATTTACATTTGTTTACATTAAACTGAAAAGAGAGTTTATTCCCACCTTCTGTTCTATGTCGTAAGGTAAAGGTTTCCCTTGCACATATGTACTAGTTGTTCCCGACTTAAGGGGACGATGCTCATCTCCGTTTCAAAGCCGAAGAGCCAGCGCTGTCCAAAGTTGTCTCCGTGGTCATGTGGTCAGCATGACTCAATGCCAAAGGCACACGGAACGCTGTTACCTTCCCACCAAAGATAGTCCCTATTTTTCTACTTGCATTTTTTACGTGCTTTCGAACTGCAAGGTTGGCAGAAGCTGGGACAAGTAACAGGAGCTCAACCCGTTACATGGCACTAGGGATTTGAACCACTGAACTGCCAACCTTTCGATCAACAAGCTCAGTGTCTTAGCCACTGAGCCACCGCATCCTTTAGTTCTACGTCGTACTAGCTTGCTAATACATTGTTTATGCAGTTCTTTCACTGAAGACTGAAAGGGACTCCTTATTCTCTTTGCTTTTTCTCCCAAATTATGAAAATACATGATAGCAAACACTCATATATGCAGCCTTCAAATTGAACATGTGAATGAATTTCTGTTGCAAATCAGCAGACATGCTACCGTTCCCATATGCTTTGAATTCTATAAATTCCAAGTCCTATCAGCCATTGGTAAGTCAGCCAATAAAATCTAGCAACAGTTGTTCTCCATCCCTGCCTTACACCAACAGGCACTGAGAGATGCAGTTAAGTACCAGCTCCACTTACCCCTGTCATGGCAGGTATTTTGGCATTCTTGCAAAGATTTAAAGTTGTTTTGGTTTCCCAGGCAACCTCCATATTGGAATTTTTCACACTGCTGTGACTCTTTGTTGTAGAAATACCTGGAAATTAATCCTCGACAGATACCAGGGTCATTTTCCAAAAGGCAGAAGGACGGCTTTTCTGTGAATTAGGATTGTTTCAGGGAGGAAAATAAGTCATTTTTTCCACTGTTATTGTTATTGATCCCTCTTAACTTCATTATAAAATCATTCAGTTCTAACTAAAGTTAAATGCTATTCAGTCCCATTGAGTTCAGGATGAAAGATTTAGGAAATCCTTCAATACTCTAGTTTTATAGCTGGAAGATTTTTGTATATCCAGAATGTGAAACATAATGTAATTGTAGTGTATTATCCATAGTAGTTGTCTAGGGACTAGCTATATACTCTACTTTGGTTTGCAAATAATATGGCTGATGCAGTTTCCATGATAGCCATAACTGAGATGAAATGTGATGAGTTTCACAGACCAGGTTTATTCTGATATTTTCAGCCACAGTTAGGCAATAGCCCTCAAGAGAGTGGTAAACCTTTGATGCAGCCATAATATTTAATTTCAGAGTCCAGATGGCCTCAATTTTTCAAAAAGGTAAGCTACAACAGAAAATGTCTCCCACAAAAATATGAGATTTGTATCTTTTTTCTTCCTCCCTTATACTCAGTTGTCAGGCTTAAACTCGGTTATATTTACACAGTCTTCAAGCGTATGCTACAAAAATGATCTCATCCCAATGCTGAAAGTAAGAACAGCTGCTACAACTTCTAATGCAGCTGGAAATTGGACAATAGTTTGAAAATCCAAAAGATTTCATAATGATAACTTGGCTAAATTTGTCAATTAAACATCCGACTTCTCATTCTGTTATTTATTTACAAATTTTATATCCTGCCTTTCCTTCAGAAGCTCCAGGTGGCATAAATATATACTGCTCTTTCCTTCCACTTTTCATGCCAACAACACTGCTGTGAATCAGATTGGGCTGAGAGAATAATTGGTCCAAAGTTACCTAGTGATCTCTTGTATGTTTTTAACATCTTAATTGTTTTATATTGTTGTTTTATGATGTTTTAAGCAGCCCACAGTCGTTTGACAATGAGATGGATAGCATATGAATTTAATAAATAAATGCATATCTGGGGACAGATCTGAACTTGCTTCTGCCACTTTTAATCCAACAGTTTACGCACTATATCTATGTTAGTCTAATTACAGTGAAATGCTCTCCATCATTAGATTTTAATCTCAAACTTTAAACCTAAGTGGCCAAAGTTAATTTTTGGTAATATGGGAAGAAATTATTCTAATCATCTATTTCAGGATGAACCAAACTTATTGTTAGTGGCATTCAGAGTAGTGGTGGGTTGTTCCCGGTTCGGTCCGGTTCTATAGAACCGGTAATAAAACCGATGGGAGGCTCCACCTACCCGCCATGACATCATCATGGGTGATTTGTGCATGCGTAGAAGCGCGCGCACGTGTGCGGTCCCATTGCGAACCAGTAGTAAAGGTAACTCCTAATTCAGAGGTCTTTCTGCTTGATCCCTATATCTCCTAAGAAAGAATAAATAACACTGTCCTTTGTCAGTTTTTGGATAAAGAAATTAATGTCTGAAATGAAATCAACTTTAATGCAATTCTTCCAAAACTGTGGATTGTTATGGGTAAAAATATTCTTAATAATAATAATAATAATAACAACAACAACAACAACAACAACAATAATAATATCTGTCTTGCAACATATTGATTCTAATTCTTATGCCATTGCTTTCCTATTACTTTGATTGGTTTCAATGGATTTCAAGATAATGGTACTTTTTACAATCAAGATATTTATGTGCAATGCAAAGAAGACAGCCACTTAAAACCTAATTAACTAAGGATAATTGAGTTGATGTGATATGAACACTAATAATTTATCTTGGCAATGTTCATTTCTCATTCATTATTCATTTTACAATACAAACTTAATTGTGATACAATTATATTACATTATACCTTGTAAATTGTAAGTTAAAAATTATTGTACTGCATTCTACTATTAATATGAAGCCCTCCAAAATCAAACACCAGAAATAAAAATGATCTCATTTTTGATCCCTTTGCCTTCTTACAGATGAAAGAAACATTAAAAAAAACATTATAGTTATTGTTTGCTATGATAAGTACAACAGTCTTATAAGCTAATAAGAACTTTGGACATTTGAGTAAAATCTGTATAGTAACTTAACCTAGCCATATTTCTGTTGGGAAATTATTTCTTAATACTTAGAGATAACAAAACACAATGAAACAGTAAGTTACCATTCTTAAGTCTTGGTTTCTTTATCTTCGCTGGCACATCTGTAATGGAAAAGATAATTTTAAACTAGATCTAGAAATATAACAGTAAAAGTTAACAGTAAAAAAACTAGGCCTAAAGGCCAGGAGGATCAGGGCCATCTGAATCCCAGTGATTGGGAGGAGACAGAGTTCCTGAGTTCTATAAAATAAAACTCCTTAATAGATGGCACTTGTAACATGTCAACTCAGTCCAATCTGGATGGGCAGGCTGAGATAATTGAGAGATAGTACCAACAAACTCTGCTGAAAACGATGAAGTCTGATAAAAGAAATATACACAAAGCATCTAAACTAATTTCAGCAACTAGACAAGCAATCGGCAATTCCCAGTGTTCTAGTAATCAAAGTTACAAGTTATACATGTTGCAGAGCATATGAACATCTTATAAGCACGATTCTTTTTCAAATCTTATAAATGTACCAACACATATTTTTTTCAGATGCATCAGAAAATGTAACTGACATCTTTTTCATTTCCAAATTCAGAGGGATTCTGTTTTGTTTTGTTTTCCATGGGTATTTATTATGGGTATTTATTTATTATCTGTCAAATTTAGGTACTGCCAGTGGTGGGTTGCTCCCGGTTTGGTCCGGTCCTTGAGAACCGGTAGTAATAGTGGCAGGAGGCTCCGCTCACCCGCCACGATGTCATCACTGATGATCTGCGCATGCACAGAAGCTTCTTCACATGTGAGCGAAGTGCGCACGCACTCCCGTTGCAAACCAGTAGTAAAGGTAAGTAGAACCCACCCCTGGGTACTGCCTATCTCCCAGAGTGACTCTGGTGATATACGATTAAAAGCATAAAAGCATATAAAAATATAATGCATCAATAAGAAGAGCCAGATAAAAACAAGAATAAAATAAGTTAGAAGTTAAAAAGTGTGTATGGGGGGCGGGGGGGAGAGACTTCAAGGTGTCAGGGTTGCGTATTGCTCAGTGAGCCCCATTTGAGTTGGCAGAGCTAGGTCTTCAAATTTCTTCAAAAGGCCAGGAGAATGATAGCTCACCTCACTTCTGAAGAGAGAATATTCCAGAAGATGGGGGAAATGGAAGAGAGGCCCTTTTCTTGGACCCCTTTCATTCTTTAAATGAAAGGCTCTATAACATACCTTCCCTGCCTGCATGATGATGTCACCTTCCTTCTAATTTTAAGAGGACTTTGAATTTTCTTGGAGATTAAGGCTGAGGGGCATGACTTAAGCCTTTTTCCCTTGGAGACTGAGATCTTATTTCCTCATCTGGCTTTTGTTATGTTTGAATTAAACACTTTTCCTTACACTGCATTTGTGCACCCTTAAACATGCACCTGGGGCCCTGACTGGTTTGGCTTCTCCAGGTCAGCATACAAATTCATGATGTTTATTATACTTGCCCACTGCAGTGCTCTTTTCACTTGCCTTGACTGAGTTAAGTAAGATTGTTTTTTCTGGCAGAAAGATTTATTAAAAGTTGCAGCTTGGGATTTTCTTAACCAGCCAGCTATTTGATAGTACTCTTCTCTGCTGGAAACTCTGGAATAACTAAATCCCTGCAGAATTAACTTCTTGGTTATAAGATATATTTCCCACTTGGACTTTTAGTACATACAGACATAACGTGTTTTATTGCGCTTCACTTTATTACACTTCACACTTAGTGTGAATTTTTTTTTCAAGACCCTCCAACCCCAAAAAGATTATGACTCGCTGAAGGCTCAGATGATTAGCATTTTTTAGCAATAAAGTATTTTTAATTAAAGTATGTGCATTGGTTTTCTTTTTCAGACATACTATTGCACACTTAATAGACCACAGTATAGTGTAAATATGACTGGGAAAATAGACTGGGAAACCAAAACATTTGTGTGATTTGCTTTATTGCAATATTTGCTTTATTCCGGTGGTTTGGAACCACATCTGCAATATCTCTGAAGTATGTATTATTAAACCTGGATAACAATTGCTTTATGTAAATAGTGTTAATACTGACTGAAGTTTAAAACATAGAAATTGCCCAGAGCATCAAATTTACATCTATTGGAATGTGGGTTAAGTTGATGGATACCTAGGATTTAATGTTCATTTTGCCTGGTGAAAATGAGATATGGAACTTACTATTCAAAATACTTTTTCAAAGTTTTATATTTATCATTGAGTTAGTTTTAATTCCAAGAAGGACCAGAGTTCAGGTGTATAAAGATGTTTCACATGAATATGGCACCAAATTTAATTTGTGATGTCTCTAGGGATAGCTGTAATCACTGACATTTTGGGAAACTACAAGAATAGAGTGAGTTGGATCAATGATCTAATCTGGTACAACGGTGTTTCCTATATTTGTGTATATATTTGTATAAATTCTACAGGTAACCCAGTCGTACATAATATGACAATCTGATAAGTTGTCCAAAGAATTGGCTTTCGCCTGAGACTTAAAAAGAAGTGTTTCTTTCAAAAAAGAAAGAATTGAAGCAAGGTATATACTCACCTTTCACGACACATTTTTCTTGACATTCGTCTAGGGTTAAAAAGTTGTTTTCATTGCCCTGACATCCACCAAAGTTGAAAAGTTCACAGTGGTGAGTATGGATGTTGAAATGATAGCGGGTGTGCAGGGCTTTGCAGGGACCAGGATCAGCTTTCAAGGCACAGATTGACATGCCTAGTATGAGTGGGGATGAATTGAGACCTGGAAGAAGGTAAACAACAGTATTCCATAATACTGCCTGCTATAATACGCACAGTATAACAACCAAATGCATTTGAAGGAATCTAAACATGATGTATCATATATATTCAGTTCTTTTTCCAAGAGCTAGAATGAGAATGTCTGTAAAATATTCCTTTTGGTCCAACACTACATTTCAGTGTGTGTGTGTGTGTGTGTGTGTGTGTGTGTGTGTGTGTGTGTGTACACGCACACGTGCACCTTCAAGTCAGTGTAGACTTCTGATGACTGTCTGGACTAGTCTTTGTAGGCTTTCTTTTTAATGCCTTTATAAGGCATTAAATAATAATTGAACAACACAATGCTCCTTCCTCCTTCTATTCTTCTTTAGTAAAGTTTTATTTATCCTTGTCTCCTTCTTGGAACTAAAAGAGAGTGATTGACCCAAAGTGACCCATTTGGTTTCATTTCTAAGGCAGGATTGGACATATCCTAGATATATTATAAATAACCTGGTACCCTAATCACTGCATCAAATTGGTTTTCATTCTTTATGTATGGACTACTATTATACCCTAAAATCAAGTGAGTTTGTGTGATCGCCCTGGGAATAAAATAACCACAAACAATTTACTTGTAACTGTAATTCATATAGAATCTGGCAGCATCATAAAGTAAAACTTTCCTACTGGATGTAAAACTCTTGAATCTAAAATCTAGATTTTAGTTTATTTAGTGGAAAGGGAGCACTTGCTTAGTCTGGCATTTAGTCTGCAATCTGAATTTTATTTGTTCATTGATCCACATTTACTTTAGAACAGAATTTGCTCTAGATAGAAGCAGATGAAAATCTTGACCTTCTGTCCCTTTGTCCAGAAAGATTAGGAATCCATTCTGACAATAGGTAAAGGTAAAGGTTCCCCTTCAAAAATGTGCTAGTCATTACGACTCTAGGGGGTGGTGCTCATCTCCGTTTCAAAGCCGAAGAGCCAGTGCTGTCCGAAGACGTCTCTTGGTCATGTGACTGGCATGACTAAACACCAAAGGCACACAGAATGCTGTTACCTTCCCACCAAAGGTGGTCCCTATTTTTCTACTTGCATTTTTTACGTGCTTTCGAACTGCTAGGTTGGCAGAAGCTGGGACAAGTAACAGGAGCTCAACCCGTTACATGGCACTAGGGATTCGAACAGCTGAACTGCTGACCTTTCGATCGACAAGCTCAGTGTCTTAGCCACTGAGCTACCACATCCCTTCCATTCTGACCATACTCCAGCTTTTTAAAAATGCCATGAGGTTACCCATCTAAAGCAAGAACCCAGCACAAATTCACTCTGGGTTTTCCTAGACCTACCAGTTACCAGCTTGCTTGCGAAGATAAAGCAGGGAACAGTACTATCAGCTACTCAGCTATGTACAAGCGCCCCTGAGTCCAATTTGTAACCCTACTTATATTTGCTGTTTGGGGGAGGCTGTATATAGTAGAGTTTGTAAAGTCCTTCACTATGCCTATCCCATAAATAAATATACCCTGTTTCCCCGAAAATAAGACATGCTCTGATAATAAGCCCAATTGGGCTTTTGAGTGCATGTGCTAAAATAAGCCCACCTGAAAATAAGCCCTCCCCGAAAATATTTAAATGCATGCACAGCCAGTCCATGCCATTTCTTCTGGTTTCCTCCACGCGTCCCAAAATAATAAGACCTGCCCAAAATAAGGCCAAGCGCTTATTTTAGGGTTCAAAAAAATATAAGACAGGGCCTTATTTTGGGGAAAACATGGTATTGGTAGCTAGTTCCAACATAGTTTTTCAAGAACAGTAGAAAAAACAAAGATACCTTACCAAATGCACCAGTGGAAAGAGAAAGGTTTCATTTGCTTAAAACTGCTGGCCATACACTGGGAGCTTATCAAGACATAGGAAGAGCCTAAAACCTCTTTTCCTGGATGGCAGGTCAACAATTCCATTCTTCTTACTATGACATTCTCTATATAACTATTGCTTATAGTATACTATAAGCTTTCTTTTTGTAAATTCAAGGATCATGTAGCCCTTTCAACTTTGATTATTATTATTATTATTATTATTATTATTATTATTATTATTATTTTAAAAATAGCTTTCCTCTCCATTGAAAGCGTAATTACTGTGCTTATTATTGTAGGATGTAATTATACAAAGAAACAAGAATATTACTGACCATGAACAAACTGCTGAGAAGTAGGTTCATTGGTACAATATTTTTTCACTTGCAAGTTAGAATGAAAAAGGACTCAATGTTTATATACAACATATAGCGTACATTGTTTATATATGTTTATATTATTACAAAGTTCAATATTAGTTTATCTTTTAAATGACACTGTAATATTTTATCTATACATCCCTATATAGCTTCATTCAAACATTTGACTATGTATTATTGAGACTTAAAGAGGCATAACTAATCTCTAGGGGGCAGCATCTGCCTAGAAATTACACATCAAAGAGCCATTAATTCCCTGGAAGTTACAAAACTGAAGTATCACGCACACTGTTCATTTATTCATTTCCTTTGAAGATTACAAATGACAAATTGCCACATCTTAATATCCTACAGATCTATATTTTTTAAAAAAAGATGAGATAAGATGTAATCAGTGTTTAAGGGTTCTATTCTTTTAAAGGATATCATTGAAGTCACCCTTTTACTGCAAATGCAAAATATGGAAAACATGCGTACACATCCGTGGACAGAGATCCTTTAATTCCGATTATTTTCTTCCTTGCAGTTGCTATCAGTTTAGATCACCAGCCCCCAACCTTTTGGGCAACAGGGACTGGTTTCATGGAGAGAGATTTTTCCACGGACCAGAGGGTTGGTAGTTTTGTGTGCTGCCTGCATCCCGCGGATGGGGCTTTGCTTGTTTGTGCATACTTGTTTCTGGGATGTCATGGACTGGCACCAGTCAATCGACTGGGGGTTGGGAATCCTTGGTTTAGATCATTCCTATCTGTCAATGGGGATGGTTATGATTGGAGCAGGAAAACCTCTTCACCCCCCAAAAAGGTCAGGCCAGATTGGGAGAGGCCTAAAGCTGGTGCTCCATCTGTGGCTGCAATGCCTCCCTCTTTTCCTCTGCTCTGACCAGGGAGGAAGATAAGAGTATAAATTGTTTAGTAGAAATGATTGGGCACTGAGAAGAAGGGCAGGGAGAAAGAAGCCATGAACATTGGGAGATTAGTGATATCTATCATGTATAATTGGGAAAAAGGAAATCATTTTTTAAAAACAACCTCAACGATTATTAAATTACATTTAATAATAGCTGCCCTGAGTCTTTGGAGAAAGGTGGCATATAAATTGAACTAATAATAATTAAAACCCTGAACACACAATCAAATTTGGATTCGCTATATTCCTGTGAAAATGTCTAAGCGTTCATTTGGGTGAGTGGATATTGTATCTATTTTGCTTACTGAGTCCGTTGTTGAATCATCTTTTTGTGGTTCACCACAGTTAACTTGGGTTTTTCCCGTATGACACTTATTATCTTATAGTGACCTTGACTGACATGGCAATGACCTTGTATAAAACAGATTGGAGCGGTTCTCATTATCTGAGTGTCCTGTCAGTCTGGCAAAGTCAATGATTTTACATTATTATTACTGCAAAACACATCTCATTTTTATTAAGTGGAATCCAATGATATCCTTCTTTAGTGGAAAAACTGTTTTCTATACACCAAAAGGCTATTTGCAGTTTAGCAGAAAATTAAATCTGAGCTGAATAAACTCAAATCAAAGGCAAGGTCTTCTATTCTCAAGAGCTTTTGTAGCCCCTTAGAAATATATTCCATTTTCCACATTTGGAGTTTTTAATAGTTATCAAATTCCCAATAAATGGGGCAATTGCACACAGTACTTGGAAGTTTCCATTAGCTTTTACGAGTATAATAATTTACACAGAAGGAAGAGAATTAATAGGTTTTTTTCATCCAAGGATCTGTTCTTTTGTTTGATTCTTGGCATATTTTGGCATCTTAGTTTCCTTCTGCTTTGTGTTCAGGGGAAGAAAAAGAAGGGAAAGCAGCTTCCCTCTGCCTCACTAAGGTAACTCCAGATAATGAAATCTGTGACTATGAAGTAGAATTTTTCTTTAATTTCCTGGTGGTGTATTTTTTTTTTCAAAGAATTCAGAAGCAATATAATGGAACAAATATGTCAAAACACTGGAGATTAATTTTACCATTTGATGGAAGCTCTCCTAATCTTTAATCTAAAACTGTATTTAGACTAGTTTTGTTGGCCCCCTAAGGCACAAAGAGTATGCTTACTCTTAGCCGTTCTGGGAATGACAAAAAAAAAAACATCCTAGTATGTTTGTTATAAACTGTGTGAAGTGCAGCTGTCTTTGTTTCTATTTCAAACATTAAAGATTTCCTTTTTGGAATCAAAGACTTCTAAACATATGGGAGAACCAAGAGGTCAATATTTCCTCAGTAATAAAAATATACCGGACTTGGACTTCTTTCTAGCAAAGATACTTGCTGAGTTGCAGAAATTCCGCAGGAAACACACTACTGCGTCTCATACTCTGCTGGGCTCATTCTAGCAGGATAGCAGTGAGGGTGGAACAGTATATTTGAACTTTTTCCTCCATACGTGACAGTTCTCCATCACAAGCTCAGCTACATTCGTTTCAACAAGAGGACAACACGTACACATACACACTTCTCCCAAGGAGGTTTCCACAGCAGCTGGGAGGTAGTAATAAGGTCAGGCTGCGCTTGTAGTCCTTGGAGAGGAACACACAACATATCCTGTGCTGCTTGGGATGCTTCATCAGTAACCACAGGATTGCAATATAAAATGTTTCCAGTGAATAAAACAGGAAGAAAGTAAACCAGAGGGGGAAAAATTGTGGGGGAGATGGACAAAAGCAGACAATTTAAAGAAATAGCAGTCTCAGAATGGACTGTTCACAAAAACCAAACCCAAACCAAACCAAATCAAACCAAACCAAAACCAAAACACTGGCTAACTAGAGCTAAAATTGATAGGTCAATCTCTTTATTGCCTACAAATTTCTTTTAAACCCCCTCCCCACAATCTTGAAAGATGGAGCTGCCAAGATAGATGGCAGCCAAGTACAAATGGCATTCATGCCCTGCTCCTCAGGAGGAGTTTATGGTAGACCTGTAATTACATGTTACACTAACCTGTTTCAATTCCTATTTGCTTTTCTCTTAGAACTGACCAATGACTAACAGAAAAAGGGTTGCAAAAATAAACACAAAAAGCAAAAGAAATAAGGTAATGATAGCAAATAACTGCATTTTTGTATTTAAATGGGTTTCTTTACCCACTAGTGCAGTGATGGCTAACCTTTTTCCCATTGTGTGCCAAAAGCTGGGGGAGTGCGGGGTGGTCGCGCGTGTTTGTGCCCTCACCCATAATTCTATGCACCCTGTCCCCCCATGCATGCACGTGTGACCCCCCCATGTTCCCCTTGCTTTTGGCATGTGATGGCCCGGTGGCCCAGTAGGCCTGTTTTTTGCCCTCCCCAGGCTCCAGAGGATTTCTAGGAGCCTGGAGAGGGTGAAAACAGTCTTCCCCACCCCCCTGGAGGCCCTCTGGAGGCCAGAAACAGCCCATTTGCCGACTTCTGGTGGGCCCAGAAGGCCCATAAATCAGCTGACCAGCACACACATGCGTGCTGGAGCTGAGCTAGGGCAACACTCACGTGCCCACCAATATGGCTCCACGTGCCACCTGTGCCATGCCTCTTATTCATGGATGGGCTAAAATACAAGAGAGGATTCAATTTATGAAAGGGAGGTGAGATTTTTTTTTACCCATTTGTCTCTTCCTTTGTTCCCATTCTTCCAGAATGATTTTCCAGAATGGAACAGGAGAACGCCAAGATTTCTAACGGAAAAGCAATTGTGGAAACCACACTCAGGATGATACAAGTTCCAAGAAATTCAGAATACAACCTATCCTTGTTGAATTTGAACGTTGAATGTTCCTGCAGTTGAAATTGATGTCCCAACTTATCCTCTGATTTCAGTAGGGACTAGAAGGACAGCCATAAACTGGATATAATGGAATAAATTCATCATATCATTTCTCACAATTCTGGGAAAGGTGGGGAAAGAAAATTTGATACAGTATTTTTCTGAAGAGCTAAAAAAACGTTTTGGTTCCCGTTTCCCATCAAATGCCTAAAATCTCATTTCGTTTGTCTTTATAAGATTGAACATTTTTCTTTGTTTTAAGTGGCATGGCAAGGAACAGACTCCAATATATATGCACTGAGAACTAGAAAGGCAAAACATTAAATGTGATTTAATTTACACTAAATGTAAACTGTATTATAGTTAAAGTTTATTTGTTTTTAATACTCCTGTGTTCTTAACCTTTTCTAAGGAATGTGTAGTTAATGAGAAAAGTAATTTGGGTCATTTATTAATTGTCCCTTAAAGCTAGATAAAGTTCTGGAAAGCTTAAACTAGGCCAAGTCAAATTTATTGCAAAACAGTGATACAGAAAACAGCTTAATGTATAGCATAGCATAGCATAGCATAGTATTAGTATTAGTATTGGTATTGGTATTGGTATTGGTATTAGTATTAGTATTAGTATTAGTATTAGTATTAGTATTAGTATTAGTATTAGTATTAGTATTAGTATTAGTATTAGTATTAGTATAGCACAGCACAGCCTTACCTTACCTTACCTTACTTAACCTAAGCTAACCTAGAAGATTCACAGAAGATTCTATTTAACTGAGGGGCTAAATCACTCAGTTTTTGCACCTCATTTTCCCCCCTTGTACTTATCCCATTTTGCACTGGGCTCAGTTATTAATATACTTAATAACTGAGTAATAATACTTAAAGAAAGGTATATAAAATATGGAGAAGAATATTTCAAAAATATGGAGAAGAATATTTCAAAAAAGATGTTTCAAATAAAAGATTTAGTAATTTTGTATTGAAATAAGAATTAAAGGAATTCATTATCATGGAAAGTTGTAGTCTTCTACTATGTATATATCTTCAAATAAGTCTGGATAGTTGTCATCTTGTTTTAAAATTGTTTTTGTTGCTTTTTTTCCTTGAATTGAGGGTAGGGATTGATCCAACCTCACTTAATAGGCTTTGGGCATAAAGGAAGTCTAAAACTCACAGCATGTTTACAAATAATCCAAGATGGCAAACATACCTATTATTCCTTCTTCCTCCTATTTCTCCAACAACAACCACCCTATGTTGTGTGTTGGGTTGAAAGAGAGTGACTATCGCAAGCCTCAAGGTCACCCAGCTGGCTTTCAGGCCTAAGGTAGGACTAGAATTCACGGCCTCCTGATTTCTAGACCAGTACCTTCACCACTACACCAAACTGACTCTCCTTATTTCTTTTTTGTTTTTGTTTTGTTAAGTGCATTTTTTTTACTAACCCAAATCAAATTTCCTTGCAGAATATGACAATTCTTTAATTCTACAATCATAACTAAATGATCACCTATTTATGATAAGCTGACTTGACAGGAAAAAATATTCAGCACTCTTTCCTATGGCTGATTGTTCTGTTGTCTCCCAAGTGAAATGCTTCGTGTCTATATATTCTATTTATATTCTATTTATACAGTTCATCCATCACAAGACTCTGTTCAAATTATTCTTGTTGATGAGCATTATCAAGGCAAAACAGCTTGTCGCATTGAGAGAAAATTAGTCTCTTTTTTGTCCCCCTCATAAGCTTGATTTGACAACTTGCCACCCACCCAACACCCACGCCTTCTAAAAGCTTTTCCTGCTAGACAAGCTGAATCTCCAAGCAGTGATGCTAATAAGTTATGGACTTTCACCCTTTACAAGAAAGAGGCAGTTTCAATGGCTGTGACTCATTCCCTTCAGGAAATGCATCTTTCAAGAGATACGTTAGTGGACATAATTAATACATCAGGATCCTCCTTACAATCGAGTTTTAAAGCTTATTTTTTGGTCAAACAAAATTCGACAGTAATAGGAACTGTCTGGGTTATTAAAATATTGCAATAATGAGGAGGATTAATGCCAAAGATGGAAACTCTTTTGTTTTTAACTACATTACCCTTTTAAAACATTTCTTCTGTATTTACATTATCTTTGAATTTCAGACCTCAAATAAATTCCTGTAATTAATTTATACTTTTAGATAAAATATGCTTTGAAATTAGGTTTGCTGCTAAAAGGATATTTTGTGAAAAGTACATTCGAAATCATACATATGAATGGATGAAATTGCAGACTAATTGCAAATTAAAACAGAACAGGCTCATGAATGATAACCAGTGGAATTCAATCCACAGTGAAAATATTATTACCCATTCATCTTGAAAATGCATACCACAATTAGGAATTGCATTAAATACGGCCTGTTAAACCAGGACATTTTATTTCTCTGTCCTGTAGCTTTGTGAGAATAAATAAAAGAGCACTTACCAATAATCTCTGCATATTCCTCATTCTCTGAAGCTGCAGTCCTATCGCAATGGACAAATTGGGAGAGAAGATACAAGGTGGCAGTTACAAACATATTGATCCTCCTTCCGCTCATCTTTTCTAAACAAGCAAAAGAAAATAAATTTTAGTACAGAAGACAAGAAACAAGAGAGCTTTGAAACATCCATCCTTCCACTGCCAAGGAAAAAAGTCTTATAGGTGTTACAGTTCAATTCACATCATCATCCACCAGGCAAAGAGAAAAAAGGGCCTGGATACAAAGGCTTACTTATTATGATACCTGCGTTAATGCAGAGGCCTGAGCACCAGATTTGTTGAAGCGTAACTCAAAAATATGGTTTACCCTGAGGAGAAGTTGAAAAGCTTATCCTGAATAATACTGAGTCTAAAGAAATGGGTTTTGGAGTTTAATCAAATAAGATAAATCCTAACAAATTAAATAGGTTGAATTAGCATCAGTTTCTCTATTTTTTCTTATATTTGGCCTGATTGACTGTTGCCAATTCATGATGAATTATGCATTCTGGGTGCTCTCTATTAATCCTGGAATTGGCAAAGCATTATATTGGCATGAAATTTCCTTGCCCCACTGCTAATTCCTATTTCATCTATGTTTTAAGTTCCTGCAGTCCCTTCCATCCAAAGTAATGTATAATGTAGTCTATTATTTAATACATTTTAATACATTTACATCTCCCCTGAATAAAGGGGGGCTTATATTTATTTAATACCAGTTAAGGGCTGTATAAGGACCCCAATTTAAGGAAAAAAATAAGATTAAGATTAAATGCAAAAAAACACCAAATTAATGACAACAGGTATAACAACCAGACTTACCAATGTCTTTGTGATTATTTATTAGTATTATGCTTATTGTAAGCCACCAGAGTTGCTTAAGATGGGTGGCCGTATACATCTTAATTGGCAATGAAGTCAGGGTGGACTGCTTCTGCTTTTTAGGGTCAACTATAAAGTATAAATGAATCAGCAGTTATGAAATATAGCCCAGACTAGCACTGGATAGAATAGGCCTGAGAAAAGATTCAGGGATGCCTCCATACTTGCAAAGATCAGAATTGTGCAGGCAGTGTGAGGTTCTGTCAAAAAGAAAGAAGCAGAACAGAAGGAGTATTGAGGCTTTTAGACTTGGTGTTAGAGAAGACTCCATAGAATACCATAGGGAGCAGCTATAACAAACAAATGAATCAACAAACAGGTCAATTCAGAATTCTCACTTGAGGCACAAAGGATCCTATTTTGGACATGTTCTGTCCAACTCTCTGGATAAATCTATGACACTAGAAAAGGTGGAAGGAAAGACAAGAAGAGGACAACCAGCAGCAAGATGATTACACTAACTTGACAATTACAATAATAATGAGTACACCATTGCTCCCATCCAGGAAGATGTGAAAGGTCAGATTAGGAAAGACAATCCTGGAGAAGATCTATCTATGCGGTTGCTAGAGCTGACACTGACACTGGCATAGTGTCAATCAATCAATGACAACATAGGACTATCATACCCATGGGCAAGGAAGCTGTTGTGATAGGAATTCATCTTGATCACTACTGCAACATGCTTGATGTGGGTTGCTTTTGAAAATGACTCAGAACCTCCAATTGGTCCAGAATGTAACAACCAGGCTAATGACAGGGAAAGCTCACTATACCAAAATTACTCCTATCCCATGATCATCTCTAGATGAGATGGGTGGTACATAAATGTAATGAATAAATAAATAAATAATCAAATAAGGATATCACATTAGGAATATCAAGAGCAGAGATCTCCAACCTTTTCTGCTCTGCGGATCAGTGGTGGTGGGGATGGGGGGGGAGGGGATTGTTTTGCACACATGCACCATTTGCACAAATGCAGCTTCATGCACCCAACTGCCATTTACGTGGCCCGATTCCCAATGGGCTGTGGCCCGGCACTGGACTGCAGACCAGGAGTTGTGGACCCCTGCTCTAGAGGTCTGTGAAAGTCTCTGACTTAAAATAAGTTTTGCCTAGGAATCTGACGTACTTTCATATGGTATTAGTACTTCAGAAACCACATTCAATCTGTTCCACAAAAGTATGTAAAGATAAGTCTCTACTCCTTTTCTCTCCTTTCCCCCCTCTATCAGCAGGACAAAAATTCTTATCTTTAACCAGGATTATTTTTCCTAGTGCTCCATTTGTCCTCATGAAACTTGTATCTGTAACCTTGACCATATTTCAAGAGACAAGAAATAATTATACCTAAATAATGGAGAGACTATCTGTCTGTCTCCTGTATGTTTAAACAAAAAACAAAACAAAACTATCTATTTAATAATGAAAAAGTTTAAAATTAACATAAACATTTCTGAGATATTGATATGCTTTATGAATACATTTTCTAAAAAAACCAAAAAAATCCAATTTGGAAGGAGAGAAGTGGAATTTGGAGAGAAAAATTTCTTTTTTCCAAGGAATCCAATGATATTGGTTATTAGATTGAGACTGAGAGTATCCTTTTTTTTAATTTGAATATTTTTGCAAATTTGCTAGAATTTGCAGAATAATAAGATTTTTATGTCTTTGGAACTTCAATACTAGTATGTTATGTTCAATAACATATTACCCATAATAACACATATTATACATTTATTAATCACATTTATATAACCGTCCATCTCACTAAATGCAACTTTTATATGTTCAATAACACTTATTTTTGCCCAGCTTTGATCAAATTATCATGTTGAATATAATTTGATCAAAGCTGGGCAAAAAAAGCTGGATTTTCTCTATAATTTGCAGAACTCTTCATTGTTTGGTGGCAGAACATGGAGACTTTGAAAGGTTATTTGAAATGCACTATCTGCAAATCTGTAGACTGTTAATGTGTAGATGAAATTGTTTTTGACAAAGCCTAGAGTGAAATTACACAAAAAGGTACTTTTGGGGGGGTTCTTTCTTCTTGAAAGTATGCCTTCAAAATCTGTTCCATGTGTCAGAGAACACAGAGGCACAGGGAGGAATAGCTCCAGAAGAGGAAGGTAAATCACCATCAATGGCAGGATTGCCCCCAGTGAAATTATAATATTGACTTTTATGAAAATATTGCTATTCCCCCCCCTTTTTTTTTCCTTCAAAAGTTTTATTATCTTAAATCTGCTCATTGGTTCCTGAAAATCTAGTCTAGTCACAAAATTAATATTTTGATCAAATATCTAGACCGCATAAGCCAGACTGAACTAGTGTAATGTAAAATCCTTTCCCATTTCACGCAAATCTGTTACGTGGTTTCAAGTGAGTCAGGGCAAATTTCCACAAGAAATATTCTTTAACAAACATTCCTAAGCACTTAAATTTGGAAATAATTCAAGCCAATTATTAATGTTATATCTTATTATTTAACAGTAGCTTGCTATTAAATCACGGCTTCAATCTGTATTGCAAGAAATACCCTGGGAGATTCAGGATTAGGAAACAAAGATTGTAGAGATCATCATCAGCCTGTCTCATAGAAGACAGTAGGATATAATGATATGACATTAGTAAGCAGCAAAGAATGTAAAGTGCTTATGCAATATTAATGCAGTAGTAGATTCAATCTGAAACTAGGTTTCATCGAAAGGTTCTTTGTTTAAAAACAAAACAAAACTGTAAAAGCTGAGTAATAAATTGAATACTTTTAAATGCAATCTTATGGGAAATGGAGCAAAAGGAAATGGGGAGGACGGACATTCCTGAATATTAGTATTTATAATTACCTGTTTCAGTATACCTAGTACCTACGTTTTGTTTTAAATCTTCCATCTGTTTCCCAATCTCAGATACTTGACCTATTTATTGCAACACCAGGGAGATGCAGAAGCAGGGAATGAAGCTTCCAAAGATTAATTACTCTTTGTAGTTCCTTTCTTCCTTCTTTTATGTAATCCATTGTTAAAAATAAAACATTCCTTCACTGAGCAATTTTAAAACATGTGTCTTTTTCAGATTTATGCTTTATAAAAACAAAAGCGGAAGCCAGTTTTAGTTTCCTGTCTTCACATGAAGCATACAACCTGGTAATGCTGAAAAACTGACAAAGGGAAAACTGAAGGTACACAGGACTTGTGCATTCAGATCTCCAACTGAATTAAAGTTAATGTGCTCTGCGGATCTTACAATCTTTCAGAACCCAGAAAGGATATGAGAAATAATATCCTTTCCTGGACCCTTTGGAAAAAGCACCCGTGAGACAAAAACCATGATCTGGATGACTGAGAATCTTCACAGACGGTTGTTGGCTTTGTTTTGGGTCACAAATCTTATTTGCAGATGGTTTATGCAGTTTCAGCATAAAGACTTGCTATAAGATAAGGAGTGGGAAAAATACATTGAGAGGAAGAGTCAGATGGGAAATTAGGATCCTGACTTTGCTCACATGAAACCAAGCTCTATCCAAAGTAGCTTTTTGGTTCTTTGTTTTTACAAATCATCACCATACTGCTAATATTTTCAAAGGAAAGAATCAAGATAAAGAATACCAAACCAAACTGTATTGTGAACTGTAAGCCTCGATCTATGCACAGGTACCGTATATGTGGTACCTTGCTCAATAGTAGTAACTTTGAGAGGGATCTTGGAGTCCTAGTAGACAACCATTAGATATGGGCCAGCAGTGTGCAGCCAGCAGCAGCTGCCAAAAAAGCCAACACAGTTCTGGGCTGCATAAACAGAGGGATAGAAACAAGATTACATGAAGTGTTAATACCACTTTATAATGCCTTGGTAAAGCCACACTTGGAATATTGCATTCAGTTTTGGTTGCCACGATGTAAAAAAGATGTTGAGACTCTAGAAAGAGTGCAGAGAAGAGCAACAAAGATGATCAGGGGACTGGAGGCTAAAACATATGAAGAACAGTTGCAGGAACTGGGTATGTCTAGTTTAACGAAAAGAAGGACTAGGGGAGACATGATAGCAGTGTTCCAATATCTCAGGGGTTGCCACAAAGAAGAGGGAGTCAAACTATTCTTCAAAGCACCTGAAGGTAGGACAAGAAGCAACGGGTGTTAACTAATCAAGGAGAGAAGCTACTTAAAACTAAGGAGATTTCTTCTGATAGTTAAAACAATTAATCAGTGAAACAACTTAACTGCAGAAGTTGTAAATGCTCCAACACTGGAAGTTTTCAAGAAAATGTTGAATATTCATTTGTCTGACATGGCGTATGGTTTCCTGCCTAAGCAGGGGGTTGGACTAGAAGACTTCCAAGGTCTCTTCTAACTCTGTTATTCTTCTATTCTATTCTATTCTATTCTATTCTATTCTATTCTATTCTATTCTATTCTATTCTATTCTATTCTATTCTATTCTATTCTATTCTAAAAACAAATTGGGAAAATCATTATCCATTGCTCTCTTTGGAAATATTTGATAAGCGGGCCACAGTTTTAGACCTTAATCCTGATCACCTTCTGCATTTGTGCAAGTGATCTTCCAAGTCCTGCATGGTAGAATTTCAGCATATTTGTATCCATATTCTTTTTAAAAAATAAAAGGGATCAATGCTATTCGAGTTTGAATGATAAAACATCTCAAGTTTTGCCATTTTTTAAAAAACTGAAAGTATAGATAAATAACTAGACCACCAAAATGTTAATATAGTTCTGGTTTATCGGATTATATATGCTTGTCTCCCCTTTACAACACTCCTTTGGAACAGTGGGCTAAATTCTGAAGGAGTTAATACAGGTAGTCCTCAATTTACAACAGTTCATAGATACATTTACAGATACATTCAATAGGTATGCATGAACAGAGTCTATCTTAGCAATAAATACTCCTTTGTTATTTTGCTTTCTCAAACCTGTAACAATCTTTTCTTCAGTTTTGCCCAGATCCTTAAAACATTTTTGTTTACTTGTTTGCATAAGTACATCCCTAGTTATTTTAGCTATGTGTGTTCCTGATGGATAGAATAAAAAAAAAAGTTTTAGGTTGATTTTGAGCTTCAAAAGCCTTATGTTTTTCTGTTCAATTTCCTGGGCTGTCACTTTGAATGAGTCACTTTTGTGGCTGTGGAACAACAGGAAGGATAGAATGAAAAACCGAAAAGAGATAAAAGTCTGAAGTTATTAAGAATACAATTTAAATGTAAGATTTTTAAAGGTCTGCAAAGATAGCTGTCAAAGAAGAAAAGATGTCATAACTTTAGTGGTAATCTTTTATTATTAGAAAAAAATGTTTCTGTGGTTTAGCAAAAGTCCCCTGTCTTTTAATATAGTTGTGTTCATTAGTCACAAGAGATAAGTCTTATGATGACCGTATGCATAACCTAACTGAATGCAAACTCGGAATATAAATTGGGAATGTTCCCCTCTATTCCTATATGCATTTGACACAATCTTTGACTAGCATTTAAACACAACGTGTGTGTGTGTGTGTGTGAAATTTTTGCTCATTCCTTGATGTTTATACCTTGTCCATATGCAAGCAAAATGTCTAATGAACTCAGTGGAAGTTGAATGGCAGAATTGGATGCTTTGCTGCAGAAGACTCAAGCTTTAATTTTCATATTCAGGTAGGGATGGGAAAGTGCATAAAATGTTAGAAAATTGCTGGCAAAAAGGGTAATACTGAACTAGAAGATATACTTAACTCAGTATACCCCAAACCTATGTATAGGAAGGCAGGAGCACAGAAGCACAAGCTATCAGGAATTCACTTCACACACTACCAGCCATGTCTATTAAAAAAAGTATCCTTAAATTCAATGGTATTACTGATTTTCAAGTAAAGAGGTCTGGTTGATCTCTGTGAGAGGGTCACACAGATTCAGAGTTTTAAAACAAACACTTCCGATTTAGCTCACTGAAGAACCTAAACCTGAAACTTGTTTCCATTTTAATCAGGACTGTCTCAGTCAAATATGACAAGTAATAATGTACCCATATGACAGCAATCACTCTGAATAGAGGTCTATTGTTAAGACAAGCTATAGGCCTTTCTATATCTATATCTACATTGTATCTTTATCTGTATCTGTATCTGTATCTATATCTATATCCGTATCTCTATCAATGTTATATCTATATTGATAGGTCTATCATTAAACCAAAAACTATAGTTCATATAAATTTCTACGATACTAAATGTCTCCATAGTTGAGCAGTGTATCATGACACAGGATAATGTATAATGGCACATGAAAAAGTAACTAATTAGTAATATGAAACTATCTTTATTTTGTGAAACAATAAGGCTTATCAGTGGTGACCCAATCACACAGATAACTTATCATTACATTTTCCAGTAAGAATTACCGTAGCCTGCAGAAAATAAAACAAGTCTTTGGTTTAAAATGTGATTTGGCTAGTAATGCATCTTGCCTTAATGCCGGTTAAATATTAGACTGACTTTAAAATCAGCAGCATTCTTTAGGGAGTTTTTATTTCAGTGCAGGACAAATATTTGAATTCTGGATAGAAGTATTTGTGCAGGTGTTTCATTTGTCTAGAGAGATAAAGTTTTAAATGAATATGATCTTTCTAAAGAAGTTAGGAAAATTGTGTGCAAAGAGGTTGATACTAAAAGAGGTTTTGACAGGATACCATAGACAATTATAAAGGAGAGCTCTGCTGGCAATTTTAAATCAAACTCTAGAATGAGTTAGAGAAAACTCATAGTGGGAATTAGCTTTAGATTTGAATGGATCATATTATAATTCTATATACTTTCTATTTTGTGTAGAAATGTCACAGGAAATTGCATAGCTCATGTTGCCTATGTGCGTGACATCTTTAGAGCTTCAAATATTAGCATTTCTTAGCCCTTCCTTAAAAAAACCCAAACAACTACTGAGAATAACTCTTTGAACCAAAGGAAATCCTTTTTTAAAAAATCAAATAAAGGAAATTTGTTACCCAAAGGATATTTATTGCATGCTATGTTCCAAGTTGTTTCCAAAAGCAACTTTCATATGTCATACATGTTAAAATTTAGGAATAACTTAATGGGCATCCATGTATGTGTGTAACATCATTATGCAAATGATTTACATGATTTAAATACCTGCATCAGCATTTTTCCTTCCTAGGCACATCCCCAAGTTGTCCTAGTTTTATTTCTTTTCGTTATTTACAGTTTGTTTTGTTTTTATCTTGCCTTTATCATTCTTATAATTAACTCAAGGTGGGAATTAATATTAATAATACTCCGTCTTCCTATTTTGCCCACAACAACAATCCTGTTAGGTAGGTTGGGATGAGAGAGAAGGACTGGCCCAAAATCACCCAGCTGGCTTTCATGCCTAAGGTGGAATTAGTACTGTATTCAGAGTTTCCTGGTTTATGGAACAGTACCTTCACCACAATGCCAAACTGACTTTTGATTCTTCCCAGAGATAATAATAGGAGGGAGGAGGAAGATAATGAGAGGAGGAGGATGCTAGGCAGAAAAGCAACTCTGTATTTCTAATAAGTAAATTCAAGGCTATTAATCTGAAGGGATTCAAAATCAATGGCGGATTAAATGAGATAGCAACCTTTTGGCTAGTGGGAAGACATGTTTACTTTTATTTATTAGAGTTCTATAATTACTTTCTCTTCTGGGTCTGAAGCACTCAAGGCATCGAACCCAATTTAAGACAAAAGTAATATATAAAAACAGTAAGGATTATAGATTAAAGTTAACATTAGTAGCAATTATAACAGCAAGTAATTAAATGATCTAACAATTCCAAGCTTAGCAAAGAGATATACCTCTACAGGACTCCAAATACTAAGAAGGGCAAACACAGCTCCCAAGGGAGTAGTAGGGTCTTCTGTATCTAAGAGCAATCAGGACAAGATCTTCTCTTGAATGCTAAAAGAACAAGCCTCTGATGGTCTGATCTCAGAAGCAACAGAGCTTCTTCTGCCAATCATATCAACTGGGCAGGTATGAAATGGAAGAGAAGGTTTCATAGAAACCTAAGCCCTTTTGAGTTTTATCAGTCAAGACCAACTTCTTAATATGTGCCTGATAAATCAGTATCCATCTTTCAGTATAGACATCTTCTCTTCCCTTTTCCTTGCACTTGTTAACAACTAAAATACTGTGTTTTCCACAATGTAACACCTTCTCTCTCAAACTGTCAAGTACATTTCATTGAACTCTATGATAATTATACCTAAGAGAATTGCAACATAAAACCTACTCTTTTCCCTCCAGTTTAATAGAGACATTTTTATTTATCACCAGCTTTCTTTTATACAAATGGCATAGGCAAAACTTATCACCAACTGTACTAAAACTTATTTCATGAAAATAGTGGCTGATTAACTATTGCATTCTTCCTTGGTTCCCTTTCATGCAAATATGTATGTGAATAAATACCTTTCTTTTGTAAATTGTTTTGAAACAGCTTCTTCAGTACATAAGTTCTTCATAATATAATATCTTTAACTTGGGATGGAATTCTACATTAAGTACACAAGCGGGAATCCCAAGGAAATCTCTTGTAAATGATGTTGCAGACAATTGTGGATGTGCAGAGCCAAGAAAATAAATACTCTAAATCTAAACAATGAAAACATTTATTTTCCCCCAAGCTCTCTATAGAAAATATGCCTATTTACATTGCCAACTGTTTGCATTTAGTTGCTTTAAAAGTTTGAGTTGGTGAAGGCACTATTCACTGTCCTTGCTCAGGTATCCTTCCAACTAAATTACACTGCCGTTTTAATTTTGCACTCAGTACACAAAAGCAGACTTCAACATCAATAAATCTGACATCTGACACTCATCTGGCAACAATGTATACCCAGCCAGAGAAATAACATGAAAAGAACACCGCTTTTATCTTACCACCAAATTGCTTGCAGGGCTGAAAAACGTCCCAAAAGTTATCACAAGATTCCAGGAAGACTTTCGGTATTTGTTTCTTCCAGAAGGCAGGGCCTGAGGTGGGGTGGAGGGGACGGGGAGACAAAAGACAAGGAGAGGAATATAATCTGATCTTATTACCAGACCTTTCAATAGACAAGCTGGCAGTAGAGGGGAGGCGGAATCTGAACACACTGCTCTGAAGTTGCTCCTTTATGCTGTGCAGAAAACCTTGGGATCCCAAGGAGTTCGCCTGGCAAAGATCAACAGCAGAGCTTCCGGTTCAAAGCACGTTGATGATCTTCCTGTGAAATTATTAACACCTCTCGCTTCCAGGAAAGCACTTTCTCTGTAAGAGGCGTTT
This sequence comes from Masticophis lateralis, assembly GCA_030761175.1. Taxonomy (NCBI): domain Eukaryota; kingdom Metazoa; phylum Chordata; class Lepidosauria; order Squamata; family Colubridae; genus Masticophis; species Masticophis lateralis. The sequence continues at coordinate 192,679,781 of JAUDYJ010000001.1, read as the reverse complement.
CAGTATGTGGGAGGCAGGATGAGCAGCCCTTCTGACTAATTTCAGACTATCTTCTCTCCTTAGCCGCCTCCCTTTTTCCCCCAAACAAGGAGTGTAAATTGATCTTGAGACTCTCTCCAGCAATGGGGTTTTTTGCCAGCCTCTGGGCTACTGCTATAGAATCCCTACAAGGTTCGTGGTTTCCAGCCCTTCCCTTTTATCAGAAGAGTTTGTCTTTGGGGGGATAAACAGAGTTTCCGCCTGTTTTCCTCCCCCACCAACAAGAAAATCCAGGATATTTTTTTAATGTTTAAAATCCAGACAAAGCATGCATATACTTGGACCTGGAAATCTTCTGGTTGTGCTGTCTGCTCCTGTCTCTAAAGGATGGGCAGGAATCTTAATGTGCGTAGAAGGAACTAGGCCAAAGTATTAGGCAAAAAAACCAAAACAAAAAACCAGGCTTTCCTTAAAAAATGAAGAAAAAAAACATTTGCAACTGTGAGAGAAATCCAGGATGGGGGGTTATAATGCCAGGTATGTGTGTGTGGGGTGGGGGTGGGGGGGGAGGTTTAGTGTTTTCTTCTCTTTATAAAACCATTGCAAATAAATCTCCTGCTTCCCCCTTCCCCCAACTGTACTCTGAAAAGTGCAGTTTTTCATGAAACTGTGCCATGAAGAAAGAAGATAATACTTCTCCCAGACCTCATTCCTGTTAGGGCATGTTACTAGCAACTACTGGGTAAAAAGGAAGTTGTTGGCTAATATGATCCTGGATTAAGCAGATGGTCTGGCTCTCATCCAGAAACAAAGACCTAGGACTGTCATTCCTTTTCCTTTCCTCCCCCTCATCTTAGCTAAGTTATGCTTAGCTAAGGCTGTTAAGTCCAGTTTGTTCCATTTGGAGATAAAACACTCTCAAATGCTGAAGATGCTAACAGCAGGAACATATTTTTGAAACCACAAGCTGCTGCAGAGACATTGAATATAAACATGCAGACAGAAGACGGCTCAGTAGGTTGATGCTTTGTCAATTGCAAAAAGATGACTATCGTATGAGAGTTTGTTTTCAGTATTCTTCTGTTTCCTGGCATCTATAGGGCATTTTTAAACCATCATGAAAGTCAACAAATGGGAAGCTTTGGAAGCAAGGAACTAGTAGGGTCTCCTGCTTGGGGAGGGGGGTGGACTAGATAACCTGCAAGGTCCCATCCAAATCTATTAGTCTGTTAATATGATGATGAATTGGTTTGTGCAAGGGAAAATTACAGTTTTAGGGTAAAAAGAATCCCACAACTCAGGGACCTGGGAAACTCCTTAGTTACAATCTCCCCATAACAGCATTTTGGGATGACAGTTGCCCCAGGAGTCCTGAATAAGGTCATCTTTGGCTCTGATATGTGATATGTGACAATGACATAAAGCCTGTGTCAGACATAGACTTACCAGACTGAGTCATTTCAGTGCCTGGGCTCTCATTTAATCATAATATTATTGAAATTCTTTAATTACTTTATATGTCATTTCCTGTGTCATAAACACATCGATCAAAGCAGTAGATGAAACATGGTGGTCACTTCAGCTCCAGTAAGTCTAACTCATATTTCTTGATCAAATAAAGGAACTAAAACACATTTACCTCTCGCTTTTTGCACTACCTGAAATTTATATTATTCATTGATTTCAAGTATAAAGTCTGTTTATTAGTTTTCTGGGCTGTCCAACTCCATAATGATTCGAAATGTTTTCGTGAGATTAAAATAAATCAATAAAAAGACATCACATCAAAAGGAATAACAATGTTATATAAAACATCGCGATTGTGTAAGCTTAGCTACTTAACACGTTTCCATATCACTCTTCTCACAAAGATCAAACGAAAATTATGTATGCATTTTATTGTGAATATTTGTAACTCAGTTCATAATTATTCTGACTCATTGTTTGTATGCAATTCTATAAATTTGAAATATGCGTTTCAATGATCAAACATCTTGTTTTACAAATTTTTGTCACACTGATTTTTTAGAACCAAGACAGATGAGAGGCCTCTGTTTTCAAAGCCCTGAAAATCTTGAATAAATGGGGAAGATTCCAATAAGGGATAATTGAGGACATTGGTAAAAAGGTAAAGGTTTCCCTGTCACTTATGTGCAACTGTAGGGCATGGTGCTCATCTCCATTTCTTAGCTGAGGAACCCCTTTCATGGTCATGTCATGTGGCCAGCATGGCTATACACTGAAGGCACACAGAACTCTGCTACCTTCCCATTGAAATAGTATCTATTAATCTACTCTATTACATACTCTGTTCTCCAAAGCACCTGAAGGCAGGACAAGAAGCAATGGGTGGAAATTAATCAAGGAGAGAAGAAACCTAGAAGTAAGGAGAAATTTCCTGACAGTTAGAGCAATTAATCAGTGGAAGAACTTGCCTGCAGAAGTTGTAAATGCTCCAACACTGCAAGTTTTAAAGAAGAGATTGGACAACCATTTGTCTGAAATGGTAGAGGGTTTCCTACCTAAACGGGATTGGACCTCCAAGGTCCCATCCAAGTTTCAGCTCTGTTATTCTATTCTGTTCTGTTCTGTTCCGTTCTGTTCTGTTCCGTTCCATTCCATTTTCTATTCTATTTGCATTTGCATGCTTTTGAACTGCTAAGTGGGCAGGAGCTGGGGCAAATAATGGGAGCTCACCCCATTGCGCAGGTCTCGAACCTGGGCTGTCAGCTCTCCAGCTCTCTTTAGCTGCTGAGCCATCACAGAGACATTGAACCTTGAGAAAATGCAGTTTTTCATTAAACTTCAAAAAGCTAGCCAATAAACTCAGTGTTAGTATTTAGTTTTTTGTTTTTTCCCCTTGCTTTTAGTCAATACTAAAGTACCATGCTTTGTTCATAACTTAAAACTGAGCATAAGGTGTATCAAAATTGTATACTCTATGCTGAATTTATCAAATATAAATAAACTACATTTATATTATTCAAATATATATGAAAAACATTTACTTCTACATGTCTTAAATACAGGAAATGTACAAAACGTCAATGCAAATCCACAAGAATTAGCAGCTTCAGCAAAGAATATTGGTCTACATCTGTGAATGTTTTGTCTATTTCAGTTCCGTAAGACATCTCAAGGCTGAGAAGAGAAGCATTGCACCGTAGACAATGCATGCAAAAGAAACTGAAGGAAATAATTAAGAAAATAATTCGGGAAGAAATAGTTAACATATGAAATCTTTACCAAATTTCAGTAAGCATGAACTTTGTGAACCTGGAAAGTTTCTTTGCTGATAGCATTTAGTCACACACAAAAACAAATACTCACAAATGCAAAGCAATGAATAGAAGCTTTGTTTTGACTATATATTGATCTGGGACAAAGAATGAACAGTAAAAGATAACACAAAAGTAAATTCCTTATGAGAAAGTCCAGGTCAATGGATGGAGCAAATTTCAAATCTTGTGCTTCCCAGCATGATAGAAAATCTAAATGTGATACTTGAAGAGCAGGTAGTAAAAAAGCAATGCATTTTTAAAACAACTACATATAGTATTTTGGTGGGTTCTGGTTTTAATAGTTCTTGCCGTTTTCACATTTCAGGTCACTTCTATTTGTTCTGTATGCAAAAGTAGCACATATATTGTTGTCGATAATAATACTAGACTTTAATATATATAAAGAATCAATTGGGGAAGAAAGGGAAAGAAAAAGAGTCACATGCATAAAGTAGCATGGTATGAAATCTTTAAGCTTCCCACCTAGTTGCTGAATGGAATGGATCAACCTTTGTTTTACCCTGAAGTGAAAGAACTGTCCTCTAAACCAGTGGTCTCCAATCTTTCCAGCTTGGTAGACCAGCAGAGATGGCACACGGGGTGTGGGGGGGAGGGAGAATAGTTTCACATGCATACCACTTCTGTGGCCCGGTTCTGAATGGCCTGTGACCCAGCACTGGGCTACAGAGCAAGGGTTGGGAGCCCCTGATCTAAACCATAAAATTGGGATCTCAATCAAATCATATATGATTGTAAGTACGTGTGGAGAAATCACGACTGAGAGATCAGGACATGAATTGCTCAGTCTTTTAAATGAGATGTAAATAACCGTAGCCAACCAGATGCTTCTGTGCTATGATTTCTAATGTTTACTGGCCATGTTAACTGAACATCAAAGGGCTACAGTTTCCCCATCCCCACCTTAATCTATCTCCATGCTCTGTTCTGAATAAGATAAGATTGGCACAAACACTGTGTATGCTGGTTCCAACCCAGCATCCATGTACTGAATCTTCCTACTAAACCTAGGGACCCCAATAAGCATTATCTTTATTTCTAAGAATTCCTCTGCAATCCAGATGATCCCACATGTGTTGTTAGAAAATAAAAACGATGGAAGGCTGTGACCCACTTACCTGGGGGAAGAAAAGCAAACCTTAGGGTGGGGGGAACGGAGTAAGAAACCTCCTACAAGGAGAAAAGACTAATGGCTTAACTATTGCATTGTGCTCTCAGTGGAGTTGTTGTTGAAGACCACCCACAAGGCTTAGTTGATCCAGAATGCAGCAGTGAAGGGCATAATGATCATATAACACTGCTGATTCCCTAGCTATACTGGTGTCCGGTTTGCTTCTGGATGAGATATAAGATGCTGGCCATTATTTATAAAATCCTACATTGCACAGGGCCCAGCTGTTTGAGGGATCCATATGTCACTCACAGTATCTCCCTAGCTAATTCCTATGATTAAAACACACACCATCTTCTAACATCTCAGAATTGCACTTTCTCTATAGCAGTGTCTGCCCTCTGGAATGAAGTTTCCTCAAATATCTGTATAGCCCACATCCTGCTTATGTTTCAAAGGTCTTTTGAAACATCAAATTGTTTGCTCAGGCCTTTGCCATGAGATAAGCGATGTTACTCTTCGCATTTCAAGTAGTCCTCAACTTAGAACCCTTCATTTAGTGACTATTTGAAGTTATAGCACTGAAAAAGTGACTGATGACCGTTTTTCTTACTTAATGACCATTGGAGCCTACCATGGTCACATGATTCAAATTTGGATGCTTGGCAACTGGCTCGTATTTATGATAGTTCCAGTGTCCCAGGGTTATGTGATTGCTTTTTATGACCTTCTGACAAGCAAAGTCAATGGGGAAGCAAGACTCACTTAACAACCATGTTATTAACCTAACAACTGCAATGATTCACTTAACAGTTGTAGCAGGACAGGTCATAAAATGGGGCAAAATTCACTAAGCAACAGTCTTGCTTAGCAACAGAAATTTTGGACTCAATTGTGATCATAAGTGGAGAACATGTGGGTTTGTTTCATTTTGTTTTTTGTCACACTTTCTCTCCACTCCTTTTTGTCAATAGGTTTGTTCTTTCTTGTTTTTAATGTTTTTTTTTAATGTTGAGAGTTGGATAGCATCTAAATTTAAATACTAATAATAAGTGGCAAGTAGCAGATTTATAGTATTTTGTCACAATGCACAGTATGTCCTCGGAATATAAATGTAAAATTCCTCAGAATAGAATAGAATAGAATAGAATAGAATAGAATAGAATAGAATAGAATAGAATAGAATAGAATAGAATAGAATAGAATAGAATTCTTTATTGGTCAAGTGTGTTTGGACACACAAGGAATTTGTCTCTCAGTGTATATAAAAGGAAAAAGAAAAAAAAATTCATCAAGATTCATAAGATACAACACTTAGTGATAGTCAAAGATTCCTAATAAGCAATCAAATACATTGATGCCAACGTAGCGTGGGGCTTCATCCAGCCCGCCAAATACAGAGTAGCCGCCCCAGTACTGTTCAAAGAAAAAAAAAGATGGGTTGATGAGTCTCTGCATAAATTTTCATGGAATTAATGTCATGTGTGTGAAAAACACCTACCCCCTCCCACTCATGAAGAACATGCTAAGCCACTTAGCCAAAGGGAAGGTGTTTACCAAATCGGACTTGAGGGAAGCCTATTACAGCATCAGAGTAAAAGAGTGGAAAACAGCCTTCACTTGGCAGCTTCCAATAAGTCATGCCGTTTGGTCTACAAGGGGCCCCAGCAATCTTCATGCAGTCTTCATGCAATTAATCAATGAAGTGTTACATGAGCACTTACACAAAGGGGTCCTAGTTTACCTACACGACATTCTTATATTCAATGAGACCCTCGAGGAGCACATAAAGCTGGTATGGCAAGTACTGAAAAAACTAGCCGCAAAGCTCTACGCAAAGTTCTCAAAATGTGAATTTCCACTGAAACTCCCTTGACTACCTAGGATACTGTATATACAGAGGAAGGGTGGAGATGAACCCAGGAAAAGTAAAAGCAGTGGCAACCCCCATGCATCCACAAAGAGCTGCAAAGCTTCCTGGGGTTTTCAAACTTTTAGAGCAGTTTATACCAGCATTTGCAGAAGTCTCCTTGCCCCTAACAGAACTTTAAAAATGGGGCCAACCCCTGCGAAGCCAATGACCAAGGCTACGACAAGCTAACTGCTTACTTGGTCAATGGACTATCAAAAGGCATTCGAGAAATTAGAGAAGCTATTCGCTGAGGAAATGATTCTCCAGCATCCAGGCCCAAAATGGCAATTTATAATCCAAATGGATGCCAGCACTGTGGTCATAGCAGCAGTGCTCATGCAAAAAGACCCACAGGGTGTGGGTCTTTTCTACCCTGTGCTCCTACCCTGTGCCTATGTGCCTAAAAAACTAACTGACATCAAAAGAAGGTAGGCCATCTGGGAGAAAGAAGCTGTGCAGTCCACTGGGCCCTTCTTTGCATTTCCTAGAGGGGGCAAAGTGCCCTTCAAGATCTTGACTGATCACAAAAACTTCAAAGCTCTAAAGACCCCTAGGAAATTGTCTCCTAAACAAATTCACTGGGTAATACTTCAGGCAGTTTAAATTAAAGTACATCCCAGCAGGAAAAAAAATCTATTGGCCGATGCTCTATCGAGAAAACCCCAATTCAATAGCCGCAGGGAGGAAGTTGTTCATGCCATCATTCCCCCCTTGCAATCAGCCACACAAGTCACCACCAGGGGCCAAGCCAAAAGACAACCCAACCCCAGATGGTACAAACTGACGGCAGCACTAAAGGCAGCGCTTCCGACCAGTGGTTCATAGACAATAAGGACAACTTGACCAAAAGGAATGGACTGGCTTGGAAGGGTCCAAAGTTATATGTCCCTGCCAGTTTGAGGCTGGAGGTGTTGCAACATAGCCACGACTTCAGGTTGGCTGGCCATTTCGGGTTCTTAAAAACCCCACATTTGGCCAGAAGACAATTTTGGTGGCCAAAAATGAAAACTGATGTGGAAGAGTACATAAAAAGCTGTGCCACATGTGCAGCCATGAAAATGAGACCAGGGAAACCTGCTGGACTCCTCCAGCAAGTGGCAATCCCCAGCAGATCTTGGGAAGAGATTGCGATGGATTTTATAGTTGAGCTTCCAGAGAGTGGGGGAAATACAATTATTTGGACAGTAATTGATTTATTTTCAAAACAAGCCCACTTAGCTTGTTTGGGATCACCATCTGCTAAAAAACTGGCAAAGATGTTCATCAAATCTATTGACTATATGGAATACCGTGTCGAGTCATCTCAGACAGCGGAGTTCAATTTACAGCAAAGTTTTGGAAGAGTTCCTGAAATCACTCAGATCATGCAAGAACTTGGTTCGGCTTTCCATCTGAGTATGAATGGAGCAACACTGTGCACAGTTACCCCTTTCCAGTCACCAGTGGAATGCACTTTGTTCCTATGCTTGAACTGCCCAGGGAACCTCCCTCCTCTATGACCCTGAATGAGTAGATGGCGTCGTTGAGAAAAGGCTGGGAAAACACCAAGAAGGCAATAGCAGAAGCTGCTGAAGCATACAAAAAACAAGCCGATAAACACCAATCTCTTCCCATGTAGGAGACCGGGTCTATCTGTCTAGCAAATACATAAAACCTAGGCTGCCTAGCAAGAAGTTGGGACCGAAATTCTTAGGTCCATTCCCAATAGTGAAAGTAATTAACCCAGTGACAGTTCAGCTGAACCTGCCATTCATTCTGGGGAAAATACATTCAGTTTTCCACTGTAGCTTGCTAAAGCCAGCCATAACCTCTAGAGTAAGATTGCAAGCTCAAGCACCCAGTAAGCCTATTGTTGCGTAAGGGGAAACCCATTAGGAAGTAAAAAAAAATATCTTAGAGTGTATAGAGGTAGATTACAATATTTAGTACATTGAAAAGAGTACCCTTTGTCTGAGGCCATGTGGATTAAAAGTTGGAATGTCAAAGCAGATAGGCTAGTAAAGCAATTCCATGATAAATTTCCTGATAAGCCAAAGGGTCCTCCTAGGGGGGGGGAGAGGTGGTTAGTATGCTGAATGATTAACCACTATGCTACTCTTGTTTCAGAACACGCTTTTCTGATCAGGGAGTGGGGGGGGGGGCGGACAGACTGACAGGCTTGGAAGCCAACTTTTGTATTAGGCCTTCAGACCTGCCACATTTACTACTGTGGGAAACTGGGAGGGGGAATTGTATGGAGCATGACATATAGTCATAATAACATTCCTTTCTCAAGACGTCAAGGACAACTAGCCCTGCACCTAGAAGGCTGGAACAGGGAGGCATCTCCATTGGAACGATTTTTGATTGGACTATGAGATGCACCTGTGGGTGCTGGGCAGGGACTTGAACTTCTCTTTGGTTGGGGAAAACCTGGAAACTTTCAGATTCAGGTTTTCCCAGATGTGCCAATATGACATCTCTAATAAAATGTAACTCTGAGGAAACTCAAGTCTCAGAGTTTCCATTGGGGTGTTACTTGGAACCCTGACATTTATAGTTATAAGTGGGAGGAGATAGGTAATAGGAAGGATGAGAAGAAGAATAGTAATATAGTCTTAGTAAATAGTTTGACAGTGTTGTGGGAATTAATTGTTCAGCAGAGTGATGGCATTTGGGGAAAAAACTGTCCTTGTGTCTAGTTGTTCTGGTATGCAGTGCCCTATAGCAACATTTTGAGGGTAGAAGTTGAAACAATTTAAGTCCAGGATGTGGGGGGTCTGTAGATATTTTCACAGCCCTCTTTTTGACTTGTGCAGTATACAGGTCCTCAATGGAAGGCAGGTTGGTAGCAACTGTTTTTTCTGCAGTTCTAATTATCCTCTGAAGTCTGTGTCTGTCTTGTTTGGTTGCAGAACCAAATCAGGCAGTTATAGAGGTACAGATGACAGACTCAATAATTTCTCTGTAGAACTTTATATGGTAGATTTATATATTTATATTTATAAATTTATATGAATATAAATGTAAATATTTTTTTGAATTTATTTATAACCTTTACATTCTCCTATTACATCCAGTGGTCACTGAGTTCTCCTGAGATCAATTTTCTACTTCCAATATCCCATTGTTATTCTTTCTCTCTCCCTCTCTCTCTTGCAATCATTATAATCGGTTTACGATAAATTGGCAGTCATTTTGGCAGGACATTCATAATGTGAAACAAGTCTTTTTGTTCTAATAGTTCTTCTAGCTCCATTTATTCAAGTGTTCCTGCAGACTTGGTAGCCTTTTTTCACTGGGCATTCTAGTTAGGACTATCTGGACACTTAGGGACCAATTCTTCTTCCTGGAACTAGTAGGAACTGCTTTGTATTATTCTTAGAGATATCCTCTCTCTATTTGTTTTGAATACTAAAGCAAGAATTAGAAAATCAACTGAGGAACCTGGGCCAGGGAGATCTTGCTTTAAGTTTCCACCTGGTCATGGAGCTGAATAATTTTTGAGCATGTGATTTCTTTATTTCCTAACCTATTTCATGGATATTGTGAGGATAATGATGGAGCTCCCTAGAGGATTTTGAATCAGAATAAGGGCCATTTGGACATTTGCATTCCACCTTGAGTTAAGAAATACTTACAATTCCCCTTCCTTCATTTAATTCAGACTTTGTGCCAAGTCAGATGATTGTCTACAGTTTAAGGCTCCATTGTGGTTTATTCTAAGCGTCTTTAGGGAGATGTGTGAGCCACTCTCCCTTCAATTCTTCTTCTTTGAACTTCCATTTAACAACCTTCTCATTTAATTCTGCATTGGGGACTTCATTAGGTGTACTATATTCTAACTTGTTATTTACTTTTGATACTAGATAAAAAGCCTTTTACGGAGACTGAAAGGCATGTATTATCTTTTGTGGCCCTCTACTGACAGTGTTTAGCATCACACATTCTTTAGGTTAAACCTGTTCAATAGATCTGTACAAACTAAAAACCCATGACCTTTCACTTGAGGAATTTTGCTTCTCAAAATGCATCCATCTTGACTTGAATACCAAAGGAATGAATGCTAAAACTACATTTATTGCAGAGTTTACGGTAACAGAATTTCACAACACCTTTTCCTCAAGATTGTGTTTTTGCAACCCATTACAAATGATTCTTTTGCTTTATCCTAATGGACCCTTTTGTCTTGTTCCTGGAAATGACCGAAGTGTCAACATTACAGTTTTGGAAATTTAGTTTATTAGTTTGAGCCAGTTTGGTTAGTAGTTAAAGAATTCACCAAGTAACTGGGAGACCATGAGTTCTAGTTCCTCCCTAGTTCCTCCCTGAGACCAGCCCGGTGATCTCCCTCTCCTTCTCCCTCTCTCTCTCCCTCTCTCTCTCCCACCCCCAACCCCTAACCTACCCCCACTCTCTCTCAGCCTGAGGAAGAAAGCAAGGACAAACCATTTTTGAAGACTTGCCAAGAAAATTCCAAGGACTTTCCCAAGCAGTTGCCATGAGTCAATAGTGAATCAAAGGCACTTGCACAAAAAATGTCCTGGTTTACTGCTTGATACAGTAAAGATTGAGAGATGGCATTTTTGAAAGAAATAACCTGCACTCAACAAAAAACTTATTTTTCATGTATTGTTTATATTAATTCTACCATATCTTCTTCCTTTTCTAATTTGTTAATCTTTTCGAAGACACCTGGTTAACTCAGAACTTTTGATACTGAGGTGAGCTATCTATTTTTTTCCTTTGTATATTGTATTGTCTTGATTGCTTTTTTATATCAAAAAGTAAACCAAAAGGGAAGGTCACAGAGTGCTCCGAGAGAATAGCCTGCCTCCAAGTCACTTCATATTGAGAAGCAACAGACCCCTTTTGATCTGAAAGCAATCCAAGAAATTAAAGCATTGGCATACCATAGTTCAAAAATCTCTGAAAGAAAATGAAAATTGGGGAAGAAAAAGGGGACAAGGAAGAGAAAGTGAAACATCTTCAATCAGATGCTGTTTTTTTAATGTCTCACTAACCAGATAATAGGTATCTTATAAGTCACTTTTCAGAGTGAGATAAGCAGAATGAATGAAGGGGGGGGGGGAAGAGAGAGAACAGAAAAAGAAAGAAAGAAAGGGAGGGAGGGAGAGAGGGGGGGAGGAGGAAGGAAGGAAGGAAGGAAGGAAGGAAGGAAGGAAGGAAGGAAGGAAGGAAGGAAGGAAGGAAGGAAGGAAGGAAGGATAATGGAGATGAGAGTTTCCAGAAGGCCCAGATACTTCCCAATGTCCAGATTGGAAGGACCTCGTGATTTTCCTTATGGGATATTTGATCCTGATAGCCTATTTAAGGAAGCTTCTCCAATTTAGCCAACAAATAGCTATAGACAGACTACAGTCTTTATTTTGTTTGAATTATGCATGCTTTTTAGCTACACATCTTTAAATAGTCTCAATCCTTTAATTATTTGAAATGTCTTTCGTGTATTATAATCTATGTCCCCCCCACTCACCCACCCCACAATTATATTACATAATTGGATGTGGTTTTGCATGACTCTTCCAAACATCCTTCTAATATTTCTTTTCAGGGTGGATTTGTGGGACCTCTGGATTTAGTCTTGGAGATTTAATTAATTACCATTCTAAACTCTAGATTTAACCATATAAGTGAAGTTGATATTTCCATTCTGGACCATGACTGCACCATTAAACATGACTATTGTGAATACAATTATTAATGCACACCTTAATGCTTTTCCTAAATTGCCTCATTCCTTGGAATAGCTTTCGAAAATGACCCGTTTTTAAAATGATTACCTCGGATCACTCTATTTTAAATCAAGGAATGTTCGGGGGCTGGCACTGAACAAAAACAATTAAACAGATGAGTCTTTAAAGGCCAAGTATTCATGGTGGTTTCCTTTATGTGAAATGCCTCCGCACTAGTAAACACAATAAATGTCTTGGATGTGGATTGATTGTATTTAGAGGTATACATAACCAAGAAGTCCCTGAAGATAAAGTCTTCTGAAAAAAAGGAGAGGAAAAGGGAAGCAAGGCAGTGTTTAGTAACTGGAGGTTTGTAGCCTAGCTTCTCTTTTGCACATCTTTTGAGAAAAACGGCAGTACTTCAGAATTAACCTTTATCACAAATATACATCTTTATTATGTCTCAAAGACAAAACAAGCTCTTTTTTCGTATGTATCAAAATCAGGGACAGATTCAGAGTGACCAGTTCAGAACATTTTTTAGGGCTGCTTATACAAAGATAAAGACTCTGAGTAGCGTAGGGGAGTAATGCCTCCTACAAAGGCAGCATTTAAGATCCAGCTGCCTGCAATTACTTGTGAGTTCAATCCCAGCCAGGCTCAAGGTCGACTCAGCCTTCCATCCTTTATAAGGTGGGTAAATTGAGGACCCAGTTTGTTGGGGGCAATAAGCTGACTTTGTATAAATATAAATATACAAAAGTATGAAGGCTATTGCTTAACTCACTGTAAGCCGCCCTGAGTCTCCGGAGAAGGGAGGCATATAAATCAAATTTTAATAATAATAATAATAATAATAATTAAAAAAAACCCAAAGAAGTCAGAACTCCACCAGCCTTGTCAAAATAATTAGTCAGATCCAATAACATAAAATCAGAGTCAACTCAATTTCTTGAGCAACCAGAGACAATGCCAACTTGAGGAAACACATCATTTTGCCTTTAACAGAACCTGATCATCTGCCTCTGCTGTGTTTAATGATCAGAATTTCTAATAACACAAGGAAAAAGTTCTAAAGTCAAACTCAAAAGAAAAAAAAGAGAGAGAGAGCATGTATCATGACATAACTTGTAAGTTAAGTGAGGGTTAAAATAGACAATAGATAAACAATTTTTGGAACTCGTAAAAAATTAATAGTTACTTCATGTGTTTCCAGAGCTCCAGATCAATTTTCTCAATGTCCAAAGATACAGCAAAGATGGATTTGCTTATTAGGGTTTATATAGGTCTTGAACCAATTCTGGGTTCCACTTACCTTTGTTACCGGTTCGGAATTGTGAGCACGCTCGCTCGCTTTGCTCACATGTGGCGCTTCTGCCCATGCTCAGAGCATCCATGATAACATCCGGGTAGGTGGGCAGAGCCTTCTGCTGCCACCACTACCGGCTCGCCCAAACTGGGGCAAATTGGTAGAAACCAACCACTGTCTATAATAGGAAAAGCTAAGAAGAGCTATGGTATAATACTTGCCTCTTTGAAAATGAGGGACAAGAATGTATTTAAAAGGCACTGATATATTTAATAACATAGTAGGAACTAGATATATTTTTGCAGGAAAAATCATCAGAGCCAAAACTTTAATTTGATACCATTTCTTTTTTTAAAAAAAAATTATTGAAAAATGTAATAACAATAGTAAAGGTCAATACAAACTAAGCTCAGAAAGAAAAAGAATAAAGAAAGAAAATAATAGAAAGTGCAAAGGAAAAAAAAAGATATAAGAAAAAGGAAAAAAGAAAAATTTAAAAAAGTGGCTTCCAGTCTTCACAAATACAACCAAACTTATTCATTCTTTACCCCCATAAGGTTACATGTAAGTATCTCTTCTTCTCATAGCCCATCCCTTATTCATATGCAAATCGATTAATCATTAATAATTCAATCCTGGGATCAGCAAAAAGTCTGTAAAGGATTCCGAGAATTTTATAAAAACATGTCTTAGTTTAACCTTAGTTTAATAGGTTAAACAAACCAATTCTTTTGCTTCTAACATTCTTGGTGTTTAATTGATTCAGATGTTGTAGTATTTGATCTCTCTTCAAAAATTCTTTTTCATTTTAAAGTTTTTTTCCAAGGCTTTAGCAAATCTGTTATAAATACTGTAATTAGCTATTATCTATGTCAGTCCCTTGGCTTGTCATTTGTTTTTCCATTTTAATTGTCACCTATAATCCACATTTTTAAAATCTTCCTATGTTTCAATAGTTTCTTTATATTCTTATATTTCTGCACTAGATGAGGTTTGTTTCAGCTCTTTATCTTATATATCTTCCAAAACATTCTCTTTTACATCTGTCATTTCTTCTGTAACATCTTTTTTTTTTTTAAATTTGATTTATATGCCGCCCTTCTCCGGAAATAATCTATCCATAGAACCAGACCAGGAGTGAAATCCAGCAGGTTCTGACAGGTTTTGGAGAACCAGTAGCGGAAATTTTGAGTAGTTCAGAGAACTGGCAAATATCACCTCTGGCTGGCCCCAGAGTGGGGTGAGAATGGAGATTTTGCAATATCCTTCCCACAGGAGTGGGGAGGAAATGGGGATTTTACAGTATCCTTCTCCTGGAGTGGGATGGGAATGGAAATTTAGCAGTATCCTTCCCCTGCCACACCCACCAAGCCATGCCCACCAAGCCATGCCCGTAGAACCAGTAGTAAAAAAAAATTGGATTTCACCACTGAACCAGACACCCTTGCTGACATTATATTTGTAGACATTTGGCACAATTTCTTGAACAGAAAGAGATAAGCAAACAATTATAGTCACACATAATTTTCTCTAGCATGTCTTCATCATCCCCCCAATTGGCATGTTTATACATAGCTTGTTTTTTTAATGTTGATCTTTTTTATTTACATAGAGCCCTAAGAGATGCTGCTTATATCTTTTCAAATAGTGAACCCAAACTAGGGCTGTCTATCTTTCCTCCATCTCTCTCCCTCCCTCTCTCTGAAAAACAGATCATTCATTTATTGATTTAAAGAACATAATGCAAAAAGAATACATGAATGGTGAATACACATGGCATGGGATGGGAGAGGTACATTCTAGACTCACCGTCCATTCAAAATTATCAGTTTACAGATTATAGATTACATATTTTACCACCTGACATGGGAAGAAGAACTGAAACAAATGCTTTAACCATCCTTCAAGCTTTCCTTGTACAAACCACCAAATGTGTTAAGGCAATATTCCACGGTACAAAATATAAAGAAAAATGGCACAGTATACGGAGTGCCTGGGAGATTTGATTCCGCAGAAAATGCATGAAGAAATGAAGTGTATTGTGTTTGTTATATATGAAATAAGAAAAGGTTAGCAAAGGTTGTCACACAGAAAAGCAAATCCGGGGGCCTACAGATACAAAAATGATGGCAGTGATAACTGAAATGTCTCTAGAAGGCAGGAGTCAGTATGAACCTATGAATATTAAAGACACCAGAGTTTTGACCATAAGATATCAAACAACTGATTGAATTGCAGGGTTATTAAACCTCAAGATCTGGACAGAAGCATGGAATGTGGAAATGACAAACTGAATGCACAATACTACAGATACATTAACAAAACAGGAAATTAGATGGGCCAATCAGTAATTGCTTTGCAGCTCAAAATCTTTGACGATGCAATCAATAAAGGAAGTGCGTCTTATCACTGAGCTGATCCTGAGCTACCAGCCAGGTACTCAAATGAGATTCTGGGAAGAACCGAATATAAGCATGTTTCAAAATAATTTTCAATATATTGCAATGACTAATGCTAATTTTTGTTCTGTTACCCTGCACTGTACTTTACTTTATTTTAATGGAAATTAACCATGATTATAATTTGCACCATAAAGTATTTTAATGCATTATTAAGTTAATCAGTTAGATCAGCTTCTTCCATTTCCTCCAGGCAATCCAAAGCAACTTGGGGATACCTAATATTCTCTGTTTTCTATATATCCCTGCAACCATTTTGTCTGCAGCTGGATGGGTAAATAAAAAATTAAATAAAAGGCATGCTGTCTACAACCTTCTCTGCTCTGAAACACACATTCTACCATAAATTCCTTGTCTGGTCATCAGAAGAATTATCATCCCAGGAGCACAGGTACAAAATACAAATACAACATATGAGTTGTGAAAAATTAATGCAGATATAATTGCTTTCTAGTTTTTAACGGACACAGAAATGTCAAATGGGAAAGGACAAGTCTCTCTTTCTTCCATATGTCTTGAAGAATCAGAAGAATTGAAGCTCATATGAGCTTGTAAGGCTAGGATAAGTAGGATACTAGTGAATGAGCATCAAAAAAAAAAAAAAAAGGTTATGAACAACAACAACCAGAACAAAATGAGTACAATGATTAGCATACAACTTACATTCAATAATAAATGTCTATTTATGTAGAATTTAGAAATAATTTTGAGATATTAAATGAAAATATGCTATGTTCCAGTGAAATAATCTGTAAACAGATGATCTATTTGGAGTTTAGGAAATCACAATCAATGGCACATCTCAAGGTCTCTATGCTTCCCTTATCTTAGTGACGTTTTTGCCTTTATGCTGCCATTGCATGTAGATCTGAGTTCTTAGCTTCTGATTGGAAGAGTGGATTGAGCACAATGATGAGCAGCTGTGAGGAAAAGACGAATGGTCCACTTGGGACATTTTAGCCAAAACCCTTCTCCAATCCCCCGAGGAACCAATCAAATATTTGTTCTGTACTTGGATGGAAAAAGCAGTATGAGAAATTGCCCTCAAAGTTCCTTTAGCCTAAACATTCATTTTGAATTTGGTAGTGGCTCCTTTGCTGATTGGACATTCAGAGGAAAGAAGAGGAAAGATGGCCTTTCCAGATAGACTGAAATATACAGCATGTACTTTTTCTATTTTCTCTTTGTTTCAAGCAATTCACATTTAAAAAAAAATGTTTGGAAGGCTGGAGAATTACATGGAAGACCAGTAAATGACTTACAGGTACCATGTTGCTAAGACCTTCTATAGGCTTGGTTCTCTCTACATAAACCCAATTTAGAACTTATGAGAAGGAGAGTGGCAGTACTAATGGTACTAGTTTGGGCACAGATGTTTGAAAACTTCTGCTGTATTCCATAACTTCTTTTGCAAAAGCAGTTTCTACTGCTGAGAAAGGAAGTTTTCTACTTAAGAGAGTTCTTTAGGCAGTCCAGAAATATGACTAAGCAGGGTTCCAAATTGTGAAAAAAATGGCTCACAGTAGAAGTCCCTTCAAGCAGTGCTGGGCAAGAACTGTTATTTCTTCCCTTGATTCTCACTGCAAGGGTGGGGAAAGGTCTGTGGTTGGAAATCTGACCTATTTCAGGCTTGGATAGGAAACCACCCAAATTCCCAAGACTGTAGGGAAGTAAACACATACATACACACACCACTTCCAAGCAAGTCACATCAATAGTGTTGCTAAGGAAGCTTAATGGACCTGTCTAGGCAGTCACCAAGAGTTAAGCTTTTTAGAAAGAAAACATCACCTCAAGGAGGGTTAATTGGACAGTTGAGCAGGGGTAGCTATTTTTCTCAATAAATCAATGAAAAATATACAAGGGGTCAGAAAAAAATGAAAACAGATATGTGAAAATTTGACTATATATATATATATATATATATATATATATATATATATATATATAACAAGCAGCTTGTTTTTCTCAACAGCAATCCATAGTAAGGTGGATAAACGACACTATTAAGATAAATGTTCAATTTTTACACTGAAAACCTTTTATATTCATAGATTGGGTGATTTAAAGCCTCAGCCAATATACTAGTGTCAACTTTTTCATTTTTATGAAATCTGGAAGCACCACTTCATGCTCTAAATAAGTAGCTGAATGCAGGTATGGCATATGCTAAATGCAGGTATGGCATATGCTGACAGCAAAGAAACTAAACTGAGGGAAAACTGGTGGCTGAAGCAATTCGGTCTGTCAGCCAAGACAATGTTCCTAGACTGAAACTTCATGTTGTTCATGGATTCCAAAGTAGTACCCTGTTTTCCCCAAAATAAGACATCCCCTGTTAATAAGCCCAATCGGGCTTTTGAGCGTATGGCAATAAGGCCAAGTGCTTATTTCAGGGTTCAAAAAAATATAAAACGGGGTCATATTTTCAGGGAAACACGGTAGTATTGTTTGCCAAAGGTGTCGTCCACCATCTTTGATTGTCTGCTAACTTGCACTACAATTTTTAGTTAGAAGATTTGATCTAAAAATGCCTACTTTGACAACCTTCAACTGGACTAAGAGAATATCCTGAAGCTAATTTTAAAAATCTTGGAAAGAAATTCAGGGACAGCATGAGATTGAACTCCTCTTTGATAGCAGTAATTGTGTTGGCTTCCTGATAGATCCCAGGGTGCCATGAATCAGTTTAAGTCACAAAAAATAGGATAAGTCCATTCAGAAAGCAGTAGTGTTTCAAAGGCCTGTTGAAAATAAGTGTGAAATTCACACTAGGTTAATTGGAGGGTGGGGGGAAGGCTAATATTTAGTAAAAGAAGAGCTGAACAGGGTGCCTGCCAGGCCTGCTTACCTTGGGATGGATGATCTGGAATGCCTCCAAGTCCACAGGAGTAAAGAGTGATGTAGTCTGAGAATCATAGATACATATAAACAAGTGACTTCCAACTTTCCTCACAACAAATCTGGAAACTCTATATCACTCTCTATAAAGTTACAAATAGATATCTCTCATCCTTTGTTCATAAGTATATCTATAAAACATCTATTTTTCAATCCTGTGCCAGCAAAAAAGTACATAAAGGGTTGCCAGAGCTTTGCAATATGTATATGTATATGTATATGTATATGTATATGTATATGTATATGTATATGTATATGTATATGTATATGTATATGTATATGTAACAACTTTATATTCATTCCTGCTACTTCTAACAGTCTTAATATTTAATTCAATCAAATATAATAATAGGATTCAATTTCTTTTTTATTTATCCCATTGCATAGATTTCTGCAATAATGTAACAAGAATTTTGTAGAGCCAGTGAAAATGTTTTTCAGGTCATTCTCTTGGTTTATCATTTATATTTCTCTTTTAATTTTTAAAACTTCAGTCAGTTTCTTTTGTATATCCAGGAAAGCTAGAAAAATCCTTTTCCAAATTTTTCTCTTGGTCTGTCATTTGTAGTTCTACTTGTGGTACTTTCTCTATCTTGTCAGATAAAATTTGTTTCATATTTGTCATTCCTTCATTATCATTTTTATTTATTTTTTTTTTTTATTGAAAAAGTTTTACAACAAAAAAAATTTTTCCCCCTTTTTTCACCCCTGCCCCCACCCCCCCCCCTCCCATCCCCTCCAACCTCCCCCCAACCCCAACCCCTCCCTCCCCATCCCACCCCTGACTTCCGCTGCATATTTCTTAAAAAGAAAAACAACAACGAAAATTTTAACAGCCAGAAAAACAAATACTATTATATACTCAATTCTATTCTGATCTAAGTTGAGAGGAAGAGAAAAGAGAGAAAGAAAAGAATTAAAAAAAAAAAAAAAAAGATGAAAGAAAAAAATAAAATAAAATGAAATAATACAAAGAGAAACCTATAAACATGAATATCTGTCTAAAATTAACAATATTATAATAAAAGAAGGCACCAAAAAAGAATAACCATTATAATATTTAAGCCAATTTAGAAACAAAAAGAAGAAAAAAATAAAATAAAATAAGAAAAACATTACTAACATTACTAATCCTATACCATACTCGATCACTCCAAAATTCTATACCTTAGTTATTCATATTAGATAATGCCGGCTAGTTTAATCCGAACTACTCCCCCTAATTCAAAAACACTAAGATCCCCCCTTCCGGGAAAAAACATGCAATATAATATAATCATACATATATTATTATAATTTTCCATAACTCGAATTACAGTCTTCTCTTCTTCCTGATTGAAGTTAATTCTTCTTTCTTCACCTATATCCAATTGCGATACTCTTCATCTTCTATCTGCCCCCATCAGTAAAACAAAACATTCCATATAAACCCCCCGTGTGACTTTATATGAATAACATCCAACCAAGAAGATGTTCACTCCTGTAGGTAGAATCATTCAGGCTAACGTATTCTATTTCAGCAAAAAAGAAAAACCCCAATGCAGCTCCACCAAGCCTTAACAAAAGAATAAGAAAAAAAAGGGAAATAGAAATCCTTGAGACTGCGTCCAAATGTTCTTGTAAAAACTGTTTCAAATCCTGCCACCCTTTGTTATCCACTCTTGGTTGTAAGACGTTTTCATTTCCATTCTTTCCTCTTAGATAATAATTTCCAAAAAAAACCATGATAGGGTAATCACAAGACACTGCTACTATATAAATAACGTCCAACCACGAAGATATTCACTCCTCCAGGTAGAAACATTCAAACTAACGTATTCTATTACAACATAAAAAAAACACCCCCAATGCAGCTCCACCAAACCTTAATGACAAAAAAAATCAAAAAGAGAAAAAAAAAAATCCTAGCAGCTGCATTCCCAGATGTTCTTATAACAACTATTTCAAATCCTGCCACCCGTTATTATTCACTTCTTCTGGTTGTGAGATATTTTCATTTCCATTCGTTCCTCTTAGATTATAAGTTCCAAAAAAAAACTATGATAGGATAATCACAGAACGCTGCTACCATTGCAGCCCTCTGTTAAACTTGCTCAAGATGTTAAATCCAATTCAGAATAAAAAAAGAAACTCCAAGTCAGGATGAAGACTTTATAATCCATAAATCCAAATCCATATAAACTTTAGGAATTTTATAACCGGTATCCAAGATTGTCCAAGCTTTCTGATAACAACTGCATCTGATGAAGGACTTTAAGACACTCATTAGTTAAGTCTCGAATTTCCTCGTTGGAATCTGGTTCCTGCTGTTCGATATCACCATCCTTTTCTTGCGGAGCATTGGACCTCTGCTGCTGATCATCTTGAATAATAATATTTCTTGAATCTTGCTCCAGCAGTTCAAGGTCCAGTGCTCCTAGATTAGGTTCACTGATGTAGTTTATTTTCCCATCTGAGAAGTCCATAGTAAGATCCTCCAAGAAACCAGATTGCGCTCCTTGTTCTTTTAACATTCTTTGATTCATTCTTTGAGTCTCATCCTTCTGTTTACCTTTTACAAGCTCTCTTTCTTGTTTCTTATTCTTAAGGTCTTTCGAAGCTCCCTTAAAAATATTTTTATAAAAATGTTCCGCTTTTTCAATAGTATTCAAGCAATATCTCACTCCGTGATATCTAAAAATTATACCGGCTGGTAAGTCCCATCTAAATGGGATATTACTTTTCTTCAATTCTTTAGTTAAGAAAGCAAATTCTTTCCTTTTCTTTAAAACCTTCGATGGTAATTCTTTAAAAATATTAATTTGTTCACCTTCTACTTGCACTCTGGCAGAGTAGGACCTTTGTAAGATGTCATCTCTCAACCTTTTATCAGTAAAGTAGACAACAACATCTCTGGATAAGTTCCTTTGTTTAGCTACTCGTGAGTTGACTCTGTAAGCTTTCTCTATACAACCAAGAATTATCTCATCCTCAAGCTCTAGTAGTTCAGCAAGAACCTTTGCAATAGTTGCTTTTAAATCTCTCTGGTTTTCTTTAATACCTCTTACTCTGATAGCAGAGGCCATAGTTTTAATTTGAAGCATGATAATATCATTCTGTGTAGTCTGATTACTAATCTCAGCTTTCACAAACCTTTCTTGTATTTCTTGAATCTGGGAGCCAATTTCACTGCTAATTTCAGTTACTTTCTCCTCCATTTCAATCACCACATTTGAAAGGTCTGAAATTACTTTAACAATAGTTTGACTTAATTGGTCATGCTTTCCAGCAATCAAATCCACAAGATTCTTCTGTGAGTTTTTAATTTTGTCAACTACACTCAATAAAGGAGTTGTTATAAGTCCTTTTAAGTCCCCTTCTGCCAATCCAGACAATTGCATCATCTCAGCTTTATTCTTTAACTGGCTCAAGGGGGAGCCCCCCCTTCCTTTAGTCATCTTTATTTTACTTTAAATGGCTTTAGTATACTACTTCACTTTGCCATACTTTACTTTAAAAAAGATATCCAAGAAAAAAGGGAAGAGAGAAGAAAAAAAAATTCTGTTTACTTTAAGTGACTCTCCCAAAGCAAGGCATTCATTTCAAAGCTTCCGTTTTCAATCGCTCTGGCATTCTTTCAATTAAGACCAGTCGCCATTTTAAAAAAAACTTTCTTAGGAACTTTCACTTCTCTTCCTCTCCTTCCCCCCTCCTCTCGTTACTCTTCCAAAAAATCAGTAAAAAAATCAGTTTTAAAAATCCATACTTGCTTCATCTTTGCTTCTTTCTTTTCTTTTCTTTTGCTTCTTTCTTATTCAGCTTACTCCATAGACGCTGTGGTGTTGCTTCCAGCGTCTGGCTCCGCTAATTGCTTAGCGGAGGACAGTCCCGTCGCGGAGCTTCTCTGGAGGTATGGAGGGGGCCATCCTTCTGAGCCCTCCCCAGGACAAACGAAACGATCCTGGGGCGACTCAGGGGGCCCTGCCTCACCCCCAGGAGCTCTGCCTGCTCCTCCCGCTGAGGAGCAGGTTGTTCGAGCCGCCTGCCAGCTGTAAGGCGGCTCTAACGCGGCGGGATGCCGGCGGGCATGGAGGAGCCCGCCGCCGACGAGGAAGGCGCCACCGGAAGTCCTTCATTATCATTTTTAGACACAGTCTAACCGTAGAAGCAGACATCATTACTGGCAGTATTGATACTGTGGTTACTAACTCCCAGCTCAGTTCTTCAAACATTTCCTTTCATGCTTCTGGTATTATAAATTTGGTGTCATTTAGTAAGTTCCAATATTAACCAACATCAAGAACAAGCCTGTATTTTTCCCCTTAAAATCTTTGATCTCCTGCAGGTCTAGTTTCTAAAATTATAAAATAATTTATCTTTGTTGTAACTAACAGTAGCCAGGATAGTCAAAAATAAGTCTGTTTCCCACTAGAAGGTGTTTTTTTTAATACTTAATTCCAAGATGGTATAGTAAAAGTCAATATTCAAGATTTATTTGAACCGTTAATTTGTTTATCTTTCTTAGACCAAAATCTTATTTATCTGCTTGTTCTTCATTTCAAATTCTTTAAATTTTTAAGCTCATAATTAATTTCTCTTTTGTTCAAAGCTGAAGATACCCACCTGATGTCTTTTCAAATTTGTTGTTCTGAATGGCTTTAAGATGCAATTTCTGAAACTGATTAGAAAATGAGGTTTGCAAATTTAGGATTCTTTAAAAGGCTCCACTGTGATTGTGAGCAAGATAGTTGATCATTTTATCTTCTAGTGTTCAGACCATGGAAGACCACTGTCCTTGAGCCTTCTCACAAGGAGGAGTTGTTCAGAGAACATTTTGGTTTGGATAAGTTATCTGTAGAGGTTCTGAGCAATCGCTCTACTCACTGGTTCTTGGTCCCTGCTGTGGTCATTGGTTGTATTTTTGCAGAGGTATCTTCAGTTGGCCATACCTCCCCTGAAAATCAGGAGTTGTGAATGTTATTGTTATTTTGACAGATGTATGCAGACATGCCAATGCCATTTTTCCTAACATTTGGGCAGAGAATGGAGTAGCAGGGTGTGCAAGTCAGGAACATTGAATCCTGCTCCCTTTCCTCACATTAAATGAAGCATAGCATCTGAACAAAACTAGAGACTGTCTCTTGGTGATAATGACTGTCTTCACGTCGTAGACCACTGAAGACTTTGTTAACTTTGGCACTGGAGATCAGTCTGAGATTTTTATTCATTTGAACAAAACTGGATTCACACCATCACTTTGCAAAAAGAAACCTACTGCTGATAGAAACAAATACTACTGCATTGTCATCATTAGAAAAGTACAGCTTGGTATTTTTTGTAAAATATGTGTCTGTTCACTATAGATATGGCTACAAAAATCTCCCCTGAATTCCACAATTCTGATTTCATTTTTTAAAGTTTGAAAGAGCAAGTAAAATGTTAATCAAATGTTAATTATGTCTGATATACAATAAAGAAACCTAAAAAATGTTCATTTATTTGGGCTCAGACAGCATTAGAAAAGTGCAATGCTCAGGGAATCTGTAAAAAATGGATTTCTTTTGTAAGAAGGGTAGAACCACAGGTTGTAAAACTATTATTTCTTCGTCAGCACCCTTAAATTAAATTCTCTTATAGAGCACTGAAAATATAGCCTGAGAGTTACCATTATCAAGGTTCTCAATGAGATTAGAATGGAATAGAATAGTGTGGGAGGTACACTTAAACAATGTTTGAACACAGGTACCAGGAACATGATGTCAAACTTGTACTGGAGTTGTGTTGAACTGAGAGAACAGTGACTGCTTCCAGAACCCAGGAGAAGTGAAGGCAAGAATTCTTACTAACATTAAAAAAAAACAAAAAACAAAAACCAGACTATCTAACCATTTTAGTACAGTTATGTAAATAAAGCATTAATTTTGCTTTGGTTTCCATAAATTGTCCAGTACCAGGGGAAAAAAAATGGTCTCAAACCTAAACTGACTTTATACAACTACATCTCCAATTGTAGTTATAGACTGATGTTTTAAGACAGAAGAAAGCAAATACTTATATTTAAAAAATGCATATTCTGATCAGACACCCCATTCCATCTCTGCTTCTTAATGAAATAGTTTATCACAATGGAGCAAGAGTTTACTAAGCCTAGAGAATCTTCTAACAGATGTGAAGAAATAGCACAATTAATCAGTGGAATGACTTGCTTCTAGGAACTGTGGGTGCTGGAACACTGGAGATTGGATAACCATTTGTCTGAAATGGTATAAGGTTTTCTGCCTGAATAGGAGGTTGGACTAGAAAATTTCCAAAGTCCCTTCCAATTCTGTTATTTTCTGTCATATGAATTATGTAAGGAAAATGTAAACTCTCTGTAAATTCTTAAGCAAAATACTTGATTCTCTGAGTGGATATGGCTTTGGTCCTGCCCAACGATCATCTCACCTTTTCACTAGCACACAACATGTTATATTTCTTTTTTCAAATTCCAACAGAAAATTTTGGAATTTTCTAAATATTCAACCTTCAAAGCAACAATTTATTTTCAAAATCCATTTAAATCATCCTCAGCATCGTTATTTCCTACAATTTTCTTTGCTCTTTCACTTCTCCAGATTTGAAGATCCATCTCCAAAATGCTAACAGTTAGAAATCTCATATGCTGTGCTGGAAACAAAAAACATTAATTGGTTTTATGGACTTTTAGTAAAACATTCCAATCTTAACATAAAGCATTCCATCAAATCGATATTTCATATTTAAATTATTGTTTTCTATCGTGGAGTTTCTATTAAAAAAAATCAGTTGGTGTTCAATTCAACAAGATTTTTAAAAAAAGCTTAATGAAGCAAATTTATGGATTCTATATTGCAGAATTCATCATCAGAATTAGTTCAAACCCTAGTCATGTTAGTTTAGTTTACATTTCAGTCTTAACTAATCCATTAATTTACAGCAACTTAAGATAAATGAAGTCCAGTGCCTCAAAGTTTTCCAAAGCACTTTATTTATTAAACAATTTGATATTTATCTCTTGAATATACAATAGGTGGAGCTCAAGTACAAGTCTGCAGGTAATGAACTATTACAATAGAATATGCACATTTAATTTTTATAAAGATAATGTACATTTTATCTTCTTGTTGTTGCATCTGGGACCCAAAGATCCGGTACTTATCATTGAGCATTGATAAGAGCATGGGTGAAGAAGTCCTTAAGGTGCTTGACTAAAAGGGGGGAGGGAGAGGGCGAATTTGGATTGAGTCCATCCTCAGCTATGGAAGTTGTTGTGAAGAAAAATTGGAGAGGGAATGCTATGAATGCTATTTTGAGCTTCCTATGAAAAGATGGGATATGGACCTATCCCATCTTGGACCAAACAAAATATTTCTTCAACAGCAATCTCTGTCCATCACTTATGGAAACTATTTTTGAAAGTAAAAACATTTTGGATGGATGGAAGTCTGTTGTTCAAATGCTCAGTTCCTTGATTTTCTTAGTATGAGCATTTGGTTCCTGGCTTCTACTAATTTCCTACATAATATCACTTTTTAGGGTGAGGTGGATGGCATATGAATTTAATAAATAAATGTCAGTGTAAAAAAGATCAAATTAATTGACTCACATAGAGTATGTTCCATTTGAAGAATGGGTAACATAAGGCTTACAGTCAAAAGGAGTTTGGTAGCATCTTTTCAGACTATCTAATTTTATAAAAGGCGTTAGCCTTTGTGAAATACAATTCATTTTGTCTGAGTGCAGTTCATGAAAACTTATGTCTTTTAATAAAATCTGCTAGTCTGAAAAGGTACTGCTAGATTTCTTTTGATTCTGAGCTACCATAAACAACTGTGGCTGTTTATAAGAATTGTTTATAAGAATCAAAGCTCTGTTCCAAAAAGATGTAATTGGTATGTTTGGTTAAAAAATAAAAAACTTTTTGCAAAAAAAGAAGAAAAGAATTGTAGGTGTACAACAGCTTGGATTTTCATTGAGATTTTCCCTTAAATCAACTAGTCATGGATCAATAGACATCTACATGTCATATGAGAGTTTTTGACAATATATGAGCTGTGACTGCAACCTGGACTAGACATAGAAGGTCCATTTCCAACAGTAATATCATCCCCAAAAATTCTTCAGAAAATATAAATTACTATTACATCAAAGACATCAAACAGTTCCTAATTCTGGGGAGAAATAAACACAGCAGAGATACAATGATGCTTTTTTTACTGAACAAAAGTTCCTTTCCTTTCCTTTCCTTTCCTTTCCTTTCCTTTCCTTTCCTTTCCTTTCCTTTCCTTTTCCTCCCCTTCCCTCCCCTCCTTCGCTCCCCTCCCCACCTCTCCTCCCCATTTTTAAATGTGTTTCTCGCTTTTTCTCTTAATTAATCATAGTGTCTTGAATTAGACTGGGAGATGGAAAGATATCACTGATGGTGAACAAGGGCACCCATGACAAATGAAAATAATGGAGAAGTGAACATTTCTGCATGATAATGAAGACTCCTGAAAGGAAAATGCATCTTTCAGCAGTGTTACTGAAGACTATTTGCCGTTTTCTTTAAATATACCCACAGAGAGAGCTAGTTTTGGCTCAATTCTATACTGAATAGATTGAGGAGTCAAAATCTGCCAGAGTTCAAGCAAGAAACTAAACTTTTTGGGAAATTGATTTGTTGCCTTAAACAGAGAAATCAGATATTGTAAGTAAACAAAGGAGAAATTAAGTTACTGAGTGTTTCCAGTGAGTATTGATCAGAGTAACTTGTCAGTTAAAATAGGGAATTACTGGTATACAGTATGTGCACTGTTAACATGGTACAGCCTTTTTTCAAGAAGCTTCAAAAATCCAAGTTATATATCTACTCATCCCATCTAAGCTAAGCATTAAAGGAAACATTCCCATTGATTTTTCTAAGCAATGTGCAATGAAAACCAATGACATAGGAAACAACAATAATAAACTTTATTCGAAGAAATAAAAATAATGGTAAAGAAAGAGGTTTTTTTAGCAGTAAATGCCAACCAAATATGAAGCACTTTCTTCTCTATGTGCTTGAACTGGATCCACTTCATTACCATCCCATATTTGGAATGGCTTTATCTCTTCAATTAATAAACTAGAGTTAGGTAGATATATTGTTTTCTCTATTTCGTTTCATGTATTATATTTTTGTTGTTTTTTCTGACAGGGGAGTCCAAGTAATTCCAAGTAATTGTTTTATTGCTTTACAAGATGCGAATGATACATTATAAAATATAGATATTACCTGGATACAGTGTATTTAGATACAAATCTGAAGTTGTTAATACTATGATGATTTATTTAACTCTTTAAAGAGAAAGAGAAAAAATGTATCAATGTAAGATATAATTTCTTAACTGTAAATAAACATAAGCTTTCTAAATTTGTACAATTAAGCTGCATTGATTAACAATGGCAAAATGCATGAACCATTTTTTTAAAAAATAAAAAGATTTCTGTCTTTGAGCTTAATGCTTAAAACTATGGTTTCTAGTGTGTTATTTATTGTTCATAAATGTTTATAAAAAGAAAAGGAAGGGGAAAAAGAGCTGCTTGGAAAAATAGGTGCTTGATTTCTAACTTTCCTCTACTCTAAATAATTTGCAATATTTATAAGCAGTTAGATCCCCTTAAAAACCCAATCAGCTGTTATAAACAAGGAAACCAAGTTATTTTATGAAGCACTTTTGAAGGAAGGGGCCCTGTTCAAGCTTTCACCCAAGTGAAGCATTCATCCTGATAGCCCTAAATCATTTAACATAAGTGTTTACTTTATACCATCAAAGGACGCATATAAACAAGTTATAGGGCCATTACAATGCTTTAGCACTACTATATGATGTTGAACTTTGATGGGGTATTATTGATTCAACAATTTTATTTCTGTACCTATTGATTCAGTTTGTATTCCAGTTTCTCATCAAAATCAAAATAGATGCTATAAAACACAATAGTTAGTTCCATAAAGATATTGTTTAAGGGGAGGATGGTGCAACCTACGTATTTTAGTTGCTCCTCTAGCTTTTGCTGCTGCAGCAAAAGTTCCCTTTAAAAAAGGGGGGCTGTGTATGGAGAGAAAAAGGTAGGCCCAGCTGTTAGCAATCTGAAACATGAATTAATGTTCCTTAAAGTAGTAAAACACTTTCCACCCCATGAAGCTTCCCACTTTTGCTGCCAGAAACTGATGCAGCAGGGTTGATTTTTGGCCCAGCTCTACTTTTTTGGATGAAAAGTTTTACTTCTCATTTCCCAGCTGATAGTCGAAGGCAGAAGAAACAGAGGTGCCCTGAGGCTTGTCTCAAACTCCTTCCTTCTGCATATAAGTTTACAAGGCTGAAGAGGTGCCCTGTCTCTCAATGCTGGATCACGCTTAGTGTCTTAGAAAAAACTGAGGTTTAGGCCTGAGCATTTTAACATTCATCAGAAGGCTTTGAAATGAAAGCCACTGTTTGTCAGCCTCTGGCTTTTTATCAGATGTTACCAAATGGGGGTTATTAAAATCATAAAAATGTCTC
Organism: Masticophis lateralis; assembly: GCA_030761175.1. Lineage (NCBI taxonomy): Eukaryota > Metazoa > Chordata > Lepidosauria > Squamata > Colubridae > Masticophis > Masticophis lateralis. Next base: position 192,650,613 of record JAUDYJ010000001.1, on the reverse strand, counting down.
CCAGCTGGGATGATTTATCTTGGTCTTTTGAAAGACCTGTCACTTGGTCTGCCAGGCTTTAAATTATTCACATAAACCACTATCCAACCCACAGATGTCTGTTTCATCGTCCACTGAGAAAATATTTGTATCAATGACAGAAGAGATAAATGATGTCTATCATGTCTTCTTCTAGCAAGTCTTAAACAGTATTAAGCAATTATTTGTTAAAGATAAAAAGAACAGGATAAACATGAACTTTTCATTGTAATATTTAAGCAAAGATGAGGTTACATTTGCTGTTTTTATAGATGTCATGGCTTGGCAGAGATACAGTTTTAATGAGCCAAAGGCTTCAGTGCTGATCATGCTTAGGGAAGCTGAAATGTTCATGAACAATTATTACATAGTCTTGGATCTAGAATATGACACCTTCCATAGAAGCATGAACAGATTTGTAGAATGCAGAAAGATCAAGACACCTAAAAAACTTTGGGCACTTATGATATCTACCAGATTTATTTAGATAAAGCAATTTGAGCCATGAAGGCATCATGGTCTGCTTCATCAGAGTGAAGAAACCCTAGATTTGTATCAGTGAAACAATCTGGGGGGGGGGGGGTGTCTCCAAAGTTTTGGCTCATGCTAAAGAGAAGGTGCCTCTGAGTCTTCCCATTCAGAGTTGGCCAAAGTCTTTATAAGTCTCAAGATGGCTGCATCATTAATCAGAGCTGCCTTCAGCATATGCAGAGAAGACTTCAATTGGCTGTCTCTTATGCACTGTGAAGGACATGAGCAAGGCTTCCTTCTTAGCCAGAATGTTTGATGAGAGCTACAAATCCCAAAGGCAGTGGCTGAGGAACTCCAGTATATTTTCTGGAGGATTGCTCACTTCACATGTTTCAGTTATCCAGATAGTAGAATTTTGCTGTATGAGATAGGATTTCCTGATTCACTCACTGATGCTGCTCTTCAGCTAGGGTTGGGGGGGGGGGGAGCTCTTCTCACGTTATTTCATACCTAGCAGCAAATCAGTCTATTCTAAGCCTTTTTGGAAATCCTTATGGCTTCATGCAGCAACATTTCATTCAAAGCTTTGATTGGGAGCTGCCTAGAGTTGGATACAAGAGAAATACCTACAGTAAATGTTTTAAATAAGTAAAAGGTGAGGCATCTCCCAAATTTGCCCAGCCCTAAAATCTATATGCAATGCTACCTCATTATATTCATGCTTTTTACATAGTTTCAAGTTACCTCAAATGAGGACAGGCACAGTTTTGCTGCTGCTGAAAGTTTACCTATTAGCATTGCAATGTTTAGTGACTTACAGGACTTATTAGCTACACCAGTCGGCTGACCAATGTACAGTTTCCCATTATGTATTAAAATCATGCAACCAATTAAACTAACCACTAGGAATATACCCACAGCACCAGGAATCATGATTAAAACAATAATAAAAGGACCATTCTCTTAACCAAGAGGCAATTACAATAAACCAGCCTCCTTGAATTGATGGAGTGACTGTTTTTAACAATTTCCTAAAGGGAGGGAGGAATCTGATTGCAAACCAAGAGGAATGATAGTTAATATGAGTTGTGACTAAAACAATATCAAGAAGGAGCACCCATCCAAATTACAGTCTGTAACTGATCGAACAAGTATTGAACCAGCTCTACTAAATTTTATTGGGTGGGCAAATCTTATAAGCAGAAGGTGGTCCTGCAGATAGTCAGGCCCAGAAATGTAAATATAAAAAAATACAAAATGTAAAGGTGACAACTAGCACATTGCATTGCACCCAGAAGTCACTGTGGCTTTTAGAGTATACAGGCTCCTTGAAGTGCATCTATTCAAGATCAGTGGCAGTTTCTGAATGCTGTTAAAGAATAGTCTCATAGACAGTGCCTGCCAGTGGTCCAATTGAGCAATGATTAAGGTATGAGTGATTGAATCATGCTTCCCTTTTCAAGAAAGGCTGCAATTAGCAGAAGAGATGGAACTGAGATAAGGTGTTTATTACATCAGGGGTCCCTAACCCCTGGTCCTTGGACTGGTATCTGTCTGCAGCATGCTAGAAACTGGTCTGCAGGCAGCACACAAAACCATGCTCCCTCCAGTCCACAAAAAAAATCTCTCTCCACAGAACTGGTTCCTGGTACCCAATAGGTTTGGGGCCACTGTAGTTCATGATGTCCTCAAACATCATCCTACACACCAGGCAACTATAATGGTTCTGTTAGTTTTGCAGTGATTTATAACTTCTAGACCAGCAGATGAAAAGGTAGACCTTACTAAATAAATACTTTTTGTGATCAGTTATCAATCTGCAGCAATTAAAAACCAAAGAAAGCTGAAGACATACTACCTCAGAAACATTCACCACAGCAATGTAGACTGAATTTTAAGTATTTTGTTATGTCATATTTTTTTAATCAGTTACACCAGGTCTTTAGTTTTTAGTGAATTTGTTATCCCAGGCTTCAAATCTAAAGTGCTTGCTGACAGATTCTAGTAAGCTCTCTTTTACCTGTCTGTCATGAATGTTGAACTTATTAAATTATGCTTCAAAATGTTGTGAGGAAAATTAAAATTTCCTCACACTAACTGAGCTTGAAAGCAGGCAAATATTTTTGTCCCAAATGTGTATATATTGCAAGCCTTCATCTATTTCAGTGATTTAATCACTGCTGTGACACATTTGTTCTTAACTTTAGCCTACACCTGGTCCTCCAGCTGCAAGTTTGACTTTTCTGATTTGTTTGAACAATGAAGCTGTTGGAAAGTATTTTGGCAAGTAGAAATAGAGTCCTCTTTTAATTTGCCTAGTCTTCAAATTTGACCACTGTGGCATACACCCTTGTAGACAGAGAAGTGGAGAGCTGGTTAACAAGTGACAGAAAGCAAACATTGGATTCTCTAAAGATGATAAGAACATGTGGAGGTTTATCCTTCCAATCCCTTAAGCATTCGAGGACAAGGACTAAAAGTACAAACAGACTATTTGGAGCCTCAGCAGTCCAAACTAAGAACTCCAAGCAACATTCAAAATCAAATGTCTATCCAAGGAAATCTACAGATCTAGCAGCTGGAACAGCTTAACACTTGATCAGCCCTCACACAAGAAGTCTCATTAGCCCTTCCACTACAGCTGAATATTGTGGCTCTGTTTGGATGAACAGCTGCCATATAAACAAACTGGATGACAAACTGAACAATACCATATGGATAATAAGTGGGTGCATCAAGACCTCATGGACCCGCTGGCTTCCTGTACTGAGGCCATATTGCTCCACCAGCTTTACAACAAGAACATGCATTTTTCAAAAAATTGTCAGTAACCCACAATTGCCAGTTCACTTTGATATGCCAAACTTATCAATTGGAAGGCTTAAATCCAGGAACTTTACACTGATACTTGCATAGCAGCTGCGTAATGCTAACTTTGATGTAAAATCCCAGTGGAAAGTAAACTGGATTATCAAATATCCTGACCCCCCCCCCCCCCCCCCAAAATCTGACCCAACACAAAAATTACAGGTTTTGATGCCACCTGCCAGTGTTGGAAAACTCAGAATAAATTTGCTCCTTGCATGGCATTTGTCAAGACTCTCTGTTTAAATGTAACTGTGGTGCTCCTCATCAGACATTGGATCATATAGTGACTAGCTGCCATTTTGAGAGCTTGCATAAGAGTGTAGGAAGCCCCCCCCCCCATTAAAATATTCTTTATTCTTAATATTAAAAAGACGCAGGATAGAATATTTCCCCTAAAGGAGAAATGGAGAAAAATCTTAACAAAGGCAGAAAGCCGCCCCAGTCTTCCTGCCATGGGAAAACAGCCTCAAGCAGAAGCTTGAAGAGGCTGGTCTTTAGGAATGGAAATTTTGTACCCATTCAGAAAGGCTGGGCCAATCTATTCGTAAGCAAAGAGACTCCAAATAAGCAACACAATTAAGCAAGCTAAAGCTGACAAGATTAGTTCAGACAAACGCCTAGGATTTGCATTTTCCCTTTTGCCTCTGGAGCCAGCCATGACCCTTACATGATCCCATAGGAATCTGGCAACAGCCATTAAAATATTGAAGGACATATTCTTGCATGGGAACAGGCATCTCAATCATAAAGCCCCAAAGAATTTATAAAAGCCCAGCTACTCTCAACCCTATTTTGTCAGTCACCCCAGAAACATGCTGCTGTCACTAGTTTCTGGCTATCAAATAATCAGAGACTTCCTTTCCTACAGCCTACCTCCATTTTATTTTCAGTGTCTTTCTCCCAGTTTGGAACCAGACAGGATTTTTCTTTCAACAGGAAAAAAAGCAGTTTTTCTCCAACTAACAATCACAGCACTTAATTGGATAAATGGCCTAGGTATTAATATATAGAGCAGTTATTCCATTCTCATGAACCAGTGTATTTCAAAATGTAACCTATAACATATATTTAACTTCCTCGATAATTCTAATACCTTACAAACTTGGCTAAATATTTCCATCATACATGTACCATTATATTATGTGCTCCTTTTATATATTGTTACTATTGTTATTCATGTATTTGCTATGCCATTTGCTAAATGAATAAATAAATAAATAAATTAGCCCTTTCACCTTTAACTGTGGGCATCTAAACTTATATCTTCCTTCCCTCTCAGGTTATCCAGTGTGAGAAAATAGTTCTCTGCTTGGGCAATGAGCAGATCCCCAGGCAGACAGCACAGAAAGGTGGAGGATGTTGTCAATACAACAGGCCTAATAGGAGCAATCTAGCAAATTTTTCTCTGTAGGTTTAGCTTTGCATTTTCTGGCATTTTCTGGCTCCCTCAGCTTTTTTTTCCATCTCACATGCTTTTCTTCTGCCTTTATGCTCAGCAGGCACTCGGTCTGTAGATATTCGTATAATACTCTGCCATTGTGGCTTGCTTATAAAGAGTGTTTTTCCCACATGAAGGAAGGAAGGAAGGAAGGAAGGAAGGAAGGAAGGAAGGAAGGAAGGAAAAAAAACTTACTGGCATCTAAAGGTTTGGATAAAATAAAAAATAGAGATGCAAAAGACAATGTCTTATATAAATTGAAAATGAACATGATTCTGCCATTTTTTTTGACACATTGCTTTGGCTTATCAGCATTACTGGAAGGGATGGAATAGATGGGATGGAAAGCTGGATCTATAAATTGATGGCACTAGAGACAAACCTAAGGGGTTTATAGTAATCTGATGGCACTAGAGCCTAGAGCCTACTGGAGTGTTTTCCTCTTCATGGAAAAGACTCCAAGAGGGGCTACCTGAACTATTGAAGCTCCCTATCTATAAAGAAATTAAACCATGATATATATTGGCAATTTTATAATACAAATGATCTACTAACCAAGTAGTACAAAAATTACCAGCCAAAATCCTATCTTCCAACACTGGTAGATAGGTATATTGTATTATTCTTTTATTCCAGTGACATGTTTTTATCATGTGTAAAAATTATAATAAAAATGGTCTTTGCTAGATTTAGGCAGCAATTGAATGGAAACATTGAAAAGCAAGTCAAGGCATCTTGGAGGTATTTTTGTTATGAGATTTGCTCCTAAAATAGCAAAATAAAATTAGTGTCTGTAAGCGCTCATAGGAGTGTTGTCATATTCCTTGGCTTCTTCAGAACCATTCAGAAACCTGATATGCTCAGCATTTAAGTTTTCAAAGATTAAATTGTTGCACAGGTTATAAGATCATACTTAGAAAGGATTGGAACCCCTGGAGTGACTTAATTAAAATATGGTAAAAGCCATTGTTTTAGTGCTGCCTGGCATAGCAAATGAAGCAATGAGGGTCTGAAAGGGTCTCAATAGAGCTCAAATATGAATTAATGAGATCGATGATTGATTGAAATAAGCATTCCCAACAGAGGGTTGCTTGGAATCTCTGATTTTATTAGTTTTTGCTCACTTTGGAAAAAGCTGCTTGATGAAACTATCAGACTGTATTCCTTGATCTCAACTAAACTGGAGCTCATACAATCTGTGAAAGGTAATATATGAGAGATTAATATTGTGTCTGCAGATAGCTGCCCAACAATCCTGCTTCAGGTTTCTTTCTAGTAAGGCAAGGTCAGAGAAGTCCTTGCAGAGTAACTGATTATAAAAAGTATCTGTCAGATAATGTTGCTCAGATTCCCCTCAGAGTTAGACTCTGACCATGCTAATCCTGTAGAGATAAACTTGGTTACATATGTGGGTTAAATTTAATCCAGTTCTCCTAAGGAAGTAGATAGAGGGAGTGGATAGAGTCCTGTTGTTGTTGTTGAATTCTGCCACATTCAGGTGACATTTTTTTCTTTTTCTTCCTGAATGACTTGGTTTCTTCTTATTTATCTCATGAAGGGAACTTTTAGAAAAGATTTCTGATTTTTGTCCACCTGTTTGTGTACCTCTTTCATCTTTAGATATGGCACAGTGGTGGGTTGCTCCCGGTTCGGTCTGGTTCTTGCAAACTGGTAATAATGGCGAGAGGCTCCACCCACCCGCCCAGATGTCATCATGAATGATCTGTGCATGCGCAGAAGCGCACGCGCTCCCATTGCAAACCGGTAGCGGAGGTAAGTAGAACCCACCTCTGATATGGCAGCTTCAGCCTAGTCTCACATAAGATATCTTGCAACGTGTCTGTCCTTGTGCTGATGCTGTACAATCCTGCTAGCAATAAAGATTTTTTTAAACAGAAATCCACATGGATCTGATTTCCTGAATTTGCCACTCACACAAGGATTGACGAGCTCAACGTAGATAAATGATGGAAAGGTAGAGGAGATGGCTCAAAATATGTTAAATCAATCAAGATATGACGTATTTTGAGCAGCTAAAACTGGAGAATGTTTTTCACCATTGCCATTTTCACAGATAATGTTAAGGTCTTAGAGTATAGTGTTCATAGTCCATGGATGTTCTACATGGATGGGGAAATGAATAGAGAGCAACGTCGATATTCTGCTCTATGCATTCATAAGTCATGGTTACTTTTACTAGTGTAACCTCCAACTAATTATTTTATTATTATTTATTATTTATTTATTAATTCAATTTGTATGCCGCCCCTCTCCGAAGACTCATGGCGGCTCATAATGCATTTAAAATCATTATAAAAAAACATTTAAGAATTAAAAACATTAAAAACATTAAAACTCATTCACACTATTCATGGCCGGATCTCGCCAGATCACAAGTGTGAGATCAACGGCCCCAGGCCTGCCGGAAGAGCCAGGTCTTCACCGCTTTTCGGAAGGCCAATAGGGTGGGGATGGTCCGGACCTCAGGAGGTAACTGATTCCAGAGAGCTGGGGCAGCCACAGAGAAGGCCTTCCCCCATGGGCCTGCCAGCCGGAATTGTTTAGCTGATGGGATCCGGAGGAGACCAATTCTGTGGGATCTTACCGGTTGTTGGGAGTTATGCGGTAGAAGGCAGTCTCAAAGATACCCTGGCCCTGAGCCATGTAGGACTTCAAATGTAATAACCAACACCTTGAATTGTGACTGGAGACCAATAGGGAGCCAATGCAGCTCACAGAGAATTGGTGTAATGTGGGTGTACCTAGATGCACCCACGGCAGCTTGCACGGCTGCGTTCTGGACCAACTGTAGTCTCTGAACACTTTTCAAGGGTAGCCCCATGTATACTGTATTTTGTATGTTGTGTCCTAGGTAATCCCTGGCCATGAGCAACTGGAAATCATTATTTTTTAAAAAAACAATTCTGCCATTGATTACTGAATACTCATTTATTACAGTACAAACATAAAGCCCAATTGCAGACGATTTGAAGGATTGCTTGTTGATCTCCTATTTTTGTGCTGAAGGGATCTGTAAAGTTTCCATGAAGATTTGGCAGGAAGATTAAGAAACGACAACACAAGCCTTAAAATGCACAAGAGGACTGATCCCCGTATAATCTTTAATTCAGAAGGAAATCTTTATATGCTTACAGAAATTGATAAGAAGCGGTAAAAGATAAATGATAAGGAATTATTTCTCTTTTCTTATAATTTATTAGGAAAGGAAATTGGGCATCCCTTCCAGGGTGAGATATGAGTTCCTTCTCCATACATTATCATCATTATCTCATGGAGATGATAGTCCCTCTAGTCTTAGAGAACCACAAAAGCCTACTGAGGTGCTGTGAGAAGAAATAAAACTTATCAACACGGGATAGATGCAGCTTCAGCATTTAGAAAAGAAATGATCAATCAGATGTGAGAGTCACTGTAATTCAAGGACATAATGTGCCTCCTCCGCTATAATCTTTTTCCATTTTCCCATATTGCAGATCTTTTGCTTCAGACGGCGAGCTTGATCAATAAATAGCTTCTGTGCTGGCAAAAATACAAATCTCCTGATAAGACTTCCTCTTCCCTTCAGATATAACTAGAATTTACAATCATTTTCCAGGGCCTTAAGTAAAATATATTATGCTGCTTATTGCAAGACAATAATCAGCATACAGTTACAAGTGCATTTTTCAGCCATATTAACGCCATAACTCAGAAGGTCTCAGTTGCAAGCAGGATCAAAGCAGCCAATTTGTCACATCTTGTCAGCAGCCTCCTTCTTAAATATCACACCACATATAAATAAAGGCAGAGAAGAGTTGCCGTGGTCTAAGCAGAGAGCAGTTTCAAAAGCGACCACATTTTTTAATTTCAAAGGGGCCCTTGTCATTCGGCAGTCGTTCTCTATGCCCCCTTTCTTTCCCTGCCTAATCTCCTCCTGGCAGCTTCATAAGGATTTTGAGATCTCTGTAACTTTGCCAAGCAGACAAAGAACAGCCAGAGGAGCAGTAGCTCAATTAGCTAGTAGTGACAAAAAAAAGGGAGGTTTTTTTTTTTTAGTAATTTCAGCCAACTGCTTATTGAAAGTGATGCTTTCAAAATGCTCTGCGCTTTGCTGTAGCCCATCCAAATGAAATTATGAGATGGCTCAAATAGTCTGGAATTCACAGGGATTTCCTCCTCTCCCTATTGATCAAAAAAGAGGAGCAGATCCAAGGATATTTCAACTAGGGATGTGGTAATGGGAATTATTGAGGTTACATGGCATAACCTCCCTACTCCCAATGTTTTGTGAGCACGCTCATGTGAATATGACTTCAACCAATTATGTGCCATCAAGTTGATACTGATTTTTAGGGACCATGTGGAAAGATTTTTTCAGATCTTCCAACAATGTACTCAATGCTGCTGAAATCAAGCTGTCCACCTTGTTACTGGTTGTCCTCCTCTTCTCTCCCCCCCTCCTTTCCCCAGATTTATAACTTCTCAAGGGAACTAGATCTTCATATAATGTATCCAAAATAATATAATTTGGATCTGGCCATTTGTGCTTTGTGTGAAAACTCTGGGTTGACTTATTTCTTTGTCCTTTGATTTGTTTTCTTGGCTGTCCATGGGTTTTCCTCTCCAAAATCAAAGTTTGAAGTTCAGAAGTGCCAATACCCATTTTATGGTGTTTTAGATATAGATACAAATGTATCAGCAGTTAAAGTATGTGTGTGTGTGTGTGTGTATTACATATATACTGCTATTTCCAATATGTTTGCTCAAAGACAACAAATCTACAAGTGTTATTAAAAGTTCCCAATATCTTATATATGAACTATCCATAGATACCCAAACTACTGACAGTCAATAAACAGGCTTTCAATGATCATATGTAATGCTAAAGATGACAAAGATTTCCCCATTACTTCAGGTGGGAGGAAGTTGCATTTGTATTTCACACTATATATGAGGACATGCTTTCTTTACTCTTCTCGAGTTGACAAAGAAATTATACAATTAGCTGAGATTTAAGTGAAAATAATTGAAAAGCTATATCTTTTTCTCCTTAATCATATACGTATGATTAGCTTGATTTATACTCTTTGGTCTAAGAAGGCATCTGTGGATTATGATGTATATTGTGCAAGAGCTTCAGTATTCCAAGTTTCTAGGTTCAACACTAGAGAATAGCTTGTGCAGTAACAAAGGCATGTCCTTGTCTTGGACAAAGCTAAATTTAAAAGATATTTTATGACCACTCAGAGAAATGAGGCTTGTAGAACAATCTTCTTAAGACTAATATTTAAAGATAATAATATAAAGTCAAATGACATACGCACATGGGACACAAAGGCATATATATTAGCAAGTGCTTTAAGGCTAAATTGCCTAATAAATTAATATTTTTCATTACATAGTGTTAGCGTCTGGTGATAGATTTCATAAATTGGAAAAATACAGAAAATGAATGGAAAATAATACCAATAACAAAGCTTGCCCAGAATTGTGGAAATAGTAATAAAGATAAAAGAATTCAGAAATCATACTGAAAACATTCTTACATTAATTTGTGGATTTGATTTGCATTCCAGACATATAACAAAGCACTATAGTAATTAAACTGACTAATTAATACATAAAAATTGAATTGGTGTGCATTTGACTTCACTGATTGGGTAGAAATACTTTATGGAATGCTTGCAGAAGCAATTATTGATAACTAGGAATCAGATTTAAAGCATTCAGAAACTCTATTATGTTGCAGCATCAAGATCTTATCCAATTAGTCTTGGGTAAATTAATAATCAACCTTGTTAATTCTGTTCTCATCCCCACCTTTTCACAAAGACTTCGAGATGTTGGTCTTCTGGAATACAACATCTCTAGAGAGCTTAGGCTAGCGATACATAGCTTGTGTTAAACAAGTAGATTGGAGTATGTTTAAAGTGATGTTGGACAGTCTCATTTTTGGAGTCCAGCTGTTATTTTGGTACCATGCCCACTGTCATTATTGTCATATAATATCATCTTTCTGAACAATTGAAAAGCCTATTTTGTTTTAGCTTGCTAAGCAGAAGATCAATAAAAGATTTCTGCATGTGAACAACTTGACAGAATTCCAGGGGATGCTAGAAATGGCCCCCCAACAAGCTACCCGAAATGATGTATCATTGGAAAAGACATTGCAGTCTTGTAAATAGAAAGTATGAGCCAAAGGCTTATTTTGTTATTGTTACTTTTCTTATACAGTCATATTATGCCCATCTCCCATGACACCTAACACACTCATCCATTGTGAGAACTATTGTTCTGTACAAGAGACAGCAGAAAGGACAAGGATCTCCCACTAAATGAGCAATATTCTATGTAGGTTTCATAAACTGATTCAACCAGACTTTCACTTTTTGAGGCTGAAAGTGTGCATGAACTGATGCTCCATGCATTTGACTCTACATCCAGACAGAATATCACATTCACAGAATCTCTTCTTTGCACATGAATTTTTCTTTCTTTCTTTCTTTCTTTCTTTCTTTCTTTCTTTCTTTCTTTCTTTCTTTCTTTCTTTCTTTCTTTCTGGTTTTTTTTATAAAAATGTCAAATCAATGTGTGAACAGTGTGGCCCCTGGGCACCATACATTCCAATACAAATAAAATTGATCAGATTAAACATAATTATTACATTCAGTCAATTTATGTATTTCTAATAACAATACACATCTATGTTAGGTTGCAGTCTATCATTATTCAATTATTCCACATTTTCTCATTCTTACTTTCATTTTATAAAATAAAAATGTATACATTAATATTCCCTTTATTTCTATCACTTATTCTAGCTTTTAATAATGTCACCCTTTATTACAAAACTTTTCCTTTCTTTCCTGTCTAACTTCTAATCATGTCACCTGCCTAAAGAAAAAAAGAATAGAGAGATGGAGAGGGGTAGAAGTAACTCAATACAACCGCAGCAGCAGCAACAACAAAAAGAATCAGCCATCCATCATCTCTTGCCCACTTTATACTTTATTTGCTATGCTTTAAAAGAAAGAGGGCAAGAGGGAAAGACAAATTAGAATGACAATAAACAAAAAAAATCATTTATCCATCGTCTCTTGTCCGCTTCAATACATAGCATTAATTGCTATGCTTTTTTTTTACTTGCCTCCCAAATTCCTCTCTTAAATCTCCGTCTATGTCTATTTCTTCGATGTCCAATCTAAGTATCTTGCTTTCTGATTGGAAATCATTCCTCATGCAAATAGGGACTGCTTCTTGTTTTTATTTCATTATCCTTGTGTAATATATTTGCAAAAGTATAAATGTATGTATAAGTATAAACTGGCACGACTGTCCCTTCAAATAGCCAAAAACCAAAAGCATTGCAAGAAACCTAGACATCTAAATCTACTACCTTTCATCTTATTCAGTCTGACTGGTTCTTTATTAATAGCATTGTTTCCGGTGTCCTTGTCCTTTTTGTCATTTAATGAAAGCAATAAACATTGCAATCACTCCTAAGTCTGGCTGACTATCAATAACATTACATCAAAGTTAATTCAGCCTCCATCAAAAGGAGTTCTATATGGCCATAAGGGGAGTCCCTGCTAAACAAATCCACCTTAATTTGTGCCTTTGATTTCTAAAATTTTCAATATTGCAATTAACCACGAATATAAGAGACAGATCTCTCAAATAGCAAATATTCTAAATATTGCACAACTCTACCTTGGGAAAAACTCATTTCTTCTGCCTTGGCTAGCCAAGTATTTTTCCTCCTTTTCTCTGTGTTTTTCTTTCATTTTGACTTCACATAAGTGGAAATTTTTCACTAGTGAAGTCTATAATTGCAAGAACAGTATAGTAATTACAGAGATAAATTATACTACTTTTGACAGCTTATTAGTAGTTTTAACTTCGTTTGGTTTAAAATTGATTATTTAAGGGTTTTTTTTTTTGTCCCAGCAAGGTCTTTAGTAATTTTTATTAAGTGTACACCCAAAAAATTAAGAGGGATCTGATCCAGTATAGTTCTTAATACAATTGACATTCAAGAATTTAAAGCAATGCCATTGAAAGTAATATATTAGTCTACATATACTCGCATGCTGGTGGTGTGGAATATAATTTAGACTTTTAGAAACTTAAATCTCTTACAAGCAATGTAAATTAAATCTGATTTCACATTATGTCCTCACACATAATGCTTAATTAAGGACACAAAAGCCGACTTTGATCCATGCCTACTGAAGGCTGATACCAAAATGTTTTAGAAAGACAATAATTAAGCCTTTATTTTGGGGGAAAAATGTCAAGAATTAAAAGTGAAATCAGTTGACAAAACAATGTCCCTATATTGGAATCTACAATCTAAGTGGTACATAATTGTTCTAATGAAAGCATAAGTTGCTTAGTTAAATTCAGAGGAATTATTCCTTAAACTCCTATTTTGTCCAATTAAAACATCGGATTTAAATACATTCTAGAAAATGTTTTGGTGGCCTATGCTTCCATAAGCATCCTTCAGCACATAGGTATGCCTTCCCATTCCACACTGAGGTAAATTTAATCTCATACACAACCATACAAAATCTATACATAATTGATTGAGGAATGGAATGAAAATAATTTTCTCATAAGGCAAATTATGATACATATCAGGTTTCCAAGAATTCTAGTACTTTTTCTGGCATCCATTACCTGACCTCGTCTACCTCAAGGGCTCACATCTATCTTGAACATTTCCACTTCCTTTCCTCTTAATACCTAATGTTAAGTGGGACAATGTTAAGCTTCTTTCTTGCCATTTTTTGTTTTCCTGAATGACCTCACGTTTTGCTAAAAGTCTCTGCATACTTTCTCCAAGGGCACTGTTTACTTCTCTACAATGCCTATGTAAATGAAGGGAAATTTGTCTAATATGAAAAATGCATGTAGTTTGGTTTGATTGTATGCTATCAAGTCATTTTTGCAACCATGTGGATAGATATTTCCATGGATGTAGTTTAGGTGGGTAATTTCTCTGTGGAAGTACAAGATTTCTGAAGGCAAAGATGTTCAATTATGGCAGGATCCTTGAACTAATGTGAAACTATTTTATGGCTTGATTCTGTTTCAGGAACTTAGAAGTTTAAGAGATGAATTCTATCTTGCATAACAGAGAGAAAACAAAAAATAAGCTGTTTCGGTAGCTGCAAGCCTATACTGGATTCTAAATTACAGGTTAAAGCTAAAGAGGTCAGTATTCCCAAAGACAATAGAGTTTTACAAAAGGAAGCTATTTTCTAAAAAGTATAATTTGAAAATCAGACTTCATTTATTTGTTTGTTTGCATCTGAACACATTTTAGGAACAGATTGAAAGTGTGAAATCATTACCTCTTGGAACATTAAGTTGACTAAGTAAAGATAAATGGAATTTGAACGTTTTAAAATAATATAACATAACATATTTGCCTTCAGTAGGTATTACAGAAACAGCGCGTACATTCAGTAAAAAGATATAAAATTGCTTAGGGTCTTCTAACAGGTACATTACCAGAAATAATACCATAAAAGTTAGACCATAAAAGAAACAGTTAAGCTCAATACCCAGAATGTTGGGATCTACTAAACAATGAATAATAAACTGGGGAAAACAGCTTTATTTAAAATTAATACTCAGGGTGCTTCAAGATCTATTGCTGCAAAAGATCCACTGTTGCACTGGGAAATTTCAGGAAACATTTGTATTTCTTAATTAAATCTTAAATCTAAATCAGTAGATGTGGAATAATAGCCTAGAATTTTCAACCTGTAATAAGAAATCCAGCGGCAAAAGCCTCTAGGTTGTTTTATGTAATAATAACAATTACAATGAGCCAAACAGAAATGAGTAATAATTTCCAAAATACATTATATAAGGCAAAAAAATGTATAAAAAATATTGGTGGCAAATAGTAGCTGTGGGGCAAGGGGAAAGTGTGTGTGTGTGTGTGTGTATCTATCTACGTCTATATCTATGTACATACAGAGACACATAGCTACACACAGACACACACAGACACACACACGCACACACACACACACACGCACACACACACATGTATATGTATATGTATATTAGGGGTGGGTTCTATTTACCTTTATTACCGGTTTGCAGTAGGGCCGTGCGCTCTTCTGCGCATGTGCAGAAGCATTCTGATGATGTCGGGGTCAGTGGGTGGAGCCTCCCGCCAGTTTTGATGTATTCGGATGTTATGAAACAGCTGACTAATCTGCAAACATTAACTCCGTCAACCAATCAAGATGTAACAACACAGGCAACCAACCCGCTCATAGCAACAAAGCCAGAACCCCACACCTCCCCACCAGTATTTATAGAGAGACGGCAGCTCCGATCATGCTTTCCTCGCACAAGCACAAAGCTGAAGACACCAGCCTGAAGATGACGAGTGAGACCTTGTCAAAATATCACCACGATACTCTCAATCTTACATGGGAAAAGATCCAAATACACCAAAATTTGCATATATATATATTTATTGTATATCTATCTTTTCCTTTTTGCCTTGTTTTGCTTGGACATTTTATTTAACCAATAAAAAATGAAAGAGGTTAAAAAAATCCACAAACATTACAATTCATTGTTCAGTTTGAATAAGAAACAACTGCATCTATTAACAGACTTTCAGAATCATCTCAGTCATGTGGGAGTTGACCTTTGGACAATGCCATTAAAGGCATGTGAGAATTCGTCAGTAAATCTCAAAAGGACATTCCATATTCATTTTTCCAATTTATCTGTAGAAAATAATATCTGCCTACCTACTGCCTGCCTGCCTACCATCTTTCTTTCAGTTATCAAACAACCAAATGGACTTCATAATTCTTCTCGGTTTTATCTGTTAATCCTAAAGACAGAAAATTTCAAAGAATGTTATCCTTTATTCTATTATTTCCCATAATTCCCTGGCTTATTAACCAGCAGGGAAGAAAGTATGGAATTTTTAGGATTTAGAACTTAAAATAACTTTGCTAGGGTCAATTAGCTTTCAACCAGCATTACATAAGTTTATAAGATAGTGTGGGACAACGGTGCATACCTTTATAGTATCAAAATAGTATCAAAATAATTATTAAGAAGTATAAGGGTTATTTTGAACGTTTGCTGGAAATGTAATTGTAAGGAAGGTATTTTTTATTATATGTGGTGTACATGTGATAAAGCAAAAATAATATTGGGAACAGATTCAGGTATCAATTCAGAAGGTTCTAAAATGGATTTACAAGGAAGCCAGAATTTTATCTTTTACGACTATTAGATATAGGAATTGGGAGGAAAATGGAACTCTGTTACTATGTTGACAGCTGCAAGAATTCTATATGCCACAAAATGGAAAGAAGTGTCAACTGCCACAATGGAGAAATGGAACAAAAAGATGATGAAACTAGTAAAAATGGCAAAGGTGACTGCACTAATTAGGGTAAAGATTGTAAATAGCTTTATTGTTACTTGGAAACCATTCCTGGACTTTATGCTTGAAAGAAAAAAAAATGAAACTTTGACTTTGACTTACAGCTATTGCTATAGAAACATCAAGTAATTATAATTTGGTATTAATAATAAATTGGTATTATAACTCTGTTAGGTAACTTATTGTGCCAAAAGAATTTGGAAGCCACTGATTTTTGTTTCTTTCTTTTCTTTTCTTTTCTTCCCTTACTTCACCACCCTCCCCCCATCTTTATTTCAATTTCTCTTTTATATTAAGAACAAACCATTTTAATAAAAGTATAATTATCAAAAGATTAAATCCAGCAAAGACATAAGGACTCTGAATGAGTCTAAATGCCAATATTTCCCAAGACTTTAGATATTAACAATGGAATTGTAATCTTATTAAGTGATTTAGGGTTCATTAGAGTCATTCTAGCACCACATCAAAAATATATCAAGGAATAACCAACCTTGCTGGCAGCCAGCCTAGCCCAGTGTAAAAGTTCAGAGAAAATCCATTTTTTAATTTTGCACCATAAATTATGTGCTTCAATACACTCACTGCCCCTCTTCATTTCTGTCTCTTTAGAGGACTTTCCTTTGATGTATTTAAAATTGAACTATATAGCCTAATTGCACCGAAGTGACAGATAACTGCATCAGTTGGAAATTGCTACAGGTACCCATCAAGTAGATTGAAATACAAGAGAATGGCACTTAGAAAAGCACCTTAGGGAATATTATTATTAGCCAACATGTAAAACAAAACATAAACTTGATTTTTGGCAGTGCGTTGTGCAAATATCTTTTGACTTAGATAGGTTTTCTGGGGAAGGGGTTGCAGCTAATGAAATCTTTTAGTGAGTTTGAAAAATAAAAGTATATAAATAGTTTCTCTTTTCACAGTTCCATATTTCATTGTACAAAAGAGGTTAAAAATGTGTTTAGGCAGTAAACATTAAACGTTCTAATTAACCTATTAAAGAATACTTCAATCATTCTTATTTATTCGTTCATTTTTTTCAGTTGGTTTGCCAACTTAATCATAAAGACAAATCTATACTTAATATAGAACTGATTTATACATTAGGGTTAAAAATAACTATAACAATGAGTCAAAAGAATATCCAGGAAGAACCATGTGAAAGCAAATAAGAGTTATAAGATACGAATTCAATCTAATTACCCCACTCATGTTCTTAAATATATGGTAGTTTTCCTCTCTCAAATACATATGGAGAAAAGAATGCATTTGTTCAGGATGGAGTTATAAGTCATCTATAGGGCAGCATGGAATTTAGCCATTAGGATCAAGAAGAAAAACTCACTAGTAGGAAATGATGAGAAATCAGTGCAAAGAAGGAACGAGGGACATTAAGAAAAATAATAGTAATGTTATGCAAAACTAAGACCACCTATTAGGATGCATAAGTACCTGTTTACTTAGCTGTGAGAGAGAAACAAAAAACCCTATATGATAAAATCTTCACAAAACTTTAAAGAAACAGTTACAACACAATAGGAACAATTATGGACTAAAGAAAATTTACATTGTAAAAAATTCAGAATATTAATTCTTGTAGTGGTTCTAATATTACATAGAACACTATGGAATATTTTGGAATTTAAATCTGAAATCAAATCATAACTTTTCTTACTAGGTATAATCTCAGAAAAAAAGCATTTTAAATTTAATCCTATTTTAAAGAGATACATGCTTGCATTGGGAATAAATGTTGCTCAATACTGGAAGAAAGACACAATTCTGATAATATCTGCTTGGGAATGTAAAGTTGGAAAATATGCAGCAATAGCAGAACTAAAGTATATATAAGTGCATGCAACTAGTGGTGGGATTCAGCTGGTTCGGGAGAACCGGTTGTTAACTTTCTGAGCAGTTTGGCAAACTGGTTGTTGGAAGAAATCATTAGGGCAGAGAATCTCTTGTTAAATTACTTGAATCCCACCACTGCATGCAATTTAGCAGATGTATAAAAAAGGGGAAGTCAGTAACCTAATAGTTCTTCCCCCTTTATTTATTTTTCAATAATAATAACAGTTGAGACTGAAATTATTGTACACTTTTTTCATTGCCCTCTATCAGTGGTGAAATCCAAATTTTTAGTACCAGTTCTGTGGACGTGGCTTGGTGGGTGTGGTGTGGTGTGGCTTGGTTGGTGTGGCAGGGGAAGGATACTGCAAAATCCCTATTCCCTCACCTCTCGTGGGGGAAGAATACTGCAAAATCTCCATTCCCACCCCATTCTGGGGCCAGCCAGAGGTGGTATTTGTAGGTTCTCCAAACTATTCAAAATTTCCACTACCGGTTCTCCGAACTGCTCAAAATTCCCGCTACCAGTTCTCCAGAACCTGTCAGAACCTGCTGGATTTCACCCTGCCCTCTATGCTCTTTTCTTTTTACTGACTTAGTTAGGTTTATAAGCATTATAAGCTGTTCCAGTTAAACCAATCCACATTTCCCCCAATCCTTTAACAGAAATTTGTCACTTGAGTTAAAAACAGTCAAGATAAATAGACGAGATACATATACTCAAAATGAGAATTAGAAACCATACCTGATAATATCACCACCCATAAAATGGGAATCTGAATGTTCAAAACAAACAGAATAAAAACTTGAGGTCATAATGCAAAGGAATAGTCACAGCAAGGCTTGATGGAACAATCAAGTCTTTACAAAACTTCCTGAAAGTAGGGAAAGGAAAGACCATTCAAACATTTGGTGAGATTCACAGCTTGAGAACTGTCCAGAACTCAAGAACTACGAAGGCCTGCACTGGCTATTCAACAGCCTCTCAAACTATTCAGATGGTAGAAGAACATTAACCTGGTTTACCAGTTAAGGATGTAAGTGTAATGTATAAGTGTAAAGTGTAAAGGATGTAATGCATTTTCTTCAGCGAGGCCAAGAAGTTCCCAGGGAAAATTTATAATTAGTTTCTCTTGATGTTCAAAACATGAGGTTCAAGGTAGCAGTTTCCTACCAGTCTGTATCACACCCATTTCAGCAAAATCAATACATAGAGATGATGATCACTTCATCCTAGGGGTGAAATGCTCCCGTTTTGGGCCGGATCAGGAGATCCGGTAGCGATTGTGGCAGGTGGTTCAGAGAACCAGTAGTGCGAGGCTCCGCCCACCCACCCCGCTGTTGTTATTTCCTGCTTTTAAAAGGTAAAAAAAGGCTCTGACGGTCATAGCTGTGGCACGTGATCATCAGAGCCTTTTTTTTACTTTTAAAAGCATTTTTTACAACCTATTTGCCCAAATAGGTTGTAAAAAAATGCTTTAAAAAGTTTGAAAAAAAGTTGGCCACACCCACCCAGTCACATCGCCCCCCCCCACCAAGCCACACCCACATAACTGGTAGTAACAAATTTTACATTTCACCACTGCTTCATCCTCTCATTAGCTTAACTTTATGCTTTGTTTGTAGCAGCCTTTCTAATCTAATAACCTCGACATCAAGGGTGAAATGCTCCCGGTTCAGACTGGATCGCCTGATCCGGTAGCGATGGTGGTGGGTGGTTCAGAGACCCGTAGCAAAAATCCCTGCAAAACCCACCCCCCATGCCCAGCTGAGCCATGCAATCATCAGAGGCTTTTTTTAATTTTTAAAAGCATTTTTTTCTGCAACCTCTTCAGCTGAAGAGATTGTAGGAAAAAAAATGCCTTTAAAAGCCTCTGGCGATCCCAGCTGACTTGTCTGATTGTCAGAAGCTTCTAAAAGTATTTTTTTCTGCAACCTCTTAAGATTGTAGAAAAAATGCTTTTAAAAGTAAAAAAAAAAAAAAGTTGGCTATCCAATCACATTACCCCAGCACCAAGCCATGCCCACAGAACCCGTAGCAGCAAAGTTTAGATTTCACCCCTGCTCTACATGCTTTAGATTTTAACTTCCGTCATCTTTAGACACCTTGCTGCTCAAGTTCTAAAATCAAGCACTCGAATGGACAGTAAGAGGAACCTTCTAAACATATATCTCTTAGATGTACTTGATCGCTTTATTGACCACGCCGCATGCACCCAAAGAAAATGAAGTATTAGTTACTTAGTACCTGGAATCGATTGTGCCTAAATGTAATTATATTTTAACACAAACTGAAATAGAGAACTAGTCAACCTCAGCTTGGAGGTTTGTTCTCTAAAATGCATAAATCCAACAATCATTTGAGAGGGCAATCCTCTCATTATCAATTATGTGCCAAGCCAGGTGGGATTTTCCAAGCGAAGTTAATAATGGGTAGACAAGGTCACCAGGGCAAGAGATTTTAGCCCATCAATTATTCTCTTGTATAGCTATTGCCTTATTAGGTAATCTGTTTTTTTCAAGAAACACACCTTCACTTACCTCCAGCTTTTTTCTTTCAAGAAGAGTGGAAGGTTGGATTCAGGAAACTGAAAAATGCTAGAGAGGCAATGACTCCATCAATTATATTTTAAATTTTAAAAAAACCCTCGTTACTAACCATAACAATATTCAAACTAAGCAGCCGATTAGGAAAGAAAGCTAATATTTATTTTTAATAGCAGGACTTTTAAGAGTGCATATAGTAAACACTATAATAAAACAGGCATCCTTCCCCCCCCCCCCTCTGGAAGAATTCAAGTGAAACATGCCATGAGATGCTTTTGATTGTAGTGTTTCTGGTCTATTTAGATACCTTTCCCAGAATCTTGGCTTCTATTATTTTCTTCCTAGCTGCCATCCAGAATCTCAGGGCACAGATTTCATTTTACTAGGGTTTGTTTTGTTTTTATGGCTTCCATTTAGATGTAATATTTTAATATATATAATGATATGAGATATGATATATGACATATAAGATATATGACATGATAAGATATGATATATTTTTAAAAAATGGACTTTGGGATTATTCAATTTTTTAATTGTCCAGGGAAGGTTGCATGGTCTCTGTTGAAAAATAACTCAACTAGAACAGAGTCAAAAGCTTTCCAGCTGAGTTGTCTGATACCTACTGTGGGTTGGCCTGATGTCCTTACAAAAGATGACACCAGAGCAAATGACTGGGCAGAGGGCAAAGTGAGGAAAGGAGGAAATGAATGTTGCAATATCCTGACGTTAAGGCATCAGACTTGCATCTAATGTTTGGACATTTACTCATTCTTTCCATCATTGTGATTTCTACCAGGCAGTTGTACTCTCATGTATGTTGTAATTAATATCAAATCTAGTTTGCTCTGAGTAAGCTGTGAGTGAGGAAATATAATGACGTTTATAGCTTTGCTAATAGATTCCAAACTAAGAGAATTTGGAGTATTTGATTATGTTTGTGTGTCTTTTGCAGTATTGTTATATCATCTCCCTGGTCAGTGCAAGTTCTCTCATTCTTTTGATAATCCATTTTGAAGTAATGTATTTCAGTTTTATATCTATATTATGCTGTTTTATAGTATTATTTTTAAAGATGAATGCTACATTGTGTTATCATGTTTTTATTGCCACATATGGAACAAAGGGAACAATGATAATCTTTCCTTCATAGCAACTACCCAAATAATGTCTAGAGGAACAAAACAGCAGTTGAGTAACCAATTTACCAAAGATGTTTCATGTTATGTTTATCAATTCAATATATAAGCATATATCATGCCAAGGAAACTTTTAAACAGAGCATCATGAATATTAGTACCCAAGCTGATATTGAGTCATTTGCCAATATCAGATCTTTAAAATGGTTGACCAAGAAGGCATTTCAAATAGAAAAATACCTGATTAAGTATATGATATGGTAACACGGAGCAGATTTTATTATAGTGAAGTTTGAGCTGTTAGATTCTGCTTTGAATTATGGGAGATTTTATCAAGTGCCATATTATGAGAGGAAGCTGATAGACAACTGTATACTTCAGTCAGAGCCCAAATCACAGAGTCACTCTTTGACAGAACAGCCCATGGGGATACTGTCAATAGACTGTCTTATTCCTCTAGGGCATAAACTTAATTGTTACTAGCAAAACTGCCAAGTCAATGCTCTTGACTTATCAAGGCAGTCCAGCTGAGAATTGATTTTATGCAACAGGCTATGATAATATGGAAATTCAATGATTTATATGAATGTTCTTTATATTTTTGCATTGGTACTTTAGCTCAAGTTTTGACTTCTTTGGCTGGGGTTTACAAATCACTTTATTTGCATGATACGAATTGATCACTTACATGGAAGTAAGCAGCTTTACGGTTTTAGCCTAAACTGCTTCTCTCACTGATACTCTTTACATATTTATGATATGATTTAATTCCAAGAAGTGCAAAAACTTATGTTATTTATCACAGTTCATACTGTTCTTCATATTCACGTTGTTCACTCTGGTTACCTAAATAGGAGGAAGAGGATTTAGACTGGAGCAGTCAGCAGTATTTTTAACTATGGCCTAACTGTGTTTCCACTAGAATTTTTTTTTCTCCACAGCCTAATATGATCCATTTTGAGCTCAAACATTCCTTTATTGGCTTCACCATACCAAATTTGTTCTCATTTTGCTTTTCAGAGATGTTGATAGACAGAAGATAGATAGTTGTAATAATTTCCTTCCAACATTTTGCTGAGATGGAAAGAATGACAATTTATGGCATGCAGAGTATGACTTCTGGGATTCTTTCTAACCCCTTAAAAGTATCTCAACTGCAGGTCTTCTGACCAGGAAGGAAGAAATATGTCCTAATGCAAGTCCCTATATTCTTCTTTATTAATTGGTAATGAGACACAATGAATTAGGGATGGCTAGGTGTTTATGCATCACATAAATAAAGCCAAATGTTTGTGTAAAAGAGAAAAAAGATATTCAGAAAGGGATTACCAGTTAGGTAGAATATTCATTGATTTCCACTCCTTCTTCTTCTAATACATTTATCCTTTGTCAAAAAGTTAAAAGAAATCAAAATCCAGCCTGCAGTCCGAAGGCACTAGCTTGGCATTTAAAACATGGTCAGATGAATGTGAGGAGAATATAAGCGACAGAACCGTCAATGGTGACTTTGACAATAGATCTCAAAAAAATAAAATAAAATAAAAAGGCACATCAGAACAATTTGAGAATGTAATGACACTAGAAACCCAGAGTGTATTATTATTATTTTATTGTTTTAACTTAATACAGTAAGTAATGAAATACATTTGATATATTATTAAAACCAGCCATTATCTCAGAGACGGGAAACCACTGGTTCTCCTGAAGTCACCAAATGATATTTCCCAGCAATCGCAAAGACTTGGTGAAAGATGCTGGAACATATCCTTCAGAAATAGCTGGAGAGCCACATACCCTCCATTGGTTCTCTTATATAAGAATCATTCTGTTCTTGAATGGTAGGTGAATGAAAATCATTTATTTATATTCAGGTCTAAAATCTCTACCTGATTTTCCCTGACAAAATAATTCCCAAACACCTTGGCATCTCTTCCTACATAATGGGTTGCAAATGCTTTCAACCACGATTCACAAGATTGAATCATTGGGTTCCTAAGAGATCTTTACTCATCGGTGAGCGTGTTCATCATGATGATGCTGCATCCATGGAATGACTCTGCTTATTAATCTCAGTGTGATTTGTCTATGCTCTACCAAATGGAACCTTAGAAGTTTTGAGACAACAAAGCAAAACTTACTTTTCTGGCTAAGTTTAAACAGCTTTTGAAATTTAATGCACACCTATACAAAGAGGGCAGGAGAGAGGGGGAGGGAGGGAGGGAGGGAGGGAGAGAAATTTCAAATTGGAAGTAGGCAGCTCTTAGCCAAATAGTGGGAACATCCAAATAATTTGCAGAGAGTGCAGAATTACAGTGGCAGAAAATTAAACCTTTTCTGAATGTTGAAGTAGTATCTAAAAAACAAAACAAAACAGAGAGGGATGCCTATCCTACTTCTATTACAATCCCTCAGAATCAAGAATGATCTATTCATGAGAAAAGGAAGCATATATTATTCAGTGTAAAAATTGAATAACTTTGTTGACAGGCTAGGCATATCAAATTATAATATTGTAAAGGAAGAATGGGCACATGCTGTTAATTCTCAGGATTTATCTTCAGTTCAGTGAAGAGTCCTGCTGCTTAGAAAATCCTGAGAGCAGAAGAATCATGATCACTAGGAAAACAAAACATATTTATTTATATACCACATGTATTATTTGTCATATTTTTTTATGTCTCCCAATCAATTAAGTCTCTGGGCAGTGAGCAGACAAGCGAGGGACACATTTTTATTTATTTATATTTCATGTTTCTTAACTGCCCATCTCCCTCAGAGAATATAATGAAGATAATAATAGCTAAATAAAAATAAGGAAGGAAGTGACTGAGTTCATTCTGGGGAACCAGTCTTCAGAGCGTGGAAGTTATGACACCTAGCTCACTCTCCCTGAGCTTCTTGTGGGGAAGGGGTTCTTAACAGGCATTTTCTAGCTATTCAGCCTAGATGGGCAGATTCATTTCTGACAAGGTGGCTCTGATATAACCCAGCACTGTATCATAAAGAGCTTTAAAAGTGATGGCTACTATTTTGAGTTGGGCCCAGGGGGTATTGGGGATCAGTGCAACAACTTGAGACTTAACCTTCTATGGGGTGGGATTCTCTCTCTGGCAATCCAGCTGCCATTTTCTGGATCAGCTGCTTTTTCGGAGGTATCTCCCAATGCAGCAACCTCAAAGTGAGTGTTTTGCAAAAGATAAGCTGAAGGGTGACCAGCTGAGGGTCATTATTGTCACTGGAGCAATATGTGTTCCTGTTTGTAAATGAACCAAGGAAACAAGATATTCTTGGTTGGATTTTTATATCAATATTGATGATGAGACAGCAACAAAGGGGCAGAAGAAGATCTAGATCTGCAGACATAAATTTATGAGAGGAAAAAGCTCAAGGTTCTTAAATATATGCATACTTTATCCAATGCCTGATTTATAATTTGCTGAAAATATTTTCCCTCCTCCTCCCTTATGAAATAGACTTCTCTTTTTGATACTGATAACTTATTATCGGAATGCTTGAGTGCTTTTCTGGAGTTTATTGTTGGAGATGAGGCTAGAGTGGTGCAGTGGCCTAGAGGTGGAGCTCTTGCCTCACAATCAGGAGGCTGTGAGTTCAATCCTAGGTAGAGGCAGATATCTCTGATCTGGTAGAGGCTTTCTAGGCACACTGAGAATATATCCACTGAAAAACCTCCACATTGGCAGTAGTGAGGGCATCTGGCCAGTAAACGCTCAACTCCATTCAGTTGCCCAGACACCATCCTGCAAGGGATTATGGGGTCGTTAAAAGACGAGGATTGTTGGAGATGAGGTTCTATTACTTAGTAGCTCTCTGGTTTGCCTACTCTACTCAAACTGAAAAACCTCCTGAGGGCAGGGGTTCCCATCATGCCCCCCCAGTTTGAAACAGTAATAGCCACAAACGCTGCAAATCATTGGAGAGAAAGTGGCAACTGCTTGAGCATCTCATAACAAAAGCATAATTCATCAACCTCCTGAGAATGTGAACCACATTAGCTTCTTCCTGGTTTTCTACTCAGATGCATGCAGAGAAACCTTCACTCTCCACCTCCTTCCCCTAAGCCCCCCTCTAAAAAACAGCAACAGCAACCCCCAAGAGCCCACAGAGCTAATTGAAAAGCCTGATACGGAGTACCATTTTCAAGCTATCCTTGACAGATGTATCAGACATATTACAACAAGCTTGTGCCCTGAAAGAAATTTACTTTTACAAAAGCAATCTACATCTGTTAATAACTGGAGGAATGCTATTTGAACAGTTTTCTCTGAAATAGATGTGCCAGAAATAGGTGAAGGAAATGAATGTTTTGTTCTGAAAGGGGTGGTACAGCACCAGAGTATGACACCTCCAGAGAATTAATGCCAAGGCTCTAAATGTCCTCAATTAGGATAGGTATAGCATTTGATAGAGTGTGCAGCAATCTCTCTGCTAAGTTTATAGCAGCTTTGCGTAATGAAGCATACAAGTGTACACACCCACACACACTCACACACCCACACACGGACACGATTTGTGTTAATAGCTGACATTTCAGGTAAGGTGTAAGAGATTTACCAACCACCCAAAAGCAAAGGGCTTTTTATTCTTATTTTTGAGCACTGACCCTAATCACTATTTTATTTTTAACAGAATTTTTTTTGGGTGGTATAAAATCTAAATTAACAATTAAACTGCCTCTTCGCTGCAAATATGCAATTTCCTAGATGCTCTTCATGTGTGCCCCCCACGAATAAAATAATAACCTTTCTGCTACCAAAAGAAGTCCTCTGAACAAAGATTTCACACAACCTATTATTGCACTTCTTAAAAAATGAATGAAGCTGTTATACTGTTGACTGCTCCTGTGAGTAAGGTGATTCTGTAAATATACCACTCACCAACTTTGAAACTTTGGAAAGTATAGGACATGGGTGTCAAACGCGCGGCATCATGTTGCCATCATGTGACATTTTGTAACTTTTTTTCCCTTCACGGAGCTGGGATGGGCATGGCCTGCCTATGACGTATCCGGTCCATGGGCTGCCAGTTTGTCACCCCTTGTATAGGAGATTAGGGTCATGATAAAGGCAAAAGGCATTTCAAATTTTGTGGAATCTTGATTATTAATCAGCTAGAAGCTAGACTGCTGATGGTTTCGATTGTTAACAAATCATCAGTCTTGAGGATGCTGCTGTAGGAATTTTCTCATTCGCTTTCTTTCTTGTTTAATATATATGGCTGTCCATCCACCCACCTATCTATCTATCTATCTATCTATCTATCTATCTATCTATCTATCTATCTATCTATCTATCTATCTCCAGACAGTATACAATATAAACAATATAAAAATAATCAATAATTAAAACAAATAACATAACAACAAAAACAAACAGCTAAGAACAACTATAACATCTCACAACCAAGGAGTGAGCTCACCCATATTATCAGGACCCCAAGCCTGATGGCAAAGCCAAGTTTTTAATGACTTGCTAATAGCTGATTTAAAAAGAATGTGCCTTCTTTTCTGCAAGGAACTGAGTATTTACCAACAGATGGATCTACTACAGTATGTTATGAGGCATAATAGTATGCTCTTTGCAATATGCTATGTTCCTTTTTTCCTCTTTCAAATCAGAGATGAATCCAAGCAGAACATAATAAACATAATCAATTCACCTTCCCTGGAGAACAATGAGAAATCCAAACTGACTAGTTCTTGTTACATCTACCAGCAATTTCTAATCTAAAAACAAAAAAGGATGCTGAGTACAATATCTTCACTTGTTATCAAGCATGGAATGCAAAATGGAAAATCAGAAATGTAAGGCTGATGCTATACAACAGCCCTGACCAAAAATCAGACAACAGGAAATCACTCAAGGAATCAACAGCTTTCCAAATATACCAAAGCTGTTAAAAAGTTTTGCTTCCTACTTCTGCTATTCCTCATCAGGGTATACTTTTCATTGTTAAGAAGTCAAACAATTGGAACTCCAAATTTCAAACAACAAGTGCTCTGTCTTACACATCGGCAAAAAAAATCAGAACACAAAATACAAGCTGGAAGGATACGACTTCGTAGATGTCAAGGACCTTGGAGTACTCATATCTAATGATCTAAGTGCCAGAGCCCACTGTAACAACATTGCCAAATAAGCTCTAAGAGTTGTTAACCTAATCTTGCATAGTGTCTTCTCTGATAATATCGTACTGCTAACTAGAGCATGCAAAACATTTGCTAGATCAATACTCGAATTCAGCTCGTCCGTCTGGAACCTGCACTGCATATTGGACATTAATACAATTGAGCGGGTCCAGATACATTTCATGAGAAGAGTCCTCCATTCCTCTACTCGCAACAGAATACCTTATGCCACCAGGCTTGAAATTTTGGGCTTAGACAACTTAGAACTATGCCGCCTTCAGTCTGACCTAAGCGTAGTACACCAAATTATCAGCTACAATGTCCTACCTGCCAATGACTACTTCAGCTTCAACCACAACAATACGCGGGCACACAATAGATACAAACATAAGGTAAACTGCTCCAAACTCGATTGCAGAAAATACGATTTCAGCAACAGAGTGGTCAATGCCTGGAATGCACTACCTTTACTCTGTGGTTTCTTCCCCAAACCCCCATAACTTTAAGTTTAGACTGTCTACTGTTGACCTCACCCCATTCCTAAGAGGTCTGTAAGGGCTGTGCATAAACGCAGCAGTGTGCCTACCATCCCTGTCCTACTGTCCCCATTTATTCATATCCATTTCATGTATTCTTAATCATGTTTATATTTATAGCTGTAATCTTATATATGCTTGACAAAATAAATAAATAAAATAAAGAAGTGAAGGTTAATAAAAAATATCACCACCAAAATGCTGTATAGTTTCTTCCTGACCACAGCAGTCAGGAATGATGGACTTGCATGGAACTTAAACGAGGCTGTGTTCAAATTATTAGTTGTTGTCATTTAGATTTAATATATCTGCCCACTGCCATGAACTAAGAGTGAATAAACCTTTTCTTTTGTGAGATTGCTGATCACCAGCTAATCTCTGTTGTAGCAAAAAGTGTGAAATTCTGGTTCTGTTGATTCTGGCATATAAATCAATTTTTTTTAAAAAAAAAATCTGTTTTGAACTGTGGTGTGGGAAGCAGGTGAAAAGATATTCCTCTGAATGGAAGTGAAGGACAAAGTTCCTTAAGCCCTCAGAAAAATGACTAGAAGGCTTTTATTGCTACCTTCCTTAAGTTAATTATGGTTGAATTAATGATAGCAATGGGTGACTGCTTTGCACTTTGTTGCCACCTCCAAAATAAAAAATAGCTCTGTTTACTTCCAGAGCTGCACCACCAATTTCTTACTATGCAAGCCTTCTAATCCTTCAATCCCAGAAATTCCTTCCATTGCTCTAGGATTGTGTAATCACAGCAAGCAATTCCTCCTCCTCTTTCTGAGGCCTGATATGCAGCCGCAGAGCATGCTATAGTAATAGTAGCCATTGGAGAAATGCCCCTTTCTATAATTGGCTGTTTGCATAGTAGAAACATTGGAAAAGCACATTTACCTTGTATCACCTAGAGACCAGCACTCACTGTTTGTTCTGTCCTCAACTGCTTTGGATCACATTAAGAAGCATCAGCCCACTAAATAGATGAGCAATTGCGGTGCTGGCTGGATAAGGGTGAGGAGAGTCATTTTTGAGTTCTAATTAAGGTAAAGGTAAAGGTTCCCCTTGCACATATGTGCTAGTTGCTCCCGAGTCTAGGGGGTGGTGCTCATCTCCGTTTCAAAGACAAAGAGCCAGCACTGTCTAAAGACGTCTCCACGGTCATGTGGCTGGCATGACTAAACGCCAAAGGCACACGGAACGCTGTTATCTTCCCACCAAAGGTGGTCCCTATTTTTCTACTTGCATTTTTTACATGCTTTCAAACTGCTAGGTTGGCAGAAGCTGGGACAAGTAACAGGAGCTCACTCTGCTCCGCAGCACTAGGGATTTGAACCGCTGAACTGCCGACCTTTCGATCTACAAGCTCAGCATCTTAGCCACTGAGCCACTGTGTCCCATGAGTTCTCATTAGATCTTCCAATTAGGGAAGAACGCAAGGATCATAACACTGACTTGAGAAAAGCATTATTATTAATATGGACTCCTAATACTCATATTTCTGAATGACAAAATCTTACAGAAGCAGTTGGAAATAGTACAGTTAGAAATTTTCTGTGTGTGTGCGTATGTGTGTGTGTAAGTATTAAAAGAAGTATATAAGTATTTAGTGCCTTTTGCTCATACGGTCCAAACTTCTTTAAATTTCATTTGTAGAAGGTTGGACAGTGTGAGTAAAATAGCATAATTGCTAAGGGTTTTTTTTCTATCGTTAAGTTTGATATGCTTGAATTATCTTTGAGATACATTATGGTTACTGGGCTGCATTTCAAATTCAGATTCTCAAGAATTAAGTATTCTGAGAGTTGAGCAATCTCGTCTTTGGAAAGGTTTTCATTTGTCTATGCATTCAGGAATTTTTTTTTTACAAAAAGTAGGAACATATAAAACATAACAAAACACTGGTTTATTTGCCAGAAGGCAAACCACCCCTTATAAAAGTTCTGAGTAGCAGCATAAATAAGTAGGGTTTCCTAGAGCAATCAGAGCTGAATATAAGGTTGAACAAAGGTTTCAGATGAAACTTTGATTTTGGGCCTTTTTTTCCCTGACCCTGAAACATAGATATCATTTGAGATGAGTGGATGGCAATGTTTCTGATTCTTACTGAATCAAATTATGTGATGAGGATTTCCAGATCCATCATTTCTGTTTGCTAAACCATTCAGACCTTTGGCTTGAATGGATTCTATCACCCTCTATTACATTTTTTTCCTGCTAAAATATAATTGGCCCTGTGTTTTTATAAATCTCGCTCTCTTACAATCCCTCTCATTTCTCTCTTTTTCCCCTATGAGTAACTGTTTAAACTCCCCTCACTCACTTTTGATCAACAGCTCACAAGTGGCTGTAGTTTGGGAACTGGAAGGAGGTTATTTTGTCCAGCCCAGGAAAATCACACCCATTCATTGGGACTTCCTTCCCTAGTTTTTACCTAGAATTCCAATTAAGGGCCAGCTAGGATTTTGACAAGAACACTGAGTTATAAGAAGAGTAAATACCAGTGGTGAAATTAACATTTTTTTACTACCGGTTCTGTGGGCGTGGCTTGGGGGGCATGGCAGGGGAAGGATACTGCAAAATCTCCATTCCCACCCCACTCCAGAAAAAGGATAGTGCAAAATCTCCATTCCCACTCCACTCTGGGGCCAGCCAGAGGTGGTATTTGCCAGTTCTCCAAACTACTCAAAATTTCCACTACCAGTTCTTCAGAACTTGTCAGAACCTGCTGGATTTCACCCCTGGTAAATACTTTATTGGTTGCACAATAGAAGGGCTCACATACTTCTATGCACTCTCACTCATACCCCTCTTTCTACTGGGGGTGGCCCTTCCAAGGCATGAGAACAGGAAACTTTTCTCTGGAAAAAAAATCAGCTTGACTTTCTCTTTTAGAACTTTTATAGTTTGCATTGCTGTGCAAATTCACCAAGCTCAACACTAATTGATTAACTGCTACTCATTTGTTTATCTCTTAAGCTAGCAGCCTCATTCTTCAGCTTTCTGCTTTTTCTCCCCATTCTTTCTAAGAATGTATATATCATCTGCTGGCTTCCAGATAAAGAAAGATTACTCTCTTTGTGTGATGGAGTTGGCTTTTTACTGCCTCTTACCCTGAGGTGCTGAATCTAGCTTTCCAGAAATTTTATTTTTCTTATTATACCTCTACCAACTCTCAGCCTATCACTTCTTGCTCAAGCTTTCAAGCTCCACTTTGAAAGTACTGCTCTCCATTTTGAGCCATCTTAAAACCACCGAGTAATTACGTATGAAGTTTTGTTGCAGTCTATTGACATCCTCCGTTCCATTTGGCTGTCCTACCTCTCCTTCAACTACCCCTTTTTACCTTACAGGATTACTTTACTTTATTATTCTGTGATTGGCTGCTTCCTCTTTTTCCCCCCTTCCAGTTGATGCTGTTAAACTCCACAAGATTATGGAATCCAATAAAGCCCCCTGGCCACTATGTTTTCCCTACCTTTGTCAGTACATTTTTGTTCCAGCCTTACAGTAGTGGCCAAAATTGTGGAAACCTTTTGGGAAGGTTTTTCCAATTGTATTTTCTAAAACTAGCTAATAACACCACTTCTTTTTTTTTATTGGTACTGTAAAATTATATATCAATGGAAAGATAATTTAATCAAGAATATAATGCAATAGCTTTTATAAAGGACTTGCTATTAGAATAGCAGTCACAGTATAAAGAAAAAAAGTGAAATATGTAGAAAAAATAAGATATACAAAAATTATCACCATAGAAAAAACGAGACATACAAAAATTATCACGTCAGTTAATACTTAGTTGGGTAACCTTTAGCATGAATTATGGCCTTACAATGTCCTCCCATGTAGTGAATCAAGTCTTTTAGTTCTGCAGCTGTTATAATGTGAAACCAAGGTTGAATGTTTGCCTCTATTAACTGAGTTGTATTGCTGGGTCACTTCTTACTAACACGTTTCTTTAGTTGGCTCCATAGATTTTCAATAGGGTTAAGGTCTGGGCTATTCCAGCAGTGGAATATGATTATCTTGAAACTCCCCCCCCCCAAAAGGTGGTGTTATTAGGTATCAAACCTCAAAAATACACTTTTCCCAAAAGGTTTCCACAATTTTGGCCACTACTGTACAGTTCTCATGAACACCTTTTTGGTTTCAGCCCAAGTTGTCTGAAGCAGTAGACTTTTCTTTCTTTCCCACTTCATAGTGGTTGTATGTAATAGTATGTGTGTATGTGTGTTCATACATACATACACACATAGAGATACCATCTATCCATCCATCCATCCATCCATCCATCCATCCATCCATCCATCCATCCATCCATCCACCCACTATCCCAGACTGAGGGTTAACTCAGCCCTATGCCAAACTATTGCAATCCAGAAAATATTTTTTAAAAGTGTGTTTCAAAAACAGCCAGAAGCAGCATGGCAATCAGGTTACATTGCTGGGAAGAATTGGCCCAACCTTTATAAATAGTAATCATCTCAACCTGGCACGTGAAACACGAAGAAAGATCAGTGCATGTGTTGGGAAACCATGGGTCCTCAATTTACCTACCTTAGAAAGGATGGAAGGCTGAGTCAACCTTGAGCCTGGTGAGATTCGAACTTACAATAATTGCAGACAGCTGGAGTTAAATACAATGCATTAGTCTGCTGAGCTATCCAGGCTCCCAAATTTGGGGGAGGATTGACTGTTTTTATGGCAACAAGCTTTCTAATTCTAATACAAGATCTCACAGTTCTCAATGTGGTTAACAATCTAAAACATAAGATATTTAATTAAGATATACCACCATAGACCAAAGAAAGGCAAAGAGTTAAGAAGGAATACAGAATACGGGTACCTAGTAGCTTCTAACTGTCATTACTATGGCACAAATTTTTGCTACATTTCTGAAAACTTCCTGGACCTGACTGTTTAAAAGGTAGCCAGAAATTGCTATGAGATCATTCTGAGTAGTGTAGAATAAGATGGGGAATTCACTTTACCCTCCGTTCTTTAACAGCTCTTTTAAAAAATTGGATGGCCATTTGTCCAGAATGCATAGGGTCTCCTGCTTGAGCAGGGGATTAGACTAGATGCCTCCTAAGATCCCTTCCAACTCTGTTATTCTGTTATTCTCCAAGAATGAGAATTAGAATGTCTGCTTTTGTCTCAATTTCAGAATCTGAAGAGATACATAAACACTCTTGCTGAGGAATGTGTCAACCTCAAGTAGTAAACCAGATATGAATCACAACTAAGAAGAGCTAATTGTACTTTTTTGAAGAATCTGGCAAATCTGATTCTTACAATCCAGCCTGAAAAACTAGAGAGGGTCCAGTACAATCCAGCCTGAGGGTCCAGTACAATCCAGCCTGAAAAACTAGAGAGGGTCCCTCCTGAGCCTTTTTCCCCTCCCACATTCCTGCTATTGGCTATGCTTTCACTTATCTAACCATTCCCTTGGCAGCTTCTCTTGGCCTGGTCTCCCAAGGTCTTTCCTACACACCATTACAGAATGCCATTAAATCTTTCCTGACAGAATTATTGATGGGAAAGCATCCAAGCATGCCAATGTGAATGCCCTACTATGTGACAGGCCAAGGAAGTGATACAAATATTTGTGGGTGGTAAAGGGAGCTCATGAAAGATACAGAAGATTAATTCTGTCTGTATATAAGGAGGTCAAAAATTCTGTGCTTGAGCTTTCTCCAGGACCAGCATGGACACAAATTGGGGGTAGGTCTATAATAAACCAGGTCAGTTGTTATTTGTATCTGCCTCCCACCCCGCAAGATTTGTTGAAGCCTGTCCTTTAAAAGGCAAGGTCACTGCAGAAGTTCATTAGCAACAGAGGGTGGATTCAGAATAGGAACTGTTCCTAAGCTTCTAAAACAGCAACCAGACTTTTAAAAACAAGTTAAAGAACTAAACATCAGTTAAAAGCAAGGAACAATTATTACAACAAGTAAAAGTATCTCTTTGCAGAAGAAGAGAACTTGTTTTACTTGTTTTCTGGGATGTTTCTACAATTAGAAATTGCCTGTAGTAGAGTATTCTATTTATCCACTGTCATGAATTTCCTTAGAGCACATTTTGTTTTGTTGTGCAGAGTCACAACAAAATCCTGGCTTCCAAGCTGCCAAAACGAAAACATTGCCTCTGATAAACAATTTTGCCTTACAGTATTCTTTCTACCATCACCCTCCCTCCCCCCATATTTTCATTCACCTTCTCTCCCTCTCTGGCCTTTTTCTAGGCATGCTTGTTTCCTGTCTGTCTTATCGATGGAGGATTTAGATTTGTGTTGTGGGTGTCATGTTCTCATTGCAACCAATTAAGTGTAAAGACAAATTGAAATGGCTACAAGCTACAACCATAGTCAACTTCTTCCAATTTGTTGGCTATTTCCTTTGTATTTAGAATCCCAGGACCTCCAAGGTCCCTTCCAACTCTTCTGTTATTCTGTTAATATTTGTTTGAACAGTGGCTGGTTCAGGAACTGAGTGGGGAACATTGTGAGCGAGCCTAACTTGCTTTGGAAAAGTTCTGATACAATCACAGATTAGTTTTCCTTCCAACATTTTTCTTATATATTTTAAGCCAGTGATCAGAAAGGGAGAAGGGGGTGTTTATTTGTTGTTGTTTTTTCAAAAGTTGCTGTGAAATAGCAAATCTCAGTGGTGGTGTTGGGTTCAATTTTGTTATGTTTATTTTGCATAAGGAGGCTGAGGTCCTTATTTTTCCTTATTTGGGAATAAAGATCTTTGAATTCGAGTGGACTAGATGCATGTAGAAATGTACTGTGTAACTTATTCAAGAATTTTACACAGCAGAAAGCCACATTGATGGCTAGAGAAATGTGGGTATGGGTTAGGGAGGAAGATTGGAAGACTGCTAGTTTTGTGTGGTGGCGTTGTAGTTTAATTCTCTGTAGGGTGGCTGCAGTGTGTAGTAGTAGTAGTAGTAGTAGTAGTAGTAGTAGTAGTAGTAGTAATAATAATAATAATAATAATAGCAATAATAGCCTTTATTGTCATTGTACATCATGTATACAACAAAATTGGTTTAGCCTCTACTGGTGTAGGCTTATTTTAAGAGGAGTGAGACCCACTTCTGAGTGGATACACAAACAAAATATCTTATTAAATTGATGCCCATTTTTATTATGAATAGATATGCAGGGTTCTTCTATACTTTCAATTTTGGCTTCATTAGATCCAGTGATGGGTTTCAAATTTTTTTACTATTGGTTTTGTGGGTGTGGCTTGGTGGGTGTGGCATGGCTTGGTGGCTGTGGCTTGGTGGGCATGGCAGGGGAAGGATATTGTAAAATCTCTATTCCCTCTCCAATCCAGGGGAAGGCTACTGCAAAATCCCCATTTCCTCCCAATCAGCTGGGAGTTGGGAGGCAGAGAATAGATGGGGGCGGGGCCAGTCAGAATTTTTACAACCTGTTCTCTGAACTACTCAACATTTCCTCTACTGGTTCTCCAGAACTGGTCAGAACCTGCTGAAACCCACCTCTGATTAGATCTGGAATGTGGCTTTTGAACTCTTTTCCAAGAGGAGGTCCTCTGCTCCTAGTAAATATAAGGACATAAACATTAAAAAGTTATTATTTTGATTTCTTGTATTAAGGGATTTACATGGAAACAGATTCTTGAGACACTGAATACATGACAGAGAGGGAGGAAGAGCTACTGAGCAAGGCAGATATGTGTATGTTAAAATCTAGGATCAGATCGTGCAATGCATAGATGTGCAATTTGGAGGGGGAAGACCCCAGAGAGCCAAGAATGTCAGTTTCCCCCTTTGCAAAATACAGATTTACCCTTTCAAACTTGTGATTTATAGCACTGCATCAGATATGCCACCAGCCGATGTATTAACTTCACGAAACTGTAGCTGTCCTTTCATTTGTAGGACTCGGTTTGGCATTCTGCAGTGTTTTGCTGATAAATCATAATCTTTTCCCATGGCAGAGTTGAAAGTGAGAGGTGGTCCCAATGAAGAGAAAATAAGACCAAGTTGTTCATCAGATATCCAGATAGGAAATGTCAATGCATAGCGATAAAGCTCCAGAAAGTCACCAATATGATCTGAGATGAACTCTAACAAAATACATTTTTGGCCAGAACTGAGAGAAAGCTCAGAAAAGTCCTTTAGGCAACTATGTTATAAAATAAATCTCAGGAGTGAGACTCCTTTTGTAAACGAATTATCTGTGCCTCTTATTCTTCAACCGTTTCCCAACTTTTTCTGAAAGGCATAGCTGGAAGCCATAAATTTAATATGCACCCAGTGTAAGACAGTCAAGATAAAGGGAATAGTATATATACATATGTTTTTAAAAGCCATAGTTCTTTACAGTATTAATATAATCCATGCTCAAGGAGGATGCTAAGATTTATCTCTGTATGTGTGTATCTATTTTATTTTTTAAATACCTGATGTTTGCTGTACACAAAACTCCAGGAGTTAAGGCATTTTTCACCATAACAGTTCTAGAAACTTTCATGAGCCAAAGCTCCAAAGTTTCAAAGCTTGTCTTCGCCAACTCCAACCAGGCCTAAATGGCTGCAATTTCATTTATTTATTTATTTATTGCACTTTTATACCATCCTTCTCCCGAAGGACTCAGGGCAGTGTACAGCCCATAGTAAAAACAATAGGGACACAAAAGTTAAAAACAATTAAAATGAATTCAATAATTAGGCCATATTGTTAAAACCCCAAAACTAAAATACCCATTAAAACTCATCCTTCCATCAGACCAGCTTGATGAAATAGCAGGGTCTTAAGGGCACAATGGAAGGCACGGAGGTTGGGGATCCTTCGTGTCTCCGGGGGCAGTTTGTTCCATAGGGCAGGAGCCCCCATAGAGAAGGCTCTCCCCCTGAGGGTCACCAGTTGACATAGTTTGACTGATGGCACCCTGAGGAGGCCCTCTCTGTGGGAGTGTACCGGCTGGTGGGAGGCAATCGGTGGCAGAAGGCGGTCTTGTAGTTATCCAGGTCCTAAGCCATGGAGCACTTTAAAGGTGGTGACCAACACCTTTTGATTGGAAAGTGAATATGAAACTTATCCAAACATAAAAATACATGTGAAGAAATAAAATCAACCTTTTTCTCATGAGACTGAGGAAGGAACAAGTCCTGAAATTGTTTAATTCTTCCATATTTTCTTCTCACATTTAACTACTGGCTAGTTCACTTATCTACCACTTTTGCTCATTTCAGTTTCCAATTACTGCATATCCAGGAGATGGTTTTCAAAGGGAACCATTATAAATTCCATGTTCTGCTTTATACTCTATCTTTCCAATTACATTAACACAAAGATATAATTGCTTACCCCTCTTCCAATCCCACCGTACGGCCTGGACTGCATCAAGTTGACACTGCTGGGAATATTCCAAGAGTACATATTCTCACCTGGGTCAATCAAGAGGTGAAGCTCATCCCAACCATTTAGTCAAGCCAAGCAGACATCTATATCAGACACAGCAGTGTAGAAAGATGCTGGAGATGGATGATCATCTAAGTGACAATGGCAAAGATGTCATTCCATACTGCATGAGAGAACACAGTGAAACTCAGTCACCTATTTTTCCCAAGAATATCACATAGATAATAATTAGGTATAAAGTGAAAGGCAATATAGTGAAAGATGGAATGGCCTTCAGGTCACATGCAGTCAGCATTAGTACTGAGGAAGAGCTGAGAATATTTTGGACTATTAAGATATTAAACAGGTAAGCTTACAATGTACATAATTGAAAACCTTCAGTTACCAAAATTCTATGTCAGTGTTTCTCAATATTGGTACCTTTAAGAAGTATGGACTTCACACATGGCTGTGGCATTCTGGGAATCTGGGAATTGTGGGAGTTGAAGTCCATACACCTTAAAACTAGCAAGGCTGAGAAACACAGTTCTATACTATACATGGATAGAGCAATACTCTTCCCTTAGAGAATTTCAATTATATGAAGAAAATTAATGTCATGGCAGGGTTAGCATGGTTAGTATAAGAGACCAAGAACATGTCTCCTTGGCATGTTAAAAATGAAGTTTTCATATAATGAAATCCATTTTTACCAATGAAATGAGCAATGAAGATAGTGACTTCTTTGTGTGTGTCTAAGAATTATGAACAGGCAGTCAGCAGAGTAAGAATGTCCAACTGAAGGACAGTTCCTGTATAAACTGCCCAATGAAGGTTCCCCAATGCTTTCGAGAACCACTGAAAACCCTTAAATCTACTACTACTACTGTCTACTACTAAAAAAGGGATGTGGTGGCCTAGTGGCTAAGATACCGAGCTTGTTGATCGAAAGGTTGGCAGTTCAGCAGTTCAAATCCCTAGTGCCATGTAACCGGGTGAGCTCCTGTTACTTGTCCCAGCTTCTGCCAACCTAGCTGTTCGAAAGCACATTAAAAAATGCAAGTAGAAAAATAGGGACCACCTTTGGTGGGAAGGTAACAGCGTTCCATGCTCCTTTGGCATTTAGTCATGCTGGCCACATGATCACAGAGACGTCTTTGGACAGTGCTGGCTCTTCGGCTTTGAAATGGAGATGAGCACCGCCCACCTACAACTACTAGCACATATGTGTGAGGGGAACTTTTACCTTTACCTTTTTACTACTAAAAAGGGCAGACAGCATTGTCCTTACTTGAGCTGACAAATTGCTGAACCCACACAATGTTTTTAGGAACTGCTGAAGCTGAACATTTTCAATATACAGCTTGTTTTCAGTAATTTTCAGTGACTCCTGGAAGAATTGTACAGCTTTAGCTGTACACGGGCTTGAGAAAGAACAGCGTCATCCACCATTTTTAGTTATAGGTGGTCTATTTGTAAATAAAAGTTCTGACTAAAATAGAAATTTTACTTAAAAAACTTAGGAACAGAACTTGTTCTTAACTCAAGGACTGTCTGATTATGCATTAATCTAAGATAGGACAAGATTATTTGTAAAACAAACTCACACCCCAAAATGGAAAATTAAATACCGGAGAACAGTACCAAGGTCTTGGAATAAACATATTGCTGTAATAAGATTATTAATATAGCTTGCCATGAACCAAATTATTCCAAAAGAACCATGCTTGCACCCATTTTATCAAATGATCTTGTTAGACAGCTACATTTTAATGCTTTTCTGCCTGTAATCTCAGACAGCTGAGACCCTGTTTGGTTTCCTTGGAAATAGCAAACCACATTTCACACCATTCCCGTTTCCTTTGCTAGATTGCTTATGATGCTATTTTTTCTGTTCTGTCTTTGGGGAGTGACTGTTGGATAACCTTTATATCAATCCATTTATTATATTCCAAATAATGCCTCAAGTAAAGCACGAAGATTTATAACCCTTTGAAAAGCATCTGCATTTTTTCCTCAGTTATGTTTAGTCACTGCAACCAACCAACAAACAGGTGAGTGGAGGATGAATGTGAGAATTCAGATTCAGGCATCAAACAAAAACTAAACAGATATAATATCATATTATTTCACATTCCAGAAGTCCAGGAAAATGGAAATTCAGGCTTAAAGCCTTATATATAGTCCTTGTGATTGGTAAACATGTTAAACATGAATTAGGGTGCCATTATATTATTTATACTTAATGTAAAAGAGTATTCATGTAGTAAACAAATGTACATAAAAAACTGTCAAAACAGTTCTTGGGCAAAAACAGGTCATTGCAGACAAACATTATTGCTTTCTTTGAGAAAGTGACTAAATTAGTGAATCAGGAAAATACTGTGGACATAGTTTACTTAGACTTCAATAAGGCACTTGACAAAGTAGACCATACTCTACTTCTTGATAAAATAGAAAATTGTAAGATAGAAAGCATCAGCACCAGATCGATTCATAACTGGCTGACCAACTGCATGCAATGTGTTGCCCCCAATTGAATTACATCCACATGGAGAGAAATATGCAGTGGGGTACCCCAAGGTTCTGTCTAGGCCCAGAACTCTTCAACATCCTTATAACTGATCTAGATGAGGGGATAGAAGGGGAACTCATCAAATTTGCAGATGACAGATATCTGATCTAATGAGAAGGAAACACTAAGGGAACATGATAGCAGTCTTCTAATAATTGATGGGTTGTCATAAAGAAGAAGGAGGTCAATCTATTCTCCAAAGGACCCAAGGGCAAGATAAGAAATAATAGATGGAAGTTTATCAAAGAGAGATCCAACCTAGAACTAAGGAAAAATTTCCTGACAGTGAGAACAATTAATCAGTGGAATGGCTTGTCTCCAGAAGTTGTGGTGCTCTATCAATTAAGTTTTTAAGAAGAAATTGGATAGCCAATTGTTCAGGCTGGTTGGAATAGAAGATCTCCAAGGTCTCTTCCAACTTACTTCTGTATTCTAACTGGGGAACCTACTCTTGCACCAAAAGGGTATTTTCCCACATCCATATTACCATTAATTCTCAAAAATCTATCAAATGAATATGCTATTTTCAAAACATGTTTTTACATTTTTCCCCACTGTTGGCCAAATCAGTTATGATAGTGTGTTGAAAGATAGCTTAAGGCAACCTCTCTTCCATACTTATTAGCAGCATTGGCATTCTCCCCTCAAAGGAAAACCCTTGTTTCTCATTCTTTCCCCCATCTGCCAGCTAGTGGTCAGCTCAGAGGCCAAATATTTCTTCAGTCCCACTTTCCGTTTAAAAAGTCCCCCCAAATACTTTAGTAATCAAATATCGTGTCTCAGCCTGACATCACTGTAGCAGTGGCAATAAACATTACCTATGGTACCATTCAGAAAGATGTAGAAATCCAAAATCTCAGGGTACCTGAGCAATCAATCTTTTGTTGCAAAACATGGTAAGCTGCTAAGCCATTCAGAGTTATTTTATTACAGCACTAAGTGCCTTTCTTCAACTTTAGCCAAATTTATTCTCAAAACAGTTTGGAAGAACGATGTATAGATAAGGTAATAAGTGGAATGCAAATGCATTTGTTTGGTTATTATTGTCTAAATAAATGTAACAGAAACCATTTAGGAGCAGCTTGCTTGTAGAAAGCATGCAAGAGCTCTTTTTAGTTTGAGTCATTATTTTAATTAACTCATTTGTCCTTCAGAACCAACTCAAAAATACCTGACGTGTCCCATGACCGCTTGTGTATTAATGATCAAAGACAGAACTCAAGAGATGCACTTAACCCAATAGCCACATGGTTCTTATATTGATACAATATAATGCACACATCCTAATCTACCTAGTCTACTGATATCCACTCATATTTTTGGATAATTTAAAAACAATAACAAGCTTTCCAAAATTTTAGACCCTTAAGACAATAAACATGCCGGATGCTGCCAGGAGATGGTGTCAATGTTTACACATTAGGTAAGAAAAAAAAAAATTAAAGGTCACTTTTCAGTAGCAATATGGATGATCTTTAATAATGACACTTGATTCCAGTTAATAGTCCAAAGTGTAAGTCCAAATACTTCACATCAAACTAGACAGCATCCTTTGTAAGGCACTTTATGGAACAGGTTTAACCCATGTTAATTCAGTTCAAATGAACTGTGTTTTTTTAAAGAAAGAAAAATCAACTAGGAATATATATTATGTTCATATATATAAAACACATATATTGCCTCTCCCCGTCCTGAGGAAAATGAGCCCCTAACTGCGGCTGCGCCGCCCGGCATATTCTGGCAATGTGACCCCTGTGGCCGCAGTGGCGGCACTCTGCATCTTTGAATCTGCAACTGTCTCACGGGTGATTTCCCCCACAGCTGAAACATTCAGTCATCCCGCCCCCCTCACAAGTTCTGGGCCAGAAACTATTCTTTGACTCCTGTAGGCGGATACATTCGCTTCTCTGTCAGAATCAGACAGGTCCCCTCCAGTCGTCTCATTCACAGATGTTGCGTCTCTTCCTGATTTAGGTGGGCTCTGTCCACGGGGCAACTCGGCTAATGACAATGCAGCCAACTCCACTGCACATGTCTCATCCAAGGCCATTTGAAAGGTTAGATCGTGATTTGCAATCAATCGTCTTTTGAGGCTCTGGTCCCTCACCCCACTGATGAGCCTGTTGGGAAGGTAGTCCTCTAAATTTATGAATTCACAATTGCATGCTGCCCTCCTCAGAGCCGCGACATACTGATTTATATTCTCCTCTGGGCCCTGATATTGGTGGTAAAAATGCTGGTGGCAGGCTATTCTGGAGGGGGCTGATGTGTAGTGCCTTTTAAGCTTTTTCATAAAGTCCTCCCACATCCCTGAATGTATAGATTGTGGGGCCATTAATATCATTACTGATGTTGAACATCTCCATACCACAGAAACTCAGGAAATACGCACGTTTGCGCTCAGCTGTTAGATTTGTGTAATCATTAGCCATCAAAAAACACTCAAAACGTGCCACATAAGCTTCCCACGTTTCGGTACTTGGATTGAAGGGAGGGAAAGTCTGTGTAGACACCATTACCGCCGCTTCAGTGCTTAGCTGGCTATGACTGCCTTCTGTGTCTTCATTCACTCAGGTTCGGTGGAGCTGAACCCATCCTCATCGCCAGTGGTTAATACCAGCTGGATTGGAATGACGGACGGACACGCTGAGAGTCTGAGGTAACCAACCATTTAATCTGAACAACTGAGAGCCCGAACTTAGAGCTGACTCAGAAACACCGCGCGTGTGAACTCTGCCTGACAGCTCTTATATACCGGCTGTCAGACGTCTATCCAATCATCGAATGGAATGTTACTTGTTCCCCCAACAGGGGGCTTCACCCACTGAGCAGGCTCAATACATTGCAATTTTGCCCCCTCCTATTGTCTCTTATTATAGTCTGGTTGTGTAGTGGTTAAAGTGCTGGCCTAGACCCCAGGAAACTGATTTCTAGTCCCATCTTAGCCATGAAAGCTGGCTGGGTGACCTTGGGCCAGTCAATCTCTGTCTTAGCCCAATTCACCTCACAGGGTTGTTGTTGTGGGGAAAGAGGAAGAGAGAGGGATATTGGGTAGATTAGCTGCCTTGATTTATTTATTTGTTTATTTATTTATAAAGTAATTAAGTACAATATTATTATTATATAGCAATAATACCCAATCTTATG
This sequence comes from Masticophis lateralis, assembly GCA_030761175.1. Taxonomy (NCBI): domain Eukaryota; kingdom Metazoa; phylum Chordata; class Lepidosauria; order Squamata; family Colubridae; genus Masticophis; species Masticophis lateralis. The sequence goes on along the minus strand of JAUDYJ010000001.1, from coordinate 192,607,066 downwards.
TTGATTAGAATTAAACAGAGTTTTGGGAACAGAAAGAGATAATTGCATGCTAAAACATAACTAAATTTTTAGAAACCTTGTACAAATATGGTATGTCATTTTTTTTCCACTGAAAAAAGGCTTCTTCGTTAACAAACCTTCACAAAAGTCAGATAAGGCCATAACAGAAAATGAAACATTGCCCTTAGCCAGCCCACTTAATAAGAACTAGAGTATGAGCTTACATTTTCTATTTTATATATTTATGCTTTTTTAATACGAAATTGGAAATATCAGTCTGCTGTTCTGAATCTATCTATCATCTATCTATCTATCTATCTATCTATCTATCTATCTATCTATCTATCTATCTATCTATCTATCATCGTCTGTCTGTCTATCTATCATCATCATCTGCAGCAGCATCTATCAATTGTCTGTCTGTCTCTCTATTATCTATCATGGGCTTATTATAAATAGAGACAAATAATATTACTACTAAATTATTAGTATTCCACTTGAAAATACCAGAGCTATTAACTAATCGATTCATCCCTTTCTAAGCATGGGAGTTTTGTATGTGATGTCTTTACTGACTCAAATCTGCATCCAGCTGAAATGTTTTTTTTAAACAACACAAACATGGGTATTTAAATATTTATGTTTGAACATTATCATATTTTATCTACTGAAGGTTACCTTGCCCTAAACACCCATTTTTGCTTGGATTCTTATTTTGAGTTGCTGACCAAGAATATTCATGCTGAAATTTCACATCAAACAACTTCTCAAGCAACTAACAATAACATAAGGCTCTATTTCATGTATATCTCTGTGCAGTATATCATAGGAGATTAATAGTAGAATTTCATTACCTATAGATCAATTTTAATTCCAGACTATAGAATGGCATTTTGGACAATTCTTGACTTACTCATAAAGCCTATGTATTATAATTTTCTGTGGCAGTCCTGCCCTTTGGAACACTCTTCCCCTTGAAGTTTGGTTAACTTCTAACCTCTTAGCCTTGTGGAAAGTACTGAAGAACTGCTTGTCCCCCAAGTACTAAGATAGAGTAATGTCAGAAGCTAGATTTAATGCCAGGTTTTCTTATTAATGTTTATGGTTTTAATAAGGTTTTTATGTTATTTTAATCCTTGATTGGGAATTGCCCAGAGTTTGGTATAAGGTAGGTGGTAATATAAATGTTTTAAGTAAATAAAATAAATAGAATTTGGAAGTGAACAGGATCTGATCATTGAGATTTGGAATATCTGCAGGTCAAGGTCCATCTCCAGCTACATAAGTTACTACTGTAGTTTGCAGTAATTCTGGACTGATAGTATGGTCAGAGTTACAGGCTTTTTCTTTTCTTCTACCTATAATCTATTGTGCTATAAAATACACATCCAAAATATATTCCTACTTAGAACATCAGGAGCTAAATATTAGGTTGATTCCTCTGTTCTGATGACTCTTTAGATATGTTTAGCTTTGAGATCTCATCTCCCAAAATTGCTTGTTAACATCATAGCAATATGTGAAGAAGTAGATGAGCTCCTTATGTGAACCAGATAAAAGACAAGAGAATATTTCATCAGGAGGACAAACAACTTCATTTGCAACAGTCACAGCTTTTAAGATTAATTACAGGAAACAAATGCCTCTGACAGTGGAAATTAATCAAAACAACAAATGGGTTTTATATAAAGGGTGGGGGTGGGGGAGAGGAGAGGTTTTAAAAAGAAAAGGAGCATCAGAATTTTGAGATGGATGAAGTCCAATAATGGACAATTTTCTAGAATGTTTCAGCTGTGGTATTTCACTGAGGTGTAAGATATAGTTTGCAAGCATTACTATTTTCTGAAACAGCTTTGGAAACCATGGCTAGATGTTCTGGAGCTGAAGTGAAACTGTGCCTAGAAAAATGTCAGATTTCTCAATTTAGCTCAGGAGTGTCAAACTTGCATCGTCATGTCATTGTCATGTGATGTATCATGACTCCCCCCCTCTTCGCTAAAATGGGGATGGGCATAGCTACGGGGTGAAATCCAGCCAGTTCTATCCAGCTCGGGTGAACTGGTAGCGGTGGCTGCAGGAAGTTCTGCCCACCTGCATTGACATCATGACATCACTTTTTTTGCGACATTTTAAGCCTGCGCAGACCGGAGGTGGGCTTCAGCAGGTTCTGACCAGTTCTGGAGAACCAGTAGCAGAAATTTTGAGTAGTTTGGAGAACCGGTAAATACCACCTCTGACTGCCCCTGCCCCCATCTATTCTCTGCCTCCCGAGTCCCAGCTGATTGGGAGGAAATGGGGATTTTGCAGTAACCTTCCCCTGGATTGGGGAGGGAATGGAGATTTTACAGTATCCTTCCCTTGGAGTTGGGTGGGAATGGAGATTTTACAGTATCCTTCCCCTGCCATGCCCACCAAGCCACAACCACAGAACTGGTAGTAAAAAAAATTGAAACCCACCACTGGCACAGACAGCACAAGCGAGCACAGTGAGTGCGGTGCACGCACATTGGCAAACTGGTAAAGAAGGTAAGTAAATTTCACCCCTGCATGGCTAGTGTGTGACGAATCCAGCCCAGGGGCCATAAGTTTGACACCCCCGATCTAGCTAGTCAAATCTCTCAGCCCAGCTAATTAGCTCTCTTCGCATATAGAGAGTGCAGGATACCTGTGATATATGCTTCAATTACAATGAATTCAATTAATGATATCAGAGAAATCATCAGATTAAAATTCTCACCTCCCAGAGAAATCTAATGACTTTAGCTTTCATTGTCTGTTTAAAGGGCAGTTCTATTATTTCATTGAAAGGATACATTGGTGATTTGGTGTACAAGTATTACTTGGTCCTGAAACACACAGCTATATTACTGTGACTCTGGGGCAGGGGTCAGCAACCTGTAGCTCTGGAGTGACATGTGACTCTTTTATCCCTCTGCTGCGGCTCCCTGTCGCTGCCACAATTTTGAGAGGAGCTTCTGGTTATGGGAAGGAAAAGAACGGTGCACCAAGATGAGAATCTATGGCAAGGGGCAGGTTTTCCGGTCAGCTCCACAATTGATAGGGCTTTCAGTTAGGACAGGTAGAGGAAAAAGGACACCGCGCTGGGAGGAGACTTTATAATGGGGGAACTGGACTTCCAGTTGGCTCCAAAATTGAATGGGGGGGGGGGGCTTCTGGTTAGAATCTTTGTGGCTCTTTGAGTGTTTAAGGTTGCCAACCCATGCTCTGGGGACAGCACAAGATCAGTACAATTTGTTTCAAAAAGCATCTCTTACATCTGCCATGTGCAAAGGGAAGTATAAAGGACCAATCCTTTACATGCTTATTTCTGGCTTCTGTTGGAAACTATTTGAGCTACATCCAGATAGTCATGAAGTACAGTACTATAATCTATTAACTGATGCATCTCTGACTTGAAGAATAAATCTGTTAGAAATGTCCTATATTTTAATACTGGAAACCTTTTCCTCTGTTAATAGCAGTATTCCTTGGGAGATAACTGCTAAGAGCTACATTCCATCACAAGGATTATTCACTCCATATCTCACCAGGGGGCATTAACGGTTTGTCATTTCCTTAATTAAATTTATTTTATGATACAAGCTAATGATCTCTCTCTTTTTCCTTTTCTCGTCATTCTGGATTTAAAAGTTCTTCTGAACATAATTAGAAATTCTGAAACAGTGCAAGGGATTGAAGTAAATGAGCAAACACAGTCAGGTGTGTTTGTATCAAGCTGTGAATTTGTCACAAAATGACAAAGCATGCATAGCAATGTCACGAGGCAAGATCCTCCTCTACATACTTGTATGTGAAACTGCAACACCAGTATGAAAGGGCTGGATGTGCATTGCAATATCACAAAACACAATGCATCATTTCCGTACCCCTCTGCAAACAGCCATGGATAAAACACAAGATTTCATTTTATGCAGATGAAAAGGTATATTTTATAGGTAACCAGGGTACCTATTCCTAACCTCTTAGGTGAAACCCTTCAAATGAGTCATCATCATCCCATACATGGCAGTGATTTCAAAGACACTTACAGTTGTTTCTTCCTCACTTCATCTTTGTAGAGAGTAAGGATCTTGAGAGAGATAGCAAGCTTCATTGCCTATGCAAAAGTGGCTAAAGCATTTTTTTTAAAGTCCAGATAATATTCAGAAATGCCAGAGATATTTCCCTAATTTATTGAAATATATGAAGAAGGAGGTACAACGCAGACTTGAGAGAGTCTATTGTTATAACCTATCAAAACCAAGAACTGATTTCTTGGTCTAACTTAACAAGTGGGAGTAGCAATCTCTTTAGTCCCTTCATAATATCTGTTTCCTCTTCCTGTCTTACTTTCAGATTCATAGTGGACCTTTTTTTCTCCCCTTTAGCATTCAACTGCATGGAGTTTGACAGACAGACAGACAGACAGACAGACAGACACACACAGGTCCCCTGGAATAGAGAAGAAATGGATAAGAAGAGGAAAAGGAAGAATGTTTCATCAACAACTGCAGGGAAGCAGCCAGGTCTTCCCAAGGACCCATCACCATTTCTTACCCAGTGACAGAATCCATCTGAGAAAAGAAAAAGAAGAATGCCATTGTTGCTATTAAAGTGATAGCTGACTTGGGAACAGCAATGGAGGAGAAGGTTAGATAGCTGCATCACCAAGGCCAGTTCCACTCTCTTTCTTTCCATTCTGCTCTTCTATAATGGCTCCTATTGTAAATTGAGGAAGGGGAAATTTAGGCCCTCCGGTCTTCTGCAGATCCCTGCTCTGCCTATACCATTTGTATACTGCTATCACAATCTAATGTAATTAAATTAGTAGTCTGCTTGGTTATGCTACAAATTGGAGTAGGTGCCATTGGATCATGGAGTCATTGTGGAAGATAGAGGGATTGTGTTGTGCCACAGGTTGGCTTCTAATTTCTTTGTTTATCTTGATATAAAAATGGAAGCATATTTCAGTTGGTAAATTTGAACTTATCTCTTATTTGGATACAAATGAAAGATGATGGTCTTGAGTATTGCACAGAGATGACTGTGATGAAGATGAATTTAACATCAAAGTTGATTTACATTTTGAAAGGTCTTTCTCTTTTTTTTAACCAGAGAATTTTAAATGAATTTATATGATGGTGAATAATTTCTTCAGCTGGGCGTTCTGCATATGTTTTGCTGCATATATTACAAATGCCTGTTGGGAAAGGTGGATTTAATTTTTCACACATTCAACTTTATTACATTTCTTTTCCTTTCAGTCACTGGCTGGAATTTCAACATTCAGCTCCTCTTTAGACTCAACTTGAGAATTATTCTTTGACTATTCCAAACTCCTAGCAGGTTTTAGAACCTTTCTTTGTGCAGGGATCAGTTTGAATGCTTAGTGTCAATACTGCAAACTTTATACGGGGGAAAATATATTGAGGTAGAAATAGAATTTTCATTCATTCTAAGCTTACATTATGGAGTACGCAATTCCGTATTTAATTTTTTAGTAAAGGTAAAACAACTTTATCTCAAAATGCTTTTGGGCACCTCAAACACTGTTATTAACTGTTGCACTGCCATTGCAATTTCTGAAATTCCACAGGGATTAGAAATTTTAGAGGAATCAACGTTCCTAAGATATTCAAGTATAGGAAATTGATCAAATTGATATTATGTCTGTAATCTTTGGAATAATAAACTTGAACATGATCTCTTCTAGTAAACTGGTGGACCTTTGCTCTAAAGAATGTGACATTTCTTAGTAATAACTTTGGGCAAGGACTTTACTGATAATTTTTCCCTAATGATTCTTAGTTTGTGAAGATACAATGTAAACATAATGGATAAAATGTTCTTATTGAAATATTTTACAGAGCCATGCAAAAGATTCATACAATCATAGCTGAGTTTGTTCACGTTAAGTTGATGGTTATAAAAAATATAAAAAACCATTTAGCTTGAATTCTAGTCTGTAGCATTAGAATTTCAAGATTGGACTTGCATAGTGTTTTCAAGACTAGTTAAGATGGTAATTTCTTCATTCTGTCATATTACCAGTTTCTAAGTCTCTTGAATAATCTTCATTAATTAATTAGAATGGGTTCTATTTGGGCAATTTGTGTGCTATGGTAGATTCTGAGAATGAAGGATGCTGCCAAATTCCTTTCAGACTGAAATGTGCAAGTGAATCAATTAGTTATTTCTAATTGTCTCCCCACCAGAACAGAACTGAGTAGCCATTTCAGAAATAGAATCAGTATATGTTTCCTGGATACTGCTAATGAAATATGAATTTCTGTACAAGTATAGATTTAACTTCTGAACCATGGATACGCACGGAATATGTGAATCAGATTCTTGATGCTCTATATCCAGAATGACAAACATTTTAAAGTTGGTGGGTATATATAAATCATCATATGCAACATATTAACTTCCACCCTTCTTTCTTTACAGGGATCAAGAAAACAAATACATCAAATCATAGAGAGTGTGAATGAATGAATGAATGAATGAATGAGGGAGGGAGGGAGGGAGGGAGAGGGAGAGGGAGAGGGAGAGGGAGAGGGAGAGGGAGAGAGAGAGAGAGAGAGAGAGAGAGAGAGAGAGAGAGAGAGAGAGAGAGAGAGACTGTGTATAGTCTGTCTGGCAGGTTGGGCATTCTGCAAGTTCTATCAGGCAAGAAATGTCAACTGGTGGGAATCAGGAGATGTACTTCAGCCCCTGTCTTCTGGAATATTCTCCCCTCAGGATGACTCTGACCCTACTGGCCTTTCATAAGACCATGAAGATTTGGTTATGTGCCCAAGCCCGGTGCTTGAGTGCTTTATTGGCCCCATTTCCAGGCTGTATTAACATCCATAGTAACTGTTTTACTTAGTGCCATATATATTTATTTTGTAATTTTGTTTTGTTTTTATTGTTTTTATGTTTTATGATGTGCATCACCTGGAATTACTTACTGAGATGGGTTGCTATAGAAATCAAGTAAATAATAAATAAAATAAAATAAAATAAAATAAAATAAAATAATAAAATAAAATAAAATAAAATAAAATAAAATAAAATAAAATAAAATAAAATAAAATAAAATAAAATAAAATAAAATGTATCTATCTTTAAACACAACTCCTGCAACATGCAAATAGATACAAAGTTCACACATATATTTTCTGGTACATAAACAAAAGAAACTTTGGACTAACAACCTCTAAAATACTTCTAGAATGGAGCAAAGAAAGTCCACCTATAGTTAGAGAGGAGCATTCCACAGATTTTTTTTTTTATTAGTGTAGGATTGTTTTATGATCTGGAAAAACAAAGGCAGAGAACCGAAATACTTTGATGGGATGACAATGATCACTCAGAAGTGTCAATTTAGACTTTGATCAATAGGCTTTTCAGGAACAATCTATTGATCTTTCAAATCAAGTGATGGATCAATAGAATTTCCCATTTCATCCCCCATGCCAAATAGAGGGTGAAAGAATGACAGGATAAAGAAGAAAATTTGCAATCTATTTCAAAAATCAAAGCATACATTCTATTTTTTTTCCCTAGCTGTTCCTCTGCATTTTGCAAAAATCTTCCAGGATTTAGGTATTGAGACTATTTCTAATCTCTTTTATGTCCATTGTTCTGAAAAGGAAAGATAACTGTGGAGTTTTAATGGATCTGCACAAAACCACCTAAAGTGACAAGTTTTACAGTCTCTAATTAAAACGAACATTTAAAGGTTTATAATGCCACAAAATGTCAGCTCGACTATTGCTTTGTTGCTTTCTTCCGTATGCAAATTTTGTTTCAGTGCCATAGAAATAGAGGAAAAAAACAGCATGCTCAGAGATTGGATAGTGACTATTATATTTTGTAAAGCAAATTTATTTTCATTTTTTATTCTTGACATACAACAGTCAATAAAGTTCTGTATGTGTAGGTATATTTACTTATATACATCCTTGCTGATAGTTTAATCAGTCTTCATGTATTAACTACAGCATGAAGATGCCCCACTCACTATTTTTAAAAGATGTATTGTCATGACAGCTTGTCTATCAATTCCCCAGCTTCCTACAGACCCAGGATTTGAATTTAGCAAACCCATTTTAGAAACTTCTCCTGGCATTGGTTTTGCTGCATGAAAATCTTCATTGCCTTCTAAATGTTGGTGATGTCATAGGAGAGGCTGGTGCAGAGTGGATCCTCCCCACTGAGTCTTTCCTTCCATGGGCCATCTGGGATGGACTCCTGGAATATTCCTCCATCTTGCCTATGTGGCATTTTGAAAGCATGCATTTACTGGTATTTTGAAAGAATGCTAGACCAATCTTGCTTTTACACATTTAAAGAGTGGTGCTCCAGGAGATTTAAACCAGCCAGGTTCTACCAGCTCTGTTACTGGATCTATATTCTATTATGGTAACTGGAGGGTGGAGGGAGAATTGCCACTTTTGTTCACTATTTTTATTAAATGTTGTTTGCTTGGGTGGGAGGTTGAGTCATTTGCCTACTTTTGAGTGTTGTGTTGGCTACATTCAGGAGTTGCTGGTCATGGCTACTTGCTGAATAACACAATACTTCCCGTGGTTCAGGGAGTGTGATTAGCACTTGCCAATCATCTTTCCTGAACCTCACTGACATATCATGGCTAAAGAGGGTGAAGGCAAGAGAACTGCTTTTATGCTTTAATCTAATGTACTGCATAGGCAACCTGCCAGCCAAGCATTTTTAGGGGTTTTTTTGGTGACATCTATATTATTCTTCCAAAAATAAGGGTTTTGATTAGTTATAGTCTGACTGATGGTCAAGGCACAGAAGTGAGGTATTGGTGGAATTCTTCAATTGCTCCTTTCAGTCTCACATCTATGCCCATCAATCAGGCATTCCTTTTTGAATGCTGAAGAATGTTATAACTTGGCTAATAGACTGGACATTAGGAGAGCATTCCTGATGTGCCTAGAAATCAACTCCTGCTTCAGTCCATGTCCTATCCCAAGTGCATCCTGTCAGCTGGTTGCTGCTCTTTCTGAAGAATGCTGGACATGTAACATGAAACAATCTTAGTCACATGTTGTACCTGCAGAATATCTATACCAGATGTCCTGCCACTTAATTATGGGAAAAGTGTGGGAAAGATGACAAAACCTTATTTCCTAGGCATCTGTTCAAAGTCACTCCACTTTAATGTACCTTTCCATACATTAAAGAGAGTCCCATACCTTAAGGAGGTCATGATGCTTAGTAGGGTTATGGACTCTTCTGATTTTGAGGTTGTAGAGGAGAACCTAGTAGACTCTTAGGAAGTGAAGAGCTGAAAGGATTCTTTCAGCCACCATGAAAGAAGAAGGCTGCTAATTCAGAAAGCAAAGAACCAGAGCTTGATCTTCGGAGAACACTAAGACCTAAATCACATCACATGCTAAATAAAACCATGCAACGGAGATTAGCACAACCTTTCAAGAGGAGGGAGTACTAACTGCTTCTAATTAGACAAAAGCAGCAAATTTAGCTATATAAGAATAAGTTCCTCACTTATTGTGACTGGATCTTTGATTTTAGGATTGGCTTTTGTTGTGGAAATATCTCACTCTGGACCTCTATTACAAAGCATTATTTCCTTTAGTTTGGGTTTGAGATAGACACACTATCAAATCTTATTCTAATTCTGGGATAGGCAGATTGACACCCTAAATGACACACTGTCACTAATCTTTTTCTCCATGGTGGCAGAGGTCGAAACCAACATGCTGCACTAACTGCTTTATTGACTTTGTTGTAATGTACATTAGGGTTTTAATAGCAGAGGTGGTATTCAGAAGGTTCTGACCAGTTCTGGAGAACCGGTAAATACCACCTCTGACTGGCCCCATCCCCATTTATTCTCTGCCTCCTGAGTCCCAGCTGATCAGGAGAAAATGGGGATTTTGCAGTAACCTTCCTCTGGAGTGGGGTGGGAATGGAGATTTTACAGTATCCTTCCCCTGCCATGCCCACCAAGCCATGCCACACCCACCAAGCCACACCCACAGAACCGGTAGTAAAAAATGTTGAATCCCACCACTGGTTAATAGCCACATTCTTCCATTCTTCCATTCTTATGACAAAGAGGAGACAGAAAAGACAGAACAAAAGGAGCTACTCCTCTTGAAATCCTGCAAAAATTTAAGTCAGGTCAGGGCTCATGTCTAACAATGAAGATGAAGATACAATTGAGACAATCCCAACATCAATTTCTTATTTCTACAACATGAAACAAGAAGTTTAAGGATGGTTGTAAGAGGGGGAGAAAAATGAATATGTTTTACTGTTTTCATCGCTTTGCTTCATGAAAATACTTACAGATTGTTTAATAAAAGCAAAAGGTACCATTCAGTTCAATACATTTTAATGTGATTTATGCTCTTATCAAAGTGTAATTGCCCAGCCAGCAAGGAAGACAAATAAAGAAACAAGTTATGTAAGTTGGTGCTGAAAGGTTTGTAATCATTATACAACAACTAAGCCAAAAATCCCCAAAAAGTTCCAGATACCCCCAGTCTTTGCTTGATAAAACTCTAATTGATAGTACTGTTGTTTCTGGCAACTGTTCTAACTTGTATATTTATGGCACTATTTGAACAAAAGAACATTGTTTCAGTGTCACGCTTCCTTCTAGGAGCAATTTATGAACCCAGCAAATGGAAGTTGCTTTGTTCAGTCTAATAATCAGAAATGAATAAAATGGCAGAATTAAACCTGTTTAGCAATTTAAGCAGTAAATATAACTTTAATGTATAGTCATATAGTAGTACAATATCATCCAACTATCAATACATATGCTGAGATAAATTTCAGATAAGGTATCAGATTCATTTTTTAATTATTTTATCTTACTCAACATTGTTGTTTCATTCATATTTTTAGGTGACCTGATCTCTAATTTTATAATTATTTGTGCATCCTGGGCCCTGTATGGATGAGAATGCACTTCTGAAATTCACATTACTGATTTTTAAGTTTGCTCACCAACATATTCACCATTGTGCATTTTTTTGAATATACATTTTAGGAAACATATTTGCATGCTAAGACTTTATTTTATTTACTTCAGATTTACATTTTTTCCTGTTTCACATTCTGTTAATTATTTAAGTATATGATATCATGGTTGGACAACCAGTTTAATTTAGGATTTATGGAAGTATTTTATTACATTTGGAATATTTATCAATACTCTTTAAGACTTAGAAGGTGATCTGTGTTTGTGTATATGTAAGTATGTGTGTGTGTATGTGTGTAGTGTGTGTCTTTGTGTGTGCATATGTGTATATGTCTGTCTACCTCTCTTTCTCCCTCTTTATATCTAGCATCTATATCTGTCTGTCTGTCTGTCTCTCTCTCTCTCTCTCTCATCTATTTATCTATACCAGGGGTGTCAAACTCATGGCCCGTGGGCCAGATGCATCACACACTGGCCATGGCCACCTCCGGTTTAGTGAAGGGGGAAAAAGTTGCAATACATCATGTGATGACAACATGTCATTGCGACTTTGACATTCCTGATGTATACTGTATAGCTATCTATCTATCTGTCTCTCTGTCTGTCTATCTATCCATCTATCCATCCATCTATCAATCAATCTATCTATCATCATCTCTTTCTCTCTCTCTCTGCCCTCCCCACCCTTTCATCTACCTATGTATTAGTGGTGGGCTGCTACTGGTTCGCCTCAGTTCAGGCGAACCGGTAGCAGCAGTGGTAGGCTCCGCCCACCTGCCCAGATGTCATCAAATAGATCTGTGCATGTGCAGAAGCTTCTGTGCATGCACAGAAGTGGTGCATGCAAGCAAACCGGTAGCAAAGGTAAGTGAAACCCACCACTGCTATGTATCATATATCTATTAAGATTCAGCCAATTTCCCTTATTAGCTAACCAGATATTTTCCGAAAGTCCAGCCAAGGGCTTAACAGAAAAACGTCTCTCGTTTATTCTTATTATCAGTAACTACTCTGAACATACAGTCTTTGCCATTAGCTATTGTATTAAATCTGTTCAGCAGTTACTTTGGTAAAAATCATAACTTGACAGGAATGAAACAATAGAAATCTAAGATGGCCAAACTTAAGCTACAATCTTCTTTCACTAAGGCTATAGCCTTAGGTTATCATTTTGCTCTATAAAATCTATCACCTCAAGGGGAAGCTATTACAAGTTTCTACAAAATTTTTCAAGTCCTATAATCCAATATTGTTGAAATGGACTTTTCTGCAATATCCTTCTATGAGGAATGATATTCTGTTTACACAAAGTTTTACAGAAACTTATAGAATGAATGCAAAAGAATAGAGAGCTACAAATCAAGTACTTGATGGATCTTCTACAAATCATATCCTGGACAGGCTTCCTCTGACCCATAGAACAATTTCCAACCCTGGAAACACTTGGCAAGGGGGGATCGATGAAAGATTTCTAAAGACTCCATGTAACATGGTTTGTAAATGATGTAGGATAGAGCTTTATTTGAAATGTTGCAATATTTTCTCCACTAACATGTTCACTAGAACTTAAAAGAAAAAAAGTTGCTTGAAAAGAATCTGATGCTAACTGCCAAGAGCATAGTTTTGTGCTTGTAAATTGGAATTAAAGAGAGGAAGAAAAGAAAATGTATTTAACAACAACAACAATAATAACAACTTTATTGTCATTGTACGTGTATACACAGTATACCCATACAACGAAATTCACTTAACACTCAAAGTCCAGGTCCAACACACATAACAATCCTCAATCACACTCCCACTCACCACAAATTCCCCATCCCTAAACCACACAACAGACCAAGTAATGCTGTCCAACAGCTCACTGATGGTGGCCCTTTAGTTCATTGTTGAGTGCAGTTATAGCTCTGGAATCAAAATTATTCAGAAAATGTGTAGTCTGAGTTTTAATTGTTCAATGTCTTCTTCTCTAGCGGTGTCTCAACACTAGCTGCCTGGTACAAAGTTCCTATCTCTGATTCATTTAGTGTACCTCCAAAACTGGCTATGCTATTAAAAAAAAAATCGACAAATTTCAAATTTTGCAATAGATGATGGTTGTGGCCAATGCTTTGCTCAACCCACCTGAGGTTTGCTCTTTGCAGAGCAGCAGTTAATGTAATAAAGTTATCTCATTAAAAAATAAGAAAGCAAAATCGTATCATTTGTTGGCACTATCTACACCTCTATGCTGCAAAGTTTTTCTCAAAAGTTACACCTGCAGAGAATAGGCATTCTCCAAGATTTACAGATGCAAACCTGGGAAATTGGAAGAGTATTGCAACAACATCCAGCCCCCTATACCTGGATATCCTGAAACAGGGATGAGATGGGGAGAAACAGGCTCAGACTCAACTCCTCCAAGACTGAGTGGCTGTGGTTCCCGGTGTCCTGGTATAGCCAGCTGATCCCATTGCTGAATATTGGGGGTGAGACCTTGGCCCCCACAGAGAGGGCCCACAACTTGGGTGTCCTCCTGGATGCGTGGCTGTTGCTAGAAGAGCATGTGATGGCTGTGGCCAGGGGGGCTTTTTATCAGGTTCGTCTGATTCACCATTTGTGCCCCTTTCTGGATCGGGGCTCCTTGTGCATGGTCACTCATGCCCTCTTCACTTCCCGCCTGGACATGGGGCTCCCTTTGAAGAGAACTCGGAGGCTCCAACTGGTCCAGAATGTGGCCGGGTGGGTGATTATGGAGCAACTCGGTGCACCCATGTAATACCCTTCCTGCGTGAGCTGCACTGGCTTCTGATGGTCTTCTGGGTGCGATTCAAGGTGCTGGTGACCATCTTTAAAGCCCTCCATGGCTTAGGACCTGGGTACTTACGAGACCGCCTTCTGCTACTGATAGCTTCCCACCGGCCAATACGCTCCCACAGAGAGGGACTACCCAGGGTGCTGTCGGCCAAACAATGTTGACTGGCGGCCCCCAGGGGGAGAGCCTTCTCTGTCGGGGCACCTGCCCTCTGGATCGAATTGTCCCCAGAGATATGGATGATCCCTGACCTACGCACCTTTAGCCGTGCCCTCAAGACGCTATTATTCCAACAAGGTGGGCTGGCCTAAGCAGGAATTCTAATTGGGGTTTACTTTTAATGATTAGGGCCAAATTGTTTAATATGTTTTTAAAACTGCTTTTAAATTTTGTATTTGGGTTTGTTTTACTGTTGGCTGTGCACCGCCCTGAGTCCTCTGGGAGAAGGGCAGTATAAAAATTAAATAAATAAATAAGTAATAAACTCCCTAAAGAAAAATAAACATGAAAGAGTTTCTATGACTATGGAGTCTGCTGATGTCCATTATTGTTGATTAAAAAAAAAAACCACAGAAAGTATTCTGCATTTGGTTAGCCAGTACAACACTGAATGCTGAATTAGAAGGAAAATGTATTTGGGAAAGTTTAATGCTAACCCAAATACGTATGTTATCAATGGTTCAGGGGTGGGTTCTACTTATCTTTACTACCAGTTCGCAAAGGGGCCGCACGCATGTGCAGAAGGTTCCTGATGATGTTGGGGTCAGTGGGCGGAGCCTCCCACCAGTTTTACTATCGGTTCTATAGAACCGATCTGAACCGGGGGCAACCCACCACTGCAGTGGCTGCATTTTAAAAGAATATTAGAGAAAATTTGCTAACAAAACAGAACACTTATTTATTTATTTATTTATTTATATGATTTGTGCTATTATAGAGCTACCTTATTTTGGTTTACAACTCAGAGCACACATTCTATTTAAAACAGCACATATTGTGGACAGACAACATTTTATTACATTTGACATGTTTTATTGCATTTTTTTTCTCTTAAACAATTTACAAATAATTTATTATTTACATTTTTATAAAGATATTACAAATTTAAAGAAAAAAAGGAAAGAAGGTAAAGAAAAGTGAAGTAAATTAAAAAATGAAAGATAAAAAGGCAATAAGAAAAAGAAAAGAAAAGATATAAAGAAGTGGCTTCCGATCTTTACAGAAGTTATAAATGCATTTATATGTTATCCTTTCTTTATCAGTCCCATAAACCACTGTGTTCATTTTTTTTCTGTTTTCAGCAAAAAGTCCAAAAAGGATTTTCAATCATTAACAAATATAGCTATTGCCTTTTTCCTAATCAAACAAGTTAATTTTGCCATCTCTGCAAATTTTGTCCTCTTCACCAATCATTGTTTTATAGGGATTTTCCATCTCTTGGCATATAATAATCTGACTGCAGTTATCATGACTTTTTTTAAAAAAATCTTCCATAATTTTATAGTTGTCTATTAGTCACAGCAAGAATAGCAATAGCACTTAGACTTGTATACCACTTCACAGTGCTTTACAGCCCCCTCTAAGCAGTTTACAGAGTCAGTATATTGCCCCCCAACAATCTGCATCCTCATTTTACTCACCTTGGAAGGATGGAAGGCTGAGTCAACCTTGTTCTGTTTGCATTTTTTTTCTTAAATAATTAGCAGATCAATTCACAGAATGGAAAACTGTGGATATGTGATATTATCCACATCCTTATTGGGTGTCAGTCAACTTGTCTAGTTTAAGATATACAATATCAAATGTCACCTGCTTCTTAGCCATGGGCTTCACCAAGGATCCTGAGGGTCCTGTCCTTAATGTTGAACAGAGTGCGGTGAGCAAGCCCAGTTTCCTGCTATGCTTTTCTCGAAAGACCAATGTGTTATCTTGAATTTTGAGGGTATAGGGAGAGAAAACATCAGCAAATAATTTCCTGGTTGCTCAGCTTAGTTTCAGGGCTAACCCTCCCATTAAGCAGGTGGCTGATTCAGGATGTCATATGAAGGCAGCAACCTTTGTATCCTTGGGGTTTTGTGCAGTGCTCAGGCCAACCACCTGTCTGATTACAATTAAACCACACATCTGTACAATTAAAGATGAGGGGGGAAAATGAACTTGTTTTGCTTGGTAAGGGATTTCATAGGACCTGGCATTGGTTAACCCCTTGATATTGGCTACCTATTCTGCATAACTAGACTGCGGATGTAAATTGTTTTTGAAAGACATTAAAGGGAGACTGTGCTCCAGTTTAGAAACTGGATTGGAAACATATGATTTTTATAACAGAATCATCGATTATTTAAATCAAGACCTCTGTGGGCAAATAAGAAGAGAAATAATGTATACTGAAGAATATAGGATATTGATATTGTAACAATTCAGATATTATAGGTAGATATCATTAAGAAGATGCCTGTTGTATATTGTTTTACTTGTATTTATAAATGTATTTTGTGGTTTCTTAAATTAATAAAAATTTAATTTTTTTTTTTAAAAAAGAAAAAAGAAGAGAGCTAATAATATAATAATAACTGTATTTTTCGGAGTATAAGATGCACTGGAGTATAAGATGCAGATTAGTTTTCGGGGAGGAAAATAAATATCTGCCTACCAGGTATTCATCTCACTAGCATCCTAGGTCTGGTCAGCTTCAGAACATTAGTTTGCTGTTTTTTATCCCCCGTTTGGGGATTTAAAAAACAGCTTCTAAAGCACAACTGATCTTTGGAGAGAGCAGCAATGAGAAAAGCAAGCAAACCACAGAGATCGCTTCATTCACTAGCACCTCATTAAGTCTGAAAAAAAAGCTTAGAAAAAGCTACATTCTGAGTATAAGATGCACCCAAATTTTCAGCCTCTTTTAGGAGGGAAAAAAGTTTGTCTTATACGCTGAAAAATATGGTAATTATTTTTTAAATCTTATTCATTAACCTGAGGTCTATAGAGAAATTAATAGCCCTCGGACATGGAGAAAGCATTGAAATAATGAGAGCCAGTTTTGTTTAATAGTAAACCACTTGCCTAGAAATCAGGATATCACGAGCACTCTCCTATCTTCAGCACGAAACCAACTGGGTGACTTTGGACCAGTTGTTCTCTCTCAGCCTTATAAGAAAGCAGTGGCAAGAAAATTCTAAAAATGTTGCAAAGAAATCTTCATGCACTTATCTGGCACAAATATACTTATTTGAAATAAGAGGCATTCAAGAATAGTCAAACATCATCATCATCATCCTCAACATCAACATCATCATCATAACTGGAAAGGACCTTGGAGGTCTTCTTTCAACCTCCTGCTTTTAAATTTGGAATGAATCATTTTTTTCACCACAATTGCAAATCATTTTTTTTAAAAAAATATGGTTTGTCTTCTTAATATGACATATTTGAGGGTTTTTTAAAAACAGTCTGTAACTAGAACACACTATGTAATTAGTGTAACAACATTGGTTACCACCAATGGTGAAATCCAGCAGGTTCTGACAGGTTCTGGAGAACCAGTAGCCAAAATTTTGAGCAATTCGGAGAACCAGTAGCAGAAATTTTCAGTAGTTCGGAGAACCGGCAAATACCACATCTGGCTGGCCCCAGAGTGGGGTGGGAATGGAGATTTTGCAATATCCTTCCCCCAGGACTGAGGAGGGAATGGGGATTTTGCAGTATCCTTCCCCTGACACGCCCACCAAACCACGCCCAAGCCACATGATACCCACCAAGCCACACCCACAGAACGAGTGGTAAAAAAAAATTGGATTTCACCACTGATTGGTGGACTTTCTGCAGACATAGTACTGAAAGATTATATTTTATAGATTTGATTATAGAGAAGAGATGAGATATGGGATGAAGAGATAATTGTAACCTCAGAGGGGGTGAAGTGTCACTAAATTTGTTATACTTACATTTTACTACTCAATAAAGATTCTTAATAAAAAGTATATATGCAAAAAAAAACCCCAGGTAATCATTCGCTTCAAGGATAGCAGCGAATGAGGACAAGTGCTGGAAGGGAAGGAAGATATATATTCAGGAGGCTGGGTGAAAAATATGAGCACAAATAAAGTGAAGCAAGTTGAAACAAAGACTGGAATAAACACTCCTAAAAGTGCTTTCTACAATTTATACAGAAAAATGTCAAGAGTATGAATATTCATGGTCTGGAATAGATCAGCTGGGACTGAATGGAGACATGGTAACAAGGTCAGCCAATGAATAGGTATGGTAATAGGCTCAGGCAATGAGGCTTATTTAGAAACAGAAACTTAAGTCTGGGCTGGTTTAGGCAACTGAGTCTGTTCAGAATCTTAACTGCCCTGTATAGAGGAGGCTCTCTTTGTATCAAGCTCTGTGCTCAGCTCTGAAATGAAACACGCATGGGCTTGACTGTCTGCTGAAAATGAAAATGATCTCTCTACTTGTTACCACATTGAAAGAACTCTGCTATTGGTATTGTAAAATTTACTTCATCTGTTATTATGTATATAAAGAGAAGTTAATGAGTCCTGCTGAATCAGTAATCTATGTGTGTTCTTGGATTTAATTTTGCAAGAAACTCTAACAAAAAAAATATTTGGAGAAAAGAGAGGGAGCAAAGGAGGAAAATGTTTAGAAATGTGTATTATACCAATGCAACCGAAGTTCTTCTCCTTCTGCAGACACATCATGATGTTGCATGTAAGCAAATAAGAGGTGGAGCTTCTTTTATGACATCATGATGCACATTTTCTAATTTTGATGAAATTGTGGCTTGCATCCGATACCTTGTAAGGGCTTCTTTTAACTTTCACATTGTACTGTCACTTAACCAATTATATACTTCCTAAGTAAAAAAAAACCCAATAATTCTTTGTTCTGATTAAGGGGCTGATGCAGCTCCTCAGCAGAGAATGTTGCAAAGCAGTGTTATAGGAAGACATTATTGGTATGTGTAGAATATTTGGATGTTTCAGGATCAACTCACCGCAAGATGAACTCACGTCTAAATCTACAAACATGTACTTAATTAAATTAGTTACTGCATTGATTTTACTCAGGTTTCTGTACTGGTCCAAATATCTTTAATTGAGTTGCGGGTCAAATATATAAAGCCTGTGCATTATGGAGATTTTCTTCAGTATGTTTTGGGAATATATTTAGCACAAAGTCAAAGATTCAGATCTACTATGCACATACATAATACAAATCCCATTATGTTTTCTTAACCTGGAACATGAAGTTATTGTTCACTCATTAACACACTTTTAATAATTACATTATGGTTTATTACCTGGTTCATTTACCAAGCAGTATATAAATTCCCACTCCAAAGATTACTTGTGGGATTAGAAATGGTTTATTGAAAGCTTTTCCTTCCTTTTATGGAACAGCTGTTATTTGCAGAAAAAGAATTAACTATCCTAAATCCCAGATACGTTTTTCTAAATTCTATCTAGGCCTTCAAAATTAGTGACTAGACCAACAGAGTTTTGAAAGTCTGCATCTCTAGTGAAGTATCAGGCTCTGCTAATTCCACAAACTGAGTGGCATCTGGGTTCCCTTCTTAAATGAGATTCAAAGTTTGTTATCAACAGATAAGTAGATTCAGTTGCCAGAAGGCAACCATTTCTAGCAGTCTCTTTATAACTGAGCTGAACTATAAAATGTAAGAATAGTTCATGGACATTTTCAAACAGCTAGCTTCCAGTTTCATAACTCAAGAAAGCATGGATTGACTGGACTGGCTATCTAGGGATGAGCATGTTTGCTTGTAGGTGACTTTTTAGCACTCTGAGAAAACCAATTGCAAGTTCTGGCAAATACAAGAACATAGACATATATCAATCAGGCATTGCTCAGTTATTGGACATTAATGGACATTCCTTCCCCTTCAGAACCCATTTAGCCAGTGGTGGGTTCAACCGGTATTACCACCAATTCGCTTCGTGCATGTACTTTGCATGCACGCATGGTGAACTTGTGCTTTGCGCAAGTGCATTCCATTTCAGAACAGCTGAGGCATGGCAATCTACTCTGCCATGCCTATCAGTTGGGCTAAAAATGAACAAATATAGGTAGGTACAGCACAGGGGCGGGCAGGAGAGCCCAGAGGACAGTCAGAGCAAATCGGTTCACTCTTACCTCATCATCGCTGTTACTGTCTCACCCGAACCAGGGAGAACCGGTAGAAACCCACCACTGCATCTAGTCATAAATTATTTTCCTCTCAAAAGAACATCTAGCATTTTGTCTCTGCACCATGGTAGATATATCTATAGTTTGATGTTTCTGAGCTTGTCCCTCTACTTAATCTTCTGTCCTTGTAACTATACAAAAGCTGGGAGTTGGAACTATACAAAAGCTGGGAGTTGGAACATTCTTTTTCTCACAAAACAGAATGAAATTACATAGTCTTTTCTATGGCTTCATTCACTACTTGAAAACGTTTGCCCAAAATGCTTGCCTCAGGACTGCAGTAGAACAAATCTGAGGCCAAATGTAAATGTGATTGTGTTCACTTGATGATCAGGAAACTCAACTCACTTTTTGAATGATTGTGAACCACATCTGGTAGTGTCTCATATCTCCCTTACAGATATCAAAATACTTAAAGGAATAGAGGTTGGTTCCATCTTCTTAACATTATAACTACAAATAAAAGAGTTATTCCAACAGTTCGTTAAATTTTATCTTGGCAGCATAGAGTGAAGACAAAAGTTTCAACATGTAAATTCCTTAACATTCAACAGACAATCAGTGCTTCTATGGGTCTAGAATAGAACTCAGGAAATGATTCAAGATTACTATTCTAGCGTCAGTTGCTGAAATATTTTTCTTCCAAACATTTTAACAGTGTATCAGAATAAAATAGCAAAACTTCAGTTTTTGCCAGATCCGTATTTCTGTATAGAGGCTGATTCTTCAGCATGTTTTTTTAAAGAACGAGCTCCCACCTCAACTCAGAACATCACTTCACAAAGAGAAGCTTTGAATTTTAACTTCCCTGACATGGTATGTATATTTTGAAACTGGGGAATATCTACCAAAAGCAGTCCTTGATCAAGAATAGTTTGACACCTGGAGAGAAAAGAATGGAAAATAAGGACAACTGGATCAGGCTGACAAATCAAAAGGGGCCTAAATATAGAGAAGAATTCAGCATGGCAATTTTGCCTATGGCATCCTTCACATATTTCTTCTTTTTTTAATGATACGGATTTTGAAAAAAACAATTCTTCATTGTCAAAAGATTGTATAACACCAAAGGAATGCTCTTTTCATACCCTGGACATTATTTCAGAAATAGTATCCATTTGCTGTTCCTAACCATATTCGGATATGTATACATGTTCTTTTAAAAAACAAACTCAAAAATACCCCTTTTCACCTGCACTTTTTGATTATATTTTGACTAATTAATTTTCTTTGGTTATCCTATCCTGTCTTATTAGTGGGAATTATTGCTTCTGAGTAATAACATTTGGGAATTTCCTCTTTTCTAGCTCAAATGTGGATCCTTTAAAGTAGCCGTTAAAAAATTGGAATGTTTTGAGCTTGAAATATTTCCACATTAATAGTTGGTAGGTTTTGACTAAGATTACACAGTTGGTGATGTATATTTAGTGGGGATTATTATTTTTGAGTCATGAAGTAGCTGTAGATCTTTCAAGGGATTGAATCTATGAGTTCTTGGTAGCATTTAAAAGAACCTCATTTCTGACCTCATTCTAAATGGTATTTCTACCAAGAAATATCAATGTTTAAACTTTGTCTTCCCCTTGCTCATTGTCTTGCTATTTGGCAGATAGGTTAGGGACTTTCTGTTTTGGTTGCCTTTTTTCTGTTTTGTTTTTCTTCAACTGTTTTAAGGAAATTAAGATTAAATAGTGATTACAATGTAAATTGCCCTTTGGTTATTTAAAATACAGACATGCAAAACTACGTTCAGCTGATGAGTCCAAATGTTATAGTCCAGAGCAGGAAATGTCAGTGTTGGATGTGACATGGTTCAAATGCAGATGTGAATCACAATGTACACCTACAAAATGTACCCAGAATATATTCCTTCCAAGACCGAGAAATTCCAGTGTGCATTTCCAAATCTAGTGTGGCTAAACTTGTAAATAGTTGCCATGGCTTTTCATTCTTTTCAATCGAATGCAATTTTGGAAAGAAATTATATTAGTGGGCTTACAAGTTGTCTTTTTCATCGGCAGGGTAACTCTCCAGGAGTTAAAGAAAATGGAATTAAATTGTGTAAAACCTTCCTAGAACATTCCCTTGGGAGAAGCAATTGGGCTGATTCCTCCATTCTAAGCCCCATCTTCTGGATTATGTGACCAGGCAGGTGTTGAGCCTGAATTTGAGATATGTGTAGCTATTTTATTACCATCCTCAGTATACTCATTTATTTCTTTTCTTCCTCTTTCCTATGTAAGGGGGTTTTCCAGGCTCGCCACATTCTTAAGGTGGGGGGAAGGACCGAATCGATAGTGAGGATTGTTTTGGCTAGGTGACTTTCTTGGGAACAGAGGCTGCTCCTGGTGAGAATGGAAGGTGGAGTTTGAAGACATTGGGAAATGTGGATTGAGTGTTTATTGGAAAATGTGACTTTTTTTTTGAAAAAAGTTTTTTTTATCTTTTAAAACACAAACATAAAACACATTTTTTCCAAAATGAAGCATTGATCTGGTCACAAATTTATACAAATCACAACTTGATCTGGTCACAAATTAATACAATTCTTAACTTCCAATTAACACAACTTAATATTTTACACAGTTATTTCTCTAAATTCTATCAATTATGCCATTATCCCAAAAACCCGCTACTTAAATCTTAGATCCTAACCAAATGGCATTCCATTTTTCTCTTCCTGTTTGCTTAGATGGATATCTTTTAACCATATAAATTGTTTCAATTATTATAAACATTTAAGAAATATTTTAACTATTATTCCCATTTTAATCATCTTCATTACTTTACAACATAATCATTTTTATTTCTTAGCTGTTAACTCCAACATAATCATTTTATTTTACTGTTGAACTCATCATTATCATCTTTATTTCTGTTGTTAAATTCAATTTATACATTCCATTTTTGCTGTTATTCTCAACAGATTCCTCCCGATTTTTGCTGCCCTACCCAGCATAATAATTTTTATTTTTGGCTGTTAATCCCAGCAAAATCCCAGCTGCCCTGAGTCCAGTAGGAGAAAGGTGGTATAAAAATCGAATAAAATAAAATAAAATAATAAATAAATAAATAAAATAAAATCATTTTATTTTTACTATTAAAACTAACATCTTTATCTTTACCTTTGTTGTTCAACCCAACACAATCATTCCATTTTTGCTGTTACTCCCAGCAAAATCCTCTTTGTTTTGTTGTCCTACCCAACATAATCATTTTTGTTTTTTGGCTGTTAAATACAGCATAGTCATATTTATTTTTTGGCTGTTAAACACAGCATAGCTTTTTTATTTTTTGGCTGTTAAACACAGCATATTCTTTTTTATTTTTTGGCTGTTGATCACAATATAATCATGGTCAGCTTTACTATTAATCCCAGCATCCTTTGTTGTTTCCATCTATCTATACATTGCTTATTTCAGTTAATCATATTAATCATTATTCTTTTTTATGACCATTTAACATTTGAGACGTGGTTCTTGCTTAAAACTTAACTTTGTATATATTTAAAAATCTCTTTTAACATGCTTAGTTTCTCTTATATTCTAATTTCCATCAATATTTCAATTATATATATATCATATTCTTTTCATATTCTTAAACATCCATAATTATCTTATAAGAACCTCCTTTTTATTATTACCACCACCTATACATTTTTCATTTTTAATCACATTGTTTTAATTCTTCTTTTTTCTTTTTCCAGCCGTGTCTATCATTTCTTTACTTTCTCACCTGTTAATATATATTTCCTTCCATTTTCAAAGTCTTCAAATTTTGTCCTCCATGTTATATTAAGTCTTTTTCTTATTTTTAATCTGGATAAAATGCATCAGATTCCCTTTTTTTGAGCCTGCGCTAAATCCTTTTATTCCTGCACCAATAAATTGTTATTATTCAAATTATAGGAGTTCCATTGTAGTTTCCTTTCCTTTTCATCGACATCAAGCTGCCTGCAGACGAGAAAATAAAAACCTCCTACACAAAATCCCATGACTGTTGTCTGTAAAGCCCAAATTTTCCATAACAAAGACAAATTACAAGGTTCCTTTTTAGATCAGAAGCTGTCATCTACAATCCACATTTTCCATTTGGTATCCATTTTGTTACAATTATATAATTGTCCAGTTGTTTACTTTTCTTCTGTTGATTTTAAAAGTATCAAATCTTCTTTTTTTTTTATAAATCCAATTACAGCTTTAAAATATCCAGTCTTTTAGCCATGTCTTGATATTTAATTCCATTAGTTCTGTTCTAAAGTTAGTTATTTGTTGGGTCTTTGTCTCTTTAAAATTACATTTTAAACTTTCCATAGCCCCTGTTTTAAGGCTAGGGGTCTTATAGTTAATAATATTGCTCCAAGCGTTGTTACAAGCCTGGGTTGGTTGTCACTCACCCAGCTTCAAAATGCTCCATTTCAATCTACTCTCCTCCTGCACACCTCTTAGACCGGTTGTTCCAGCTTCATGGCAGCCTCAAGAGCTGCCGCCCCCCGCTGCTGACTCACGGAGGATTTCCTCTGACCTCCGAGGAACTTGCCCATTCCTCTTGGTCATCCGAGGTATCCCTCCTTTCCCCCCCATCCCTGCAGGATGGTTCCGGTCCAAAGACCCATCGGCGGCAGTTCGGCAGCCGGGGTTTTCCCGGCGCTCATCAGAGCCAGCTATTTTCCCAACTGTCTCACCACGACACCAAACCGGAAGTGAGAGAATGTGACTTTTGAGGGATGTTTCTAACTTGCACTATTATGCGGTGTAATTCTGGTTTGTGTCAGATCTGGAATTAATTACAACAGACTTTGCCAATTTGATGACTACCTAAATAAAAGGAATTTGTTTTGGAAGATGGACTTTGCTTATTTCTTTTTTGAATGGGTTACATCACTTGGAAACCTGACAGCAGGTATTATAAGCAGGCCCCCTTTTGATTCACTGTATCCACGTACATACAAGCACAAACAGCTCCAATCCAGAGGAGGCCTCTCACAGATTGGCAACACCTGTACTGTATATGTATGCATATGTTTGTATATGTGTATGATTCAACCTACTTACATGCACAGATAACACGTATGCTCTGATTAGGGAAAAATGCACATGTACACATACACAAACAAACACACGCACACACATGCACACACATACATATAGGGAGAGCAAGAGAGATACTATATTTCATTATCCTTCATCCAGGCCTATGGTGAAAGTGATTGAAGCTGTTTACCCTTATCTTTATTCATATTGGTCTCATCATTTTTGTTATCTTTATTCTATTTTGTTTTTTGCTGTTTCCTTGTTCTTAAATGTTTTTAATGTTTTATAAATCAAAGTCACTATAAATTAAATACATTCTTACTATTATGGTTCATCCCACAGTCAGTCAGATGTTTAGACTGGATTTGGCACTTTTATCCACCCATCGAGTCCTTCCAAAGAATCTGGGATAAGCAGATGTTGATGTTTGATGGTGTTAGAAGTATTGCCAAAGGATATAAGCTATTCTGAGTAAAGCTGCCTTTTGCAGTTGACTGATAGGGATTTTATCAGTGTCAAAGGTGTTCAAGTGGTGCTCCAGATGTTTTGGGATTGCACTCAAGGTGCCTTTTACTATTGGTACTACCTTTGCTTTCTTCTGAAACACTTATTCTTTTTCTATTTGCAGGTCTTTGTAATTTGCGATGTCTTCTAGTTCTTTTTCTTCATCCTGTCATCTCCAGGTATTGTCACATCCTCCACCCAGACCTTTTTGTGGTTCATATTAATTTTTAACATTTGTTAAGTCTGGGGTGTTAGTGGCAGTTGCTTGTCTGTTTGACTTCTAAAGTTCTAGAGCACTTTAGTTTCTTCATTTTCTATTATTTTTCCTATTTTGTGGTCTTACCAGTTCTGGCTTGCAGGCAAATTGTATTTCTTGCAGATTTTCCAATGTACCATTGTTGTACTTTGTCATATTATTTTTACTATTATTCAGAAGAACATACATAGTCCTCTTATGGCAATGCTGGCAGAGTCCTGGGAAAAATTGCAGAAGCCATACTCACTGTGCTTTCCTTGACTTACATTAACACACACACACATACTTTTATTTTAAGCATGAATCTTTCCTACTGGTTTCTAATGTATTTTATGGTAATAAACTAAGATAAGATTCTGAATACATTTGAAGACTAAAAAAAAACACCCCTTTCTTTTCCAGGAATTTGCCAAGAATATTTATAGTGTAGCTCAGTGTTTTTCATATATTATGCTTGCTTTTGACTATGTATTAGTACATTTTGTTTCATTTTGTTTTAATCCTTGTATGCTGCCCTGGAAATTCAAACAATTAGTAATTTATATATCACTACATTTGTACCTGAATCTATATTCCACCAACACAAATTTAACTTCTGACAGGGAAAAAAAAAGCAAGGCACTCAATGGTTTCACATTTTAATATTTTAGTGTTCAATGTAAACACTATATGTTTGTATTTCATGAAGCTGAAGCAGTTTTCTATAAAATCGTGCACCCCATTTTACATAAACAGACAGCATTTGCTTTTACAGCTTGCAGAGAAAAGAAATGCAAACAAAATACATTTTAAAAATAGACGGAGGGGAGTCAAATGGAAGATATCTCAAGGGGGCAGTGAATTGCTTTCCTGCCTTTGATTCTGCTTCTGTGAGAGGAAGAGGAAGGCAATGTTTATAAAAGAGTGAGATTTACATATCTAGAATTTTCTTAAGCAAAAAGCCCAGTACTACACTCTTTCAGGTAACAGAGACTCTCAAACTTTTTTTTCTTTTCTTTTCCCTTCGGTTTCTAATCCTGAGAGAGAAACCAACAAGGCCAGAACATTGGAGCAGCTTGGCCATATATCACTTTGACATTCCTCCTGCAAAGCATTGTGATGGGAGAACAAAGGTGAAGCCGTTTACCGTGCTTCGAAGCCAGAACTTCCAATCTCCCGAATGCGGCTCCTTTCACTACCTCTCATTTTTGTTATGACAGAAGGACATGAAATACTCCTGATTCTTAGAATAAATCGATCTTCCCTAAATGGATTTCACCAGTTCTAAATGGCTAGCGAAGCTTAGATGACTAGTCAATACTGAGTTCTCTTGTGAAAAATGTGGTGGTGTAGTTGAAGGAATTGTTTTCTTGGCACAGGGAGGAAATTGCATTGTTGATAGCCTTTGTGGTCCCTTAAGGTTACGCTGACAAACTGAACAAAGGAACACATTTGTTTTATTGAACATTACTCTCACTGCTGTGTCACTCAACAAACCTGGCCTTGACTCAGCTTTGGGGAAAGCATTCCTCCCTTTTCAAGAGACATTCCTTTATGTTGGTCTTTTGCATTTGTTAGCAATACATAAAGGTAAAGGTTCCCCTTGCACATATGTGCTAGTCGTTCCCAACTCTAGGGGGCACTGCTCATCTCAGTTTCAAAGCTGAAGAGCCAGCGCTGTCCAAAGACTTCTCTGTGGTCATGTGGCTGGCATGACTAAATGCCAAAGGTGCACGGAACACTGTTACCTCCCCACCAAAGGTGGTCCCGATTTTTTCTACTTGCATTTTTTATGTGCTTTTGAACTTCTGGGTTGGTAGAAGCTGGGACAAGTAACAGGAACTCAGCCCGTTACATGGCCCTAGAGATTTGAACCACTGAACTGCTGATCCTTCTGATCTACAAGCTCAGTGTCTTAGCTACTGAGCCACCATTACATTACATAATGAATGTGAAATGGAAAACACTATTCCTGTTTCCCATGCAATCTTTTCATCCTTAGCACCATAATCCTCATTCTCTACATCAGTGGTTCTCAACCTCTGGTCCATGGACCTCTGAGGGGCCATGATGTCATCATTGGGGGCCACAAAGACTTGAAGAAATGTTATGACTTAAACCTTGAATTAAGTCTTAGTGGCCCCATGGTCATGGCTCATGGCCAGAAAAGGTATTTAAAGGGGGTTTGTGGTGAATAAAAGGTCAAGAACCACTGCTCCATCATTTTCTTTTGTGTGTTACTTACCATTCAATGAACCTAATATTAAGTAAGATAAGGCAAAAGTCCCCAACAATGAGAAATGTTCCGAAATTCCAACCTTTATTCTGCAAAACAAAATATTTATTCTGCTGCAGAGTTGTGGATTTACTCAGCTATTTTGCTCATGGAAGATGATCTTATGTGATCATGAAGATGCAGAGCCAGTCTAAAAGTGGCAGAAGTTGAACAACCATTGTGTAGGTAGGAGAACCCTCAAAGTTGTAAGAAGTCATTTTCTCTGTTTCTCTAGTTTCTGGATCTTCTGCTACTGCTATGTAAAGTAAAATATTACTTCTTGGCTAAAAAGTAATTTATAGAAATCCATATTAAATTAATCAATGAATATATTAGTTACATGAATATATTAAACTCAGGTAAAATATTGCTTCCATACTACTCTGCTTCCTGATATTCTCACTCAGTTTTATGGAAGAGCTGTTGATGTTGAAAATAAAGAATATATTTCATAAATTGTTTTAAATGGAATATAGTGTTCCAGGGAAATGTGAAACATATGAAGATCCTAGTTTCACTCTACAGTCATTCTACAGTCAACTCTGCAAACTTCTTTCCCCACAATTCAGTCTCCCTCCAATGGCAGTTTTTTATGACAAAATTCTTCCTACTGGGTTTTTATAGATCTGGACCTGTAGGCAAATAGAAGTATGAAGTGTAACAGAGCACAACAACTGTAGCATCTCTACCATGTCTAGCTACAAGGAAAGGTAAAAAAATGACAAGAGTCATTTTAAAGCGTGGTGAGAATGAGATTAAAAAAAAACAGACTGGGATTTCACAAGGAATGTAAACAGATGATATTTTATAATGAATTAGAATTAGAACAGAATTAGAATACCATATTTTTTGGAGTATAAGATGCACTCCACACCCCCTTAAAAGTGGGTGAAAATTTTGGTGCGTCTTATAGACTGAATATGGGACTGTTTTTGGCCTCCTGAACCCTCCACATGTCATGTTTTTGCTCTCCCTGGCCCCCTAAAGCTCTGCAGTGCTTTGCACATCCCATTTTAACCAAAAAATGGGCCCATTTTCACAAAAAAAGTGCTTGTTTTTGGCCTCCTGAACCCTTCACACATCACGTTTTCATCCTGGCCCCCTAGGCCCCAGAATCACTCTGCAGGCCAAAAACGTGCCCGTTTTTGGCAAAAAGGGTTTTTTGGCCTGCAAAATGCTTCTGGGATCCAGGGAGGGTGAAAACGTGATGCCCGGAATCACGCCAAAAAAATTTTTTTTTCTTGTTTTCCTTCTCTAAATCTAGGTGTGTCTTATAGTCCGGTGTATCTTATAGTCTGAAAAATATAGTATTTTATTGTGATTAGACACACAAAGAATTTGTCTCTGGTGCAGAAGCTCTCAGTGTACATGTGGACTTGTGAGAAAGTCAAGAAATTTTGGATACAAAATCACATAATAATGCAAATGATTTTAAAGGTTAATATTTCAAAGAAACCAAAATTGTTTTTATTGGGACATATGTACAATGAATTAAGAAAAACTCATGGCAGACTGATCTTGTATATGATAACTGCACACAAATACTCAGATCCACACAGTGGAGGACTATGAAAATGTCAGAACTTGCAGAAATGGCAAATTGATCTAATGGCAAACAATAACACTTTTTTAAAAGACTGGAAAAGATTGGAAACTTTATATGAACTTTCTGCTAAAAGAAGAAAGAAATGAAATGATGGTTTATGGGTTTGAAGATTAAAATAGATTGAATGAGGAGCAGAAGGAATTTATATATTTATAAGTTATATAACATATTAAATACTTAGGAGGGAGAGGAAATATAAAACTGTATTAGGAAAATAAGGTTGGAAGTAATTATATTTCTTGATTATAGTTCCTTCCTTCCTTCCTTCCTTCCTTCCTTCCTTCCTTCCTTCCTTCCTTCCTTCCTTCCTTCCTTCCTCATTCTGTTTCTTTCTTTCAATTTATCTATGAAAAAAAATTCTAATAAATATAAATTTAAAAAAGAATTTCACAAGAATGAAAATTTGAGGAAAATTAGAGCTTTGAATACCCTATTAATCAAATTAATTAAAATTAGATTTTTTTTTATCCCATATATGGATCAAACTTGATGCAAAAAAAAAAAAGCCACTTCTATGTGGCATGGTCGATTTGGCCTATCAAGAGAGACTGATTTTTATAACTGCAGCAGTTGAGAAGCACTTGATGAGTTACAGTCTGAGCAATAAAACACTCACTCCACAAATAATTTTTAAAAATCAAACTAACCATTTAAGCATGCATAAAATTATAAATTATTCCTATAAAATTGGTGATATTTATAGCAGAAAGATCCTTTGAAACACTTCTGTTTTTAATAATCTCCTGAAGCTGATCGGATTTCAGGGGGCAGGGAAGTCCATAGAATCAACACTGCTAAAAAAAGAAAAAACATTTTGAAGGCCCCTTCTTCCTAATTTCTTGGAAAGAAGGACTAGAATTAAGATTTCTTCAAGGTGGTAGATCAAGCAGGTCAAAACTTTGTGGAAGAAATGATTCTGGAGATACCTTAATGTCAAGCAAGAGTCCATTCTATCTAGTGCATAAAAGACAACTCTCTATTGCAGATTCACTGCAACTCCTTGTAATAGGAGTAGACCTCACACTGCCTTCCAAATACTTAAGTCTATCCTTGCAAGCATGGCCAAATGGTAAGAGACTTCAGGATTTGGTGTAATGGTGAGAGTCAGTCTGGTATAGTGATTAAGCTGCAGACCTAGAAACCAAGAGACTCTGAGTTCTAGTCCTGCCTTAGGCATGAAAGCCAGCTGGTTGACCTTGGACTAGTCACTCTGTCTCAACCCAACCTACACCATAGGGTTGTTGTTGTGGAGAAAATAGGAAGAAGAAGGAGTATTATGTATATTCCCTGCCCTGAGTTATTTACTAAAAGTGGTAGGATTTCACAAAAATCTAACATAAATAAACAAAACACCTGGATGCTATCAGATTGTTTACCTCTGTGCTATCTAATGAGACAAAGACATAGGACTTCAATCCAGAAGACTGGATTTAAAAGGTTATATTAATTGAAATACATTGGCTTCTTTAGCCACATTTGGCGTTTGAGGAAGGAGAATTTGCCTTGAGTTGGTCCTTTTGATTGTAGGATGCTCATATGCATGTTGCTACATTATTTATAGTATCTGGCAGGAATCAAGGCATCATCCGTCATTTTAATTGCCCACATTCCTACAACAATCCTACATGCTGTGCAGGTTTGGAGGAAATTTGAAAAAGCAGACATTTTCCCAATCCTTTCTGCAGCCATCAGATGAGCTCATACCTAGTGATCAAAGATGATTGAAGCTGGACATGTTTTTGGAGTAGTCAGGTCCTAATAGATATTCAAGGATTCTCCTGCTGATGAGGGTTCATATCTTGGAAATTGTCACTGACTGAAGATGTTTTTCACTTCAGCCTTCCTAGTACTTCTTCCCTTCATTCAGTTGTCTTGACCAGGAAGGTTATGGAGGCCTAATCAAAGGACTACATTGATTTTTCTTATTATTTGCTTGTCTACTTTGTGGAGAAACATGGAACAAAACTCATGTTGCATATATGTACACTTCATCCAGCTGCTAAGAAGTACAGGTAGTCCTCAAGTTACAACAATTCATTTAGTGATCTTTCAAAGTTACAACAGTATTGAAAAAAGTGACTTATGACCTTTGCAGCATCCCCATGGTCACATGATCAAAATTCAGATGCTCAGCAATTGAGCCATATTTATGACCATTGCAGCTTCCCAAGGTTATGTGGTCCCTTTCTGTGACCTTCTGACAAGCCAAGCCAATGGGGAACCCAGATTCACTTAATAACCATGTTCCAAACTTAACAATTGCAGTGATTCCCTTAGCAGCTGTGGCAAGGATACTTGTAAAATGAGGCAAAATTCACTTAATAGCTGTCTTGCTTAACAACATAAATTTTAAACTCAATTGTGGTCGTAAGTTGAGGACTGCCTGTAAAGCAAAACAGAGAAGGAAAACACAATTGATATGAGGAACAGGGGGAAATGAAAAGGAGCCTTTGAATGATTTGCAGTGAGTTTAGTCCTCTGTTTTTCAGCACGAGAAGTCAAGAACAATAATGAGCAAATAAAAATTAGGAAACAAAAGGAAAACAAGAATAGCATGCAAGAAAAGTGTCACAGGAAGACTTTGCTCATTTTTAAATTTTGCATTTCAAGACTGAATACAAGAAGATTCTATTCTTATTTATCTTGTCTATTTAGAGAGAAAAAGGATGAATCTGTTGAGATTTAATAAGTTTTCAAAATTGTAACTGAGCTGTTGTCCAACTCTGACCATTTTGCTACCATGAAATTATTATATGAATGAAATACGAACAGTACTGATAAAATGCTATGATGTTACAAATAGCTTCAGGGGAAAACACTTCCATTTTTTATTCTAAATGACCCGTGGATAAGATTGCTGGTTTTCAATTCCCAGGGTTACTGGTTCATTAATCTTCAGCAAGCGGAGGAGAAATTTTCTTTTTCTATTATGCAAAGTTTTGAGTACAGTTAATGTTCTTCTTCTTTGTCATTTAAAGTCACTTCTGATGAATGTGCACCTGCTAAAGTGTGCTCTTTCGAATCAGATCTATTCATATACGCATGATTTAATTTTTTTTTTATTTGATCATTGCACAATGAACAAACAAACTAACACAAAATCTATGCTCATAAGCCTGGATCTGGTAGAGCAATCAATTGCACAGATGTTTTGCATTAGTGCGTGAACTTCTTAGAAATGTCAGATGCTTTTACATCAACCTTTCACGGACCAAATACTGGATAATTCTAATGCATTCTGATCTATTATGAACATTCTGCACTGTAACACATTTGCAACTGCGACTGTAATGTTTCACATCTTCATAAATCAGGCTTATGTTTTTTATCTATATTAGTCCTATTGCAGGGGTGTCAAACTCAATTTCATTGAGGGTCGCATCAGGGTTGTGTTTAACCTTGGTGGGGGGGCTGGTGTGGCCAGGGTGGGCATGGCCAGTGCGGGCATGGCCAGTGCAATGTCACTCATATCAGTGGCGCCTGTGGAGGTCTGAGCACTCTGCCAGCAAAAATTGACTCCCGAGTTCCGTTTTCGGCTGTGACAGCTTCCTGCAACTCTCTACCAGTGAAAATGGAGCACCCATGGCCCTCCCGAGTCCTTCGCTGTTCCAGAGCAGCCCCACGGGCCAGATCTAACCACCCTGCAGGTCAGATCTGGCCCCCGAGCCTTGAGTTTGACACTTCTGCCCTATTGGGTCATTATCCTGTCCTACACCTCTCCCCTATCCCATGCAAGAAAAGTGATACATTCATTATTATTACTCCCTTGCATGTGGACCCGTGAAGCATTTGCATATATGTGTTTGCTATTCTCTATATATTTCTCCATGCAAACTTAAAGCCAAATACGTTTGGATTATGAACCACAGAAATTGAAACAAATCTGCTGAGATTTTGGCTGATGAAGACACAGTGTTGGCCAAAACCAACAGGGTTGTTCCAGCTTCTATTTCATGCAAGTCTGATGTCACGGGAACAGGGGCGAAGATGGGTACAGTTGAGTGTCAGTTGCTTGTTTGGATATTTTTATTTTGGTTCATCACACAGTCAGTCGAACATTTAGTCTGGATTTGGCAGGATCCTTACATTTTCAGAGAAATTTCATATCTTCATTACGGCCCTTTATTATTGAGAAGGAGATCAAATATTCAGCATTCAAGATACATAACTGGGATACTGGGAATAGGTTCAGGTTGTGATTTGGATGTATGCACCATTCAAGCTTGCGCCTTCCACCTCCTTTGCTGCAGATACAAGAAAGTTTCCTTATGTTAAAGGAGAGTAAAAGAGATGGTTGAAAAGTTTGTCTCAAGGTTATTAACATTTTCTTAAATTCCAGGCTTTATAAAAATGGCACTCCTACTTATTTGGTTTAGAAGGATCCCAAAAACAGACCCTCTATGTCTGCTGTTCATTTATCATTTCAACATCCATTATTCTTAAATATAAGTGGATGATGATGTCCTCACAATTTCTCATGTTGAATGGAAGCCAACCAGAAGAGGACTTCCTAACAGGGTTGATCATGTTTAAATCTAGTGATCTACAGGAACCATCGCTCTAGCAATATAGTAGATTAAACTACCCTGCCTCAAAAAGGACCACTTCATTCTCATTTCTGAGATGAACAAAAGAGGCTGAACATTAGATTTATAAATTAACTATTTAGCCTTGTGTGTGGGGTGGGGGTGGGGGTGGGTTCCCAATGCTTCATTGCCCACATTCTCCATAGTCCTGCAACAAAGAGAAAGAAAGAAGGGAGCAGAAGGGAAAAACAAATGAAACCCTGAAATGAAAAAATAGCACAAATAGTGCCATTTTTTCAAATACCACCACTTTGCAACCTTTACATAAAATCAGTTGGTTCCAAGATAAATATTGATGTTACCAACCTGCTTTGAGCTCTGTAAAAGACAAAAGAATGTTCCTTGTTGATTGAAAAAAGAACAGGACTGGGGAAGTTGGATTTTATCCTCCTCCCGCTTTAGATTCAAGGCTAATCCCAAATCTGCTCAGTATATTTATTTGTGCATTTCCTGATGAAACAGATTGTTCTCCTGTAGTCTTTACCTATATAAAGCTGTGAGCTGCGGTGGCGCAGTGGTTAGAATGCAGTACTGCAGATTACTTCTGCTGACTACCGGCTGCCAGCAATTCGGCAGTTAGAGACTCACCAGGCTCAAAGTTGATTCTGCTTTCCATACTTCCGAGGTCAGTAAAATGAGGACCCAGATTGTTGGGGGCAAAAATGCTGACTCTGTAAACCACTTAGAAAGGGCTGTGAAGTGGTATAGATGCTATTGCACTATTTTTTGGACAAAATTTTTTACTCTGGAAGTGAAAACTAATGAAAAAGGATTTCATTAATTACACATTTCATTAATTAAAAATCAAGAGATTTTCTTGTGGTCAATCATACTGTGACCAATACTAAATACTGATCTTATGCTTATATTCTTGCATTTTTATATGCTTATTACATGCTATAAGCTAATTTAATTGAAGCGAAAACCAAGCTCAAAAAATACTTTTTCTACAAAATACCTTACAGAGATCTTTCCTCTCCTCTCCTCTCCTCTCTCTCCTCTCCTCTCCTCTCCTCTCCTCTCCTCTCCTCTCCTCTCCTCTCACTTATTCCCCACTGCCAATTTTTTAGACTATCATTACCCATGCTTTAAATTTCCAATGGCCACCATATCCATTCACAATATTCCAGAATTACACTGCCGGGGTTCTTTAGAGGTTGAAAACAGGAGACCAGAATGCCAAACCAATTACTCTTCTTGGGCAGCTAAGTAACAACGTGGCCATGGAGAAGAGAAGAAATAGGCTTACTGTTGTAGTGACTCATACTGAATCATATCTTTGAGAAAAATATTTAAGAATTTCTCTTTCTAGGGGAAAACTAAATCAAACAGTGAAAACAATGCTGCAAGTTTCTCTGACACAAATAAATGTGGTAATTTAATGTTATGCAAATATAGGTAGATTATATAGAAGTTGATAGAAGCAAATATCTATCTGGGATAGAGAAGGGTAATCTCTGGGAGTGGAGGAAAAAATCAAGGGTTAATCAGTTATTCTTAAATGTTATTTATTATGTGTCTCATCATGCTTAAGTTCCTTGTCTTGACAAACTCCAAGTTCTTGCTGGGAGAAATAGTCAGACAAGTCATCTGGTTTGTTCTAAACTTTAATTTTGGGACATCAGAGGCCACTTGATGGAAGGAAACCCTTTTGGAGTTCACAGAGAACCTTATGGCTGGGCAAATCTCACATGCATAACATGTCTTTTCCTGTAATAATGTACTTTTCACATCATGCTGATCCATAACCATTCGCAATTAAGCATTTTCAGGCTACAGTCCATAAGAACCCAAGTTATCACTTAATAACTTACCCTGTCACGAAGTTAATCAGTCACAAATAATAGCCAGATGACTCTCATCAACGTTTATTAATTTGTTGTGATGTGTGTGAGTGTTTTTTCCAACTACTCAGAGTACCTCATCAGGAATTTGCAAAGGGCGGCTTTTGTGTAAAGAACAGAAGACATCAGAAGAGAACACAATTCTGCCCATGCCAAGTTAGAATTGTTGTGTTAAGCAACTTTCAGAAGAACTAACTGCCTTACCATTGGATTGCCTGATGTTGTAGCAGTGCTATAAGCAACCAAGTCATATTTTCAAGAAGGGGAAATCCAGCAGGTTCTGACAGGTTCTGGAGAACCAGTAGCAGAAATTTTGAGTAGTTCGGAGAACCAGCAAATGCCACCTCTGGCTGGCCCCAGAGTAGGTGGGAATGGAGATTTTGCAATATCCTTATCCCAGGAGTAGGGAGGGAATGGGGATTTTGCAGTAACCTTCCCCTGTCATGCCCACCAAGCCATGCCCACGGTAGTAAAAATATTTGGATTTCACCACTGGGAGGAATATAGTATTAATGCGGTACTCAGGCGACTGTTCTTTGAATTTATTTTTCTGCTCTCTTGATCTCCCCCTTCTTAATTTAACTATCAGGCTCCCTGTAGTTTTACCTGCACTGGTTTGCATGATCTAATCCTACTTTTTTGTAAAATAATTATGCAAATCTATTTTGCAAATAATTATGTCAAATTCTTTTCCCTGGTCTCTTTTCTGCTGGGAATTTGTCTGGCATGAAATCACAGAAAGTAATGATTGGAGAGGATCTTGGTGATCCTATAGTTCAATCCCCTAGCATCCTGGCAGATGGTCACCTAACCTTTGTTTAAACACATTTGGTAGAGTGGGCTCTCCAGCACCCAAGGTAATCAGTTCCATTATTGAGCAGCTCTATTAAGATTTCTTTTCTTGATGTTCCACAAAATTCTTCTTGTAATTTGAAGTCATTCTTTCTTGAACAAGATACTTGAAGATAGGTATTTTTTTCCCCATACAGTCTCATTTTCTCTGGGTAAAATATACCCAGTGTCTACAAAATATTTACATAAGATTTTTCTTCCAAGTCCTTTTTTCAATTTGAAAGCTTTCCTGTGAACATAAATCAGTTTGTTAATGTTCTTCCTAAAATGTGTTGTCCAGATGTGGTGTGGCCAATACAGAAGAACAACTATTTATCTTGATAACAAATTGAATTCTGTAATTCTACTCACAACTTGCTTCACTGTTTTCAGTCCTTACACACCAGATCCGCTCTGCTTTTCTTACATTTTTGGAACCCCTTTCCACCCCTTTTTTATCATTTCAATCCAGTACCTCTATGATATCTCCATTTATCTTGGTTTTATTTCCAAGCTAAACCAATCATGCTAATATGCCTCACTAAAATGATCTAATTAAGTCTAATTAGTTGATCTCTTTGCTCCTAACTCTTACATCCTTTAGAGATTGTACCTTTGGGGATTTTCAACTTATAGCAGTAAACGCAAGCACTGCTGATATTTTGTGGGGGAAAAAAAGCCTATCAGCCATGTAATATCATCTATCAGAGCTAACCAAGAGAATCAGACTCTTAACAAGCTTGTTTCCTCAAGCCAAGGATCATAAGAAATCCCTGGCTGTCTTATGTCGGAAAAAGAAGGCACACAGAAGTTGTCACAATTAGGAGTGCCAAACTTCTAGAAATGCTCTAATTGTAGCTGCAGATAGTAGCTTCTGTTGATGCACTGCAAATTCTTAATAATTTTCTGATCAAAGTTTAAATGCGGATGTGGCTTGGCTAAGGTAATATCCATAAAGTAACCCGAGACATTGAAAATGCAGCAGAGAAAACTTTGTAAGTATCTGATTGTATTGATTTTAACAGGACTTATTCTAAGCACCTCTGACAGTTTCTGAACAAGCTGCATTGGGGTGAACCCACAAGACTGCATCTTCTTACTATATCAAGAATAACCCCCCCACTGAACATATTGAAAGAAGCAGAGCATGTCTCAGCAACAAGAAGAACATTGGATAAAAGAACATTGGGTAAAAAAAGGAGATTTGGGTAAAAAAAAAGAGATTTGGTGATTATGGAGGCACCCTTTTGTACAATAACTTTGCTGAATAAAATTGCCATGCTTTACTCCCTAAATCTAGTTAATTGGTGAGTACAGCATGGAATTTGCAGATTTCCACAACAAGATACAGCAGAAATGCAGGAAAATGAAACAGCTACAGAATTGAAGATAATACAATTATATCACTAATGTGAACCATTTAAAATATAGCTTGAATTCAATGTGCTTGTGTAACAAATAGAATACCATAATATAATAATTACAAACCTATTCTCATTATTAGGGTGACTGCAGTAGTTCAGCAGTTAAGATGCTGGGTGTGTCGGCTAGAAAGATGGCAGCCCAGATTTGAGACCCAAGCACCACATGATGGGGTGAGCTCCTGTCCTTGCCCCAGCTCCTGCTAACTTAGTAGCTTGAAAGCACGCAAATGCAAGTAGATAGATGGGTACCACTTTGATGAGAAGATAACAGCACTCCATGGCATCATGTTGATCACATGATCATGGAAATGTCTTCAGACAGTGCTGGCTCAATGGCCTCGAAATTGAGATGACCTCCATCCCCTATAGTCAGCAACGACCAGCAGAATAAAATCCACAGGGATTCCATTACTTTTATTTTTATTCTAATTATTAAGTTTGAATTTTACAATTACAGGGCATTAATATGAATTTAAAAAGAAAGTAAAATATCAGGTCAAAGTAAAAGATAAGCCAATGTTTCCCAATGTTTTGTGGGTAAATGGATCAGATGATGAGGGCCAGGTGATACGTCTCTCATTACTCAAAATTTCTGTTCATCTGTTCATAAGAAGTGGATGTTTCATGTTCAGCAATTTGTGATGGGAGATTCTACATTTTGCATTAGAAATCATGTTTTTTTTCAAGTTGGTTTGCAAGCGTTTCCCTTGCATTATTAACATTACAAAACAATAATCCTGATATGCCTGTATTCCTACACCAATAATGTATTTTTGGGCCGTGTTTTGCTTAGAGCCACTTAACTCAAGCAAAACACTGTTTAGGCTAGACAGTTTTGGCACACTTTGTGAGCTTTTTCCTACAGCTCTGGCCAAAAGCAATTCTAGGCCATCCAGATTGCTTCATCAAGGCAAATTGGATCACCTCTTCACTTCACTGAAGCAAATCACATCAGCTCCATTGTACAAATCACTTTGGTGAAGTGCTTTGTGCAGGCTGGATATAATACAACAGATTTGCAATGTTCGTCCTTTCGGGGTGTTGTTGTTGGAAAGCATACATGGGGAGAAAAATCAAAATTATTTCTTGAGAACTTAATGGTATGGACATTTAATATATAGACAGTAAAAGTTATATATGCTAAGGAGATATGATGTATCATCTGTGTAAGGTATGGGATATGTTATTCATATTATATCCATCAACCTTGAAGGACATGAAACTGTGGGAATGGTAAATATTGAGATTTCAGGGGTATTTTTCTCACCGATTCTTCCTCCTGCCATCCTCCTCATTTAATGCAGAAAAATGGACAACATTTGTTTCCATTTAGTTTATAGAATCCTACTTTCTTTTAAAACAGATTAATCAGGCTGATAGTAACAGAACTGTCAGGAGGAACCCCACTGAGATCAACATCCTTGAATCTTTATTAGTTCAAGGATGCCTATTCTGAAACAATTTTATGACTATAATATTTCTGCTATAATAGTTAATCTTTGTTACGGGTGATTACTTCCCCTGCTTCTATGAGTCATACCAATCTGAACTGAAAGGCTGAATATATGCTTCCTCTGTGTTAGGAATTCATTAAGTCCTGAATAGTCGGTTGGCAGAAGGGAGCAACTGCTAATTGCTTCCAAAGCTTGTGACAATGGCGTTGGTAACACTCACATGCACCCTCTCTTTAGAGGAATTATAAACCCATGTGCAACATGTAGTTTTGTTAATTAAACTGGAAGGAATCGTCTGAGTCGGAATCTGCTGTAGATCTCCTCTCCTACTTTTCAGAAAGATCCTTTATGATAAAACACCTACATATGATATTTGCACTCTTTTCTAATCTAAACAATGGAGCAGCCCAATCCATACAATTTAGTGTTGCACAGTATGAAATTCAGAACTTTACTACTAATGATTTCATAGTGGGCTTTAAAAGTATGTTTCCAGTGGAGAATATGGGAAAATATCTTTGATGCACCCTAATTGTTCCTGCTTATGAAAAGAGGGATAGGGGTAAAGGCTGCTGGAAAGTCAATCCAATATGACTCTCCTGATCTTCAAAACCATGGGGCCTAATTGTTTTTCTCAGGTGACTCAAGTGTTCAGTGCAGAAGTGAGTTTCAGCAGGTTCTGACCAGTTCTGGAGAACCAATAGCAGAAATTTTGAGTAGTTCTGAGAACCGGTAAATACCACCTTACTGGCCCTATCCCCATTTATTCTCTGCCTCCTGAGTCCCATCTGATCGGGAGGAAATGGGGATTTTGCAGTAACCTTTCCCTGGAGTGGGGTGGGAATGGAGATTTTACAGTATCCTTCCCCTGCCATGCCCACCAAGCCACACCCACAGAACTGGTAGTAAAAAAATTTGAAACCCACCACTGGTTCAGTGCAAATGATGCCATTGCCACTAGATGCAGTGGCACCCAAATGGAAAACTTTTTTTATTTATACATCCAAGACATCATTAGTTTCAACCCTGAAGTGAACCTGGCTGGGGCCGTCTTTGTGGCTTCAGGGTTGCCACTAGATGGGAGAGGGACAGAAATAGATAGCTCAGGTTTTGTAGCCTAAACATAAAGTTTCCTGTGGGAACCAAGGGCCTTTCAATAGGTGGCTGGAAAGAGGAGGAATGAGTAACCAAGCGACCAGCCAGTACCTTTTTTTTTTAATTATTATAAACTGAAGACAAAAACAACAACAAAAAACAACAACAACAACAAAAAGAAGACAATAACAAAACAGAATCACATACATACAACTAGGGTCGATTCAACCCCCCTATACATACAGTTCCTAAGTAACATTACATAACATCATACTACATCTTTGATTAAATTTTCCACATTGCATTTTACACTTGTTGATCTTCTTACATCTACTATTACTATATATATATATATATATATATATATATATATATATATATATATATATATATATATATATATAATTTTATTTTCGTAGGTCTTTATGTGTATCTTTCTTTATGCCAGGGATTTTCCTACGTATATTAAGATGTTTCATGGCCTAATTTTCAGTGAAATCTCAATTCACTAGCTTTTAGGCCTTTTTAAATATTACAGCAGCTATATGCTATCTATATGCTATATGCCACATAAACTCAAACAGATAGCATATAGCTGCTGTAATATTTAAAAAGGCCTAAAAGCTAGTGAATTGAGATTTCACTGAAAATTAGGCCATGAAACATCTTAATATACATAGGAAAATCCCTGGCATAAAGAAAGATACACATAAAGACCTACGAAAATAAAATAATAAATATTTGACTGTTACAGGGCAGAATTAAGAAAAGTGGGTGTGGCTAGTTGACAAAGCCTAACGAGGCAGAAATGAGTCCATTCTAGTCTCCCACATAAACTCAAACAGATAGCATATAGCTGCTGTAATATTTAAAAAGGCCTAAAAGCTAGTGAATTGAGATTTCACTGAAAATTAGGCCATGAAACATCTTAATATACGTAGGAAAATCCCTGGCATAAAGAAAGATACATAGCCTAGTATCGACAAATCTATGCTATATGCTTTCCTAACATCAACCTCATGGCATTTTTACTTTTATCCATTTGTACCATTTATCCCAGCTTTGATTGAAAATTGATTCTTGTCTATCTTTAAGAATATATGTTAATCTATCACATTCTGCACACCACAATTTTTTTTAATAATCATGTGGTCCAATGGTACTTCTTTCCCTTTCCAAAATTGTGCATATGCAATTCTAGCCGCAGTGGTAATATGTATAAAAATGTACCAGTCTATTTTCCTTATCCCCCCAGGATTTATTCCTAATAAATAGACCTCTGGTCTCATTTGAAAGCTAACTCCTATAATCTCCATGAGCCAATCCTTTATCTTACTCCAAAAGCTTTGGGCTTGTAAACATGTCCACCATTGGTGGTAAAATGTACCCCTGGCTGCCCCACATTTCCAACATTCTGCTGAAGTTCCAGGGAACATCTTTGCGATTCTTGCTGGTGGTATATGCCATCTATATAACATTTTAAATATATTTTCTTTGAAAGACACTGCCATCGCCATTTTTGCATTTCTATTCCATATTTGTTGCCATTTTTCCAGATCTAATGTATATCCGAAATTCTCCCCCAGGCTATCATCGAGTCTTTAACTACTTCATCAGCTACAAATTGGGACAGGAGGAGATTATATACCTTAGTGATACATTTCTTATCACCTTCCAGGAGGGCCGTATCAAACTCTTGTGGTGAAATAAAGATCCCCCCATTAACTTTATCTTTTTGATACCTTGCTTGAATTTGTATGTATGCCCACCAGTCCAAATTAATTCCCCGTAATTGTAGGTCCACTCTAGATCTAAGGTTACCCCCACCATCCAACAATTCCTTGTATGTCACAGGTTTATCCAAATTATATACAGGTGGGTATGTAGTCTCTACAAGGGTCATAAACCAATATGGAACCTTACTATACATCATTCCCTTAATCTTATCCCATACCTTAATCAAACATCCCCTTATTTCACAAATTTCATTTCGCGACCAGCTAGTACCTCTATTGGACAATGTGACAGATGACTTGGGGGAATGGGGGGACTTTCAGTTTTAACTGGGTGAAAACTGCAGGAACTTTCAGAGTCAGTATTCACCAGTTGTGCCAATATGATATATCCAATAAATTGTTCTTTGAGGAATCTACCTGCCTCAGAGTTCTGTTTTCAATGGGTGCATTACTTGGAACATTGACAATTAGGTCCAGAGCTATCTAATAGGACTATGGATTGGAGTACTCCCAATCCATAGTCTTATTAGTCAAATATATTGGTTGGGTTCATTCCATCACAAGGTGGTGAAGTGTTACTAGGCTTTCCCATAAATCTATGGAGTGTGAAACAACTTTGTTGCTGAGCTCTGTGTACATCAGAGGTGGGGAACTATGGCTCCTTTATGACTTCTTGACTTTAGCTCCCAGAATTCTGGGAGTTGATGCTCACCAGCCATAAAGGGGTAATTGGTCCCCAGCCCAGTGTACAATGTACAGAAAATATTTCCATGCAGAGGTGAAATCCAGCAGGTTCTGACAGGTTCTGTAGTGGAAATTTTGAGTAGTTCGGAGAACTGGCAAATACCACCTCTAGCTGGCCCCAGAGTGGGCTGGGAATGGAGATTTTGCAATATCCTTTCCCCTGGAGTAGGGAGGGAATGGGGGATTTTGCAGTATCCTTCCCCTGCCATGCCCACCAAGCCACACCCACAGAACCAGTAGTAAAAATATTTGGATTTCACCACTGTTTTCATGTATATATAGAATGCTATTTTTAATTCCAAACTGAAGAGCATCCATCCCTCACTACTTGCCAGATGAGTTGGACTTCATTTCATCGCCCAGAACTCCTAGCCAGGATAGCCCTAAGAATGTTTAAAATCCAAAAATCAGAAGGTATCAAGTTGGTGAAAAACCCTTTCAGGAAGCCAGTGTTTGAACTGCATTCCATTTAAACATTGTAAGCTATGCAATTTTGTATTCTGAGCTAAATTACTTCAAGTTTGCCAATATCTTTCAGCAGCCTCTAGGCTCCAAGGCCTCCAGCTCATTTGCAAAAATAAATATGCAAATAAGCAACCAGGCTTAGGCAGCGTTATCTCTTTATAATACAGTTCTGCAATTTATTTCTATGCAGTTTGGCTCCTATGCTCTTGATGTATGGCACGAAGTGAAGCACGTAAGGAAAGAACTACTGTGTAGGAAAGCTAAGAAGCCTTAAATGCCTATTGCTTTTTTTACCGAATCCATGTGATAATAAGTAACTGATGAGGTTTCTAAAATGTAATGTGATGCTGGAAGGCTTCAGCCTGAGATTGCAAGCCATTAATTGTCAATCCTTATATATAATGATATGACTAAATGAGCCAGGTCTATTTAACAACAGGCCCACTTAAAAGAGAAAACAGAAAAACATTGCTGAGAAATGGGGCGATAACTTGCATTTCACCCATTCTGTAGTTAATCTTTCCTCTTGCGCCTTCTCAATGTATAACAAGAATAAAATCCAATCAGTGATGGGAAGTGATTTCCTGTTTGTTGGAGCAACAGCTGTTCAGAAATGATGCGCTTTCCCTAGATAATTCAACCAGAAAACATGCCATCAGTTTAATAAATGCCCTTGGGAAAATACGGAGCTTCACAGTGTGATCTAGCAGCTATTAAGAAAACTACATAGTGTAGAGATGAGAAAAGAGCAAGTCACTGACAGAGTTCTCCAGTTCATCTTTTCTATTTCCATCTAGGTTTCTCCAATTCCATCTTCTGACCTAGCTTAGATATGGCAAGAATCATAGATGTTTACTATAAATTAGGATGATCAGAAAACAATTAAACACGTGCTGTGACATTGAAATACATATTTCCTCTACTCACAATAGAATCCCTTAT
This sequence comes from Masticophis lateralis, assembly GCA_030761175.1. Classification (NCBI taxonomy): domain Eukaryota; kingdom Metazoa; phylum Chordata; class Lepidosauria; order Squamata; family Colubridae; genus Masticophis; species Masticophis lateralis. Next base: position 192,562,313 of record JAUDYJ010000001.1, on the reverse strand, counting down.
GCCACCAGGTTTGAAATTTTGGGCTTGGACAATCTGGAACTGCATTGCTTGAGGGCCGATTTAAGCATAGTACACAAAATTGTCTGCAACAATGTCTTACAAACTCAAGGTAAACCGCTCCAAACTCAATTGCAGAAAATATGACTTCAGCAACAGAGTGGTCAACGCCTGGAATGCTCTACCCAACTCTGTTGTTACATCCTCAGACCCTCACAGCTTCAACCTTAAACTGTCTACCATGGATCTCATCCCATTCTTAAGAGGTCCGTAAAGGGGGCATGCATAAGCGCACCAGCGTGCCTACCGTCCCTGTCCTACTGCCTCATTTATTTGTATTCATTTCCTTCAGTCATGTCCATGTTCATATTCATACCTGCTATCTTGTACATATTTGACAAACTAACTAAAATAAATAAATAAATAAATAAATAAATAAATAAATAAATAAATAATGAATGAATGAATGAATGAATGAATGAATGAATGAATAAATAAATAAATAAAATATTTGGACTCTTGCCTCCCCTATGAGCATCTATAGGAAAAGTGTCTCTGCTTGACCTTTAGTTGCTATTTTATAGTGTTTTGTGTGACTGTCAGCATCCCCAACTGGTAATATACAAGGGCTATTGCATGTTTCCTTCATGTATGATTTATATGGTTCATCAACAAGCTCTTCTGTCTTTTTTGCTCAGCAGTTGTTCAATGACGTCATCACAGTCAAACACTGGGTTCATTGCCTGGTGAGTCCAGGTCCAAAACTGAACACATCAAGGTGGAGATTGTAAATAATCTTTATTGTGCAGAAGAAAGCGACACAGAGACATCTTTGTTTCAAAGTCTATGTAACCTTCCAAAGTTTATTGGGGGATTTACACAGCATTTACCATATGTTACAGCATGTTAATGCCACAGAATCGCACATTGTTTTTTTTTCCATGTTTCTTCACAGTAATTACTGTCTTTTTAAGATCTCAGCATTTTCACATATGCATGATCCAATACTCAGCAAAGTTATTTCTATCACGAATGTGGAGTAATCAGTGCTACATGTTCCATACCCATGATTTTTCCCTTCCCTCCATATTTAGCCATAATATTTGCAAGGCTTTCCTGTTCATGCCTTTTGCCTTATCCCATAATAGACATGAGGTCATGTTTAACAAACTAAGCATGGTGTACTTTACTCCAAAATGTAGGACTTTATTGAGATTTATCAACTTTTATTGGGAATTCAGATTTGTTTCTAGCAATGAGATTGTTGGGCAAGAGTCAGTTGCATTCTGCATCAATGTAGAGATGCATTCTGTATCAATGTAGAGATGAGACTTAATTTTGTTTTCTGATGTCATATCCTTCAACATTGCCTTGTTGCACTCAGAAGATGGATAAAACAAACCAAATTGAGTCCTGGTAAGAAAGAGTCCCTGTATATTTTTGTTTTGCAGTGAGCAGGCACTGTTTCCCTGAATGATCAAACACACAGATTTTGGATGTAACTGAATTCATCGCTCCTCCTAATAGATAAAGTAGCAGAGGGGACGGGGAGTTCTTTGGCACAACTTAATTTGATTGTGCTATCTATTGCCTTTTCCTGATGAAAGAAGATCCTGTCTTAGATATTGTAATGTGCTCTACTTAGATCTGTCTTTGGAAAGTCAGCATAAAATGTGAAAAGTAAACTTGCCAAGTGTCTTTGTTTCAACTGAAAAAAGACTAATTGGTGACCAGAATAGACAAGCACAAGAGTTGGAGTTAGGAAGGAAAAAAAAAAACAAGACAAAGTATTAAACTGCAAGCAAGGTCCAGTGGAAATCCACAGGACAGATCACATTAGTTCTACAAGAGGATAAGGTAACTGGATTATTACAAGACAGAGAAACTGGGGAAGAGGCATGGTTCCAGCAACTAGTAGCTGATAGAAAATGAAACACCAACAAAATTAAGCCTGTGTTCTAAGAATCTTGGCCAAGATTCTCTGTGGATCATCCATTGTGCCACAGAGCAAGCTCTTCCACATTTTGTTGTCAAGCCATTAGCACAAAAGACAAAATTGGCAAGTGATGGTTTACAGCATGGTAAAGTTCATTAACACTGCAATTAGAAAAGACCACAATTTTATACCCTGCCATTTCTGATTCATTCATATCTGCTGCAATGTCTGCTCTTCCCAGCCTGTCAAAACCACAATCACAATCTCAAAAGAGGTCCTTAAAATCACAGCATGCTTCTCAGGCATTTCCCTTGATTTATATCCTGCCAATTTGCACCAGCCAGAATGAAGCTAAAGGTTGACAATAGCATATGTTAAACAGACTAGCCTGTCTTGTTTTTTGTGATTCATGTCTATAGTGAATTTAGATGATTGGTTTACCAAGTGATCAATTTTGGGGGGAGGCAAGAATTTTAGTCTGCTTCTTAAATAATTAAGTGCAACTTTCTCTGGTAAATGTTTTCCTATTGCTGTACTTGCTGTCACATCTTGCCTTGTTTTGTAGCTTGCCTTGGTTTGTAGCTGTGGAGTAAACCTGTATATTTTCAAGCACTGCTGCAATTATTTATTTATGACATTTTCTTTCTTAGAGTGAATAATATGTTTTGGGTTTCCTAGAAAAATATTCATGCTACTAACAATGTTAACAATTTTCCCAAGGGCTTCAGGTCTGGGGCTCTAAAACTGCAGACTATCTCTCAGGGTAGGAGTAAAAGAGTTGCAATATGGCTAGCAGCATTTGGGCCCCTTAAAGATGATGGGCCCTACTCAGAGTCTCTTCCCACTATACCCCAACAGTCTGCAATCACCAAGGCATATAAAAGTTGTGAGTCTGCAATCCAGCCTGACCATCTGATGCCCACTACATCTCCTGCAAGGTTGCACACACTTCTAATCAGCTGCCTTAATGTATTTTGTAAAGTCCCTAAGGTGACATAAAGTATACTAGCCTAAATTCCCTCTGCTACATCTAATTTCTATTCTCCTATTAACAAGGCCAGTGGGTGGCCAAACAATTACAGCTAAGCTGAATGATATGTGATAGGCATGATCCAAGGCATTGGGATGACTCTGTTACCCCTTATTTGAGAATTAGGTGCTGGAGGGCTCCCATAAAGAAGGAGAGTCTCTCCTCTTTTGCTTTACTGGGAATCTTACTCCAACTTTTGGATCACCTGCAGTGCCAATGCCATGATGATGGGGTGACAGACTCTGGCGGTGTAAAACTATTTAACATCACCGACAATACTGCTGCCCTACAAAATGACCTTGACTATGTGTCAGATTGGTCGAACAATTGGCAACTTCAAATTTCAACCAACAAATGCTCTGTCTTACACATTGGAAACAAAAATCAGAACACCAAATACAAGCTGGGCAGATACGACCTCGTAGACCACCCTCACTCTGTCAAGGACCTTGGAGTACTCATCTCAAACGATCTAAGCGCCAGAGTTCACTGTAACAGCATTGCCAAAAAGGCATTAAGAGTTGTTAACCTAATTTTGCAAACCTTCTTCTCCAGTAACATTGTACTGCAAACAAGGGCATACAAAACTTTTGCCAGACCAATTCTCGAATACATCTCGTCTGCCTGGAATCCACACTGTTTACTGGAAATTAATACAATTGAACGAATCCAAAGATATTTCATGAGAAGAGTCCTCCACTCCTCTGCTCGCAATAGAAACCCTTATGCCACTAGGCTTGAAATTTTGGGCTGGACAACCTAGAACTATGTCACCTATGGTCGGACCTAAGCTTAGTACACAAAATTGTCTGCTACAACATCCTACCTGTCAATGACTACTTCAGCTTCAACCACAATAATACAAAGGCAAACAATAGATACAAACTCAAAGTAAACTGTTCCAAATTTGATTGCAGAAAATACGACTTCAGCAACAGAGTGGTCAATGCCTGGAATGTACTACCTGACTCTGTTGTTACATCCTCAAACCCCCAAAACTTTAAACTTAGACTGTCTACCGTGGACATCACCCCATTCCTAAGAGGTCTGTAAGGGGCGTGCATATATGCACCAGTGTGCCTACCATCCCTGTGCTACTGTTCCCATTTAGTTGTACACATTTCATGTGTTTATACTTATACCTCTTTATACTTAAATGTTTATATGTTATGTTTATACTTATACTTGTTTTCCCATATTTGCTTGAGAAACAAAATAAATAAAATAAATAAATCACCTGCAGTGCCAATACCATGGTGATGGGGTGATGAGTCTTGTGGTGGCAGCAGTGGCAGGCAGGAGAAAGGAGGAGGATGAGGATGACAACGATGAAAGGAAGGAAAGAAGGAAGGAAGGAAGGAAGGAAGGAAGGAAGGAAGGAAGGAAGGAAGGAAGGAAGGAAGGAAGGAAGACTTGCTGAATGATCTGCTTCTATCAATCTTTTGAAGTTGGCCAGGCCAAGAAAGAAACATTGCAGGGATTCCAGAAATGCTACTTTACTGTTGTAGAGTATATTAAAAGAATTGTGAAAGTCTGAGATCCCCCCCCCTCTATTTTTAAGGACAACAAATGCAAGGCAGGACAGTTCTCTTTCTCATGCTTTCTATTATAACCAGGGATGAGCCTCTCGTCTCCTACCTCTATCTCAAGAGCAGAACTAAATTCCTCCACAGACTCAATCGAGTTTTTTTTTACTACCTGTAGACTTAGCAGGTCATTTGGGACTGCAATCTGCCAATAAGAGCTGGGCACACCCCCATCACTTTCATCGTACCACACATTGTAAACCACAACACCACTTTTATACTAGACCAGAAAGGCCCAAAGCTGGGTGATCTCAGCTATGGGCTGGGTATGAGCAGAAGCTGCATCAGAGGGTGTGATACTAGACGAAGTTAGCAGAGTTTAGGATCCTATGTGCAGGTGTCCTAAGACTAATGCATTTGGGTGCATTCTGGTTGACCATAAGGTGGCAGCAAATAGCTTAAGAAACTTCTGGTTTGGATATTTATTTATTTTTTTGCAGCCCAGTGATTGGGACGATCATGAAATGAAAAAAAAATGCAAAATCCCACAGTAATGAGAGAGGAAGCAGAAGAAAAAGGTAGAAGATGAATGGTGTAGTTAGCAGATGTGGATGTAAGTGAGATGGAAGTATGTGTAAGAAAGGGCAGAGGAAAGAAACAGGAAAGTTTAGCTGTGTTACAGAAAAATGAGTGCCTGATTTAGACTGAATGTACACTGAGAAGTCATTACATTAAAGCGTTTTGTCCAGAGGCCCAAAGGCAGTTTTTGATAGAAACAGCTTTCATTTTGTATCTTATCCAATACGGGAGATTAAATTTAAATGGAGATGTGCAAAATTCATCAAGGCTAAGAAGGAACATTCCACTTCCCTCTGGGCCACGCTAAACCACTTGCCAGGCCATTTGTCATGCGAGGGATGGTTTGGGAGTTTCCAGAAGTCAATTCTCCTAACTTGGTTAAGTTGTGTAGTCGAATTGAGCCATATGAAGAACAAAACAGGAATAGAACCAGTATCAATCATGTGCTGAAACTGAGGGAATATCACACTGTTTTACTCTTTCATGCATGCTCTTTAAGCATCACACATACTGTTGGCAAACGCTCACTGGAGCTAAGCAAGGGTCACCTAGCTTCTGTATACACTTACTCAATGTGCTTGCAGTCCGTTGCTTGTAAATTACACAACTCTAAACATAGCTGTTTACCGCAGTGGAAATAGAGTGACCCTGCTGAGTGCCAGGTCACAATACTGACATGACAATTACAATTATTCTAGTTAATGAAGTTGGCAGGACAAACCCAAGACCTTTGCCATAAATCAGACTTTATATCTTTAGCAAATAGCTGGCCACAACCCAAGAAGAAATCTGCATAAACAAAGTAACCTTTCACAGTTGACTTTTGTTTGGTACCAGCCTTCTTCAAAGATGTAAATCAAAAGATACAGATTACGTATCCTTTAGCTATTTCGTTAGGACCAAAATTATACTCCAATTGACTTCAAGAAGGGAATTTAAAGATCTCTTTGAATCATATTCTGATAGGAACTGATCTAGTTCTTACTTCAAAAAAATGTACTAGCCAGAATGCAATTACCATTTTTGTCATCTCTTTCTAAAGTTTTTAATATAGCTCATCAGTGTAAAAGAAGCACACATTGTTTATTCATGCAATGTATCTCTTCCAACGAACAAACGGTTGCAGAGTGATTAACAACCATAAAACTGGGATTAAATATAAATCAAGAAAATAACAAAGCTGATTTAAATACTAAAAACACAGCTGTAAAACTGATTAACATCTAATGAAACTTAAATATTCCCTAGAACTTACGATGGCACGCAAGCTGTCGCCCAGCTCATGTCCACTGTGCATGCGCAGGGGGTGAGGCGCATGTGGGAGACATGCACGCATGCACGGGGGATCGCATGCACATGCATGGGGGGAGTGGTGTGTATGTGGGAGTCATGTGGGGGGGCGGGTGTGTGTGTGTGTACACGTGTGGGGGCATGCACATTGCATTATGGGTGCCGGCACACGCTATCGCACAGGCATGCACTTTTGGCACCCAAAGAAAAAAAGGTTAGCCATCACTGCCCTAGAAGATGAAAATCTGAACTGGTTATCAAGTATAGTAGAAAATTGTGTACGAAAACCCATACATAATTTTGTATAATTGGAAATGCGTATGAAATTCCCTGCCAATTTCGGAAATCTCAAACTGATGCAGAAACCGATTAGTGAAAGCATGTGTAAAAAACATGGAAACATTAAAATAATAGTTAATAATGCAATGTTTACTGTTGTCAGAGGTAATTAAATGTTAGATGTCTCTATTGGTACGGATTTAAACAAAGGAGATAATTTTCATTGCTGTGGTATGGCTTCTATGTAATTTTTTTTAATGCATGCTGCATTGTGACGATATTCCTCTTTTAGAAAGCAGAAGTGTGCAGCTTGACAAACATTCAAAAGTTTCTTTTCAGACTAGGAAATATATGGTTAAATAAGAATTCACTTAAATGCATCTTCAGGATAGCAATTTAGAGCTAGAAACTGGAAATTATCATCATGTCCCTTATTTAGTCTCAGAACTTCTTGTCTTTCCTGCAAGAAAATAAAGGATCAGCACTTCATTCTTTCTTTCCATTTCACCCTCAAAGCAGGTTTTTTCTCCCCAAATCACTTTACGAAGTCCACAACCAAGTAAAGGCATTTGAGGTTAGTTTTCCTCATTCCAGATCCAACCCTCTAATCACTTGCAGGGTAAAAAAAATTGGATCTCTGTCTAAAGACATAATTTGTTGTTCTAGCTAGAGAGAAAGCAGTTCTAAAATCAAACAAATAGCATTGTGAAAAAAATTATTCGCCTCTGTACTCTGTGGAGTGAAATGGAGCTTTCCAACAACAGTGTTCCGAATTATTTTTCTTAATAAATTGCATGAAAATGCAACTTAATGAGTGTAGTAAAAACTGGTGTAGCTCCTGATGGTGCCATATCTCTCGCACTAACGATTTGTTATTCTCAGAGTCCTAGTTCACACACTGTGATGAGCTAAACCTGCAATTTGTCTGTTTTTGACTGAGCATGTTCTGCGCACCCAGTCACTTATGGTTTTGTACAGTTGTCTGTGGTTAAAACAAACTGTGGCTTAGTTATATGTGACACAGATCTGATTCAGTCCTTTGCTTATTCCTCAGAAGAGTATCAGTTGAAGCCAGTTGTGGATTTATGGGCCACAATGAATTGCATTTTCTAGTAGACCAAGGCTTAAAGTCTGTTGCCATCAAGCGATTGTCTGGATTTTTGCAGTCCAGATTTGGTAGCTTCATGTAGTCTGCAAATAAAAACCTGGAGGTTGCACATAAGTCTAGACCTCCTAGTGGCCCCTCACTGTCATGAATCAGGATTCACTACTTCGTCACAACTAAGCATTGATTATTCTACTACCCATTGAACACTTCTGCACAACTCCTTTCATTTCCCAAACAGTTAGAAATGGTTCGAAGGAAATTGTGATGATATTAGCTCATGCTGACTTCAAATGTTGAGATCCTGCAGTAAGAAAATAATTTCCCACACAAATGAGGAAAGGAAGGAACAACAACTAAAATATAAGAAAAAGAACAGGACATTTTGGCTTGCTCTTTCTGTATAGATTATTGAGAAGAAGTGGCAAAATTGTGAAAATGATGTTTGTTTTCCAGAACTTAAACTGAAAACATAATCTTAATCTTTATTTTTTTAAAAATCGGTTTCACCGATTCTTAGATTCTCCAGGAATGAAGTGTTGAAAAGCTGAATTTGAGCTGCCTTCAGCCCAGTGCAACCTGCTAAAATAAAAGCAATCAATTTATTTTAGAGGGAAAGAAAGAGACTTTTACTGTCACCTAACAATTCCCAGAGCAAATATTCTTTGTGCTTTATATCATAATCAACTATTGTCAAAGGGTGGAGTTTTTTTTTTTAAGAAAGCAATAAAAAAATTTTCTGGGTAAAACTTTATTGGATGCAAGTATGTTCTACTTATTGATCTATTTTATAGGAAAGAGGCAATGTTCTAAACACATTCACTTTTCCTTTGGAACAATAGATTTAACATACTCTTTCCTTTTTGATTCTTTAGTTATGTAGAATTTAATCATACAAGTCATTATGCCTCTGAACACAGTTGTGTCTTTAATTAGCAGTAGCAATAGTACTTAGACTTACATAGTGCTTCACAGTGCTTTACAGCCTCCGTGAAGCAGTTTGCAGAGTCCGCATATTGCCCCCAACAATCTGGGTCCAATCTGGGTCTTCATTTTACCGACTTTGGAAGGATGGAAGGCTGAGTCAACCTTGAGCTGCTCAGAATCAAACTGCAATGCTGCATTCTAACTACTGCACCACCACAGCTCTTAATTAATACACCTAACTAGTGCAAGATCAGATTGAAAAATGACACTGTTAATTTTCTCTCTCCTAAAATGAAAATATGATAGAAGACCAAACTTGCTATTCTAACTTTCTTAATAAGAGAAAGTTTTGTTAAACCTATCTGCCATATTCTGATACAGGCTAAAACAACCCTTATTTGTTAAAGTACAGGTAGACCTCATTTAGTAATAACCTCATTTAGCAAAGGTCACAGTTACTATGTGGCCAGTCCTTGCATTTACAATCTTTGCAGTACTGTAACACAAAGAAAAGCTGAGGTAAGATTGTTTGCACAAGCACAAATTTACTTAATGCCTGCCTCACTTAATACCTAAGCTGCCAGTCCCAATTATGGCTGCTTTAACAAGGATTACCCATACAGAGAAAGATAAGTTCATGGAAGAATTCTTAACAACTTTGAGTCAACTTAGAGTCAAGTTCTTCTGACTATATCTGGTGTTGCCAAGGTCTCTCTCCAGGAGTGGGTTCTACTTACCTTTACTACCGGTTTGCAGTGGGGCTGCGCATGCACACGACTGAAGCATTTTGATGACATTGGGGACAGTGGGCAGAGCCTCCGTCCGGTTTTACTACCAGTTCTATAGAACCAGTGCGAATCGGGGGCAACCCATCACTGTCTTTCTCCCTCAGTACATGTTGTTTGACCAGTCTGCTTTTCTTTTTCCTCTGTTTTCCCTAAAAAAATCTTAACAATCCTTTTTACCTAAGAAACCTCCTTTGCTTAAAATGTTTATTTAAGTTTGGCCATAAATCCCCCATCCCTGAAGCATCAGGAGAAAAGCAGAGCTTTAGCCAACAGGCTCTCTGAAAATAGCCAAGTTCAGACCATAGTTTTCTATAACAAGTCTGGTAAAAAAAAAAAAAAAGATTTGCTGATGATTTATAAAGCTGATTTATCTGAATAGCTCTCCTTAATATTGACTAAAGCTTAGGAGAGAACCATCCAAACAACTATGGGATTAATTTAAAGCAGAAGATTTAGAGATGTGCTAGTGGAGGAAGAGAGAAAAGAGGAATGGGAAAAGGCAACATTTTATATTGAGCAGAACCCTTATAGCACGGCTGTCAAACTGGCGGCCAGCAGGCCAGATGCGTCACGCATTGGCCACATTCATGCCTGGTTTAGCAAAGGGGGAAAAAGTCACAATATGTCACGTGATGACACCATGATGATGCAAGTTTGGCACCCCTGCTTTATAGCTATCTCTTAAGTATGAGTGCAGAATATGTAGTCAGCTCTGCTGAATTGATGTTATCATTTATTACTGATTTATAAGGAGTACTTTCTAAAGTGTTTATTTTATCGTTTTATTGTTTACTCCACACATGATATAATTATTATTATATACTTTCTCTCTGATATTTTGTTAAATAAAAATTATGGAGGGAATAATTTTACTGTCCTTGAATCTTAGATGTGCATCCAAACATGGTTCAAACTAGTAGAAGACTTCTGGATGGTGGAGGGAGCAATGGAAAATGATATCACTGAAAGGATGAGCCTAGCTCTACTAAGAGACAAAACACACAGAGCTGAAGGAAATACTGATGGGATTTTGGAACATGTGGTTATTAATCTTGCATCTCGAGGCTCCTGGCATTTGTCAGAGGCATTTACAACTGAATTCTGTTATAGATGGAAATTCATCTACCTGTACAGCACACCTGACAGCCCTCTTGTCTTCAGCTGCTTCCCCTGATGTATAAAGCAATTGTCAAAATTTATAGCTCATTCGCATACAGCCCCAATTCTCTTTGGGTAGAAATTATTTAATCTATGCCATCACTTGAAAATAATCCTGCCAGGGCCAAAGGATAAAATACCTCAGGAGGCTTTCAATATGACTGGGAAGATTTCAAAACTAAAGATGATTCAGGGTAGGCTTGTGTTTCACAACTAGCATTTAAACTGGAAATTCAGTATTGGCAGGTAGAAGACTGTCAATTGGACAGCATTAGCGGCCGAAGTTGATATCACAGAAATATACCGATACACAACTTCTACAGAGACCAAGTTCCAGTGCCTACATGAGAAGAAAAAACCTGCAAAAATGCATGCTCAAACACACGTATGTATTTTGTCTACTGAGCTCATAAATAATGATGCCAAGCAGAAATTTCCATCCAGAAAGTAAGAACTTTATTCAAGACATAGAACTCTAGTTAATTTTTTATTTTTATTTTTTTGCTGGGACAGATTATAATACTTTATTTCATATTAATTACATTTTTACACATTTTATTAGAACGTTTCACTACAATGAAATTATAAAATATTAAAAGAAAAATAAAAAGGTAGAAAAAAGAAAACAAATAAAAAAGATAAAGAAAATATAGAATCATGACTTCTGTCATTGTTTCTGCTGAGTAATTACCATCTTACTGTTTCACTCCCTAACTCTTTTTAATCCTCAAATCCATAAATCCTCAGTTTCAGACTTTTCTTCTTTTGACAAAATTCCACTTAAGGCTCCCAGTCCTTTAAACAACTCTTTATCATTTTTTGCCCGATCAATTTGTCAGTTTCACTATTTCCACAAGGCCCATCAATTTTATACTCTAACCTTCTACCATCAGTGTTTCATTATTCTTCCAATTTTGTGGGTACAATAATTTTCTGAATTATATACTATGTTAGTTTTCTGGGTTTTGTTTATAATTCAGCTTTAATAAAATCCAACTCTGGTTTCATCCAGCCTCTAATTTTCAGGATCTTTGCATCATTGTAGGCATTGTAGGCATATTAATTAAAAAATTACTACATTTTTTATTGCTCAGAAGTTCTGTCTCTTATGCTGCTTTGTCTAGACTCTCATGGAAGAAGCAATTGATGTGCAGGACTGGTTTGATATATATTTGAATTGCTGAACAGAATCTGTGGAGCAAAAGAGACACAAGATTGTTAGCACAGTCTAATTACTTGACTTTAATTATACATATTATGCATGCCAGCTCAAGACAGCTGGCATCTTTTCAGCTAAGGATTCTTTATTATCAGTTTTTAGAAGAAACCGAGTTGATGTCCAGGCTTTAATGAATTCTCTTTAGATTTCCAGAAATAAAACATTGGTGTGTCCAATTCTGTTGTTCAGATATATTAGCCATAGTGAATATGGATCTGTATTAGTAATTGTGCAGGACTCAATTACTTCAACAAGTCAGACATGTTGAGCTCTCCGGTAAGTAATACTGTTTAATTATGTAACATCCATATATATGGTTATCATTCATATGTCTTTTCACATTCTTCTGATTTAGATTTCCTTTTGTAAATTTCTCTCAAACATGATCTTCCTTTCAATTTCCCTCTCCTCTTTTATTGGTCTCATTCAAAGAACATTCAGGAGGAGGAAGGGGGGGAGGAGGAGGAGGAGGAGGAGGAGGAGGAGGAGGAGGAGGAGGAAGAAGAAGAAGAAGAAGAAGAAGAAGAAGAAGAAGAAGAAGAAGAAGAAGAAGAAGAAGAAGAAGAAGAAGAAGAAGAAGAAGTAGTCTGTGTTTGAGAGCTGCAGTTATCATTAAAATGGGTGAGGTCAAAATCTTTGGGCTGTTTGGCAGTAGATGAGGGAAGGGTTAGGGGAGAGAATATAATGCAGCAAGATGAACCTCTAAGAAGAAAAAAATATTTAAGGAAAAAAATGATGATGGGAGGAAAATTACCACAAGGTCACCTCTCACTCTTTGGGATATTTTCACCTCCAGGGGAGAAAAGAAAAATCCATTAAATCTCCTTCCTTCAGTTTATTTTCCCAGACTGAAAGCAATCGCAAGACATAAGCAGACCAATTCTGTGCAAGAATTTGCTCAATTGGCATTCTCCCTGACTGCAATGGTATTTCTGTAGTCAAGCACTCAGCACTGCAGCATTATCTAAAACTAAACTTTTTAGAAGCTTTGGTTTAGAAAATGCACAAGATTCCTGATTCAGCAATAATTTTTCCAGGATATTAGCTCTCGGCACATTTTGCCATTAAAATATGTACATTAAAACAGTTGCTCTCTCCTGAGAGCTTTACCAAGCACTGCTAGTAACATGTCTTCCACCCACAGATTATTTAGCATTCAGTATTGTACTAAAAGCTTCATATATCAAACACTGTAAGATTTAGCTGTTGCCTAACCAGTGTGTGGTGGCTCAGTGGCTAAGTCGCTGAGCTTGTCAATTAAAAGGTCGGCAGTTCAGCAGTTTGAATCCCTAGTGCCCTGTAACGGGGTGAGCTCCTGTTACTTGTCCCAGCTTCTGCCAACCTAGCAGTTTGAAAGCACGTAAAAATGCAAATAGAAAAATAGGGACCACCTTTGGTGGGAAGGTAACAGCGTTATGTGCGCCTTTGGCATGTCGGCCACATGACCGTGGAGAGGTCTTCGGACAGCGCTGGCTCTTCAGCTTTGAAATGGAGATGAGCACCACCCCCTAGAGTTGGGAACAACTAGCACATATGTGTGAGGGGAACCTTTACTTTTACCTTTAACCAGTGTGCTAGTTGTCTACTGGAAACTGTCTAACACAGTTTAATGGTTTTTTTCTTCTATATGAAACAAAAACCTGCTTCCAGTAATGGAGAGATCAAGTTAGTTTAGTCAAGAAGCATGATTTCTTGTGTTCAACAATTGATGCAACTCTGTGTAAGCAAAATTATGTTGAGAGCATAAAGAGCAACAGCAGTTAAACCGTTTATTGCTATGTTGCATTGGAGACAGGTCACGATGAGGCAAAGGAGGAGGAGGAGAGACAATGTCATAATCATTTTGGAAATTAAGTAGAAAGGAAAGGAAATTTCTTGTGCACCTTTTTTTTAATGGAATGCTATGCATGGGACGAAGCTGAAAAACCTTCTTGAATGAGAAGCAAAACATCTTCAAAGAAAAAACAAGAAACAAGTTACCTCCTGAAAAAGCACTTTTGGGACAACCATGACCTGGATGACTGAGAATCTCTATAGACCTTTTGCTGTACAATTTGGGATGAACACCCTTTGAAAGGTGTGGGAATAGGAATGGATTTCCAGAGGAAAAAACTGTGGACTACAAGAACCAGGAGCACAACTCAGGTGACCCTGAGGACACAGATAAACATCCAAGTGCTTCAATGTCCCTCTAAAAGGATGCAAATTACCAGCTGTCTGCAAGGAATATAAATCCTTCCATTCCTCACTATCCTGTCAGAGTTGAAGAAGCTTCATGGATAAGAAGCAAAACATCTTCAAAGGAAAAAAAAAGAAAATTCAGTTGCCTCCTGAAAAAGCACCTTTGGGACAACCATGACCTGGGTGACTGAGAATCTCTACAGACTTTTTTTCTAAAAGAATGAAGTTCAGACTGAAACTCTTTTTCTCTCCAAAATAAAATAAAATAAAATAAAATAAAATAAAATAAAATAAAATAAAATAAAATAAAATAAAATAAAATAAAATAAAATAAAATAAAATAAAATAAATAAATAAAGGGGGATGGAGACTCCCACCTGCCATTTTTTAAACTCATCTGTAGCATCATCAGTGTTCTCTCCTGGTTAACTCTTGTGCTTGACTCAAAGCAATTGAGAAATATGTTTCTCCATGAAAATACATTTTATAAGTGTTGATCTGAACTAGGAGGCTTTCTGCAAACAGATCCATTCCAGGTATGTTGGACTCCCTTTTCCATCAGAGGGAAATATGATATATTTGCTCTTTCTCAGAGTTTGCTTGGATTCACACAAGTAAAAAGTGGGAAGTAGTATAAGTTATTGCTCTGCTGGTTTTCATGGTGCATGGAAGATTAGGGGACACTGCCTGCTCCTTGGCAATTCCTTCTCATCTAGGATGGCCCAAGACTGACCCAATCGCAATAATCAGAGAAAAGTAGATGCATTTGGTAACAACTGTGCTGTTTTCATTGGCTCCTCTTTATATTACCTAATGTTCCTCATTTTGTGTTGACAATGGATGGGATAGGATCTGGGGATCATTAACACTTTTTTACCTCCAGATATTGAACTGTAAGTCATACTGTTCCTTATCATGAGTAGAGATGAATTTGACTGTTCAGAAGGCCACCTATTCATTATTCAACATTAGATCATATGTGAGACTTTACTAGTCCCACAAAGGCAGAGTAACTGTCTTCTACCTCATGCAAAACGTATTTTGATTTCAGCACAGGTAAAAAAAAAATTCAATTTTGCCTCTTTCAGTTGCTATGCCTTGAATATATATATATATATATTTGCTCTAAATTATTATCTTCCTTTTGGAGAAGCCATCATTTAAGGGCTGAAGTGACAACAGTTAACCCCTACTTGTTTGCTTGTGGTGCCTAATTATTGTAAAAGGAATTTGCTAAACTAATCCACTTAAGTGTGTCAAGACAATTTTCAGTCTGGGGGCTATACCAGAATTTTGGGGGGTGTGTGTTGAGAAAATACTTCAGTTGGCAGGTAGTGAATTTGAATTGGATAATACTGCATTTTATGGGTAGATTAGATTGAGATCTTCTATTGTTTCTTCCTCCTTAGGAGTTCTCCTCTTCTTCCTTGTAACTTAAAATATGCTAACATAGATGATTTTTGGTAATTGCATCCCCGAAATTCCACAAGCAAAGAGAGTTTTGGTGCCCCAGACAGGATTTCTGAACCTGTGTATCAGTATAACTCTAGTGTTATGTGTTAACACCGGAGTTACTGGCCTAACTCTGATTTTAGACTGAATATCAAAGCATATTCAATAAGTCTTGCAGATATTCACTACCCATTATATTTTGATCAATTTTGCAAGTGCACTGAGTATACTAACTTTATAATCAGTTCTTTAATTACTACTCTACCAGCAATGGAATGTATTTTTAATGCAATGGTGCATTGGGCTCAGCAGATCCAAACTTCAACATGATATAATCTGATTAAAAAAGAGCTGCCAGGGTTGTGAGACAGAAAGATCAATCACTAGGAATTCTGGATCCCAGAGAAGAAAGGCACTATATAACCGGACTAGTTACCTCTAGGAGTCCATTCAGATAATATTGTTATTTACAAATCTGCCTTGGTGTCTGGTAATAACTCCCCCCTTTGTATTACTATAATTTTATCTTAATCTTTTGAAAGCTGAAATTGTTGATGGGAATAAAGCATCCACATCAGGAGTTTATTTGCAACATGCTGCTGGGATGTTAACAAGGCAGCTGAGATCACCCAGAATTGGCAGGGCTTGAACTCTGCTTAAATTGAGCTGAAGGGTTACTATTGAATCTCACTCTTCACCTCTCTCTGGTGAGGTGAAGAGTGAGATTAGCATCATCTTAATAAGAGCAATTCCACACTGAGCCAAAAAGGAAGGTAATAATATATAATGGAATCAAGTGTATGTGGCATTCATTTTTCTTCCTCTCTTTGTTTCCACATACCCACAAACACACTTGTTTCTGTTCACAAAGTATTCTTTTGCTGCTTTGAGTAGGAAAAAAATAGTTTCATTATTATATGATAGAAGACCTGGTTATGTCTGAATCTCCTAGTTTGGAGAGTGCCAAGGAAGGGGAAAAATATTCTTCCTATTTATCCATGAGCAGCAAAAATTCACCTGGATGTCCTTAAGTATAACCCTTCTCTCAGCCTGTTTTCGAAGGAAAGGAGAGGATTTCATCACCATAACTGATTTACAGGATATCATTGCTCAGGTATTTTCTTTCAGGGCAACCATTCTCTTCAGGCTCAAGGTTTTAAAGCAGGGGTCTCCAACCTTGGCAACTTTAAGCCTGGAGGACTTCAACTCCCAGAATTCCACAACCAGTGGCTGTGGAATTCTGGGAGTTGAAGTCCACCAGGCTTAAAGTTGCCAAGATTGGAGACCCCTGTTTTAAAGAGTAAATAAGATTGAAAGTTTAACATTGTGGTTCTGAAGTGGGGAAGACAACATAACTGACAGTTAAACAAGGGAGCCCTTGCTACAATCTATACTACGTTCATTCTGAAATCTACTAATCTTAAGTGCTTCCCTAAAATATTTTACTCATCCAAGTACATAATATGTACTTGAATTTGGCATATTAATGTTTTTAGTGTTTTAATGGTTTTATTATTTTGTTTTAAAATCTTTTTAAATTATTTTGTTTTAAAATGTTTTTAAGATTTTAAGAGTAACATCTGTTTCTGAATTGTGAGTCACCCAGATTTGTTTGCTGAAATGGGCAGCTATAGAAACCAACCAACCAACCAACCAACCAACCAACCAAACAAACAAACAAATAAACAAACTGAAAGTTATTCTACCCGTTACTGCCCATCATAGCAAAGACTGCAGTAGTCACATTTCAGTTTATAGTTGGCATAGGTCTGAGCATTTCTTTTTTCCTTTTTTTTTCAAAAACATCATCTTTGTAATAAACCAGCATATCAAGGCAGAGGAAAAGTTTGCCAGAATATAATTTTCCCCTCATTTTCTGGGATGGAAGGTTGCAGTTGGTTACTGTATTTCAATTACATGCAATACTTTTTGCATATGGAGAAGTTTTGAATATATAATATCCACCATAATGACACACAACTGTGTCTGTGCATATTGAACTCAGTTGGACCAGTCTATGCAATGTATAATGTACATTGAAAATATATGGCTGGGCAGATCTTTGAAGGGGCCTTTTTGATGAGGATTTGAGGGAAAATTCTTTTCCAAGCTGCTTTTGTGTATTCAGTTTCTCAGATATTCTCAAACCCCTAAACCACAGCACATGTCTAAGGAGGCAATATTCATGATGACTTGTTAATCAGGTTTCATACCAGAAAAAAAGGTGTAAAAATACAAAATATTCCAAGCTAAATAAATAGACTTCCAACTTATTCAAGTGTGCCTCTGAAAGTTATTTGGACATCTTTTTGTGAGTTTCCTTAAACGAATGACTAATAACTTATTAAGACTTTCATCTTTCTCTTTTAACAACCCCATAATCCCTTGCCGGGTGGAGCCTGAACAACTGAATGGAACTGAGTGTTTACTGGCCGGATGCCCTTCCTGTCGCCAGTGAAGAGTTTTTTTTCAGCAGATGTATTCTCAGTGTGCCCAGAGAGAGAAAATATGCCTCTACCTAGGATCAAACTCACAGCCTCCTGATTGTGAGGTGAGAGGTCCACCTCTAGCACACTGCACCACTTAACTTCTCAATTTCAACTTCAGACATTAACACTGAAATAATGTTTCTCATTTGTCATGATTGGAAATGTACCCCTTTCTTCCTCCGACTTGGATAATTCTCTTGTATTCTCCTTCTAGTCTCATGCCTCAGTCACCCCTGTTTTGGACTACTATAAACTATTCTACAATAAGCCTTAGGAACTACAATTAGGTTGTATGGATTCATGACAGTTTACATGCATAACACCTCCATTTTAAGGGCTGCCTATAATAAAATAAAATATAAAATAAAATAAAACCAACATTGGTTTGAAGGTACTGGTTGCAATCTGTAAATTGATATGTAGTTTAGGATCTGGAATCTCTCTTCTCTACTTCAGCACATCCCCTGAGATCAAAATTCCCTAAACTCTGCCATATTTTTAGAAAGACACTGGGGGAGGGGGCCACTTTGTGTGAGATGATTGGAATCATTATTTCCTTTGAGAAAAAAGTTGTGTTGTTTTGGTGCCATGTTTAGTGGTTTATTATTGGTTCGTACTTGTAGTTTTATTTTTTTTAAATTTTTTTTTACTGTATCTGATGTTATAACCCTCTCAGTGTTGCTTTCAAATGGAGAGGCACTTATTAAGTAAAAGAAAGAATTGCTATTCCTCAGTAAAGTGAGTGAGATGAAGCGCCTTGCTGAGTTGAATATTAGCCACTTCATACAGTTCTAATTTGTGAGGGAAAAGGGCAGCATCTAAAGATGGTAGAATGAGCTGTACTATTACATAAAATGGTTCCTAGGGGGAGGTGAGGGAAATATAGGTGAAGCTAGAAGTCTTGTACGCTCACTTTGTTAGTGAAGAGGAGTTTCTTTAAAAAACAAAACAAAACAAATCTGAGGAAAAATTGCAGATATATCTAATCATTGCCCTGTGTTCTATTACATTCTTCTGCATGTATAGATGCTACTCTATTGATGCATGTATTTTGACAGCCAGAATGTTCTATTACACAGGATTATGTCTAGACTAGAATAGATTTAAATTCATTTTAAAACTTAATTCCATATATTTCAGTTTGGTGCATTTCAGAACCAATATAAAAAGCCAAATTTTAATTTGATGTATTCATTGTTAGGAAACACTTGGTATCTGTAAGTAGTAGCAAAATATATCTGTATCAATGGTGGGATTCAGCCAGTTCTCTCTGGATCGCACAAACCAGTAGCGATGAGTATGGGATACCTCAAATTCCTTACTTCTCTATTAATCCATCTACTTGTCTACCCACAACCCCCCTCCCAACCCCCTCCCCCCGACTTCCCAGAGCAAAGACAGGACATATCATCTAACAAACCTAAGCCAACATATACTACCTTATTATAAATTCCAAAAAAAATAAAAAAATTAAAAAATCCCACACATTCTTTAACTCCCCTAATTAACATTCTTCAACATTTCATTTATAAGTTTTCTCATAGCATTAACTTAAAATTTTTTTTCTTTAAAGCATGTCTTTGAGACAATATTACTAACCATTGAGCTGAATAACCTCAAACATAAACATTTCGTCACATATAGCCTTTAAAACTTCTAATATCTCACCTTAAGCATATAAAATTTCTTAATACTAAGAACCCATCCATTTATTTTCACGCTAGCCACTTTAGAACTGCAGTAATTTTTAAAAAGCTATCCAGTTTTAATTAAACCTTATCCCTCAATACATATAAACCTTTTAAAAATTCTGTTGTGTCACCTTAAATATTTAAAATTTCTTAATAAACCTTTAACCTCAGTAAAATATCAATCAAATATAATCCTAGAAAATCTATATAAATCCCAAAGCTTTCAATAAAGTATCACTTGAGTTTTAGTTAACCATTTTAATAACTCAGTAACTCTTAAGAAACTGTCCCTTTTTAGTTAAACATTTATATCATGTTTATATGATATCCAAACATCCAAACATCCAAACAACATCCAAAATCTACCAAATATAACCTTCAAAGAGTTCATCGCACATTCTTCCTTTCTTTCTGTATTTCTTCCAGTCTTTCTTTTTAGATGACACTTTCTTCTTAAACATGGC
Source organism: Masticophis lateralis (assembly GCA_030761175.1). Taxonomy (NCBI): domain Eukaryota; kingdom Metazoa; phylum Chordata; class Lepidosauria; order Squamata; family Colubridae; genus Masticophis; species Masticophis lateralis. The sequence goes on along the minus strand of JAUDYJ010000001.1, from coordinate 192,542,202 downwards.
TCGTCCCCCTGCTTTTATTTTTGAAAATTTTTGAAACATTACTTGTCCCCCTGTTTTTATTTTCAAGAAATTTTGAAGTTGAAATTGCAACCGGTGTCTCTTGAGAGTCCATTCCTCTTTCAAAGTTATTCCCTTCACTTTAAAACCCCCATCTCTACTTTTTCTGCTTGTAAAAACAGTCACTTCATTCTCTAGGAATTGACTCTGTCCATAAAAACAAAAATTTTCATAGTATTTTGCAGTCTGCCATAATGAGTCTTTTTGATACGCTCCAACTAATTGTATGGAAGCCTCCACCAGAACTTCTGTTTCCAAAATGCTAGACTCTATTTTTTTTCTGACTGCCTCTTCTTTGTTCTCCATAATCATGTTAAGCTGTATGATTTCTTCCTCTTTCCCAGCCAGCAGATCCTTAAAATATTCCAACTTCCACTCCTGGATAGTGTTTTTAACTATGTCCACAATGTCTAAAATAAATAGATCAAAAGTTTCTTGTGAATCCTTTAAAGTCCCAATTTGTGTATTTGCTGACTCACCCTTTCTTTCCTTAATGGCAGCCATATTTCAATTTTTATTTTATATATATTCAACTGTCAGATCAAAATCCAATTGTTTTCCACTATCTTGAGGACTAGATGTTAGTTAAAATCCCCATCATAGTTTTTCCTGTCTTCTTCCACTTCCCCTTTAAATCTTCTTATTATATAGTCCAATACTTTAAACAATGTAGCAGGGGCTAACAAGCACTTTCACTGGCAATCATTTTTTACTGCAGATGGCTATAACCTGGCTAAACTTGGTTTATCTTGAAAAACTAAGTGGGTCAAACCTAGCAAGTACTCCAGAAAATCCAACTTGTAGACTAGAGTGGAAAGTCGAAAAACATTCTGAAGGAAGATAATGGCAAATCCCTTCTATATATTGTTGCTAAGAAAATTGCATGAATTTATATGATCTAAAGATAAACCAGAGTCAAAAACATCATTGATTTTTGAATTTTATACTTTTTCAGTTCTTTCAGAAGTTCTCTTCTGCATTCAGATTTGTTGTATAACTTTAGCCAACCCAGTGTTAAATTTTAGCAATCTGATAAATCAAAACACCAAATTTCACCAACTTTCATGTCCATTTTGTCACAGACAATGTGTTCTACAGTCACTGAAAGTAAAACTTTTGCTGGAAAATAGGCCTATCTGAAACTGATCCCAAAAAAGATTTATTTAGAACAAATTTTGCCAAAGTAGCTGCTAGTTTAAATGACCCTGTTAGATCGAATGATCGATAAAACATAGCTTTTAACTGGAATTGTGACCAGCCCAATTTATCTCTTAATTGAATGAAGTCATAGCCTGGGTAGCCTGTAAATTGTTCACATTTATTCAGAGCTGTGGAGCCGGAGCCGGAGTCGGAGTCGAGGAGCCGTAGTCGGAGGAAATTTTGGGTACCTGGAGTCCGAGTCGGCAAACAATGCACCGACTCCGACTCCTACTAAATTTAGATTGGAATTAAAAAAAAAAGCAAGTTTAAATGTCCCAATTCTCCCGACTCCATAGCCCTGCATTTATTTATCTGCTTAGTTGCTGCATTTCAATCTTCAAATCTATCATCAAGCTTCCTTTTCTTTTGTAGAAATGAAGTCTGCGCAAACAGTTGGTATCTCCATAGCAAGCAAGCTCCAGAGTTTCTTTAACAAGAGTGAAAGAAGATATAGGAAGGAAAAAAGAATAGCAAAAGCAAAATTGGATTGTTTTCCCTGTTTAGAATTCAGTTTATTTCCCAGGTTCTAAAATACAAGATTTTCTCAGCTTCATGGCTGTTATGTATAGTGGGAAGAAGACTGTTCTCCTAACTGGACATTAATGATCAAATATCCAGGTAATTAGGATGTGAATCTTTCGATCATTGCAATGGGTGCTTGACACTTTATTAAGATATTACACACAAAAAGTGTGTGATATGTGCAAGTTGGTGACTGCCAATACCATTTGCCAACAGGGTGTTGTTGTATTTTTGAACACTTCAGTTTTGTCGTTGTACCTTTCAGGAACAAAATGTTTCAATGTTTGTGTGTGGGGGTGGGTGGGTGGGAGATTGATGGAAGTTGTCTAAAATAGCTGGATTGAGACCTCTACCTGAACTCCACTTTGAATTTGTTGTAGCACTAGAAACTAGGAAGGCAAATCTCAGACAGGTATACCTCTTCATCCTCACCCACCCAAGTTCTTGCAACGCAAGCCAGATCTGCAGAGTACTTTCATTCTCTACAGATTGTAGATGGATGTAGTCCTATTAATTAGACACTCACCTTTATCAAGCAACAATCTGAGATCAACGCAGCCCTAATTCAGCTCTTTAAAATGTAGGAATGGATTTGATTCTGTTGGATCCCTTCTACTGGAACTGCCTGTCTGGTGATAGTTTCTTAACTGAAAGACTGGAAAGGTAAAGATAAAAATTTCCCATCCAGTGGTATACTACCCTAGGGAATGGTGCTCATCTCCGTTTCTTAGCCAAGGGAGTCAGCGTTGTTTGAAGACACTTTCATGGTTATGTGGCCAGCGTGACTATACACTAATGCACATGGAACACTGTTACTTTCTCACTGAATGTGATACGTATTAATCTACTCACATTTGCATGCTGGTAAGGAGGAGCTGGAGCAAGGACAAAAGCTTACCCTGTTGCGCAGCACTTGGGTCTCAAACCTGGGCTGTCAGCTTTCCATCAGAAAAGCTCAGCATCTTTAACTGCAAAAATCAAATGGTCTATGAAATTTGATCCTGTCTTAAAGAATTGGCTTTCCAGGTATTGCTGATGTCTTTATTTTCTAAGTCACTGTTGGCATAGCTATTCATTTGAAAGCTGTTCTATTGGAAGGATAATACTCTGGATTATGCAGCAATTGAAAACATTTCTCAAAAATGTAATTGGGATAATGCTGCTTCTATAAATCCTGGGCCAAGTTCAGAGAGGAACCGTGGCAAAATGCCATGCTCTATGTCTTCTAACCTCGTCATACTGGCTTGTTTATTCAGCAATTCCATTGGCTTATTAGGGCCCTGAATATTTTGAAAATAATTTGGAGAAGTGCTTTGGACCAGACTTGAGTGCAGTGCTGTTAAAAAAAAAAAAAGAAACGCTACACCTTAAAGAAAAAAACATCACAATAGTTTATAAAAAAAAAAAAACCAGGATGAAAGGATCAAGCCAACAATATTATTTGATGGAAAAATTAGAGGAAATGATGATAGAAGCAGGAATGTTCTTCTTTTCATGAGAAAAAAGTGCAAACTGAGTTTTGGGGTTTTAGTTAAAGTGGAAAAACTCAAAACTAAAAGATATTTGACTCCATCTCTTTCAAAGCTGAACATTTGGGGTTATTATGCACAATTCAATAAATCAAGAAAGAGACTCCCTCCACCCTCATTCTCTGCATACCTGTACACAAACAAAGTTTCAGTTAAAAAATTTTTTCTCAAAGATTTTCAATGTTGTGGAAAACTGGAACTGCTTAATGGGAAAAGTGAATTAAATGTGAATGAAATGGTTTCACAGTTCCCAAATTGATATACAGGGCAAAATGCAGTTATTCCTCTTATTTTGCTCTCTTCTGAAAGTGATGCTGCAGTTCACTGCTTAATAAACAAATACAAAAACATTGCAGTCTAGATTGGGGGGTGGGGTGGGGTGTGACAAAAACAATTGCATTGGGAAAAACTGCCTTCTAGAAAGAACAAAATGAAGAAAGTAAATATGTAAAAATATTTATAAAAATGCATCAAATATGCATGTTATACAGACAGCATTATTTTAAATGCTGCAAACTAATATTAAAACAAAATGAAATGTACTCCCACTTGCAAATAAGCCAGAATTGTAGATAGGTAAACATAATTCTCCATTCCTGTAATAATTGCATAGCAAACCATATTTAAAAAGAAATATTTATTCAGTACCAACATCTGTAAACAATGTGGAAGGAAGGAAGGAAGGAAGGAAGGAAGGAAGGAAGGAAGGAAGGAAGGAAGGAAGGAAGGAAGGAAGGAAGGAAGGAAGGAAGGAAGGAAGGCTATTTTTCATGGCCACAAAATTAGGACCAGGGATACAGATTATAAATTGCAGCCCTCTAGATTTATTTTAAATATAAGGGAAAACTTTGTGACTGTAAATTCTGTACAATATCAGACTACCTATTCAAGTTGTGATATTTGATGAGGATGATGATGATTTGTTGTAGTTACCCCACTCCAAATGACTCTGTTGTCCATCCGGGATGGTGGGATTAAGAGGGATTGGGCAACCATCTCTTAGGGGTAGCTTAATATGTTTTCCTGCACATTTCAGAGTAGTGGACAGATGATCCCTATGATTCCTTCCAACTCTACAATTTGATTATTTTATTATTTAAAAAGTGCAATATCTTCTCTCTTACAAAAGTTAGATAAGGCTGATGAGAAATGAGCATAAAGTTATCATCAAAGCACAGTAGTGCTAATTTAGCAGGAAACAGAAGCGCTGCTAATAGAGATTAACTGTAGTAAATACCCTGGTCACTGACTCTGGCATAATTGGAATTGTTTTACTATTCAAGCTGTTTCCTCTCTCTCCTGAAATGTCTTGATGACAGCACTGCCTCAGCATGAAATAATCTGCAATTTGAGGATTGTGGCAGTAATATTAAAGACTCATAAAAGCTAATATACTCATTTGGGACTAAATAATTTATTTCATCCACTTGCTTGCTAACCATTGAAAGTAATATATTAAATGCATCTTGGTACTTTTCAATTACACATTTGTTTTCTGTTCCATTTAATCATTGGGATGCAGATTTTACATTTAGCCAGAATTATAGGTAAATGGTGAGCTGCTCTTTCACTGAGAGCCCAAAACACTGTCAGTAGAAAGTTTATTTTGAGAATAGATGATACCCATCTTTTTCTTGAACTCTTATGGTCCTGCACATGGAACAATGCATAGATGGCATAAATTATAAACCAAGGAATTGCTACTGTCATTTGGGTATTGAGACTTGAGAATGCTCTTTGCCAAAATATTCAAGGGGTACATAAATATTCACAGTTTACATATGTATTCATCACATTATTTCCTTTTGAAGTTATCATCATCATCATCATCCTCTTTTAATGACCCCATAATCCCTTTTATGGAATCTGGGCAACTGGGTGGAGTCTGGGCAATTGGATGGAACTGAGTGTTTATTGGCTGGATGCTCTTCCTGTCGCCAATACAGAGTTTTTTTCCCCCGGGAAGATTCAGTGTGCCCAGAGAGAGAAATATCTCCCTCTAACTAGGATCGAACTCACAGCCTCCTGATTGTGAGGTGAGAGCTCCACCTGTAGGCCACCACACCACTCACACAATTTCCTTTTGAAGTAAGCCGTATTAAATTATTAAGCCAAAATATTATGCCAAAGAAGTTAAAGACATGAGGTAAGAAAAAGGAAAGAAAACAGCACTAGCTGAGGTGATACCCATCATGCCTTTGGTCAATTAAAGTTTTCACACGATGATCTTTAATAAGATAAAGTATTATCTAGGCTATCAGCCTTAGGCATATCTGTGCTGTGGTGCATGCACCATTCCTTAATAACAATAGGAAGAGTACTTGACAATTCAAGCACATTTTGGTCAGGGTACAAACTGTCAGGGTTCCAAGTAACACTCCCAACTGAGTAAGACTCTGAGGCAGGCATTTCCTCAAAGTTCCATTTTATTAGAGATATCATATTGGCACATCTGGGAAAATGCGAATCTGAAGTCTCCTGGGTTTCCCCCACACAAAGGGAAGTCCAAGTCCCTTCTCCTCACCCACATGTCAATGGTCCAATCAATCCACCATCCTAACTGGAGAAGCTTCCCAGTCACACCTTTCCAGGTGCAGGCTGAACATCCTTGACTCCCAGAGAAAAAATGTTATTGTTGTCATGGCCAGGGGTTATTGTCATTTACCTTCATTACCGGTTCACAAATGAATGCGCAGAGCATCAAAAATGGGACGTGATGATGTCTGGGCATGTGGGTGGAGCCTCCCACCACCACCCAAACCGGATAGAACCATCTGAATACCACCACTGGTTATGGCTATACATCTCACTCTGTCACCATCCAACCCCCCCCTCCCAGTTTCCCACAGCATACCCATCCTCTAAGTGTGGCAGCCCTGAAGATCCAAAGAGAAAAATGTGTCCCTCTAGGGCTCCAGGGCTGACACAAATGTTACTCAAAACATGATTGTATTAAGCTATGCAAAAACTAAGACCTCTAATCATATCCTACAAATACCAGGATGGATGCAGTGTAATAGCACACACCTAGGGTATTTCTTAGATATTAAAAGTGAAAAAGAGTGAAAAACCAACAGAAGTATTAAGCATTCCATCATTATGCTCCTTTGTTTTCCAGACAACTGAACAACTTATTACATTATGTAATCCAAGGAAATTTAAACACTTGAACGTTTTATTCTTGTCCATTACATTTGCATGCCATTAGACTGACATGCTGCATATATTTCTTTTGTTTGAAGAAGATTAAAATGAAGAAGATTACTATGCTAGAGAGATTTGGAGGCACAGATAATATAAAATGTGAATATATTCCAAGAACATTGCAGTTTTCTACCAGAATACCAGTATTATCTAGTGATTCAAGGAAAATTTAAAAGTGCCATGTAGGCAATAATATCTCATTTCTTCCATTAAGATATGATTCTAAGGGGGAAGGATTGCTGGCCCAGAAAGAATTAATCTAATTGTACAACTTGCTGAGTGCTCTTTATCTAAATACACAGAAGGGTTTGAAAATTAAACGAAGAAAGATTCCTTATGACAGAACAGATGATTGGCTGCCTAAATGTATGAAGCCTATCTGAGAAGATACTACAACTGAGGAAAAAAAATGTAGTTTAACAGCTAGGGCAGTAGATCAAAGATCTCAAAGCCTCTCATTCATATCCCTAAACACCTAACTGATTCTTACATCTTATGTACACATGCACATCAAATTGTAGTTATTTCCTTAATACCCTCAAGGAGAAAGAGATCATACTGAGAAAGATGGCATAGATAAGGGAAAAGGACAGAAGGATCACATCACAGGAGCAATCACATCACAATTATGATAGACAAAAATCAGAAACAAATTAAGCCTTCTGTTTCCAAGCGTTATCCTATATCTATTTTAATGGAAACATTGAATATCTTCCAATTATGAATTAGTATCTCCAATTTATGAAGGTAACAGATATCAGCTCCTTCAGCAGATGTGAGCAAATCTCTGGCCCTTGGGCCAGTTCTTAAAGCACCCCTTTCCTCATTCTTCTTTGGTTCTATCCAAACAGCCTATATAACAATCCCCCCAATTCATATTCCAGTAAATTCATATTCTCAGAATAGACTTGCTGTTGCAGAGCGTACCATGACAAGAAATATGGTATTACACAGCTGAGAAAAATGGAAGGAAGAAGCAACCGGTACCTGCCTTTAACCACTGATGCTTGTGTGTTGTAGCAACATATTTTGTTTTGTGTTTTCAGACCTGTGAACTTTATCTAACCATGTCATATTCATAATGCAATTTTCAAGGTGCACAGAAATGCAACAGAAGGAGAGAATGAGAGTCAGTAACTGGGCCGCAGTCAGGATTAGAGAGACCTAACAGCTGGCAGTCAGAACAAATAATTTCCCTTCCTCAAATGAATGCTAGATTTGTTCTACTATTTTAAACAGATAAAATACATTTTCAGTCTTGACAGTGAGCAGCAAGTGTATATGATAATATTTCTGAGAATAAGAATTGATGGGAGCAATCAAAAGCTAGTTTAGATGATAGAACTGACAAGCAGTCTCAAAGCCGGTAATCAGGAAATGCGTATCCAAATAAGAGATACAAGTGATTCAAAAAAGTAATATCTTTCATAAACCAAAAATGACACTTTGGGATTTTTAAAGTGATGATAGCCACTGGTAGGTTTTCAATATACACAAATATTCAATTCTTAAGTTGAAGAGAAAATCCTAGGCAACACTAACTTCCACATTCTCCTTTAAACCTTCTTGAAATGATTTTTCCTTCCTTCCTTTCAAAGCTTGGTTTGCTTCACTTGTATGTCAAATCCTGATTTTTTTAATCAGCCCCCTGACAAATGTCAGGTTCATAAAAAGGATTATACACATCTCTGTAATGGACTTCTTAGTGCAGGTCTGCAAACCCACAGGAAAGATTCTTTATAGCTAATTCCAAAATCTTATTTTATATGGATCCTTAGTCCATGTAAATCTTTCTAAATTCAATATGTGTATGCATATGTATATTGGATATACATATGTACATTCTTAAACTTGTAGCTAAAACTCACCCATGTTTTCAGACTTTTTGATCCAAAGGTTCATAAAAGCTGAAAAACAGTTAACATTTCTGGAAGTGATTAAAAAAGGAAGTATGAAAACTCAGTGTCCATTTGAAAACACCTGCTGCCATTTGAGTAAGATGGCTTTTTGCACTCATGTCAGAAGCACCGAGGTACTTCAAGGTTGAAAGGATTAGCTGGTGACATCATTGTTGCCCTGGAGACGCCCAGTTGGGGGTCCCTTTCATGTCCCCGGCTGGGGCAAAGGACAAGAGCTCAACCCTGCCCCATGGCAGCTCTCGGGTCTCAAATGTGGGTTTGCTAATCTCCTGGCCAGCATTCCAACCACTTGAGCCACTTGCTCCTAGTAAAATGGCTAATCTCTCATCTCTCAGAGCTACAAATCTTCTGGAGATCCAGAAGATTTGTAGCTCTGAGAGATGAGAGGCAATGTGGGCAATCTTAGGTTTACTCCTTGTATGGAGAGGAATTACAACATGCTGGCCTACTTGCCATCTCTCTTCATTCTGCTGCAGTTGTTAGCTCTGTTTTCTGTGGAACAGTTCCACAGTTTTCTGTGGAACTGTGCTCTTTTTTCTCTAGAAGTTGAGGCTTGCTTGTCTTCTCTAAGAGTGGTTATAAAGTTTAATAATTTAAGCCAAATATTATGCATTAGTCCAGTGCAAGCAAGGGTGAATGCAGCCTGGATGCATTGGCAAGTACTAACTGGTGTGTTATGTGACAGAAGTATGCCAACCCATCTTATATCTAAGATTTACAAGACAACCATCTGCCCTGTTGCACTGTATGGCACTCAATGCTGGGCAGCAACAAGAGGGACCAAAAGCTGTCTCCAGGCTATGGAAATGTGAATGGTCTGTTGGATATCGGGCATCTCCCTTCTTGACCACAAATGCCACCACAAATGCCATTTGACAGCATTTTGGTGTGGCACCAAATTATAGAGAAGATGAGAGAAGGCTAGCTCCTGGTATGGACATGTGGTGAGAGCAGCACCTTCCACCATTGCCAAGACTGCCTACCAACTAGAAGTCAATGGCCAGTGAACTCGTAGGTGTCCAAAACAGAGGTGGCAAGACACCATCAACAAAGTTATGTAAGCTGCAGGCCTGCACCCTGGAGACATAGCTGACCATGCAAAGTGATGTTCAGTGATCCAAAAAGCAGACTCTGTACCTGCCAGAATATGCTAGGAAGAAGAAGATTAATCATTAGTCTGAAGAGAATGGATGCACTGAACTGAATATTTAAACAGTGGATGAGTGGGTGGGAGAATATAAATATTTCCATTTTCTGGGCTTAATATCCAGTGACTTCTGAATTTGTAATTTACTTTCAAAAAAAATATGATGGAAACAACCCTTTTTTGCTTGTGAATAAACTTGTCCTGAAGGCGTTCCCTCACCTTATTTTTTTTACACCAGATGAGATAAAAGTTTCACTTCTGGTTTTAGCTTAGTTTTATGTTTTAGTTTTATTAAATTTATATACTGCCCTTCTCCCGAAGGACTCAGGGCAGTGTACAGCCATAATAAAACAGTGAACCATACAGAAATTAAAACTCATTTAAAATTGAATTAAACAATTTGGCTATCTTCATTAAAACCCATAATTTAAAATGCCCCATCCCCAATTTCTATTCAGCCAAGCCAGCCTGCTGAAATAACAGGGTCTTGAGGGCCTGGCAAAATGTACGGAGGTCGGGGATTGCACGTATCCCAGGAGGTAGTTCATTCCAGATGGTGGGTGCCCCCACAGAGAAGGCTCTCCCCCTGGGGGTTGCCAGCCCTCATTGTTTGGCTGACGGCACCCTGAGGAGCCCATCTCTATGGGAACATGTTGGTCAGTGGGAGGCTACTGGTGGCAGAAGGCAGTTCTGTAGATATCTGGGCCCTAAGCCATGGAGCGCTTGAAAGGTGGTGACCAACACCTTGAACCGCACCCAGAAGACCACTGGGAGCCAGTGCAGCTCGCACAGGAGAAGTGTCACATGGCTCCCACATAATCACCTGCGCGGCCGCATTCTGGACCAGTTGGAGCCTCCGGGTGCCCTTCAAGGGGAGCCCCATGTAGAGAGCATTACAGTAGTCCAGACAAGATGTGATGAGGGCATGAGTGACTGTGCGCAGGGCATCCCAGTCCAGAAAAGGACACAACTGGCATATCAGGCGAACCTAATAAAAAGCCCCCCTGGCCACAGCTGTCATATGTTCTTCTAAAGACAGCTGTGCCTCCAGGAGGACACCCAGATTGCAAGCCCTCTCTGAGGGGACCAACGTTTCACCCCCAATAGCCAGCTGGCTGGCTATTGGGACCAGCTGGCTATACCAGGATGCCAGGAGCCATAGCCACTCAGTCTTGGAGGGGTTGAGTCTGAGTCATCCAGATCCGCACGGCCTCCAGACAACGGAACATCATGCCAAGGGAAACATTGGGGTGGTCTGGGGTGGAGATGTACAGCTGAGTATCATCAGCGTACAGATGGCACTCCACCCCAAAACCAGAGATGATCTCCCCCAGTGGCTTCACATAAATGTTGAACAACAGGGGAAAGAACCGACCCTTGTGGCACCCCATAGATAAGGGGTCTTGGGGTCGATCTCTGTCCCCCTGCCAACACAGACTGCATCCGTCCAGAGAGGAAAGCGGAGAACTACCGCAATATGGTGCCCCCCACTCTCAACCCCTCCAGGAGCGCAGCATGATACCATGGTCGATGGTATCAAAAGCCACTGAGAGGTCCAGTAGGACTAGGACAGAGGAGCAACCCCTGTCTTGAGCCCTCCAGAGATCATCAACCAATGCGACCAATGCCGTTTCCGTGCTGTATCCTGGCCTGAAGCCCGACTGGAACAGATCTAGATAGACTGCTTCATCCAGATACCGGGAAGCTGTTGCGCCACCACACTCTCGACAGTCTCTCTTGGAGACTGGATGATAGTTTGCTAATACAGCTGGGTCCAGAGAGGGCTTCTTGAGGAGGGGCCTCACCACCGCCTCTTTCAGGGTGGGTGGGAGGACACCCTCTCTCGAAGAAGCGTTTATAATCTTCTGGAGCCAGCCTCGTGTAACCTCCTGGGAGGCCAGCACCAACCAAGAGGGACGCGGGTCCAATAAACATGTGGCAGAGCTCAATCTACCCAAAATCCTGTCCACATCCTCAGGAGCCACAGAGTCAAATTCCTCCCAGATAACAGTCTCAAGACTCACCCCCATCACCCCCTCTGGCCCTACCCAATTGGAGTCCAAGCCTTCCCGAATCTGAATGATTTTATCATGCAGGAATTGCACAAAGGTTGTTGCATTTTTACCTGTGGTTTGAGATTAAAACAAGTTCTAAATTTATATTGACCCTGAATAATTCTAACTAACCATAAATAAGTCAGTATTTTCTGTGTTTGAATATATTGCCCCCCTACAGTTATCTTAAAACAATGCTTTATCTCATTTCTAGATAAATGAAATCAAGTGAAATTTCAAATAGATTGAATAATTTGAATAGCAGCATTTTCTTTTTTAAGAAATTGTATTGACTAAATACTTGCGAAGAAGTAATGCCAATAACAAGACAATAACATGTCATTATGCAATTAGAACATTTCTTCTGTCACCATGGGTACCATGCAAGGGTACAAAATTTGGCAAATGGCATATTCACAGGTCTGAAAACTACTAAACTCTTATCTCTGGTATTCAATATGATGACTTGTATCGACATAGTTCAATTCTGTCCTCATGCAATATAATGAAATAGAAACATATTCAGACATATTTGAAGAAGAATTGAAAGACCAAGTTAGCAAAGTTGGAGGTCATGTTACAAGTGAAGTTATATTTCACAACATGCACACATACATACATATATTTAAAATACTTGTAAACACAACATCAACTGTGTCTGGTGATATCTCTTGTAGAACATGATGTTCCCCCTGTAAATTGTTTAATTTACTCCAGACTAGATCTTAGCTCTACTTTATAAATCAGTATGGGCAGTGTGCTGGTTAAGCCACCGGTAAATGGATTAATGGAATCTGTACTGAGGACTGAACTATCCTAGAATTACATCTGATTTACAGAATTGACTGTTGCCTGACCTGCTTAGCCTCAGAAGCTGACAGGGTGTAATTCTGAATACCATGAAAAGCTTGAAAAAATGATTTGAAGAGATTTAATTTGATTTTTTTTTTAATTTGATTTTTATATGCCGCCCTTCTCCGGAGACTCAGGGCGGCTTACAATGCGTTAAGCAATAGCCTTCATACTTTTGTATATTTATACAAAGTCAGCTTATTGCCCCCACAAACTGGGTCCTCAATTTACCCACCTTAGAAAGGATGGAAGGCTGAGTCAACCTTGAGCCTGGCTAGGATTGAACTCAGAGAAATTACAGGCAGCTGGTGTTAATTGCTGCCTTTAGTAGGAGGCATTAGCCCTCTACGCTACACAGGCTCCTTGATGGAGTCTTTCCTTTGCATCACATCTAGGGTGGCAATGCTTGTTTGGAGCTCTTTATTTTGCTGGATTTAATGCTAAGCAGGTTTGCACCAAAGGAAGAAGAACATGGTTGTATCTGAAATAAGTTGGTCATTTTGAATCTCATTTTAGTGAGCTGTCTATTTTGATTAGTGGTTTTTCATTTCTCACTACTGACATATGTAACTATCCACATTTTAAACTGTTACTATCCATTAGGCAAAAGGGATAACACATGAAAAATTGGAATTACTGTCATGTTATATTGGATTGGATGTGGGAGCTTTTACTCAAAAAAAGATGATCAATATTGAGAATTGCACAGACATCTGCTGAAGGACTGAAATGGCATATGACATTCACAAATGTCGAGCACCAAAGGCAGTTCAAGCCCCCATTTCTGCAACTTCCAAAGATCACTCTATCGCTGAATTTCAGTGGCATGATTTCTGAACATGTTAATCCCTAAACTAGGGTTTTTTTTTCTTAAAAGAAAACTCTTGTCATTTAAATAAAACCTAGCCAGTCGCACCTTGTATCTCCATCGACTGACCACCAAAAGATTATCCATTCCATTCCATAAGAAAGATAATATATAGGGACATTGTCAATCTTCCTTCCATAAATTAATAACAGTGCTTATTTCTTCATATAATCAATAAATAATTGAAAAACCCTGTAGAGGGGACTAAATTGCTGAAGTTAGAAATAAAGGTGAAAATGATTACAGACCAAACCAAAATATAGATATAAAACCTCTTGTTAAAAACCAGCATACCAGCTTTATTGACTCTACTAATTTATTTAGCACTAAGTTCTTGTTAATGAGTTGATTTTGACAGCTCTTTCATACTTGCCAACCAGTCATATATTTCAACATAAGTACATGTTGCAATAATTTTTTAGTAAATATTTATTTATTTATTTCCTCAAGCATGTATTTTATGACAGATACAAGTGGTAAACGTAATTATAAATACATGAAAAGGATATGAATAAAAGAAAACATTAGGACAGGGATAGTAGGCATGCTGGTGCGCTTATGGACACACCTTACAGACTTCTTAGGAATGGGGTGAGGTCTACAGTAGATGCAGTGTAGTTTGGATTGGTTTACCATGAGTTTGTATCTATTGTGTGCTGTTGTATTGTTTTGGTTGAAGCTGAAGTATCCATTGGCTGGTAGGACATTGTAGCAGATGATTTTATGTACTATGCTTAGGTCAGACTGAAGACAGCAAAGTTCTAAGTTGTCTAAACCCAAAATTTCAGGTCTGGTGGCATAGGATGTTTTGTTGCGAGCAGAGGAGTGGAGGACTCTTCTTGTGAAACATCTCTGGACTCATTCGATTGTATTAATGTCTGATATGCAGCGCGGGTTCCAGGCGGATGAGGTGTATTCAAGAATTGGTCTGGCAAAAGTTTTGTATGTCCTAGTTTGCAGTTCAATATTACCAGAGAAGAAACTATGCAAGATTAGTTTAACAACTCTTAATGCTTTTTTAGCAATGGAGAAAAAAGAACAACGTGGGCAACAATTCCACTCCTTCAACTCTGCAAATACAACTTTAGCATCCCAGACTTTAAAAAAAAATTGTCTAGAGAATCTTGATGGAAATGAATTTGAATATTTCTTTCCTTAAGCAGAATAGATGCAAGTCATTCATATTTCTTAGCAGGGTTATCTGGATTACTTGTGGCTTGAGTTGCCAAGCTTTCTCCTCCCTCCCCCCAATTCAAATTAATTACAACTGCTTGATACTGAACTCCAGAGTAACTGAACACTATTCTTTCCACTTAATATTATGTAACATAAGCATCTTCTACTTGAATAAGTATGCCCTGCATAATGTTGGCATTGTATCTGTCTGTCTGCCTTTGTGTCTTTAGATAAATTTATGAGAGAGAATGAAACCCTATATAGAAGCAGAGCCTTTGTATTTATGAAAATCCAAAATGAGTCAGTTCTGAGCCATTCCATCCTTTCCCCCTGATTTTGTTGGTTATTTAACTTTGTAGTTTTCCTGTTTTGATGCCTTAGTATGTGAGTCTCTTGCATTGGTGGGATTCAAAAAAAATTATTACTGGTTCTGTGGGTGTGGCTTGGTGGGCATGGCAGGAGAAGGATACTGTAAAATCTCCATTCTCTCCCCACTCCAGGGGAAGGTTACTGCAAAATCCCCATTCCCTCCCAATCAGCTGGGACTTGGGAGGCAGAGAATAGATGGGGGCGGGGCCAGTTAGAGGTGGCATTTACTGGTTCTTTGAACTACTCAAAATTTCCGCTACCGGTTCTACAGAACTGGTCAGAACCTGCTCAATACCACCTCTGGTCTCTTGTCTTTATCAATCAGCAGCAGTTCTGCACCCTTGTCTGAATTTATATTTTAGACTCATTGTTATATATAAAGTTTCCCTAATAGTTTTTGAATTCTTGAACTTTTAATGCCATGCATTTGAGGGGAAAGGACATTATACATTATTAGTGTAGGCTTTTATCACTTAGTGTACATTTTTCATCTTCCATGCTTTTTATTTTCCTCAAGCTATTTATCTTTGTGTGGCTGTTATATATCAGTCGCCTGTTTTATTGATTCAACTTTATGCCTACTTTATGTTTCACGGTATTATTTTGTTTTTGAACTACTTGTATTCTTTATTAAAATAATTTTACCAAACCTGTCATTTTCCATTGTTGTTTCTCAAACTTTGATGAGATTCATTTAGTGCAGGGGCTAAACTGCTGGCCTAGAAAGCAGGAGCTGGTGAGCCTAGGCTTCCTTGGGAGTAAAAAACTTGACTGGATGACTTCCCACCAGCTCAATCCACCTCATACAACAGTTGTAGGGAAATTAGGAGGCAGAAGTATTAGATATGTTTGCCTCCTTGACTTCAGTTACCCCATGTCTGTAAGATAAAAATCTAGTAATAATAATATGTTTTCTTCAATGAGTTTCATTTTATTTGACAATACGTGTTTTCTCTTTGATGGGAGAGGAAAAGCTGGTCTTCTGGATTTGTTCAGTTTCCCTTTCTGCCCTCTAGATTATTTTTTATTTGACTGAAAATTAATACCTACTCTCTGCAACTATTTTGGATTTTGCATCTCAATTTCCCTCCATTAGATAATGAAATATTGTATATGGTCAGTGCTTTGTTTTGATGCTATGAAAAGGACATAGGGTCAGTGGTAGGATTCAGCCAGTTTGCACCACTTCGGGAGAACCGGTTGTTAACTTTCTGAGCAGTTTGGCAAAGTGGTTGTTGGAAGAAATCATTAGGGAAGAGAACCGGTTGTTAAATTATTTGAATCCCACCACTGCATAGAGTATACCTCAGGACAGTGCTTTTGCACAGAACAGATGAGGATTCTGCCATATAAAAACTGTCTATTTTATTTCTGAGGTAATTTTCTATAGTTTTATTTATTTATGCATCCATCCCATCCAGCCATCCAGCCATCAATATATGTCCCAAAGGTGCTTTTTCAAGAAGCAACTGGACTTTCTGGTTTTCTTTGAAGACGTTTCACTTCTCATTCAAGAAACTTCTTCAGCTTTGACTGGATGATGGAGAATGGAAGGATTTATATTCCTTGCAAACAGCTGGTCATTTGGATTCTTTTAGAGAGTTGTTGAGGCCACCTGGAGGTTTATCTGTGTCATCAGGGCCACCTGAGTAGTGCAAATGTGTGTGGAGCTTTCTTGGAACTGTTGAAAGGACTATGTTGTAGACTGAAGATAGATGAGAAGCAAAGTGTCTTCAAAGAAAAACCAGAACGTCCAAGTTTCCTCTTGAAAAAACATCTTTGAGACTACCATGACCTGGATGACTAAGAACCTCCATAGACATCTATTCACATAATTTATGAAGCTGCCCATTTCACACATGTAACTCTGAGCAGTTTACAAGATTAAAAGAAACAAACCTACCAAATGTAACCCTGTAGCATCCAAGAATTAACTGTGAACCCCATTCACCATCAACAGTATCAGAGTTTGTATACCCCCTGACCCTAATGCCTGGGAAACAGTTAAGTCTTCAATACCTTGTGGAAGCTAACCGGGATGTGGTCCTACAAGTTGACATTTATTAACAGAAGGGACCTGGAACATGCGCCTTGTACTAGATCTGGTGAGATGGGCATAAACAATAGAAGAAATATTGTCCAGCAAGTAACCTGGCCTTATGCCAGAGGTCTTCAAACTTGGCAGCTTTAAGACTTGTGGACTTCAACTCCCAGAATTCTCTGGACTCTCCTATCCTGCGAAATAGGATGGGGCAGCATGGAAGCTTCCAGCCTAATACGGCTTCCAAAGCTGACACAGTCAGCATAGCTGGGAGTTGAAGTCCACAAGTCTTAAAGCTGCCAAGTTTGAAGACCTCTGCTTTATGCAACAGCAGGCTTTCCATCAGTCTTAGATTATGCACTGAGAACTGAACTGAATTCAGTGACTATTAAATATGAGAAGCCATGCATATATAATAATTTCCTGAACTTGCAATTCAGGTCCTGGAATATATAACAGAATATATATGTGTATGTGTGTATGTGACATATTCATTTTTTAGATTCAATATGTAGTTACTAAAAATAAAATCAGCATTACTCTAGACAGCAACAGAAAAGTATATTTTACGTATAGGCTACTTGTCAGAATAGCAATACTCATTTTATCTCTATAGGACTCATATAGGAAGCATCTTATTGGATCTTTCCTCAGTCTTTTATCCACAATCACACACATTTGTACTTCCCCTGGGATTTCTTGCATTCAGTTTAACTGGTCATTTTTTAAACTCAAGAGAAATCAAATACCTCAAAGAAATGACTAGATGTATTTTCAATTTAACTTATTCCATTTCAGTTCATAATTTAATCAACCATGAAGTGATTTTTTTTAAGAAAAATCTTCTCCCTTATTAAAAAATGTAACATTGCAAAATCATTTACTTTTCCCTTTCCCCTTTGAACATAGAAAAATCCCACCTTTCCTTTTTTTCTGTGCAGGAAGCATTAAAATTGACAGATACCACATTCCAATGCTTTAAAATGCTAGTAGCGAGTCTTCTCTCCCACCCTGACAGCATGATCTGCTCAGAAGTAGACTTCCTTAAATTACATAAAGCTTATTTCTAGTTGAGGATACTGGATTTCAGCCTGAATTTTTCACATCTATACAGAATAATCCTTCCACTTCTGTTCATTACTATTTTTTTTAAAATTTGATTTATATGCCACCCTTCTCTGAAGACTCAGGGCGGCTTACAATGTGTTAAGCAATAGCCTTCTTACTTTTGTATATTTTTACAAAGTCAGCTTATTGCCCCCACAAACTGGGTCCTCAATTTACCTACCTTAGAAAAGATGGAAGGCTGAGTCAACCTTGAGCCTGGGGAGATTTGAACTGATGTAATTGCAAACAGCTGGATGTTAATTACGATGCTTAGTCTGCAGAGCTATCCAGGCTCTTCTATTATTTCTTAATAGAGTTGAAATTGTGCAAGCCTCATGTCCAAATCTCTCACCATGGATATCTTAAATTATTTCATCTGGGACTTCTATTACAGTAAGCCTTTCACCACTGGGAAAGTTGGCATTTTTTAAAGAAGCCCCAAGGTCAATGGAAAGGCCACAGTTATACACCCTATATTACTTTCTTTGTAAATCTGGCAAGTGATTTTTCATGTGACCACCTTTTTTTTTTAATTTTCCCAATATTTTAGCCATGCTTGTCTTTTGTTTAAATCCAAAGTAGAAACAGAAATAGAATCATAGGGCTAGAAGGGACCTTAGAGGTCTTCAAATTCCAACTCACTTCCTGCCCAAGGTGGGAATCCTTATTCTTTCCCAGACAAATGGTTGTCCAGTCTTTTCTTAAAAACTTCTTAAAAACTCCAAGAGGCAAACAATTCCATTGTCTAATTGTTTTCAATTTTAAGTAATTTCTCCTTAGTTCCAGAGTAGGACCTCCCTTTGACAAGCTTCTATTCGTTGCTTCTTGTCCTGTGTTCAATTGCCTTGCAGAATAAATTGCCCTCTCTTTCCTGTGACAGCCCTTCAAGTACTGGAAAATAGCTATCATGTCACCCCAAGCCTTCTCTTCGTTATGCCAAACATATCTAGCTCCCTTAGCTGTTCCTTGTACAGTTCCTCCTAACTTTGTGTCATCTGCAAATTTAATGAGTGCTCCTTCAATCCCCTCACCTAGGTCATTTATGATGTTGAAG
This sequence comes from Masticophis lateralis, assembly GCA_030761175.1. Lineage (NCBI taxonomy): Eukaryota > Metazoa > Chordata > Lepidosauria > Squamata > Colubridae > Masticophis > Masticophis lateralis. Next base: position 192,523,103 of record JAUDYJ010000001.1, on the reverse strand, counting down.
AGAAATAGGCCCAAGTCAGAACCTTGAGGTACATCATTGGTTGCTTCCCTCCATGTAGATGTAGTTTACTGAGGACTATGCTGCGTGTCCTCAGTAAACTACTGGGTATGGTTGGTCAGCCAACTATGTATCCATATAATGGTGGTATTATTGTTGTTGTCTTGTTCTATTTTACCAAGAATTAGGCTGTGGTCTACTTTATCAAATGCCTGAAGTTTAAGTATATTATATCCACGGCATTTCCTTGATCCATTAATTTAGTCACTTTATTAAAAAAAAAAGTAATGAGGGGTTTTTTTTTTTTTTGCTTTTTTTTTGGCATGACCTGCTGGCTTCTAAAAATCATCTTGTTCATTTCTAGATGCTCACAAATCTGCTGCTTGATTATTTTTTCTAGGATTTTTCAGGTATTGATGTCAATACCTGAAAATTGAGGTATTGATAGTTTCCTGGGTCCACTCTTTCCACCCCCTTTTTGAAGATTGGACAACATTAGTTCTTTTCCAGTCCACTAGCACTTCTCCCATGCTCCAAGAGCAGAGGTGGTATTCAGTTGGTTCGCACCAATTCCGGCAAACCAGTAGCAGCAATTGCGAATAGGCCTGCCCCCACCCCATCCCCACCCTGCCCACCCCGATTCCATTTAGGCATGTTTTTGAGGCCAGGTGCATGCATGGACAGCATGCGTGAAGTGAACATGCACGCGCATGACCAACGGGTGGTAAAGGTAAGTGAAACGCATCCATCCAGGAGCTCTGAAAGATTTTATTCAGTTGTTCCAAGATCTCATATGTCAGCTCTTTCAGTAACCTGGGATGTAGAGCATGTAAAAAATGTAGGATTTTTAAAAAATGTATAAAGCTCCTAAAGCTAATGTCTTCCACGTATAGCATTTCGAAACTGTTCTGTAATCCCACTTGCCATGTAACACAACTTGTTTAAATCTCTTCCAATTAACTGAATTTTAAAGTGCTTTAGCTGAATCATGTCCCAAGCGATATTTAAATATCATAAATAAACATGGCCTTCTAACAAATTTAAAATACTACTGGTCTGTTACAAACTCTTCATTCTGTTGTTTGATATCCTCCATTCCCACTACTATAAAAAGCAGGTGCATGCTGCAAAGAAAATTAGTTCTGCATATGAAGACATTTTTATATAAAATAAGATTTCTATGTCTATATAAAATAAGGTTTTCTTTCTACCTTTTTTTGAAATTCTACTCTAACTCGTCAATCTTCCCAAATATACCCCAAGTGAAGGAAGGAAACGATTTCTTTATGCAGACTCATAAAAATGGACACTTTAGGAAATGAGAAGAGATGTATATTAGTGCTAATTAAAGGCACGTGTTTTGAAACTTATATAATACCACAGCAACATATTGTTGCTCTCTTTTTCTCTTTTTAAATTCAGGCTAAAGATTTGCAGCATGGACTGAAATTTGGAAGTGTTTGTAGTAAGTCAGATACATTGATTTTTGTGTACAAACATTGGCAAGGGATGTTTAATCATGATTTTGTCTTGACCATAAACCTTCCAATAGATGGTGAGTGGTGAGCAATGAGGATGATCCTAGGTAAAAATAAGTGTAAAGTGTCAATATTTGATCTGAACTAATATAATTTTATCTATAATTATGATCACCTCCTTATCTCAAAAAATGCTTTGCTTCTTCCTACGTTCCCTAGGGTTGAACAACAGCTGGTTCTCCCTGTTGCATTAACAAGCTGAAAATTAATAATAGTTACAAACTTATAACAGCACTGAAAAAAGTGACTTATGACCATTTTCCACACTTACAACCTTTCCAGCATCCCCATAATCATGCGATCAAAATTCAGATGCTTGGCAACTAGTTCATACTTATGACTAGTGCTGTGTCCTGGGGTCATATGATCCTCTTTTTGTAACTTTGTAACTTACTAACTTATCCACTGCAGTGATTCACTGAACAACTTGGGGCAAGAAAACTTGTAAAATGGGGCAAAACTCACTTAACAAATGTCTTACTTAACCGCAGCAACATTGGGCTCAATTGTGGTACAAACATTGGCGAGAGATGTTTTATCATAATTTTGTCTTGACCATAAACTTTCCAATGGGTGGTGAGGATGAGTGGTGAGCAATGAGGATGATCCTTCGTAAAAAAAATAAGTGTCTAATATCAATATTTGATTTGAACTTATATAATTTTATCTACAATTGTGATTGCCTTCTTATCTCAAAGCATTCTTCCTCAGTTCTTCCTACATTCCCTATGGTTGAGCAACAGCTGATTCTCCCTGTTGCATTAACAAGCTGAAAATTAGGAAGAGGAAGCAAATCCTGAGCCCGTCAACTGATGCATTCACCCAGCTAGTTCTCCAAGAGACCGAAAGATATTAGTTCTGAACATTTTATATTCTGAAGAAAAATGCTCAAAGGTACAAAGAGAATTTAAAACATATAAAAAATCTGGAAAAAAATTAGTAAAGCTCAGTCAAACCAACTAAAATACACCTGCTCCCCCCTCCCCCTCAAATCCTTTATGAATATTTCAAAAATCCCCAAAGTTTTGAATTTGGTTTGAGAAGATGACATGAGAGAGAAGGAAAAAGAGAAAATTGGAGGGGGGGGGGGGGACGGGGGGTTAGAAATGCCAACTGGAGAATAGACAAAATATGTAAGGATAAAGGAACAGATTATATTTGGAGTGACACAGATAAGTATACGTATGTATAAAGACTATCCTAAGTATGGATCACAAATATTAAATCCAGCAATTAAAATAATGAAGCTGCATTAAAGGCAGATCAGCTGTTGAGCCCAGTTCTCAGGCCTGCCACAATTTTTTTGGGGGGGGGGGACAACAAGGAAGTAGCTGAGGCAAAGGCAGCAATACCTGGCAGAGGTGTAATCTACCAGCACGTGTCCCAGATCATGGGAGACGCCGAAGAGCCCATGCACCTCTTGGCTGAACACAGGCACAGAAAGCTGCTGGGGAAATAGTCTGACATACTCCTTAGTCATATATGGTGGATGTTAGCTTGTGGGGGGGGTGGGGGGGGGAGGGAAGCACTGTAGGATAATTGGGTAATTGATGGTTGGGTAATTGGTTTCATTTTCACTGAGTTCTGTGGCTTGCCTGTAACAGATGAAATAAAGACATAGCTCCAGCTAACATTGTGGCCGTGTCGTGCTGGCTTTAACGTAGTTCCAGCCAGGTCAGCCCTGACAGGTTGAGATCAGCATTTTTCTCTTCATCATTTTCTTCTTCCTGTTTCTCTTGTCCAGAGATCAATCTTGAAAGATTACATAAAGGGAGTGGGGAGGAAAATCCCCTTTCCCCCACATCTTTAAGTTGGAGTTCTCCTTTGGGCAGTCATCTGCCAAATTGAGGTTCATTATAACATGTAAAAATGGTCTTTAGGAATGAGAGCTGTCTTAGTCCAACAAGCAGGTTTGGACTTTGATGCAGAGTTAAGAGGCCCCTTCTTTAATGTTCTCTGCTTGATGCTGTATCACACCAGTGTCAAGATGTGAATGGCTCTAGTTTAAGCTGACTTTTCTCTTCCCTTTAGTGTTTTTCTCACGAAATAATGGGTTTGAAGAGGATGTTATTGCAGGGTGAATTTTTTAAAAAATTATTTTCATTTATTTATTTTTCACATTTTTTGAATTGCCCTTCTCCCTCAGAGTGGGACTCTCTGTTATGAAAAACATTGTTTTTTTAAAAAAAAAATACCCTCAGACATCTCCCAACTAGGTTACTTCCAATTCACTTTAAAGAAACCTGATATCACGTTTCCAGCCAGGTGTGTGGTACCTTTCCTCCCTCCTGGGCCATCCACTATGCAAAATATCCATCTCTCTGGACATCAATAGACAAGAACGTATTAACTTTCTGCATCACAGAAACAACATATGCATTCAGAAATAAAAGATAGGTACAAGAAAAACAAGATTTAAGGTACTGAACTCAAAGGGAGTCCCGCTTGCTTGCTCAGAGCAAATAGTTGGTATTCAGCAGGCTGAACAGTCTCCTTATAACATAGCATGTTTTAAAATAAGTCAACTCTGGCCCCTTCCTTGCATGATTACCAAGAGAACAGCTAACCCTGCCAAAATCCCGAGGTATCAACAGTTTCTCACTTTCTCTTCTTCCTGTGATCCCATCTCCCGCATTGGATCTTCTCCTTCCACTTGGTCCAGTTGCCTTTCTCCTTGAGTTTTTTTTTTAGACTTCATTCTTCTCCAACCAGTCTAGTCAGGCATTTTCTCACCAGAGGGGGAAGGATCTTGTTTACTTTGTTTCTCCCCACCAGCTCAGCTGCCGATCAATATTCCTGAATTTTTTATACCCAGGAAGCCACTTCTGGCCCCACGTTAGATTGGTGAGTGGAATTCCCCCTGGGCAAAGTGATGCACAATGAAGCCTTTTGATTATTCTGTTTTACCTCTGGCTTACTTTCTCCCTAAAAGATAAACTTTTGTTTCTCATCTGTTAGGTTACCTCTTCCAGACTAACTACTTCCACTTCTTCTTCTCAGCCAGGATTCAGTCTAAACTTCGGCTGTTCTCTTCTTTTGCCCAATATGTGCCATCTTTTTATATCTTCCCTAATTCTTAGGATAGATAGCTTCCCCTCCCCACATTTTCTTTGTTGTGTTTTCTTTAATTCTACTTTCCTGTTTGATACTATAGGAAGCTGTTATCAAAAGTATCTTATTCTTTTTTTTTTATTAGCTACAAGATTTGGAGATCCTTTTGATATCACTATAAAGTAAACAGTAATATTTGGATCAAACAAAAGAGGGGCTAATAAGATTCAATAGTAGCATTTTGACTATAAAAGACCCATGTTGATATTGACAAGGTTGCCAGAAAAGTCAAATTTCCTTCTTGTTAGCATATTTAGAGTTGTCTCTTAACTAAAGATAGTCCTCAACTTACAACAGTTCATTTAGTGACCTTCCAAAGTTACAATGGCACTGAAAAAAATGACTTATGACATTTTTCACATTTGCAACCTTTGTAACTTCCCCATGATCATGTGATCAAAATTCAGATGTTTGGCAATTGGTTCATATTTATGACTATTGTTGTGTCTGGAGCAGACACCCGGTTCGGACTAGATCACCCGATCCAGTAGCAATGGCATCAGGTGGTTCAGAGAACCGGTAGCAAAAATCCCTGTCCTCCCCCACAACCATGCTCAGCTGAACTGCAGGATCAGCAGAGGCTTTTTTTTTTTTTTTTACTTTTAAAAGCATTTTTTCTACAACCACTTCCAATGAAAAAAATGCTTTTAAAAGTTAAAAAAAAAAAGCCTCTGATGATTGCGCGGCTCAGCTGGGATAGTCAGAGGCTTTTCAAAGCATTTTTTTCTGCAACCTTTTGGCCGAAGAGGTGATAAAAAAAATGCTTTGAAAAGTCTCTGACTATCCCAGCTGAGTTTCCTGATTGGCAGAGAGGTATTTTTAAAAAAGCTTCTCAGAGATCCCAGCTGAGTTTTCTGATCGGCAGAGAGATATTTTTTAAAATGCCTCTCTGACAATCCCAGCTGAGTTTCCTGATTGGCAGAGGCTTTTCAAAGCATTTTTTCTAATGTCTCTGCAGTAACACCTCCAACACACACACACACACACACACAACACACACACACACGCACACACGGTCCACCTCAAACTCTTCTAGCGATAATTATGATACCCAATAGCAGCTTTTAAAAGCGATGTAATAAGATATAACAGTAGATTCCTGTAGAAAGAACCAGTGGTCAGCATGAATTTAAGGCAGTCCGAAGAGCATTGTGGGAAATTCTTGGTTTCCCATTATAAAAGGAAGACCCTGAGAGCACCAGAGTATGGGTATAGTGGAAGATTCATAAGTATGTGGGAAAGCAGAAAGAAGGAATCAGGCTGATTCTTTTCAATTGGAAGACATTTTCAATCATTTCCATGAACAGATGACAAAATATAAGCAAGTAAATGAGAGGCTTGCTCTCACAACCCACTTTGCTCTCTCTAAACTTTATGCACTGAAGTCTGAATGTTGGTTGTATTCCCGTCACATACAACTCTCAGAGTCCATGTATCTTTCAGGTCACGTCACATGGACTGTATCTTCTGTTCACAGGAAGGTAAACCTAGCTTCTCTTCTTCTTTTTAATTATTATTTACTAAGAACAACTACATGAGAAAAAAAGAATTAAAAGTACCGATCCATAAGACTTAACCTGTGATTCAATACTTTATTGAATTTCTACAAGATATAAGATATTAAAAACAAAACAAAAATTCTCTTCTGATGAGAGACTAAGAAGTGCAAAAAATAGGAACAGGTAGAAGGCAAAAACTCTTGTGGTGCTGGCATTACATGCCCCTGCCTTTATCTGTTTAAAAAACATTCATGAAATGACCTGAATAAAGACCTGAAATTCATAAAAGAACTCTCTCTCTCTCTGTGTGTGTGTGTGTGTGTGTGTGTGTGGCTATGTTTAGACAAAATCATTTTTCAGGTGCATAGATACCTAAGAAGATTGAGTTTCATTAAGCATTCCCTTGAAATGAGTTCACTGGAAGATTTATGGTACAAGGTAACATAACATTGTGAGGTAATGGAAGAGCAGTACCATACTGGTTAAGAAATTGAATGCCTGAACGGTTTAGCAGAAGAGAGAAGCAGCAAGAAAAAATCTTTCACATTTGTCATAGGGGTTTGCGTGTGCCAGATAGCAAAAGCCTTCAGGGATTTGTTTTAAAAAAAGAAAGAAAGTCATGATTTAGGCTGGCATAAGCCTTACTGACCCCCTCATGAACCCGCTTCATTAGCTTGGTGAACTATTCATTCAATAATTCATTCTAAAATGCTAATCCAAGATGTTTGATTCATGTATAGTATCATCCAAACCTTGGCATTAGCCAAGAAGATAATTTTTTGCATCTCCTGTTACAGACATTTTTTTCCATAGAGTAAGCATCTAACTTGAAATTATATCAATTTAGTTCCTTTACTTGCTTTAGTTAGCATTGTCATGCTTACTTGCCATTATTTTTAAAAGAATGATGTTGATAATGATAACAACAACAACTTATTAATCTTTTATGTCAACCAACTTTCAATGACCCTGGGCAGTTCACAACAATCCAACAAAACATTTATAATAAAATCAATAAAAAAATAAATAAAAGATAAAGGTGAAAGATAGCAAGTGCAGCCAAGCAAAGGATCTCATTTCTCTTTTCTCTCAGAATGTTGAAAACCTTATAAAGAAAGATCTCTTTTATCAGGTGTTAATGATTAGATCATAATGATGAATGATTATTGTATTGGTTATTATAATCAATGATTTTTTTTTAATACTCTGTTTTTGCTTTAAAAATATTATTTACCTTGAATGCCCCCTAGAGCATATAGGAAAGATATAGATAAAATTAAGCATAAAGAAGATTGTCTTATTTTTATTTTCATTTCAATCACTCATTAAAAATTTGGCCGGTCCTCCACAGACATAATACAAGTCCTTAAAATAGTTATTTTGATACTCTCATATCCACAGTGCAATCCTTATTTTGGGCCCGTATCCATATACAGTAAGATTTGTCTTGATCCGAAGGAACCACTTCTGGTATTTCCTTTCTTCACTCCATGATCTTTCCAAACTTTCTTTCTACAATGGTGACAGGCATAAGGTTCCTGCCTTTTTCTGAAAGTTGTCCAACTAACCAACACATTCAAATAAGGGAACCAGTAAAGCCACCACAACATTCTGACACAAGCTTTGCCACACTGGCTTTCTTTTCAATTCCTCAGCTGTCAAGTGTCTCCCATCATCATTCACTCTCATTCTGTAGAACAAGCATGATGATCTTTTTCAAACAATTTCAATGATTACTCAGTTGGGCCTAGGTCAATTCACTGCTGTGGCCAACTCAACACAGCCAACTTACCATGGCCAACTTACACCAGCCAACTTGCCACAGGACAACTCACCACAGCCAGCTCACCATGGAACAACTCAGCATGGTACAAGTTACACTAATATCAAAGAAATGGTGGAACAGAATCATTGAAGAAAAGATACAAAAGGAGGGACAAAATAAAATGTGAATGAAAAAAAATTAAAATTATTTAAAATTATTTAAGTTTAAAATAATTTAAATTATTTTAAATAATAAATGAATTGTTGAATGTCCTGCAGCAAGTTGTCCCATGCCTAATTTTGAAGATTCGGCCCATTATGAGATTTTTGGTTTCTAATACGGTGATTCTTAAAATATTACAATACTTGTGTTTTGATCAGGAGGATTCAATAAAGACGATTTCTACAAGTTCCATATGCCAAAGAAGTACAGTAGTATCGAAACATGGGTGTCAAACTTGCAGTTGTCATGTTGCTGTTGTATGACATTTCACAACGTTTTTCCCCTTTGCAGAATTGGGGTGAGCATGGTCTGTGCTTGATGCATCCGGTCCACATGACGCCAGTTTGACACCCCTGATCTAAAGTATTAAATGCAGAAGTTAAGTACAATTTAATTAATTCAGTTGTACACTTTAACTGTGGAATTGAGTACAGTTAATATTTGAAAAGCTGAGATGAATTGAGAGTGTTCATTCAATTCAAGAAAGTTAATACGTTAACTCCAGGAGTTATTTCAGTGTTTGGGTTTCCACAAATATTCACTTCAGATAGGGAAAAATTGCAGTCATCTAACATACAGTGAGGAGAATGGCTCTCACTAACTTTGACCAGCAAGTTGTATTTTGCAAGATCCATAATCAAAATATGCAACAAAGACTGATAAAAAGGAGTTCCTGAAAGCTTCTCCATCTTTACCTAACCAGATATATCCAAAGGCATCACACATAAACAAATACATTGAAGACAATATCATAAGGAAAAGAAGTAGGACAGGAAAAGATATTGAATAGATATTCAAAGGAATCATAAAGAGAGTTGAGACAATAATCAAAGCTGAAATTTCTCATTCAATATTTACTTCGTGGATGGGCATATGTTAACATAATTCAAATGTTTCTCTGGAGCAGGAGGCGCAGGTTTGCTTCATATGTCACTTAAACTGAAAGGTTGGTGACAAGTCTAATTTATAACCAAGGATGTCAAGGTATCTTGATGCAGATCTGTACTACTTAGCAACATTTTAGCTGTCATCACTTATCCTTTGTCAAATTGGGATTTTTCGATAATATTTGATGTGTTTGTGGAAGGGGGTAGGTGGGAAATATAGCAATTCCCTTTTTTACAGTCTGGGGTATGACCTGTGGCACATTTCATGCGAAGAAATGAAAAACAGGCTCTTCACTTTGACATAGCAATTACTTGTGGCTTATCGCTGCAGCATTCTGCATTGTCAGGAAATTTCTGTACTTTCTCCTGCAGTGCTGAATTTTCCATTTAATGGGGTCTTCAGGAAAAAAAAGACATAATTCAGTCTTGTTAAAGAAGTGGAAGCCCAATGGGGATTTAACAATACTTTTTCACAGATGTCCGTCTATTAGCACGGGCATTGCTTGTTTGCTTGATGCCAAGAACCACCCACTGACTTGGCAAGTTGGGATATCATGGTCTGTAAACCAGCTCATTTTGGGCTCTGAGTGCAGATTATTCCAGTATCTCAGCAAAAGTGACTATCAGGCTTTTGGTCAATCTTGAATGATTGCAGGAGGCTAAGGAATGTTAAAGTTGTTAACATATGTTTAAACACAAATAGCAGAGGCCAGCAGATTGCCCAATATTGTGTATTTTTTCCACGCTTGATGGAAACGTGGACATGATTGAATTAAGACCAGTTTATGCCCTAAACACAGCCCAAAAATGGTGCCTCAGCCCTTCCATTTCATAACTGGCAAGATCTTATGACTCAATAAGTACTGAAAACTAAAGTCATGTGTGGCATTGAAAAAAAGTATGAGGTCTTTGGGTGGGGGACTTCCCTTAGTGCCCCAACCACGTATTTATTTTGCTTAACCAGGGTAGGCACTTCTAAAGCTTTAAATGCCTTGGGAGAAAGCATCCTTTCTCTTGAATGTCACAGGGTGTCTTGCTGAAGCCTGCCTTATATTCCAACAGCTTACTTTTTAATTTGCCCAAGACTTTACACATTGAAGGAGTATGTGATCCATAGTCTTCACCACTTACTTTTTCATTTGCCCAAGACTTTACACATGTCTTGTCAGTTGGTTTTAGCTATCTTTAGAGTTCTGGATTTTATAACCTTGACTGCATTCTGACACAACTGTAAATCAGAATGGACATGAACAATGTGTAACTGTGAACTACAAGATCACTGCCTCCTTTAAGAATTGGGGAAAGTAACTAGGAATTTACAGTTGTCCATACGCACCTTTTACATGTGATCCATTTAACTAGATAGGGTTCATTGCTTCTAGGAAAGCTAACAATTGAAACCCAGCATTATTTTGCTGCCTTAATACCCTGGAAGATCCTACTGCAGGTTTCTATATAACTATTATCAATTGTCCATGAGATTACCAGTCAGCTTTAATTTTTGGTTTCAAATTTGGGAATAAATCCTAGCTTGCTTGGAAACAAGCGATTATAATTGTAGTCAATACTTCATTTACATTGAATATATTGAATGGATGTTAAAAGAGGCAGAGCTTTGTTTGCTGGCCAAAATGTCCACCATTTTGATTTGGATATCACTTTCCCTACGTATAGCTTAATAGTGAGTACAACTGCAACTATTTTCAACTACAATTAATCAACAATGAAAGGTATTAAATACATTTCTGTGTGTGTGTGTGTGTGGTACACAAAGGTGAGCATCATAGAGTAATAAACTTGGTTGTTAAATAAATGGCAGTAGCTATTTGCTATTCAGTAGCTACTTGTGGAGTAAACAAGATGGGTGCCAGTATCTCCAAACCCCCAAAGCTATCATCATCATAGGCCCATATGGAACTGTCGTACCAGAATCCAGCAGGAAGCAAGATAAAATGGAAAAATAAATGGCCTGCTGATAAGAGACAAAAACAAAGCTGCAGATAATTGGCAGAATGTGCAAGAATACACATTCAGATGTGTCCAAAAAACTCTAGCCATTAGTGGCTGGGAAAGGTCATTAAACAAACTTTCTTAAGTTGCATAAATGCCTACAGTGATAGCAATCACTTTGTGCCCCAAGCAAACATATCCAAATAATCATCCAGCTGTGAGCATTTCAGGGCATTCGTGATAGGGATTCGGTTGCTCTGCTCTGCCACAGTTACAAAGTCCTTGACTGTTATTGCTGTTAATAACAGTTTTTGTACATATATTTGTATAGCAAATTTAGTGCTGTAAACATTATTTGTAGACATAGCTGATTCTCTCAATTGTATTTATGCTGAAGCTTTTTGTGTAACTGATGGCAAGTTCTGTTCAGCGCCATTGTTTATCAGTTCAGTAGAAAAGGGTATATACATATTAGTGATCCTAATATATACACACTGCATTTATTTTTAAAAACGTGCACATTTTCTAAGCCTTTTCTGCAGACAAGGAGGGAGATCCTTTGCAGAGATTTTTCTCCAAGCATTCATAATTTTCTATTTTCCATTATATATGGTCTCTCTCTCTCTCTCTCTGCATATATATACAAACATATATATCCAGTCAAAATTTAAAAACTCCAAAGATCTCTCTAAAGATGTGAGACAAAGTAGCACAATAATACATTATTCCTCTAACCGAGAATTATTATATCCAAATGGCATGCTTGGAAAACCAACAGTAGTTTGGCTGATACAGCTGCATGAAGATAATAATGTCTACATTTTTCTTGTCATCAGCTATAAATCTTCCCCAGAGTGGGGTTAGGAATTTTGTTCTTCTATTAAATATCAGTACCATTTTACAAAAACCAAGTAATCACTATGAAGCTGAATATATCTATTATTCAGAAATACAATATTGAATCATTAATGCCCCTTATATTCTAACTTTTGCTTCTTTGCATTATATAGCACATAATTGCCGAGAGTTTGACTCTTATCTAGTGTGTAACTGCCAAAGAACCACAACTAAGCATTCAAAATTCCTTTCATGTTGTGTAGTGTATAGACCTCCTCAGAAACAACTAGTACAATAATTCTACATTATTCTTAATTTAGAATTAAGAATCCATTTACAGATTTGGGCAAAATCCAAATTAAAACAAAACTAAGCATTCACTTATTCCATTTTTTTCACTTCCTTTCTTTTTAGTTTAGTTATTTGGATGCTAAAGGGTTATTGTGAGGAAAGGCAAAATATTCAGTACTAATATCTCTGGTAAGATTTGTTTTTTTCTAGTGTTAGTCAGTGTTTTTAGTGTTTCTAGAGCAGACAATCATTTTTCTGCTTAGGAATTACTGGAGACATGAACGTATATTTAAGGGAGATATCCAAATATCTTTCAGAACAAATTGTTGTAGAGGTCCACAGTTCAAATTTCTGAAAGGGAGATATCTGGGTGCATTTGGTTTAGAAGGACATCTGTACTTGGAGGTTGGGGAAAAGTCTATAAAGATACTCAGCTAAATGTGTTTATGAAGTCCCTGGATAATTTTATGCTGAACTAAATGGCAGCTCAATAAGTATCAACATTTGAAAAATATAAGGAGAAGGTCTTATGCATTCATGTACCCCAGCCTAATTAAACTGTAATGAAGTGAGGCAAATACATAAATAGGTTGACTGCCTGACCACTATCAGACATAGCAGAAAGAGAGAGAATGGAGGCTGGATGGAGAACAATGATCTATGGTTGTAAAATATTAGATTCCATTATCATGGAGCCATGGATAGATTAACCAGCTCAAATGTTTTATTTGGTAGCCCATTTGGCTTGAAGCTTAACACCTCAAAAACCAAGATCATGGTCATCAGCAAACAATCCATTAATTTACCACCAAAAACTTCGGAAGGAATACCACTAGAAAAAGCTGAAAGGATCACGTATCTCGGTTCTAATTTATATGAAAGCTGGGGCATGACCACTGAAGTAAAGACAAGCATAGAGAAAGCTCAAACAGTATTCTTCAGAATGAAAGAGGTCTTCTACAGTCACGACAAAAGCCTAAGATTGAAAATCAGTTTTGTCAGATTTTACATCTTTTCTATCCTGCTCTACAGAGTAGAGAGTTGGTCTCTGACAGAAAGCCACTTGAAGAGACTAGAAGCATTTGAAATGTGGATTTATAGGCAGCTATTATGTATAAGATGGGTTGACAAAATCAGAAATGAAGAGGTGATAAGCCACCCAGGAAAGCCAAGGGAAATCATCAAAACCATTAAAAAGCGAAAGTTAGAATATTTCGGACATGTGATGTGACACCCAGAAAAATATGGCATACTTCACTTAATCCCTCAGGAAAGATTGAAGGCAAACAAGGTCCAGGTAGAAGAAGAACATCATGGCTTCAAAATCAAAGGGACTGGTTTAGACAAAATTCAGCAGCACTTTTTCATGTGGCTATTGATAAAAATAGGATTGCCAACATGATCGCCAACGTCCGATGATGGATATAGCACAAAAAGAAGATGAGTCATGTCATAAAATCAAAAATTGTGTGCTATGTAATTTAATAGAAAAGATGAATAAAGATATGTAGACCAGCATATTGGACATGACCCTTTAAAAAGGGGAATATAAATTAAGAACTAATGCTTTTGTTTGATTGCTTTTGTGAGCCAAGTTGAAGATGTCTACATACCCTTAAATAACTGACTATATAACTGAGCAACAACTAATCTGCAAGGTCCTGCTAAATTCCCATCCTGGTATTATCTTTCCTCCAGTGGTTGGGACTGGACACTGTTAATTCTAGGCACAAGAATCCTCTAACAGTTTTTATAAGAAAGAATAGTGGCTTCCAGTGAGGCAAGGCAAACCAATATCCATATTTTTTTTCACTCTGCAAATGTGAGGGAATTACAATAAAAAAGGCAGTTGGGTGTAAGATCCAGACTGCCAAAAGTCTCTCTGGACAAATATCTGGAGATTGCCCATAAGTACTCTAGGCAGCTAATTTTTGTGAACAGTTAGCAGAAATAGAAGTATTTGCAGTCCCTTGCAATCAGCTGGGAGTCGTGGGTTCCATCATAATCTGATCTATAAATGCAGCTTTTCATAGATTCAGGCTTTGACTCAATCTTATCTTTTTAATTACTTTGGAGCCTTACTTTTTATTGCCTCTTTGAGATTGAAAAACCTTCAAAACCACAAACCTATCAGTTTCTGAGTAAGTTTCCCTTTAATCCCTTTAAAAAGAAAGAAAATGATGTCTGTTCAGCATGGTAAATTCTTTATTTTTTTGCAATATACAGCAAAGGGGTGGCTTTATTTAGAGTTCTTGTTTTAGGGAAAGATTCTAATGCTAAGGCTTAGTGAAATCTTTAAATTTAAAGAAAGGTTTGGGAAATTAATTACAAAGATCCTCTTGTGTGGGAAATATCTGTGTTATTTACCTTTCAAATACAAACAAGATTTTGAAGGTTGATGACCAAAGCACATGATGCCTACTTTAAAAGAAATGTTTGATTTCTGGGCTTGTAAAATGCTCAAGCTTTTTAACTCTTTACTGGAACTGAAGATAAGCAAACACCTCTAAAGATTAACAAAGTGACCTTTGAAGTGGACTTAAAAATTATATCTTACATATATAATAAAAAAGTTAGAAATCCTGAATTTACAGATGGAATTGGATGATCATTTAAAAATAAAAAGGATATAGCAACAGTATATGAGAAGAGTAATGTGGATTACCCTTCTAAACTGAAGAGATTTACTGGAGTTATTTCATGGAAATTACAAATGGACTTTGGTAAAGATATTAAGATCTTCCAGAGAAGAGGTAAAGATAAAAAAAGAAAGCAGGAGTTAGAATTTTACCTAGAGTACTTAAGGATGGCTGGAAGGATTTTTTTTAAAAATGGTTTATTTGACTATGGTTTTTGATTGTGTTGAATAGTATCTGAACTGGATCATTTATTCTTTTGGGAATGTTTAATGGTGTAATGGATTACTTTATAAAGTTGATGTCATTATTTTTGATATCTAAAGAGCTTATTTCTGGTAATGTTTAGCTATTATTTTTTGCAATGTTTACTTGTTAAGAGAATGAGAAGGGGGATTTAAATTAAATATAAAGGGAGATTATGTATCTATATTGTTAGATATTTTTGTTAACTTTTGCTGATTAACTTTGCTGATTGACAAGGACACTGAAGATGTGAGATGAGTTTATAGAAAATAAGGTGAGATATAGAATGAAGACGCATCTGCTTGCATTTTAAGAGACATTTTAAGAGAGATTGATACGTTAATATTGAATATCCTTATTGGAGCGAAGGGGAGAATTTATTCTTACTAATGGGGGAATTTTTAAATATATTTGTATTTGGCTTTTAGTTTTATTTGATTTGATTTACATTTATTTAAGATAAAATATAGTTAATAAGATTCATCTCCTGATTTTGCAATATCCTTCCCCTGCCACACCCACCTAGCCATGCCCACCAAGCCACACCATGCCCACCAAGCCATGCCCACAGAACCTGTTCTGTCATGGAGAACGACAAGTGCGGCGCCCCCTAGGTAGTGGACCGGAGTGAGAACTGAGAACATAACAGAACCGGTAGTAAAAAAATTTGAATTTCACCACTGGTTATGGTATAGGCTGGGAAGGATGCTTAGGGATTTCTTTCTCCCTGTTCTGTCTTGCTCTTTGCTTTCCTGTGCCTGGCCTTTTATAATAGGCAGGTAAAAATGACTTTTGCTGTGTTAGTACGAGAGTGAGGGATTCCAAGACTGGCTGAGAAACACTCAAAACTGAAGATCACTTGACTGCAACAGCAATATATCAGCAGCCTGTTATCCTGAAACAATGACAATTTCCCCAAATTTCATTCCTTTGGAAGCCGTGAATCCTGAACTTTGGACACATTTTGTAAGTTAACCCATCTGAAGTACCTTGGTTCAAATATTTTTGCCCTATGATGCACTATTTCACCCAGTTTGTAGTGCCTGGGGTGAACTTTTATTTGATTTACATTTATTTAAGATAAAATATAGTTAATAAGATTCATCTCCTGAGGTGCAGTTAATGGTGGGTTTTTTTTTTTTTTTGGTTTTTTGCTGCATTAAACTTTAGTAATTGCTTGTGGGGGCTTTCTAGAGGGCTGCATCACAGCTTTTGACAGCAGTGAACATCCCTGGGCCTTGAAGTTATGTAGGCTCAGACTGAGTCCTCCGTTTGTCTGTGGAATCTCCCTGGAAAATAAGTAAAGAATGCATATTTCATTCAAGTTGCCGTTGAAATTTAAATTCTGTGATATTATGAGGTGCATAGTCAAGTCACTGACTCTAGCTTACTTTACAGCTGAGCTCCCTTGTGGCCACTTTCTTTTAGATAGTAAGCTAATTTGCTAACTTTTAAAGGTGAGAAAGGAACCCTGCCGGACCAGAGGACTGTCCTACTCATCCTTCCAAATAGGGACTGCTTAAGCCTTAAGGTTATTCCCAAGGACAGGTATGTACAAGGCAGATGCTAAAAGAAAGCATGTTGCTGTTCTGACCTAGGCTTCCTTAGAAAGTATACAGCACAATCTTAGTTCTGGCAAACCTCTTTAATTCATACAGCTGTGAATTATTGTCATCCCAGTCTGAAAGGCTTCTCAAATAGTCTTTCAGTGGAGTGTTTACAAACACACACCTTATCTCCCTTCGAATGCTGCCAGAGAACTAAGTGCCACATATAGGGCAAGGCCATTTAGCATAGAGTCAAACAGAATTTTTCCAAAGCTTTTACTGACCAGATGAACTAATTGCTTCCTGCAAAAGGTCACATCCCGTTCACTTCTCTTTTATGTCTTATGGGAAGGGTCAATCATCTCCAAGCCTTACTCCCAAGTCGACTCTGTTTTCTTCATTGTTCCTGTCATCTGGCAGCTCTGCACATGCGCACACTGGGAACAGGCTCCCGCTGTTCTTCTGCCTCACTGATGCCTCAAAGAACTACCAGATGGCCTTGGCCCCCTCTCTGCCTCCAACTCACAGCCCTGGTCTGAGCCTTCCCCAGACTCCAGGTCTGGCCCATGTTCCTCCCCAACCTCCTCACTGTCTGAATCTGCTGCCAGCTCCACTGGCCGCTGGCGAATCACAACAGGGGCTTTATGACTGAGTTGTTATAAGTGTGTTACTTAGGCCTACCATATCTACACTCCAAAAAAACAGATGTTGGGTAGATGGCAACAAAGAGGTACAGAAAATTCTGAGCAAATGCTTGCTATTAAGCATAATTCATATGTTCCCTTTCCATTGCAATGATGGGTACATCAAATTTGAATGGAGAGAGAGTGAAAGGGAGGGAGAGGGAGAGGGAAAGAGTGGGGAGGGAGGGAGAGAGAGAGAGATTGCTGTTACTGGTCTCCAAAGGATTGACTGCCAAGCATACTATGGTTCCATTTATGATCTTTGAGACTAGAGTATCAGCAGAACACACTCTTTAACAAAAACTTCAGCTATATTGGTTGCATCAGCCACTACCAAGTGTTATCATACTTGGAACCAAACAAGTAAACAATAACTTAAGAGTGCCTTTGGATGTGCCTGTTCTCACCAAAGACCAAAGACCTTCTCTCCATGTTTTTGATGATAAAGCCAAGAGCCCTTAGGAGGGATCCATCTATGCTTTTGGAACTGTTTCAGGAAGCCATCTCTCCGAAAGGCATTCTTCCCTCCTTATCTTTGCATGCAGACCTAGCAAACAACTCAGGCGAGAAAACAACACAATGACATCTCTGCATATATTCAGGAGTGACTCAGAAGGAGGAAAGTACACAGAATATGACAGCTTTTCCCATCCCCATCACTGCAGCTGTGCTGATTGGGGTAAGACTAAATGCCTATCAGTATGGGATTATATAAATTTAAAGGCTTAGAATGTATATATTGGTATGAAGCATCAAAGCCAGCTAATAACTACGCTGTGTATTATTATTTGGGGGAGTGGATTTTTTTTTTTTGGTTTTGTTATTGTTGTTGTTTAGTTAAGCCCTCACTGAAGAAGAAGTGAATAATCATTCTCCTCTCAGATGAACTTGGTCTCATCACTCTTAGTATGGACATTAGCTAGATCATGTACTGAAAAGAGTACCAACAAAACTATAGACTCCATATTTTCACACAAAGTGAGCTGTGTGCTGTGTGGGTAATCCACAGAAGGGCTTGATGCAAACAGATCACTCTAAAGTGGGTTTTTGAGGAAAGACACGACCTTTACCTACAGTATCTGAACCTGATGAGACCTTTTGCTGCTACTGGTAGTAATTGCCCACTTGGTAACTGTAATGGTTTGTGGGAATAACCTTGAGGAACAGGAGGAAAAGCCACAACCAAGGCAACAGTCAGATAAATGAAAACTGAATCCAGGGCAGAAATGTAATATGAGAAACCATCTCAGATGTGACCTTCCCTAGTCAGAGGTGGGCTGCACTTTCTTTAACAAAGGATTCACTGATTGTGATCATGTGAACGTGCCCCTTTGGGAGAGAAACAAAGCTTCAAACAGGCTCTTAATCAGTTCAGGTGGCTCCAGTGAGAATAGCAGGGGTGTCACGGAACATAGCTGGGCCAGCCAATGAGCCAGAAAGTAAGTTATAAATGGATACCATAGAACAGGAGCCATTACAGACCATTACAGGCCTAGCCATAGAACAGGAGCCATCACAAACCATTACAGGCCTAGCCAGCGATCAGGGCTAAGGGTTCACCCGAACCCTTGCGACCATGCAGCAGCCCACCACTGTCCCTAGTTCTTATGATGATAAAGGAAGAGAGGGGGGCAGGTTAGTAAGATTCGTTTACCATAAGTTTATAATAAAAGTAGTATTAGCATTTATTGCTCTGATGTCTTATTCTGGTCTATCTCAAAGGACTGACAGTAATTATCCACCCATTGACAACTAGACATGTATCTTTTTGCATGACACAATAGCTTGTCCTAATAAAATACTGGGAAGTCATTAGTCAGAAGACCCAATACTCCGATGAACCATTCAGTTTTCAACTAGACAGAGCATGTATTTCATATGACTCAGAAAATGCCTACACTATGAATACAATCGATTCCTTTGTAGGGTAGAAAGACATGGAGTGAAAGTCTGAAGGTCAGATATGCACATTGCTAAATCAAGCTCCAAGGGATTTAATTAGCTGTCTATTTATATCATGTATCATTTATCTATCCTCTAATCTCTGTCTTTATTACATTAAAGTGGAACATTATTGTGGCTATCATCTGCTCCAAAAATATATTGGGAATTGTTTCTTTTTAAATTTAAGATCATTTTTTATAATAGTAATCATGAATTCCATCTGTGTGAAGTTTTAATTATGAATAAAGATAATATTTGTTATGATTAAATTTACTGTATCAGGATAGGTCCCGTTCAAGCAAGATCTGGTCTGGGTCCAGTTATTTGGATTGCAATAGGTAGTACAATATTATCTTTCCATCCCTTTATGAGAAAAATGGCAAACTAAACAACACTGATCCTGCCTCGCAAAAATAAATAAAATCATCAAATCAATGGAAGGTCTTCAAAGCAAGATCAGCTCCTGGTGACTTTCCAAATATCCACATATGGTTGGGGGTTGTTGTTGTTTGTTTTATTAGGGGGTGGGTTTTTTGGTAATAATTCAGACAGAGTTTGCAGATCTGGATTTTTTATTTTCTTTTTTCACTACCAAGTCAAGACTCTCAATTCTCAGAGCTACCCTTGCTAGGTACATGACCAGCATCACATATCATCCCGATTCAGGAAAGTCATGAACACCAATCGGCCCCTTTAAATTGAAAAATGCAGATCTTGGAAGTGGATGAAACTAAACTTTGTTTGTTTAAATATGGTTTATAGAATGTACCATCAGGCTATATTTTCTCAGTCCTTGGAACCACAAAGTATGGAAAAGGTGTCCTCTGGATTGAAAGCATTTGTCAAATTACAAAAACAGAGTCTTGCCATTGAGAGACAAAGTCTGTCCCTTTTGTACACAGGTATGTCATCATGACACCTGTATACCTGAAGATCTTTTTGTCACAAGAGCAGCACCCTTTTGTCAGTTTCCTCCTCTTATCTCCCCACCCCCACCCCACAGACACCTCTGAGAAATAGTTAGCAAAGCACCATGGATGGGTTCAAACATTGTCAAATTACAAATTTGACCATTGTGTGATTTGCCTGCTTGGTTTAATGCAGTTGTGAACCAGCTATCGCAGATGTGGGTTTCAGCAAGTTCTGACCAGTTCTGGAGAACTGGTAGTGGAAATTTTGAGTAGTTCGAAGAAGCGGTAAATACTACCTCTGACTGGCCCTGTCCCCATCTATTCTCTGCTTCCCGAGTCCCAGCTGATCAGGGAAAGTGGGGATTTTGCAGTAACTTTCCCCTGGAGTGGGGAGGGAAATAAGATTTTACAGTATCCTTCCTTGGAGTGGGGTGGGGAATGGAGATTTTACATTATCCTTCCCCTGCCTCACCAAGCCATGCCCACCAAGCCATGCCATGCCCATCAAGCCACACCTACAGGACTGGTAGTAAAAAATTTTGAAACCCACCACTGAGCTATCGGCTATCATGCTGGTTTCTAATAGACCGTAAGTTCAAGTATCCAGGTACTTCCAAGGAGTCATTTATACCTTGGGTTCCAAAAGTGAACTTCAAGTAACTGGATACTTGAATTGATAGTCCATTAGAATTCAGCACGGCTGGTTTACACCTGCATTAAACCAAACCAGGCAAATCACACAATGGCTTTGCACAATATTTGAACCCATCCATGGTATTTTACTAACTGTGGCTCAGAGGTGCCTCTGGGAGAGATAAGGGGAGGCAAATGTGATAGAAACATCATCACATGTACAAGTGTCATGATGTTAAGGGGCAGAGTTCGTCTCTCAATGACGTGACATTGTTTTTTTGTAATTTGACAAATGCCTTCAATCCTTTTAACTACTTTGGACTTTTAACTACTTATTTTCCACATGAAAGTTATAAGCCATTCATCATTTCTGTTAGCTCATTTATCATTCCGTGTTATACAAAAACTTTCACCAGAAATCTGCCTTCTCTGTTGAGCTGTTTCCAGAACAGAATTGAACTGAATGTTGAGTATCTTCATTCAAGACATTAATGAATAATGTATCTCCATGGTTAACTTTTTTATCTCAAACATAAACAATATGATTTGATTGCTTTAATAACATAGTTAACTATACTTGCGTTATAAGAGTCATCTTATATAATGTTTAGCTTCAGGGTATTATATAAAACTGTTTCCTCAGTTATAGTTTCTTGCCTATAAATCCTTAACCTTATTAGAACTTGAAATCTACTCACTTTTTCTGCTAACGTGGACAAAGACACTGCTATCACCTACCAAATTCTTCCCTCCATCCTTCTTCTTAGCATTTTCCTGCAAATGCAGGTTATGTGTGTTGATCAATTTGGTTGCAGCAGGAATTGTCTGATTGGCTTGTAGGCCAGAACCTGATGTCATGTGCTGGGAGTGGAGGACCTTCATGGCTAAAGCAAGAGTTAAACTCACAATCTACTGGTTTCTAGCCTGATGCCTTTTCCACTAGACCAAATTTACTGTTGTAATATATTTACCTATCTCTCTCTCTCTCTCTCCCTCCCTCCCTCTCTCATAATTGTGAGAGTACTTTCTAAAATATCTATATATTTGATGGATGGATAGAATCTCTGTAATGGTTACTTTCTTATATTTATTTATCAGGTTTTTATCTGCCTTTATTATTTTAATAAATAACTCAAGGTGGTAAGGCATCTTCCTCTTCCTATTTCCTCCACAACAACCACTCCTTGAGGTAGGCTGGGCTGAGAAAGATGCCTAAAGTGGGACTAGAACTAGAACCAGAACTTAAATTTTGGAGTGTATATGAACATTCATCAGGTTGACTCAGCCTTCCATCCTTCCCAAATTGATAAACTGAAAACACCAATTATTGGAGGCATTACACTGACTGTGTAAATCACTTAGGGAGTGCTGAAAGCAGTATTAAGTGGTATATAAGACTAGGTGCTATTACTAATATTATAGTAACATTATAACAAAGATTACCAAAAAAGTTGTATATGTTTAGCTGGAGTACCATTTAGCCTTGTCTACATTCAAAGAAATTCTTTTGCTTTAGGATTTAGTTATTTAACAGGGATGTGGTGGCTCAGTGGCTAAGATGCTGAGTTTGTCAATCAGAAGGTCAGCAGTTCAGCGGTTCGAACCCCAGCTTCTGCCAACCTAGCAGTTTGAAGGCACGTAAAAAATGCAAGTAGAAAAATAGGGACACCTTTGGTGGGAAGGTAACAGCACTCTATGTGCCTTCTGTGTTTAGTTATGCCGGCCACATGACCATGGAGATGTCTTTGGACAGCACTGGCTCTTCAGCATAGAAAAGGAGATAAGCAACCTAGAGCCGGAAATGACTAGCACACATGTGCAGGGCAAGCTTTACCTTTACCTTACATTCAAAGAAGTTCTGTTTTTTTTAGGATAGATCCTGTTCCCTACAACCATTTTCAGAATCCCCAGAAGCTTCAGTTTTTGTTCCTCCCCTAAGATGCAGCCAAAGTCAAGCATTTACAAAATTAACCCTCTCTTCCAGAAATCAATAAGACTTAAATGTAGTTTCCTTGGAATAAGGGAAACATGATGAGACTATTCACTTAAATAAGAGGTTTTGCAAAGAGCTATAAAGAAGCAGCTTTCTGTTCTGACTACAATTCACCAGCTCTCCTGGTGTATGAATGAGCTCACAATATTAATATGCTCTGAATGCAGAAGTCGCAGCAGCTGCTTTAATTTTAGCTATTGAAAATGTATTTTGCTAACACGTGAACACATGTTCAGATTTAAAAATGTATCTCCCTCCTGCTTAAAGCCTTTTAGTAATTCAGAAACATTTTACGACCAACCTTACTTCCAAAGACATCTGCATCTCGTGCATGTTTTTCATAGAAGATATCATGTTTTTCTAAATGACATCATCATCTTTAATGTTTTTCAATAAACTTTACATTCTTATCAGGTTTCAAACTTAAGAAGAGATACTTGCTATTTAACATTGAATGAATTATTGAGGAATGGGAGATAGCTTGTCATCTATGCAGTCTGTTGCTAGGTTCCTAGCCTATTCCATTGAATATGCTTAATTCCATAAAGCATGTTGTGATGCCCACTAGCACATCCATGGTTTGAGAAGGAAATTCATGGAACCTCAAGTCACATCATGACTTGTTGGAGTCCAGTTCAATCACACTTACTTTAAATAAGAAAGCAGATCAATTTGCAGCCATATGCATGTTTAGCATATTAAATTTTAACAAGGAAGACCTCTAAGTAGATATATTAATGTCTATATTATACTCTTGATACTGCTATCTGGGGTGGAAAAAAAAATCTGATGACACTAGAGGAAGCAAATAGACACAAGAATCAACAACTATAACCATGCTGCTCTTTTATAATTGTATAGATTATTGCAGTCCAAATATGGGAGCCCTAATATTTGACTAAGAATCATGTAAAGAGCCTTTATATGGACAGTCAAGGCTATCAGTCTAATGGAGTATGTCATGAATATGACTTTGCTAAAGTTTCTTACTTTCTCTTGTAAAGACAGTGTACTAAATGCAATTCATTCAAAGCAATGAGCATGCATTCCTCCTGTTGTGCCTAATTTGCTCCTTGCATAGATAATAATAATTAGATGAATCACGTAAATGATAGCAGAAGGTTCATTTCAAGGAGACGGCAGTCTCCCCACATGCACACATACACATACTACAAATTGCTCTGCCTTAATGATGAAAACCAAAACCCATGAAAGAGGATGAAAGGAAGATGGATGGGGACAGCGACATCCAGAAATCTAACAGAAATGAAGAACCTGGGATGAGAGTTCATTTCCAAACACCTTGTTTTCAAGTATTTAAAGCAATACACAGCCTAATGTTACAGTTCAAGGGGTGACATAAACTCTTTGCATATTAAAAATCCTGATGATGAGAAGATGATGATGTGATTCTTTTCTTGAAAAATAAGAGAAAATGGGACTTTACTTTGGTTTTCAAAGAGAAAACTGGGACACTTAATAAATTGGTTTGAACATCAAAAATGGAAATCTAATTAAAATCTTAGAGGCCATACATATTTACCCTGTTTCTCTGAAAATAAGACCCAACCAGAAAATAAGGTCTAGTATGATTTTTTAGGATGCTCATAATATAAGCCCTACCCCCAAAAATAAGCCCCAGTTAAGATCATCAACAGACGGAGGTGTTTAGTACTGTGTTTTCCCCAAAATAAGACCTAACCAGAAAATAAGCCATAATGCGTCTTTTGGGGCAAAAATAATATAAGATTAATATATTAATTATAATATATAATAATATATAATATAATAATAATAATAATAAAACAATAATAATAATAATAATAATAATAATAATAATAATAATAATGAAGAAAACGTGTATTGTCCCAATTGTAACTGGAGCCCTTGGAGCAATACCCAAAGAGCTACCCCGCTATTTAGAAATTCTAAATTTACCGGACTTGAATATTTTGACTCTACAAAAAAAACCTTACTCGGAACAGCTTACATCCTCCAATGATACCTTAACAGTTCTTAGGTCCTTGGTTAGGACTCGAGCTGCTGAGCTCGAGTCCTCAAAGGCTGTGAACCTCACTAAAGATTAACCAATAACAACAACAACAACAACAACAACAATAATAATAATGTGCCGCCTTGACATGGTGGGGGGCTTAACTGCTCCAATGAAGCTGAGAGCTGTGCTGGCGGTAGTGTAAACTACCAGCAGGTACAACCATGTCAGAGAAGTCTAGGCTGAGGAGCAGAACTGAGTGCACCCAACAACCCATGCAGTGAATCATGGTGAAACACAACTGAATAAAGCCTATAACAGCTCAGTTGTCACCTGAGTTAACAAAGACCACATTGGGTGTTGGGGAACCTGGACATCCATCGACAAGTGGGCTACAGGCTGTGGGTCCCATAGCTGAGCAATCAGGGCATGGGCCTGCAGAACGACTGGAAGATGAACAACCTCAGAAACAGCAGAAATACACCATGTCAAAGAACCGCAATGTAATGAAATGCTACTACAAAGCAGAACCAGAAAAACGAGGCTACCAAAAAAGGATGTATCAATTATGGAAACAAGAATACCCAAACTCAAAGATAACTGAATTACGATTAGCCGATCAACGATGATTCATCACTCAGAACAAAGTGCTCAGTGAAGTTGAACTTGAAGAAATACGGAAAAATTGTGAAACGGGAACACAGACTGCTGAACAGCAGACTGCTGGAGTGGCAGCAGAAAATACTCCAATAACATCTGGAGCAACTGAACAGCCTGAATTCAAAAAAAAAAAAATGCAGATATTTTGCAAGAACAGGATCAGCAAGGGCCTGAAGTCATCATTGAAACACTAGGAGTACTCAATGCCAGGCAGCAAGAACTGAAAGTGAAAATCTTGGCACATACTTCAATAAATGCAGAAAGAAGAAAGCTTCCAACATTGAAGACTGTCCCTAGAAAACATGTGGCGTCATTGCTGATAGATGTGAACTATGCACTTGCAGTAGTCCAGACAACATCAACTGAACAAACAAATCAGCTTGCCTAAAGTATAGCAGCCATAGTAAAGGAAGAACTGGGGATTCAACAGCTGCAGGCCAATAGAAAATCAACTGGGAAACCGCAATGGAAAATCAGGTTGGAGTTGAAAATCAAGAGCCTGCGAGCAGATGCAAGCAACCTGAAGAATTTGCAGGAGAAAAAGCTGAAGAACAGCAAGATCAAGAAACAACTGATAAAAAATTATGGGCTCAGCACAAGAAGAAATGACAAAGCATTGGAAATTGTGAAGCAGCAGATAACAGCAACAGCAAGAAAAATTGAAAGATATGAAGCCAGAGTCATCCAGTACAAACAAAATCAATTGTTCCAATCAGACCAAAGACGGTTCTATCAGAGTCTGAATCAGACGGGGGATACGAAAACTGAAAAACCTGCAAAAATGGCAACTACTCAATTTTGGGAAGACCTGTGGGAGACTGAGAAATGTTACAACAAAAATGTTGGGTGGATCAGAGACTTTGAGATGAAATTCTCCAAGAACAAAATGGACCAACTGAAAATAATTACTGAAATGATAAGCAACAGAGTGAAAACAGTCAAGAACTAGACATTGCTGGGCAATGATCAACTGCATGGCTTTTGGCTCAAATACCTGACCAGCCTGCATGGAAAAATGGCTGAACAATTCAATGAGATGCTGCAAATAGGAAACATCAGTGAATGGTTAACAGCTGGGAAAACCTACTTGATACAGAAGGATCCAGCAAAAGGGACAAGACCTGCAAATTACAGGCCAATAACGTGTCTGCCAACCATGTTCAAGCTGCTTACTGGCATCATAGCTGACAGGATCCAGGACTACCTAGAAGCAAACAACATCTTGCCAGCAGAGCAGAAAGGAAACAATCGAGGGAGCAGACGCACGAACAATCAGCTCCTGATCAACAAAATGATTCTAGAGAACTGCAAAAGCCAAAAAAACCAAATCTGCATACAACTTGGACTGACTACAAGAAAGCATTCGACTCACTACCACATAGCTGGATCATCAAGTGCCTGTGTGTCTTCGGAATTTGCAAGTGCACTGGTACTTTCATTGCAAATGCGATGAAGCACTGGAAAATGGAACTGTTTATTGGATGTGAAAGCTAAGAACTGGTCAACATCAAAAGAGGGATTTTCCAGGGTAATTCTTTGTCACCTCTGCTGTTCATCATTGCCATGACCCCTCTGTCAACAATTTTACAGAAAATTAACCTGGGTTATTAAACTGCTAAAAACTCACAGAAAATCTCTCACCTGCTGTACATGGATGACCTGAAGTTATATGGAAAATCAGAACTTGAAAACCAGTCACTGATCAATACAGTTCGAATTTTCAGCACTGACATCAGCATGGAGTTTGGCCTGGACAAATGCGCCACAGTGGCATTGAAGAAAGGGAAGATCATAGAAAGTGATGGAATTGAAATGCCCAATGGACAAACCATTAGATGCCACCAACCCGAAGCCTACAAATACCTGGGCATACTGCAGCTGGACAATATCAAGCACGAGCAAAGAATGCACGCAAAGGATCAGGAAACTTCTAAAAAGCAAACTGATTGGTGGTAACACTATCAAGGCTATAAATACCTGGGCCATACCCATCATCTGATATACTGGTGGGATCATAAACTGGACACAGGCAGAGCTGGACAGCCTGGATAGGAAAACGATAAAACTGACGACCATACACTATGTGCTGCACCTGCGTAGTGACATTGACAGACTATATTTGCCCAGAAAAGCAAGCAGCAGAGGACTTCTGCAACTGAAGCAGACAGTCGAAGAAGAGAAGTATGCTCCGGCAGATTATGTGAAAGACAGTGTTGAACCAGCTTTGCTGGAGATCAACAAGAGGAAGCTGCTCAAAGTGCAGCAAACCAAAACTAAATATAGGAAAACAGCGATGCAAACTCGGGCTGACAGCTGGTGCAACAAACCACTACATGGACAGTTCCTTGAGAAGATCCAGGGAAAAGTAGATAAGGAAAAGACCTGATTATGGCTGACCAACGGAACACTTAAGAAAGAGACAGAAGGCTTGATTCTTGCAGCCCAGGAACAAGCCATCAGAACGAATGTAATCAAAGCCAGAATAGAAAAATCTGCTGATGATCCCAAATGCAGACTCTGCAAAGAAGCAGATGAAACCATTGATCATATACTGAGCAGTTCCAAGACAATAGCTCAGCCAAACTACAAACAACGTCACACAGATGGTCCACTGGAACTTATGTCACAACTACCATCTGCCTGTAGCAAAGAACTGGTGGGTGAAATCTAAAATTTGTTACTACCGGTTCTGTGGGCGCGGCTTGGTGGTGGTGGATAATGTGACTGGGTGGGTGTGGCCAATTTTTTTTTTTACTTTTAAAACCATTTAAAGAGTTTGTAAAAAATTGCTTTCAAAAGCCTCTGACAATCCCAGCTGAGTTGCTTGAGCATCAGAGGCTTTTTAAAAAAGCCTCTGCTGATCAGGCAACTCCTCTGGGATTGTCAGAGGTATTTAAAAGAAAAAAGGGGTTTTTTTTCTTTTAAATGACTCTGATGATCCAAGCTGAGCTGCGCGATCATCAGAGGCTTTTATTTTTTACTTTTAAAAGTATTTTTTTGGCTGAAGAGGTTGCAGAAAAAATGCTTTTAAAAGTAAAAAATAAAAGCCTCTGATGATTGTGTGGCTCAGCTGGGCATGGAGGGGGGGGCAGAGATTTTTGCTACCGGTTCTCCAAACCACCCGCCTCCAATGCTACCGGATCAGGCGATCCAGTCCGAACTGGGAGCATTTCACCCCTGGATCATAAGCCTGAAAAAGTGGTTGAAAATGAGCATGCAAAACTACTGTGGGACTTCTGAATACAGACTGACAAAGTTTTGGAACACAATACCTCAGATATCACAATTGTGGAGAAGAAAAAAGTGTGGATCGTCAACATTGCCATACCTGGTGACAGCAGAATCGACGAGAAACAACTTGAAAAAGTCACCAGATATCAGGACTTGAGAATCGAACTGCAGAGGCACTGGCATACTAGGTGGTACCAGTGGTACTCGGCACACTGGGACTGTGCCTAAAGACCTAAGCAAGCACTTAAAAACAATTGGTGCTGACAAGATCACTATTGGTCAGCTGCAGAAGACCACCTTACTGGGATTGTGATTTGGGATACGAAAACCAGCATGATCATCTCGTTTGCTGTATATACTGTCATAATAATAATAATAATATCACCCAATTACTTGTCTGCCAACAACATTCAAACTTTTTACAAGAATACTGGCAAATTCAATATTCAATCATCTGATGGAAAACAATTTGTATCCAGTAGAACAAAAAGGAAATTATAAAAAATCAAGAGGAACAAAAGATCAGCTGCTCATTGACAAAATGGTACTAAAAAATGCAAAATGAAGAAAAACCAATTTAAATATGGCATGGATTGATTACAAGAAGGATTTGACTCATTACCCAACAGCTGGATTAAGACCTGTCTGGAAAACTTTGGAATCTGCAAAAATATTTGTACTTTTTTGAAAGCAAATATGCAAAAATGGAAAACAGTTCTAACAATGGGGAGAATATTGGTGAAGTCAACATCAGACAAGGAGTCTTCCAGGAGGACTCACTTTCACCACTACTGTTCAACATCGCATTAATTCCATTGACAATAATCCTACAAAACACAAAACTGGGATACCAAATCTCAAGCCAACATGGCAAGGTAAACCATCTACTATACATGGATGACTTAAAAATGTATGCAAAAAGTGTCTGTTTCAGTGAGTGAATCATGTGACAGCAGGGAGGAAGGTGCTCCAGTTCACCTCATGAATGAATCTGCTTGTTTCTAGGGGGAGGGGAGAGTGGCTGTTTAATTGAGTGTAAGTGGGAAGTCTTGTTAGCTGTGTGCATGGGAAAAACCAGTTAAATGGTGTCAGCTAGTCTTGGAAGGCAACTTATGTAGGAGAAGGAAAATTCCGATCTCAAACCTCCACTGCCATAGATGGTTATACTATTTATGGGAAAGTCTTCAGGAGTCAGCCTCGAGGCAAAACCTGGAGCAGGAGTCCTGGGGTGAGAAGGAGTGATAGAGGAGTAATATCTTTCTAAAAAAAAAAAAAACCTTGGTCCAGCTGCCCAGCTGGTAGCACCTCGTAAGGGCTCCTATCCAGGGTTACAGGAGAAGATGATCAACTGTTTTGAAGGTGGAAGAGGGCTTTTTGCCTCAATGGCAGATAAAACAGCAGAACCATCTTCTAGGAGAAGGGGAACTCTCATTACAAAACTCCACTGCCTTATGGCTATATCTACTATTGGAAAAGGCTTCAGGAGTCAACCTCAAGGCAAAATCTGGAGCCAGAGTCTTGGAAGCAATTCGTGACTGTGTGCAATCACGTTCTGGTACTCCTGCAACTAGCTGGAACTAATCGTATTGGCTTTGCCTTTCTATTGGACTATTTCAACGATGTGGAGAGGGGGGATTTGCTTCTTCGGTTGTTACTTAATATGTCTATTCTCCATATTAATCTACCCAGGCCTCGTGCTCTGGAGAGGACACCCCAGCTTGGCATGTAGCATTGAAACAACATGGGAAGTGGCAGTTACTGGTTATAAGTCTTTGCTGATGCAAAGAGGCAGTCCTGGAACCAGCGAAATCTGGGGGCTGGGCAGGGGACAGAATGTATCTGCCCTCAGTGTGGAAGGGATTGCCACTCTCGAATTGACCTTTTTAGTCACACTAGATGCTGTTTTAGGACCTCTTTCCAGAGCACGATACCATAGTCTCTTGAGACTGAAGGATGCCAATGATAATGACTTAGTTGATACCTAGGACGCTGGCAGCAACCTGTATCAACCATTAGCATCAATCAATGGTATTTGTGACACATTTTTAAATGTCCAGTTGACTGAGTTTCATTTTTAATGAATAAAAGAGAATAATAATAATAATAATAATAATAATAATAATAATAATAATAATAATAATAAAAATTAATATATTTTGGGGGAACACGGTAGTACATATGTTTAGTAGAATATTAATCTAGGAAGATTACTACATTTCAATTTCAGTGATTTCTGATGAAGCAATATGAAAAATTATCTACTACAATATGTGAAAAATCTACCAAATATTCTGTTTACAAGAAACAGACACCAAGGGATCATTAATAGCATAGAGAAAACTAATTGCTGGAAATCAACACAGCACTGACATATGTGTATAAGAGCACTCATACGCTCAGAGAAATGATGGAACAGCATCTGTACATTGTACACTGAGAGCAAAATAAGTCAATTATTATTGATTGATTTATCAAATTTTGAGACTAAACACTACATACAGAAAAAATCACAGCCAACTGGAAAAACAGTACATCAGTTACAAGCCAACCATAAATAAAGGGGGCTCCCCCATCACACTAAGCCAAGGCCTGGATGAACAACTACAAATTTTTAGTTATTTCCTAAATGCTATATTGCCATATTGCTATTATATTAATATATATATAGGATAGAACCTGATCATTATATTTTAACAAATATGACCTTTGATTTTGTCGACTTGATGGTGGCAGAAAGTAAGATCCAGATTGCAGCAGGCATTTTCAATAGCAGTATCAATGAATAGGAATATAACTCTACAAATGAGAATGGGGATTGGCAAAAACCTGGGTAATTAAAGAATTGAAGTAAAATGAGCAACCCCACTTCAATATTATATCTAATTCTGCAGGATGCAATCTGGGTCAGTCACTGGGACCAGAGGTTTTGTCTTCCAAGCTTTTGGACTTGTACAGGAGTCCATCTACAGGGAACCTCTCTCCAGCAGTGTGTGAACTGTTTTGCATGTGGTATTTATATGGTGCCTGTTGTATGTAGCTTTTTAGGTGCTGAATGGGGTGTGTTGATGGCTGGCTTTTAAGTCATTGTCTGACTTTGCTTGTGCTGCCCAGCTTCTAAGTAAATGTTTTGTTTCAGTGAGACTTGTCTATCAGGGCAACTTGGTCTACCCATAATTGGTCTACCCAATTATGGGACAGAGCCAGAGGTGGTATTCAGCAGGTTCTGACCAGTCCTGGAGAACCAGTAGTGGAAATTTTGAGTAGTTCAGAGAACTAGTAAATACCACCTCTGACTGGCCCTGCCCCCATCTATTCTCTGCCTCCTGAGTCCCATCTGATTGGAAGGAAATGGAGATTTTTCAGTATTCTTCCTCTGCCATGCCCATCAAGCCACACCACGCCCACAGAACTGGTAGTCAAAATTTTTGAATCCCACCACTGGATGGAGCATATTGCTTCTGCTTTCAGAAGCCTTCACAGGCAGTCACTTTCACAACAAATAGTTTGTCATGAAAGTGATTGCCTGTGAAGTCTCCTGGATTGGGGCCGAAAGGCAAAAGTGGAACCAGTGTGCTCTGTCCCATAATTAGGTAGACCAGGTTGCCCTGATAGACTGGTCTCACCAGAAAAGACACTTAATCTCTCCCCCAGTATAGCTGACAAAGCAAGGAGAGCCCTTGGCTTAGAGATT
Organism: Masticophis lateralis; assembly: GCA_030761175.1. NCBI lineage: Eukaryota > Metazoa > Chordata > Lepidosauria > Squamata > Colubridae > Masticophis > Masticophis lateralis. The sequence continues at coordinate 192,490,838 of JAUDYJ010000001.1, read as the reverse complement.
AATACATCTACCTAATGTGCAAGTAGTCCAGGTTCGAATCCGAGAAGGGTATGTCTAGTTGATGAGAGCTAATTAGTTTGAAATAGAACTATACTAGTCTCCCTTTATTTCTTTGTCAGTAAAATATAAATTCAACACAGCTTCTAAGTACTTGATAGGCTGGTGGCAAATCAGCACTCCTGTTGACTAATGAGAGGCCTATTTCCCAGTCTTCAATCACTTTCCTGGCTGTTTTTGTGCATGCTCATCCAACAATCTTAGTAGCTGCAAAGTTGAATGTGTGTCCAGGTTCATTGCAGTGTGAGGCTGCCCATGAGTTCTGGTCTCCATGTCTGACTACTCGCTTGTATTCTTGCAATCTGATAGTTAGCTTCCTCCCCATTTGTCCTACACAGGGACAATCCATGCAGGGAATTTGGTAGATTACATTAGAAGTGTCCTCCACCTCCAAGTGATCTTTACAATGCATTATTTATGATAGCCTCTGGGCAGTGTGCTCTTGCAGATCTTGAGGCTCTGTTCTACAGCTTCTGAAATGTATTTGATGTATGGTGTAACTAATTCTAAACATTGTACTGTACTAAAAACATGTTAAAGAAAAAAGCCAAAAAGTCAAAATTATAAATTAAAATATATATCTTTTCAGTCTCAACATTGTTTCAGCTTTAACAATGAATTTAACCTAGATTGTACTAAATCATATTATCTTATCTTTTCTCCCTGTAGTTATAACACAGATTTTATCTTTGTTGGCAGTGTGTTGTAAAATTATTTTAAACTCAGTACTCTGCTTCCAACATTTTGTTCACATTCATCTGATAATTACAGAAAGAATTATCCCCTTGTGATTTCAGAAAAAAAAAGCTGTTTCACAACTTATCTTGACAGGGCAGTGCTCAGTATAAAAGAAAATGATGAGAATTTTGACAAAGCCTTGCAATTGTGGCCATGGAATGAATACCAATAAAAAAAAACCCTATAGAACAATTACTAATTTTGGTCTTATACCTCCTTTCTTCAGTATATTTAACTATGTGTGCTAAGATTCCTTTGTGGACAAGAATTATCTGAGAGTACAGACCTGACCCATAAGAACAAAAAAACTTGGAATATAATGACAATGTTGAACAAAGCTCCAAGGAATATAGAACTACATCATAAGGTAACAGCCGCCAAGTGCCAGACCAATTGTTCCAAAATAGCAAATCATCAATCCAATTACAGAAAAAGAATGAAATGAAATGGCAGGAATATTAAATAAATTAATATTTAAATGACATTTTACAAAGGGAGAGTTAGAAAAGGCTATGACGCAATATGCAGTCGTGAAAAGCTGCTCTTCTGTTGACCAGCCAACTTTGAGCAAATGCATGTTGAGGTGGCAAATAGATGAGAACTATAGTGTGACCCCTAAAAGAGACTGTGCAGTTTAAAAGCAAAACAAACACCGACACATTCTCCAACAGAAGTGGAGAAAAAGATGGGGGGGAAAATTCTACCCATGTGACTGCACACATTTTTGCCACTGTTGCACACATTGTTTTCTTCATCCTGACCAACAGTGCTCATTGTGGCATCCCGTCTCCAAAAGGCTTCCAATTCATGCTATATCAACACAAAGCTGCCAATTCTATTAAAATTCCTCCTTCTGTTTTCACAGACCAATAACCCTGTACAAGCAGGGAGTTATTTTTAGCCCAAATATAGGCAGAGAACAAGCGATTCATAGTTTAAACTGAATTTATAACAGAATCTTCCTCACTAGGCTCATGTTCTCACACCTGTCATGATAATCACACATTGAAGAAAGTTTCCAGTGTTTTCTAAATAAGTGCTGCATGATTTATGGAGGGAAATCAAAATATTTTGCATCTTATCATACCAGTATAAGTAACTTTTGAGTCTCAGGTAAGTAACATCATGGCTTAGGGATGATACTAGGAGATTCTATGTAAGAACCAGAGGCTGCATGCAAGGGCATCCTTTTTTATAGAATAAAATAGAATTCTTTATGGCCAAGTGTGATTGGACACACAAGGAATTTGTCTTTGGTGCATATGCTCTCAGTGTACATAAAAAGACAAGGTATACTCATCAAGAATCACAAGGCACAACATCCAGTGATAGTCATGCGGTACAATAAGCAATCAAATCATACTGGGAAACAATCAATATCAATATAAATCACAAGGATATAAGCAACAATTTACAGTCATGCAGTCACAAGTGGGAGGAGATGGGCGACAGGAACGATGAGAAGACCGATAGTAGTAGTAATGCAGCCTTAGTGAATAGTTTGACAGTGTTGAGAGAATTATTTGTTTAGCAGAGTGATGGTGTTCGGGAAAAAACTGTTCTTGTGTCTAGTTATTCTGGTGTGCAGTGCTCTATAGTGTCGTTTTGAGGGTAGGAGTTGAAACAATTAATGTCCAGGATGTGAGGGTTCTGTAAATATTTTCACAGCCCTCTTTCTGACTCGTGCAGTATATAGGTCCCCAATGGAAGGCAGGTTGGTACTAATTGTTTTTTCTGCAGTTCTAATTATTCTCTGAAGTCTGTGTCTGTCTTCTTGGGTTTGTGATCCTTGGTTTCCCCACAGAGAGGATTTGACCATATTTATTTGCTTTTGGGGATATGAGGGGGCAAATTAGTTCCTTAGGCCCCTTCAAGACTTAACAAATTCAGCTCACACCTTTAAAATATGCCTACCAACTTTTTAAATGCAGCAATCAATGTGCCACATAAACTTCAAAATGAGCAAATGAAAATTGTGCATTCTTGTCCCAATATCATGAGGTTATATTACATCCATTGAGTACCAAGAAATAACTGGAGTTTGTCATAGTGGTCAATCAAGAGAATGCTGCACATATAATCTAGGAATGGCAGAGTGAATTCTTTAAAAAATGGAGATCTTCAAAAATATTATAGTAGGTGATAGATTTTATCCAAAGAATGTGATGGGATCACTTTATTCCTTATTACACTTTCGTCACTCCGGCCATCACTGATATTATATCTCATATTGATATTTGATTGAAAGTTACAATTGGACTGGGAAGTGTTTGCAACATGTTAATTAGGCATTGTGTTCTGCTCCTTAAAATTGACATAGTACAGTATGCATTATATTGCTTAGAGCAGGAGTCCCCAACCCCTGGTCCATGGACTGGCACCCGTCAATGGCCTGCCAGGAACCAGTCTGCACAAGCGTTGAAGCCCCATTTGTACACATGTGGAACCACAAAACCATGCCCTCACTGTTTAAAAACTGCTCTCTACAGCACCCAAAAGGTTGCTGGCTTAGATGACTTTGTAAAAAGTTAGACCTCTACCCCAATAAGTTTGCAAGTTAAAAACTAAAGAATCTTCAAGTCACATTCATCAGGAGATGACTTTGTGTAGGTTTCTTCACAACAATATAGAAACACTTTATCACTGTCTTCTTCCAAAGTTTTTCCTGACTTCCCAGTTATCCCTAGGAATATCCTCTGGTAGTCTTAAAATGCTACCCAGGCCCAATCCTGTTAATTTTCCTAGTCTAGGTATGGTCAGCCAAATAATTTTAATTTCAAGTGAATGAATAATGAAAGGTTTACAGGAAGCTTTTAGAAAAAAAACTCTCCTGATTATGTTTGGAAGAAGGTAAACTTCTGAGCTGAGTTAATTTCCAAAGTAATCACTGATGGAGGATGCTGAAGCCAACATGCATTAATTTGCCATTGCAGCTGTACTGATGGTAAGCAACATAATTTCAAGTCAATTAGTCACAGCTGCCGTTCTGCACCTGCACTGAGATGAACCACGGACAAGTCACTAATTTTGACAATCTAATTTTCAATAATTCCTCTGTCACATTGAAAAAAGGAAAGAAAAACAAGATAGAAATGAGATTCAACTCAACCAGCTGACTGCTTACCCCATATTAATTATGAATGCCTTACGCTGACATCATTAAAAACTCTAACCAGGGATTTCTAAAATCATTGGACATGCCCTAAGGCTCTCTGAGGTTTTGTTTAGTTGAGGACAGTTTTGGGCTAACATCATCTCCTTTTGTTTTTCACTAAGTATATTATAACCCTTTGTTTCAAACCAGTTAAGCGTCCAACAGGATATCCAACAGGTAGCTCATCTTTTCTTTTTTTTGATGAAGATATTAATGACATTTGAGCTGTAGTGGTGCAGAGGTTAGAATGCAGTATTGCAGGCTAATTCTTCTGACTGCCAGCAGTTTGATTCTCATTGGCAAAAGGTTGACTTAGCCTTCCATCCTTCCAAGGTCAATAAAATGGGGGCCCAAATTGTTGGGGGCAATATGCTGACTCTGTAAACCACTTAGAGAGGGATGTAAAGCACTGTGAAGTGTATATAAGTCTAAGTGTTATTGCTATTGGTAAAGTGACATTGAGCTACACTTAATATTATGCAGATGGACTTACGTTTACGCAATTGAATTTTCTCCTGAGATTTCTCAAGTGTTCTTTGGTGTCCTCCATCATTACAAACAGATTTGGAGATGTGCTGGAAGGGAAAGGAAGGAGACAAGGAATCATTAGTGCCAACTCTTAGTCATTGTATATAGTTCTCTTGTTTCCACTCCATATAAATCTTTGCTGCTGAAAGGAAGTTCATTCACTGAGGAAATATTCTAGACAAGTGAGAAAAAGAATCAAGAATATGTGGATGTAAAACTTTTACCAACCCTAATGAACAGAAAACCAGTAATAATGTCTTCCTTCCCACATTGTTCCCGAAATGTTCTTAAGCTTAAAAAAAATCAGAAGAATCTTTAAAATAAAACAGTCAAAGCTATTCTTTTTTGGCAAGGGTAATCAAAATTTCATATACTTCAGCATTCCATACTTCTGGCATTAAGGTTTCACTTAATGTGAATATTTCTCTACGTGTTGCATTTGATTAGATTTGGGGGTTAAGTTTGGGGGTTAAGTTAGAGAAGTGAAAGGAAAGCTTAACGGTATGATTGATTAAAGTATGACAGGTCTCCTACTGTATAGTAAGAGCATCTCACATTTCAAAGTATCTTTGAGAGCCCTTCAACTTTCCATAACATATAACAAGTTGGTGATTTTTATGATTTTTTTAAAATCCCCAAAACATTTAAATTTGTCTCTGTTTTCTGTTTGTTTATTTAAAAAGAGGAAAAGATGGTCTTCATCAACCAGAAATGTTTACCACATATTTCTGTCCATTACTTCTTTGAGAACTAGGCCTTTAGTTCAATTTCTTTTTGTTTCCTAAGGGGTGGCCAAGGGAAGGGTGAGAAAGAAGATAAGCCATTCTTGGAAAAAAATTGACATAATCTGTTGAATAAAAACAAAAAAGAGAAGAGTAAGACCTACTTTGGGTAATAGCTGCTTAGTACAGTGGATAATGCCTGCATATTTTTCAGTACCCAAATGATGATTTACTGAAAAATAATTGCTTGTTATTATTCCCCTGGCTCCTCTTTAGCTTTTAATTATCCCATTTGAATTTGCCATTCTTATCTCCAAGAGGAAAGCATAATGTTGTTTACTTTTTTTTCCTCTTGCCATTGCTCTATCTATATCAATCACTTCATTCTCCTCTTCCTCCTCCTGTAGAATTCATTTTTATGTTGGTATTTCACAGGGCCTAAGCCAGAAATTCTTTCAGCTTGGAGGCACCATGGAAACACATCATGTGCCAGAGAGAACTGGATCCAGTTTTAAATAACTTAATTGAAAGCCTGCAAATCTGAAGCCAGGTATATTAATCCACATTTTTTAAAAAATCCTACTTTTGACCACCTGGTTCCACAGAGACCTCAGCATGTCTTACAGTAGAATAGCATCAATATAAATTCTGCAGGGATTAGAATGCAGTTCTAGTGGCAAATTCTGCCCACAGTCAGAAGTTCAATCCTGACGGGACTCTAAGTTGACTTAGCTTTTCATCCTTCTGAGGTCAGTAAAATGAGGACCTACATTGTTGGGGGCAATATGCTGACTCTATAAACCGCTTAGAGGGGGCTGTAAAAAACTATGAAATGGTATATAAATCTAAGAGCTATTGCTATTGCTTAAAAATCATTATATTAATGAGATAAATTTAAAAACAGGAGGGAAAAACAATTTTAACAGCTAATATATAATTGAAAACTGAGTCACAAATCCATTAGGCTGGGATAGTGACCAATCTAATTAGGAAATATTTTATTTATTATATATTTATAAATTAAATTTAGAGACTGCTCATTTCATGCTCAGAGTGATTATGTCTTCCTCTATGATATTTCCCAGTATTCTGCTTCTCATTTGTTTTCCATTTCTGACTAATCAGTCAGCATTACTGAGAGCTACTGAACATATTCAGTTCTCATTAGGCTGATTCTGAACATATTCAGTTCTCATTAGGCTGATTCTGGGTCTCCCCTAGATTTTATTTGTATTTAAAAAAATATCTTGCTATTTTCAAAGAATAGGTATCAGTTAACTAATATTGCTCTTAGTATATTCACTATGAGGGACGCGGTGGCTAAGATGCTGAGCTTGTCAATTGAAAGGTTGGCGGTTCAGCGGTTCAAACCCCTAGTGCCGCATAATGAGATGAGCTCCCATTACTTGTCCCAGCTTCTGCCAACCTAGCAGTTCGAAAGCACATAAAAATGCAAGTAGAAAAATAGGGACCACCTTTGGTGGGAAGGTAACAGCATTCTGTGCATCTTTGCCATTTAGTCATGCTGGCCACATGACCACTCCAGCGCTGGCTCTTTGGCTTTGAGATGGAGATGAGCACGTCTCCCTAGAGTCGGGAATGACTGGCATATATGTGCAAGGGGAATCTTTACCTTTACCTACATTCACATTAATGAGATATACAGTATTAGTAAGAATGATTAAAATCGATCAATTTTTAAAATTTATATTGCTATATCATTATAAAAATGATCAAATCAAATTTATATTGCTACCCATCTCACCAGAACTGACTTGGATGGTGCTCAACAATGAAACCACAATATGAAAACAATCATTATAAAAATATAGACAATCATTACTGAACATCAAAAATTCATTAAAACGTAAAATGTAGGCACCACAAATAGAGGGTGAAGTATAACACCTACATATCACCCACAATAAGGAAACCATTTTAAAATGTTACTGGTTCCTTGGAGCCTTCAGGAACATAATTAGATCTTTAGGGATTTCCTGAACATTAACACAGAGAGAATTAACCTATCTTTCTGTGAAAGAATGTTTTATCAGGTTGGCACCACAGCAGAGTGACCCATCTCCTGGGACCCATCAAAGATAGCTCTACCACAGATGGAAGCTGTAGCATACCCTTACTCATGGATCAAATGCATGGATGTTATTAGTACTGATCATATGCTAGTCAGAAAAAAAGGTAATGAAATAAAACAACCTATGCATCAATTTGCTTTCAATTTCTGTTTCCTATAATTTTTCAGGAGCAAACCTTCATCTCCTCAAAAGATTTACCTAGTATACCAATCAAGTCCTTCTATTCACACAGAGAGTTCAACATTCTAGCAAGACCAGTGCCATTATTTAAGGCTTGTTTTACATTACAGGTTGGATCCAACAAATGTGTCCCATGAATGAAGGAAAAGCAGATCCAGCAAAGCTTTCCTCTTGTTTAAATATGAAAAAAGATTGATCCTGGCCAAGATCAACTCCTTCCATCACTTCCAAATATGGTCAGGAGAGTGTGTGAATATTCAGAGTGGCGGTTGTGGGGGCTGCAAAGGGACAAGGAACAAGGAATGAATAGTACCGGCAGAGCATTATTGTCAGAGCAATAAAGACAAGGTTGTAAGCATAAGGTTGACCTCATTTATTGTGAAGCAGTCAGTCCTGCAGATACAGCTGTGCCATGAGGGTAAAATCCAGAGCTCTAAAAACTTGAATTTTCCCCAAGTAATTACTTGGAAAATCCCAGAAGACAGCAGTTGTAGCCAAAAAGCTTGAGTGAACATCTCAACTGGCATAAACATGCAAGTTGGTTTTAGGGCTGATGCTGCTTCTGTTGCCTAGTAAGAGTAAAAATAATCACCATCATATACTTATACTTATACTTATTATTATTATTATTATTTCAATTTATAAACCGCCCTTCTCCTTGCGGACTCAGGGCGGTGAACAGCCAGAATAAAACATGGTACACAAAAGTTAAAAACAATTAAAAATTATTAAATATTATTCGGCCAAGAATTAAAACAACCCAATTTAAAATCAATTTCAAATTTAAAAACGGAGGATGGGATCAGGTTAGCCCAGCTAGATGGAATAAATGGGTTTTAAGGGCCCGACGAAAGGTCCGGAAATCTGGAATCCTGCGTATCTCCGGGGGTAGGTCATTCCAGAGGGCGGGCGCCGCCACAGAGAAGACTCTCCCCCTGGGGGTCACCAGCCGACACTGTCTGGCCGACGGCACCCGGAGGAGGCCCTCTCTGTGCGAGCGTACTGGCCGGTGGGAGGCTATTGGCGGCAGAAGGCGGTCCCGCAAGTACCCAGGTCCTAAGCCATGGAGCACTTTAAAGGTGGTCACCAACACCTTGAAGTGCACCCGGAAGACCACTGGGAGCCAGTGCAGCTCACGCAGGAGAGGTGTCACATGGGAGCGCCACGTCGCTCCCATAATTCCCTGTGCGGCTGCATTCTGGACCAGTTGGAGCCTCCGGGTGCACCTCAAGGGGAGCCCCATGTAGAGAGCGTTGCAGTAGTCCAGGCGGGAAGTCACAAGAGCATGGGTGACTGTGCGTAGGGAGTCCCGATCTAGAAAGGGACGCAACTGGCATATCAGGCGAACCTGATAAAAAGCCCCCCTGGCCACGGCCATCATGTGTTCTTCTAAAGACAGCCGTGCGTCCAGGAGGACGCCCAAGTTGCGAGCCCTCTCCGTGGGGGCCAATGTCTCGCCCCCAATAGTCAGCGATGGCATCAGCTGGCTATATTGGGACGCCGGCAGCCACAGCCACTCAGTCTTGGAGAGGTTTAGTCGGAGCCTGTTTCTCCCCATCCAGACCCGCACAGCTTCCAGACACCGGGACATCACTTCAACGGCATCGTTGGGGTGGCCTGGGGTGGAGATGCACAGCTGGGTGTCGTCAGCGTACTGATGGAACTCCACACCAAAGCCACGGATGATCTCACCCAGCGGCTTTACATAAATGTTGAACAGAAGGGGCGAGAGGACCGACTCCTGCCGCACCTCACAAACAAGGCGCCTTGGAGTCGACCGCTGCCCCCCTGTCAACACAGATTGCGACCGGTCAGAGAGATAGGAGGAGAACCACCATAGAACGGTGCCCCCCACCCCCAACCCCTCCAACCGGCGCAACATAATACCATGGTCGATGGTATCAAAAGCCGCTGAGAGATCTAATAGGACCAGGATAGAGGAATATCCCCTATCCCGTGCCCTCCAGAGATCATCCACCAACGCGACCAATGCCGTTTCCGTGCTGTGCCCAGGCCGGAAGCCGGACTGGAGCAGATCTAGATAGACAGCTTCATCCAGGAACCGGGGAAGCTGCCATGCAACCACACTCTCAACAACCTTCGCAACAAAGCGAAGGTTGGAGACTGGACGGTAATTGGCCAAAACAGCCAGGTCCAGAGAGGGCTTTTTGAGGAGAGGTCTCACCACCGCTTCTTTCAAAGTGGCCGGCAGAACACCCTCACTCAAAGAAGCATTAACAATCTTCTGGAGCCAGCCTCGTGTAACCTCCCGGGAGGCCAGCACCAACCAGGAGGGACACAGGTCCAATAAACATGTGGTCGCATTCAGCCGTCCCAGGATCCTGTCCATGTCCTCGGAAGCCACAGAGTCGAACTCCTCCCAAACCACACCCCCAAGACCTGCCTCGATTATCCTGTCCATATCTACCCAGTCAGAGGCCAGACCTTCCCGGATCTGAGCGATTTTGTCATACAGATACTGGACAAAATCCTCAGCTCGACCCTGCATGGCTACAAATGCAATTTGGTTACAAATAAAAATGGTGCTTATTCAAAGTGTTTAGCATCTGGGTACCAGAAGCAAATCCATCTTATTCTTGTAATCATTATGAGAAATTTGTTTCTTTTACCCCACCAAAAGCATTTGAGAGGGTATTCCCAATGGCAAATTAATACCCCTGGACATTATCTAGTTTGAATTGATCTTGTTTTTCAACTTAAAATTAATTTCCGGAAAGTCTAAAATTGTCACACAATAGCAATAGCACTTAGACTTATATACCACTTCACAGCCCTCTCTAAGCGGCTTACAGAATCAGCATATTGTCCCCAGCAATCTGGGTCCTCATTTTACCGACCTCAGAAAAATGGAAGGCTGAGTCAACCTTGAGCTGGTGAGAACTGAACTGACGAATTGCTGGCAGCTGGCACTCAGCAGAAGTAGCCTGCAGTACTGTGTTCTAACCACTGCACCACCATGGCTCAAATGTAATGATCTGCATCCTAACTTCCTCTTTTACAAACAAAAGTCATGTTTCTCTGGGTGGGCAGAATGGAAAGAAGAATAAAAGAAGAATATAATGTATCACATATTATGTATCATATATTATGCTGCCCCATGACAAAGCAGATACATTCAGGTAGACCCTAGTCAAGACAAAAGTACAACACACCCTCCATTCCCCAACAATTGATATTACAATATATAAGAATATCATGATCAATAATTGATTTAGCATCTACCCAAATTTATCTAAATACCTTTGCAGACCATTCAAATTCATAATCATCACATTATGTAGTTGTGAATTCCATGGTTTAACTAAGACCATCAAAATCAACAACTGTTGATTATTTAGATATTCTTAACATGATTTGCCTTGTTGTGCTATTCACTACAAGTTACAACATTTCCAGTTTGAATCTTACATCTGCTATGAATTTTAGGGTGGCTCTAGGCCACCTGCTTTTTCTCAATCCCGATAATACTTGATGAGTTCTTGGAATTAACATCAAAACATTGTGCATCTAGAGCACTTAGTGCAAATCTTGATTTGTCAAATAACCGGCTGTTTGCTTTTCTATTAACAAGCAATTTCACTAAAATATAGCAAAATGGCAGGGAAATTTTCTACCCAGTTGCAGATTGTATCACTTACCATTTGAATTAATTATGCGTTCACAGATCAATAAAAAAAACAAGCACAGTATATAATTGAAAGGAACAAGGACTAGCAAGCAACTTAATGAGTACAAAGCAAAATTTGTTACAGATATACAGGGGACTAAATATCATTTCACCGGCTTTCCTATTTTCCTAATTCTCATACAAATGGGGAATAGACTGTAAGCAAGGCAATTTGGGGAAGAAGACAAGGAAGGAAGGTCTACAAGGGCTGATTCTGATGGAATTCAATTTTTGCATGTACCAATGTTCCCAATAAGCTTAGACATCAATAAAATTATACATCATAGAGACAGTTAGATGTTGGGATCATTCATAATCGTATGCATGTTTATTTCCTTCCTTGATTTCTTTGCATATCTGCATGTAACATGCAAATTATCTGCATACTCACATACACATACTTTGTTGCAGTGTATCAGATTTTTCTCAGTCATGCAGTGGTTATCTTACATGCAGAACTTCACTGGTTTGAAACCTGGTAGGAATATTTTTAATGCTTTTACCATTTTTCTGATATACCCAATTAATTTTCAATAAATCTAACATTGCACCATTCTGACTCAACATTTTGACAGACTTATTTCTTTCCTTTTCTTTTTTTAAATTAGCCCAGTTAAACAGTAGGTAGTTGAGGGAAAGAAAAACAGCAATTAAAGAAATTCTTTTGGAATCTGAGTGGGGAACATTCTGCATGTTGACTAAGTATTACAACAAAGAAGTTGATACAGTATTTACCCGTGCAATAGCCTGTACAAGGGGTTGCCTAGAAGAAGTTAAAGCTTAGCAGGCTTAGTGATAATAATAATCATTGAACTAAAACAAGCCAGAAAATACTACTTTTAACACAGTGTGGGAAAACATGGACAGAGGCCACACTTATGGTGAACTGAAAGAGAATAAAAGACAGTCATATTTTTCTGTCCACTAGAAATCTGTGGCCTGTACTCACCACAATAAATGCAGATGTGTCCAGAGTTTTGCAAGCAGAAATAAACTGAGATCCCTAAAACTGACTTACAGTGTGAGATATAAATATTGATGGATGATGTGCTATTTATTTCTGTCTTATTTGTTGAGCAACCATCAACGTGGATGATGGAGTTAGTTCTTCTAATACAAGTTCTTCTAATTCAAGTGTTTCATGGCTGTTAGCTCCTTTGGAGCTTAAGTCAAGGCAGTAAAATTTTGCAATATTTTTGTGTATAAATTGGGCAAACAAGTCATTTAAGTATACAGGGTTCGGCAATTATCCCACATATTGTGGTAATTTGGCAACATGTGTCTATGTTCACAGCATTCTCAAACAGAATTAGAATCAGAGTAGAGATGGAAGGGACCTTGGAGGTCTTCTAAGCAGGAGACCCTATATTATTTCAGATAGGTGGCGGTCCAGTCTTTTCTTAAAAACCTCCAGTGATGAGGTACATACAACTTCTAAAGGCAGGATGTTCCACTGGTTAATTGTCCTCAAAACAAACAAAATCAAACATCAAAATCAAACAGGTATATGTTCTCTTGTTTGATAAGAACAGTAATGCTCATTTCATTCAGTTTTTAATAGTATTATGTTGAACTGTTCACTTTTTTAAAAAAGAAAAAGTACTGGTTTTCATTTATTCATTCGTTCAAAAATAATAAAAAAGGAAAAAGAGTAAAACACAAAGACAATTATAACAGAAATGCATACATTGTCAAAGAAAAAAGCATCAAAAAAGTGAATGCTTAGATGCTACATATTATCATATATGGTGGACCTGCAAGAAAGTGAAGGCTTTTTGGATTAAAATATGGTGGGTTATGCAAAATGTTTTGAAGAAAAAACTGAAATTTTCTCCTCAATTGTTTTTACTGGGTATAGTTAAGGATTTTTCACTGACTGAGACAAAAATGATATTATATATGATTACAGCAGCTAGATTATTGATTGGCCTATATTGGAAAAAAGACTTTATGCCTACTATAGAAGAATGGACTTTAAAGGTGGCCAGTTTTGCAGAAATGGCGAAGATATCAGCATATTTAAAAGACCAGACCCAAGAAACTTACATGCTGGAATGGAAGAAATGGATAGATTATGTGCAGAATAAATACCAAACAAGGAAGTATCAGATAGCTTTCAGTTGAATGTTAAGATGTAGAAACTTATAGTGTAGTCAGGGGTTAGAGTTGTAGGAGGGTAATATATGATATGGTATGATTTGGATTCCACCTAGGGAAGTCATGGGGAGGGAGGGGTGTAGGGGTTAGGGGGGAGGGGGGGAAACGGGGGAAAATTATATTTGTAAAACTTTTTCAATAAAAAAGTGAGAAAAATACAACAAAGAAAAAACAGTAAGATATATTATTTTAATGTAGACATGATCCTGCATATACTTATTTAATGCAAACATTGTTCAAATACGTATATATTTCTAATACCTGGTCCACTGAAACTCTCCACTGACACACTGTCTAGGGCCATATAGGAGCCTCTAATTCTTAATTCCACTCATTTCTTAGCATCTGCCTATCCAATTGTTTTATTGATAATACATATCTATAAAAACCAATAACAGCTATCTTAGTTTTAAAGGATTTAACTAGATGTTCTAAAACCTCAGATGTCTCAGAAGCTAAAAAACGCTGCTGATACAAACAATGTTGTTAAAAAATATTGTAGCTGTGAATATTGCCACTGAGTTATATCTGATAGATGGTATTCATCTCTTAACAAAACAGACATTAAAAATTCATCTTCATTATCTGTCACTTGATCCAAAGTCAGTATCCCCACTTCCATCAAATTTTTCCACATCACCATCTTTTCCCCAATTTTTAGTTGGGTTTCACCATAAAGTAAATTTAGTATGGAAAAAAAGGATCAAATCTTATTTTATTAGACATTACATTCCACAACATTCCAAATGTCATAATTGTTTTCAGAGATACTAGAACGTTAATGTATTTAGATCCTAATCGTGTTCATCTAAGCAAAGTTGCTATATATGTATATTCCAAAGTTGCCCCTATTGGAAAATCAACCAATTAGCCAAAATGGCTGGCATCCAGCATTTGATATTTGACAATAAATAAGCATGATGATATAGCTCCAGATTCAGAGCACAGAATTCTCCCTCATTAACTGGCAATCACATTTTCTGTAAAGGTATTCTCAGAACAAAAAACATCAAGAAGTATAAACATTTTCTGTATAAATATGGACTTGATATTTCTTAAATCAATGGATAACTAAATTTTCACTGATTGACATCAATTATAATTTGATCCAACTTTATCCTGCTATTTTACTAAAGGCATCTATCATTTGCAGCAACATTGAAATAATGGCATGAGATTTAGAAATAAACAAAACAATGTTTTCTAAAAATACAACCAATTTGTTTTATACATCTCCCTATGTTGTCTGATAGCACAAGTCAAAGGTTCCACAGAGATATTAAAAAGCAAGAGTCGCAGTAGACCTCATTATCATATTTGTCTAAATATTTGGAAAGTAGGAGAATATAGGCCATTAACCTTTACTTTGGATGAGGGTGAGTCATGTAATATCACAACTTATTTTTTGAATTACATCTCCTTTTTGATGTACTTTTACAAAATTATCTTCTTCTGGCAATTCTGCATATCCTTTATAAAGTATTATGTATTTTGACCTTACCCTTTTTAAAATGTTTGCCGACAGCTGTGTACCTGTAGTTTAAAAAGTGGATTTTGTTAACATCAATGCTGGAAAGGCATCTGCCATTTTTATACCTCAACAATTTAAGCATGTATCTTGATTGGTCATTTCTTTATCACATTTTTCATAATCTGTACATATTTTTTGCTAATCTGTTTGAACATGAAAGTGAGTTCAGTTTTCCACTCTGAAAAATCTTGTCAAATGTATATCTTTATTCATTGTAAATTTTTATTTCATCCTATTCCCCGTGTTTTTTGCTGAATTGGTTTTATACATTTGATATGTTGTGCTTTCCTGGCTGCTATCTGTGAGTTGTACATTATTTGCAATTCAGTGAGCTGTCCTAAGTAAATATTGTTTACCACTATTTACTTTTACAATGTTGACAGTTTGCTTTCTTTGAATTTTTGTCTGTTCTTTCTATAGATATAAACTCTTTCTTTGCAGTCTCAGCTAAATGATTCTTCATAATGCATTAAGTGGCTTGTGAATCATCACCATTATTTCAGTTGTGCCATAAATTTATTGGTGGAAATTCTTATATCCTGCCATTTTTACAAATACTGTTTTTTTAAAAATAATGTTGGAGTTTGCAAGTATGATGCAAATGAATGATGCTTTTTGTTGAACCAGTACAGCCTATATTCCAAATTTTGAATCAAAATTTTGACTGATTGTTTATCTGTTATCAATTTGGTGTAGATTAGGGGTATCAAACTTGATTTCATTGAGGGCCGCATCAAGGTTGTGTTTGACCTTGGGGGGCCGGGGTGGGAATGGGTATGGCCAGCTCAACATCACTCATGTCTGGGGCACCTGTGGTGGCCTGAGCACTCTGCAAGTGAAAATGGTTTCCCGAGCTCCATTTTTGGCTGTGACGGCCTCCTGCAACCCTCTGCCAGTGAAAATGGACCTCAGGAGGGCTGTGTGTGGCTCTCCCAAGCTCTGTTTTTGTTGGCAGAAGCACTGCGGGCCAATCCTTTGCTGTTTCCAGGGCAGCACCCCGGGCCAGATCTAAGCAACCTGTGGGCCGGATTTGGCCCGTAGGCCTTGGATTTGACACCTCTGGTTAGATAGATTTATTCCAGGATATTCTGTTCTCAGTGTTCTAATGTTACAGCCATTGCTATTCCCACTCATCCACCATGCTTATGGTCATCCTCTTTTCTTTCCTTCCATATTTCCTAGCATCATAAACTTCTTCACATAATGCATGGGTGTCAAACTCCCATTGCTGTCATGTGATGTTTCACAACATTTTTTTCCCTTCATAGAGCTGGGGTGGGAGTGGCCTGCACATGACTCATCCATCCTGCCGGCTGCCAGTTTGACACCCCTGACATAATGTGTTCTGTCTTGGACAGAATAGGAGAAGAACACTTTTAAATCACATTCAATATTCTTACAGCACAGAGAAGAAAAAACAAGGTGTTTTGTTTTACTTTTTAAAGTTTATTTAAAACAGTTTTTCTATTGTTTTTATTTGTTTCTATTTCTGTTTTTAATTTTGTTTTTTTATTTGGTTGAATGGCTTTTATTTGTAAACCACTCAAAGTCACTTAGGTGAGATGGGCAATATATAAATTTGATAAAATAAACAAAGAAATAATTGTTACATCTCCCCTGATTTGTTGCATGGGCAGAAAAGTAATAAGCAAACCGTGGTCCTTCAGGAATTAAGGGTTTGAGTCTATGGAATAAAGTTCTGTTTATGATTCCAACCTCAAGGTAAAAGTGGACTTGACCTGGCATCTGAGACTGGTATTCCCTTGCCCTTATGATGACATTTGGAGATCATCAACCCCCCCTCCCCCAATCCAAATTGACATGATCAGTAGACCATCACATCAACTATAATCTCCCGCTAAGTACACTGGGAAGTTCATCAATGAACCTCAATTAGTAAAGACCCCATATGTCTTTTTAATATGTAATTTCAGTGAAGATATGCAATTAATTTGTTATATAACGTATTTTCACTTGCCAGCCTTTTTAAAAACTGTTCTCCCAAGACATGTCCTTCAAATAAAGCAGCGAGGCATTAATGTGCTGCTTAGAGGGGAGGAGCACTGTCCTGAGGAAACCTGGAAATGATTGACTTTGCTATCCTTAATCCACTCAACAGCCAAGACACCACCGGTAATGAAATGACCCTCAAATCCATAGCATGTTTAATTTGAGCTTTGCGGTATTCTCATAGCTACATTAAAATATTTATAGGAGAGCATTTCCATTCTTTTCCATTGCTTCTCCTCTCCCCTGCATTCTCATGTTGCTATCTGGAAGGAGAGAGCACAAGAGAAGGACAAATGCATTCAACCCCTGCTACTTATTTGCATTCCCTTTTACTTTCTCCAAATACACAAGTAGACTTAATATTAACCATCGTATTGTAGTGGTTCAAGTGTTGAAGTAAGCGTAGAAAGATCTAGTCCACCTTCAGTCACAGATGAGTGGTATTGCACTAGTGCAGACTAACTCTGTCAACTGCCAGCAGTTTGATCCTGACTGGCTCAAAGTTGACTCAGCCTTCCATCCTTCCAAGGTCGGTAAAATGAGGATCCGGATTGCTGGGGGCAATATGCTGAGAGGGCTGTAAAACACTATGAAGAGTTATATAAGTCTAAGTGCTATTGCTATTGCAGAAGATCAAGGGGCAACCTTCTGCCAGTCACATCCTCTCTGAGGCTTATAGGCTATATCAACCTATAGTGTCTACTCCAGGTAGAATTTGCCTATCTGAAACATGTTGGCCAAGACAGCAAACTGTGGAATCCTGCAACCCTGCCTGTGATATTAGTGAAGGAGACTTAGAGAAACTCTTCTTGGTTGTAGCCCCTTTTCTCTAGAATAGCCTGTTTCCTGTGTTCAGAGCAGGTTATTGTTAATATTCAGAAAAGTGCTTTTCCATGTAGCTTTTAGATAGTGAGATGTGAGCCAGCTAAAATTGTCAAATGAGATGGCATGCATATAATTCTACGCATATATTCGTGCATGCATGCATGCATGAATGAAAGATAAAACACTGCTCTCTCTACACCTCTTTCCCAATGGATTGAACCTGGCAAGATCACTGGATCTTTAGAATATTATCCTATCTACTCAGAATTATCCCATTAAGTTCAATGGGCTATTTTGAGCCAAGCAAGTACAGCAGTGGTGGGTTCCTCCCGGTTTGGCCGAGCCAGAAGTGGTGACGATATGACATCACCGAACCAGTTCTCTTTGTTCAGGAGCTGGGTCCTCTGCTCCCCCTGCTCCCCCGGTGTTATTCTTACCTTTTATTTGGCCCCACCCCCAATCTACTGCTGCCTCCTGAGTCCCAGCTGATCAGCTAGAAGGAAAAAAAACTGTTTAAACTCTTGCCACGGGGCTTCAAAGGGCCGCCCTACAGCTGATCAGTGTTAAAAGGCAGTGTGGTGGTAGACTGGTGCCTCCAAAAACAAATTAGTAGACAGAAGCCTCCAAAAACAAATTAGTAGACAGAAGCCTCCAAAAACAAATTAGTAGACCGATGCCTCCAAAAATGAATGAGTAGACTAGTGCCTCCAAAAACAAATAGGTAGAGTGGTACAGCTCTGCAAGCAGTTAAAAGCCTGGTAGGCCAGTACCTCTGCTAAATCCTACAGAATTGTCACATGACCATCAAGCCATGCCCAAAAATAAGCCACGCCCAGAGAACCGGTAGTAAAAAATTTTAGAACCCACCCCTGAAGTACAAAGTTGCACCTTGAATAGCAAGTTAAAGAAAGATAGGCAAGAAAAATTACAATGAAGCCACATCTGTAACCTACTGTATTCTCTTTTCTACCTTTAAAGGCTAAGCTAGATGTAATTTGTTACTTTTTTAATATTTTTTTTCCCATTTGGCCATGGAAAATCTAATACGTGATTCCATTTATTTGTGCTCCTGAATTTCATATGACTCAGGTTTTATTAAAACAAAGTTTGCTATTTCTATCAGAAATTCTTAAAAAGAAACTCCCCGGGCAACCAGGCCTCCCAAGATTTATGATTAAATAGGTCTGTGCTGCATTATGAACAAATAATTCATAAATGTGAGAATGAAACTCTCAATTGATTCAAGTAAGATTCTGGGGTTCAAAGAACAGGGATATCCTTTCTTCATCAAAATACAGAAGAGGGGCAATCCATTATTTGTAGCCACAAAGTTGTATTGATTGAATGGATTTTTTTCTTATGCTATGCTGAATAACTGATAATTTCAACCACTGAAGAATGAGGCCAATTCAGGAAGATTTTCCACAAAATAAGAGACCCAGGCTTCTTCAATAAAGATGAATCTCCTTCATCTATGCCAATGGTGCAGATAATATATTTAACCCTTACGACTGCATAGAATATTTTGAAGGAGAAATTTAGAACTCCTGCTGGCAAAGGCTTTTTGGCCAAAGAATGATCCCTGAAATATATTTGTATTTATTGCCTAAGTGCAAGCACAGCTATAATATATTTAGTGTTTCCAAACCTTGGCAGTTTGAAGACGTGTGGACTTCAATTCCCAGAATTCCTCAGCCAACTTTGCTTTGAATTGAATTGAGATCCACACATCTTTAAGCTGCCGTGGCTAAGAAACCTTGTATTGTATCATTATATACTTGTATTATATGATTATATAGTATTATATAAACACTGTATTATGTGATTAGATATATATGATTATATTATATGGTTGCACATAATGAAATGCAGGAGGCACACACAATCCCTCTGAGAGGGATTGTTTACCAGATTAACTTTGTACTTCCAAAACTCTTACATAGAGACATCAAAACTGGGTGCTGCCATGCCATTCAACACACAAGTATTATTATTTTTTTGCCTTGGTATCTATGTTCTGCCTGTTCAGGGGAAGGATGCCTCACCAAAAATTCCAGCAGAAGGTGCATGTACCTGAGCATGGCATGCAGGCAAGTCCTTATCAATCATAGCTGTTCTTCACCATTTCTTATTAAGGAAGGAGGAAACGGTGATAGTCCAGATGTTTCGAATGGCCAATAGTGAAGGTTATTAGTAGCTACCATTCTGCAACATCCTTAAGAAGACCTCATACAACTTTTTTTGTTGCAATAGCTATTACTTTGAAGATACTTTTCATTACCGGTAGTCCTCAGCTTATGACTATTCAGTCAGTGACAGTTCCAAATTATGACAGTGGTGCACTATTGATGTGGTGCACCAGTCCCAGCATCCACACAGACATGTGATCATGATCTGAGTGCTTGGCAACTCATTTGCACTTATAACTGATGTACCCCATGATCACATGAATGCTACTTCTACTTCCCTATGAAAGTTAATGGGGAAGCTGGCAAGGAAGGATGCAAGTTGCTGAGGTAACTCTCCCCCACCCACACTATCCCCCAACTCCTCTGCAATCATGCTGTGCTGGCCACATGTGCACCCTCACATACCCTTGTGTACCTTCTGATCCTTGCCTTTTCTCCTGTGCACCCCCATGCACTCTCCCTGGTCTCCACTCCTGCACAGTGCCTCTTGCCATCCCCGCACACTCAATTACACTCAGTCCAGCTCATTCAACTATTGCATAGTTCTCTTGAACAGAACTCTTGCACACACCCTTGTACCCTCAGACATCCTCCCAGTGTCAATTTTCTGACACTGGTTATTTAACTTCAACCACACGCTCAGCAGAAACACAAGATGTTTATCTGGAACAGTATTTCTTTAAAAGAAGCTTGATATTTTCACAGAGATGAGTCTATGACAGCGTATTTATTATTAGATCTTTATGCAACAGAGGCTACCATTTGGAGGCGGCAGTCTTCACATACATTAGCAAGAGAAATTATAGTGACTGATTATCAGTACATGTCTATTGTTAAATGGGATTATATATGAATCCATCTGTGGATGGAACGGCATCCATTATTGGACTGGATCCCTTCTCTTTTTTCCTACTAATGCGTTACAAATCCAGAGGAATGGGGGTGGGGGGGAATCTTCTAGGACAGTTTTGAATTATGGGAAGCTACAGAGGTAAGAAGAGCAAGAAGAAATCTTACTGTACAAGTGAAAGTAAAATATTTTTGAAAGCACACTGGTTAATGGGAATCTTTATTTATTATGCTACTAAGATTGATAGTGTTTTAAGGCTGTACAGTTTAGATTGAATTCAGTGCAAATGATCAACAGACTAACAGCTTAACAGCCTCACCAGTCATTAATGATATTGTACATGCTATCATTAACGCTAATGGGCTGTAGATCAAGGCCCAAATGAAGCAAGAGCAGCTTTTTAGAAAACAAAATCCAAAACACTGTAAAATACAGTGATAGCAACTAATTGTTAATATGCTGAAAAATTAAATGTACCACTCAATGGAATTCTGAAATTATATATATATGGGGAAATGAGGGGAAAACTTTAAAAATGTTCTTAAAAGTAGAAGAGATTAAAAGTGTTAGAACTTTGGCTCATATATTTCAGGAGCATGTTTCAACTACTGGAAGTTTGTATTTACCAGTTGTGCATTTAATCCATTTTCAGATAAGAGTTCCTCACAGTAACAAAACTCACAATGTGATCAAAAGGAAACATAGCTAGAGTTCTTTTACCTCGTTTGATCTCTGCATTTCAGCAGCAAGCTTCCTGAAGTCCTCAAAACAAGAGTCTATCTTTGATTCTTTGCATCAAATCAAAATACCTAGCTACTACACTGTTTAAATGGCAATTCTTCCAACATCTGCAGTATGTTGCTATGAAGATAAAAGGCTTAGCATGAGGTTTATCTGGAAAAATAACTGATACAAAATAATAGAAAAGCCAGTTCCGCAGTTCAAGGCCTAACTCTAAAACTGTAGACTGGATTATGGACAAATGTTTATTAACATTTGAACTAGATTTTTATTTCATGTAAAGGAACTAGACAGGGTTTTCTAACAATGAAGACAACTGTTTCAGAGTTGTTTTATCAATAGGTTTATTTTCCAGCTCTGTTTTCCTCCTTCCCCCTATTTTTTCTTTTTTAAGATTATTGTAAAAATCAATCCTGAAAATAACTTGCTAATATTCTTATATTTGTGCTTCTCTTAATTAGCTTAGCAAAAATAAATAAGAATGTAATTGCTGATTGCATATGTAAAGTCATCTGAGTCAAGTTTATTTAGAAGAAAAGCATAAAATTATACATGTAAATGATTTTCTGTGTTTACAGAATATTTTATCTCAATGTAAATATTCCAAAATACAATTTATCTTGTACTAATATGCATCTTAATGTGTGTTGATACATTCTGAGTCCATAATTGCAATGCCACATCAGAGAACTGATGGTAGCACATGGTAGAAGTTACATTTTATGAGTTCTGCCCCTTTCTAGAGCTATATCTGGAGTAGACTTTATTATTAGAAAGAATTCTAATGTGAATGCATAGAGCTCCCTCGATGGATATAAAGAAAAGTAAATCTCCCCAATCCAGATCAATGTATGAGAACTGTGATTGTAGAACAGTCAATCGTTCAACTAGACAAGCTATTATTTCACAGAAAGACACCATAGCCATTTACTGTATTTCCTTACACCTAAAACAGTGTACAAGTTATATCCAAACCTGGACTGTGAATCCAAGTACGCACATACATACATGCATACATACATTTAATATACTGCATTAAACAGCTTATTCATTAGTTTATAAATTGCCCAGATCCTTTCTGCAGAATTCATGATTATATAATAAATCAGCTTTGTAAATCATGACAATCTGAAATAGTAAACTTTATTACCTTTTTAAAAATTCACTTTTGGTAATACACAAGAACCAAAATAAGTTTAGCTGATTAATCTAAGAAATAAAACCAGCACCCCAATTGCAGTTGGGGAAAAAGTTTATGTAGGTGGACACACTGTTTCCAACACAAAAAACAGATTTCCTCCATAAGAGGAAATGTGTGTGACGATGGGTGTTCTACTGTTCTCATAATATAAAAATGCAATAATATGATTTTGAATACTGCTAATTTTCTGTCCAGAGAGATGATAGAGGAAGAAACATTTTTTATATTGAAAAAAATTTACAATACAATTTTATCATCCCCCCCCCATTTTCCCCCCTCCCACCCACCCCTAGGAAGAAGAAACATTTTTGATCCGTGGTTTTAGATTTGGAAAATGCATGCATAAAGTGGTTGTATATTATCTATATATCATGAGCAATCTGTACTATCACATATTTTTAAGCCAACTAAATGTTTATGTGCAAATCATTGCTTCTGGTTAATTAAATGAACAGATTGTGTTTGCTAATTTATTTATTTTTAATTGCTGTGAGATATTCTCAGCAAAATAGGAAGAAACAAAGCTGCTATATTCCATTTGTTCAAATAAACTGCAACATGAAATATATATGGCAAGTCAGATTAAATTAGAATGATCATACATAATCAAGTTCTTCGTTTTTTGTAATTGAAACTTAATGAGTGATGGCCACCAAGTTTTACATTTTTCTTAGCTTGAATTATGTTTTATGCTGACAGAGAATGAATTATTCTAATTACTCTCTCATTTAGTCCATTTCTAAGCGGAAAACAAATCCATCACCATTTTGGAAATTTACTTAAATAAATCTGCATTATACTCAATGTTTTACATGTTAAATATGGCCAAGATTTAGATTTTGGTTAATTCTGCTTAAAAAAAAAACTTATAGGATTTTACATTAAGGCCAACTGTATTTGTAAATTTTACTTGATATTTCCCAAACTCTACTTCAGTTTGGCCATGGTGGATAGGGTCCCCATCTCCTTTTCTTCCCGTATCATTTAATAGGGAGGAGACTCCTGAAAGTCTGCCTTTTTCTCTTTCTCCTGAAAACTGATAAAAGGATGAAATATGGCCTTTAGTCAACAGACTCAATAAAGCCATTCATAGATCAATATAATTAAAAGCAAAACACTGATTCAAAGCAATGATGCACAATGTCACAGAAACAGGACATCAGAAGAGTGTTATTGTAGTAGTGGCATAGGGTAAATTTCTTCAATTTTCCTTCTGCATCCTGTTTTACAAAAATAGCTAAATCGATCTCTCCCACATTCACATTCTGTGAAGGGTAAAGGTAAAGGTTCCCCTCACACATATGTGCTAGTCATTCCCGACTCTAGGGTGTGGTGCTCATCTCTGTTTCAAAGCTGAAGAGCCAGCACTGTCTGAAGACATCTCCATGGTCATGTGGTTGGCATGACTAAATGCCAAAGGCACACGGAACGTTGTTACCTTCCACCAAAGGTGGTCCCTATTTTTCTACTTGCATTTTTTATGTGCTTTTGAACTGCTAGGTTGGCAGAAGCTGGGACAAGTAATAGGAGCTCACCCCATTATGCAGCACTAGGGATTCAAATCTCTGAACTGCCAACCTTTTGATCAACAAGCTCAACGTCTTAGCCACTGAGCCACCGTGTCCCTCTGCAAAGGGTACAAGTCTTCAAATCACAAGTTATGAGACTGAATTGAGTTATTTTTCTACATGCAGCAGAAAAATCTCAAAAATGCTTCTTGTTTTCCTGGCAATAAATTTATAACAGTAATAAGTGAACAATTTGCTACCCTTTTTCTTAACACCTGAGCTCAGCAGCCTGAGACAGTTGTCTCATTCTATCTAATAATTTAGCTCTCATTCCTTCGTTTCTTAGGGAATCTCTCTCCGGAGTTCAGAGTTGCAAGTTATCTGCTGTGGAGATATTTATTCCTTCAGTTTACTTGTATTTTCTCCATTCCACTAACAGAGTCTGTACACATATTTGCAGTGTTTCCATTTCAATATGATTCGATCGAAAACTGCTATCTGATACTTTCTGGATGGTGCTTTTACCAAGAGAAGCAATGAATGTGATTTTGGCACTGATTTGCTGCCCAAACATGAATGTGATATTGTACAAAAAGTATATCAATTTAACTTTGTCCTGGACAATGCGATTCCATGTATTTGTGGTTGAACTTGTTTAAAAATAGTGATATATCAATTTTTATATACAGTAGAAGTAAGCATATCTGTATTTAGTAATGCAGTTTGGGATTCTCAGTATTCATTTATTGTTTAGATCATGTAAATCTTTCACTTTGTCTCATTATTTTCTCTTTTTTTCTCACGTTACTTTGGCAGTTTGGTGAGGGTTTTTATATTTTGCTTTGTTTAATATGCATTAACATGTTTTGGGGGTTTCATTTTTTCCTTGTAGTTGAAAGCAATATAAAGAGCAGCAAGGCTCTTGCTGCTGATCTGCAAGATCTGAATTTATATACAGTCTTTGCAGAACTGCTCTGGTGCTTATGCACATAAGGAAATCAGTAAGTGCAAAAAGGCTAAACATCTGGATGTTGTGGCAAACTGCAGATAATCCTTTAAAGTTAATTTACAGTGCAGTCCTTCGCTTTTCTATTTACAATTAAGCCTACTGATTTTTACTCCCCAGCTAAGTGAGTATAGGATTGCATTGTTACAATGGAATACAGGACAATTAAATATGGGTCAGAATAGCCCTCTAAAACAGAAGTGAGAAGAGGCAAAATAATTTTCAACAGAAGAGAATATATGTAAGGTCATGATTGAAATGTGAAGTTCTTAGTGCTCTGTGAACTTGTTTGTTTGCTTGAAGATGTTTCATTACATGACTAAGAGCAATTAAGAAGAGCAACTAATATGATTAAAGGCCTGGACCAAAAATAGTTGCAGGAATTGAGCATGGATAGTCTAGAGAAAAGAAGGATTGGGTGACATGATAGTATTCCAGTATTTGAGGGGCTGCCACAAAGAAGTGGGGGGGGGGGGCAATTTATTTGCATCAGAAGGCAAGACAAGAAACAATGGACAGAAATTAATCAAGGACAGAACCAACCTTGAATTAAGGAGAAACATTCTAACAATGAGAACAATTAACCAGTGGAACATCCTGCCTTCAGAAGTTGTAGGTGCTTCATTACTGGAGGTTTTTCAAAAGAGACTGGAGAGACACTTGTCTGAAATGTTATAAGGTCTCCTGCTTGAGCAAGGGGTTGCACTAAAAGACCTCCAAAGTCACTTCCAGCTCTATTCTGATAGGTAACCTCACCAGTGCTAGCGAGTGTGGAGTTTATTCCTTGTTTATATAAAATAGCCAGTGTTGATAGGGATGCGGTTTTCTCCTTGATAGTTCCTTAAACTATTGTTTTCTGCTTGATTGATTGGTATCAATTGTGGCTTATCCGAGTGTTGGTTGCTGGAGAAGATGTATTCTGATCTTTTTATTTCCTTTTAGCTTTTTTTGTTTAAAATATGTCTCTATTGATGACTGATTCTACTAACACTGGAAGGGCAAATTATTGTATATAAACAGGGAACAACTGTTTATATACAATATACAATAAACCTTGATGCCACTCACTAGCATCAAAGATTTGACTTAATCAGGTAATGAAACATCTGCAAGCAAACAAACAAGCTCAGAGCACACCAAGGACTTCACGGTTCAACCCTGAGCTACATTTATTGGTGACTGAATTTAATTTAAACCAGGAAATCTGATCAGAACCAGCGCTGTAGTGTAATAAACGCTATTGTTTGACTGGTACATCCCATAACCAAATTGTTAGGTGGCTGTTGTAACTGAATGTTGTTCATAAAGACATTAAGCCAAGGGGTCTTAAATCTTGCAATTCCTTTTTTTTTAATTTTTATTTATACGAATCAACAGTACAATAAGAAACATTTTCGGTTCCGTGGTGCATAAACAGATACATAAACTTTTATCTTGTCATACATATACATATACTATTACTTCTTATAAGTGGACGTAATAGTGATAAATTTTATCTTAATAATTATTGCACATAATAATACACAGTAATATATATCTTTATTAATTGGCTAGTAATTAACCTCTATATACTATCTCGTTTTTTTTCTTCTCTCCAGCCACTCATACCACATGCCCCACACACCATAATACTCCGAATCTGTTCTGTCATTGATTTCTAGGGACAATTTATTCATTTCTGCACATTCCAATATTTTCTTTACAACAAGTTCTTCTGAAGGTAGCTGTTTTTCCTTCCAGTACTGGGCAAAAGAAATCCTTGCGGCAGTCACTATGTGTATAATTAGATACTTTTTCTCTTTAACATACTCTGTTTTTAGATTCCCAGGAGAAGTGCTTTGGGGTCGAAATCAAAATCCTCTCCTATAATTTCCGTAATCCACTTTGATATCGTCTTCCAATATTTTTGTGCCTGGTTACAAGTCCACCAACAGTGATAGAAGGTGCCCTGTTGATGGTCGCATTTCCAACAGTTTGCTCTCAAGTTGGGGTATATCTTTGCTATCCTTGCAGGGGCCATGTGCCACCTATAAAACATCTTATAATGGTTCTCCTTGTAAGTCACTGCCCTGGTCATTTTAAGGTTTTTATTCCAAATTGTATCCCATTCGTCCAGATTTATATTTTGACCAATATTTTTAGCCCAGGCCAACATCGGCTCCTTAACCACCTCCTCTACTGTGTCATATTCCAATAAATAATTGTATAGTTTAGCTAAAATTTTCTCATCTGAACCCAGCCAAATCTTATCGAATCCATTTATACCTGTCTCTATACTGAATTCCTCCTTGTCCTTTTTATATCGTGATGTAATTTGAGTATATGGCCACCAGTCTATAATAATGCCTTGCTCCCTCAATTCTTCCCTAGTTTTAAGGTTCCCTCCCCCATCCAATATTTCTTTATATCTGACCATCTTTCCTATTTCCAGTACATTTGGGTATATTAATGCCTCCGTGGTGGAGAGCCATCTCGGAATTTTTATGTATTGCCTCTGTCTTATTTCTGCCCATGTTTGTATCAGGGTCTCCCTTATTTTATGTCTATGGAAGTATGTTTTGGTTTTTTTTCCAGGTTCCCAGAGATATGCATGCCAGCCCTTCTGGAGGTCATGTCCTTCCAGAGTTAGGAGTCTTTTATTTTGTAGAGTAGCCCAATCTTTCAGCCATACTAAGTTTGCAGCTTTTTGATATGTCTCCCATTTTGGTAATCCAAATCCCCCTCTCTCCTTCTTATCCTGTAAATTTCTAATTGCTATCCTTGGTTTCTTTCCCTCCCAAATGAATTTCCTAATTATTGCATTAAGTTCTAAAAAGAATTTTTTGTCCAGTTTGACAGGGACTGTTTGGAATAAATATAATAGTTTGGGTAGTATACTCATTTTTGTTGCTGCAATTCTGCCTAAAAATGTAGTAACCAAAAATATGACAGAGGCACGAAAGAAAATATTGGAAGAATTAATGGAGATTCAAATTGTTAAGAAGGTAAAATACTTAGGGGTTTGGATCTCAGCGAAGTGCTCAGCCCTCAAAGAGGATAACTATGTACCATTAATCAGGAATATAAAACAGGATCTGGAAAAATGGGGAAATCTTGCAATTCCATAACCCTCCCAACTAAAACTAAAGCTATAGTATAAAGAGAAAATAAAACCCGCTATAATTGGCAGGTGGTTTTATGACACTTGTAACCCTAAGTTGTTTCTGAATATTGTGAATTTCCAAAGGATTCAGTTTGAAAACCCCTGGATTACATGGAATTTCAGTTGGCACAGACTGTTTTTATATGCTTCAAGAATCATTCTGGAATATATTGGGTGAAATCTGGGATCTGCGAAGAACACAAATAATAGCATTCGTTGACTCATTCATTCAGTCGTAGCAGAGCCAAGCTTTCAAAATACTAAAGCAGCTAATAGTATTCGAAACAGATGACAGAATCATCTGTCAGTGTTATTCCAGTAGAACTCAGGACCACCCAATGAAATTGACTGACATTGTCTGACAAAAAAAAAAAAAAGGAAGGAAAATAATAAATGAATGGAATTCCTGTTGTTGGTTGTGGGGGAAGAGCATTAGATAAAACACAGACTATTTGGGATGAGATAAAAAGAAATGAAGGATTTTTAAAAAATCATCAGAAAAATTGAATATTTCTCATCAAATTAAACTCTTACAGCAACAGCTATCAATGCTAACAGTAAAAGAAATGGAAATAAAAAATGAATAATGTAAAAATAAAATAGAATTTGCAAATAAACCAGGGCCAATCAACAGCTATTAGCCATTATAGCTAAAGGGGCTTTTCTCTTTCAGAAACAATAGGACAGATGGCAGGGCAGCTGCTGTTGCTTGCCATGTGTAAGAAGGAACTGCTTGTCATCTGGTCCTATAAACAGAGACACTGCAAACCCCGGCCCTTCAGAGAACATGGTTGATTTATTTTACCAAGCTGCTGGCTGCATTTGAAACTCCTGCTGATTTTGGTTAGATTTAGTAAACTATAGTGAACGATTTGCTTGCTAAAGAGCCTGCATTCAATGTATGTCATCTCTAGGTAAGATTAAAAAAAAATCTGGAGAAGCTCTGGAGAGCTGCTGCCAGTTGTGTGGACAGTTTTGTACCTGACAGGCAAGTGGCCTGATATTTAAAAAGCTTCTTGTGAATTTTTAAATAATTCACATGGAGGCACTAAGTTGTGGTGGCCAAGCAATGTTAAATTGGAATGTGGAAAAGCTACTTTAATGTCCACATTCCGAAAGTTCAGTGGATGGTCCTGAGAACACCATTCCTTCGTAGCCCAAAGTATGAGGCACAGGGAATAAGCATTTATATTGAACTCCTTCACATATAATATTGTACTTACCACACTAGTGTTCTTCCAAGACATGGCTACAAAATAAAAAATCACCCTATTAACCTATCAAGAAGCCTTCATAGGAAAGGCAGAATGTAATGTGTGCCCCCATATAAGAAAAGTATCTCGCTCTCGCTCTCTCTCTCTCTCTCTCTCTCTCTCTCTCTCTCTCTCTCTCTCTCTCTCTCTCTCTCTCTCTCTGTGTGTGTGTGTGTGTGTGTGTGTGTGTGTGTGTGTGTGTGTGTATTGCTTGGTCCAGAATAATATTCTGGCTTCTCAAGTGCTCAGCAGTTTCCCCCATAAATAATTTTCAAAGTAATTTCTGGCACAAAAAGGGATATGAAAGGAAAATAAAAATCAATATACTTACTGGATGCATATGAGCTTTTGAATCACAGCACAGCACATTTTCCCCAAGTAAAGTGTTGTGTATGTATGTTTAATTCTCAAAAGCCTGCTAGAAAAGGAGACATAAATTGTATTTTGTAATGACAGAACATGGAGTTAATAATTAGTAGGACAATGATTTGAATTTTTTTATGCAGCATCCATGAATTCTCAGTAACCCTGAGCTCTGAAAGGCAATATTCATGATCAGAGGTAGGATTCACTTACCTTCCCTACTGGTTTGCAAATGTGAGCATGCACGCATGCGCAATAGTCACACATTATGTCCGGACAGGTGGGCGGAGCCTCCCACAGTTGCCGCTACCGGTTTGCATGATTTGGACAGAACCGACTGAATCCCACTACTGTTATGATGCATGCCACCCAGAGTCACTTATTGAGCATCTATAGAAATCAAATAAATAAATAGTTTCCCCAATATATTTCTGATTTCAGTACACAGAGTAGGAAAACAGATGAAAAGGACATGTTTTCTTTTGAAGAATTTACCATTTAAGTGTCACACAAATAACCAGAGAATCAATCAGAGTAAGAGTTCAGAGAGAAAGAATAAACCATTGCTTTCATTCAAAGCTTGGCATGGGAACAAGGGGGATATATCAAAGCTTTGGGGGAAAAATATTGTTATACGAAGTGACTGCATGGAAGAAACATATACCACATCACGCTGAGTGGGAGTTCTAAAACTATTGGGATAACAAACAGTAAAGAAATTGACTTTGAGAGAGCAGGAGCTCTTCAGATGATGGAAAGTGGTGAAATAAGGGTCATGGGAGGAAAAAGAGCCACATGTGGAGTTTAAAGGTAAGGATAAAGAGCTTAATAAAAGAATGCCATGTGCTTAGACCTACCATGTGAATTTTGTCAGGCAGATTCAGTGAATCTCATTCCCTCTTGTCAACCCCTTCAGCATCTGTCTTGGCAGTCTGTTCTCATTTAAAGGCATGAACACCAGGCACAGCTTCTGATGTGGGGAGGTGGACTCCTGACAAAATCTTTAGTTCAGATATATCACAAAATGGGGAGAAGAAGAGATAAAATGTGAGAAAAGAAATACCATAGAATCCAGAGGGAATATATCAGTAGTGGGATTCACTACCGGTTCTGTGGGCATGGCTTGGTGGGCATGGCAGGGGAAGGATATACTGTAAAATCTCCATTCCCACCCCACTCCAGGGGAAGGACACTGTAAAATCCCTATTTCCTTCATATCATTTGAGACTTAGGAGGCAGAGAATAGATGGGGGCAGGGCCAGTCAGAAGTGGTATTTGCCAGTTCTCCAAACTACTCAAAATTTCCACTATTGATTCTCCAGAACTGGTCAGAACTTGCTGAATATCACCTCTGGAATAAATTGAAGGTATGACAGCTTGCACATTAATCTCAATATATGTATTCAGCCATAAAAGCCATTATTTACAGCAATGATGGGATTCAGCCAGTTCGCACCACTTCAGGAGAACCAGTTGTTAACTTTCTGAGCATTAGGGCAGAGAACCGGTTGTTACATTATTTGAATCCCACCACTGGTTCACAGGCTATTAGCGTAAACACCACAAACACCATTTTAAAATGAAAGAGGAGCCAGACTTGAGAAGACAAAACAGCAAACTTATGATTTTGTTTTAAATCAGTAAGGTTACAGGAGTGGTGCAGCTTTGCTCTTGCAGCTCTTGGCTGGAGAAGGCTGCAGTTATGGAGTGTCTGATGCTGTAATTCAATGCAGAAACATTCATGTGTAAAAGGAAGCAAGGTTTTCATTGAGGAAAAAAATAACTAAACTTATTACATACTATAACAGCAGTTCAGGTGAAATTAGAAGAGTTGCCAAATGACAGATAAAGTTAGCTTGATCTGACCATGGGCTGAATATATAGATCTTGGGCAAGTCATACCAGTACCTCAGATGCTTTGTTTTACTCAAATGATAATATGCATGTAGAACAGAGGTGGGTTTCAGCAGGTTCTGACCAGTTCTGGAGAACTGGTAGTAGAAATTTTGTGTAGTTCAGAGAACTGGTAAATACCACCTCTGACTGGTCCCACCCCCATCTATTCTCTGCCTCCCGAGTCCCAGCTGATTGGGAGGAAATGGGGATTTTGCAGTAACCTTCCCCTGGAGTGGGGAGGGAATGAGATTTTACAGTATCCTTCCCCTGCCATGCCCACCAAGCCACACCCACCAAGCCACGCCCACAGGACCAGTAGCAAAAAATTTTGAAACCCACCACTGATGTAGAAGCATCAAACTGACTTACAGTAAGTGTTGTTGCTCATAACAAATGATGATTTATATGCCTCTAATGTTTTTTTTCCCTAAATTCAGCAAGTAGACTCTCATCATGTGACTTTTTCTTTACAATGCAGGTTTCTGCAGTCTAATGTTGCAAGGTGATAGAAATACCCAGCCAATTTGAAGGAAGGTGTCAGACTGCTCATTAGAAACAGGTAATTAAATCGGTTTCTAAATACATAAAATTGTTAAGTCCCATTTAGCTTTGTGAGCCAATCAATCCTAAAGGCTGTTCCAGAGGATTCAAGAAAAGGAGAGGAAACTGTGGATTTAAGAAAACAACACAATGTTAAACTGGGAAGGAAAAAAAATGGATTAGAATTCTCTCCACCATTCCCCTTTACTTGGGCCCTTAGAAAATAGGTGTATCAATATTTCTGGTCTTACTTCTAGACATGTGTATATTTCAATCTTATATGAAACATCCTACAGTTCTTGTTTTCCTTTGTTGTATCTATCTATCTATCTATCTATCTATCTATCTATCTATCTATCTATCTACATTAGGATATTCTTCAAACAAAGGAAACCATGATAAAGGCAGCATTGTGACTACATATCTATGGATGAAAAATGGCCAAATACATTTAAAAAGAATGTAAGAACTAATGACAGGTGGACTAAGGCAGTCGTAGAATGGGTTCCACTTAGAAGTGGGTTTCAGCAGGTTCTGACCAGTTCTGGAGAACCGGTAGTGGAAATTTTGAGTAGTTTGGAGAACCAGTAGTAAAAATTCTGATTGGCCCTGCCCCCATCTATTCTCTGTCTCCCAAGTCCTAGGTGACCGGGAGGAAATCGGGAATTTGCAGTAACCTTCCCCTGGATTGAGGTAGGAATGGAGATTTTACAGTATCCTTCTCCTGCCACGTCCACCAAGCCATGCCATGCCCACCAAGCCACACTCACAGAACTGGTAGTAAAAATTTTTGAAACCCACCTCTGATTCCACTTGATAAAAAGTCTCCACAAGAGATCTAAAAGAAGATGGATTGACCACATCAGCAAGTATTGTGGACCCAATTGACAAAAGAAAGCTCCAGACCGTATTGGTTGGAAACATGCAGAAGAGGCCATCATCCTGCAGTGGATTAACAATGTCTAGAACTATTTTTTTTTTAAAAAAAATCTAGCTAAACATAACTAAAATAAGTCATATTGGATCAAACTCTTTACTTGCTTTCATTCAATTATCTAGCTTCTATCCAAGCTCAATAAAGTGCCTCCAGATAAAAGGTAATTTTAAAGCCAGTTGCCTTTTGCTTGTAAGATTTCAATGAAATAATGGCACAAAGCCCTATATAGTCATTATGGCTCAGAGTGATTAATGAATAATTAATTACTAGGAACAAACTATGCGTAAAAAGCCAGTTTGGTGTAGTGTTAAGGCATCAGACTAAAAAGCAGGAGAGTATGAGTTCTAGTCCCCACTTTTAAGCACAGATCCCGCTGAGCGACTTCTTGCAGTCCTTCTCTTTTGGCCCTGGGAAGAAAGCAATGGCAAACTACTTCTAAAAATTTGCCAAAAAAACCTGCAGAGATTTGTCCAGGCAGTGATGATTTAAAGGAATACACAGAGCTTACAGTACTGGCAAGCGTTTAATCTGAATCCTGTTATATTTTTATGGAGCAAAAATCATTCCTAAAGATTGACTTCATCAATTGTTAGGGCTGGTATCTAATCAGTGTTTTAAGTTGAAAGGAAGCTTAAGGTGTCTGATTATATTAAAAGTAACTGATTTTTGAAGCATTCAAGAATTTGGAACTAGCAATGTGGGAAATCATTCTGCTATCCTGGTTTGTCTAAGGTTCATTCTGTGCTGTATTAAGTAAAAAGTCATATTATTAGGAATGACACTCTTGGCTAGTGAAGATGCTATTCCAGCAAAGCTCCTCAGATAGTTGAGTCTTTAGGAAGGCTTTTGTAATAGTCTCCTCTCCTCATCCCCCCACCCCACACTTAATGCAGACTGTAGTTCTTAAAGGGCCATGTTTATTTTGGTAATCTCTAAAGGAAATGAGTGTTGTAGGAAAACCATCCTCTGAGTGAGAGACGTTATGAGAGAATGTAAGATGAAATCTTCAGTATGAAAAAGGCAGAAAAAGAGGTGCTTTTTTTGAATAAAGATGACATATGAACTATCAGAATCTGAAGAATCATCTAGGTAGCCAGTGGAGGCACCCATTTTTGTTCCCTGGTAAGAGTATCACTCAGCATGATGTGCATCCTGATATATTTGGGCCCTTTGGATGACAGCCTTGCTACTGCATGAAGTTATAGCCATTTTGTTGTATTATAACAATTCAGCAGCCCTATACTGCTGATATTTCATACAGAAAGCATCACAAGGAAGCAAGAATCATGTTAATGTTGGAGAAGAATTTAACTCTAACCATATAAGCATCTCCTAGGCAAACTTCAGATATGAATTTCATCACTGTCTAAGCTTGAAATTTCTTGATCGCAATAATCCAAATAAAGGCTATTTCTCTCATGATAGTTATATTGCTATCAAATAATTTAAGTTTGCCATGCATGCTATGCTCTACATATCTATAGGATTCAGATATTATTGTTAAAATGTCTTCATTCAAACACAGGATTATCCTTCTTGCTGGCTTCTGAATGAGATAGGCTTCTCAGAGTAACCTGATGTAGAAGCCCAATATGCACCAATATTAAAGTAATACTAACTTTAAAAGGCTCAGAGCTGTGTCATTTGAATTACTTCTGCATATAATGGCTCAGATTTGCCTCACAAAATGTGGCATCCCGGAGCACACACTGCTCTCTTCTGTCAAACCCAAAAGTTTGACGTGTGTAGACATTTTAGTTAGCCCCATATTATACTCATTTATTCCGTCTCGTTCTTTTTACTTATGTAAGGGTTTTTTGGGGCGCTCGCCCCATTCTTAAGGTTGGGAGGAGGGAAAAGATACGGAGATTGTTTTGGCTAGGTGACTTTCCTTCCTATGGGAACAGAGACTGTCCTTGCTGAGAGCTGGAGATGGAGTCTGAAGTCATTGGGCAATGCTGATTTTGCTTTCATTGGAGAATGTGACTTTTATGGGATGTTTCTAATTTACAATATTATGTGGCGTAATTCCGGTTTGTGTCAGATTTGGAATTACAACAGTCTTTGCCAATTTGATGTCTACCTAAATAAAAGAAATTTGTTTTGGAAGACGGACTTCGCAAGTTGCTTTTTTGAATGGGTTTCATCACTTGGAAACCTGACATCTTCGTTATGGCAAAGAGGTGATGCATCTGCCTTGTCATACCATTTCAAAAACTGGGAAAGGTTTCTGGTAACTAATTGGGAGTATTAGATGATGTGCAGAAACCTCTTCCAAATCAAGGCAGAAAGATCTATCCTTCCATCCTTTCTAAGGTAGGTAAAATGAGGACCCAGTTTGTGGGGGCAATAAGCTGACTTTGTATAAATATACAAAAGTATGAAGGCTATTGCTTAACGCATTGTAAGCCGCCCTGAGTCTCCGGAGAAGGGCGGCATATAAATCAAATTAATAAAAGAGAGGGAGATGCAACTGCTTTCCTTTTTGAAGTGAGGGAGCAGCTTTTTTCCCCCCAAAGAAATTGGAGAGGGGATTTCATTCAAGCTTTCATCAAAATGAACACCACCCACCAGGATCTGCACAGTCCCGATTTCCACAAGAACAACTTTTCAAATCACCAGTAACAGATTTTCTGCTTCCTGGGATTAGAATTCATGGACGAATTCAAAGGAGCAATAAATCTTGAAAATTGCTGCATGCTGCCATTTGTAGCTACCTGCCAAAAAGTGGGGGAATCTAACTTGTTTAAATGCTAATGAGGGTCATCTGGTAGAGAATCATAATTTCTGAGGGGAAAAAGAAAAGCTTCTTCTCTAAAACTGAGTGATATGGTTGGGTGGTTTGATGGGTATATCAGCAGTACATATTATAAAAGATGAAAAGAGAGCTAGAGTCACTGTTGGAGCAATTCTTGGCTCTTCAGGAAGGCAGTGGTAAATGTCTACCAAAAAGCCTCCCAGTATTTCTTCAAATTATGTGGAAAATGCATGTATCCAGCTGTTTTTCTCTATTAAGAACAGATAGATCAATCAGTTCACTGGGTAGAAGTGAAGAATAACGAAGTTTAAGGATACCTGGGAATATTATTCTTTGATCTCCTCATACTACCGTTGTTACAGGAGCTTTTGAAGATGAAGAATGGTCATAGAACTAGTATTTCTCTTTATCTTGATCTTAGGCTATATAGATATGGGCAATGATTGTCCTATTTCTGGTACAGACCAACAAACATGTTTTTTTCTTCCTAGCATTTTCCCACAAGTGCAGGATAGTAATAACAGCTGAATAGAAGAAAAGAACTGGAGAAAATCACAAAATACAAAGATCTGCAAATAAAAGTTAGAAAGTGGCAAAAGAAAGCACAGATAGTGCCAATAATAATAATAATAGTTGCAAGGCAGTGGTGGGTTGCTACTGGTTCTCCCCGGTGCTTGCAAACCGATAGTGGAAATTTTTAGTAGTTCGGAGAACCAGTAAATACCATCTCTGCCTGGCCCCGCCCCCAATCTATTCGCTGCCTTCCAACTCCCAGCTGATCGGCTAGAAGTAAAAAATCAGGGCTCACTTGACAAAGAAGAGGGAAAAAAAAAAACAAGACACCTTAGCTTTAAATTGAGAAGCCAAGAAGCCTCCCAACTGATCGGCTAGAACCGATCTGCTCCTTATAACCCGCTCAATGGTGGTAGATTGGCAATTGAGGCCAAGCTGCCTGAAAGCACTTTCCAATGCTC
Organism: Masticophis lateralis; assembly: GCA_030761175.1. Taxonomy (NCBI): domain Eukaryota; kingdom Metazoa; phylum Chordata; class Lepidosauria; order Squamata; family Colubridae; genus Masticophis; species Masticophis lateralis. The sequence goes on along the minus strand of JAUDYJ010000001.1, from coordinate 192,453,797 downwards.
TCGGTGGTGGCAGAGTGGCAAAAAACTGTTTAAACTCTTGCCGTGGTGCTTCAAAGGGCCACCCTACAGCTGATCAGCGGTAAAAGGCAGTGTGGTGGTAGACCAGTGCGTTCCAAAAACAAATAGGTAGACTGGAACGCTCCAAAAACAAATGGGTAGAACAGTACGGCTCTGCAAGCAGTTAAAAGCCTGGTAGACCAGTACCTCTGCTAAATCCTAATGCTTTAATGGATACTAATCTTCCTTTGATTGCAGAAATTTAGTAGGTAAGTCCTCACACATATCCTCCCTTCCAAGTAAAAGGCTGATTGAAGATCAGATAGTTAAAAATCATGTTAAAGCCAAAGGTTCCATAAATTTTACTTCAAGGTAGAGATTCTATTTTCAGAGATGGTTAAGTTTCCGGTGACCATAATTCTGTTTGCGACTTGAATAAGCAACAGCAAGCCTTAGATTCAAATCCTGGCCCTCCTGTCTCAACCAGTCTGTTAATTTCAAGGAGGTTATCAGAAGTAGCTGCTGTTGAGTTTAGTTTACCTGCAGAAAGGATTGTTTTTTCTAGAACTGTACAGATCTTGCAGTGGAGGTGCAAACCTCCCTATCTGCGACTATTGAAAGCAGCTGCTTCTTTTCTCAGGATCACCTGAGTGGGAGGAAAAAGTAAACACAATCAAGTTGGCCATTGTGCTATTGAAGACTTGCCGCCTTTTTTTTTTACACACACATAAAAATGAGAAGGGCTTTAATCTTAGGATCACAGTTGTCATCTTGACTCTTTGATTCCTAGGAATAAATTACTTTAGTTTCAGGGATTTGTGTAGACCCTGGAGCCTTTTCGGACCATTATACTTGAAAATTAGTGGCACAGCTTCCTGCCATTTTGTGACACCCAACACACAAAACCCAGACTGTGTGCCCAAAATAGATTTTGTTCATTCTAAACAAATAATAAAACAAACAAACCCAGAAAGACATAGAAAATGCCAGCTGTGTACATGTGGCAATCCCAATCATTTTGCATGGTTGTATCTCCACTGCCATCCAAGATTTTTAAATGAGGCTGCCAGCTAGCAAACCCTTCCAGATCTTTGCATTATGGCATTGTGTGGTTGATTGGATGTTGGCTTAGTGTTGTGCGTGGTTGGGAAAACATGGTGGATACCTTTCCAGGATGTGCAAAGACAATAATTATGTTGACAGATGATAAACTAAAAAAAGGCACGAACATTCTCACGAGTTACAGCTAGTTGGTTTAAACCAGGCCACAAGCAAAGTCAGTGGGGGAAGCAGACATCCTCACTTAATGATGGTATGTGATTTGCTTAATAAGGGCAACCAGAATAAGGGCAGCTGGAATTTTCATCACCAAGTGGCACACATTTTACAATTGCATCACTTAGCAATGGAAATTGCAGTCCCAATTACTGTCATTAAGTGAGAACTGGTACAGGTAGTTCTCAACTTTCCACAGTTCATTTAATCACAGTTCAAAGTTACAGCGGCACTAAAAAACATTGATTTATGACAGCTTTTCACAGTTACGACCATTGTAGCATCTCCATAATCACGTGATCAAAATTCAGACACTTGGCAACTTGTTCATATTTATGACCTTTGCTGGGTCCCGGGATCATGTGATCCCCTTTTGTGACCTTCTAACAAGCAAAGTCAGTGGGGAACCAGATTCACTTCACAATCGGGTTACTAACTTATCAACTGCAGTGATTCACTTAACAAAGTGTGGCAAGAAAATGGGGCAAAACTCGCTTAAGCAAATGTCTTACTTAAAAACAGAAATTTTGAGCTTCACTGTGGTCGTAAGTCAAGGACTACCTGTACTCTCCTATCTGCTGCATTTGCCAGGATGCAATGCAGCATGCCAGCCTATAAAGCTCTTGAAAGAATCTTGAAATTCTTCCTCTATCCATTAGAGCTGCTACTGAATTCTGTCCAATTTCAGGGCCAGCTGAAATTACCTTCTAATTTAATTTCTGCTGCTATATTTTGATTTTTAATATTTAAAAGTACTGTCATTGTACAGTTTCAGCATATTGTGCTGGAATAGTTTAATTGATTTAATCCCATTGTACTCCATTTCAAGGATGATTGCAGATAATGAAAAGTGGATAATACATTTTCAAAATAAAATACATAAATCACAGCTCAATGCATTTCAGTGAGAAGATGAGCTGCAGTTCACCTTAATCAGAAGAGAAAGTTTACACGCTCCCTCTCATCACGGTTTATTGTCATAACATATAGTGATTTTGTAGGCTGCCAATATTCTATGCTAGTAGATGTATCAACACTTAAATTGTTATACAATTAGCTTGCTCAGTTTAAAACTCAGGATCTATTCATTCTTCTCCTCGCCATCCATGCTCACTCTTGATAAGGGAAACAAATGTTCAAGAACTGTCTTTTCACCCATTTTCATTGGTATGAAAAAAAATGCATGGATAAAGTCAGTGGTGAAATCTGAACCGGTTTACTACCAGTTTGCTGGCTGCGCATGTGTGCCATGCACCAAACAAGTACTGCATGCATGCATGCACAGTTTGCATGTGCGATGCACACCAAAACAAGGCTTGCGAAGGTAAGTAGAACAGCGCAGGGGGAGGGGTTGATCAGCTGAGGCGCACGTAGGAACCTTTTAAAAAACTTTTTTAAAGCATTTTTTACGACTGGCTCGGGCAAATAGGTAGTAAAAAATGCTTTTAAAAATTTTTTAAAAAAGGTTCCAATGATCGCACGGCAAAGCTGTGATCGTCGGAGCCTTTTTTTTTTACTTCTTTAAAGCATTTCTTACTACCTATTTGCCTGAACTGGTAGTAAAAAAAAATGCCTAAAAAGTAAAAAAAATTCCGATGATCAGCTGAGCGACACGTGATCGTCAGAACTTTTTTTTTTTTTTTACATTTTTTACTACCGGTTCGGGTGAACCAGCCCAAACTAGGTAGCATTTCACCCCTGGATAAGGTGTGCTGGAACTGACTTAAACCAGCTTGGAAGAACTCACTACATTTTCTGGAATTTTATGAGCTGGTTAAGAGCACAGCTAATTCAGCATGCCTAGTGTGTTGATTGGGTATTTCTTTATTTCTTTATTATATTTGATTTGATTGCTTATTTGTTCCCTATGACTATCATTAAGTGTTGTACCTTATGATTCTTGACACATGTATCTTTTCTTTTAAGTATACTGAGAGCGTATGCACCAAGACAAATTCCTTATGTGTCCAATCACACTTGGCCAATAAAGAATTCTATTCTATGCTATGCTATGCTATGCTATGCTATGCTATGCTATGCTATGCTATGCTATGCTATGCTATGCTATGCTATGCTATGCTATGCTATTCGTTTGCAGCCCATCTCACTTTGAGGTGACTGTTTGGCACCTAATTTACCAGCATACCACTTGAATAGCAATAGCACCTTTACTTACACCATATACCGCTTCACAGTGCTTTACAGCACTCTCTCTTAGCAGTTTACAGAGTCAGCATATTTCCCCTAACAAGCTGGGTCCTCATTTTACTGACCTTGGAAAGATGGAAGACTAAGTCAACCTCGAGCCTGTCAGGATATAAGGAATTGAATTCCTGGCAATGTGAGCAGACTTAGCCAGCAATACTGCATTCTAACCTCTGCACCACCATAGCTCTTGTAGAATGTAGATATCCAATAGGTCAGGAGGGTCAAACATGTGTCATCACATTGTCATCATATGATGAATCGTGACTTTTTTCCAGTGGTGGGATTCAAGTAATTTAACAACCGGTTCTCTGCCCTAATGATTTCTTCCAACAACTAGTTTGACAAACTGTTCAGAAAGTTAACAACCGGTTATCCCGAAGTGGTGCAAACTGGCTGAATCCCATCACTGCTTTTTCCCCCTTTGCTAAACCGGGGGCGGGCGTGGCCAGTGCATGATGCATCAAGCCCACAGGCTGCGAGTTTGACAGTCCTGCAATAGGTAGAACCACTTCTCAGCCACCAAGCAAATCCTTATAAGTCAGAAATGACCAAAGAAGCGGAGAAATTGCAATTATGCACTTATCCAAAATACTTGATCATGCAAGCAAAGGCTATGGGTATGCAACCTAGTCTTTCCCAAGTTCAACAATTTCTGGCTTGTGGATAGGCAAGAAAATGAATCCTAATACTTCATTTTATCACAACATTGACTTACAACAAGAATTATGGCATTCTGGGAATGAAGAGATGCAAGAATTGAGCATTTAGCAAAAGAACAGATAGCAGGCGTAAGACGACTATTTGGTTTTTATTGACTGGTGTAGCAAATGTTCTTCCCATCCATAGACTTATCCCCCCCCCCCCCAAATCAAACACACATTGAGCCTTTTTGTACATTCATCAGTGTTCTTCGGGGGGGGGGGGGTTGAATTTTTTTGAAATTTTATTTCTTATACAAATATTGTAAATGTACATTCTCTTATCCATAATTGATCATAATATACATATTTTTTCTAAGGCAAGCATAAAGATAAGGCATTTTGATTACATTCTTTGATTACATGCACTGCTCTTCTACCCTTTCTTTTCCCTCATTTTACACCAAACCTTCTTCTCCTTCTTCTTTCTTTCCCTTCCCTCCCTCCTCTCCTCTCTTACTTTCTTCCTTCCTCATCTCCTTCCTCTTCCCTACTTCCCCTTCCTTTCCCCCACTCCTCCTCTCTTTTCCGACTCTCTAGCCTTCTCTCCTACTCTTTTCCCTTATCCTTTCTTCCTTTCCCCTTTCTTCCATTCCTCTTTCCCCCTCTCCACTTCTATCTTACCCTCTACTCCTCTTTCCTTTCTTTCTCCTTTGTTGTCCAATATTTCCCCTATTTGGTATCTGAGCACCCCCAGTTTTCTATTAATATATACTTTCTTTTCAATTTCTTTTCAATTTTGCCCAGTCTATCACTTCTATCATCATAATTGTACATTTATATTCTTTCTTTTTTCCCCCATCCCCCTTTTCCCTTTATGTGTATAACACTAACACAATACATTCATCAGTGTTATATACAACGGGTTTTATTCACATTATTGCAACCCTATCTCAATTTTTTAATCCTTCCTGCAGATGCTTGGACATACCTTCACACCTACGCACACCCCTATTGTCCTGTCTATTCTAAAAAAAAAAAAATCTACTGGGCACAAAATGCCACACTACTTTTTTTGCTCATAATTACATTGTTTAATATGAAACCCATTGTGATACTCTACTTAATGTGATGAACTAGGAGTTAGGAGCAGAAAGATTCAGATTCTAGTTCTCTTTTATTTATGGAAAACAGATGGATGATCTTGGCCCAGCCACTACTTCTCAGCTCAAATCAGTATCTGGTTCTGTGATAAGCCTTAGCTAATAATAATAATAATAATAATAATAATAATACATTAAAAACCCTCCTTGCATAACACCAGAGGTGGGTTTCAGCAGGTTCTGACCAGTTCTGGAGAACTAGTAGCGGAAATTTTGAGCAGTTCAGAGAACTGGTAGTAAAAATTCTGACTGGCCCCACCCCCATTGATTCTCTGCCTCCCAATTCCCAGCTGATTGGGAGGAAATGGGGATTTTGCAGTAACCTTTCCCTGGATTAGGGAAGGAATGGAGATTTTACAGTATCCTTATCGTGCCACGCCCACCAGCCATGCCACACCCACCAAGCCACACCCACAGAACTGGTAGTAAAAAAATTTGAAACCCACCACTGCATAACACATTGGAAAACTTCAGCGTAAGAACTAGCTGAGCAAAAGAAGTGGATCTAGCAATCAAGAGGGACAAATGCTAAGAACAACAAAACTGTCTAATACATGGTACACAAGTAAACTAGGATTTACTGCCAGAAATTGTGGGAATGGCAGCTAATGTGATTTCAGAAGGGAAGTGGGCAGTTTATGAAGATTCAGCTTCTCAATCGCAATTACTCTTGACCCTCTATTTTGTCTTGAAACCTGGACAATAAATCTTAAAGACTGATTGCCAGCAGGTAGTAATGGGAGAAGGGTATCACCTTCCAATTCAGCTGGCCTCCCTGTGTACGTGTGAACCCAATGGATCGAATAGCCCTGATAGAGCCTGATTTTCTTATGTTCTTAGACCACATCTCCAATTTTAGTTTGAGAATAAGAAAATACCTATGGTGACCAGATATTAAGCTGATTGAGGCAGTAAATCAGAGAGGCAAACAGGTATCCTTACTCTATGGCTGGATTATTTTTTTCTTACCTTGTATAATTACTTGGTGATTATCAAAAATGCCATTAGTAGATTACAGAGAAGGAACCTCCCCATAAATAATAAATCCTGAAAAGTAATTACTTTTTCCAAGCATGGATTTGAAAAGCATGAGCAGATTCAATTTCACTTCAGAATAGTACACCAAGGCAGAAACAGACCTCCTAATTATAATAATTATAGAAAAAAACTGCACTGAAATGATATTAAATAAGATGCATGCATGATAACTACAACTTCTGAAATCATTTTTAAGACATAGAGAATAGGTCACATAAACAGAAATTACTGGTCATAGAATCAAATAAACAGGTAAGACTTTTTTTTAAAAAAAAAACAATAGCAACTATGCTTATCTTTCCTCTCTGAAAAGCGCCTCCAATAGATCTCTTTTGATCCACCTTGGGATGAACGACCACAGATGGTCTTTCAATAGCTCGCTATCAGTATTTGGGCAGCTGTTAAGAGAAATTTGATGAATCCTCTTGCTAAGATGTTTGTTAGTATAATAGAAAACAGATGGGCAATAGCAATGTTTTTTCAACCATCAATTTCAGCATAGGGTAATTCTTTTAATAAACAGTAGCTTTGCATTTAGCCTTTTCTGGATAATCTATCCATATATAAAACTTAATCCCCCATTTGCCACATGCTATCCAGCAATATGGGTATTTTGATAACAAAGTCTAATTAGCTCAGACATGATTACATAGTGCTTTAAAAAATACTTTCTGGAATTTGGCCCATTTAGACTTAATAGGCAACTATTTCTTGATGAAACAACTACCAGAAAATTTCATTTCCAAAAGTGTTATCTTCAACTTGATTTTTCATCTTCTTTAAAATTCAAAAGATTGACCCTTTGATCCAACTTGAAATTGAATAAAATTGAATTCAAAGAGTACTTTATGAGTGCTACCTCCTTAATTACTCTTATTACCTACCATAAGAGCTTAATCTTTTTGCAACTCTGGCAGTCCTTACCTTGGTACACCTTTAAGTTGAATAAACATTGAATACTCTTTCTTACCACTTTTTTTTTCATATGTATAAATCCAAAAGCTTTTCAGCCATATGTCCCAAAAGGGCAATTTGGCTTCCTTTGTTTTTCCTTAAACACATTTGCTTCTCATCCAAGAAGCTTCTTCACTTCTTCAGAAAGCACCTTTGGAACAATCATGACTTGGATGAATGGAACCTCTATAGTCATTTTCACCTGGGTGATGGAAAATATTCATCTAAATAAATTTTTAAAAATGTGTGGTTGGCAATAGAAAGAAGAGCCAAAGACAAGAGAAAGGATTGATTCTGACAAATGTCTATGGAGATTCTCAATCATCCAGGTCATGGTTGCCCCAAGACAGGGGTGAAATCCAGCAGGTTCTGATAGATTCTGGAGAACCGGTAGCAGAAATTTTGAGTAGTTTGGAGAACCAGCAAACACCACCTCTGGCTGGCCTCAGAGTGGGGAGGGAATGGGGATTTTGCAGTATCCTTCCTCTGCAGTGGGGAGGGAATGGAGCTTTTGCAGTATCCTTCCCTGACATGCTCACCAAGCCACGCCCACCAAGCCACACCATGCCCACCACGCCCACAGAACCGATAGTAAAAAAAAATTGGATTTCACCACTGTCCCAAAAGTACTTTTTCCAAAAGGCATCTACTTTTATTTTATTTTATGCTAGATTGGTGGGGCTGGTCCAGCAGCGATTTGAAAGAGAAATACATAGACATTATTCAAATTACAAATGGAAGTTCTTTTGGGTTTTTATTATCTCTGTGGTTCTTCCTTTTGCCACTACTGCTTTTCTATATCATCCCTGACCAGACATCTAATTTGTTACACAGAATCTCAGTTATGTCCTAATATAGCTAAATTGTAAAACAGAGACAGAGGAATTAATGACAGTATTAGCTAGAACTGTTTCCATGAATATCTTATTTTTCCCCCCATTTCAGTTGCAGGGATAAAAAATAATAATAAATGTAGATAAAAAAGAGGATATAGAGAGGTGTGTGTGTGTGTGTGTGTGTGTGTGTGTGTGAGAGAGAGAGAGAGAGAGAGAGAGAGAGAGAGAGAGAGAGAGAGAGAGAGAGAGAGAGAGAGAGAGATGAACACTGTTGTGGCTCCGTTGCCTGAGCCTGTGTCATCGTCAGGAGAGGACTCCGAGAGTGAAAGGGAGGAATTGGCAAGACCTCCCTCTCCAGGACCCTCCTCTCTGGCAATGCCCCTGGAGGACACCAAAGGGCAAGAGATAGGCCCAGAGCCAAGCACGTCCCCGTAGCCACAGGTGGACAGCGACGGGGGAGATAAGTGTTGGCTGGATCCTCGACAGCGACGCATGGAGAAACGTGCCCAACAGAAGGCAAGGCGTGCCAGGGTTTAGCTGAGTCACTGGACCACACCCCACAGGATATATAAGGGAGCGTGGTGGCCAGTCAAAGCCTTGTGACGAACACAACTGAAGGCTTCCACGCCATTCTGTATCACTGGACTATTGTTTCAAGGACTGAACTGTAAATATTGAGTGTTTATCTTTGATGTGCCAGAAGTGGAGAGTCGTTATCTCCCTTCCCTGTACTTAATAAACTCTTGGCAGGCAGACACTGGTTTTTTGCCGGCTGGTTTACTCATTAACTCCGGAACGCCTGTTTGTGTGTGTATGCGTGGGGTCGGGGACACAACAAACACATACTTCTGTGGAGTTTATGCATATTCAGATTGAATCAATCCACTGTGGAATAAAAGAATTTACTGAAGGTTATAGGTGTTGGTCCATAATTGATAGACAGAATTGGTGGATTTTTAATTTTTTTTCAGTGTAGGTCCAAGAAAGATATACATATATATGTACACATCACTGGTGGGTTTCAAACATTTTTACTTTCTGTGGGTGTGACTTGCTTGGCGTGGCAGGGGAAGGATACTGTAAAATCTCCATTCCCACCCCACTCTAGGGGAAGGTTACTGCAAAATCCCCATTTCCTCCCAATCAGCTGGGACTCAGGAGGCAGAGAATAGATGGGAGTGGGGATAGTCAGAATTTTTACTACCGGTTCTCCGAACTACTCAAAATTTCCACTACCGGTTCTCCAGAACTGGTCAGAACCTGCTGAAACTCACCTCTGGTACACATACATACACCCATAGGCACAGACAAAAAGACCTGTACAGTTCCTTGGTTTCCTACCTTGGTTTCCAGCCATGGTTAGTCCTACTTTCATGGTTGAAAGCATTCCTTCAGTTTCTCCTCCTTTGTGCAAAATAAATTGGTGTATGTGTGCCTTTTGGGTATACAATGCACATGTATACACAACTTCCAGAAGCCACATCTAAAAAAGGGAAAGAAAATAAGCAGTGCAAAAAAACCCCTGCTGTATTTATTTGAATAGCTATTAATTAAAAGTAATGCCCTATAACCGTGATGGAGAACCTACAGCACGTGTGCCAGAGGTGGAACTCAGAACGGTCTCTGTGGGCACGTGTACCATTGCCAGCTGCTCTTCTGGTTTCTGGCACTCACATGCTCGCCAGCCAGATAGTCTTTGCGGGTACTGGAGTGCCTGAAAACAGCCCAAAAAATAATAAAAAATGGCCTTGAGCACCAGAAACTTGAACACCAGCTGGTTGGCGTGCAAATGACTGTTTTTTGGCCATCTTTTGGACCATTTTCAGGCCATTTTTCAAAAACAGCCCAAAAATGGCCTAAAAACAACACAGAAAGTGGCCTGCAAACAGCCAAAAAACAGCCTGAAAATGGCCAAAACAGGCATGTGCATGCCAGCCAGCTGGTGTTTGGATTTTCGGTGCTCTGGCACGCATGTGCATGCCAGAAATCTGAAGGCCAGCTGGCCACACGTGTGCATGTGCTGGAGCACCGGAAACTCAAAGACGAGTATGCATGCACACGCATTCTGCTTTGGGCACTCAATACCGAAAAGGTTCACCATCACTGCCCTATGAAATTATATAGCCTGTTCAGAAAATTAATTGATCTTAATCATCTTAAACTGACCCTTCTCTGTTACACACATAAACACCCAAGTATGTTGATACATGCACACACATGCATACAAACTTCTTTTCCTTCTGTTTTTCCTCCCCAGGCCAATTTCGCCCTCAACTGCAGTTAATTTTCAGACTAATCTTCTTTTCATAGATATTCCTGATTTGTAACAGCCATATTGCTCCTATTTGTATCTTATGCTAATTCTTTTGTTTTCAACTGCTTCTGTTCTGGTGAAAAAAAGGGAGGAAAAGCTTAAATTAAAAATATTTATCAGGAGAAAAAAGTACCCTGTCAACTTAGTGGCAAATATAATGTGTTGTCATGAAATCTTGGTGTATGCTTGACTTGTTGTATGCTTGACATTATCACACATATTCACTATTTTTACTATGACTTGCCCACTTTATTAAGTAAAATTGAAACCCAGCATTCATTTCCATAGCCAAAACACCAATTCATTTGAGAAAGAACATTATGATGCTATTTTAAAATCTCTTAATGGAAATACTACAAAGTCATTACTGGCATTACAAAACAACAAAACCTATGTGGTATATAAATATAAAAATTACTGAAAAAAATAAGTAGCTGATTTGATGTTCCTATCTAATATGCAGATTGGAAAGCCCTTTTTGTACATACTTTCCATGGTGTTCCAGTAATATAGGTTATAACAATGTGTGTTTTGCGGGAAAAAATCTATAATTTTTATTTTGAAGAAATGTACTTTATTGTAAAACTGCTTGGGGAAAATAATTCCTTTTTGGCTGAATCATAATCTTTCTGTGCTCTGTTGTTTGTACCTAATGTGCACCCAAGCACATTATCCCATCTATACAAGAGATTATTCATTCCAGACAACATAAAGTATTGAGTGAGACAACATGACCTACATCTGTGACTACAGAATAGTCTTTGTTGCTTTACATCATGGCAGCTAAACTTTTTCATAGTTTCTGATTAAGTCAGTTTCAACTGTTGCATGCATTATTATGCTGCGAAGTCAGGTAAATCACAAAAAAATGAAGAAATCTGAAGAAAATTTTATTCACCTACCTCTCTCTCCCTCCATCCCCCCTCTCTCCCTCCCTCCCTCCCTCCCCCCCTCTCTCTCTCATGTAGACATTTGTTCATCATCATGGAAAGTTCCTCAATACTTTTCAATCTATAAGAAATCAAATATGTAAAAAAAAATGTTCTTTAGTTCTAGCAGAGACTAATAATAATTGATGATTTATCTAAAGATGCCCAATTTTATAAATTTACTTTTTTTATGGCATACTTCATTGTTCATTTTAATCTCATGCTATATTTGCTGGTTATTGTTAGTTCTTAAGGCATACTGGAAACTCTCTGGAGTTAGAAATTATTTATCACAAGGTATATTTCCCACATAACCACAAGCCTTGTGTATCACAAGGTGATTCATGCAGGTGAAGAAACCATAAAAGTCTCTTCCTCGGCTGAGGACCAATAAAAGCAAGAGAGAAAGGGGGAGGGGAGGGATGGAGAGAGAAAAAAGAGAGAGAGGCAAATGATCTTATGCTTGCTCTAGCATTTCCTTGCCTTCGTAATATAATTCTGAATAATTTCATTAGTCCTCATTTAATAATCATACAATTTCTTTGGAATAATAGAAAACAAGATTAATTATATTCCAATCTTTTGCTCTGCAGGAGAAATAGCATTATTTTTCATTAAGGGGCTTTTGACAAGGCCCAGAAAAAATAATCATTTCAGTAACTGAAACAGTTCCTTGTGGGTTAAAGGGAGATTTTAAGATTCATTTTAACGGTATATTCAATACTGTGCTTGATTTCTATTCATGCAATAAACTTTTCCCATCCATTTCTCTCTATATTTTCTCAAAGGATAGGCATCCTGAAACCACATTTGAGGGATTCAGAAGATTGCAGGTAAATGAGAATATGCTCCACCATTCATGGCCTAAACAATGGTTTACCATTGGTTGGGTGAAATTTTGGATAAAATAATATACAATACTAAAAAAATAAAAAGGATTTAACTTACATTGAACACTTCATACCTCAAACTTGTCATTGTTCTGTCTATAACCAGTAAACAAGTAATAATTACCAGTAGTAAAAAAGTAACATTATCAAAATAGATTCAAAGCAATGGAAGACATTTTTGGAACAAAATCCTTAGAACAGAGCAAGGTAATATGAAACAGACTATAAGCCACACAGAGCAATTATATTTCAACACATTACATGGAATTCAGTAACATGTTGAAGAACCCACCAAATACTTCTTTGGTTTCAGTCTATTGCTGGGTGAGTTCTACTATAATAGTTTGCTAAGATTCTAAAAAGTAATATTAATAGACTATTAAACTATTTGTAACATTCCTTCCATTGGTATATCAACATCGCAGCTTTCTAGAATTGCATTACCCATTGGTTCCAGAAGCTTCCTGAAGATTATTTGATTTCTTTCTTTTTTTTTTTAGATGTGCAACAAACAAGGGAAGAGGGGAGCAAAACACATTTACAGACACATATTTTGAGATCAGGTCAGAAAATTCAAATTAATGAAGAGGAATGGCCTTTCAATGGCTATTGGGAATCAGTGACAAAGCAAACATACTTGGGATTTGGTCAAATGATAGAATATAATAAGGAGGTCTCTTCCCATGAAGTAGGGGTGAATTTTAGAGGTGTAAGAGGCAACTCATTCCAGATGTTACATGTGTTAGAAAGAGAGTGAAGAGACCGCCTCTCTAATAGTTCACGGAATGTATTGCACATGCAGGTAGTACAATGCAAGTGTTTGTCTATAGGTATGAAAGAATAAAGAACTCAGCTGGGAAGAATCACCATGTGTCATCCTTGGTTTTGGGTCTGATATACTCCATGATACTGGAATAAGTGTCAGAAATGGGACAGATGATTGTAGATGAACAGGATATGTTTTCTTTCCTTCCTGTATATATGATAAGTCCAAGAAAGTAGCACTTACCAACACTATACGTCTACTCAAAACTTCAAAAATATGTGCTATTGAGTTCAGAGTGCTTACATTTATTTACCAGTATGTGTGTGTTTGTCTGTTTGTTTGTTTGTTTGTTTGTTTATTTATTTATTTATTTATTTATCATATTTCTAAATCTCCCATCACCCGCATGTAGGTGGATATAAGATAACTGCATCCTTTGTGTACAACTTGCCTTGCTGGTGATCACACATGCATTTTTTTCCCCGAACACCATCACTCTGCTAAAGAAATAATTCCCTCAACACTGTCAAACTAGTTACTAAGTCTGCATTACTATTAATCTTCTCATTGTTCCTATCACCCATCTCCTCCCACTTATGACTGTATGACTGTAACCTTGTTGCTGGTATCCTTAAGATTTATCTTGACTGTTTCCCTATGAATATCATTAAGTGTTGTACCTCATGATTCTTGACGAATGTATCTTTTCTTTTATGTATACCGAGAGCGTATGCACCAAGACAAATTCCTTGTGTGTTCAATCACACTTGGCCAATAAAGAATTCTATTCTGTTCTGTTCTGTTCTGTTCTAAATAGGATTCTTTAGTATCTGCAAATGTCAGATTGAGAGCGCTAGTTCTCACACGGTCAGTGTAAAACAATAACAAATCTAATGGCTATGGAAACAGAGGACAGATTGAAACTGGTCACCACAATCACATGAGGGCAGAAACTAGTTTATTACATAAAGCAACAGGGAAAATGAATTTCATGACAGACTGAACATTGATTCATCACAATTGCCGTTGTCGTCGTTGTCATCATCATCATCATCATCATCATCATGTTTGCTAAAATTCATTCTTTATGGCTTCCTAACTTTTTTTTTTTGGTAAAGATTACTTGCCAGAAATTCTTGGATTTCTTCTGAGCTTGATTAACTAGTTCAGTTCTGTTTATAAACTGAGGTCTGACAGAAAACTACTATGGCAGCAATTGGTTAACCAGGACTGTACAGGTAGTCCCCAATTTACAACAGTTCATTTAGTGACCATTCAAAGTTACAATAGCACTGAAAAAAATGACTTATGACCATTTTTCACACTTACCATCTTTGTAGTATTGCCATGATCATGTGATCAAAATTCAGATGCTTGGCCACTGGTTCATACTTACAACCATTGCTGTGTTCCAAGGTCATGTGGTTCCCTTTTGATAAGCAAAGTCAGTGGGAAAGCCAGATTCACTTAACAACCATGTTATTATTTTAACAACTGCAGTGATTCTCTTAACAATCGTGCCAAGAAAGGTTGTAAAATGGAGCAAAATTTACTTAACAAATGTCTCATTTAACTACAGAAATTTCTGGCTCAGTGGTGGTCATAAGTCAAGGACTACTTGCACACTCAACTGGCCCTTTGAGGGCAACAAGAGGTGGGTTTCAGCAGGTTCTGACCAGTTCTGGAGAACCTGTAGCGGAAATTTTGAGTAGTTCGGAGAACCGGTAGTAAAAATTCTGATTGGCCCCACCCCCATCTATTCTCTGCCTCCCAAATCCCAGCTGATTGGGAGGAAATGGGGATTTTGCAGTAACCTTCCCCTGGATTGGGGATGGAATGGAGATTTTACAGTATCCTTCCCCTGCCATGCCATTCCATGCCCACCAAGCCACACCCACAGAACCGGTAGTCAAAAAATTTGAAACCCACCACTGGGGGCAACCATAATACTGATGCGGCCCTCAATGAAATTGAGTTTGACATCGCTGATCTATTTTAAAGGGCTTAAAACACAACAGGATGGAAAGCAACAGTTTCGAATGAAAGCTACAAAAGACCGGTAAAGAATACTATTGTAATGAATTGGGAGTGGATAACCGAATATATTATCTATTCTTGCAGTAAGGAACTGGTGGCTGGTCCATACTGGCCTTGGGACAAACAGAAAGTATGACTCTACCCTCAGACTAATCTGGTACACTTTGGACCATTTCAAGAAAGAGTCATTTCAGTCTGGAAGAGGCAGATGTCTCCAAAGTGGCCTATGTTGTGGTATTAAGATTTTGCCCGAAATAGATACACAATTAATGCTGTTGGAGTCTTCCTTCTTTATTCTCCTTTCTGGATAAGAGAAAGCATTATTTGTTTAACTAGGGAAATTGTTACTAGACTTTGCCTAGGAAGAAGACCAGTAACCATGCAATTCCTTTTATTACCTCCAACTAACCTTGTAACAGTGCTGTTCAGCAAGCTGCTTTCATGGTTGTTTCCCAAGATCATGTGATCATCTTCTGCATCTTTTTGATAAGCAAAGTCAATGGGGAAACCAGATTCGCTTAACAACCATGTTGCCAACTTATCAACTGCAGTGATTCACTTAACAGCTGTGGCAGATGTGTTTTATAGATTATAGATGTGTTTTGTGTACACATGGTGTAGTATTTTGCTTTTATATGTCTAATAAAGTTTGTTTTTAAAATTAAAAAAAAAATAACAGCTTTGGCAAGAAAGGTCAGAAAATGGGGTAAAATTCACTTAACAACAGAAATCTTGGGCTCAATTGTGGTCGTAAATTGAGGACTACCTGTAGTTTACAATTTGTTTCTCCTTCCAAGAAACAGTTTTCTGCATCTCTCTCAGTGCTAAATTATCTGGCTTACTCAAGTGGCACATAGCACGCTTCTCAACTTGTTATTATTCCTCTGTTTATCCTTCTTTTAATTTTTTTTAAAAGAATTCCCTTGCTATCTCTTTGATGTTGCTAACTGCAGTTTTTATATACGTCCATCTTGCATTCATGTGTCTTTCTACAGACCAGTTTATTGTTTGTTTATATGTATGTGGTTAATTCCAGGGGTGAAATGCTCCCAGTTCGGACTGGATCACCAGATCCGGTAGCGATGGCGGCGAGTGGTTCAGAAAACTGGTAGCAAAAATCCCAGCCCCCCCCCTCAATACCCAGCTGAGCCGTACGATCATTAGAGCTTTTTTTTTTACTTTTAAAAGCATTTTTTCTTCGGCCAAAGAGGTTGTAGAAAAAAAAAAGCCTTTAAAAGCCTCTGGCAATCCCAGCTGAGTTGCCTGATTATCAGAGCATGCTTTTAAAAGCATTTTTTTCTGCAACCTCTTAAGGTTGTAGAAAAAATGCTTTTAAAAGTTAAAAAAAAAGTTGGCCACACCCACCCAGTCACATTAACCCACCACCACCAAGCCACGTCCACAGAACTGGTAGTACTGAAATGAAATTTTACATTTCACCCCTGGTTAATTCATATGGCATCCAGAGAACTTCAGTTACTGGGAAGTTTTTAAATGAAATATTCTTCTCTGAGCATAATGTCCCTCAAGATACAGTATGTAAATCAAAGTGATCTGAATATTGCTGTCCTTGCACTATTCATATCTTGCCTGTTTCTGCAGTTGGCTTGTTTCTTGTCCAGAGGTGATTGACAATTATTTCTCCACATAATTACAACAGATATGTGGTAAGGTTTTGATAGATGGATTGGAGTTTTGCATCCCAGCACTATAGTCCAGGGAGTGTAATTCATGCAAACAGCCAAGAGCAGCGTAATCAGAGTGTGAAATCGCTTTACCTCTTGAAATGAGATCAAATTATGATACAAGTTCATTGATGAGTTCTTAGACAAACAAATGAGCTTGAAGAGATATGCAAAGTAGCTACTACTAAAGAATATTTTTTTCTATGATTAAAGAGTTATATATCTTTATCTTTATCTTTATTTGGATTTATATACCGCCCTTCTCCTTACGGACTCAGGGCGGTGCACAGCCAATTAAAAAACAAACATACAAAAGTTAAAATTTCATAAAATAATAATACAAATGGCCACAGAATTAAAACTAACTTCATATTAAAAACCCTAAAATGATAAAATACTATAGGAATCAGGCTAAGCCGGCGAGCTGAAAAAGATGGGTTTTTAAAGCCCGCCGGAAGGTCGGGAGGTCAGAGATTGTTCTTAACTCTGGAGGCAGATCATTCCAGAGGGTGGGTGCTGCCACAGAGAAGGCTCTCCCCCTGGGGGTCGCCAGCCGGCATTGTCTGGCTGACGGCACCCTGAGGAGGCCCACTCTGTGGGAGCGAACCGGCCGGTGGGAGGCAATTGGCGGCAGAAGGCGGTCCCGTAAGTACCCTGGCCCTAAGCCATGGAGCGCTTTAAAGGTGGTTACCAACACCTTGAAACGCACCCGAAAGTCCACCGGCAGCCAATGCAGCTCGCGCAGGAGAGGTGTCACGTGGGAGCGTCCCGTCGCTCCCATAATCCCCTGCGCGGCCGCATTCTGCACCAGTTGGAGCCTCCGGGTGCATCCCAAGGGGAGCCCCATGTAGAGAGCATTACAGTAGTCCAGACGGGAAGTGACAAGAGCATGAGTGACCGTGCGTAGGGAGTCCCGATCTAGAAAGGGTCGCAACTGGCGAATCAGGCGGACCTGATAAAAAGCCCCCCTGGCCACGGCCGTCGTATGATCCTCTAAAGACAGCCGTGAATCCAGGAGGACGCCCAAGTTGCGGACCCTTTCCGTGGGGGCCAAAGACTCGCCCCCAATAACCAGCGATGGAGTCAGCTGGCTATATCGGGACGCCGGCAGCCACAGCCACTCGGTCTTGGAGGGGTTGAGTCGAAGCCTGTTTCTCCCCATCCAGACCCGCACAGCTTCAAGGCACTGGGACATCACTTCCACGGCATCGTTGGGGTGGTCTGGGGTGGAAATGTACAGCTGAGTATCATCAGCGTACTGATGGAACTCCACCCCAAAACCACGGATGATCTCACCCAGCGGCTTCACATAAATGTTGAACAGGAGGGGCGAGAGGACCGACCCTTGTGGCACCCCACATACCAGGCGCCTCAGGGTCGACCGCTGCCCCCCTGTCAGCACAGATTGCGACCGGTCGGAGAGGTAGGAGGAGAACCACCGTAAAATGGTGCCCCCCACCCCCAGTCCCTCCAACCGGCGCATTATGATACCATGGTCGATGGTATCAAAAGCCGCTGAGAGGTCTAACAGCACCAGGATAGAGGAGTACCCCCTACCCCGGGCCCTCCAGAGATCATCCACCAACGCGACCAATGCCGTTTCGGTGCTGTACCCAGACCTGAAGCTGGACTGGAGCGGGTCTAAATAGACAGCTTCATCCAGGTACCGGGGGAGCTGCCACGCAACCACACTCTCAACAACCTTCGCCAGGAAGGGAAGGTTGGAGACAGGACGATAATTAGCTAAAACAGCTGGGTCCAGGGAGGGCTTCTTGAGGAGGGGCCTCACCACCGCCTCCTTCAAGGCAGGCGGAAGGACACCCTCACTCAAAGAAGCATTTATAATCTCCTGGAGCCAGCCTCGTGTAACCTCCCAGGAGGCCAGCACCAACCAGGAGGGACACGGGTCCAGTAAACATGTGGTTGCGTTCAGTCTTCCCAGAATCCTGTCCACGTCCTCGGGAGCCACAGGATCGAACTCAGCCCAGATAACACTCTCAAGGCCAGGCTCGGTCACCCCGCCTGAACCAACCCAGTCAGCGGCCAGGTCGTCCCGAATCTGAGTTATTTTATCATCCAGATATTGAACAAAATCCTCAGCACGTCCCTGTAAGGGATCCTCCCGCGCTCCCGAATGAAGAAGGGAGCGGGTCACCCTAAACAGGGCGGCTGGGCGATTATCTGATGACGCGATAAGAGCGGCAAAGTAATTAGACTTAGCCGCTTTTATCGCTACTATGTAAGTCTTAATATGAGCTCTTACTAGTGTCAAGTCAGATTCGGAGCGGCTGGCCCTCCAACCACTCTCTAGGCGTCTTTTCCGGCGCTTCATCTCCCTCAGCTCCTCGGTAAACCAAGGGGCTAAGTGAGTTCGGCGCCGGGTCAGAGGCCGCAAAGGCACGACACGGTCCAAGGCCCCACTGGCCGCCCTATCCCAGGCAGCCACCAGGTCCTCGGCCGAGTCGCGTGTCAGTGTCCTTAGTTAATGTCCTTCAGGAAAAAAAAACATGCACTGGAAGATCACAGCTTTTCTCATCTCTTTGCAACTTACTTTTTCAATTTATTTGCATTTATGAAGCTGGGGCCAAATTCTTCTAAAATGACAGATCTTAAATAGTCATACCACATATTGATACTTATTATGATACATATTTAAGGATAGATATAGTGAGTTAGAAACAGATACAGAGTCTTCTTATGCCATCACCTTTCTTCATAACAAAACTGTTCATTCTTCATGCTGTTGTAAATTTTATGGCTCAGGGATCTTGAGAAATGTCAGATTGAAAACCTTTGCCTTTTTGATAAAAATTACAAAACGTAATTATCTGAATTTTTTTTTTTTTGAGAGAGAGAGAACTTGGATCCATGCTGAGATATTCTCCTGTCTCACTGTTATATCTAAAGGACCTGAATCAAGGGAAAAACACAGCTTTTTCAAAAATAAATTCAAAAATAAATGAAATAAAGGATCTTTCATGTAAAAGCAACGCGGTTGTATGGGAGAAAATACAGATAGCTCTTGATTTACAACCACAATTAAAGCCCAAAAATATCTGTTACTAAGTGAGAAAGTTGTTAAGTGAATTTGCCCCATTTCACAACTTTCCTGCCACAGTTATTAAGTGAATCACTGCAGTTTTTGAGTTACTAACATGGTTGTTAAATGAATCTTGTGTCTCCATTGACTTTGCTTGTCAGAAGGTCACAAAAGATGATCAAATGACCCCCAGGGCACTGCAACAGTCATAAATATTATATGAATCAGTTGCAAAGCATCTGAATTTTGAACACATGATCATGAGAATGCTGCAATAGTTGTAAGTGTGAAAACAGTCATTAGTCACAGAAACCGAATCAGATGAGGAGGAGGCATGAGAGTCAGGGTCAGCATTAAGACAACCTGAGCGCTCTGAGGGGGAAGAGGGAATGGAGCTGGCAGAGAGAGAGAGAGAGAGGTGGAGCCTGGGCCGTCTATCAGCCCTCAGATGGTGTTCTGCCCCAGCTACGGACCCCAAAGAACGCAGCACACACAAAGTCTGTACAAACCTTAGTTTACTAAATTAAATCAGTCTTTTTCAAACAAAGGCTGTTAATTGGCTTTATTAACAGCCCACAAGAATCCAAAGAATAAATAATCATAATCTTACTATGGTTGGCAGAATGCCCAGAAGCAATTTGCAGAGAACTAAGATCAAGACAAAAAGGAGAATGAACCAAGTTGTTCCCTGCAAATTGCCTCAGTTGTCATCCTTCCTTAAATAGGCTAAGGGAGTGACCAATTAGCCCCAAGCCTTACTCTTAAGGAGACCTCCTCCTGAGGAGCCACTCCTGCCTTTTGGCAGCTCTGCGCACCTGTGCATCGAGAAGAGGCTCCTCCTCTTCTTCCTCTTCACTTATGGAAGTTTCTGGAGGTTCTGAAGGCCCTGGCTGAATCCCCGCCTCTGGCACCACATCTTCTCCAGCCTCCTCATTGTCTGACTCGAGTGCCAGCTGCACAGGCTGCTGGTGCAGCTCCACACCAGCCTCCCCGCTGTCGGAATCAGCTACTAGCTGCACAGGCCACTGACAGGCCACAACAGATGGAGAGTCAACAGCCCCCAGGTCTGGAGGTGTCTGATGAGGAAGAGGAGGATCAGCTGGATCCAGTGCCTGATGTGCAGATGCGCAGAAGGCAGAGGAGAGGAGAGGAGAGCAGTGGAAATCGGTGGGTCGATCCTTGGGAAGGAAGAGCCACCACTGCTAGTGAAGCCCCACACTAACTCTGGGGATAAAAGGCAGGGAACGGAGATGAATACATGTGGCAGACAACTATTCATCTCCCCTGCCGGACAGACCTGTTAGCCTGAGGAGATAGAGAAACTTTTTGCCGGGGCTGCTGGTGTTCCTAATAAAGATATCATTGCTTCAACTACAGAGAAATTGTCGTGTTTGGAGAACTGGGTCAAAGCAATTTCTTTTCAGAAAACAGAATAACAGAGTTGGAAGGGACCTTGGAGGTCTTCTAATCCAATCCCCTGTGTCATTGTAACTTCAAAAGTCACCAAATGAATTGTTGTAAGTTGAGGACTACCTATGATCACTAAAGTTTAGAAAACTGGAATTAAAGAACAGGAGCATGGGAGGGGCCAGTGTCATGAGCATTGTTAAGGAAATTATGTAAGGAAAACATTTTTCATCTAACTTTCAGTAATTGGTGTATAGCTGTACTTTACTCACATACTGTCTATAGACCACAGTTTTCAAGATGAAGAATTCAGGCACATATTCTAGAGTTATAACAACAGAAGGAGCCTGTTGCAAGAGTCAAAGGGTTGCATCTAGACCCAAATCCTTATTGTAACAATTCCTTTGGGGGACAGTCAATTACACAATCCCTGAAGAACAGTCAGTGATGGTATTTACAAACCATAGTTATCAGGTGTCAAGTTTCCACCCATTTCTGATTCTGCATTTCTCTGCTCCTTTCAAGTTGAAAATGAATTGGATCAATCTATGTTTCTGTAAGAAGAAATCCTCTACCTGACAGCTTTTAAAAATCTTTAAAGAATTCTTGTTCTCAAACTTGAGGACTAGTTTATTTTATTATTCCTTTGCTTGTTGCTGATAGTGTCAACTTTTTCTTTTACTTGTGTTTGTTTTCTTTAGGCTATCGATTGCTTTAAGTTGTTCTTGTATTTCTATTTTAAAGGTAATTTAATCTGTATTTCATTGATCGTTCATTTCCTTGTGGACTAATTCTTGTTGCTGAAAGTCAAGCTGAAAAATTAATGAACACTGGATTAGAAAAAGCCTCCTCACTTTAGGCCACTAACAACTTTTGAATTGTTCCTATTCAGCTTCTTGATTAATCTGGTCATTTCATTCTAGTTGGGTACATTTGGATAAGACAAGTCACATTTTAAATCAAGACTCAGAAAATGTTTTGGCCTTCTTGGTATTGCTGAACTACTTTATCCATCATTCCAGCATAGCAGAGGTGGGTTTCTGAACCAGTGGCGGAAATTTTGAGTAGTTCGGAGAACGGGTAGTAAAAATTCTGACTGGCCCCACCCCCATCTATTCTCTGCCTCCCAAGTCCCAGCTGATTAGGAGGAAATGGGGATTTTGCAGTAACTCCCCTGGATTGGGGAGGGAATGGAGATTTTACAGTATCCTTTCCCTGCCACGTCCACCAAGCCACGTCCACCAAGCCATGCCATGCCACGCCCAACAAGCCACACCCACAGAACCAGTAGTAAAAAAATTTGGAACCCACCACTGCAGCATAGCCATGATCAGGATGCTGGGTGTTACATCTAGAAGTCCCTAAATCCCAGAATAGTAGTGTAGAGTCTCTGATTTTGCAAACCAGGGATAACAATAAATCCTGAACCAGAAAACTCTCCTGAATCAGCAATCATTTAGTCTCCAAAATGTCTAAACATTTTCTTTCTTTGACATGGCCTCTTGCCAGTATTGGTGAACAAAGCTGGTTAACCAACATTGTATTTAATTTATATGAAACTTGGTGAAATTTAAATCACTTATCATATGTCTCATTACTTGCTTGAAAATTGAGATAGCCATGTATTCTCAGCCCAACGCATCTCACAGGGGAGCTTTTGTAGAGAAATTACACGTTGACCTTGAATTATGACTGTAATCAACTCCAAAATTAAACCATTGCTGTCATAAATTGGGGCATCACATCATATGACCAGACTTGATTTTTCAGCATTTTTTTTTTTTGTGGCAGTTGTTAAATAAATCCATTATACCCAATGGGTGTTTTTTTTTACCAGAAACCAGAGGTAAATACTGGAAACGACAACAACAACCACAGCAACAAAAACATCAAAAATTGCGATCACTGCAAATGGCCATAAAGGTGACTTAGTTGCCAAGTGCCCAAAATGGGGTCATGTGATTATGGGACTACGTGAGCGTGTGTGCAACTGTGATAACTTCAAAACCAGGCCATAAGTTTTGGGGGCGGGGGGAAGTCTGCTGTAATTTGTTTTGTAACTAAGCGGCCAGTTGCAAGTTGAGGACTGTCTATAAAAGAATGAAGGAGTATTAGGTATGCATGCTGCTTTGAGTTATTTATAATAATAAAGGTTGGATGAAAATAAATAAAGGTAAGATGGTATGCCTAGTACACCTTTATTATTCTCTCCTGTCTCTTTGTGATTATTTATAACATCAAAGAAGGTTTCTCTTTTTTGTTTCTATTGACTAAAGCATAGAACAGCTCTTAAATTTCCACTCACATTCAGAGTAACTCGTGGGATCTTGGCCCTGGCTATGGATCTTTGAAACTCATTGTCATGCAGATGTGTTCCTTGTTACATTTCTGTCAGTGCTCAACTCCCTTACAACAGAAACAAGGCTTCAGAATGAAATTACATTCATAGAAGACAGTAGCTGTTTTAAGAAACCAAGTGCCTGCACCAATTTAAGAAGAACATCAAAAGATTGGGCAAGTAAGAGATAACATAATTCTCCTGTTCCAGAAAGTCCAATGAAAACCAGTTAGCTTTTCAGATAATATTCACTGGCATAAAATTAATAATGGCATTCAGAGATAAACAGTGTTTTAATGCTGGGACAATATTTAGCTTTCTATTGTAACAGCTAGAAAATATTTAAATTCTGCAATAAATAGTGCAAAACATTGTTTTGTAACACATTTAGTATTTATCTAGTGTTTAAAATCTAAGTATTTTTGGCTGCAATCTTTGGTTAGAAGAATGTCACCATATCCCTTTGAGTCATCAAAGTCTAGTTAAAAAAAACTTCAAAAGGTTTATTGTTACTAACAGTGTTTACCTTTGAGGTTCACGTCCTCCTGTGTATCAGTCAAGATGCTTCTACATGAACTTATAGGTTTACAGATGGCATGACTCTTTTGTACCTACTAGTAAAAGTTACTTGTTTAGGGGCTTTCCAGGCAGGGGCGAGTTTCAAAACCCATCACTACCGGTTCGCTCATGGGCATGCGCGCACTCACATGTGTGTATGACAGTTCTGCGTATGTGCAGAAGCATCTGGGCGGGTGGGTGGAGCCTCCCACCATCGCCACTACCAGTATTTCCCTAAAAATAAGCCCTAATGCATCTTTTGGAGTGCTCTCTCTCTCTCTCTCTCTGTGTGTTTATGTATATGTATTCGTATATGTATATGTCAGGGGTGGGTTCTACTTACCTTTACTATCGGTTTGCAGTGGGGCCACATGTGTGCGCTCGCTTCGCTCGTGCACATGCACAGAAGCATTTTGGTGGCATCAGGGTCAGTGGGCAGGGCCTCCCGCCGGTTTTACTACCAGGTCTAAAGAACCGGTGCGGACCAGGGGCAACCCACCACTGGTATATGTATATGTATATGTGTGTGTGTGTGTGTGTGTGTGTGTGTGTGTGTGTATGTATATGTATATGTATATGTATATGTATATGTATATGTATATGTATATGTATATGTATAGCTAGCTACTATGTAAAACAATTTGCTAAAGATTCTGTACTTTAAACAGTCTTGGAAAATTATCAAATTACTCTAAAGGGACAAATAATATTTAAGCCTATGAAAAGAGACAGCAGGAACAATACATTAAGACTGATTTCAATAGGTCTGTATGAAGTATGATGGACAAGATCAAATTAAACATATAGTTTGGAAGTTTTTGTTTTTGGAGGAAATAATCGTAGTTTCTAGGGATGCGGTGGCTCAGCGGCTAAGACGCTGAGCTTGTTGATCAAAAGGTCGGCAGTTCAGTGGTTCGAATTCCTAGTACTGCATAATGGGATGACCTCCCGTTAGTTGTCCAAGCTTCTGCCAGCCTAGCAGTTTGAAAGCACGTAAAAAATGCAAGTAGAAAAATAGGGACCACCTTTGGTGGGAAAGTAACAGTGCTCCATGTGCCTTTGGCATTTAGTCATGCCAGCTACATGACTATGGAGACATCTTCAGACAGCGCTAGCTCTTTGGCTTTGAAACGGAGATGAGCAACCACCTCCACCACCCCAATCAGGAGTAACTAGCATATATGTGCGAGGGGAACCTTTACCTTTTTAATCATAGTTTTGCCTCCTTTATCACAGCTCTTTTAACTCTTTTGAAGAGGGATGCTCTGTCTTTGCTTTAGATGGATTCAACTGCCCTGAAAGAGCTAGTATACATTTTGGGAGTTCTTCTGGACTCACCATTCCTGCTGGAATGTGGGCAGGAGAGCCGTCAGCCAGGCACAGCAGGTTCACTAAGTACACCCTTTCCCAAATCAGGGGGATGGTAATGATTCATGTCTTTAATATCTCTCCGTTTAACCACTATGACTTACTTTACATGGAGCTGTCTTCGAAGAAAATCCAGAAGTTGCAGCTAGTACCAGATGCCATTGTCTACATATTAGTCAGGATCAGCCAGTATAGCAAAATAACATTTTGTAATAGCTGCAGTGGTTGCTAATTAGTCTCAGGCCCAATTCAAAGTGCTGATGATTATGTATGAAACCCTAAAGGTCAGTGATGGCTAGCCTTTTTGCCATCGTGTGCCAAAAGCAGGGGGGGCGGGGGGGCGGTCATGTGCGCATGTGCCCATACCGATAATTCAATACACCCTGTGCATGTGCACACTCCTCCTGCTTTTGGCACGTGATGGCACGATGGACTCGGTAGGCCTATTTTTGGGCCTTCTGGGCCCACCGAAAGTAGGGAAACCCTCCTGCCTCTGGAGGGCTGGTGGTGGTGGTGAGGAAGGCCCGTTTTTTGCTCTCCTCAGGCTCCAGAGGCTTTCTTGGAGCCTGGGGAGGGCGAAAATGGCCTCCCCCCCCCCGAGGCCCTCTGGAGGCCAGAAACAGCCTGTTTGCTGACTTCCAGTGGCCTGGAAGGCCCAAAAATCATATGCACATGCCGGAGCTGAGCTAGGGCAACGCTCACGTGCCCACTGATATGGTTCCACATGCCACCTGTGGCACACGTGCCATAGGTTCGTCATCATGGCTATAGGTCATAGACCCTTGTTAACTCTAGTTTTATTTTCTCCAGGTAAAATCTGCTTATCTTTGCAGCAACAGAAAGCTGTCCTCCAAGGTGACTCATGCTCATGACAACCCGTGATTAGATGTGGAGCCTCCTTGGAAACTGTTTTTTGTCCAAAATTTAGTAGCTCTCTTGTTGGTGGGTAAAATATGCTACTTATCAGTGTTGCAGACTTTATATTGATCATCATCAACAGGCTTCACAGTATTATGTCTGCACTGCCTGCTTTTTAGAATGATACCCTCAACTCATCCAAGAGAACTTCTGGAACTCTTTAATAACAGCTGTTCTCCCAGGCCTTGGGACAGCATATTTATGGAGCCCTGTCAGTGATGGTGGGGTTTGGGTAGCATATGAGATACAGTTATCTGGTTGCTTCAGATTTGCTCTTTATTTTTTTCCTTGTTTTCTAAATTGTCAGCCAGTCAGAGTCATGTAGAGTTGGACAGCCTCTAAATGATGATGATAATGATATGCTGATTTTTACCTAGTAAGCTTGGCACCTAGGTATATACAGAACTTGAATTTGAAATACAGAATATT
Organism: Masticophis lateralis; assembly: GCA_030761175.1. NCBI lineage: Eukaryota > Metazoa > Chordata > Lepidosauria > Squamata > Colubridae > Masticophis > Masticophis lateralis. Next base: position 192,427,009 of record JAUDYJ010000001.1, on the reverse strand, counting down.
TCAAATGGCTTTTGTCCCTCTGGTCACATATATCAGGACAATCTGTTGGGGAATCCTACCTCATGAGGTTCCTATTTTTCATCCTAAACCATCTCACAAATCTTTAATGGGTGTTAATAAAACAAATTCTTTACCTATCACTTTTATTGGAGATGTTTAAAATGTAGGAATGTTTATTTATTGACTTATCTATTGACTCATCCTTCCATCTTTCCAAGGTCAGTAAAATGACAGCCCAGATTGTTGGGGCACTATGCAAATAATGCTGATATTGTAAGCCACCTAGACATGATGTAAAGCATTATGGGGCAGTATGTAAATCTAAATGCTATTGCTATTATTTATCAAATTTTATGTCGCCCATCTTCTTTGCAAGGTAACTTTTGCAGGAGAGGCATTCATGTGTACAGCATGTGATTCTATCCATATAGGAAATAGCCTGCTGGTAACTGATATGATGTGGGAGATCTATTTAGTTTTCTCTTTGCTGACTTTCCATTGGATGTAACTTTCAGAAAGAGGTTGATCCCCCATTGGTTCAGTAGTTGTTCCCTTTGATTTACTACAGCATAATACAACAAAAAGTACATTCAGTGAAATAAAGCCATCACCATCACCATTAGAAAATAAGTAAATCAAAGGGATCAACTACTGAACCATTGGGAGATCAACCTCTTACTGAAAGTTACCTGAAAATAGCCAACAGTTGGAGAAGGAGAAGATTGAATTAAACCAGGTGGTTTACAATATTTTTTGGCCTTTGGTGGTACAAAAATTGGGAGCTAGAGGAGACATTTGCTTTCACCTCCATTCCATGAATTGTTATTTAGCTTCTATATTTTAGTAATTATTACTCTCTTGTACTTAATGTGCCTTCTCATTATACATTAACAATTCCAATTTGGTAATAACTGTTTGTGATGTTCTGGGGCAACAGTCACTTTCAGGATCTGCATAGAGTTTGGGTACCTTAGGTTGCATTTATTGAAATTGGTTTCAGGTATCATGTGAAACCATCATCATTAGACCATAATGGCTGGATTCATACAACACACCAAGCCAAACAAATCAAATTATGATTGAGTGTATTATGTCAACCCAGATTATTACTGGGAGATTTAAAGAAACAGGTGTGATGTCAACGCTAATTCATAGAAATAATGGCAACTCTATTCACAGAAATAAAAATAAATTCAACTTTGCAACAATAATCCAATAGCATGCTAGAATTCCGAAGAATGCTAAGGCAATTTCAATAACAGTTAACAAGAGGAGGTATTCTTTGTCTGTTTTCGTAGCACTTGATATCTGTATATAAGATAAATGTATTTATGGTACATGACTATTGTAAGAACTTTTTATTGATTTCTGTTGGTACAGATCATTAGAGACAAGTTGTGCTGTTCACTGAGCAGTGTCAGAATTTCAGGCATGAAACACTTTCAGAAGTTTTGAACAGCTCATGGCAACCAGATCAATACTTGCAAGGTTTATTCGCAATTCTCTTTCCTGTATGTTTTAATATATTTTTTATCTGCAAGTAAGGCTTTCACAACTTCTTCCTGCTAAATCAAAAACCAAGTACAGACACATATTTTTTAAATTGTCAAAAAAAAATTGCTTTTTTCTCATTGTGCAACTGACCCAGTCAGCTGTTAAATTTCAGGGTAAATCACCACAGCATATGATCAACTCAATATAAAGCTGCCCCAATTAGACTGAAATTTGATTGATACCTCAGCCTACTTTGTCAAAATTAGCCAACTTTCTCTTTCTGTTTATTTTTCTTACAGTATTATCACCTTTTTATTATTTAAAAAAAATCTCTGCAATGGTCTTATTGGGATGAGAGATACTCCTGATATATGGCGAAGACCCTTTCACCAACTTTCTTCCCTACTTTTTGCCCAGTTTGTCTGCTCCTTTTCCTCCGCACATACACACTTTGGAAGATCAAAAAAAAAAAAAGGTGGGTGGAGGCAGTGTGGCAGTGTTGGGTTGCCCACAGTTCGAACCGGTTTGCAAGAACTGGTAGTAAAACTGGTGGGAGGATCTGCCCACTGCCCCGGATGTCATCATAGGTGATCTGTGCATGCGAACTGGTAGTAAAGGTAAGTAGAACCCATCCCTGCAGTGTGGGATAGTAGTCAAAGTACTGGGTAAGGAATGGGAAGATATAAATTCTTGTTCAGCTCAGCCCTGGAAGTTCCCTGGGTGATTTTGGAGCAGTCACTCAGTTTAATCTGAGTGCTTCACAGGATACTTGTTGAAGGAAAATAAATTTTCAGAGTAGGAATTTTTATGGAAGCCCACTTTTGTGGGTACATTCAAAATTCCAGCCAATGGCAATCTACAGAAAAATAATGTGATTTTGTGTTAACCTATATAACTAAGTTTACGTTCACACAGTATGGGAGGTCAAAGAAGAAGAGTTTAACACCAAACCAAGTTATTTATTTATTTATTTTTAGGCTAAGAACTCTCACTATTGATTGGGTTACTAGGTTCAATGAAATGCTAATAGTGTCCTTGGCTGAATTAAGTTTCTCATGGGAATATAGTAACAGTCTGCAAAATATATCAAACTGAAGTTGCTGCCTTATTTTCAGAGCTCAAAATGTCCAAGCTTGTTTGTCTGGATTCTAATACTATGAGACTTTTCGAAAAATCTGGGGGCACAGTTTATACATATAATCTAATATTAGTTTAATAAATGTTTATAAATTAGCAGTAAACAACATGCCTTCACACAGAGTTTCCCAAATTCAGCTCCCAGTAACTTCAAGGCAGTTATATATAAGAGCTGCGGTGGCGCGGTGGTTAGAATGCAGTATTGCAGACAACTTCTGCTGATTGCCGGCTGCCTACAATATGGCAGTTTGAATCTCACCAGGGTCAAGGTTGACTCAGCCTTCCATCCTTCCAAGGTGGGTAAAATGAGGACCCAGATTTTCGGGGGCAATATGCTGACTCTGTAAACTGTTTAGAGAGAGCTGTAAAAAGCACTGTGAAGCGGTATATAAGTCTAAGTGCTACTGCTATGTGTGATTAAAAAAAATATGGGGAATAATAGGGATAGGCAAGTTTTTTTAAAAAAAAAATAAATGAGGGCTTTCTGCCTAGAGCTGGTGATGCTTAAGCAAACATAGAATGGGGTTAGATCCTAAAATGGACAGGATTATCTCTTTGCACTAATTGGAGTATTCATTTTCTTCCCTTTCTTCCTGTCATTCCTTTCTTCCCTCCTCCTCTTTCTTCCTGATATCCCCATTTATCTCTGTTGCCAATCTCTTTTTTTCCTCTTTTCTTCCATATGAACCAGGCTCACTTGGATTGCTGAAGGTCTGTCTAAATAGACTCAATTCAGATAGTGCTTCAAATTAGGCTAGATGAAATGAGACAATGCAAAACCAGACAGACAGTTCAATCTTACTTGGTGTGAAAGAAGCTGCTATAATACTGATTTTTTTTATTTGCTGATACTCCCTAGAAACACTATTCCTTAATTTGTTTATATCCCACCTAGGTTACATTTATCTAAGCATATTTTTATCCCACCGCAGTCAACAAGATTCTCAGAGGCATTTGCTGAGTAAATAGTACAATTTAAAATACCCAAGGCACAATTTTAAAAACCCAACAGTCATAAACAGGAACAATAAAATAACAGTGTCATAAAAATAGAAATAAAGGTGGCAATACCAAACCAGGGGAAGATTCTCAAAAACAGCTTGGTTTTCAAGAGTTTTTGAAAAATTAAGAAAGAAAGGACCAGCCTGATCTCCAGAAAGATGCTAATCCATGTCGTTGATGAAGCCACAGAGAAGCAGTGCTTCCTAGTTTCAGATCCCTGGATCCCCCAGAAGTGTGGGCCTTGTAGTAATTTCTTCCTAATAGATCTAATCAGTAATACTGATAATAGTTTAGTACTTTCATGACTGTTCATAATTTAAAAAAATAAATAAAATGGAGCATGAAACATGAAAAATGAGAACAGTAGGCAAAATTCAGTTCTATTAGGATCTAAAAGCTTCCTCTGGGAAGGATTTTTTTTTAATAGGCTGAGATCAGTGACATCTCTCTTTTAAAAAATTAGACTGCTGTGCTAAAAAGCAGACATCCATGAACAATCAATTGCGCACAGGGAGACAAGCAAAATAGGGGCAGATGTTGTCATCAGCCATAAAGTCACTTGTGATTTATTGGCAGGGCTTGGTTACATTCAAGAAAATACTTGGAATACTTGCTGAAGGGAAGAAATCCATTTGAACGTGCAGCTTATCAAAATGAAGATAGAGAAATGTGTTTCTAAACATACAGCATATAGTAAGAATTTTATAATAATAATAATAATAATAATAATAATGAATATATTGTATTATATTACATTAATATATTGTTCTCCTTCATATATTCCAGTTTTTCAGATATTGATATATTGTTCTCCTTTATATATGACAGTACAACCAGAAAAAGCTTCTTGTTTTAGAGCAACATTGGAGTCTATTCTTCACAATCCAAAGAGTTTGGTATTTGGAGGGCAATACAATGCCGCACTGACAGACCTGACATACAGTTTTTCAGGTATGGAGTCCATCCTTTGCCATAAAATGTAAATAACAGTGATCTACTTCACTTTTTCTTTGATGACTTTATTATATCTTACAATCAAAATTAGCTTTAATAACTTTTAGTGCTTTATCAAATCCAGTGAAGAAAGTTCTCTTTTGTGAAGATTGGACCTTCACAAAAGAGAAGGTCCAATCTTTCAGAGAAATCTGAAGACTGACACAATATTGATCTTCACATAAAGATCATTTTGGAAGAGATTACAAATAACCAGATTTATAGACAGTCTATTGATGTGATTATTATTATTTATCCCCCTCCCCCCAAATGCTCCCTATGGTTTCTTTAATATATAAAACAAGCAACACAACATACTATTGTTTTTAGGCTTTCTAAGAAGAATTTGTGCACATTTCTGTGTTTTCACAGTCTGTGACACAATCTGCCTGTCTACTGCATGAAAAGCAAAGTTTTTTTTTAAAAAAAACAAGTTTTATTAAATTTTTCTTTAACATACATATTTTATCAACAGAGTATTGACTGGGTCACATCTTATACAACTTATAACCTAGTTAAATATTGATTTTTATGCTCTATTCCAATCTTCTTTTTTGTTTTTTCCAAATACAATTTACATAGTTCAATTTCATAATATTCTTTTTTCACTACTTTCTTATCTTACCTTAATCTCTTCTTAATACATAATATATAAACAATATCACCATCCACCCTTCAAATCCTAATTTCTTAACCTTGCTTCAATTAATTATCTTATTTATAATGTATGTTTCTTAAAATCCCCATCACACTTTTTGGCTCTAAACAATGTACTTCATCTTATTCAATTCTTACATTGAAACCCTTTAATTTAATTGACCTCTCACATCTTATCTTAATCTCTTCTTAGTATATAATAAGCAATATCACGATCCACCCTTAATTCCTGATTTCTTATTATAACATCAATTGATTATTTCCTTTCATCATTTACAACACATTTTTTCAAAATCCCCATCACACTTTTTAACATTTCAATTTTATCTCTTAATTTCAGTTATTTTGATAACTGAACCAAATTACCACTACATATTTCATTTGCATGAAAATCAAAGTTGGGGATCCTTTACTATATTGGAGGAGTGGGACGTGGAAGCAGCGTTCCCTGTAGGAGCTGCCTTTCTTTGGAACAGGTTGTCTTTGGTGACAGAGTTGCCCCTTTTCTGATGAGTTTCTGGAAACCTGTAAAACTTGCTATTCCAGAAGAATAGAACAACATTTTTATCTGGCTAAATGGTGGCATCATACATTCTGCTTCATGCAGAGGTGCTATTCAGCAGGTTATGACAGGTTCTGGAGAACCAGTAGCCGAAATTTTGAGTAGTTCGGAGTACCGCAAATACCACCTCTGGCTGGCCCCAGAGTGGGGTGGGAATGGAGATTTTGCAGTATCCTTCCCCTGCCAAGCCCGCCAAGCCACATCACATCACGGCACCAAACCACACCCACAGAACCGGTAGTAAAAAAAATTGAATTCCACCATTGGCTTCATGATATTGTATTTTCTGACATGATTTTATATTATCTTTGCATTACTGTAATGATTACTACGTAGAGTTAGTCCTTGACTTACAACCACAATTGAGCCCAACATTTCTGTTGCTAGTTGAGACATTTGTTAAGTGAATTTTGCTCCATGCTATCATCTTTCTTGCCACAACTGTTAACTGAATCAGTGCAGTTGTTAAAGTAGTAATTTGTTATTGTTATTTGAATCTGGCTTTCCTATTGACCTTGCTTGTCAGAAGGTCACAAAAGGGGATTGCATGACCCCGGAATATTCCAACGGTCATAAATGTGAGTCAGTTCCCAAATGTCTGAATTTTGGTCACATGACCATGAGGATGCTGAAATGGTTGTGTGAAAAATGATCATAAGTCACTTATTTCAGTGCTGCTGTAACTTCAAACAGTCGCTATTGTAAGTCAAGGACCTACCTACATATCTGATGGACTGGTATATCTTTCTATTTATTAGAAATAGGAAAGAAGCGGGAATCAAATCCCAGATAAGTTTGAATTAATTTGATGCCAAGAAGATTTGAATACCATACATAGACACAGTGTCCTAGATGCCAAAATCCTGATTCATGCAAGACTACAGATGCATCTTAAGGATAAAATCAATCAACAACAGATGTTGTTGAGCTCAGACTCATGAGGGCTAATCATTAGAATCTATCTGGCTTCAGACAGACCAAACTCTTCACTTGCTTTGTCTCTACCAAGAAAAAGGGATCTCATATTTTATTTATGGTATAGAAAGTTTGCCTATCATGACTTATATGAAATTGTAAATACAAAATGAAAGCTAACCCTGAAAAATGAAACTCTTTCAAACAGCATTTTTGAAGTGTACCCCGGGTAGCAGGAATAATGTTCCTTTCAATTGCCCTTGTAGTCTTGCAGCAAGTAATGATCAGATATTACTTTTAGTTGTTTGTTTGTTCATTTATCACATTTATATAGCTGCCCATCTCACAGAAGCGACTTGGGAGGCATACAACAATCAATAAAAATAACAAATATATAAAAACAGTCATTATAATATATATAAGGAAAAGGTTCCCCTCGCACATACTATATGTGCTAGGGGTTCCGGACTCTAGGGGGTGGTACTCATCTCCATTTCAAAGCCGAAGAGCCAGCGCTGTCCGAAGACATCTCCGTGGTCATGTGGCCGGCATGACTAAATGCCAAAGATGCACGGAACGCTGTTACCTTCCCACCAAAAGTGGTCCCTATTTTGCTACTTGCATTTTTTATGTGCTTTCAAACTGCTAGGTTGGCAGAAGCTGGGACAAGTAATGGGAGCTCACCCTGTTACACGGCACTAGGGATTTGAACCGCTGAACTGCTGACCTTCCGATCAACAAATTCAGTGTCCTAGCCTCTGAGCCACCACATCCTGATTATAATATAATCTATATTATATATATGTGCATGTGTGTGTGTATAGGTTAAAACTAGTATCTTGAATTGGACCCGGAAGCAGACCAGCAGTGAATGCAGTTTGTGTATCAAGGGTATACAGTAATATAGGTTCTTCTGAGAGCATGCATAATGTTGCACTCTGAAACTGTTGGAGCTTTCAGATACTCTTCAAAAGTAATGGCAAACCACCTCCAAACTCTTGCCAAGAAAACTGGAGTAACTAGTCAAAGCAGTCTCCAGGAGTTAGGACTGACTCAAAGAAACACATGTGTGCACATCTGCATGCATGCACACACAATCATGTAGAACCAAATTGGTTTATTTCAGTATTGACATCAAGCTTACCAGAAGCTGGACTAAGAAGTAATATTTGGCACTTTCTAGCGTTGCCTATCTCTCACCTTAGTATTTGGCATCTCTTAGATATTGGACAGTGCTAATCTTACTATCGTATTCAAGTCAGGGGTGAAATCCAGCAGGTTCTGACAGGTTCTGGAGAACCAGTAGCGAAAATTTTGAACAGTTCGGAGAACCGTAGCGTAGTTCATAGAACTGGCAAATACCACCTCTGGCTGGCCCCAGAGTGGGGTGGGAATGGAGATTTTGCAATATCCTTCCCCCTGGAGTGGGGTGGGAATTTTTGCATATCCTTCCCCTGCCATGCCCACCAAGCCACACCCACAGAACCAGTAGTAAAAAAAAAATTGGATTTCACCCCTGATCCAAGTCTTGTATGGTGGTCCTCATAAATGGATAATTTATACAATATACAGTATGGAATTCCATTATTTCTAAAATACATTTTCAGAAAAATAATGCACTTTTCAGAGATTTATTTGAGGAAGCTCTTTATTTTTCACTTTAAGCTTTATGGCAAAGAAGGTTTTTTTAAAAATTTGCTAGAGTTTAGTTGATATCGTAAGGAACGTCTTCTTCGAGTTCTGAAAAAGCTGAAGAGGGATAAAGAGCGTGCATCTAGATACTAATTAAAAGTATTACATGATGAGTTTTCATTAATTGAGCATATGAGCAGTTAAAAAACCAGAGTGGTAATCTCTTCTCTTTAAATATCCTTTGATGTCTAAGTGTAGGCTGATAAACTTATAAGTGTTATTATCTCCATAAGAAATTAGTATGTTCTTTACAAAATAGTAAGGTTGTATTAACAATTTATTTAAAAAAATGTTTAGACTATACTGTATGTATTATATCTATGTATCTTTTAAGGTGAAATATGAATTATTAATTAATTGTTGGCGATCTGGAACTTATGATATTAATATAATGCACAGTATCCATATGCTCATTTTTATTGAATGATTTATTTGGTTCTGGAAAGTTCATTGATCTTGTAGAAACAGATGCTCTTTTGAAATGCCACATCAATGAATTGGAAAACAACAAGAGGACAATGAAACTGATATGCAATATAATTATTACACACAAATATTGATAGTAGAGAGCTAGAAGGACTTTCTCTGTCAGTTTTACAATAGTCTTGAGGAAAGCATGACTCTTTCTCTATCTGACAAAATTTCAGCCCCAGTAATGAAATCAATGGAAAATAAATTGTTCCCAACTCAATACTTTAATTCTTTTTATAGCACTTTCTGCCTACTATTTACCAAGAAAGAAAATATATCACAACAAGTACCATGTCCTGGCACCTGTCAATTTCAGAATAAAATTGATAGAATGGATAATGGCAATCATATCAACTAGGTGAATAGGTGTTCAAATCATGGCAGAGAGATGCAGTTCTAATTTGGTACAAAGGACTATGTGCTAGAAATGTTGGTTATGGAAGGGATGAGAGAGTGGAAACTTTAAGATAAATTAGCAATTTGGTTCTAAAAATTTGGCCCTTATTTAAAGCTAAAATAATAGAGGCCCAGGCACGATGTATTTCTAAAATTAGGAAGATGGCCCAAAGTCCAAGAACATGCCTACATGGTTGACTAGTATTTTAAAGAAAACGATTAGGGACAAAAAAATAATAATAATGATTTAAAACAGTGTTTCTCAACCTTGGCAACATCCAGATTTGTATTTTTCAACTGCCAGAATTCTTCAGCCAGCAAAAGTTTTTAATAAATAAACCTATGCCTTAATTATTTAAAAGCAAAAAAAAGTTTGGGTTATTTTATTATAGGCCATAACTGAAGTTAACATAGCAGAGATAAATTTGGAAAAGTGAGCAATGGAATTCATTTTTCTCTTATGGCACTGCATTTGGTGAAGTTCTAAGGATATGTTACTGCCAAAGAAAATCGCTAAACACTTTATAAACCTATCTGAAATGACATGAAAAATTGAAGACTTTTGACAATATAAATTTGCAGTTAAAATCATCCTGACCTCATTTATCTTATCCTAGTTATCAGCAGAACATTTCAGCATGTATGACCCAGATGTTATTAATTTGCTATATTTTATAATATATTAATAAACCTAGATCATCTTTCTTTGTAACCTCAATTTGAACTGATTCTTCAAATCCCATCCCATCCTTTCCTGTTCCAAAATAATCCATCTCCCCAAAAGTGATTCAGATTTGAAACCTGTAAATTTTTACCTGGAAATAAATTCTACTGATGTCAGTGAGTCTTACTCTTAAATAGATTTGTGTAGCTTGCTTTATGAGCCATTGTATTTGACAAACATCAGATGAAATTAAGGCCATTCCAAAGAATACATTGAAGTTTTCATAACTTCCTTTGATGAGTCTTATTATTTCAAAGTCTAAGTAACTTCTGAACAGCTCCCCACTTTCATATATTCAGAGGAATGATTATTACCATTCGTTTTTTGAAATAACATGATTTCTGCTCATTTGCCTTACTGTCTCTTTATATTTACTACATGGTAGGAGCCATCTAATTTATAATGCCCAGCTTCATTATTAGATGAGGGTCATTTTTCTTTTCTGCTCTCCTTAGTCTTAAGAATTATTCAGCCAGTGCAGAATAAAGGAGATGAAGTGAAGAAGTTTGAAAACAAAGTGTTTTGAAATTTATGAGACCATAACCTAAAAATTGGAGAAGCATCATGATTACATATAATAGAGAGCCCAGCTCAAGGAGATCTGGGTCATGTAGATTCCAGGGGACTGGAGTTTGTTCATATGTAAATTCAGATCATCATCATCATCATCATCATCATTTTAGCCATTGTTTATCCATTGCAGGATGAAGATCTCTTCTGCATGTTTCCAATCAATACGGTCCTGAGCTTTCTTTTACCATTTGGCCCCACAATACTTGCTGATGTTGTCAATCCATCTTGTTTTAGGTCTCTTTCATGGATGCTTTTTATCAAATGGGATCTATTCTATCACTGCCTTGGTCCACCTGCCATCAGTTCTTCTTGCTATGTGGCCAGCCCATTTCCATGTCAGTTCTTTTACTCTCTTGATGGTATTGTACACTTTTGTTTGTCCTCTAATCCATGTGTGGATCTTTCTACCTTGTCTTACAATGCCGAGCATGTATCTTTTGATGGCTCTTTGCACTACTCGTAGCTCAGATATCATGCATATATCAGGCTTCTTATTGTCTGAAATTATGCTGTGGACTTTTCAACCAGAGATCAATGAAGCATTTCAATTAAGAACTATGACATTCCTGGAATTTGCCTGCGGGAAGACTGCAAGATGGCCATGGGCAGTGTTTTCTCAATTGGCATTCTACATTTAAATCATGGCTGTTTGGAAAAAAAAAGTAAACATTTTTCTGATCTCGACAGACATACACACAGAGACACATAATCACACTCCTTAGAAATTTTTTGTTTGTCAAGCCCACTTCCAAACTATGCTAATAAATTCCTCATCATTATTTTTTTTCTGCTGTTCAAGCTCCAGAGAGCAGCTGCATTTAAAACCTTTTTTTTTTAGATGCAGAGAGTTCATTACCTTGAAAGCCATTCTCATTTAAATGCTACTACTATTTCTCCTTTTGCCCTAGGATGTATTTGCTTTGTTCCTATGTTTGTGAGTTGTGCTTGACTTTTTTTCTTGAAGCAAATTGCTAAATCTACAATCTGTTATTTACACAGTAACAATAGCTTTCCAGAATCTATTTTTAATGAAAATCAGAAATGAAGTAAAGTAAATGCTCCTATGTTGACAAGCACTTGCAGAGTTTTGAGTAGTGCCCTTTTAAATGTTAATGGGAAAAAAAACTTTGTATTTTGTTTGGTCTTTGACATGCTGTGGTATGAATAATTGCTTTTTTGGCACCTTGGATTCACCTTTCTTTAGAATTATTTCACTAGTCTTAACTCATATTAATGCGATAGTTTGCCATTTTTCTAGTTTGCCATCTTATCTTCTGTATAAAAAGTAAAAGACTTCAACAGACACTTAAATTGGTTGTTTATTTGCTTTCTTCCTGACCTTAAGATATTTGGAGGTGAGGGTTGGTTTTTTTTCTGCTCAAACAAATAATAGACCATTTCACAAATACAAAAATGAAATGTGTATGAGTTTTACCATCCATGTAACTTTTAGTACCAGACACAAACTTGAAATAGGTACAAATGGATTTATATTGCATTAATGAAAAGGAAAGGAAAAGTTATAGTTAGATGATTTCTAGAAAACAAGAAAGTTGAGTTACTCAGAGAACAGTCTGAGAAATGCACTTCATATTAATACTGCTCCTAAAGTAATATTCAGCCCTGATGATTTTATAGAACATTCGGAAAGAGTAAGGGATCAGAGATATCACTCAGTGTCTTAGTACTTATGAAACCTTTCCACAATTTCCATACATTTCACCTGTAAGATATAATTATTGACAAAACTAGAACCATGTTTTGTATGAGTTGAACAAGAATGTCTGTGGAGTGAGATGGAGTTGTTAGAAATTAAGATGGCAGCCACAATCATGCAATCAAATCCCCATCCATTTTTATGGGCATCACATGTGCAAGGCACACTCAAAAGGATGGGTTAGGAGCTATTACTAGAAGACAAATTGGCCCACTTGGACATAATTTCTGATTGTTTGCTGTTATTTCTGTGAATGGAAGAAACTCCTCTCTTTTCACAAGGGCAAACTGGGAACCAGTCTTCTTCTTCTTAACTTTTAACATCTCCGAGTGTAGCATATATTGAAAGCATGAGACTCTGCAATGATCGTTTTGCCCCCCCCCCCCCGGGTTTGCCAAGTGATGAAAATAATACAACAATTTCTATTAACCCTCTTGTCTTGGTAATGAATCAAAGTAACAACACTCTCCAAATTTGTTCTCTAAAATAATCATGCAATTTTTCCCTTTTGATATCTGCAGGCAATATAACAGCACTTAGCAACATTCAGATAATATATACTAGAGCTGCAATAAATCTGGATTGCTTAGATAATTTGTTATTAATGGTATCAAATACGTACTTTGATAAATGGGCAAGTACAAAAGAAAATGAACAGTGGCTTCGACATGACCAGGTCTACACATCAAAGCTGTTAGTTATTTTTATGCCTCCTTATCAAGAGAGCTATAGGCAAAACATTAAAGGTACTAAAATAAAAGCCCAGCTATATTTAGATATTCCAATCTGCCTCACAGATCTATGTGAACTAATGATTTGAACACCAGATGTACCCCTGTAGCCACAGAGAGTCGAGTTTCCTGGTTGTCTATATCTATTATTCTCTGCCTTACTAAGGCTAGTATGGCTTTCGGAGAGTAACCATAATAATTCAACTTATCTAAGATGGAGAGGAACTCAGGGGGACCAGACCACTAAGTATCTTTTTGACCAATTGTTCAAGAAATTAAGCCATGCCATTATATCAATGTTAAGTACACCAGCTTCCAACCAGAAAATACCATTGGGATGCATCATGCAATCTGGAAAATATAACTCAAAATATTTAGAGGGCAGGGACTGCATTTATAGGGGCATTACTGTACATTTAGCAATGCAACTTAAACAATAAATAATTTAATTGCAGCTGGACTATATAAGGCTCCCTGAGATCTATAAAAGACTTGAATCACCAAAGTTGATCTCTCAGTATTCTTTAGGGTGTATTCCTGTACTTTAAAATATTACCCCCAGAGTACTTATATAATTTGAACTGTTGCAGTTCATGCCCATTTAGTGTCCATTTATGGACCTTAGGGCACTTTACAAAACTATAACCTTGGTCTTATCATAGTCAATCTTAAGAGTTTCCTCCAAGCATAACTCTACAAGGGACTATAATGCCTTTTTCAAATCAATCTATGTTAATGCTGATACCACTTCAACATCTGCATGCAAGAGAGTTGAAACATGCTTAGATCCCAATCTTGGTATGATGTGCCAATTTATCTAAGACTGAGACCAAGAAATTTAAATAATTTTTGAACACAATAAGAGCAAACCTTCCCTAATTTCTTTCCTCAGTGGGACGTCCCTAGAAAAATGACCCTAGATGGATTACCTAAATTTTATTTTTGGTCTGACATGGAGTTTTTTGCAAAGGTAAAAGCAAATGTCTACCAGTAGCAGAGCCTTCAATTTATGTCACAACTTATTTTTGAAATTGAATCAAAGGCAGGCTTAAAAACTACATATCCATATAATGGATTATGTCTATTTTTTTTTCAATCAAAAATTGTACTGTAGCTTGGTCTACAGTATATGGGAATGTCATGCTCTCAAACCAGCCTGATCATCTGCCCCAATATATTTGCCTCAGTCTAATCCAGCAGCTTCTCTCTTAAATGAATTGCATATATTTTGTTGATGATAGTAAATATTCTAATAGGTTGATAATGGGGGTTCCTAATCCAACTGCTTAGTTAGAAATATTTATTTAATTGAAAAATTCTTACAAGAAGCAATGTTACCTGGCATATTTAAATATGCACAATGAAGTCATCTGGGCTTTCATGAATGTTACTATGCTGGCTGATTAAAAAGAAAAGGGAAAAAAAAGAGTAAGAAGGGTTTTTTTTTAATAAAATATCTTTTTTGAAAAAAAAATTAAACAGTCTATAAGCAGTGGCTGTTTCAGAAGACATGCTGTAAGATTTTACTTCTCCTGTAGTTTCAGCAAAGGAAATTATAAATTGCTGAACTGATGGATTCCATCACACAAATGAAACTCGACAAGGCAAAATAGCCAAATTGGAATGTTGTGCTGTGAGATTTATCTCAATAACAGTCCTGGACAGAAGGAGTACATCAATATGCTTTAATCCAAATGAGTTGGATCTGGAGAAAGTGATCTCCCTCCTGAAGAGCTATGTGTGAATGTTCATAATTTATCCATCTAGGGAAATATTGATGCATAGGCATGAAATACTCTACAAATATTTTCAAAGGAATTTCTATCTATCATTCGTGTATATATTTCCAAAGTTTTAGTACTTCATCTAAATACTACCACAACTGCATACTGCGAATATGATGACTGGATATTTTACAATTATAAATGCCAGTTTGGAAATGGTATGGCATTTAAACCTGAGGGAAGAAAAATCCATGTCCAGTTCCAAGCTGGGAATAAAATAGAGGCTGCTTAAGAAAGAAGATTTATTGATAAGCAGAATTAACAACAGCATGCAATTCTGGGACAGCTGACAAATTAGCTTGACAAGGATTTTTATACAGTTTACAGTATTTTGTAATTTTGAGGTTTGCTTCATGTGTTTTTATTCTTTGATTGGTGGTAGGTTAATCCTAATGTCCTAAAGGTCATGTCCTATCTTTCTTAATCCCATCATCTGGAGTTGAAGGTGTTTTGTTTATGAATAGATTGGTCTGGCTTTCTTAATGGACACAAAAATATCCATCTCTAAAGACTTCAGGCATCTGCTGGAGGCTGTTGGGGCTGCTTTCTGCCTTTATTAAGATTTTTCTCCATTTCTCCTTTTGGGGAAATATAATATTCTGCCTCTTTTTATATTCCCCAAAGTATTTCATTCTCTGGGGGGGTGGGCTTCCCACAGTCTCATGTGGTTCAAAGGATGGTCTGCAGTACATTCAAATGGATTTTTGCTTTGTCCATCTCTTAGCTCCTGCTGGCATGATTAATAGCAATAGCTATTATTGCTATTAGACTTATATAGCAGTTCATATGCTTCTAAAGCCCTCTCTAAGTGTTTTACAGAGTCAGCATATTGCTTCCAACAATCTAAGTCCTCATTTTACCGACATCGGAAGGATGGGAGGCTGAGTCAACTTTGAGCGGGTCAGAATCGAACTCCTGGCAGTCTGCAGAGGAGTTTCTTTTCTTTATGTAAGAATTGCCTCGATGACTGACTGAGATTCATAGAACTGTCATAAAGATCGTTATATATAAATCTGTTGTGCAAGATTCCCATTATCAGGAGTTGGCTGAGATAGTGAAATTGACTGTATTGCTTAGAAATCATAACCTGAATAAATGTCATGTGACTTGGAGACCATTGTTAGATATTTTTACAATATAAGAAGAAAAATAACCTTTTACTTTGGTATTTGAGCATTAAATTTGATTTGACTAGAGAAATACTGTGGTTTTTCCAAATATATGATTATTCATATTTGTTATAGTAGAATTCTTTATTGGCCAAGTGTGATTGGACCCAAAAGGAATTTGTCTTCGGTGCATATGCTCTCAGTGTACATAAAAGAAAAGATACATTTGTCAAGAATCATAAGGTACAACGCTTAATGATAGTTCTAGGGAACAAATAAGCAATCACATCATATTAGGAAACAGTCAATATAAATCTTAAGGATACCAGCAACAGTTACAGTCATACAGTCATAAGTGGGAGGAGATGGGTGATAGGAACAATGAGAAGATTAATAGTAATGCAGACTTAATAACTAGTTTGACAGTGTTGAGGGAATTATTTGTTTAGCAGAGCGATGGTGTTCGGGAAAAAACTGTTCTGGTGTGCAGTGCTCTATAGCGTCGTTTTGAGGGTAGGATTTGAAACAGTTTATGTCCAGGATGTGAAGGGTCTGTAAATATTGTCACAGCCCTCTTTTTGACTCGTGCAGTATACAGGTTGGTAGCAATTGTTTTTTCTGCAGTTCTAATTATCCTCTGAAGTGTGTGTCTGTCTTGTTGTGTTGTAAAACCAAACCAGACAGTTATAGAGGTGCAGATGACAGACTCAATATTTCCTCTGTAGAACTGTATCAGCAGCTCCTTGGGAAGTTTGATTTAATTTTTTTTTTTAATTGAAAAAGTTTTACAATACAATTTTAACCCCATGTTTCCACCCTCCCCCCCTTTCCCCCCATCCCTCCTCCCCTGACTTCCGTTACATGCAAAACGTAAGTTTTATATATCAATCATTATTAAACATTAGATATAGGTGAGATCCACAATATATATCATATATTTTAGCAAAAGTAAGATTAATCCAAAATTCTTTACTAATAAAAGGAAAACTTAAACAATTAAAAATTATAAATGCCCCATTAAACCTAATTCAAACATAAAAATTTTCCCTTCTTTTTGTTCAAGACAGCAGTATAACCAAAATATATAAGTTTATATCAAGTTAATAATTATCTAGACAATAATATAATATATATATTTAACATAGTAATAACAATAAAAATAATTCTATATTTCATCAACCTCTATCAAAAAACTAACTGAAGATTCTTAATTTGATATTTATTCTGCACATAATCAACCCACTTTTTCCATTCCCTAACAAAAACTTCATGGGTCCTGTCTTTTAAGTACGCAGAAATCTTTGCCATTTCCACAAAACTAGCCATCTTTGACATCCATTCACCTATGGTAGGCACACTATCTTTTTTCCAATATTGACCAATCAGTAACCTAGCTGCAGTAATCATATACAAAATCAATCTCGTATCACTCGGTGAACAATCCTTAACTATACCTAACAGAAACAGTTGCGGAGAAAATTGAAGCTTCTTTTTTAAAACATTCTGCATTACCCACCAAAGTCTAATCCAAAATGCTTTCACTTTTCTACAAGTCCACCAAATATGAAAATATGTAGCATCCAAACAATCACACCTCCAACATTTAGGTTGAACATTTGGATACATACATGATAATTTCTTAGGATCTAAGTGCCATCTATAAAACATCTTATAAAAGTTTTCCCTCAAATTCTGTGCCTGTGTAAATTTAACATTCTGGACCCAGATCTTTTCCCATGTTTCTAACATCACTGGTTCTGCAAAATTTTGTGCCCATTTTATCATACAATCCTTAACTAATTCACTCTCTGAATCTCTTTCTAGCAATAAATTATACACCCTCTTAATATGCATCGGCCCTTTCTGTTTCATCTGTATCACCAAATCTTCTTCATGTAGCATTAGTCCAATTTTCTGGTCTTCTCTCCATTTCGATTGAAGTTGAGAATACTGCAACCAAGTTAAATTCTTCCCGTCTTCCAACAGAGTTTTCAAGGACTTCAAGTTCCATCTGCCCCCATCATTAAAAAGCATCTCTTTGTATAAAATCCCCCCGAGTGACTTTATATTTGGCATAATCTGCCCAAGATCCAACCACAAAGGTATTTTGTAATCCAATTGAAACTGGTGCTTCTTCCAAACTCTCATCGACGCCTGTCTCAATATATGACTTTTAAAAACATTATCCAACTTGTCTTCATAAAACAAATATGCATGCCAACCAAAATCCAAATCATGGCCTTCTAAATTCAGAATGTCATTTTTCGTTATTCCAAACCAGTCACCCACTTGTGTCAACACTGCAGCTTCGTAATATAGACGTAGGTTTGGAACTTTAAGGCCACCTCTTTCATGAACATCTTGCATAATTTTAAACTTGACTCTTGGCTTTTTCTCATTCCAAATGAATTTGTTTAGACCTGACTGCCATTCGGCCAATGTTTTAACACTCTTAAGCACTGGGATCATTTGAAACAAAAACAGAAATCTAGGTAGAACGTTCATCTTAACTGCTGCTATTCTTCCAAGTAAAGATAGTTACAGTTTCTTCCATATTTCAAGGTCCTTTTGAATCGTATGCCACAAAACCTCATAATTATTTTGAAAAAGTTTTATGTTCGACGCTGCAACCTGAACTCCTAGATATTTCACCTTTGTAGCTATTTCAAAGCCTGCCACCCTTTCCAGTTCAGTCCTTTGTGGTTCTGACATTTTCTTAACTATCATCTTAGTCTTTTTCTGGTTTAGTCTAAAACCTGAGACCAAACCATACTCCTCAATAGTATTTTTCATCTGGATGATTGATTCCAAAGGTCGTGTTAGGGTTACAACCAGATCATCTGCGAATGCTTTCGTCCTATAATCTTTTTGCCTTACGACAATTCCACTCAGTTTATTCGAATCCTGTAAAGAATTCAACAAGACTTCTAAAGTTAAAATAAACAACAATGGAGATAGCGGGCAACCTTGTCTAGTTCCTTTCTGTATATGAAAATTGGTGGTTAAACTTCCATTAATAACCATTTGTGCTGTCTGTTCTTGATAGATTGCCTCGATTGCTTGTACAAACTGATCTCCAAAATCCATTTTATACAAAGTCTTTACTAGAAAGTCCCAATTGACTCGATCAAAGGCTTTTTCCGCATCCAAAAATACCAGCACCGCAGGAATCTGTTTACTCTTCTCAAGATGTTCCAATAAATCTATAACTTGCCGCACGTTATCCTTCATGTAACTTCCCTCGATAAAACCTGCTTGATCACTATGAATCACCTCTTGAATAACTGGCATCAATCTGTTGGCCAAAACTTTGGCAAAAATTTTGTAATCCGTATTCAGGAGAGATATTGGTCTAAAATTTTCTGGTTTTGAAGAACCATCTTCCTTTGGTATAAGTGAAATAAAAGCCGTCTTCCAGGAGGGGGGTATTTTACCCCCCCCCGCTGTATACTGCAAAATAAGTCCTTAAGATGCTCTACCAATTCTGATTGTAAATTCTTATAATATACTGCTGTCAAACCATCCGTCCCAGGAGCTTTAGCTGTTTTCAGTTATTTAATTGCAAACAAAATCTCTTCAGACGTTATTAAATGATTCAGTCTTTCTCTCTGTTCCAGTGAAATTTTTGTAACTCTCGTCTTTCCAAGATATTCATCAATAAGATCCTCTTGAATATTATCTGTACGATATAAATTAGAATAATAATCTAAAAAAGCTTGATGAATTGACGTCTGTTGAAAGACCTGTTTGCCTTTATGTTCAATAGTATCTATTATACGAGAACTTTGTTTCTTTCTTAAAGTGTATGCTAACCATCTGCCCGGCTTATTAGCATTGCAAAAGGTATTATGTCTGGCAAATTGCAAATTAGTCGCCGTCTGATCAGCTATCAATATTTGAAATTGGTCTTTCAGAAGTTTTATAGTTTGCTGTAATTTCTCATCAGTCGGATTTTTTATATGCAATTGTTCTTTTTCCTTTATTTCTACCTCCAGTTCTATTCTTGTCTTTTGTCGTATTGACCTGTGCTTAGAATTCATATAAATCAGTACACCTCTCATATAAGCCTTACTTGCATCCCAGACAACTTCAATAGGTGTACCTTTATTCAAATTCAGCTGAAAAAATTCCTTCACATGTTTTTTAAGATCATCTATATTCTTCTCATACCTAAATAAATTCTCATTAAGTCTCCAGGATCTTCTCTCCCTCTTACCAAAGTCCATTTCCATCCATACAGAAGTTTGATTTAATTTAATTGAGTTAATTTATTATGTTAGATTAAAATCATGAGAAGAATATTGAATGCATATTGATCTTTTAGAATGCTTGCTAATAGTATTTTAAATATCAATTATTCATTTAAATTAGAAATTTTGTTGTATTATTATCTCTGAATTGAAAAAAGTTGAATAATATACTTTGGTTATGTACTTGTTTAGTATATTTTTGTCACTTTTTAAGCTGTTCCTATTATTCCATTCTCTCCTCCCTCCTTTATGTTAATTTGTATTTTAATGTTTATTTTCAAAGCTTAATGAAGCTATTTGTAAACAAATAATATTAATTCTTCATTTGCAATGAAGAGACCTTACTGGTTCATCAGAAGGTTGTGAGGGTTGGTCTCTCCCATAATGTGCATTGGAACATATTAATTGTACATTGAAAATAATTCAGATGCTGAAATTCTTGTGACAACATCCCATGCAAGTCAGTAAATTTTGCAAAATAAACTGTAAGAATCATGCTTGTAAAATAATCATTTTGGTTCAAGCAGCTGCTAAATGATTTAATACTAATTGTTTATAAGATATCAGCAAGTAGCTGGTTGAACATTACCCCTTGTTGACCAGTTTGAAAGTGGGGGGGGGGAATATAGATGATGAGGCTGAGCCTTGAGGGAGGGATCAAATGTGTCATCAGTCATGAGTCCCTTCATGCCCACAAGAAATCTAAGTCCAGCCACCATGAATTCCTGGGAGTTTTATCTACTGCCAATCTCCTTGGACTGTTAGTAGTTCAGATTACTGTCAAGAGCCAGGGAAAACAGGAGTTTCAGGCAGTTCAAATGCACAAAGATTTATTGCAAGCTTAAGCTTTCTACAAGAATCTGAACTAATAATGGTCCAAACAAATTGGCGGTAAGAGTCCCAGGAATTTGATGTGGACTAGACTCAGACCTCTTGTGGGCGTGAAGGGACTCATGACTGGTGATGTATTTGACCCTTTGCTCCAGCTCAGCCTAGTCATCTACTACAGGGAAGCAATGATTAATTAGGTAACAATTCTTGCATGTATTGATTAGCTGATTGTTCTCTACAAAGTTGAAACTAACAAACATAGTATGAGATAACTGATTCATGTTTCTTGTCATCCAAATTGTTAACGGAATCGAAATCTGTCTTAACTGTGTTTTAAAATAGATTGAGGAGGGTTAGGAGATAGGAAATTTTGTTATGTAGAAGAATTCTCCACTGGTTAAACAAGGATGTCTGAAAATGTAGCTGAAAAGTAATGAGCAGTCATCATATCCAATATTCAACATCAAGAAATGTTTGTGATGGGGGGAGTCCCATAGGTACCATATTTCAGATTAATCAACTAATAAAAATGCATTCCTGTCACTTACAAGGACCTAAGCAGGGCACAGGAGTTGCTCAGGTAGAAGTTCTTCGTTTCTTTTGGCCAGGATGTGTGGAAGGAGGTTGGTGGGAAAGGTGAATGGTGATATATCTTTTCCCCAGTTTTGGCTTAAAATTAATATGAGATGTTTGGCAAAAGAAAGAAGGTCATTAGATTTGATCAAGGCCATTAATTACAAGCCCAATGATGTAATAGCTGGACAACATTCCAAGTTCAGCTTCCAATTTTTGTGCTTGTCACAAAATTGTATTTTACATTGCCAGAACAAAGGAGCACTGGAAAAAGCTCTTTTTGGTCTCCTGATTTTTTCCCATCCTGGTTTCAGTATAAAGTTCCTTGCATTAGCCTTGGAAATCCCAAGATGTCAGTTCATTTCTTCAGGAACAGAATTCCCCCCTTACCTACTCCTTACTTCCTTTTTTGCTAGGAAATAGGGTGGAACCACGTGGTGGCTCAGGGGCTAAAACGCTGAGCTTGTCGATCAAAAGATCGGCAGTTCAGTGGTTCGAATCCCTAGTGTCGCATAATGGGGTGACCTTCCATTACTTGTCCCAGCTTCTGCCAACCTAGCAGTTCTAAAGCACATAAAAAATTCAAGAAGAAAAATAGGGACCACCTTTGGTGGGAAAGTAACAGCATTCCATATGCCTTTGGCATTTAGTCATGCCAGCCACATGACCACGGAGATGTCTTTAGACAGCACTAGCTCTTCAGCTTTGAAACAGAGATGAGCACCCCCCCTAGAGTCAGGAATGATTAGCACATATGTGTGAGGGGAACCTTTACCTTTTCCTTAGGGTGGTTAACAACACAGGATAAAAGGGAAATTAGTAAGTTTATTGTTATATAAATATAACATTGTCATTTATGTTATTAGATAAAATTTTACTACCGGTGGGGGGGGGGGAGGAATAAGGGCACCACACAATAACAGATTAAAATGCATAAGATTAATCTTCATTACAAAAACAAGAACCAGTTGAAAGCAGCTACTGAAATCATTAGGCGCCTTCCTAAAGTAAAATAAGGATTTAATATAGCAGATTAATTTCAGTTCTGTTCCAGCACTTGAAAATATATGCATTGGTGGTGGTGGTGGTGGTGGTGGTGGTGGTGGTGGGGAAGCTGTCTAGTTCAGGATGCTTTCAGCCTAGGAAAACTGAGCTCAGCTACCAAAAAAAAAACAACCCCTTCCATTGTCTGACCGTTGGATGCTCAAAGCCAATCCAGAGTTGGCCCAACACATTTTGCTGCCTTAAACAGAGAAGACAACCCCCCATCCCCCACCCCCAAGGCCATTAAAACCATTTCCTATGAGCTTGCCAATAGTAGTTAAAATCTAGTAATTGTAGGAGTAACGACAAAACCAAGAGCCCTGGTGGCACAGTGGTTAGAATGCCGTATGTGCAGCAAACTCTGCCTACAACCAGGAGTTCGATCCTGATGGGGCTCAAAGTTGACTCAGCCTTTCATCCTTCTGAGCTGGGTAAAATGAAGCACCCAGATTGTTGGGGGCAATATGCTGCCTCTGTAAACTACTTAGAGAGGGCTTTAAAGCACTGTAAAGCGGTATATAAGTCTAAGCCAGGGGTCGGCAACCTTAAACACTCAAAGAGCCACAAAGGTCCCTTGTTCAATTCTAGAGCCGACCAGAAGTCCAGTTCCCCCACCATAGAGTCTCTTCCTAGCATGGCTTCCTTTTTCCTCTACCTGTCCTAACTGAAAGCCCTATCAATTGTGGAACTAACTGGAAAACCCGACCCTTGCCATAGAGTCTCTTCCTGGTGCGTCATAACCGGAAGGTCCTCTCAAAATTGTGGCAGCGACAGGGAGCCGCAGCAAAGGAATCAAAGAGCCACATGCAGCTCCAGAGCCGTGGGTTGCTGACCCTTGGTCTAAGCACTATTGCTAAAATTACTGACAATTTGCAGCCTTCTACAACTGATAATAGGATTCCAAGAAGAGATTCACAGCATCATTGATTCTGATTGCTGAGCTGAAATGTCACAACAACTTATAAAAGTGAGGCACTTGACCATGAATCCTCTTCATTTTAGCCATTTCATCTGCTTTGATGCAAATGTCTTCAGCATGTGCACAAGGGCAGCTATGCACTTCAAGGCCACCTGTAAGTGGGGTCCCACTTTGGTCTGCCGAACTACATTGAAAAGGGAGCTCATTGAAAACACAGTTAAAGGAAAGTAGCCTTTTGATGCTTCACCCAGGCCGAAGTGATATATTCTCAGCTGCTTCTTGACTATTCACTGGAGCTATTACATTTCTCAAAGAATAATGAATTATTGCTAAAGATATGCGGCTAATACAGGATACATGCCCAGAATCATTGTTCAGAGGTATTTTACAAAAGTAAAGAAAAAGGAGAAAAGGAATTGGGAACTGGCCTACCTCAGCAAAATCTCAATTTCTTCATATATTAAAGCCTCTCATTCCATCTTTGATCACAGCCATTTTGAAACCTCGGCTTTAGTAGTGAAGGTATATCAACTAGAAAGAAGAAACTGAGGCATCCAACGTTTTAGGATACGTCATATGCAGTGCACATTAAATATACTCCCAGCCTAGTGAACAAAGTGCTGAGCAGATGGTGCTTTATCCTTGATGCCATTATTTGTGAGCCTTTACTTTTAGATAAGTACATTCTTCATGAGTTTTGACAAACCCTTTCAAAGTGGGCAGCAGCATCATGATGTGATTTGACAGTTGTGAAAATAAATTTAGGGGAATGAGCAGACCCTGAAGCAGAGTAGTTTAAATGTAACCTCTGTAAGTTCCAAATAGATGTTAAGATTGACTCTAAATATGTTAAAATAAGAAAGAGAAAATGTATAAATGTGAATATAGACTACCGATGCGACATGTTGAAAAGAAGATGTAAAGATGGATCTTTGTTTATGTTTGTATGTTTCATTGTTGTTTGTTTGTTTGTTTGTTTATATTAAAAAATGTTTAATAAATTTTTAAAAAACTGAATAATTTTGGATAGCTCACTTTCCCATTAAATTCTAAAAGTTACCATTTTAAGCTCACAGCAACCTTTGAAGTAGGTCGGACTTCAAATGAAGTGACAGCTGAGACTCCAAGAACCAAACTAGTGAACAGCTAAAGTTGAAGTACCAGGAATATTTGTCTGCAGTGGTTGTAAGTGTGTGTGTATCTATATGTGAGGTATGTGAGAGAGAGACACACACACACAATACATGATTACTATCATATAGGGAACTGGAGAGGAAAGACTTTTTGTTTGGGTCCTGCAGAATTCCTTAAACTGATACCTTGCTAACATGTTAAAACTCCACTTTCAGAATTAAAACTCCACTTTCACATGCGGGAAGAGAAAAACCACGGGCACTCAGCAGTCAGTACAGCTAGTCCTCAGTTTATGACCACAATTGAGCCCAAAATTTATGTTGCTAAGCGAAACATTTGTTAAGTGAGTTTTGCCCCATTTTGCGACTTTTCTTACCACAACTGTTAAGTGAATCACTGCAGTTCTTAGGTTAGTAACGTGTGTTAAGTGAATCAGGCTTCCCCATTGACTTTGCTTCTCAGAAAGTGATCACATGACCCCAGGACACTGTGGCCATCCCCATCATACATATGAGCCAGTTGCCAAGTGTCTGAATTTTGATCACACGACCATGGGGATGCTGCAATAAGCATATGAAAAATGGTCATAAGTCACTTTTTTCAGTGCCATTATAACTTTGAATGGTCACTAAATGAGCTGCTGTAAGTTGAAGACTACCTGTATCTGCTTCCAAGGTTGCTATACCTCTGCTTTAAACACAGGGGGAACCCAACACTGTGACTAGTGGATATGCATAATATTGTTGAAGAAGCCATAAGATACTTTCAAAGCCATCTTATTAAGACATACTTCCCCAAATAGTATTAAATCATGAAAGGAAAAGCGCATTTCAATCACTTGAGCTTTGCTGGGATCAGTCCTCTTTGTAAAGAAAATCCAAAATATTCCCTCAGGGTCTTCTCCTAAGTTTGTTGGCTAAAGGAAGGATTCATCCAGAGATGCCCAAGTCAACTGATCAAACTCAACTGCTCTCTTGGACAGAGAATAGAATAGAATAGAATAGAATAGAATAGAATAGAATAGAATAGAATAGAATAGAATAGAATAGAATAGAATAGAATAACAGAGTTGGAAGGGACCTTGGAGGTCTTCTATTCCAACCCCCTGCCTAGGCAGGAAACCCTACACCACTTCAGACAAATGGTTGTCTAACATCTTCTTTCAAAGTTCCAGTGTTGGAGCATTCACAACTTCTGCAGGCAAATTGTTCCACGGATTAATTGTTCTAACTGTCAGGAAATTTCTCCTTAGTTCTAAGTTGCTTCTTTCCTTGATTAGTTTCCACCCATTGCTTCTTGCCCTACCCTCAGGTGCTTTGGAGAATAGCTTGACTCCCTCTTCTTTGTGGCAGCCCCTGAGATATTGGAACATGGCTATCATGTTTTGCCTAGTCCTTCTTTTCTCTACACTGGCCATACCCAATTCCTACAACTGTTTTTCATATGTTTTAGCCTCCAGTCCCCTGATCATCTTTGTTGCTCTTCTCTGCACTCTTTCTAGAGTCTCAACATCTTTTTTACATTGTGGCGACCAAAACTGAATGCAGTATTCCAAGTGTGGCCTTACCAAGGCATTATAAAGTGGTATTAACACTTCATCTGATCTTGATTCTATCCCTCTGTTTATGCAGCCTGGGACCGTGTTGGCTTTTTGGCAGCTGCTGCACATTGCTGGCTCATATCTAAATGGTTGTCCACTAGGACTGCATTATGAAATTCAAAATCTAACTGCTTTCTTTTGAGCAGCAAAACTCGAGATGGATCTACACTGAGCTAAGCAGGTGCGTCTCCGTCAAGGTTTCTTCTGGATGTTCCGAGAATAATGCCTGCTATTTCTATAGTGCTGAGAAGTGCAAGAAAGGGAGGGGAAGTTGGTATAAAGATAAGTGGTGGTGGTGGGGGGGGAGAGAATATGAGCTTCAGTGTGTCATGCCCTCTTTCATCCAGAAAATCAGACTGTCTGCCCATCAAGGGAGGAGGAATTTAAGAGGCTCTTTTTTGACAAATTAAGTTTGAATCCAACAGATGAAAGCAGTCATATATTTCCTTTGAGTCATATATTTCCTTTAATGTTACACGTTTGTCATTCAAATAGTACAGGCTCAGCATCCTTAACCCACCAAAGCTTGAAATGTGTCTGTGTGTGTTTTCCTCCCAAGAGAAAGTATGATATTTGAAATGAGGTTGAAAATTAAACATTGTGTATGTTTCTTAACCTGCTTATCTTAGTGCGGGGAGGGGGGAGGACCAAAAAAATTCTCAGCAGTCTCTCATCTTTGCTTTATGTTTTGGGTTTTTTTGCAAAGGTCAAAAGAAGAGGTGGCTTGAATTCATTTTGTCCATTTCTTCCTACCTGGAAGGCATTTGTTGCACAGTAGAAAAAGATGGAGAGACCCAGTAATGCATGTGATTGGATAATTTAAGGAAGAAAAAATTAAAATAACCAGACTATTTCTGCCACATTACTTTTGATGGTGGGAAAAAAAAATGCTACATTGTTCACAGAAGAGAGGAGGAGTCTTTGTTCTGCTTTAATCTCAGTGGAACTCCAGATTCTGGTCTTGTGTTTTTTAATTACGTAGTATGTTCTGCTGTGCATTGTTGTTGCAATGCTCAGCTTGATGGTCCCAGATGAGTTGCTATTAGACAACTGTCAGCATTGCAATGCCTGCCAAAATGATGCAGCCTCAACAAAGCCACAGAACAATGCTTGAGGAGTTCATTCTAGTGCTTTTTAGTCCTCTTAAAAGGACTAAAAAGCACTAGAAAATTTGTGTTTGGGCCCTAGAAAATTTGCCAAACAACAACAAGAAGTCTAGCATGTGTGATTTGGAGACTAACAATACTTTAATAATATTTAGACACTAACATTGTTAGTGATAATCAGAGCTTAAATCAGGCTTGTTTGAAGAACATCATGAGTCATTTTCTGCTATCTACAAAGTGTTCAAAAGATGAGAAGAGGATCTATATAAAACTAGAGTCCTTTGGTTCACATTTTTTGATTCCTTCTAACATCAATAGAAAGACAGAAAGATGAAAGCAGGGTGGTTCCATCAAAGCTGCAAGCTTCATACTGTTATGACCAGATTCGTGTTTTATTTTACATCGTCTCATAATGAAAAAACTAACCAATGGCAAGAAACTGTTTACCATCTTTATAGGTCACAGTGTGGCTTTTGATTTTATAGACCAACATTTTGTGGAAGAAACTGGCCAACTTAAATATGGAATCCAGACTCTTACTTTTGGTTTAAGGCCCTCCATTCAGACATCCATTTGAAAGTCCATACAAGTATAAATGTTTCTCTAAGAGTTTACCTGTCCATAATAGAATTAGTGTTCTGGCATTTATGTTTCAGGATTCTTCTATGCTTCAGACACTCATATGCCAAATATTTCTGATAAATTTGTTAATATCCTTTTATATATTGATGATATGATTCTAATGGCACACTCTCAAAATAGGTCTTAAAATGACTGTTATGAAAGCTAAATAGCTACTGTGCTCTTAATTGTTTAAACACCAATACAACCAAATCTAAAGTGATGGTATTTAGCAAAGGAAATATGAAATATAACTGGCAGATAAATTGGGAGTCTATTGAACAAGTGAATTCTTTTACTTATTTAGGAGTGGTCTTTACTAACACAGGTTTATGGGTAAATCATTTTAAAAGAAGCTCAGGAAGTACTAAAAGTTTATATAAACGATTTAATTATAATAAGCCTTTACCCTATACTAAAAGTATTCAGTGCAAAAACAGTCCCAGTGTTGATTTATGGTGCAGAATTGTGGGACCTTACAAAAGTTACCTAACTTCAAAATGTTCAGACTCATTTATTTATTTATTTATTACAAATTTTTTACAAATACTGGATACTGGTAATATAATATTCCAGGCAGTAGCCATCTCACCTGCATTATTGAGAGATCCAGAACAGTCTATCAGCTCATAATGGTCTCCCTTTGAACTCACAGAAAACCAGACTGAGTTTGGGCACATGGTTAAACCTACTGGACTAGTCAACCCTCACCCCCTCTCTAGTCCAGATTATGAAATATGATTAGTTGCTATTTTCTCATTGGGAAGGAAGAGGTAGGGGGATCCATCCTTAGCATGGTCTGTGCATTATAAATAAGGACAGTTTTGTTCATCAGTTCTGTGCCTGGGGCAGGCGAGAGAATGCTAGAGGGGACAGCAAATTCCATACAATACCAAAAATGTATAGGTCTTAACGATCATCAGATTCTCTCTTGGACTGGATTATTTACACTTGGCTACTCAGGGCTGCATCTACACTGTTTTGTTGTATTTGCATTATTTACTGTAATTATATAAATTTCCAATTAGGCTTTATGCTTCTTTGGCTCATTCGATAGGAAACAGAAAATAAATTATTATTGTAAGTGATATAAACATGTGATAAACAGTATGAATCAGAAACGTAGCTTGGAAACTGCCTGGAGATCACCTCAAAATATGCCAACTTTTGCCTTGTTTATTTTATTTATTCATCATATTTCTACATCACTCATCTCAACTAAGTGACTCTTTATGCCAGAGAAACATAACTCAATACATTAGGATTGGAAGCTGTTTCCAAAAGCTTTGGACAGAATGTATCAACATTTGCAGTTATCTTGTACAAAAAGAACAAGAAGAATTGGAGATGAAAATATTAAGGAGCAGGGAAACCACAAAGCTGACAGATTTGTCCATCTACAGTATCCTTCCTTCCTTCCTTCCTTCCTTCCTTCCTTCCTTCCTTCCTTCCTTCCTTCCTTCCTTCCTTCCTCCCTCCCTCCCTCCCTCCCTCCCTCCCACCAGATACAAAATTAAGGTTTTAAAAGGACTGAGAAAATCAAGCTGCTGGTGATGAGGCATAGTGGTGCAGTGTTTAGAGTGCAGTACTGCAAGTTACTCCTGCTGACTGCCGGCTGTCTGTAATTTAGCAGTTCAAATCTCACCAGGCTCAGGGTTGACTCAGCCTTCCATCCTTCCGAGGTGGGTAAAATGAGGACCCAAATTGTTGGGGACAATATGCTTACTCTGTAAACTGCTTAGAGAGGACTGTAAAGCACTATATAAGTCTAAGTGCTATTGCTATTGCTATTCTAGAAGAGGTATAAAACTGATTTTTCCTATTCAGAGAGAGAATGTAATTATGGTGTCCAAGATTGCCTTTAAAAGGGTCATCACAATTGTGAAAGTTCCTTTTTTTTTTGATATAAATCAATATAATTATATGAACAGTGAGACATCTGGGTATCATTTATTTAAATACAAATAATATTAATATTAATAATATTTGTTACATTAATCATACTTATGTAATTGTGGTGTTATTATACATATTTATATTAGAATTTTTTCCTTCATTGTTTAGTTGTTAAGTGTTTTTGTGCACCATTCTAATAACAATCACAATATCATTTAAACACACATAGTGATATCATCTTGCAACATCTAATCTTTACATATAGCTATTACTTTTTAGTATATTATTTAGTATATTTTAGTATAATATACTTTTTAGTATATTATATAAATATATATATAATAATATTCCCCCTTGATCTTGTTTCTGTCTCTATTCTAGCTCTCAATAAAGCCAATCTTATATTAAACAGCATTCCCTTTTTAACCATCATCTCTTGCCTGCTTTAGTATTTCAATTCTTATTCGTTTTTTTGACTTGCCTCCCAAACTCCTCCCTTGGGTCTTTGTCTCTGTCTATATCTTTCTTATTTAAACCAATATTTCTTCCATCTCTACTATCTTTTGCTGCCATACCTCCAGAGGATCTGCCCAAGCCCCTATCTTCTTCTCAAAAATATATTACTTTTTATCCAATCCCATTTTTGATCTCTTAATATATATTGTCCCTTATTTGATTCATAAGTCTTTATTGTCTTCTCCTTCTCCTCTTCTTGTTTTATTTGTTGATTTATCTGTTCTGTCCTTTCTTCTGGTCTTTCTATTATCTCCTCTATTTCCTGTGTTTTATTATCTTTATTCATTGTCCCTTGTTGAACATTTTCTGATTTCCCCACAATGTCATGCATTAAATCTTTTATCTCCCTGTGGTTCTTTATCAATATATCATAAGTACTTTGAAGCAAAACACCATTTCTTTTTGAAGTCCACTCATCTCCCCTGATGCAACATCTTGCCTTATTTTAATAGATCCAAATATTGCTCAATAGTATGTCAATGCCCCAAAGCTTCAATTGTCTATGATCTCAGAAAGCCATCTTAGAAACTGTTTGTTGAATCCTAGTGTTGCTCTTCAGGGGAATGCAATAGTTACAGTTCTTTGTGACCCACAGTTAGTCAACTGTGGTTCCATTTAGGTAATTCAGGAAGATTTCCAAATGTCTCCTTAAGTCCATTCTGTAAATTCAGTCATAGATCCTCGCATTTAAAAGTCACTTTCTTTAGATTCTTTCATAATCTCATAGTTAAACCTCCAATAACCATGAAGTAGACAGTTCTAGAACAATAGATAGCACAGCAGTCCTCAAGATATTATTTATTTCCACTTTTTTCCCCTTTGTCTTATTAGTTGTAGGAGTTTAGTATATCTTCACCAGTAAATGGCACCTTCAGCTTAAATTTCAATGTTGTACAAAATCTGCCAAGTATTTATTTCAGTTTTTTGTAAATAGTCAGTATTCAGACAAATAATTCCAGAATTTTAAAATTCCATACCAAAATATTGCCAATAAAGTTTAAAAATCCAATCTTTCTATATTTTAAAGATTTTGCACTCTTCCTTTAGTTTCTTTTCTTTCAGGTTTATAATTTTTCTCTCTGTAATTATTCGCCACTTTGAAAAACATTTCAAAGATTCTCTTTTCCACGGTTTATTTTCTTTGGGGTTAGGTTCTAGGTAAAAAAAGAATCATCTCACCCAGTTCCAATCACTGTTCATCTACACCACTTCAGCACATTCTTTGTTTCTTTGGCTGCTCCAGCTTCATGGCAGCCATAATGGCTGCCTCTCCTCTTCATCATTGGATGGGAGGGAATACCTGGGTTCAGCTGGAGAGCTGCTGCTTTCCATGACATGCAGGGTGCCCCTCCTTTCTTTGTCCCCCCTACAGGGTGACTTTAGCTCCTTGGGGGGACCCTCCAAGGAGGAGGATTCGGTGAGAGTTCACAGAGCCCCACTCCTCACGTCCGATCTCGCCATGATGTCAAACCAGAAGCCTGTGACGTCAAACCCGAAGCCCAGTTGTGAAAGTTCTTGAATGGACAATGAAATCATACAGGGGAATAAATACAGATAGAGTATGCAGTACAATAGCTGCTTTTAGCTTTTTCCCCCTTGATAAACTAGTAATCTAGACCACTTCCACTTGTCCACATATCACAAGAGCCTACACAATGAAGCACCTTCCAGCTACCTAGCAAAGGGCAACCAGGGTCCTCTGACCCAAGAATTTATATCTCACTTAGGTGCAACTTCAGTGTTTCAATGAAATAGCCAGATAGCTTTAACCAAGAGCAAGGTGAGCTACAGTTGATGCCTATTAATCCCAGTATGCTATGTTTGTTTAGCTGTGTGACAACTTAATTATAGCAGATCAAATGCAGGAGATTTTCTCCCCTTTAACCTTGAGCCCTAACACAATCCTGAAGAGGCAGATGCAGGGGGTAGATGAAAACAACTTGGAATGAAAGCCAAACAGCCAAAGGCACACACACACAAAATTCCAACTTAGCAATACAAACTGTATGTCAACATTCCTGAATGAAGGGTGAGGGAAAGGATACCAAATGTTCTCTGGAGAAAGCTGGAGATAGAAAAGAAGGAAACACCACAAATTCCTCTGCTCCATCAAATCTACAGCAACATACTATGGCCTCACTTTGAGTAGCTGTGCATTGTTACAAAATTGAACCCTTCTTTCACTTGTACCTGGGCTAAGAAATATTCCTTTCCAGAATGAGCCTGCAGGCACATTACAGGCCCTTTTTAGCAAGAAAGTTGTTCAGGGTGAAAAGTTGGTCTACCGAGCTGAGAAGGTGAAGTTTTTCAGAACATAAAACTAATCACTGTGAACCTCCTGGAGTTGTTAGAAGCTCAGAGGCAGTTTCTGATTTCAGCATTGGCAACCCTAATTTCTCTCCTGGGCTTGCTATGTAAATAGCCATCAAATGTGCTCTGAAACTTCTCTGCTTTTATGGTATACCTTTTACCAGTTTAAAAAAACCCTACCAACTTTTTTTGCCTCTGCTTCCGACAGCAGCTTAGAGCCTTAAGAGTAATATTGGATAGCGCAGGCATGATTTCAATCAGAGACTGGGTCAAGAAGGCCACACCCAGGGGAGCTCACTCTGCTTACTCTACCATTTATCTTAGCTGCTGCAAACAGCTCGGGGATGTAGCAACCCCCTTTATGCATCTATCATTCACACTCTTGAGCTGTTTGGCCAGTTTTAGCAATTCTAAAGCAGGGAAGGGAAAGGCTGTTCTTTAAGGATAGAGAAGGACTGCACAGAATAACCAGTAGCAATGCTGTGCATTGTTACAAAATTGAACCCTTCTTTCACTTGTCCCTGGGCTTGGAGGCACATTACCGGTTCTTTTTAGCAAGAAAGTTGTTCAGAGGTGGAACTGAAATACAGCTGTGCTTGTGTTTTTGGACCAAGATTTCATATAATTTGTGGGAAAAGGAGAAATTTCTCTAATTCAATAGGCACCATCTGAAACTCCTAGGAGCAACTTCAAGGGTCCTTCTAAAAACTGAATCACTTAATTTTACAGATGAGGGGGGTGAAATAGACACTTGAGGAGTGATCACATTAAATGGAGGTAATTCACTGACTTCTAAATTAATCCCAATGTAGTTCTTTGTCATTGTGCTGCCCACTTCTTAGAGGGCAGCCCCTGAGATGCTACTCAGAGGTAAAAAATCAGCTCTTGGATGATACAAGGTTATGCAAATCTATAAAAATAAAGGGGAATAAATTAAGGCCCTCTATCATTTATAGATGACCAAGTCATATACAAGGAAACAACCACCATAAATTCAGCACTTGTGTCAAGGAGTATTTTTTTTCTTAAATAGATTTTTACAGTGACCACTTGGGGATTTTTTTTTTTTTTTGGTTGCCTCTCCTTTGGCCAATTCCAGGACTCATTCTTCTAAGGCACTTCTTCTAAGACCCTCCTATAAACCCGTAGCCATCTGATATTCTTTGGCTTCTAGTTGAGATCTTCCTTTGCATCTTAGCTATTTAAGCATTAGCATTAGCAATATCATTATCCCAGATGCAAGGAGAGTCATGTTAAGTACCATTCCATTCATGTTTCCACAACCTGAAAATGGTGGGGGGAGCCCACTTATTCTTCTCATCATCCAGTCTGAAAGCAACTCCTGTTCTTAATCATTCTTCTCAGTTGGAGTGATTGATAGTGACAGAATAAAATTAGGAGATTTAAATGGTTTACTCTCAAATCTTTGCATTTCACTGTTAGAGGCATCGGCATGCCAAAGCATTGGAAAGGGCTGACAGATTCAGATCAGCATGGTTGCCTACTGTTTTTCAAATTGATTGTTACTATCACAACCCAATTATTTCTCAGATATCCCCTTTTCATCTAGTTAAAGCTGGGCACTTAGTTGGAACAAGTACATTTCCATTTTGTTGCACCAGTCATTATCCCAATCTGGTTGCACAGTGCTTTGCAATTAAGTTCATTCAACAAGCCATATTAAGGATTATTAAGGTTTATGTACAGAGAATATAAATAATTCCTTAATTTTCAACACTTTTACAAAAAAGTTCCTTGATGCAGAATTTTCAAGCTAGTTCACAGTAAGAAAGATGTGTTAACAAAACAGAGGTATGAAGGCATGGAAGTCTGTGTTAGAAAAAGGTCATTATTCAAAAATATATATATTGCAGGACCTTAAGATTTCATGAATTTGAAATACGAACTGTAAACATCCATTAGACTATGAATAGCTTACAGGATTGCAGAATATAGATTTATGTGTTTGTATCACTTTGTTATAATTATGTTTATACAATTATTCATAGCTTTATAACTTAACATTCCTTTGGGATGATACATAATATCTTTCTTTTCAATTGATTCCCATGACAACAATTTCAAAGCAATACTACAGTTGATCTTAGCCCAAAGGCTGAAAAGAAATAGTAACTTTTCCCATCTAGAACTGAATTCTGGAGAGATAAAAGAGAAAAAGCTCACATACCTGAAAGTGAAACAGAGAATCAACAAGAACTCTGTCCGTCCATCTATCCACCCAACTACCCACCCACCTACCCACCCATCCGCCCACCTATCTATCTATCTATCTATCTATCTATCTATCTATCTATCTATCTAATACAGGGGTGTCAAACTCGTGGCCCACAGGCCAGATGTGTCATGCGCTAGCCACCCCCACCCCCGGTTTAGTGAAGGGGAAAAAATTGTGATACATCACATGATGACAACATGTCATTGCGAGTTTGACACCCCTGATCTAATACATTATGCTTTCCCAATGACAATATTTAAGCAATATTTAATTCACAAGGCAAAATTTAATCAATTCAAATTTATTCTGAATATCTTTTATTTAGGGTTTCCTGTTTTCAATACTCTAATAGCACAATGCAGTTTAAGGTAAACATCTTTATAGTATAATCAATTTGATGGGAGGAATAAATATATAGTTAAATATTTCCATTGAAAAGAATTGACATCCATGACAGGGATGGAGGAAAGAACAAAATGTGCACAGTGACATCACGATGTGAACTCCTCCCCTTTTGCATTACAATGTCACATATATGTCATGATACATCATATCATTTTTGAAGGCAGTCTGATGAAAAGACTACATAACACATAGTACTTTGCATTGGAAATTAATACATTTTTCATTGTTTTTCATTTTCCTTTTGTTAACTATTACAGATTACACAAAAATCTTCTTATACTTTTGTGCAGTTTTACTTATATAATGCATTTGTGTGGAATTATAATATGGCACACCTATTCAGCAGTGCCAACTGCAGTGCAAATTTCTAAAATAAGATGATTGATGTACAAGTTCAAGGCATGAAACAGAGTTAAGTTCAGGTAAGTAACCTGACTGAGCAAAGGTCTCCTCTGTTCCTAATTTAAATGTGGAATGATAATTGGTTTTCTGTACTGTAACCAAAGTATAATCATTTGTAGACTGTTGCATGCTGCTAATGAGCATACAATTTAATTACTTTTCTGCTGATATCATTTTTCCATAATTTCAGTTGACATTCTCAGTGCAAGGTTTAAACACAGAGGTCTTCACATTTTCTAACTTGCTATACTACCTAAATTTGCCGCATCCATTATTCTAATGGATATATGTTTGCTCTACTGAGTTGAAAGTAAATATATGCTTAGGACTGTCCACAAGACATAGTCAAAAACTCAAGATGGCAGCCACCAGGGTGAAATAGAAACCACACTTGTTTTTTATGTGCATCACACACGTCGTGTGTGATGCCATATCACATAGATAACCTCCATATGCTGGGTTAATATTGTGCAAGATATATATCCAGGCATTACCCTAATTAATGACCAATAGAAAGATTTATTTCTTGGAAGGATCTTGACAGCGAAAGCTGAATTTGGATGTATACAGATTGCTGAAAAATGAATGTCTTTAACCTTTTATGTAGCTTTTTGTTCTTGGTCAGTAGGGTGAACATAGCATTAGTGAAATTTATCTTCAGTTGTTTCCTTTTGGAGAAGGTATACAGGCAGGGGCGGGCTGCTGGGGGTTTGCAGGGATTTGTGAGAACCTCTAGCTAAGATTCTGTGCAGTTCAGAAAACCCCCAAATCCCACTCCTGGGTGGTCCCACCCACCCCTCTCCCCCCTCCCAGGAGTCCCCACGCAGCCCGTTTTGGATGCAGGTAAGTGCAGGGCATGCACAGAGGCTCATGGAGGGTGAAAAACAGAAGGGCCTGAGGCGCCTGGGAAGACTGTTTTTGCCCTCCCAGAGGCTCAAGGAAAGCCTCTAGAGCCCAGGGAGGGCAAAAATGTCCCCCCTCCGCCATGGTGCAGGAGGCTGACTAGGCTATGCCCACCATGGCCACGCCCAACCAGCAACTGGGCAGAGAACCCTTTGCTAAAAATTTTGAAGCCCACCCCTGTATACAGGTAGTCCTCGTGCTGTTATAACAGCACTGGAAAAAATGATTTATGACCGTTTTTCACACTTATGGCCATTGCAGCATCCCTATGGTCATGTGATCAAAATTCAGACACTTGGCAACTGATTCATATTTATGAAGGTTGTAGTGTCTCAAGGCCATGTGGTCATCTTTTGTGACCTCCTGACAAGCAAAGTGAACGGGGAAGCCACAGTCACTTAGCAACAGAAATCTTGGGCTCAGTTGTGGTTGCAAGTTGAGGACTGGGTATAATTATACAAATTTTATAGTTAAAGAAGGGCACAGAAGAAAAAAAAGGAATGGAATAAATCAGAGAGAAATGCAGGAGAGAAATGCAGTCCAACATTTTGAAGTTCAATGATGACAACCAAGTGAGAGAAGGAGAGATTTATGAAACATGATAGGATACAGTGATATTAAATAGTTTTATTTTCCAGAATAAGATTTTTGTAAAAAAAAAAAAAAACCCTAACTTTTTAGTTTTGCAAAAAAAACCCATTTTTAAAAACTTACTATTAGAAAAATGTTTTAAAAAATCAGAATAAAGGAAACGTATTGACACCCAAAACTTTATTTGCTTAAAAGATAAACACCAATGTCAGCATTCAATATTCACAAAATCTAGTAACTTGATTTTTTTTATTATATATGCTGCATATATGCTGCCATTGTTCAAATTGGGCAGTTATATAAATAAATTATTCCCTTCCTATACATGAAAATCATCCCTGACTATTTCCTTATAGGAAAAAAAAAATCAAGAGATACTCATTCAAGACTGTTCAACTAAATACATGCAAAGATCCCATTAAATATGATAAGAAATTAAGTAAAAGCAACTATTGTATTGTATCTTCATTACACTTGATATGGTCAAACTCCAGTCGAATGTATATTCTCCACTCTTTTTCTTGGGATTTATTCCCCTATATTATATTGGGATTCCATCATCTTTTATACGGGCACCACTTTAGATCTGTGACCCCAGTTAAACTGGAAAAATGATTTTGCTCTCCCTTTATCCTCATTATTTTTTTAAAAAAACCCTTTAAACAGATTCTGTTATTGTGCTTATTTCTATACAACTTGCTCAATACCTCAATTTACCATTGTTCTGTGCAAGAATTAACGGAGATGTTTTGTTGGGATCAGTTTCGATGATAGGAAATGAAGAGCGATAACTAATTTTGTCTGCCTAGTACTTCTATTTGTACCTAAATCAATAGCTTCCTCATCCATAGATGAAGAATTGTAAGAAGGAAAAGGTTTTGTATTGCTCAAAAACAAATACTAGAAACAGGAGTTAAATTTTCTGCTTTCATTGAAACTTCCACTGAATCTTGAAGCATTACAACATATATAGGCAGCTGAAAGTAACTAAGTAATCTGCACAATTGCAGGCATGTGTAATCAATAAAATAGTACCCATACAACAAAAACATATGTCTGCCCTTTAATTTAACAAAGAGCAAACAGAAAGCACCAGCCTTCGGTAGAACGTGATTGCAGAAATGGAAATTTAACCTTTTAGAACTCTCTTACAAATCAATTCCATCTTTTAAGCACCAATTCCTCCATTTGCAACATAAAAAAATATTATACCTTTAAAATTAATATTAACACAGCCAACTGAACAGGTTAATCGGTGTCACTATTTGTGTGTGTATTTTGTAGGGTGTACATAAGCTAAAGATAAAGATTCCCCCACACATGCATGCTATTGCTACTCTTTTCTGGCTCTTGGGGCAGTGCTCATCTCCATTTCTAAGCTGAAGAGCCAGCGCTGTCTGAAGACATCTCTATGGTCATATGGCTGGCATGACTAAACGCCAAAGGCACACAGAGCTCTGTTACCTTCCCACAAAAGTGGTCCCTATTTTTCTACTTGCATTTTTTATGTGCTTTTGAACTGCTAGGTTGACAGAAGCTGGGACACTCCATTATGCAATACTAGGAATTCGAACTGTTGAACTGCTGACCTTCTGATTGACAAGCTCATCATCTTAGCCACTAAGCCACCATGTCCCTTAGGGTGTACATATATACATGCAAAGATCCCCAAATTCAGCAAGGAAAGCACCATTCCTAAGAAAACTGAAACTAAATGTCTGTTGAGAAAATAATCAACACAATTTGAAGAATGGTCTGCTTAAGAGAAAATGTTTTTGTTGTTGTTGCTCTTCTGGCAGAAAAGGTGCTTATATTCATAGTTTTTGACTTTGATTTTCATTTGTGAAGTCTCTTTGTGTGTCATTTGACTAGGTAAGGAGGTGTTTAAGAGAGAACAAAAACACCTTTCTATATTTGAGGGAAAATCCCATTTATAGAGTAGTGAGTTCTCTTCCTGAGAGGAAAATAGTTTATTATTTTAAATGCCCCTACCATTTCCTCAAAATATATTACCAAAGATATTAACCAGGAGCCATGATGGTTTAGTGGTTGGAATGCAGGATTGCAGACTAACTCTACCCCGGGAGTTTGATCCTGACCACTCAAGGTTTACTCAGCTTTCCATCCTTCTGAAGTCGGTAAAATGAGGACCCAGATTGCTGGGGGCAATATGCCAACTCTATAAATTGCTCAGAGAATGCTGTAAAGCATTGTAAGTCTATGTGTTATTGCTATTGCCATTAAAGACACATTAAGGGGATTCTTTCATAACTAATTTTTTTCTAACTATTCTTTGCTGATTGACATTGTTGATTTTTAAAAGGAAAGTTTGCAATATTGATGACATTAAAAAGTCATGTAATTTTAAGTCAGAGCAGTGGTGAAATTCTATTTTTTTTTACTACCAGTTCTGTGGGCGTGGCTTGGTGGGCGTGGTGCGGCTTGGTGGGCATGGCTTGGTGGGTGTGGCAGGGGAAGGATCTTGCAAAATCTCCATTCCCACCACTCCAAGGGAAGGATACTGCAAAATCCCCATTCCTTCCCTACTCCTGGGGAAAGGATATTGCAAAATCTCCATTCCCACCTCACTCTGGGGCCAGCCAGAGGTGGTATTTGCCAGTTCTCCAAACTACTCAAAATTTCCACTAGCTGTTCCCCAAATGTGTCAGAACCTGCTGGATTTCATCCCTGAGCCAGAGGCATGAAAACCTATTCCAGCACTTACTTACTATGCAACTCCTATCCAACTGCTATAGTATCCATGTTACTATATTAACAAGTTCATTAAATGTTTGGGTTCTTTAGAACTAAACTTTGAATCATTAATTATATGCCCACTACATGCCCACTATTTCAGAGTTATCCCCTTTCATTTTAGTTTCATTTTCCTTCTAATGCTAAACCCAATATTTTACCTGTTTCACCCTGTAAGTCTACTCATTGACCATGTACATAATTCTTTTATGTGACATTATATGAGCCACTTTACTGTAGTTATGTCTGAATTATGTTCTCAAATTCCTACATCTGTTCCATTTGTTTCCTCAGAGTGCAAGGTGTTATGTCTATTTATCTTAAGGCAATGACTATGCTCAAGAAAATCATAATTTTTCAGTAACATTTCCAATTCTGCAACCAATTAACCTTACACCAGATGAGTTACTTCTGTTAAAAACTTGAAAGTGAATTTTTATATCCAAACACAATTTTCAGCAGGGCTGATATTTAGCATTTTGAGTAAGTGGCATGAGTGGCATCAAAACTTAAAGACTATGGTGGTTATTAGTATCAACAAAACCTTCATTGTACTGAAAAGCAAATTGGAGAAGCAAGAAAATAAGACAACTTGCCAGGGGGAAACACAAAGTAAAGACAGAGTTCTGAATACTAAACATATGCAATTCACAGCTCTCCATGTTTTCAAGATCATTTATCAATTCTATTCTTCCTTTCAATTGCAAAATCCACTCAGATCACACTTTTAGTTACACAACATTTACTTATCCTGGACATTCATTTTTCTCCTGCTTTTAGGATACATTCCACAAATCTTGCTATTCTTCCCATGTCTGGTGACTCTAATTTAGTCTATTGCACATTAATATGTCCATATAGTTTGGTTCAGCTGTAAGTCTAAGCAGACAATCACAATCCCCAGTAGCTCCAATCAATACGTCCCAGTATCTCAGAAATGCAAAACATTTGGGAGTTTATAGATACCCAATCTTATTATAAGCTTTACGGACTAGATATCAACTTTAATATTTTGGG
Source organism: Masticophis lateralis (assembly GCA_030761175.1). Taxonomy (NCBI): domain Eukaryota; kingdom Metazoa; phylum Chordata; class Lepidosauria; order Squamata; family Colubridae; genus Masticophis; species Masticophis lateralis. Next base: position 192,385,944 of record JAUDYJ010000001.1, on the reverse strand, counting down.
AGAATATAAATGTAGTATTTATTCAACAGTAATTTAATTGTATTTCAGTGATATAGAATTTACTATTTGCAAACTTTGTTTGATCATTTCTAGCAACTATATAGATAGACTCCTCCAGAATTATCTGGCCCCATCAGGCCCTTCATATCTTCCAACAGTGTGTACCCATCACCAGTTTAATTGAGTTTATCTACTGTTAATCTTTCTACTGTTCATCATCTTCTCTTTCCTTCTAATTTTCCTAGTATTACTATACTATATTCATATTATTGAGTAGTAATTAGTTGTTGTTAGTTGCAAAGTCGTATTCGACTCATCGCGATCCCATGGACAATGTTCCTCCAGACCTTCCTGTCCTCTACCATCCTCTGGAGTCCATTTAAGCTCACGCCTTCTGCAATTAGTAATTAGTACTAATATTCAATATAGTGTAGTATACTGTAGTCCCAGATGTGGACTATCACAAGGTAACTGAGTCTTCACCTGATGTGTCTAAATTATGATAATCTAGTCATTATACCTTAAGTAAAAATGCTGAATCAATTTATACTAGGTTTCCTCCCTCCCTCCCTTTTCTTTCTTTCTTTCTTTCTTTCTTTCTTTCTTTCTTTCTTTCTTTCTTTCTTTCTTTTTCTTTTCTTGACTATCTTGTAGGATTCTAAGGAGGCTTCTCCAACACTGAAGTTTCAAAATGCAACTTTTAGTTCCATGGCATGTCACAGGGAAAATCATTGCTATAGTATATAGATGCATAATGATTATCTGAACATTCCCCATCACCACCAAGGCTTTCTCAGTTTCCCTAGCAAGTGTTAATTTATGCCTTATTTCTTAACGGCTAGTTCCTTTATAATTTATAGTCAATCCTAAAAGGCCGAAGCTATCCATCACTTCAATAACTTCATTGTCAATTCTAAGACTGGTCGCTGAATCTGTTGTCATTCATTCGGATTTCTTTATATTTAGCCTTAGTCACGTCTCATTTTTTATTGTGCTGCTTGGCTTTCATTACTCGAGGTTGCAGTTCATTTGCATGTTCAGCTATAAGATTAGTGTCATTAGCATAATGCATCTTACGATATTTCTTCCTCTAATTTCAAAGCTGTTCTCATCTTCTTCCAATCCCGGCTCCCTGACTGTAGGCCCAGGAAATAAATTTAATAAGCAAAGAGAGAATAGACAACCTTGTCTCATTCTTTTGCAAGCCTGCAGTCAATCTGTTTTATCATGTTCTGTCTAGACTGGGGCTTCCTCTCTTATAAATAAGTTTTGCATGAGCTTTTCCTTTTCTGCATGGCCACATCAGCAACTAAGTTCTCCTAAAGGTTCTGATCTAATGACATTAAAAACATATTTCTGCACCTAACTTCATTTCTTCAAATAAAATTATTTTTAAAGAGATGCCCATGTTTGTAACACAAGTTTCAAAAATGTTGTTTTCCCTCAGATCTACCTCTGGACATTGTTATCTATACTACTGAATTTTTTCTGTCAATCTCTGAAATTTACTTCAATTATGGATTTTACTCAGAAATTCTTACTGATCAGATGAGTCAGGAGTCAAAAACTAGGAAGCGGGAACTAGGCTAAAGCAGACATTCGGACTAAAGCGAATAAGAACCATTTAAATCAAAGTCATACTCAAAGAGTAATTGGTGTCAGTGTTCCAGAAAGTCTCCAACTCCAAGTAAAAACTCCGAGGCAGGCATTTCTTAAAGTTCCATTTAGCAGAGAAGGTAAACTGACACATCTGGGAAAATCCGAATCTGAGGGTTCTGGTTTTCCCTCAGTAAATCAAAACCCCAAATCCAGCCCCTGCACCCATTAGTCTGTCACATGGTCCAATCACCATCCATCCTAACTAGAGCCATCCCTGCAACCATTCCTCCTCTAGATGCATAAACACCATGACGTTGACCAAAGGGAAGGATGTTATTATGTCTACAATCACTCTTCTAAATCCCCACTCCCACTTTCCCAAGCGCAAGAAGTTGGCAGCGGCAAAGCATCTGGTGCTAATATGGCTTCCAAAGCTGACAATTGGATTGTAAAGACAACCCAGTGCTTTGGAAGATGTGAATGTTCAAATAAAGTTCTGTTGGGCAATGATTTCTTGTATTCTTATCTTTTTTTGGACAACATTAATTGGACTCATAAAGTTAAAGATCTTTTGGTAGTGCCAGATGTATGCAACCTTGAATCAAGTTGCTATATTTATAGTTATGGGAACACTGCAAAGTTTTCAAATTTGCACAGCTGAATAAAACTTGTTTACTATATTCCTTTATTTCATGGCTGCAGTCGCCATCCCTGGGAGTTTCTGAGTCTAGGAAGATAAGATTGGTGCCATTTCAGCTTCTCTGTCTATTTGCATCGCACTGCACTTGTTGACATAACTTAATTTTTTATTTTATTTCAGACAAGAATATGTCAAGCATATTTGAAAGGAAGGTAGCAGGGTATTTATTTTGAAGGATATAACCCATACTTAAATCTCCTTTGCCAAGGTGGTTTCCACATCCATCTGTGCATGGAAAATGTTTATCTTTTATCTTCCATTACAGCTGTTTGGTGTCTCTGAACAGCCAGTCTGAAGAATATCCTAAATGAAAGCCAGAAGGGAAACATGAGAAAATCATAAAAACAAATATGCAGAAATAGAAATGAAAAGTTCTTGGAGCTATATTTTTGGATAAAGTTGAAAGCATCTGATAATTCCCCATTATGGCCTAGGAAGAAATCTTTTTTTTTTAAAAAAAATCTCAAACTAACTCAGATCAATTGACATATCATGAAAACCTGAATCACAAAACCAAATTGCTTCATATTGTTTTGAATATTGAAACTGCAATTTAAATCAAATCAAGGTTGATTCATATGTCTTAGTCCAGTGGTAAAATTCAAATTTTTTACTACCGGTTCTGTGGGCATGGCTTGGTGGGCGTGGTGTGGCTTGGTGGGCGTGGCTTGGTGGGCGTAGCAGGGGAAGGATACTGCAAAATCTCCATTCCCACCCAACTCCAGGGGAAGGATATTGCAAAATCTCCATTCCCACCCCACTCTGGGGCCAGCCAGAGGTGATATTTGCTGGTTCTCCAAACTGCTCAAAATTTCCACTACTGGTTCTCTGAACCGCTCAAAATTTCCACTACCGGTTCTCCAGAACCTGTCAGAACCTGCTGGATTTCACCCCTGGCTTAGTCCTATCACGAGTCTTCATATAGCCTTCATTCAGTAGGGCAATACTTTTAGGTGAGTGGTGCTTATCAAACGATCTTCAGGGCAATTAATTTAAGAGAAGGTGCATCAGTAATTGAGTTCCATTCTCCCTGTTATCAAGACATTGCATCAGTGAAAGTAATAGTTCCTAGTTAAGGGCAACCTGGAATGCCTTACAGAGTTCAGTATTTATATTGCTTTCTCTAATTTGCCATATAGCCTCTTATTCCCCCAGGAAGAGCAAAGCATTAGTGAAGGCACTCAAAGATTCATTCAGAACCTCTCAGAAGCAATGGCTTGAATAAATAAATAAATAAAGCAAATAAATCCCACACTTTGATCTTGATAAAATAATTTGCATGCTTAATCACCTCTCCTTGAAGTAATGTTGGCCAAGTGCAATACAATCTCTTTCTCTCTCTCTCTATCATCTATCTATCTATCTATCTATCTATCTATCTATCTATCTATCTATCTATCTCTATCTCTACACACACACACAGAGAGAGAGAGAGAGAGAGAGAGAGAGAGAGCTATGCATAAAAAGAATTGGAATCTTTGAAACTGGTGTCAAAAGCTATGCATTGAAGAATGGTATAAAGATTAGTTCATAGACCTGTAAGGATTCTGGAGATGATTTCATGAATAAACACTTGCAAACTCATACTTTATCAATAAGAAAGATCCAGCTTTTGACCAGCTCACAAAAATGGGTTTAGAAATAAATTATGGAAAGCTTTGCCCTAATATCTTTGGAGATAAATTGCTTCTAAATGGAAAATAGTTCAGTTGCTTCAGTTCTTCAAACTATTTTTTTCCACTTAAATAAATCTTATTAAGAAAACTCTGTTATTCATGCCTATGAGAATGGTTAATTCTGGCTTGAATCAACTTCCCAAGAGCTTCACAAGCAATTTGGTCGCAAACCTTAAACAACGAAGAGGTTCATTTCAGGGCTTCGCAAATCACTTTCTAAAATGCAAATCTAGCGCTGTCTTTTGATGCTCCAACTCAAAGCTGGCATTTTCAGCACTGCATGGTGGCCTAAACCCTTTACAGCCACTAGATACAACCAATTGATCTGTAACAGGCTGAATGACAAAGAACCAACTTTTGCTTGGTTGACCAAGCGCTTCCTACAACCACATATTACCATGCTTTGGGGAAATATAAAAAGCATATTGATCATATTGGGGCATTTATACCAAAAACATTATCTTGTTCTTGGCCTGATGTGTATACTAGAGGAAGCAGTAAAAAAAAAAAAAAAGATTGTTTCTTACCCTATTCCAGCTCTGAGCATTGATTATTTCCTCTGGGACTTGATTGTCAACTATCCACCTAGTTAATCTCTCAGGACAAGTTATGCAATACTGCAAAAAATATGTTAAAATCTAGTAAATACGGTAAAAGGTAAAATCTAGTAAATATGGTAAAATGTTCTTGATAATACAATAAAAATCTGGGGAACAGACAAAAGTCATTAACAATAATGTCAGAAAAGGTTTTCTGTAAACTTGGACTGTTGGTCACTCTATGAAGCACAGTAGAGCAAGGGAGAGAATCTATGGCCTCTAGATGTTGCTTAGTTCTTATTTTTAACAGTCTTATTTTAACAATACCCCAGGTATTGGGGGCTTTTTAAATATTGGACAGGGAAATTTAAGAATAAAGGATAATGAACCTCCATCAGGATGACAGATGATATCCATGGATGACATGTAGAGCATGTGCTGGACCAGTATCTGGAGTCACTAATTATCAGGGCTAGAACTAATAAAATAATGTTGAGTTGCACCACAAGAGAGACTCATCCAGAAAATGGGGAGATAAAAGAAGCCATTGATCCTGAAGGAGGAGGCATCTGGCTTGTAACTCTTCCAAAAACTTTATCTCTTGAGATTCCATTTATTTAATTAATTTTATAATCTGAAGAATGCTAAAGGTGAATAACAAATTACAACCCCCATGGTTATGAAGGCGTATGTCCATGTTGTCCGTTTCTTCAGCTATGGTGTTACCTGAATTGGAATAGCCTGACTGCAATGACCTGTGATTTAAAAACCTAGTGCATCACTTATTATGCCATACCATGACATTTAGGTTTTATATATTTAATACAAATCAATTGCTTATTAATTATATTTATATCATTATGCTTTACAATAGAATCAATTACTTAATGCACATATGTATATAATAATAATATATTTATTTTCAGGTAAATTGGAGCAAAATTTTCTCTTCTGTAAAAGAGTCATGTAGAACTGGATATTGAGTAGAAGTAATTGTAATTCTATTGTAGAGAAATAGATGCTGGTTGGCTTGGAATAAAAAAACCCTCACATAGTCTGACTTCCTCGGCTATGATCTTTTTTAAAAAAATAGGCACAGAAACATGACTAGGTTTTTATGAGGGCAGATAAGATGAACACCAGGATAATTTGGAATAAAGAATACTTATAATAGAAATGAGTCTGATTTTTTAAAATTTTTATTTTATGCATTGGTGGAAAAGAGTTTGCTAACATTTTGATGAATCTAAAATATAGATTTCACTTAGTTTAGGAAAAAGAAACAAGAACTTAATCAACAGAAGTTATTTTTGTCATAGTTCCTTGTTTATGAAGAAAAAATGGCATAAGGTATCCATGGTGGATATGATTGGAGTTGTACCCACAGTTCTCTGTATAAAATAGGCAGATATTGAAACAAATTGAGTAGCATTGTGCAATATTAGTTTTAAGAACTTTGAACTCTTAAGGATTTTCTTACCTAGCAAGATTGGAAGTGCAAGCCAACCTGCACAAAAATAGGCAGTAATCTGGATGTTAAAAAGATATTTTGTGGTCATATCACCATCCAGAAAGATTTGGACCTCCAGGCTTGCAGCTTCTGAAACTATGAAGGATTTTGACAGTATCTCAAAAATTCATTTCTTTGATAACTGTTGTAAGGGTTATCTCTAAAATATCCTACAATATTCTTTTCAAATTTGCCCACCTGATTCTGAGTGATTAGCAATACTTTAAAAAAATAGAAATACATACACAATTATAAATAACAAAAATAGGAAAGAACCAATCCACAGCACCAATTAATATAATCATAAAGTAGATTCCCAGGGCATCAGATAATTTCGTTTTTTCCAAACATTTCTGAAGGTGCTGCACAACCACCTACTCCCTCTATGTTTTATGATGACTCCAGGGCTCATTTTCCTTTGCTAAATCTTCTCTCTCTTTTTTTTAAATGGATATGCTCAGATAAATCTTGACAAAGAACCTTTCAGGAAGACTTTCCCTGTGACTAAGTTATGTGCTACATAAACATAGATAAAAGTGATTTTTTAAAAAATCTTGATTGGGTCATCTAAGATATTGAATTTTGTTTCTTGGAAGTTACCATATTTTTCAGAGTATAAGACACTCCAGAGTATATGATGCACCTTAGTTTTTGGGGAGCAAAATAAGAAAAAAAATCTGTCTTTGCCTGCCAGCATCCATCGGTATTCATCTGGCTAGTGTCCTGTCAGTGTGTGAGAGCGTTGAGGGCTGTTTGGAAACTGAAACAGTATTTCAGTTTGTGAGCAACAAGGAGACAGCAAGGAGCCTGGGTGTGTCTTAGCTCAACTGTTCTGTACTAAAGCTGCATTCTGCTCTGAAACTAAAATGGAAACTCCTCTCCCCTGCTTGTGTTTTGCTTGTATTTACTACCACATTGGAAAACCTGCTTTTGGTATTGTATAGTTACTTCATATGTTATATTATATATAAAGACAAGTTATTGAATCCTGCTGAATCAGTTACTTGTGTGTGCTTTCTGGATGTGATTGCTGCTGCAAACTCTGACATGTCTTTGCAGCAAATAGCGAACAGCCAGGTCAGCTTCAGCACATTATTGCAGCCTGATTCATCACAAGCAGCTGATTGGCAGGTGGATCAGCCTCCTGGAATACTCCCAATCAACTGTTCCAGGCTGCAGGGATTGCCACAGACCATCGCCACCTCTGTGCCTCGTGTTTTTGGCCTTCTGGTCAGGGCTACGTTTGGTGTATAAGATGCACCGAAATTTTCACCCTCTTGGGGGGGGGGCGCCTTATACTCTGAAAAATACAGTAATCCTACTCCCAGGGAACTCTGTACCATGAAATTCCAGACAAGGAATAAAGACTATCCATTCAGTCACCCTAGAAATACTTCCAGAAAGTATCCTCAAGATGATTAAATGTAGTTATGCCCATTCCATCAAAAACAAACAAACAACTGGCGATTTTTTATTCCTTTCTCCTTCATTCTTTAATAAGCCTGTTGCACTGCGACTGCAGCTGATTTTATTTTTCTTGCCTAGCCTGAGGATACATTTAATCTGCGGTGCCAAACTACTTAAAAAGATTAAGGAGCAACAGTGAAAAACAGCATATCAAGAAGTGAAGATTAATAATATTATTAATCACATGAGTGGTGTTGCTGTCTCACTCTCTGAAATACATGCCAAAGCTAGGACAAAGATTTTCATACCTAGCAGGATTGAAAGTTCAGCCCAATCTAAACAAAAATAGGAAGTAATCTGGATGTTATTTTATTTTATGGACATATCGTTATCCAGTAAGATATGGACCATCAGGCTTGCAGCTTCTGCAACCATGAAGGATCAGATGAATTGCCTATTTTTGAGCATATAGAAGTGATCAGGTAGATCACTTGTATCATCTCCATATTTCAAAGTTCAGTACGACAATAGAAGGATCAGTCATGACTCATAGCTCTGATCTCTTGATCTTTGTACTATTTGGAGATGGAGCAGATCAGTACAAAGTTCCATTTTCATGGTCCTGTTCAAACACAAAGAGAAGCCACAATGGAATAGTACTGCATACAACCAATGATCAGAGCAATCAACCCTCAGAGATGCCAAAATATATCCAAGTCTTACAACTTCCAGAAAACAACATTTCGTCCTCTGTGGTGATCTAAAAATGAAAATGTATAATAGTGTATAAATAAATAAACATATACTTTAAATAGAAAAAAAATGTTTTAAAATTGTTTTAAAAAGGATTCAGGTAAAATAAAAAGCAAGTGTTTCTTTCTTCCTCTCTCTTTTTGGTAAAAGATTCAAATCGTTCTTGCAGGAGCTACATCTACGAGAACATTTCAAACTGATTGGTCTTATAAAGTGCCGCTTTGATTAAAATGTTAATGTTCTTAAATCAAATGATTGCATTTTCATTTTTAAAATATTCATTTGCACGAATTTGTGTGCTGTTTCAGTTCTGGGTTGCCTGCAAAGCAAGAACATTTTTTTTTCCTCTGAAATGAATCGGGCTTGAATATATTTTGACACTTCTGATAAGTAGGGCAGCAGCTTGAATGCAGATGGAGAAAATCTCAGGCTGTGTCTGAATTCACTGTTAAAGCCGGTTAAAAATGTATCCTGCGTTGATTATGGCAATGAAAAGAAATCACCATCGAGTTTGCTCAGTGCCCACTGGAGTCTTTGGGATGATAAAGTGCCTGTGCAAAAAGAGATCAGTTTAAACATTTAATACCTAACTTATTTGCAATATCATTTTGTGGATAAGCACCAGGTGAAATTAAATAATGATGTATGGCAATAGACAGGAATCTTCCATGCTCTGACTCCTATGTGGCCTTTATGTCACTTTTTTGAGGCCTCTGGCAATCTTTCTAATTGAAATGACTGAAAACTGATGTACAATTGCCTGTGTTTTGAAAATGGAAACAGATTAATAGCAACAGCAAGAGCAGTTAGACTTATATACCACTTCACCATGCCTTACAGCCATCTCTAAATAGTTTATAGAGTAAACCAACAATCTGGCTCCTCAATTTTACCAATCTCAGAAGGACGTAAGGCTGAGTCAACCTTGAACCAGTGAGAATCGAATGGCAGTCGGCAGTCAGCAGAAGTAGCCTGCAGTACTGCATTCTAACCGCTGCACCACCAGGGCTATTAAAACATAAATACACATCTCAATTTCCATTTTAACATCTGTTTATTGAAACTCCTTCAATAAAGTGCCCAGGCTCTCCATTTAGGTACTTTGGTTTTGATGTCATCCATGTGTGGGGATGAAGATGACTGGAAATGTAGGTCCCCCACTCTTCTGTTACAAAACAGCATCTCAATTTCTCACAGGCCTCGGAGGGAACCAGAGGAGGATTGAAGGGGGAAAGGTCAGGCTAAACTGTTGAAGGGAAACCAAAGAAAACTTTTGGAGTCAATAACCCAACCAAGCTGCGGCTGGTGCTAAAAGGCTACCTGTTAACTTCAGGATTCACTTTAAATGAGACAATCTTATTCAGGGTGACAAGTAGAATAAGGTTCCACAAACTCAGCACACAATAAAAAAGAGAGAAAATAAAATCCCCAAATTTTTTCTTAGTTCTAGGTTGATTCTCTCCTTGATTAGTTTCAATCCATTGCTTCTTGTCCTGCCTTCAGATGCATTGGAGAATAAGTTAAATCCCTCTTCTTTGTGGCAGCCCCTGAGATATTATAGAGAAATTCCCCCTTTCCACGCTTAGAGGTGTACGGACATTTTGTAAAATCTTGTAGGTGAGGGCATGATGTATATATATTTATGGTCTGAGAAGTTAAGAAAAGGAAGGTGGACTGTATATATCATCAATATCACTAATGAGGAAAAAGTTTCCTAGCCACCATGTAGGATGTTCCTTTGTCACTCTCTCACAATTGCTTCCATCAGTTCTATTTGCTGGCAACCAGAATGTTGATACAGTTCTCGGAAATGTTTGGTCTACCATTTGTACACTTACTGGTAGTTATTTTCTGTTTTTCGTATTTTAAGATTTAATGGAGTGAGGAGAAGAGAAGAGAAGAGAAGAGAAGAGAAGAGAAGAGAAGAGAAGAGAAGAGAAGAGAAGAGAAGAGAAGAGAAAAACAGAGTTGGAAGGGACCTTGGAGGTCTTCTAGTCCAACCCCCTGCTTAGGCAGGAAACCCTACACAACTTCAGACAAATGGTTATCCATTTATCTTCTTAAAAATTTCCAGTGTTGGAGCATTCACAACTTCTGCAGGCAAGTTGTTCCACTGATTAATTGTTGGTCCCTGATTAACTAGTTGGTCCCAAGAGGTAAGCTAATTCTCCTTGAGCAGAAAGTGCATTTCAGCTATTTTGCAGAAGATAGTTTTTATTAGACAGTTTGAAAGAATGTGTAATTAGGTTTTTTGAGGATGTTAATAAACTCTAAATCAATTCTAATGTACACTCAATTAAAAAGCTAATTTTTGGAGGAATCTAGAATTGTTTCCCAGTTTTTAGACAAGCAGCAAGGCGTACACCCCTGTATTAAAAGTAGTCTACAACTACTGGGATAAATTGGCTTTGCTTGTAATGCGATTAATTTTGCTGAAGTATTCAATAGATTTAAATACCATTCATCATGAAAGCCTTCAGAGGTAGAAATGCAAAATATTATGCTCCACTAGTTCTACTCTTATTTGATTGGAAGTTTTTACAGATGTGAATAGTGGATTTATTTATGTCTAGTTTTTTACATTATGTGATTTCACAAGGTTTTCTTCCAACTCCCTTCTTTATTCTCACCGTGGCTATGTATGTAAATATATATAGTAAATAAATAAATCTAGAATATAAAAAATACTTCTTCAGTATCTATTAAGAAAGTGTTGCATTTTAGCAGCATTTCTTAGCTGTTTTTTTTCCAGACCATAGTCTTCTGAAAGAAGCTTATTATATAAAAGATACAATTCAGTATTTATATATTATATTCATAATCACAGTTAAAGACGTTTAAGCTAAGCAGTTAAATGAAGCCTAATCCAAAAGAAATTAAGAAGCAATATTTAAAAGTGCCATATTAACAAAACAAAACAAAACCTTTTCAGCTAAAAGTCAGTGAACATAAAAACCTTTTCATAATCCTTTCGTAACATATGAAGCCAAGTATGACTTTGCCCTGGGAGAAAAATAATAGCATAGACACCCACATTTCTGTTTTCCATTTAATAATGTGATAGCAAGAAAGTCCTTTGAAAATTATCTTACCTCAAAGAACATTCAAATAATATTGGTGGATTTAAATTACATGGAACCAAAGCATGTAATCTGAAGCTCCAGGTCTCCATGTGATTTCTTTTTCTGTGTGGCATTCTGCTTAGTGGTCTGAATTGTTTCTAGTATTCAGGAGGTGAAAAATATGGGGAAAAAAGTAATATAAACCCTAAACTGCCCATCTACATAGAAGAATTTAGACTATATTGGGCTATCTCAGAATCAAATCAGAATTAGATTGGGTACTTACTTGGGGGTGGGAGAAAGGGGAGAGCAGCTATCAGAGCCAACTATTTATATACTATTACCAATAAAACTACAAGAAAGATGTTCATAAATTCAATAATACATTAATTTTATAATTTTTACTGGTTTAGGTCATATTTTTTTTACTCTGTTAAATTTGCAGGAGGGCTTCTGTTGTTGTTGTTGTTGTTGTTGTTGTTGTTGTTGTTGTTGTTGTTGTTGTCGTCGTCGTCGTCATTTTTTCGTTTCCCCAAAGATGTGAAATCCATGGTTCTAGCACTATTCTACTCTTTCTGCATCTTCATTATCTGTGTGTCACTGTGGTCCTTGTTCACTCCCAATAATAAGAGCAACTCCAATCAACAAAGCTCCGATCATGACATTAAATAATAATGATGCTACTAAAAACACTGTTTAAGCTGCAGTGCAATTAATGCAGCTGATAGAGAACTGATATGCCTGAGGTGTAGAAAACTTATATGCATAGATACACAAGTATCCACGGATATCTTAGAATCATAGGCTTCATAATCTTGGTTAGAAAATAAAATGGGTGGGTTTTTTTTAAAATTCACAGCTAACTTTATGAATGTGTCTGCTTGCTCCAAAAATAGATAAAAGTAAAATGAAGTGATAGGACAAATGTTGGAGAGCATTCTGACTATATAGCCTTTTGGTAAATGCATCTTTTATAACTGCTATGCCCAACCTACCTATTACTGACAATGTACAGTGAATAATGTGGCCATTATTATTTGACACTGCACAAGTCTGCACATGGCACATGCATTCCAAATGTGCTCAATAACATCCCAAGGTTGCCTACTGCTGAAGGAAAAATATACCTCAATATATTTGCAACGGCTAAAGGTTGAACAACTATGTTTCTCAGCAGCTGTATTTTCATCTTCAAAGGTCCCATACCAGAGATGGGTTCTACTTACCTTTACTACCGGTTCGCAACGGGGCCGCGCGCACATGTGCAGAAACTTCCTGATGACGTCGGGGTCAGTGGGTGGAGCTTCTCACCAGTTTTACTACAGGTTCTTGTGAACCAGTCCGAACCGGGGGCAACCCATCGCTGTCCCTTACCAATAACACCGCTATAGCCCAAAGTGGATGAAAAAAAATCTGTTCCATTTATTTATTTATTTATTCATTTATTCATTTATTTATTTATTTATTTATTTTGTGAAGGCTTGCTGCACAATAAGAGACAATAGGAGAAATAATATATCTGATTTTATTTAAGGGTTGGAAAGATTATTGATTGTTTTTATTTATACATAAATTTATTGTCAAGTCCCGGGGAAATCAGAGGATCCATGCAGTTCAAACCACATAAAGATTTATTGCAAGCTTAACCTCTCTGCAAGAATCTAACCAACTGACCGTTAAGGGAAATGAACGGGAGATAAGAAAGGCATTCAAGATGGGCTGGACTTAGATCTCTTGTTGGGACGTGGGGACTCGTGACTTATGATACATTGGACCCTTCCTTCAGGATCATCTGCTACATTTATATCCAACCTACCACTTCAGGTGGGATTTATCTAGTCAGTACTAATAATGCTGCTATAGCCAAGATAGTAGTGGGATAAATACTGCATGTATGCAGTGCCGTGCATCATGGTTGAAAGTCTGCTCTAGTAGGAGGTATTGAGAGAAGCTACTCATTCCCAACTGGTGTTCAGATCAGTTATTGTATTTTTATGGGGATTATTAATGATTTGAATTCTTTATCAAAGTGGCAGCCATTTGTCTTATTTTTTTTTTCCTGTGCTGCATTCCCCATCCTCCCTTGGTTTTTCAATATAACCTAATCCTCTTATATGTATGAGTTAGACAAAGCAGAAGAACTAAAGAATAACTAAGCTCACTGGAGCCCATGTGAAATCTTCTGTACATTTCTGAGCAAGCAGACCTTGTTTTATAGGGAGAAAGGTATTTTTGACATTGAAATTAAACTTTTCCTCTTGGATAATTTTCCAAAGCAGTGTGTCTGTAGAATGCAAAATAATTTCACAGTTTTTTTAATACTCCTTCAAGGAAGATTTTTTTTTAAAAAAATAAAGCCATAGTGAAAGCATAAATATAAGCATAATTATGTGGAAAATGCAAATGTAAAGTAATATAAAATAGGTTGAACTGAACGGCTGAGCCTAGGTTGTTAGTTTTAATATAAAACTGACCTTATATAGAAGAGAAATACAGCTTTATGTATAAACACATAAATAAATGATTACATATTTATTCTAGATTTTCTGTTTTATAAGCTGATTCAAATATACAATAAAATCAAGAGGACTTCTGCTTGGGGCATTTTTTATTGGCAGATGATTAATAGCTTTCCTAAATCAACAAATAATAAAAAAGCACTCTATTTTATTGAGCTCTCTCCTTCAGACTTCCCTCATTTGACAGCAATAAAAAGTACTCATCTGTAGGGATCATTGGATCTATCTATTGCTATCAGTATTCGTATGTCTATGTGTTTGTGTGTATGTGTTCATTCATATATTCATATATGCACTGAAAGATGTAGCAGTCCAATGAAGGCAAGAGAAGAAAAATAGCCCCTATTCCTTGCCAGACTTATACTGGTGGGGAAGGAAGGAATGGGATAGGTAAGATGGTTGATTGGTTTTTACTATTTACTATTCCCCTTTTCAAAAATTCCTCTCCCAGTTCCCTTCTAAAGATTGTTTCCCCTTTGGGAGATGCTGCAGGAAGTTAAGATCCAAACCTTCAACTAGTCCATTTCCAGACAACCTTCAATTTGCTCCTTTTGTCCTAAGAGGGCCAGTCAGATTAATGGCAAGGCTCAGCTCCTGGAAGATGCTTCCAACGGTGAGTCATGGAATTCGGATTCCAGGCTCAGAGAAAGAAATATTGAAAACAGTCCTTGAAAGTACTCTTGAGGTCTTTACTTCAGCCTTTTCTAATAGGCGAATCATTTAATTAACTTGTGTTATAATTTCTATTTTACATCTTTTTTCCCCCTAAAGGAACACATGCAAATTGTAGCAATGAGGTCATTGCTGTCTAATAGATTTGGGGGCATATATATAATTAAAGATGTCCTTATTATCATGAATTTGTTGGCTCCCTTCATATATAAGTAGTTGGAGAGCATTGGAACATGTTTTGACCTTTTATTAAAATTGTATGGAAAAAAATGGACAGGTGAGTTACCTGATGAAGAGTCAACAGAGATTTTAGGATGCCAGTCTCCAATACCCACAACTTTCGTGGTTGACATTGTCAATGTGGCAGCAGTTCCAGTGTCTGTGTTTTGTCTCCATCTTTGAAGCCTTTGCACTATTGTAGTGAATATCTTGTCGCTTGAGTGTAGGATGAGGATGAAATTTCATTCTCCAAGCTTGTGGGTTGGTTTCTGAACATTTCATTACCAGGCTAGGTAACATCTTCAGCAGAGTTTAGGGGATGTCAATGTCAGTGTTCTTCTGTTTATAAAGGCTTCAGGTTTGGGTATGTCAAGTGATAAGTCAGGTGTGAGTCAGCAGTGAAAGTCTTGTGATGGGTCTTGTGATAGAGAGGTTAAATTAAGTCAGGGTCATTAGGAGGTGAACTGCTGGTGGGGAGCTGAGTGGGTTGGTTGAGGGTCAGTGTTGTCTCTGGTTGACTGTGCAGTTGATTTGGATTCTGAGGGGTTCGTAGGCTGGTTGTAGATCAATGTGTCTATTGATGGAATTGCTTCAGGCTTTGATGAACTCATGAGCATAGCAGGTGGTAGTGTGGTTTTTGTGTTGCTCCAATTGAACTGGCACTGTTTGATGTTGGGGTGGGTAGAGATTAAGGATTTTTGCACTATGCCATACAGGTAGACACACTGTTCTGCTGATGTAATGAAAAACAGTACAATGACTCATTCTTTAATGAACGATGCTGTGCCGTTGATTTTCAAATCATACTTGGTTGAGTGAAGATTGAATGCTCTTCGGAGTCTTTCAGTCAAAAAAGATAAACCGTGGTGCTAATGTGTACTACTCTAAGTACGTATTTTTTTTTCACCTTGAACAGCTTACAGTTAATTCAGCATCCAAGCATCTAGTCCTCAGAATGTAATATTTTTTTCACCTATTTTTTTTCATATTTTCACATATTTTTTCTCTCTGATTCTTCCATTACAGCATTTGAGTATAACATGCAACTTTCACCAACTGCTGTCATCTGAGAGCCAGCCTAATGCAGTGGTTAAAGCACTAGGATAGAGACCAGTAGACCATAAGCCCTAATCATGAATTAAGCACAAAGACAGCTGGATGACCTCAGGCCAGTCCTCTCCTCTCAATCTTATAAAGAAGACAAAGGCAAATCTTGCCAAGAAAACTGCAGGGATTTGTCGTGGGAGTCACCTAGGAGTCAAAATTGACTTGAACACATACACACACTATTACCTAGTTCCATATGTACCAGTGGTGGGTTGCCTCTGGTTCGCGCTGGTTCTATAGAACCTGTAGTAAAACCAGCCGGAGGTTCCGTCCACTGACTCTGATGTCATCAAAACGCTTCTGTGCATGTGCAGAAGAGTCTGCACGCAGCCCCATTGCGAACCGGTAGTAAAGGTAAGTAGACCCCACCCCTGCTATGTACACTGAGCAACCGGTTGCATACTTCAAAATATACTGTATATATTATATATACCGTATATATCCCTTTTCCCTTAGTATCATAATCATTCAATGCATCTATTTTTCCTCTTGATTTAACTCATTGATTCATGCTCCTTATTACTGCTTCTCCTATATTCCATGTCCAGTCTTCCCTCTGCTATGGGCATCACCACTTGCTACCCATTCATGGCTACAGAAAGCAAGCTAAAGAAGGAGTGGAGTAGGTTACCAGGCTTAACTGCGGCATTCCCTGCTAATGGTAAACACAATACTAGCCAGTGTTTAGCAACCATTCTAGCAACATTGTAGTTTAGCCAACCATTTGAACTCAATCAAATTCAAGGTTTTAAAGGATCTGTGATCATTTATATTTGCTGACACCGTTCTTTAAACCTCTTAACTGGATTAGCTGAGTCATGATCAAAGCAGCACAGTTGGCACTGGGATGGTTTTATTAAACTGTCCCAGAAGACCTACAAACCCACTGAATCATTTGAAGGAAGGTGTCACCTTCAGTCCCACCCCCCCACTCTTTTTAAATGAGAACTAAGCCAATCTGCTTCTTCAACTTGTAAAATAATACAATAGAAGAAATACACAATTTTTTATTTAGATTAACATTTTAAATAATTTTAGAATTATATTAAAATAATAAGGACATTATTAACAGAATAACAGAGTTGAAAGGGATGGGACCTTGGAGGCCTTCTAGTCCAGCTCCCTGTTCAGGCAGGAAAACTTATACCATAAGAGTCATGGTGGCGCAGTGGTTAGAATGAAGTATTGCAGGCTGACTCTGCCCGCTGCCAGCAGTTTGATCCTGACCAGCTCAAGGTTGACTCAGCCTTCCATTTGTCCAAGGTTGGTAAAATGAGGACCTGGATTGTTGGGGGCAATATGCTGACTCTGTAAACTGCTTAGAGGGGGCTGTAAAGCCCTGTGAAGCAGTATATAACTCTAAGTGCTATTGCTATTTTAGGCTAATGGTTGTCCAATCTCTTCTTAAAAACTTCCAGTGTTGAAGCATCCCTAACTTCTGGAGGCAAGTTGTTCCACTGATTAATTGTTCTGTCTGGAAATTTCTCCTTAGTTTTGGTTGATTCTCTCCTTGATAAGTTTTCACCCATTGCTTCTTGTCCTGCCTTCAGGTGCTTTGGAGAATAGCTTGACTCCCTCTTCTTTGTGGCAGCCCCTGAGGTACTGGAACATTGCTATCATGTCATCCCCTAGTCCTTCTTTTCTTTAAACTAAACATATCCAATTCCAGCAATCATTCTTTATATGTTTTAGGCTCCAGTCCCCTAATCCTCTTTCTTGCTCTTTGCTTTATTATAATAATTAATTAATTATTAATATAAATATCTACTAATCTAATTTTTAATGAAATAATTATTAATAACTTTGTTTTATTATAATAAAAGAATAAAACACTATAAAGATTTTGGAAATTTTCTGCAAATAGAGTTTTGAACATGATTTTCAGATGGGCAGCATCTCACTTAGTCTTTGAACCTTGGTAAGTCATGTAACCATGTACAGTCTACAAGTAGTTCTCAATTTATGGCAACTGGGAGCAGAATTTCTGTCCTAAGTCATTGTGGTCATATGTCAAATTACCATTTAACTTGACCTGATTTTACAGTGGTCGTAAGTTGATTCATTACATTTGTTCAGCCAATCACACAGTTATTAAGCAAATCCAGCTTCCCTGATGGCATTTTCTGCTGGTTTTTGCAGAAACTCACAAAAACCATTGTAAATCCTGACTACATAACCACAGGATGCTGCAATCAATAAATATAGGTAATTTTCCAAGCATACAAATTGCAATCAAATGACTATTGGTGTAGGACAATGAGTTGCAATGTTGTAAATTGCAAATTTAGATTGTAAGTGATTCCCTCCCCCCCCCAAAAAAGCCTATCATAATTTTGAATAATTGTTGAAGAGACAGTTGTAAGTTGAGAACTAGTAAGTCGAGAACTGTACTCCATGCTACACATAAATATGCAGACACAAAATGAAGGTAAGTTGTTTGGTATTCATTACCAATATTTATGGAATTCTCTTCAAGTAATGGTGTTAAATTTGGGGGATTACTTGTGACCTTTCTATAATACTGACATTTCCCAGAATTTATTTTTCATGGGGGTTTTTTCTGGAATAAAGTTTAGATATTTTTATGAAAAACTAAAAGCAAAAGGTATGTCTCTATGGAACAAGGAGCGAAACAGCTGATGGCAATGTCCAGTTCTCCAGTTCAGAACTGGTAATAAGTGGAAAACCCCAAATAGGTTTATGCTTGCCCCTTTTTCTTTTCCACTGCAACCTCTTGACACCCAATGCCTTTCCCCCTTTCACTTTAGATGGTGTCTTAAACAGCTCTTCTAATGAGAGAAAGAAGTCTATGAAATTAGTATAACTGGATGGCATTGAAAAGGTTTGTAGTCTGTTGTAACAGTGCGGTGGGTATTGTTCAGTGGATTTAGTTTAGGCCCTAGGGTACTTCTGGTAGTTTCAAAACCCTTTTGGATAGGACCATTCTCTATGGAAAGATCATGTGTTCACTTTTATTCCAGCAAGACAACTACATTCCATGCAACTGGCCTCGCACAAGCCTGTAAAGCAATGATGCAAACGGCATCAGTACAAAAATAGTTACAATCTAATTGTCATGTCTAATGGATATGCATGTGAACCAGGTGTGCATAGAGAAGAAAGAAATAGATTATCAGACTTGAATGTGAGTCCTGGGACTTAGCAGAGATACTAAGGATTGGAAGAGGAGTTTTCCTACATTTCTGCAATTTCCTGCATTATTTTTATTTTGTTTATTATTATTTTTTTAAAATTATTATTAAATTTATTTGCTGCCCATCTTGCAGGATGTCTCCATCCTGTCGATTCAGGCTGTGCTTCTCTCCAATTGTTTTTTTCAAGGCAGCAAGATAGCAGGGGCAATGGTCCTTTACTTCTTCACTACCCTGTTTCCCCAAAAATAAGGATAATATGCCCTGGATAATATGCCGAATTAGGCTTTTGAGTGCATGCACTAAAATAAGCGCCTCTGAAAATAACCCCTCACTGAAAATAAGCTCTCCCCCAAAATATTTAAACGCATGCACAGCCAGTCCCTGCCATTTCCTCTTGTTAGGGTTAGGGAGACAGAGCTGGAAATCAGGTAAGATGGCAAGAGGAGTCCCGTCTCATTCCACACACCCCAAAATAATACCTTCCCAAAAATCTTATTTTCAGGAAAACATGGTAGTAGGCATCCCTTTAAGCAGATTCTGCAGGGGCGGATGCTCTCACCAGTAGGTTGCTATCTGGTGACATCATCTGCAGTGCAACTAATGCTTTTCCAATGTTACATGCAATGTCGTGTATGCATGATGATTTGGAAAATGAAAAGCTGTCAGTGAAAGGATGTTTTCCAATAATTAAGACATTTTCTGACATGGTGATCAGGAAATATGAACAAGGACAGCAGCAAAGCCAAATCCTAGCCTCTTTTAGAATTTAGTTTGCAATGACATCTTTTCAACTTGTAAACTTGATATATGGCTGTGGCTCAATATGTTCTTTGGAAGGATGCCTACCTGTCCAGAAAAAGGGGGAAATTGTAATCAAGACTTGTAGGGAATATCTTCTAAAGGATGGGTAGCATGCAGGGGTGAAATGCTCCTGGTTCGGACCAGATCACCCGATCTGGTAGCGATGGCGGCAGGTGGTTCAGAGAACCGGTAGCAAAAAATCCCTGCCCACCCCCCCCCCCCCACCCTACTATGCCCAACTGAGCTGCAGGATCATCAGAGGCTTTTTTTTTTTTTTTTTACTTTTAAAAGCATTTTTTCTACAACCTCTTCCAACAAAAAAAATGCTTTTAAAAGTAAAAAAAAAAAGCCTCTGATGATTGCGTGGCTCAGCTGGGATAGTCAGAGGCTTTTCAAAGCATTTTTTCCTGCAACCTCTTGGCCAAAGAGATGATTTAAAAAATGCTTTGAAAAGTCTCTGTCAATCCCAATTGAGTTTCCTGATTGGCAGAGAGGTATTTTTTAAAAAGCCTCTCTGCCGATCCCAGCTGAGTTGCCTGATAGGCAGAGGCTTTTCGAAGCATTAGAAAAAATGCTTTGAAAAGTTAAAAAAAAAAGTTGGCCACGCCCACCCAGTCACATTACCCACCACCACCACCAAGCACGCCCACAGAACTGGTAGTAACAAATTTTACATTTCACCCCTGGTAGCATGGTTACCTTTTTGTCCATGTTTCTGTGATAGTTCTTATTTTGTGAATTAGCAAGTCCATCATAACCTGCAGCTATTGTAAAGGGATGCCCAATGTATGTATCCAATGGGCTAAAATATTTAAGGGCCCCATATAAGAGCAACCTACCAAGTTCTTTATCTGCTTTATTGATGTTCTGTCAATTTGTATAAAGGATAGTGTAAATATAGAGTACGTTATTATCATCATCTGCAAACTAGAAGTGAACATTTTATTATGGAAGGAAAAATCCTCAGCCTGCTCTCAGATGGGGAATTCCAGGATCTCAGAAAAATAAGTCTTGTGTTTGTTTGAGTGAACAAAGCAATCCTTCAGCTAGACCAGTATGTCACAACTTTGACAACTTTAAAATGTGTGGACTTTAACTCCCAAAATTCCCCAGCTGGGAGAGAGTCCACACTTCTTAAAGTTACTTAGGTTGAGAAACACTGAGCTAGAGTAATGGCCTGGAGTCTTTCAAATCACTGCATGATCTGTGAGCTTTTATATCAGGATCTGTTTATGAGTCACTCAAGCTGATCTTATCAAAATTCCCTCTGTAGTTTTCTTCTTTAATGGAATGATCAGAAAGTTTTATTGCTCTACAGCAATTTATCTGTAGAAAAAACAGGATCAGATGTCATAATTTCTTGAAAGAATGAGTTTGCTAAAGAATATATATATATATGTATCTCTCTCCTCTTTTCCTTTCCATGATTATTAGACACGGCATGTGGTGAAAAGAGTTTTCCGCTTATTCTGAGTTTAAATTCAGTTTTTATCTGATACCATTTGAAAATATTTTTGATGTCATCACATACTGACAGAATGATCAATCTGAAATTCCTAAGAATGTTTTTTTTTTTGTGAATTCTGGCTCCAGATGCTGAGATAGAAATGAGCTAGAGAAAAGGAGTTAGAGCTAGTGCTAGAGCAGATAGAGATAAGATGATAGAGACCCAGACAGACAGACATAGAAGATAGAAGATAGAAGATAGAAGATAGAAGATAGAAGATAGAAGATAGAAGATAGAAGATAGAAAGAAGATAGATAGAAGATAGAAGATAGAAGATAGAAGATAGAAGATAGATGAGAGGGGGGGAGGGAGGGAGGGGGAGAGAGAGAGAGAGAGAGATTGTTATGGCCTGTCAGCCACTGGCACCTCCAGCAGCCAAATCAGATGAGGAGGTGGCGTGAGAGTCAGGGCCAGCATCAAGGCAACCTGAGAGCTCCGAAGAGAAAGAGGGAATGGAGCTGTCAGAGATAGAGGCAGAGGCAGAGCCTGGGCCAACCATCAGCCCTCAGATCTGAATCAACAGCTCCCAGGTCTGGAGATGGCTGATGAGGAAGAGGAGGAACAGCTGGGTCCAGTGCCTGACCATGGATGCGCAGAAGACAGGGGAGAGCAGTAGAAATCTATGGGCTGATCCTTGGGATGGAACAGCCACCACTGATAGTGGGGATAAAAGGCAGGGAGAGGAAATGAATAGATGTGGCAGACAACTATTAATTTCCCTGCCAGACAGACTTGTTAGCCAGCTGTGAAAGAGAGAGACTTTTTGCCGGGGCTGCTGGCGCTCCTAATAAAGGAATCATTGATTTAACTACAGAGGGTTTGTCATGTTGGGAGCTGGGTCAGAACATAGAAGAGATAGAGATAGACAATTATTTTTATTAGGAATGGCACTAGGATTTGCATATGATTTGGGAATTGTTTAAAAAAATGGGCAAGCATCAAACAGAAATACTCTGGCATAAATAAATATTCTGGCATTTCACTGGCATAAAATTCAATCAATCCAAAACTCCATAACTGTATTTAGACAGTATTGCATCTTGAGCTTCATCATTGCTCAAATTTGCTATAACCTCAACTGGGGACAAGGGGAATTTCCTTGTTTTTTTTTTTTTTTTTTTTTATAGTAATGGTGATATTTTCACGCATCCAACAACACAGACTTGGCTGCCTGGTATTGTTACTAAGATCCCAACATCAAATTTAACACTGGTAAAATTTCCCTGTAGAACCTTCAGTTCTTTGGTTCATATATTGGGCAGTGGGATATACTTGTTTGTCAGCAATCTAACTTCTCATAGTTTATTTTCAAGTGACCCTTCCTTGTAATTGACCCACAGTGGTGCAGTGGTTAGAGTGCAGTACTGCAGGCTACTTCTGCTGACTGCTGGTTGCCTGCAATTTGTCCATTCAAATCTCACCAGGCTCAAGGTTGACTCAGCCTTCCATTCTTCCGATATAGGTAAAATGAGCACCCAAATTGTTGGGGACAATATGCTGACTCTGGAAACCTCTTAGAGAGGGCTGTAAAGCACTGTAAAGCGATATATATGTCTAAGTGCTATTGCTATTGCTAATTAGCAAAAAGTCAGACCTTTATTTTTCCAATCCAGTCTAAAGAATGTCACACTTCCACACAGTATATTTCATCACAAAGAATAGCTGGTCTTTAAAATCGCTTGGTTAGAAGACTGCAAGCTGTATAATTGTTTTGCTGAAATATCTGGAAGGCAATCAAGTGCAAGTTGAAACAGTTGGGTTGCGTGCAACTGCCTAATTACCCTTTTGCCACTCCCAAAATATTCCCCTTATCAGAATAGATTAAAATCAGAGATATTGTTTCATGCCATTTTGAAGTAGGGAAAAGATGGAAAGTGCAGTTTAAACCTTAAGAGATGTTTACTGTGATTGCAAAACAAACAAACAAACAAACAAAAAACCCAATGTTGTCTCCCTATCCCAAACCTCAATTAGTGAAATGAAAAATCATAGCAACTTCCAATTTCTATGTGTATAACAAAGTATATTTCTGTCAGTGTCCTGCTCTGGAAGATCTTGGGTCCTCCAGAAATATATTAAATGCAGCCTCTAGCCACTAAAAGTTTACATAGACCTATTGCAATGTATCCTTGAGAGAATCTGAAAAATGTAATGTATGAATTAATTTAAATGTGTTAATAATATCACAGGGAAAATCAAGAACTATATAGCATTGTCTTGTGTGAGAGAAGAATTAACACACACACACACACACACACACACACACACAAATTCAAAATAATGACAATCAATTAAAAGTTTTTCAAATCCTCGCCCACCTAGTAACTTTCCACTGAAATCCCTTCCCTGATGCAATTTTTATTCATAATGAAAGGATAAGTTTTTACGAGAACAGCATGGCTTTGTTGGCTCTGCGTATGTTCAGATGAATTTTCTCAACAGGAATCTAACCTGTTGACTTTGAATTGTGATCACTTCTATTCTGGAATTTCAATTTTTTTAAAAAAATATAAATATTTTGCAGCACAGCAAAGTGTCCCTACTTCTAGTCCCTCCCCCCCCCCCCAAAAAAAAGCAGCTGTGTAAATCTTTGTGCTGGGGCGTACACTGTGGCTGTTTAATCACAACAGGTTAGTTTGGAAATTTCTCTTGGAAATAAAAAGCCATCCCTCAGCAATATTTTTTTCAAGGGATTCCATTGTTGTCTGAGTGTTTAAAAGTTTAACATTAATATCATAACACTTATACAGTTGTTCTTTTTTTTCCAGCAACCAATTTTGACATTTAAAACAGCTTTCCTTTAACCAGAGAAGGGAAGCATTGATTAATTGTATTTTCGCCAACCCAGATGCTCTCTAGATGTCGGGAAAGGTCATTCATGATGTTTCCGAGAACTGAAATCCATAATTCTGAGATAGTACAGAACGGTGGACAGTTGTTACAGAATTTCTGAATATTATTTGGGTATGTTTGTTTGTTTATTTGAATAAACACAGAAGAGTAAAAGTATGTCAACCTATTCTATCCCACCATGGCATTCAGATGACCTGTGTTTAGTACTGTGCAGGCAAAATCAGCACTTTTGAAGATCTTTGGACCTCCGATTAACTGCACCTTTAGCTGTGGGGTTGTCTGGAGATTTAAAACCTCACTCTTTTCCTAGTGTCACCTTTAGTAATAGTGCGATAGGCAGGTGAGGAGCTGAAGGCAGTTTTTTCCTTCTCTAAGATGTAAGGTAGATATTTGATGCTGTTGCAAAATGTCTGTAAATTAGCAGGCTTTGTGCATTACTTTGTAAAGTCCTCCATGTATACAGAAAATAATTACTTAGCAAGCTTGGCAAATTGTAACATTTTATTGTAAATCTTCTTATCTAATACTGCATCTGTATTGCTACTTGTAACAATTACATAAAGAAGAGTTCTCTAATCTGACACCTGCAGAAGAGAGAGAAAGTAACAGTGTGTCAGGAATCATGTGTCACACACTGATTTCTCTGCCAGGGAATCAACTGTCTGAATTCCTGAATTATGGACAGTATATATGTCATCTGATTATCCTCAGACATTGTCTGCCTCTGATCCTCTTACAGACACTGAAGATGATAACAAAATAACAGAGTTGGAGATCTTCTACTCCAACCCATTACTCAGGCAGGAGACCGTTTCAGAGAAGTGGTTGTCAAATCTCTTCTGTAGCATTTACAACTTCTGGAGGCAAGTTGTTCCAGTGATTAGTTGTTCTAACTGTCAGGAAATTTCTCCTTGGTCCTAGGTTGATTCTCTCCCTGATTAGTTTCCACCCATTGCTTCTTGTCCTGCCTTCACTTGCATTGGAGAATAGATTGTGGCAGCCCCTTCTTTGTGACAGCCCCTCAGATAATGGAACATTACTATCATGTCACCCCCTACTTCTTCTTTTCATTAAACTAGACATACCCAGTTCCTGCTCCCACCCTTCATATGTTTTAGCCTTCAGTCCCCTAATCATCTTTGATGATTCTTCTCTGATGATTAGACGACATTCAGCTCAACAGTAGGTTCCACTTCAATATTTATTTTATGGGGGGTGGGGGTTCTTCCTCTTTGCCAGAGGTAAAGGAATAGACATTTAGTAGCACAGGCCTTTAGTAGCACAGGCCCTCAGTTCTTAAATGAACTGAATGGATGTACTTTATATTTGCAAAAAGACTCAATCACCATTCCTACTGGGTCAGTTATATGCAGCAGATTGTGGAAAATTTCTCCAGCAGTGACAATATCTGGGAAACAATGGCAATATAATAATACAATACCCATTATTATCCATCCATGAATACTTCTTAAAATACATACACTTAGAGCAATTGTGTATTCTTTCATCTTGTCCTTTTTTTAGATTCAGCATGCAGCGTGAGACTTGCTAATATACATAGCGTGTTTGATGAATATGCTTATAGATGTATTGCAACAGTGGTGATGCAGAAAGACAGAGAAAAAGAACAGTAAAGAATGACTGGATATGGGTTTCATTTTTCTGTAAATGGAAGCTAAATATTAATATTCATTTTTATGCCAATCTCCCATTTCAAGCGAAACCCAGTTGCCAAGTTTCCATGATAAACAGAAAAAGTCATTTTCTATGTCCAGGGTTTGAAAAAAGCTACCCGTATCCATCAATATCTTCATCTTTTGTGGCTGCTAAGCCTCTGCCTGACTTTATTTTGGACATATTGATTTTTACTTATTTTTTTTTCCTAATTTTAAATTGGAAAATTGGTCCAGACTGAAACACAAAAGAACTCCTTCCTTTGTTATTAATTTCATTTTCAATTTTGGGAGAAAAATGTTACTTCAGAAGCATGCTGGAGGGGAGGGGGGAAACAAAAATAATGAGAGGTAACCAGAATCCCACTGGATTGGATGAGATAATGCTTTCTTCTAAATGGGCATTTTGTGAGTGGCCATGCAGATTGATATAAACTTTTTTTTTTTTTTTTAAGTGCATTGTCAGGTTTCAAAAACCAAGAACGATGGACCAAGGTTCATCTAAGCAGTCTTGTTTATTGTTTCTCAACTATAGACAAAAATCGTGCCAAACTAAAGCCACTACTTGCATTATTCAAGATATATTTTGAGAATTCCTACAGAAGAGCAGTCTTAATACTCTTCTCTCAACAACAAAAAAACCCTCTTTACTGTCTTTTGCTCCTGTGGAATGCATTCCCTCTCTCCTGGAAATCCTTCTGGAAATCCAGACTATAGGTAATCCTCAATTTACGACCACAAAGACAAATTCCTTGTGTGTCCAAACACACTTGGCCAATAAAGAATTCTCTTCTCTTCTCTTCTCTTCTCTTCTCTTCTCTTCTCTTCTCTTCTCTTCTCTTCTCTTTTCTCTTCTCTTCAACCCAAGATTTATGTTGCTAAGTGAGACAGTTCTTAAGTGAGTTTTGGCCCATTTTATAATCTTTCCTGCCATAGTTGTTAAGTGAATCTGGCTTCCGCATTGACTTTGCTGCTCAGAAGTAGCAAAAGGTGATCATGTGACCCCTGGACACTGCAACCATCATAAATATGAACCATGAAATTTATTTTACCAATAGCTAGGGGAAAAGGGGGGGGGGAGAGAGATTAAGAATGTAATCTTTATTGTTAAGTACATTAAATATCCAGACAACCCAATGTTTATTAAGCTCTAAGAAATGTATTTAACAGAAAATCAATAAAATAATAATAATAACAATTTTAACTAGTTGCCAAGCATCCGAATTTTGAACACATGACCATGGAGATCTTGCAATGGTCATAAATGTGAAAAATGGTCATAAGTCACTTTATTCAGTGCCGTTGTAACTTTGAATAGTCATTAAAAGAACTCTTATAAGTCAAGGATCACCTGTACATTCCACCACATATATAAAGTCTACTGCTTTCCCCTATTAATATTCATTGTTCTTGTATATGCCAATTATGTCTTTAAAATATTTAATAAGATATTTAACTGGTGATTTTGCATCGATAAGTAGATTTAAGTAACTCCCCCACCACTAGTTTATTAATGGTATTAAAAATGATTTGAAAGAACTGCTTTGATTTTTGTGTGAACACAGCACCTCTCCTCTATTCATAAAGGCCCCCTTCATCAGGCTTCTACACAAATTTTAAAAACTAGTCATGTTAGATTAATGAATAGACTTATTTTATTATAACAAAAAAGGAAGGGGGAAAAACAGAGCTGAAACATATGGCGGTAGTCATTTGGCTTGACAAATAAACTAGAAATGTATTTCCCTAAAAATAATTACAATGTTTGGCATCATTTTTCAATGTCTTCCTGAAATAACTCTTATCTTGCTTGTTTTGTACTGTGCTGCTTTTATTAGAATTTAATAAATTATAAGTCAAATATTAATTATGATGGTATTTGTAACAGAGTGAAGGTGTACTCATCTGGCATCTACCTTGTTGCCATGCTGTATGAAAGGAATATAGTGTTCTCAAAATGTGTGTTGCCTTTCAGATTATTACGGAATTAAAAAAGCACAAAATGAAATTCATTTGAAGAGTGCTTATGTACCATAGATGTATGCAGGTGGAAGTTTCAACCCTCCCCTCTACTGTGGGAAATAAATCAATTTCACAGGAAATAAATGAAATCAAACTTTATCAGAAAATGAAAAGGAAAAAAGAATTGGAATTTAAATTTACTAATTTTTCACAAATTGTTAAAATCCTGGCTTGTTCTCCTGGGCTTTCAGTTAGGATGATAATTGAGCCCCTGTAGGTTTTTTAAAAAAGTATATTTTTGTTCTCCCTTTGTAATGAGATCAGTTTCCAGTCAATTGTATTTTCTTTTTTTATGTTCAAAATTGAGATATTACATTAAATATTTATACTGTTTGGTTAAAAAAAAAAAGCTAAAGAAAATATTATGCTCCAAGCAGTTCACCAGATTGGGCTGATATGATACAAATAAACAGCTGTGTCTGTCTCTTGAAAGAGAGACTGCAGAAATCAAAAGTATAAATCAAATAACATGGCAATTGTAAATAAAGCTAATACATCCAAACAGGGGGAAAAAATGGATTTAAAAACTTGACATTAAACCAATAAACATAAAAGATTTAACACAGAAAAACACATTAAATTAAATGCAATTCCTAATTCAGCCATAGTAATACTATCTAAAACATTTACTCCTCTGCTTCAATTTCCCTTGATTACTTTTTTCCCCTTGGAAATTTATTTCAGTTCAAGGCTACCTGACTTCATAGTAACTCTATTTCAAATGCTGGCCTAATATTCTGGACACCAACCAGGTTGGTATTCACTTACCTTCACTACCAGTTTGCAAATGTGAGCACACAATGGTTGTAAGTGTGAGGAACAGTCACTAAGTCATTTTTTTTCAGTGCTATTGAAACTTGGAACAGTGATTAAAAGAATGGTTATAAATCAAGGACTATCTATAAACAGATGTCTATGTGCAATAAAGGTAAAGTTAAAGGTTCCCCTCGCACATATGTGCTAGTCATTCCTGACTCTAGAGGGAGGTGCTCATCTCCATTTCAAAGACAAAGAGCCAGTGCTGTCTGAAGACATCTCTGTAGTCATGTGACTGGCATGACTAAACACAAAAGGTGCATGGAACACTATTACCTTCCCACCAAAGGTGGTCCCTATTTTTCTACTTGCATTTTTTACGTACTTTCGAACTGCTAGATTGGCAGAAGCTGGGACAAGTAGCAGGAGCTCACCCCTTTACACGACACTAAGGATTTGAGCCGCTGAACTGCCATCTTTTGATCGACAAGCTCAGTGTCTTAGCCACTGAGCCACCGCATCCCTATGTGCAGTATACTCCACTTAAACTTTAGGTATCCTTATCTGATTTATAAACTACATACTGTAACATGTAAGGAGAAAAGACCTGGAGATTAAGCGGTTAAAATAATTCTTTACCTTTTTTGTACATATGCAACCCAGAAATCGATTTTTTTTCTTTTTTTTTCTTTTTTTGCAAATAACTGCAAAAAAATAACTGGTTTCTCTGGAAATTCATTTGTTATTCCATCTGAGGAAGGTTTTTCAATGAATGTCAAAAACATGAATCCTCCAAAATGTCTTTAAACTTTCGTTAGATGATCTAAAGATGGCATCCTTATTTTTCCTGTTGAAAGCCAGAGCTATGGCATGGAAATCCTTGTCCTTGACATCAGGAAGATGCTTAAATTATGTATGAGTGAAAATTCAATACTTTATCCTGGCTCCAATCCAGAGAACTTGTAATAGCACATTACCTATACTTTGCTATGAGTTATGCATAAATATTCCTCTTGACACTTGCTGATCTATACTTACAGAGCAAATTATGAGAGGAAAAGCCACATTTTGAAAGTTACCCTAGTTAAAAATTGACTGGAAGTGGAAGAATAGAAAGAGGAGGATCATTGTCTTTTCCCTTCATGTGTTACCGCTATTGTTGGGCATTTCTTGAAACTAATTCAGAAGATTTGGTCTGGACCTTATATAAGCGAAAACCACTTTGCTATTCATTAAAACAGACTCTGGGAGATGCAGCAGATTTGAGTGTCATATCATAAAGGACAATCTAAAGAAGTATTTTAAAAGTGTGTGTGTGTGTGTGTGTGTGTGTGTAGAGGGATGGAACTGCTGTAGTGAACATCAAAGATATGCTGTGATCATACCTGGGCCTGTATGTGGTCTGAAATATTTCTTCCAAATCATCTTCAAAGCTGCCCAGCCCTAATAGGAACCATGATTTCTTTTCTTTCACTATTGGAAACATTCATTATTCTTCTCTCTTCCGATAGTCTAAAGCTCAGGTGGGGAACTATGGCTCCTTTATGACTAGTGGACTTCAATTCCCAGAATTCCAGAGTTACCATGGCTCAGGAATTCGGGGAGCCAAAGTCCACAAGTCATAAAAGGGCCATAGTTCCCCACCCCTGGTCTAAAGCAATAATATCCATTCTTCAACCATTGTTGTCCCCAATTCAGATCTGAGCCTGGTGCCGAAGCCAATGAAGAACATCAGACATGAGGAGCAGGTCTTGTTTCCTTTTATTGAAGCACTTCAGCAAAAGAGGTCCCATACAACAAACTGCCAGGATCCAGAACAAAGGATTAAGAGAGTTTCATACAATTCCACTAAAGCAGAAGGGGGGATAAAGTGAGATATATAAGAAATATAATCTGATGAATCAAAAATTGGAATTAAGATTGCCGGGAGAAATATCAACAACCTCAGATATGCAGATGATACCACTCTAATGGCAGAAAGTGAAGAGGAACTAAAGAGCTTCTTGATGTGGGTGAAGAAGGAGAGTGCAAACATTAAGAAAACTAAGATCATGGCATCCGGCCCTCTCAGTTCCTGACAAATAGATGGGGAAGAAATGGAGGTAGTGACAGATTTTATTTTCCTGGGCTCCAAGATCACTGCAGAAGGTGACTGCAGCCAAGAAATTAAAAGACGCTTGCTCCTGGGGAGGAAAGCTATGGCAAATCTAGACAGCATACTAAAAAGAGACTTCACCCTGCCAACAAAAGTGCATATAGTTAAGGCTATGGTTTTCCCAGTTGCAATATATGGCGGTGAAAATTGGACCATAAGAAAAGCTGAGTGCCAAAGAACTGAGGCCTTTGAACTATAGTGCTGGAGAAGATTCCTGCAAGTCCCTTGGACTGCAAAGCGATCAAACAGGTCAGTCCTAGAGGAGATCAACCTTCACTGCTCTTTAGAAGGCCAGATCCTGAAGATCAAACTCAAATATTTTGGCCACTTAATGAGAAGAAAGGACTCACTGGAGAAGAGCCTAATTCTGGGAAAGATCGAGGGCAAAAGAAGAAGGGGACGACAGAGAATGAGGTGGCTGGATGGAGTCACTGAAGCAGTTGGTGTGAGCTTAAATAGACTCCAAAGGATGGTAGAGGACAGGAAGGCCTGGAGGAATGTTGTCCATGGGGTCGCGATGGATCGGACACGACTTTGCAACTAACAACAACAACAACCTAATTAGGAGTAATTAAAGTTCCTAAGTGCATATATTCATGAGGCAGGGAGAGAACCATAGATGTTGCCTTTAGTTCTTCAGACAAAGATATAATATAAATAAGAACAGATCTGAATAGAAACTTCTCCTATCCAACTTTATTAAACACAATCAGCTTTTCTGGCCTTCTCCTGTCTACGAGATGTGTGAATTCTCCAGTCAACATAGCCATTGCTAAGAATTCTGGGAATAAAAGACACATCAAGTTGGGGTAAAAAAAATCTCTCATATTGTTAAATAATGTTGATGATTATTTGCTAGATAAGTGAATCTATTTATGACTTTAAAATGTGGCCAGCAGTTTCTGTAATGCTATAAGGTTACATTCCGATTTTCTTTTGATACTGTCTCACATTGGTGATTCTTTTCTGATTGATGCAGCCTTTTGGTTATGAGTTAGCTTTCATTTCTAGGAACGTTCAATTTCATAACTAAAACTGATTTCACTTGTTTTATTAGCCAATGCTGCATTTGCCTGGAAGTTCATTTTTCTCCCACACAATGTTTATATTATTTTTTTTTAGATGATTCCAGGTTATATGAATTAATAGGACAACATATTTCCAAAATTCACCCATTAGTATTTCCTCGCTTGCACTTTAAAAATGAATATCTGAAAACTCTAGAAAATCTTGCATATTTTTATTGCATCATGCAAAATGGAATACGTTCCGTATTAGCTTTGCCTGCAATATTCCATTAAACCCATCTGTCAATGGGTAGATTTAAGGGGGGGAGGGGGAATTAACATTGTTTAAAATTACTTTTAAAAAATAAATTTGTGGTCTCTAATCTTTACACATACAGAGTGTACCAAAAGTCAGACTAATAGCAATACGTTTTATCATTTATTTATTTTTCTGAGAAAATGTCACGGTACTTAGGAATATTCAAAGGTCATGCTTCAAATGAGTTAGAAAGAGTTTAAAAGAAAATGGAAAGCAATTTAAACATTTAATGTAATGAATTTCTTGCTTACAAATACTGTCCCTTTAGCTGGCTTTCAAGCAAAATTTCTATTAGAAATTAGAACTTCTCTCTGTACTTAGCAGCAATGTACCATTTTAGGATCTGAAGTGGAAAAGGTGCTTTGGGATACATATATGTCCTCCCTGCATTTATTGGTGCCTCTTAAAGAAAATGCAGACTTGCCACACTCTTTTAGTAAATGTATATAGTACCAGCAAAATACATATTTGAGTTCAAAAAAGAAAGGTGACTCCTCGCCCACACTCCCCTGAAGCATTCTCTTAATCCTAGTTAACTCAACTACGTATTTTCCTGGGGAACATATGTTTACTGTTACAATCCAGGAGAAGATGTAGTATCCATAAGGAGCCCTCCAGGCATCCTCTGCTCCTAAACACATCAACACAGGCAGAAGCTGAAATCATTCCCAAAAACTATAATACTCAAGACTGAAGTCTGTTTTACTTGTACAGCTGTATAGCCAACTATCCCTGAAAAACAATCATCATAAAAGAGGAGGTCAGAATATTAAAATAGGAAAAACAGCTGGAGGATGAGTTGGAGAATGTATTCTGTGTCCCAGAATGGTAGCGCTGAGATAAAATATTCGTGAAGTGTGACCCTTTAACTTCTAACTGTGCAATCAGTATACAGTCTATGTTTGCTCAGAAATAAGTCCCTCTGGTTTTCATGAACTTATCTAAAGGTGCATAAGAGTGCAATCAAAAAGTTTTTACCCTGTAAGATTGTTACAATTGCTCAGTCATGAAGCCTCGTAGTGTGTTTCAGCTGGTGAAAAAATGGTTGTGAAGTTTAATGTGGGAAACAAGGATTGGGAGGAGGAAAAATGCATTTGGAATCCTGATAATATAAAAGCAATTTAATTGCATTACTATTTCAAATATACTGAATTGCCTTTCCTACCAATTCAACCTTCTGTTTTCTAGACCTCTTGGTTCTGTATTCATTTGTTCCTAAGCTGCATACCAGGGATGGGTTCTACTTACCTTTACTACTGGTTCGCAACAGGGCCATGCGCGCAGAAGCAATTTGATGATGTTGGGGTCAGTGGGTGGAGCCTCCCACCGGTTTTACTACCGGTTCTATAGAACTGATGCGAATTGGGGGCAATCCACCACTGCTGTGTACCGCAGTAAAGCGAGCATACCACGCTAAACCAAGTGGTTACATTCCAATACGCAATTGAGTAAACAGGTTTTAAAAGTATCTCAAACCATCCTGTTTCATTTCTCAGTGTCATGTGTCATAGAAATATTGCACCTGAAAGGGCTACCTAGTAATAGCAGTATCTTACTCTTGCTTTTTATATTGATATTTGATAGTTATTATGTGTAATTCAACTCTACAAGGCTAATCATGAAGGCAGATGCACTTCACTAATCATTTATTGCTAAAATGTTGACAAACAATAAATCTCTCACTTTTTTAAAAAAATTAGATTTATATGCCGCCCTTCTCCGGAGACTCAGGGTGGCTTACAATGCGTTAAGCAATAGCCTTCATACTTTTGTTTATACAAAGTCAGCTTATTGCCCCCACAAACTGGGTCCTCAATTTACCTACCTTAGAAAGGATAGAAGGCTGAGTCAACCTTGTGCCTCGAACTTGCATAATTGCAGACAGCTGGTTGTTAATAACAGGCTATCTAGCCTGTAGAGCTATCTGAGGCTCTTGCTGTCTGTCTTTTGCTGTCTGTCAGCAGTGGGGGAAAAAAATCAAAGGGTCTATCAAGCCATCATGTATGACAGATAACCTATCGTTGGCTTGGTGTCTTTTAAGGTGCAATCACACTTCATTCAGGTTTCTTCCTTCTTCATAAGCAGAAATGCTTCTATGACCCATCTGGATTCATTTAATTAAATGTGCTGTTTGCCCCCTTGCTACCTTGTACCTGGAACTTGTACTTTCTGCTTAACATGACAATAAGATTGTTACAATGGGCCAACCTTTTTTTTTTAAATGGAAAGTCTCTAGGCAAATTGGGACCAAAAAGCAGAACCATTTGCCAATGCCAATTTTATCATAGTCTGTTTCCCACATGATCAATGTTGATTTCAATTTTAATATTGTAGCTATTTTTATAAAGCTGGGAAAGAGACATATATGCAGAATGCTGAACAGTGTTCAATTGAATGATTGAATTAAGGAAAGGTACAACTGAAAATGTTTTATGTTTACTTTT
The DNA here is from genome assembly GCA_030761175.1 of Masticophis lateralis. Lineage (NCBI taxonomy): Eukaryota > Metazoa > Chordata > Lepidosauria > Squamata > Colubridae > Masticophis > Masticophis lateralis. The sequence goes on along the minus strand of JAUDYJ010000001.1, from coordinate 192,351,489 downwards.
TAAAACTCTCTTTCACTTCTTAATCGGAAATACTGTTGATGCAGTTCTAAGGAAAGTGGCAAATGTATCTTCACATTCAAAGATACATCTTCTTTTGTTTTCATGTGACTGAACATTGTTAGACATGAAAAATAAAACTGATTTTTTTTAATGCATTTGTTTCAGTAAATACACTTTATTCTTTCTCAACAGGATAAACATTTTAAAAATCACTAAGTATCTCATATTTCTCTTCATACCATCCAGATTAACAGTGTTATAATGACTCAATTCTGACTGCAATATTTCAGACTGGATAGGTTGGATACTAGAAAAACATACAATTGCTTTAACAAGTCGCAAATAGATGCTGTGTTCATTCTGTCATATATTCTGAAGTGCCTCTTCTAAATCAAAGCTGAAGCCTTGCACCACCCAACCAGATGTATACACATTGGTTTCCTAAAACTCTTTCTGCTGAAAGGCAGCCAATCAGAATTATTTCCGAGTCTTTTTTATCTGCATTGATTTCTAGCTAGTTAGAGTGTCTCTGGAATGTGCACAATTTCCTTTTTGCCTACACCAACCAATCTCACAGGCAGGGATATTTTCTTCCTGCTAATCAGGAAAAGGATAAATTCAGTTTCTCAAAAGCAGCAATCTCCTGATCTATGTTCTATGTCCAGAAAAAGTGATTTCAGAGATACAGCCTAAGTAGAAACATGATCATATTCTCATACTGCATGCAGAGCCTTTATAATTATTTACTTATGCTTCAAAAGTTATATACACTAACTTTCTTCAGATGTTAGGTTGGTTATTTGCAATTCTTTCAGACTTCAGGCACCATCATGTGACTCTCTCCCCCGCCCCATCCCAATTGCCAGTATTTCATAAGTTTTATGAAGTTTTGGCAAAATCCTCTATGACACAATAAAAATTGTAGCAACTACTGTAAGTGTGCAAAATATTGCAACTGTACAATTCTTCAGCTTTGTTTGGCTCCTGAACACACAGGATAGAAAAGAAAAGAAAAACCACTTGTGAGAATCTCATTAATATGCATCCGCTCTAATGTGTGTTTCCAAGCATTTTTACAGGGCGTTTTAACAAACTGCATCACTGTTTGGTTTGGTGGCAGCAGTGCTTCAGTTAGAAAGTTCATACAGAGAGTGTTAAGGACAGCAGAGAAGATTATAGGAAGCTTACTTGTATATGTACACATTTGAATTAGACTGCGATGTTTCTCTGTGTCATATGTGTGTGTGTGTATGTGGGTATACATAATTGTTATCTTTTGAGAGTTGAATGCAACAAAATTTCATTTTAATATATGCTGATTAGTGTACATTTAAAGTGACAATAAAATTCTCTTCTCTTCTCTTCTCAGTTGGTGTAAAGATTAATTAATTATTTTTCCTTGTTCTACACCGATTTTTTAAAAAAAGATATACAGCCAAGCTCACAATCTTTTTTGTTATCAGAATACTGAAATGACTTTAATAATCTTAACTATAATCACTAGTTCTATAAACATGTACAAACCTATTTTTATAAATTATCTTCTAGGAACCTATACAGTTCAGTATCACCTGCAGATACTCAAAAATATATAGTTGGAAATCCAGGAGTTTAAGGAAATTTAGTATTTAAAACAATATCTAGGATATAAAAATATCCAGGAACTGATAATCGACTGGTAGCAAAATGAAGATAAATTGAAAGTATCAGGAAAAACACTCCCAAAATATAAAAACCAATAGGAAAAAACTACAAAATTTATTGTAGAATAAGATATAAGCATTATTATAAAACAAGTAGAGAAACATTGTTAACAGGGATGATATGAATGTAGCAGCTGGCTATGGAATTATTGTTAAAAATTGCCAATGAAAAGCTCAGATTGAAAGTGGTAAAGAAAAAGAAACAAATGATAACAAGTTAATGAAATACATAAAATAATAATAAATAAGGAAAATATAAAGTAATATATTAGAAGATCAGGGCAAAAGCAACATAATATGGATAAATGATAGGTATATTTAAATTCAAATACTGCAAGCTAAATATGCAAAATGCATAAGAAACAAATGGTGCAGGTAGATCATGAAATGCCTATATGCTAATAAATAAGGAAGAAAAACAATATTAAAGAAGAACTATGTGCCTAGGAACTATATATAGAATGAATTTTTAATGATATTAGAATATGATGTCATAATAATATAAAACTTTGGTACATGACTTTATATATAAAGAAGTTACATAAGCAGTTAAAATATCAGAAATTGCAAATGGTGCAATTTGATAGCACCTCTTCAAAAATACTAAAACAAATGAATGAAACCAGCATAGATATCTTAAATAATTGGTTGGTATAATCTATTTGAATTATTCCAACTGGCTAGTTTAATATTGCATAAATGTAGTGAATACTATACATATTTCTTAAAATATTGCATAGGATTTATCAGAAAGCTGTTCTGATTATGAACTAAATTGTATATATTTTGTATAAAAAAATCTAGTAGAAAACTGCAGAGTTGTAAATATGGATGTTTATGCATATTTTTTTGACTACGAAAAGGCAGTTCATTATGTTAACCATAGTAAGTTTCTAACTATTCTGAGAACTATAAATCTGGATAATAAAAACAATAATATGCATTATTATAAATTTATACTGAAGGCAAAAATGAAGTAAAACAAAACCTTTTCAAATATTCCATGAAGTGTAACAATGCTGTGTATTATAACCTTGCTATTTAATATATATTCTGAAGCTGATTTCAAAGAATGCTTACAAGAGTGTCAAGAAAGTTTAAAGATTAATAGTATAATAAACAACAAATTACACAGAGGACAACATTCTATTAAAAGAGCAAGGCTTACAAAATTTACTTAAATATATCACTCAAATAAATGTTGTAGACTAAAAATAAATCAGAAGAAAACAAAAATCATAGAATCAATTAAATGTATAGGTACAGAACAGTATATATTTTGAATGATGGATAGTATCAGCATGGAAATAAACAGCAAAAATACATAAGCTTATTTGCTGCCATGATTGAAAATTATTACTCTAATTCTACTACTCTAAAATTACTACTCTACTGATGACCATGGAAAAGAATGAAGAGCCAGCTCTTTGAACTTCCCTAGAAAAGAAGAGAACTTGAAATTGGCCATAAGCGCTCCAGGCAACTACTCCTTGTGAGAAGACAGCAAGATGATGATAGCTCTGGGAGATAGCCATCTTGCTCAAATTGCAGTCAGTGTCTTTGAAAGAATACTTCCTTTCTAACTACTTTCAGAAATAGCTTGTTAGGAGCCTTTCAATACCACAAAATTTTGTTGGAGAAATAATGTTTAAATACAAGGCTAAGGGTGTTTAAAAATGGGGTGGGGGGGGCAGATAAATAATAAAAGTCTAGTCCTCAAGGACTACTGCTATCTGCCAAGCATTTGGCAACAGTATTGTTGCAACACCAGCACTAAGTGGATGCACAGATGACCAATTTACAGGAACATATAACTAATGCAACAGCTGGGGCAGTACAAATGATGGCAGCTGAGCCAATGTACATGTGTGCCAATGGGAGCTGGCCAAAGAAGTTAGGGAATGCCCCTTCTGAGCTTTTCTCCTCCCATTGTGCAGTTGTGGGTTTATCTGATAATTCCCTGGGTTGCATCTCTTCACCCTGATTTTCATTATACTTTCTCTTTCTCTTTTACTCCAAAATAAGCAAGTGGGATCAGTGGGTTGAGAAAGGGAAAGACTGACTAAAGTCACTCTGCGTAGTTCAATAGCTCAGGTGGAGGAGGAGGTGGGGTGGGATGGGGTGGGGAAGAACCTGGATTTTCTAGGTCTTGTTTCAACATTTTAGCCACTATACCATACTGACACAAACCGAAAACCTACACTTGTTGTTCCTTTCCTTGTGCTTATGCTTAGACCATATCAACTTGTGCTCCTTTGCCAAGACAGATGAGATTTTTTGAATAACCAAACCAAGGGACAGCACATATAACAACTTAAGTTGACAGAAGTGTATTATATGTTATGCATAAACTATCATAATCTTTTATGAATTTGCATCTCTATGCTAGTTCTGTGAACTATAAATATAATAAGGGTGAGGTAATGTATGGGATACTGGTTTTGCACATCTCCTGTTTATTAGGATCATCTATCACTAGTCTGAGAAAAATCTCTTTGACTAGCCTCCTAGGATGTGAAAATAAAATGTGAAAACCCTGAATCCCATAGAGGATGGACAGAATTAAAAATTTTATAAAATAAGTGCTAATTTAAAGGAGTACCTGTCAACTTTAAAAAAAAATCATTTGATTTCAGATTAATCTGCTGCTCTTTCCCCTAAAAGTCTGTTCTCTGGATTTGCTTTCTGAATTAATAAAAAGAATGGGGGCTATTACTGTAGCACTCACCTGTGAAAGGTGAAGGGAGAGAAGTGAATTATTGTTCCCCAGCTTATGACCAGTGCTTTGCCATCAGAGGATGCCACAAGGAATAAAAGAGATGTGACAAAAATTAGTTTCTTGTCCTTTCTGTGTAGAGACATTGTCTCTGCCCTACTAAACCTATGATTTTGTAAGCAAAAGGTTCTTAGCAATCCTGAAAGCGTAGCTATACAAAGGATACACACTGTGTGACAAGAATTGTTTAAAACAAACACAAAAGCGCTCCCCTCAAACATTGTTCCTCTATAAATAATCTCTCCAACATCAGCAGTATTATTTACAAGGCTGCCCTATGACAGATTGAGGTTGCCACTTGAATTGGGTGGGGCTGGCAGAGCTCGAAGGTTTTCTAGTTGAAGTTCTAGTTTCATATTCCTATTAAGCTAAGCTATTTCACAGAGTGATCTTGGACCAGCTCTTCTTTTGTAACTTACATATATTATAAGGTCCATGCAAATATGAACTAGGCAGGATGATGTTTCCTTGAGTTCTTTAAGGGAAGGATGGAGGAAAAAGTCAATTTTGGCATAAGAAGGTGTAAATGATTTACAGGTCAGAAATAGACCTATGAATTGCCATCTAGCCATTACAGTGACAGGCTAGGATGGGAATCTGAGAAGGTTCCGTCTTTCATGATGTGAAAAATAACAATCTTCTTCTCCTAACTTGATCACAGACTCCTAAAGTTTAAACCAGGAAGTCCAACTCCTGCTCAGTGCAGAAATCCAAATTAAAACATGCCAGTGGGATGGTGTGTATCCTTCATGTGAGCACTTCCTAAGAAGGGGGAATCATTACCTCTCTGGGTAATTGGCTGCAGTACTGTTATGATTCTTTTTTAAAGAAACCATTTTCTGTAATTTAAAAGTCCAATATTTTGAAAAGTCCAATATTTTGGAATGAGTACTTCAGGTATCTGACTGTCACATATATCTCCATGTACATATAATTTATCAAGGCTAAACACCTGGATTGTTCACCCACATCAGTTACTCCTCTTCACCATGTCTGGATATTTTTTGCATACTAATAGTAGGTGTCCACTAGATAAACCAAACAGAAATCAACTTCATAGAAGATTAAAATTGTTTTTATTGAGACTGTTAATTATAACAGTCACAAATTTGATTGTGCTATATCTTCTTATGCTTCACTGAATTAGGGAGGAGTCTGTCTGAATCTTCTGAGCCACTTAGCCCATTCTCTGGAATTAACCCCCTCTCCCCAAAAAACACATTTAGTCTTGGTTACAGTTCTTGAATATTTCCATCAAAGTCATCTTCCTTACTCATCATAGAGGTATTTCACCTAGTTCCTGCCAAAAGCTCACAGGCAATATCCTGATGACTCATTCCATTTTTCTTGAGGGGAAATCAATTTATTAATTATTCTTTTAACTAACTTTTATAACTAGCTTTAAGATTTTGTCTACTAACTAGGAAGAAGACCTCAGTTTTCCCTAAAACCTTTAACAACATACCTTTTGTTATCATAATATAATTAAGGCAGGTGGTGGGGAAGAGAAAATTAGGCGTTCCTTTGGCATATCTCTCTTTAGAGAGCTGAATCATATGCTATTATTAATCATCCTAAATTCACTTTTGTAGAAGAAAGAGGACAAGTATAATTAACATCTTGCAGTTCAATCTTTTGTGATCCTTTCTGAAATATAAATGCAGTAGTCCTACTTTTTTAGATCTTCTTTTAACAGATGGCTACTATTTTTTATTTCTCTCTCAATAAATGCTGTGTCCCCAGAAGTTAACGGACTTTAATTGCACCCAACCATCATGGCCATAATATAGAAACCTGAAAATATGTGAGCACTGACCACTGAAGAGTTACATATCTTATATAGGTTGGATATACTTTCAAATCAAATATATAGATGAGATGATGATATATAGATAGATGGCTAGATAGATAGATAGATAGATAGATAGATAGATAGATAGATAGAAAGATAGATAGATAGATAGATAGAAAGATATACTGTATTTTTCAGAGTATAAGACACACTTTAGTTTTTGGAGAAGAAAATAGGAACAAAAATTCTGCCTACCAGATATTCATCAGCTGATCATCGGAGGGAACAACAATTAAAAAAGCAAAACACCGAAGATCGCTGGGGCTGAAAAACAGCTTCAAAAGCACAGCTGATCCTCGGAGAGAGCTCCAGTGACTAAAGCAGGAAAAGTGCGGAAGGGGTAAGAGAAGGCAGCAGCTGTTCCGGGTAGCCATTTTGGGCACTGCATGGGGTTACATGCGGAGTATAAAATGCACCCAAATTTTCAGTCTCGTTTAGGAGGGAAAAAAGTGTGTCTTATACTCCAAAAAATACAATAGATGTCATAGATACAGGTATAGAGATAGCCTTTGATCAGGGTTGACTCCTGATGACTGCCTGGACTGGTCCTTGCATTTTTCTTGGCAAGTTTGCTTGCTTCCTATTTAAGTCAAAAGTCAATTTTTTACTTGCAAACATCTATAGTCATATTTATAGGAAAATGGATGAAAGTCTAGTTCCCTTCTCTGGAGATTCAGGGCGGCTTACAATGCGTTAAGCAATAGCCTTCTTACTTTTGTATATTTTATACAAAGTCAGCTTATTGCCCCCACAAACTGGGTTCTCAATTTACCTACCTTAGAAAGGATGGAAGGCTGAGTCAACCTGGAGCTTGGTGAGATTCGAACTTACCGTAATTGCAGACAGCTGGAGTTAATCACAATGCACAATGCATTAGTCTGCTGAGCTATCCAGGCTCCCCCAAAATTTAGAAGAGGAATCTTATACCCAGCATATCTCATTCTTTGATGGTTCATTTTTTTACACAGCTAGTCCTCTTATTCAGCTGGTATTTAAAATAATGAATTGGTTTGAACAATGCCTGCAACATCTTATCTATTTATTTTCAGACAGGGTATGAATAGTTAGGGTGTTTGAGAAGAATTGGAGAAATCAGTTTCAAGTATATTCATCCATAGAAGTTCACTGGGGGTCTTTGGGTCAGATACTACTCGCATCTCATCCAAATTAATATGTCAGAACCTATTTGTTAAGATTTTCTGACATAGCCTGAAACCTTTTAATGTTTGAAAATTCAGTAACCTCTTGCTCGATGATGGAGTTAAAGTCCTGTTTTGCCAAAACAGTCACTATGAGATTTACTATAAAGTGTATTTGGGGATTAAATGTTCTGACAGTACTTTGTCCTTATTTTGAATCTTATGTCCATTAATTTTTTAATGCTAAATTTATCTTATATAGAAACAAGAGTGGCATTGCTGGCATGGCATATACTACATTGGAAAAGTACATGTGAAGGCACCTCTAATCTTGTGTGTGAAGTTGTTGAGAAAGTGATGGTACTCAGAGAAGAGTAATTATCTGAGTTTGTTGCAGGACCCAATTCCTGTGTTAGTATAATTGTTTGATTATTTTAGGTTGCGTACAAGAATTTACTTCAGGTTTGAGGATATCTGTAAATTGCCATTTCAGTACAAAGACTATGTCAGCTTTAGAGAATGAATAAGACTGCTGAATTCATATACATCAAAAGATTTCAGCTATTTTAGAAGATCACAAACACAATGGATTTTTTAATATATTATAATTGCTAACTGATGATGTACTCTGTCTCACATATAACCTGTATAACTACTTACTTCCTTTACTTAACTCATCCTCTCTTCAAATTCTACATTAATTAATCATTCTAGATATTTAATCAAGTGACCCTACACCCAACAAAGCCTTATGCTTTTTAATAATATTTGTTCGTCAGAGAAGGTGCTACAAATTCCTGAGTTTGGGCTACCATAAACAGCTTTCTTTCTATAATGTCAGTTTTAGGAAATGAAAAAATGGAAGTAGCTGAGATCTTATCCCAGAATAAGATGAGGAAAAGGAAAAAGATGAATAATTAATAATGAATTTTTAGCTTGAGAATTCAGGCATATATTTATTGAGGAAAAATGAGAATAAGCGTAGTAAAAAAAAGGTAAAAGAGTGCCTGCACATTTTACTTCACTAATCATTCTCCACTATAGTGGGCGGTGCTCATCTCTGTTTCAAGGCCATTGAGCTGGTGCTATCTATATTTCTGCAGTCATGTAGTTGGCATGATGTAATGGAGTACTGTTATCTTCCCACCAAAGTGGTACCTATTTATATACTTGCATTTGTATGCTAGGTTGTCAGAGCCGGGTTGAAGATGGGAACTCATCCCATTGTGTGGAGCGTAGGTTTCAAATCTGGGCTGCTGGCTTTCCAGCCAACAAGCCCAGTGTCTTAACCACTTGAGCCACTGTGTCACCTTGAATTAGCTAGTACAGGTAGATAAATAAATCAATCAATAAATTGATCACGGTTTTCAGTTCTAAAGAAAACTAAATTTCTAAATTTATTGTTTACATAGCTACCAATTCAGGTAATTTGGACTGAATTTACTAAAATGTTTATGTTAAATTCCTACCTAGTAAATAGTTAGGGAAATATAGTATCCAACCATAAGATACTATTACTGTAATCTTGAGGTTACACTATTTATTCTGATTACACTTGAGCATATCATAGCCACTTTATCTTACCATGAGCCACATTTTTATCCAACTATTCATCTCTCCCCTAAGGATCTGGGATGGGCAGATGTTTAGAACATAGAGAACATGTTTGATGGTGTTAAAGGTATCACTTCAGGATGTAAGCTGTTCCAAGTAAAGCTGCTTTTTACAATTGACTGATGGTGATTTTGTCAATGCCAATAGCGTTCAAATAGCACTCCAGATATTTTGGGATTGCACCCAAGACACCAATTCTATTGGTACTATCTTTGCTTTCTTCTGCCAAATTCATTCCACTTCTATTTGCAGGTCTTTGTATTTGATGATGATGATGATAATAGGTCACTTTCTGACAGGTAGGCCACAGTCAGTAAGGATGAGATCTCACCATTCCTCTACTTTCATATTAAGCACAGGAGCCACCCAGGGTTGTGTGCCAAGCCCTTTCCTTTATTCCTTGTACATGCATGACTGCACTCCACTGTATAACACCAACGCAATTATTAAATTTGCGGATGACACAACGATGGTGGGGTTCATTAATAAGAACAATGAGTCTGCTTATAGGAAGGAGGTACAAGGGCTGACATTGTGGTGTAATGAAAATAATCTCACACATAACACCACAAAAACTAAAGAACTTATAATTGACTTCAGGAGGAAGAGAGATGTACATCTACCACTGTACATAGATGGTGAGGAGGTGGAGAGGGTGGGTAGTTTTAAATTTCTGGGCACTTATATCTTGGAGGACCTCTCATGGACTATGAATGCTAACATGCTTGTGAAGAAGGCACAGAAGAGGCTGTACTTCCTGAGAATGCTCAGGAAGATAAATCTATCTCAGCATCTACTTCTGTCCTACTATCGCAGCACAATTGAGAATGTCCTGACATACGGCATTCTTGCATGGTATGGGAGTAGCTCTGTAGCGGACAAAAAAGCTCTACAGAGAATCATTAAAACTGGACAGAATATTATCGGACTCCAGCTGCCAGCCCTGGACAACATCTTCGAATCTCGCTGTTTGAGGAAGTTGCATAACATTCTCAGAGACTCAAGGCAGGAGATCACGATTTAAATGGATTAATGAAGAGAGTGTGGTTAAAAGGTTTGAAATTTACTTTCTCTTACAATTTAAAAGAGTAGCTTTATAAAATGATGCACCATTGATATATGATTCCAGAAAAGTTGTCTAAAATGTACAGTGGTAACTCAGAACTCAACTTTAATTGGTTCCGGGTGTCACAATGAGTACCAAACCATTTTTCCCCACAAGAAATAATGTAGTGAGTCACAAGTCACAACACTGGCAAGTTTCTAGCTTGTGTGTTGAGTACCCTCATAAACAATGAGTACCGGCACAACATTTTTGTATAAAAATGCATTGGGTACCAAATTTGATGAGTTTCAAAGCAGTTGGGTACCAAGGTATTAAGGTACTTCTTGGAAATGTGAAAATATGAAAAGAAGTTTTATTGTGTATTTTTCTTTTAAGTCTTTTGTATTTCTTATTTTTTTTCTCTTTCCTTAACCAAATTCATTGTCCTTCCAACAGTTGTTACTGTCCAGAAGGTGGAGGAATAATTGAATCAATGGAATATGTTATTCTGTATTGCCCTCTCTATGTAGGTGCTCACCAGGAATTAATATTTCCACTCTTTACTAAATATCCTGGTTATTCCAACTTGTTTTATCTAAAGATGTTATTATCAAATCCATCAGACCTTATTTCTTTGCCCACAGCCAAGTTCTGTTCCATCCTCTGCACAGAATGCCTTAGTATTAACTCTTCCCATCTTGCTTACAATCTTTTTGGACTGTTGCCTTCTGGCAGAAGATACAGAACAATTAAAACACACATTTTCTGAATAGTTTTTATCCCAGAGCTATAATTGCACTCAACAATGAACTAAAGGGTCATCATCAGTGAACTGTTGGACAGTATTACTTGGTCTGTTGTGTGGATGTTTGGGTGGTTTAGGGGTGGGGAATTGTGGTGGGTGGGAGTGTGTTTGGGGATTATGTGTGTGGGACCTGGTCTTTGGGTGTCAAGTAAATTTCATTGTACAATGACAATAAAGTTTATTTATTTATTTATTTATTTATTTATTTATTTATTTATTTATTTATTTATTTTATATTTATTTATTAATTATATTTTGCTAAACATTACATTCCCACAGAAGTATACAGGAAGGTAACCCTTAATTGCTGAAAGCAGTTTCTGTTTCCAGTACTTCCACACCTTTTGTTTCTATTACTACATTCTCAGGCTATTAAAATGACTCTTCCATTCCATAGATCAATTATTTGGGGAAAATCTATAGTCTTCTGGGTAAATATAGTAATTTGTTTGGCTGCACTCTATGTTATCTATATAGGATTTCAGAAAGGCTTTAGCTATTAACTTTGAAAACACTGCAGGTTACATTGCCATTCAAATTGTTCCACAGACTGCCTTCTTTTTCGGTATTTGATTTATGGAATAAAAGGCAAAGAGTTTAATGAATTCATCATCTCTGCTTATAACTGACTCAATGTCAGCCAAATCATGCTTCTCCTTACTTTCTGAAAAAGAGAGGTAAGGAAAACACTGCAAAGGATCTTGTAATTTGAACACAATAAGATGATAGATGATTGACACATTTTAAACACTGGCAGAATCATGGTACCCATGGCTAGTTTTCTACACATCTCTGATGCTATACAGCCTAGCCAGCATAGCACAGATTCCTGATTTCAATGGGCAAGTCTGATCTAGCTCAAGGATAAATAAGGCTTACCGTAGTAGGCATTAGTTTCCCTCATTCTAATTTGCAGCATCTCAAAATGCAGTCACCAGGCGACAAGCTCAACTTGAGGGTACCTCTACAGTTTTAAAAATAGGGTGATCTATGCAGAACGGCAATGCAAGCTGTGACTTGCTTGGATTTTCTGCAGAACTATAGACTAGAATTCTTTATTGGCCAATTGTGATTGGACACACAAGGAATTTGTCTTCGGTGCATAAGCTGTCAGTACATAAAAGCTATAAGTGATAAATCATGATCATCGTCACCATACCTTCATATTGGAAATTAAAAGTTAAACAGAAACATACTTTGTAAAGAGAAATGGTAAGTTATTTTCATAATTACAGTTACACCAAAACAACTTGAAGGATAGGTGGGGGTTAGCTAAAAGGTTAGGTTGGGGGCAGGGGTGAAATCCAAAATTTTCCCCTACTGGTTCTGTGGGTGTGGCTTGGTGGGCATGGCAAGGAAAGATTGTTGCAAAATCTCCATTCCCTCCCCTCCTGGGGGGAGTAATGCAAAATCCCTATTCTCACTCCACTCTGGGACCAGCCAGAGGTGGTATTTGCCTGTTCTCCAAACTACTCAACATTTCTGCTACCGGTTCTCCAGAATTTATTAGAACCTGCTGGATTTCACCCCTGGTTGGGGGTTAGATAAAAGATCCAGTTGCTTTTTTTTTTTCTCATCCAAGGTTCAATGCAGAAAAGACAGGATCAACAAACATCCAACCTGAGCTTCTACCTTTCCCTCAACTTCATTCAGTTCAGCCAAGGGTAATAAATTCATCCATCCTCAAGCTGGATTTGGGGAAAGTGATACCAGCGCTGAGCGCTACTGTATCTCTGCTTGACTCCGAAATCAATGAAGCCTTAACAAAAATGTTATTATTTGTTTGTTTAATTCAAGTCAACTCCACCAGAGTCTGGGCCGTTCGCAAATAATAAAACAAAGACCAATGCAAACCAAAACCAAGGTGGGTTCTGTTCGGTTATTGTTTAACCCAACGGACTCTAATCCCTTAAAACTTTCCCTCCACCCGAAAGGATCGAAAAGAGAATCCAGGAACATAAAGTTCTGTCTCCTGGTTATAGAAGGGGAAGGAAAGAGCCGTTACATTTGCTCGGGAGTGGGGTGGGGAGGAAGCTTCCTATCCCTCTCCCAGCCCCACAGCCGGCCTTAGGTTGAGGGAACCACACCACCCTGCAGTTTCCAGCAGATGAAAGGGGAGGGGGTGGGGGAGCGAGGCGGGGAAGCCAGCCAGCCCAGGGCCGTGACGTCAGGAAACTTTCCCTCAGTGGCTGAGCCCAGAAGGCTGAAGCCAAGGAGGCGGCAGCGAGCGGCGCTTTTCTCTCACGCCGCGCGCGCGGCCGCGCGTCTCTCTCTCTCTGTGTGTGTGTGTCCACTGTTGCGAGTCGCCTGGGGTCGGCTCAAGGCAGCAGCTGTCGGGGCTGCAAGCTTTGGCCCCTCCGGAGCCGTCCTCGGCTGGCTCTCTTCGCCGCAGAGTCGCTCTCCGACGCCCTCGCGCCCTCTCCTTCGGCCCAACGCGCACGCGGAGTCCAGGAAAATCCCCTGGCTGGAATTCGGTGGAGTTGGACGAAGGGAGAACTTGATGACTTGGCGTTGGCTTCGGGATTCCTTTCGGCGACTGACAGCGGGAGGAGGAGGAGGAGGAGAAGCAGGAGCGGAGGGGGAGGAGGAAGGAGGAGGAGGAGGAGGAGAAAGCGGGCGTCGAGGGAACTCTGGCTGGGTTTGTTCTTTTCTTTTTCTTTTTTACTTGGTCTTCTTCGAGGAAGGAAGGAGCAGGGCGGGAGCGGGAGGTGGAAGTGCTTGACAAGAGACCAAGGAATGGCTCGGCTTGATTTTTGTGGCGGCAAAGAGCGCGCGTGCGCTCGTGGCCCCAGGGAAGCCTGTTGAACGCCGGGTGTCTTTCCTAAGGATGCTGCGGAAGAAGAGGAAGAGGAGGAGGAGGGAACACTCCCCCCCCCTTTCTCCTCTACACACCGCGGCGCTTTCAGGTTGTTCCTCGTAGGCGCAGCCGCCCTTGAGGAGAGCTCGAAACTTTCTGCCGGCGCGCGGGCGCGACGAGCTGAAGTTTTTTTATTATATTTTTCCCCCCTCTGGGGAGTGTAACTCACTCCCGATTCCCTTTTGGTCTCGCGGCGGAGTCCCGCGCTTCCTTTTGCCTCGTTTCTCGTGCTGCTTGTTGGCGTGGTACCTCCCCCCTCCCTCTCCCTCTCCCTTCTGATACCGGCATCTTGCCCTCCGTTTAAAAAAGCAGGCGGAAAGTTGGCGCCGTACTTTTGCTTCCCGAGGGGTGGGGGGAGGTAGGGAGGAAGGCGCGCTCAAGCAGAGAAAGCGAGATGCGTGCCTCACATCCCTTAGGTTGGTTTTTGCTCTGATTTTGCCCGTCTCTCCGGTTCCTTTGTGTGACCCTACGAGTTCCCTTACGGTAGTGGACCGCTGGGTCAGCGCTTCGCCCATGTTCGTCCACCAGGAGCCGTTTTAGACTGCAGTTGGGTGGGTCTGCTTTCAAAGAGCAAGCCTTGTGCTAAGAGAAATTTTACTCTTGAGTAAACTTGCCTGCGACCGGAAGGTCTGGTGTAAAGTCGTGCTTTTTTTTTTTTTTTTTGTCCGATCCCCTCAACTTCGTCGGAGGTGCTAAACTTCGGCACGGCGTTTCTTCGTCTGGCATTTACTGGGGAGCTGAATCTGTTTTCGGTTATAGATCCCGCGGGCAGCGTTTTTCCTGCTTTGCTTTGCTTTTGCGTTTAGATTAGGTAAGGTGGGGCGGTAGTTATCTGAGGTAGTAATCAGTGGATTCCTGTGTTTGCAGGCTGCGGTCCAAAACCAGTGTCAGCAAGTGTCAATCTGGCGGATTTTTCCGCTCAGGGGGATGTTTTGGTACCAGCAGAAGTTACATCTGATAGAGCAAAAAGCATTAATTGAGTAACACGTTATTCTGTATTCTGTATCCATGGGAAAAGATTTGAGGAAGGGAGAGATTTCAAAACAAAAGCTCTTTTTTTAAAAGGAACTATCTTGGACTATAGAAGTATTTTTTTAAGCAACAAAAAACAACTGGTGTTGATTTTTAGGCTACAATCCTACATCTAATTTCTTCAGAGGAAACATAAAGAGATTCTTTAACCTACTAATGCCTACAATTTGATTTGCAATTCCTTAATAATGGACTGCAGGGATTCATTTTTCTCTTTTGATGAGTGGTGAGAATGACCCATATTTATTATTACATAAATTTGAATGCCATCCTATCCCAAAATTTTTGGCAGTTTACAGCAATAAAACATATTAGTAGGACATCACAACAAGCCCAGGTAAACTTAATTCCTAAGTGTCCAGTGAAACATAATTATTTTAATCACTTTGTTAGCATGCTTCAAAAATCCCAAGAAAATGTTATGTTGAACACATTTCTAAATGTGTATCTATGTGTGTGTGTGTGATGTTTTCAGTAATATAATCTAATAAATTTAAGGATACAACCTAATATACCTCTTAAACTTACTTGGAAACTTCAGTTCCTGAAACTGAAAGTTGTAAGAGTTATAATATTAATACAAACATAAAAAAAAAAAAAATCTGAACCAGAATTTAAAATAGTAAAGTTTCCTGTTTTTAAGATACCAAGTTTATTTGAGAATCAAAAGAAAGATAAATGATGCTAGCTTTTGTGGTTCCACAAAAGATGATGGGATGCTGGTTCAGCTAAAGCATTTCACTCTCTGAGGACAAACCTGACATCATTGCAAAGATTAATGAACACAAGTTACTTTTGCAAAGTCATCCAGTTTTATGGACAAAGCGTACATGTGACTTAATTCCTTAAAACATAACATGTGGAGGTGGGGCAGCAGCTTCAGATTTTAATTTAAAATGGGCTGCAGCTTGAACTTTATTTTCCAAAACTGCATTCAGAACAAATGAGGGGGAGATTTTAAAAAATAGTCCTGAAGAATAGAGTTTTGAACAATTTTTTTCAATTAGTAGTCAACATGCATTCTTTAATACTAATTATTTCTGATCTAGTGAATTATACATAATACAAGTCCATTTAAATTTAAATTTTGATATGAGAGATGTCAGTCAGGGTAGAGGAGTTCAGTTTTGTTCTTGAATGCTTTGGCATTAACTATTTTCCTCTGTCTAAGGGCCAACACTGGAGAATGATATATGTGTTGCTGCGTTATATAAGCATCTGGCTTTTCTTTTTTATGGTAATAGTAGTTGTCATTTTTATCATAATTATTAACTCAGTTGCCAAAGTGCCTGTAAATCTGTGAACACTATCTTGTCTATTTTGAAAGCAAAAATCCATGGAGTGTGCCAAGTTTATCCAGAGTGGAGAAGCTAGCCACTTCTTTGTGAAATTTACAACATCTGTTGATGTTACCCTGGCTTACTTCTTAATATCTTACCATGGAAGCCAACTTCTTTTGGCTAGAGAATTACCAGGCACCATACAATTAAGTGCTTGCAATGTGCTAATTAATATATTTGCTAAATTAATAGGTAGTACTTGTTTTACTTGCATTTTGATATATGATGTTACTTAGTATGCATTTGCTCAAACATTTGTCATGTTTTACTATGTTTACTATGTTTTACTATATGCCTGTTATTTTTTCCTCAAAACTTTCAGATAAAAGGTTCATATAAAAGCTTTTAAGGCAGAATAAGAACCGTAATGTTTTTATACTGCTTACTTTGAATAAGAGCAGGCAAGTATCCAGACACTAGTATTCTTTCAAGGTGATTGTGAGATTGAGGGTTATGTTTTATACTGGACAAATTCCAGAAACCAATATGACTTTCTGGTTCTGACTCAAGTAGCTGAATTATGTTGCAGCTAGTAGCTGTTGAAGGAGCATTTAGTTAATGTTCATTAAGAAAATATCTTTCCTAATAACTATTTTTTTAAAAAAAATGGTAATCTTACCTGACGGCTATGATCATGCTTTCTTCTTGCAGTGGTAAAACCAAAACAGTAGAGTTGATCATTACAAATATGAAGCTGTAGTGTGCTGTATCAAACATTGCTACTGGCAAACACATGGTATGTTGATGCAAATTACCAGTAGCTCTTAGATTCTGTGACCATTGTGCACTCATTTACTGAATTCAGCCTGTATTGTGAAGATTTCTCAATTCAATCTTGCTCTTTTCATTCTTAAGAAATAAATTGTTTTCTATGTTAATTATTTTTAATGAAAATAGGTTGATTAGTGATGGCCTAGTAATAGATTATCCTTGCTACTCTGCTCATTGTCGAATCAATTCCCAAGTCTGTTAGACACAAAAGGTACAATCATGTTTAAAAAAATACTCCTTTGAAATTAAATTATACTGATCAAACAATCATTTAAAAAATAAATAAGTCATTAGAAAGCCATACTTGTCTTTTTCTGCTAAAGCAATGATGATTCTATTTACATAGGTAAAGGTAAAGCACTAGAACATATGTGCTAGTTGTTCCCGACTCTAGGGGGCAGTGCTCATCTTCGTTTCAAAGCTGAAGAGCCAGCACTGTCCAAAGACATCTCCGTGGTCATGTGGCCGGTATGACTAAATGCCAAAGGTGGAGGGAACGCTGTTACCTTCCCACCAAAGGTGGTCCCTATTTTTTTACTTGCAATTTTTTACGTGCTTTCAAACTGCTAGGTTGGCAGAATCTATTTACATATTTAGGCCTAAATAAGAAATAGAGTAAATGATGAAACTTGTAGCCATGCTTTATTTAAAAATGATCCTTTAATTTGATGGTCTTTTATTGAAGTTCAACTTTATAGTCTTGTATTTGGACTGTACATTTCATCAAATCTATTTCCCTCTGCTGACGCTGTTACTTAATTGGTACTCAATTCTTGCAAAGCTTATGTACATAAATGAATCTCTAGCTCTTGTTATTTTCACAACAATGACTCTTGGGTAAATTATAATTTCTGTATATGATGGATAATTGAAAGAAGGATTTTCTCCCCTCGGATATATAACAAGTCTGAGGACTAAGAGAGCTGTTGATGTCTCAGCACTCAGAGAGCTCCAGGGATGCCTCAGTTCAACCAAGAGCTACATATATTCTCTTCCATTGAATAAGCCATCAATAAACACATAGGGATAAAATACATTTATATACCATTCAAAAGAAGCAACAAAAAAAGTTAAGCAATTAAAAAGACCAAAACACATTCTTTCCAGCAGTCTTCAATTAAGCAGGGATTAACACCAGACAGACAAGCAGAAAACAGGATCCCAATCAAGGAACTACCAAGGGGAAAAACACTAATATTGGCAGGGCAAGCTACTGTATATAAAAAGGAAATAAGCGCTACACTCATTAGCATTGATTATGTTACCTAGTTAGATGAGGAAATGTCTGCAAACAGATTTCTCACAGCTAGCAACTAGATTTCTTCAGGAATACTGGAAGCTGGTTGATTCCGGACCATATTTTAGTCTACCTAGCTTAATATGTTTGCTATAATTTATAATCTGAAGCCTTACTTAGATTGCCTGTAGATGCCATAGATCAAATATCAGTCTCATCTGTAATCCTTTTAGCACAGGGGATTCTGAAAACACATGAAATGGAAAATCCATGCAACATAAGACATCTTGATTACTAGAAAAATTGGAAATATTTTACTTGTAAGCCATCCAGAGCCACTTTTCTAAGTGAGATGAATGGCAAATAAATAAATAAATAAACAAACATTTTTCTTAAAATATGGCACAAGAAGATAACTACTTTAATAGATACATAATTTAGATATCAATCTAAGCCAAATTGGTTTTAATACATCATATGAGCCCCATGAGTCCGGGTGAATTCCCGTTACTTGTCTCAGCTCCTGCCAACCTACTAGTTCGAAAGCATGTATATGCAATTAGATAAATAGGTACCACTTTGGTGGGAAGTTAACAGTGTTCCTATTTGGTATATAGTCATGCTGGCCACATAACCACAGAAGTGTCTTTGGACAACACTTGCTCACTCGGCTAAGATTGGGGATGAGCACTGCCCCCTAGAATCAGACAAGACTGGATAGGGGAAACCTTATCCTTACCCTTATGACTCAGTTATTATGATTCATAATCTATAGTTTATGACTGAACATATTATAGGAAGCCAGCCAAGAGTAACTCATTCAACAGATCCTGGTTAAATAAACTCCGGCATAGTGACATATGTGTATCAATTCAAAACTTTCTTGTGGTTGCAAAAGTTTGTAGGAACATTGATTTTTTTAAAAAAAATTAAAAAAAATTAAATACATTTCTCACCCACTTGCGTATACATATTGATATTCATGAAGGCTAATGTAATCAGTAGGTGTTTATCTGAAGCCTGAAAAGAGAACATTCTTAATCCAAAACAGAGCAATTTTGTGAGTGATTATCATAAACAAAACACAACAGAGAGTATCTGAGACAGTCTCTCCCCACTGAAGAAAAACAGATGCCACCTCAAAGATGTATAGACTGATGCAGGAGGAAGCCTGTTCTTCATACTAAAAGAACATCTTTTGAAGATGTTGCACTGAAGCTGAAGTGGTGTTCTTTATATCTTTGGGATTACAGTTTGCATATTTCTTGTTTAGCCTAGTCTCTTGTTTTGTGACTCAGCTGAGATTAGAAATACAGTACTCCAAGTTGTAGCACATGTTTCTAACCACAATGTTTTGTCAAAAAACATTTGTGACCCTAAAAAAGTTAAAGAAGTCAGACACTAGATATCCCCTGAGATATCTTCTATGCTAACCCTGAATTCTTCATCATTCTAGACTGCTTTATTCCTTTTTTCCTTTTCCTTTGCTCTTAATATCGGAATCCTTGGTTTTATTTTCCTTGTTTACCGAAGTGAAGAAAAGAAGTGGTCCTTTTTTCTTTTTGAGTTCTCTACTAGCAGCTAAGTAGAAGCAGTGTTGAATAAACATAGCTTGGATATCTTAAGATTGGCAGCTCTCAATATGCTCACTAGCTCTTCAGTAACACCATTTCTGTCCTTGCAGAATGTACCACAAGCAGAATGTTTTTTTAATGTCTGTTTGCATTCATGGCCTGTTGAAATTTCATTCAGTTCCAGTGAACTGAAATCTAGCTACTCACCAGATTGGTGTGTGTGTGTGCGTGTGTGTTATTAAGGAGAATAAAGGACTGCAAAAATAATGGTACAAATGTAGCTAGGGAGACTAAACTCATAACAGTGCCCCTTAATCGGTTTCATATGTGCATAATTTAAAGCAAAAATGCCTCTTGGTTTTTGTCTTTTTTTCTTTTCAGTTTTGCTCACAAAGAACCTCATAATGAAAGGTAGACATTTCAACATTAATATTTGAATGTGTAATAGCATACCTGTTTGCAAATGTAAGGAAGGAATTTGTAGAAGCTACTTATACAGCCAGAATAGTACTAATACTCATGTCATTGCATGCCAAACAATAATTGTTCATAATTATTAACAGTTGTTTCTGCTCTCTGTTATGTTACAGTGTTATAATGCATTGCTATAGGACAATATATGAGCGCAAAATATGGAGGTTCATAAATGGCTAACATTTATCTATTTTTCAAACAAGAATATATTATGAAAATTGCCACTAACAGGTGTTTATCAATTCACACAGCTTAATGTTAATTTACTTGTTTAATTAGCTTAATTTTCAAATTTGTTTTCACCTAAAAGAATTTCAAAACAGTTTATCAGAAAATAATAAATCAGGAGTTAAATGAAACTATATAAATAAAACCATCACTACTTATATTCAGTAAATACAAAAATTAGGACAAATTCATAAAAACATGAAAAGCAAATATATTCTAGAAGGATCTGTTCCTGAAATAGGTTTTTAATCTCATAAATACCTAGGTTAAAAATATGCCTCCATTTTTTCCCCTGGCAGGATATGTTGTTGTTGTTGTTGTTGTTGTTATCATAGTCAGCCAGATGTTCAGACTGGGTTTGGCATTTTTCTCTACCTATTGAGTCCTTAGCAAGGACCTGGGATAGGCAAATCTGGATGTTTGATGGTGTTACAGATATTGTCGCAGGATGGAAGCAGTTCCAAGCAAAGCCACCTTTCTGCAATTGATTGATCGCAAACCTGTCAATGCCTATGGTGCTCAAGTGATGCTCCCATTGTTTTGGGTCTGCACCCAAGATGCCTATTATTATTGGTACTACCCTTGCTTGCCATTGCCATAATTGTTCTATTTCTATTTGTAGGTCTTTGTATTTTGTAATCTTCTCTAATTCTTTCTCTTATATTCTGCTGTCTCCAGGCACTGCCACATTCACTATCCAGACTTTTTTGTCTTTCTTATCAACAACTGTTAAGTCCAGGTTGTTATGTGACAGGTGTTTGTCTGTCTGGATTCTGAAGTCCCAGAGCAATTTAACTTTTATGATTTTTTCTATTTTATGGTCCCACCAGTTCTTGCTTATAGGCAAATGATATTTCTTTCAGATCTTGCAATCCACTATTGTTGCTACTTTGTCATGCCGCTGCTTGTAGTCATTTTCCGACCTAGCGCCCACAGCAGTCAGGATTGGGTGTGGCAGGTCTGTTATCCAATTAGACTGAGCCTGCTGAACTTTTCTGGCACCTCCCCTTCCTGTTAGTCCAGTTTTTCGGCTCGGTCTAATTCGAGACCAGACGTGCCTGTAGATCCCTCTCGCCTTTTTGGCTTTTCCTGACCTTCTACTGCAACTTCATCTTAAAACAGTAAGATCTGGCGTGAAAGGCAGGAGCCTGTAGCCGCCGAAGGCCTTCTAAGGCAGGAGCTGCCTCCAGGCAGCTCCCGTTGGAGCGCACGAGCTATTTTTCCTTTAGCTCTGCCGCTTCCCTTCCCCTCTCTCTCTCTTCCCCTGGGCTCCTTCTTCGCTGGGAGCTGCGAGGAGTGTGTCCGCGCTCCCAGCGATTCCCCTCTTCTTTTCGGGCTGCCGTGGCTACTTCAAAGGCCCGCTCATCAGCTGTGAGGCGCGGGCGCCATTTTGTTTCCCCCCCCACTCGCCGTTTGTTTCTCCGGCGCTCCGGCGGCTCTCAGACCCTTTTAGGAGCCAAAAATTCAACAGGGGAAGCGCGAGGAGGGTGTCCGCCTTCCCCTGCACCTGCCTGGGGGCCCTTTCCGCTGTTTTCTGGCCCTTCTTTTTCGTGGCCGCCATTTTGTTTTTGGCGCGGGCGCCATTTTCTGGGCCCTATTTTGGCGCCATTTTTTTCATCTCTCTCCGGGGGCTTTCTATAACGAAGGGGAAGTGCGAGGAGTGTGTCCTCATTCCCCTTCTTCTTCCTAGACCCCCCCCTCTCTCAAAAAAAAAAAAGAAAAAGAAAAAAAGGAGCCTTTTTACTCCTGAGGCCTCCAGTGTCAAGCCTCACAGCAACCTCGCTTAAGGACCTTCTCCTAGCGAGAGAGAGAGAGAGAGAGAGAGAGAGAGAGAGAGAGATCAAAAAAGGGGGCTTTTGTCCTTAGAGGTTTGGCATTCCTCTCTTCTACTGGCACTTTTCTCTGCATAGAGAGCCAGTCCTGAACATGGCAGATCCTCCTCCTCAGAAATCAGGCCGTACCAGATCGAGCAAAAGGCCAAGGGTGGAAGACCCTGGAGAGGGCCCCTCCTCTCAAAGGAGCAAGAGCAATCCTTCATCTGCCAAAGGCACTTCTTCATCCAAATCGAACATGTCCAGGGATGAAGGACGCAGACATAAGGCCATGGAAAGGGCCTTTGACAGAGCTCAGGCCAAGAACCTGCCCCAACCAAAATCAACGACAGCAGCTCAAAGGAGCTCTCCCCGTGGCGCTCCTGCTTCATCTGGGACCACCCGGGAGGCCTCTCCCCATCGCACTACCTCCTCTCTGTCTCCTGATAGGTCTCTGGCAGGAGATTCGGTTCCTTTTCAGGTTGCTACCTCAGTCTTTCCGGCATGCCCGGGATCAGCTACTCAACCACTACAGTCGCCTCCTAACCCCTCGGTTAATCCAGGTTCTTCTGCCTCAACCTCTGCTGACCCGCAATCCTTCCTCCAGAATCCTCTCCTGCCTCCAGATATGAGGCTTTACTTAGCTGATTTGATTTCTGAAGCCATCCGGCAAGGCATTGCCCAAGGCCTTCAACAACATCATGTGTCTTCTTCCCCTAGGCGAGGAGATCAACCTCGCCCTCGCTCCCACGCTCGTTCAGAGGAAATCACGGAGGACCCCTACGATCGGGACTCAGACAGCCAAGCGTCTCTATCGGAGGGAGAAATTCTTCCTGACCAGGACCTGTCCGAGGATGAAGGACTGGAACCGGACCAACCTGCCTTTGTGGGACTGTTCAAACCTCACATGTTTTGGTCCCTTCTTCACAAGGCCCAGTTAGTCACCGGTCTAGGCACTCCTGCCACTCCTCCTGAGACTTCCGCGGGGACTGCTACCGCATCCTCAGTCCTTTTTCAAGAGCCCACTGCGCATTCGGACATTGTTCCGGCACCTAAGCTCTTCTCTGATGTCATGAAAAGGCAGTGGTCCAATCCCAGCTCTGGACCTGTTCCAAATAATCTGGACAGAAAGTTTTATAATGTTTCCCAAGATTACTCTTCTATGTTGCAGGTCCCCTCAGTGGATCCTCCTGTCGTGGCCCTCTCTTCTTCCTCTCCCCTCACCGGACCTTCCGAGGAATGCTTAAAGCCAGAGGATAAGAAGGCGGAGAGAACCCTCATTAAAAACCACCAGGCCTCTGCATGGGCTGTCCAGGCATCTTCGGCGGCCTCGTTTTTCAATAGGGCCACTATCCTATGGCTAAAGCAGCTGCAAGAGTGCATCCCTGCAGCGGATCACCGATCTCATCAGGACATCAATAAAATCCTAGCAGCAGTAGAGTTTTCCGCTGATGCCACTCTTAACGCAGCCCGGTTCTCCGCCAAAGCCATTGGAACCTCAGTCACTTCCAGACGCCTCCTCTGGCTACGAAACTGGCAAGCGGACGCCAGGAACAAATGGCGCCTCGCTTCTCCTTATTCCGGAGGCAAACTCTTCGGAGAGCAACTAGACCCCCTCCTGATAGAGACCAGGGACCACCGCAAGATCCTCCCTGCTCTTTCTCGGCGTTCAGATCTTCGCCACCAGGGGTCCTTTCGCTCCTCGTCCTTTTGACCATCGGAGTCTGCCTTCTCATTCCAGCGTCAACAAAGGAGCTTCCCTTCGAGACAACGCCAACACGACAGTCAGGTTAGGCAAGGCCCCCGTTTCAATCCCAAACGGTCCTTTCGGGGGGGGGAGATCCAGGCCCTTTCGGAGACCTCGTTAATTACAGCCCAGATCCTGTAATTGGCGGCCGCCTATCCCGGTTCGCAGATCAATGGGACTCAACTACCTCTGACCTTTGGGTCAGAAACACCATTAGATTTGGACTCTCCCTGGAATTTTCTTCTCCCCCGCCCAACCATTATTTACCTTGCCCTCTATCGGCTGACCCGGTTAAACGGGCTCAGCTCGATGAGGCCATCCAGCATTTACTAACCATCAAAGCTATCCAGCCTGTCCCCTCTATCCACAGGGGTCTAGGGTTTTACTCCCGTTTATTTTTGGTACCAAAGTCCTCAGGAGGTTGGAGGGCTATCCTTGACCTAAAGTCCCTCAATGAATACATTGTTTATCATCGCTTCAAGATGCAGTCTTTAAGTACCATCCTACTCTGCATCCGCAATGGAGACCTTATGTCTTCCATAGATCTTACTGAAGCTTACCTCCACATCCCCATCCTTCCCGCCCACCGTAAATTTTTGCGTTTTTCTTATAATGGCCGCCATTTCCAGTACGCGGCCCTACCCTTTGGACTTTCCTCTGCCCCTAGGGCGTTTACTAAAGTTATGGCCGCCCTCATGGCACATATTGCCTCTGTCCCTATTAGGGCTCTTTTTTATTTAGACGATATCCTTATCCTCTCCCAATCTCATTCCAAGGCTATTCAGGATGTCTCCTCCACCATTACCATATTGCAAAGTCACGGTTTTTCTATCAACTGGCGTAAGAGCCAGCTGTCCCCCTCTCCTCGCATTCAACATCTAGGCGCTCTCATTGATTCGTCAACCCTTCAGGTCTCCCTTTCCCTTGACTGTCAAGCTAGCCTTTCTGAATCGGCTGCCCGCATCCTGAGATGCGGATCCTCCTCTCTCCTGGGCCTCTCCAGCCTTCTGGGCAAGATGGTATCAGCTTACGATATTGTCCCCTGGTCTCACCTACACAGCAGGGAGCTCCAGTGGCTTTTACTCCCGTTCCAACGGACCAAGCGTGCCACCTCAGCCTCCAGAATCGCCTTGCCCCCTTCGGTAGCAGTCTCGCTGACCTGGTGGACGTCGTCGGCAGTATCCCGGGGCTCTTTCTTCGGGCAAACGACCAGGGCTGTGATCACAACAGACGCCAGCCTCTCGGGCTGGGGAGCCCACCTGGACGTCCACATGGCTCAAGGCCTATGGTCCCCTCCAGAACGGCGGCTCAACATCAACGTCCTGGAGCTACGTGCTATCTTCCTAGCCCTTCTGGCCTTCGAGTCTCATGTCCTTGGCAAGGATGTCTTGATACTCACGGACAATGTCTCAGCCAAGGCGCACATCAACAGGCAGGGCGGGACTCGATCCCGCTCCCTACAGAAGGAGGCAGCCAGGTTATTCTTCTGGGCCGAGACTCATCTATCCTCGATCAAGGCCGAACACATATCGGGGGTAGACAACACTCAAGCGGACTCCCTCAGCCGTTTCCAGATCGATCCCTCCGAGTGGAGTCTGCACCCTCTTCTCTTCGAAGAGCTGATATCCCGATTCGGGACTCCAACTGTCGACCTGTTTGCCTCGACCTCCAATCACCAACTGCCCTGGTTCTTTTCTCGCTTCCCCTGCCCGGGAGCAGAGGCTGTGGACGTCCTTCGCAGCCCTTGGCCGGTGGGTCAGCTCCTCTATGCCTCCCCCCCCCCTTCCAGTCCTATCCAGGGTAATCCGCAAGATTCTACTAGAGAAGGCGGAGATCATTCTTCTAGCCCCCCACTGGCCTCGACATCCTTGGTTTCCCGATCTGTTGTCCCTGTCGGTGGCCCCTCCCTGGAAGATTCCCAACAGCAAAATAGTTCTCCTTCAAGGTCCTCTCCTACACCCGGACCCTCAATCGTATCAACTAACTGCTTGGAGGTTGAGCGGCACCTCCTCGCTAGAGCCTTAGTCTCTCCGGACGCCATCACTATCATCCAGGCAGCCAGGCGTCCTTCTACCTTGCGCATATATGACTCCACCTGGCGTTCCTTCGTCAAGTGGTGTTCTAAGAAAAGGATCGTTGCTACGGAGGCGTCCATTGCGCAGCTTATAGACTTCCTCCGGGATGGCTTCCGCTCAGGCTTGGCTCCTAACACCCTCCGCCGACAGGTGGCGGCCTTATCCTCCATACTTTCATGTGGTTCTCCATCTACATTAGCCAACGATCCACTGGTTCATTCCTTTTTACGAGGCGCTACCAATCTCCGCCCTCCCGTGATCCACCGGTTCCCTACATGGGACCTCAACAAAGTTCTACAAGCCTTAACTGCTCCTCCTTTCGAGCTTCTCCGCACGGTCAGCCTGAAATATCTCTCTTTCAAAGTTTCCTTCCTAATCGCTATTACCTCCGCACGTAGAATCTCCGAGCTGGCAGCCTTGTCGGTTCGTGCTGACCTATGTATCTTCCATACAGACAGGGTAGTCCTCAGACTCGACCCGGCCTTCATCCCCAAGGTCAATGCCACTTTCCATCGTGCACAAGAGATCATACTCCCGGATTTCTGTCCTGCTCCCAGATGTCATCAGGAGGCGGTTTGGCACAAGCTGGACGTCCGACGGGCTCTCCGTATTTACCTGTCTCGTACCTCTTCATTTCGTCGATCAGAAGCCCTGTTTCTGTCCTTCCAACCATCTTCGATGGGTGCGAGAGTCTCTTCAGTCACGATAGGCCGTTGGTTGAGGGCCACCATCGCATCCGCTTACGAGTCACAATCTCTTCCGGCCCCGCGCAACATCACCGCTCACTCCACCAGAAGCGCATCTACTTCCGCAGCTTGGGCCACACAAGCATCGGTGGAGGAAGTCTGCCGGGCAGCTACGTGGGCGTCTGTGACCCCCTTCGTCCGACATTATCGCCTCGACTCCTATGCATCGGCGGATGCAGCATTCGGCAGGAGAGTTCTTCAAAGAGTCCGGCCTATCCCGCCCTAAGAGACACCAAGCTTTGGTATGTCCCAATCCTGACTGCTGTGGGCGCTAGGTCGGAGAATGGGCGTTGGTCTTACCTGATACGCCCGTTCTCGATGAGGCGCCCACAGCAGTCAGCCCCGCCCTGGGCCGTACTGGAATTCATGGGGGTGGGTGGACTCTCATTCTCTTTCTTATATATCTACAGGCACCTCGGTCTACTGAACGAACTCGCCTCCAAACTGGACTAACAGGAAGGGGAGGTGCCAGAAAAGTTCAGTAGGCTCGGTCTAATTGGATAACAGACCTGCCACACCCAATCCTGACTGCTGTGGGCGCCTCATCGAGAACGGGCGTATCAGGTAAGACCAACGCCCAGTCTGTGCAATTTTCTGGCAGCAGTTTACCAGGTGGTCCAACTGTTTCTTCAGCTTCTTTGCATAGGCGGTGCTTACTGTCTTGCTGTCTTCTCAATTCTGGCTTTGTATACATTTGTCCTTAAGACTCAGTCTTGTGCAGCCAGAATTAATCCCTCAGTCTCTTTCTTTAACTTTCCTGCTCTTAGCCACTGCCAGGCCTTGTTATGATAGAGCTAAAAGCACTTTCCCTGCTATTTTTTTTAATGTACTGGTCATGTACTGCTTTGTCTTCCCATGACTCCATTCTGTTCTTCATTTGGTCTTTCTTGTAATCCAGTTTTAGAAATAATAATAATGTTTTTTTTTAAAATCCCCTGGCTGTTGGTTCTGCCTGGTAGTAACATTTGATGATTTCTCAATTTTCTTTGGTTATCCAAGTTTTGTGCTTTTGTCCTAGACGCTTTACAGTTGCATGCCCTGGTTCCCCAGCAGTAGCAACTGAGCCCTTTAGCACATTTTTTGACAGATGTCCAGGAGCCATAGCATCTGACACAGTCCTTGTTGACTCAGGCGATGACCTATCTGGTATGGAATTTTGTTGATTTCTTCTCATCATTGGTACCTGGGTTGGTTCACGGTGGCTAAGCCAGTACCGATTCAAAGACTGGCAATCCCATAACCATAGGGACTGCATCCGATAGTCATCCAGGCCCAGCCATGGGGTCTGGTATCTCTAGTGTCTCCTGGTACAGTTTATTGACATCGCTGTACCAGGAGACACCAGAGTCGAAGAAAAAGAACTGGAAAAAATGATGAAATATTGCGACCTGGTCATTGAAACTACATGGCTATGGATGAAACATGTAACAGTGATACCCATTGTCATTGGGGTACTTGGTACCATGTCCAAGAATTTTACAAAACATATCAAGGAATTGCAGCTTCCTGCAATAATACCATCAGAACTGCAAAATACTGCACTACTCGGAACATCATATATTTTAAGAAGATACTTGATTGATACCTAGGATATTGACAGCAACCCATATCAACGATTAGCACCAGTCAGTGGTCAGTGGTATTTGTGACACATTTTTAAACGATCAGTTGACTGAATTTCATGTTTAATGAATAAAAGAGATAATAATTTTATTCATTAAACATAAAACTAGGTCAACTGAACATTTAAAAATGTATCACAAATATCGTTGACTTTATTATTATTATTATTACTATTATTACAAAGTGGCATATATAATGCTTTCATCTCCTGGTCTTCCAAAACAACAATCCTGTGAAGTGGGCTAAAAAGTGATTGACCCAAAGTCAGCTACATACTTTTTATGCCTAATGGAGAACTAAAACTCACAATCCCCTGGTATCTAGTCCAGCTCTTTATCTATTGCCCCATACAGGTTCTCTGATCATTTCTTAGGAGGAAGTCATAATTGGGTTGCTGTTTGTAGGAAGGCCCTATTCATTTATGATCATCACCCTGTGAATCAAAATCACCAGTGGGACTGAGTAGAACCTCATACAGGTAGTCCTTTATTTACAGAGCATAGTTGATTGAGCCCAACTTTTCCATTGCTATGCAAGATAGTTAAGTGAGTCCTCCCCCATTTTATGTTTTTTTTTGCCATGATTGTTAAGCGAATCATTGAAGTTGTTAAGTCAATCATGTGGTTGTTAAGTGAATCTAGTTTCCACACTAACTTTGCTTGTCAGAAGCTTGCAAATGACAATCCCAAACCCCGGAATGATGCAGCCATCATAAATACAGGTTAATTTGTCAAGCACCCAAAGTTTGATCACATGACTATTGGGATTCTCCAACCGTCAAAAGTGTAAAAACTGGTCATAAGTCACTTTTTTCAGTGCCATCATAAGTTTGAATGTCATTAAATGAATGATATAGACAGTATGGCATTACAGGAGTTTTGGGATTCCTAGCAGTTAGGGATAGCAGGACACAAAACAACAGCATTCTTGTTCTGTCTTTGCAGCTTAACATGAGATAGAAACTCTCTAAAAACATCTAGAATATTCAGAAGGTATTTTAAATATACTCGTAATTTCAAAGAAGGTTTTGCTTATAGATTAAACTTTTCTTAGTATCTTGAGTCTCTAAGTAAAGTCTCTAATTAAAGAGAGCACAAATCCTGGAAATCAATATGAATAACAACTCAGGGTCTTATTGCAACTCTGTATGCCAGTGCTACTTCAGTTTGGAATCTGAAAAAGAAATAACCATTCTCATTCTCTGAAGGCAACCATAATTCTTTTAAATGGTTGGAACAGAAGGAAATAATTGGACAGAATGTTGCTTGCCCAAGTGCCCACTGTGAAAAGAAGCATTGGGAAACAAGGGTGTTTGGGGGGGGGGAGAGGGTTCCCTCGTTTAGAAAAAGTACTAAGTCTTCTCTGATTAGTTGACTTTAGTGTCAGTGTTACCTCTTAATATCTATCTTTCATCATTTCTTTACCAGATGGAAAAATGTAAGAAAAGGCATTGCTTCTTATTTATCACTACTGTGCAGTTTAATTATATTTTTAAATTAATTAAAAGAATCTATATACCAGTGGCTCCCAACCTTTTGGGCACTAGGGACCAGTTCCATGGAAAGAGGTTTTTCCATGGACCAGAGAGGGTGTGGTTTCTCCTCCTGCATCCCATGGATGGAGTTTTGCTTGTTTGCATTGTCTGATTTCTGGCATGCCGTGGCCTGTTGCCAGTCCAAGGACTGGGGGTTGGGGACCCCATCATATACTTAGCCTAATCTTAGGTATGTTACAAATGCAGTATTATATAAATTACTTCTAGAACTTCAGAAAACTTCAGATGTGTTTGAAAGTGTGATAGAAATTTAATTGGATTTAGAGGTTTTGTTTAGATGTCTTGGGTTTAATTTTGCAAATATCCATAATAATGCTGATTAGAGTGCGGCTGCTGAGTAATATCATTTATAAATTAAAACATGCATATGGAGATCCAAATGACCATGACCTTGTTAGCCTTTTACAGGTCCTTAAAGATTTGGCTGCTCCTCTGGGAGTTTGGGTTGGGAAGCTGAGCAAGCTCTCCAGCTTGATTAGTTTGTATTGTTCTTTTCTGCAATTGGAATGATTTCTGTGACCTCAGACACTTGTTATTTGGACTGTTGATCGTTTGTGTTGATTTGATCCTTGTATGCCACACCCAATCATTAACACGAGATGAGCAGTTATATAAATCATATACATCAGTGTTTCTCAATCTTGGCAATTTTAAGATGTGTAGAGTTGAACTCCCAGAATTCCCAGTCAGCAAGGTTGAGAAACAGTGATATACAACAATAGATAAAACATGCCCAAACAATTTTGTTTTAGAGAGATTTTGGAAGTCTATAGTTTTACCATGGATAGAATCACGGGTGAAATCCAGCAGGTTCTGACAGGTCCTGGAGAATCAGTAATGGAAACTTTGAGCAGTTCGGAGAACCAGCAAATACCACCTCTGACTGGCCCCAGAGTGGTGTGGGAATAGAGATTTTGCAATATCCTTCCCCCAGGAATGGGGTGGGAATGGAGATTTTGCAGTATCCTTCCCCTGCCACACCCATCAAGCCACGCCCACCAAGCCACATCACGCTTACCAAGCCACATCACGCCCACCAAGCCATGCCCACAGAAATGGTAGTAAAAAAAATCTCGATTTCACCACTGAATAGAATAGTTAAAAGTCCTTGAAAACATTCACATGTGATTTTAGCCAACAGGATGAGAAGCAATGAAATAACTGAGATAAACAGATTTACTACATTGGATGCATTATCAGAGTTACTATTAATTTTAACCTAATAAAACAGTGCATGCATGAATGATATAGCCTGGCTAGGTGGCTCAATGGCTAAGATGCTGAGCTTGTCAGTCAGAAAGGTCGGCGATTCAAATCCCTAGTATAGGTCTTCTGCATGAGCAGAGGATTGAACTAGATGACCTCCAAGGTCCCTTCCAACTCATTGTAGTAGTAGTAGTAATAGTAGTTATTGTTATTATTAGTATGTTTGAGGTCAGATTTGAATTAAAAAACTCTTTAATTCAGGGGAAATAAGTAGATCCATGATGAAGATGAAGGATTTGTTTTTGATATTTCATCCTTAGGAGATTGAAGAATCCAAAAGGTTTTCTTGTTTTTACTAGTTATTTTTCTGAAAAAGAAGTACTGCTATTAGATTAATGGAATCTATCAATTAAAGTTAATGCTACCCTTAAAATAGTGCCACTTTTTCATCTTGTGTAGAAGCTTGCAAAAAGGCAGGTGTTAAGGACTTCTACACTTGTCAATCATTTTCAAAACTTGGGCAACCCTTGATATGCTGAGAAGATGGAGATGCTGAAAAAATTGCACTTTAAATTTGGTGTTGAAGATTCTTTTTAAAAGTTAATGATAAATACAAAAAAACAAAGGGAAATTCAGGTTTATTTTAGTATTTCATAACTAGGTACCTATAATGTTATCTACTGAAACATTTCAGATGGTGACGGGCTTATCTAGATACCACTAAAACTCTTGTGTCTGTAATCTTTATGTTGGTGAACCAATGCATCATAGAGCAGAACTTTTGCAATGAAGATATTTCTAGCAGGCTAACTTAATAGAATGAGTCCAGAATCCAGAACCCATAATTTCTGTGGAATTGAAATTTGGCACGTTTTATGAAATTTTTTATGACATAAAATTATTATAAAACACTTTCTGGCATAATACAAATAACATAAAACATTTTGTGTGTTCATCTCCTGAGGTTTGACTGTGCTATACAGTTCAAGTTTTAAGGCAGATACATCTCTGAATATCTCCCTGACTTTTTAAGAATTTTTCAAGTATATTGAAAGCTCTGCCATTATTAAAAACATTGAGGAATCTAGTAAGGAAATATCTCTGAAACAATGACCCAATGGGTCACTGGTAGCCTAGTTAAATACCTATCCGGAAGTTCAGTTAATGAAGACCTTGAATATCTGCTGCAACAATTTATATTTTGTGAATAAAATATTCACATTTGTGACAATTGAGTTATATTGTAAACAATAAAAGTGATGTGTAGCTAGCATCCTTTTAATTCTACTATGTGTGCTATTCAGTTTATGTCAGCCTGATGATGTGTACAGAACTAGGTGGAGCATTGTCACTGAACATTATGAGTTATTAACTGCTGAAATTTATCAGAGTTTATCAGAAAACTTCTCTAAAATTCTCCTAAGAAAGCCTCTAAATTTTCTCCTAAGAAAGCCTCCTCCTATAGATTAAAAAATGAGAACTTGATCAAAGATGGTATCCAATTTTTAACAAGACCTTTATGTGGTCTCTCAATTATGGTTCCTCTGCAATAAGTTCCTCTTGTTATTGTTGACTTCTAAAATTATTATTGTTTCACTTTGTTTTCTATCTTGCTTTGTAATGATTTAGATCAGGGTTGTCAAACCCACGGCCCATGGGCTGGATGTGTCATGCGCTGGCCACACCCACGCCCGGTTTAGCAAAGGGGGGAAAAAGTTCCAATACATCACATGATGCTGTCGTGATGATGCAAGTTTGACACCCCTGATTTAGATGAATATGATAAATGTATGCAATGCCTCTTCTAAAACTTCTTCATGTTGAACATTTATGTTGTACAGAAAAACTGTGTCTTCGTTTTATGTGAGAAAATAAAGACTGTGTATGAATTGTGTATTTTGAAAAGAGATTTCTACATACAATGGCTGCAAAGGGAAAGAAGTGAGGGAAGAATAAATAGGAACATAATTTTCTTCAGTTTGGGTTTCTAGTTGTAGATTATTTATTTATATACCATATTTTTTGGATTATAAAACACACCGGAATATAAAACGCACCTTAGTTTTTGGGTGGGAAAATAAGAAAAAAACTGATTGGCAGGTCAGCCTCCCTGAATACCCCCAATCAGTTGTTCCCAGAGGTGAATTTTAGCAACAGGTTCCTTGGTTGTGAGCTCTGTGCCTTGCTTTTTTTTTTTGCTTTTTTCTTTTTGCTTTTTTTCTGCCTCTGAAACCTCTGTTTGAGAAGCTGGTTGGGGCTACATTCAGAGTATAAGACACACCCAGATTTTCACCCTCTTTTTGGGGGGAAAAAGGTGCGTCTTATACTCTGAAAAATACGGTAGTTGTTTATATTACTCACAAAGGACTTGAGGTGTTTATAATAATAACAACTATTAAAAGCAACTGTCATTTAATCCAATCCAATCTAATCAGAGGCAGATTTATCAGCAGAATATTTTTAAGGCCTCCTTGAGAAGCTACTGCAACTTTGAAACAGCTGAACTTGCTGAGTCACCTTCACAGTGACCCATGCAGATTATGTTAGTCCAGTTTTGCACATACTTGAAGAGTTACATCATTAAGATCTTATTTAAATTTGTCTCACTGTTTCAATTTAGTGTTTCATTTATCATTGCCCTCCTTAATTATGTGACAATGTATAAATTGTATTATCTCAGTGTGTCTGTTGATGACTTTGAATGCCAAGATTCCAGGAATTCCCTAGCATTTGGTGACTTAGCTTGGTTTAGGATGGTTTTGCTTTCCCAGTTGAAACTATGGTTAAAGTGGTCCTAGCAGCCAGCACCCAGATAAACAAATAACATCACTCCAGCTAGATCAGGAGGAAAGACTGTTGTGTAATCTTTCCCAACATATTTGAATGAATGTTTCTATACTAACAGTATCACAGCAGTATTATGCATCCAGATCCAATAGCAATGGGCATACATGTTCAATGAAATAAAATTTCTGTAGACTGGTCACTTGAAGATAAAGCTGGGAGAGGTTAAACTCCCTTAGTCCAGGAGAATGACATTGGTTGAATGTTGGGATGCACTGGCAGATATATGATTTGACAGAACAGAACAAAATAACATAGTTGGAAGAGATCTTGTAGGTCATTTAGTCCAACCCCCCCCACCCAAGCAGAAGACCCTACACCATTTCTGACAGATGGCAGTCCAGCCTCTTCTTGAAAGCTTCCAGTGATGAAGCTCCCACAACTTTTGAAGGCAAGCTGTTCCATTGGTTGATTGTTTCCACTGTCAGAAAACTTCTTATTTCTACATTGAATCTCTCCTTGATCAGTTTCCATCCATTATTATCCATTATCATTATTATTGTTAGTGTTGTCATTATTAGACTACGTTGAAATGTGAGATTTTTCCTGTTGAGTTTATATTTTTGAAGGTTTTTTTCTTACGATGTCTGTGATGTTCTTCAGAGTCTTTGAGAAAAAGTGGCATGCAAATATTGCAAATAAATTCTCTGTTTCTATTTTCCTGTTGTATCTGCTTCTTGATTTAAGTACCAGAGTTTCTTAGGGGTTTCTGGCAGAAACCATTTTTATCAAATAACTTTTCCCAAAGCAGCTTTCTGGATTCTATGCAAGATATGTTAAAATATTCCTTTTGGCAAGAATGCTGTATTGGGAGGATCTACTTGAATTGCCTCAATAGACTGTTTTGCATAAACTTAAAACAGATAGGGTACAGAGTATTAGAACTGAGTGCAATAGCATGCATTTGCATTTTTGTTTGGCCAGTTCCTGCAACAATCTTTCCATCCATCTTTCAGTAGTCAGCATAAACAGTGTCATCTATCCCTCAGCTGCTCTCAAGCCAGCCTTCTGTTGGAAAAGTAACACACATCTGTACTAAGCATCTGTTTGGAGATGTCTCAAGGCGTTTAGTGGTCTAGTTTGTGCCATTAAATCTGATACGGAAAAATAATGTGTTCACAATGATTTATCTGAATTATCAGAAGAGAATTGATACACTTTTTATATATGAATTATAACTTCTTGTGAATTAAAGATAAACATTGTTATAGAAAAAAAAAGACAAAGAACTTTTTGGTGATTTATGAAAGATTGTTTCATTTTTTTCCTCTCCTGAACTCTATATTGTAATATATGTAGGTAATTCTAGGGGACACTGTAATCTCATCAAACAATGATAAATTTTCTGAATGTTTTCTTTAACACAATTTATATTCCCCCATTAGTCTTTTTTAAAGCCTCCAGTTTCATAAATATTACCATCAGTTTTAAGGGAGAGAAAAAGGCTTCAAATATTTTTTAAAAAATCTGAAGAAGTATCCTATAAATGTAGTATCCAAAAGTTACAATTAGTGAGATGAGAATGTTTTCGGAAGAATCAAAATTTGCAAATAAATATAAACTAAAGAAGACAAATGCAGTTATATCAATAGAAGGCTAACTCATTAAATGTAGCTATTGCATTTCCTAAGAGGTAGTGGTATATAATGCAAGTAATCAACAATTGTGTTTGCAATTAGCATGTTTCTAATTTAATTTGCACTCTTAGGTCTGTGATCTTAAACATGGGGAAACTGTTAATGAATTTTATTTTCTTGGGTTGCAGTGGCAAATTTCCTTTCCTTGAGGTATACTTTCTGATGTTCTGAACATCTACCAGTAATTTTCTGCAGCTGAACTTCTTTCCTTACTTTGTTTCAGGACTGATAACTCACTATTGATTCTAATATTTTTTTTTAAGATTATTTCTTTAAAGAGTCTTGAGTCCCAATTATTTGGATTTATACAGAAGGAAAAAAATTATAAATTATGAATTTGTTTATAGTCCTTGATAAACTCCATAGTGGGAAGATAGATGCAAGAATGGGAGATCTGTTTAAAAGATCTGCAATTAATAATAAAAATATTCTACATATATATAAGAGTTTGGCCTTGGTATGCAGGTCACTTTGTCTAACCTATGTATGTCTGAATAGTACTTATAAATAGGAAGATGGGGAGAGTTCAACAGAGTTTTGAATTCAATAACAATAAAGTTATTTAATTGTATTAGTTTAAAGTATTTTAAGCTGATATTAAGACCAGAAACTCAACAAATTTAACTGCTATGGAATATAATATTATTTATAACATAAAAGCAAGTCACTGAAACCAAGAGACATTTATTAAAACATTACCCATTCATTGAGATACAGTTATAGATAAACTTCCTACATGAAAAAATAAAAACCATTCAGATGAAAGATTGAAAGAAATGGTCTTTAGGTTTTTTTTTTTTAAGTAGACAAAGATGGGATCTGATGAATTCCAGATGGCAGCTCATTGTGGGAACACTTAAAAAAACCCTCTTTCTTCTATTAATCAAGTTCTTGCATAAGTGAGAAGGGCCTTTGTTCCTGAACTTGAAGTACATATTTGTAAGATGTTATGAATAAGAAACAAAGTATTATAACATTTCAATAGCAGTGAATCTGTAAAATTTAATCAGACTCACTAAACTCATTAAAATTAGAGTTGTGATTCAATCAAACAATTGCATTCATTAGTTTAAATTAAAATAGAATGACATATAGGGACACACTTTTGTACAAACACATTTAAGACTAAATTGCATTTATAATATTTTAATGCAGAAGCAATGGTGTTCTAGGCAATGATATCAAAGGTTATAGGTGGAAGAAAGGTAACAAAAAGACATTGAGCTTGATAAGTATAACAATTGTTTGACATAGGGCTGAATCTCTAATCTTTAATATAATTTTAGTAAACAGATTAATATAAATCACAAAAACAAGAGAAAAAGTGCAGAAAAAATATGGATTGAAAATTGAAAAAGTAAAAGTAAAAAGAAAAGAAAAAAATAGATTAAATAAATTCCCCTTCACCCACAGCAACTATAATTTTAACAATTTATTAGTTTCTCTTAAAATACAACAACAACAACAACAACAATCTTTTCATCACCTATCTCACATCTATAAAAAAATCCTTACAACTTTGTCAGTCCTGGTCAGCAAAAATCCATTAAGTTTTGTAAGAAACAATAATGTATCTATTTTAATGATGACCAAATAAACCCATTTTATAATCTTTCCCTTTAACAACCTTAATCTTCAATCCCTTCTTATTTATTTATTTATTTATTTATTTATTTATTTATTTATTTATTTGATTTATATGCCGCCCTTCTACGGAGACTCGGCGTCTTGGTGACGTTTTCTTTTCATTTTTTTGTCCTTTCTCACAAAATCCTTTAGAACTCTTTTGTAAATCCAATGTAAGAAACTTACCCAAATCACTGTTTTAGTTTCCCACTTGTACATCCCTTTCAACTATTAAGAAATTTGTATACCCAATTTAATATCTCTATAAAGCTATCTATCTATAATGGCAAATACTTTTAAGATTAACTTCTGATCCATTGCTCACAAATATTCTCAAAAATGTCCTGTGTTAAAGTATTTTGCTCCATTCACTGTAAATCAGATTTAAGTGTTAATTGTAATATTTGGTCCTTCTCTAATGTCCATTGTTCAGATTTCTATCCTTTCATGTTTTCTTTCCAGAATTCGAGCAGCACATTTTCTCATGGAAAGGATTCCCATGATCAGTTAAAAAAAAAATCTTATTTCAAATCCATCTAGACCCCTAGCTAATTTATAATTTTCCACAATCAACATTGTAATCATTCTTTTGCCACTTATCCCCTCCCCCCAAATATTTCTTTAATGTCCTTAAAAACATATCATTAAAACTTCTTTTGTTAAGGTTTAAAGGAAACCCAAGCAGTGGATCCTATATCACCTGTCAGTTGGAAAGATCTTAATAGTTGAAAGGCAATCAATAGACAATTTCCCAAAGTAATTAAGAAAATAGGCTTGGCAGTACTTTTCATCCTTAACATTACATTGTGGGTGAAAGTTTGGTGGAATCCTTTAATACCAAGCTGCCCAACTGATGAGCTGGCTGAAGAAACTTGCAATTTACTCATGAGGAACCACTGCACTGTATGTGGGGGGAAAACTTGGAAGATGGGTGAAGAGATACTACCTAGGGAATGGCAGATAAGAGACAGTGTAGCCTTGTGGGTGGGGCAAGAGACTCAAAAGGAAACCTCCAGCTGCAAAGGACAAGAGAATTGTACTTTAAGAATTGCAAGACTGATGCCAACCTTACTAGGTAGACCAGACAGGAAAAGTGACCACATAAACTAATCATACTTTATTGTAAATCTATATTAACAGAATATTAATCAAGTAAGTTGTGGACTTACTTGATTAAGTTGTAAGTTATGGACCCCATTGAGTTCCAGAGGCAACTGGAACTGGTTTGACTGAGTTCCAGAGGCAACTGGTAAATGGTTTGACTGAGACCTTAGTTGCCATTTGGAAATGAGAGGACATCAACAGCCTTAGATTGGATTGTGCGTATGTGGGAGCCTCCTGTTTTTCAGAGAAACTCTATGTAATGGAGGATAAGATATGCCTAGAGAGCTGCTCGTGGAAAATGAAGAGTAAATATGATCAGGCATAGATATGAGCTTTCCTTAAGTATTACCTCATGCTGAAAATAAATAAGAAATCCTAATTAGTCTTCCACCCTTATTGCATCCTCATAGAGCGAGCTGGAAGCAGCATTGATTGTACCCATGGATAACTCTACCAGGCTCAAGATGTGGTAATTCATCTGTCTTGGCTTTCTTCTACTCTCGGTGCCATCATTCATGGTAGCTTTCTGGACCAGCTCAAGGGAGTAGAAGGGGGTGGCATACTGTTGCAATGGAGTTCCTTTCTCTAGGACTGAATCAGTGGTAAAGAAATCAATTGGAGGTACTAAATATCCTTAGGGGAGTCATCTGTTGATAGGTCATCAGAGGATGATGATATCAAGCTATACATCCAGGCTGACCAAATGATGCTGTCAATGTTTCAGTGGATTATTAGGGAAACATCAGCCTGAGCGGCTTCTGGATGTTTACCTCAGTGCTCTGGACTTAACAAAAAGGGTTTCAACAACAACAACAACAGCCTTTATTGTCATTGTACATCATGTATACAATGAAATTGGCTTAGCCTTTTGGTACAATCTGTAACAGAAAATACAAGACAACATGAAGAGTATAGAGAATAATCCTTATACAAGTAATTGGAGAAAAGAAACCTAGTCATATGTTTCCATGTGTATGTGGAGTGATTGTGTTTAGGAGTCTGACAGCCCATGGGGTAGAAGCTGTTTTTAAACCTGTTTGTCCAACTGGCTATA
This sequence comes from Masticophis lateralis, assembly GCA_030761175.1. NCBI lineage: Eukaryota > Metazoa > Chordata > Lepidosauria > Squamata > Colubridae > Masticophis > Masticophis lateralis. Next base: position 192,312,014 of record JAUDYJ010000001.1, on the reverse strand, counting down.
CTTCTCTGGCTATGTCTTCTGCCCGATGGTAAATGTGAAAAGAGACACTGGCCAGGGTGTGAATCATCCCTAAGTATCTTCTTTACTCTGCTAAAACAGCAAGACCTGGATATGTCATCCAGTAGTGTTAGAGCGCAACCAATGGTTTCTTGTGCCAAATTGATCACTCTCTGTAATGCCTTCCTGTCCACAGCTGTTAAACCAGCGTACCATACTTTTATACAGTATGTGAGGACACTTTCTATCACGGACTGAGAAAGAATCATCAGCCATTGTTTGACCTGATTTTTCCACAGGACTCTAAGGAAATGAAGTCTCTGTTTAGCCCCTTTTGCTTAGATAATAGTTCTTGCAAATTTCCACCAAGCTCATCTTCATTATTTTCTAATGTCCCAGTCACCTCTCTATTTATTATTGTAGGCCCTTAAAGAGCATTCAAAAGCTCTAATTGGTCTAGGTGCAATGGCATGGGGAATTTTAATCTTTGTATGAAATTCATACATTGCTCCACATTTCTTACTTCACTTTCTAAAACATTGACATTCTGATACAGAATGTTCTTTTCTTTGTTTGATTATCTATATTAACCCCAATAATTTTATCTCTTTTACCATCTGTTTTTTAACATGCTGAACCCATATTTTTTACCTATTTCACTGTCTTTTTTAAAAATATGCTTTCCCCCTTAAATCAATTCTCCCTCCATCTCTTTATTATTTTGGAAGTCATATCCTTCCAACCATGGAAATTCTTCCAAGTTATTGTCTCCTACACGGCAGTGATTGATCTTGACACCTGTTTTGTAAAGTGTGCACTCTGTCATTGAGCTTGCAATCATGTTGAACAGAGTTGATTGTTTTCTTGGATCAATTCAGCTGCGATACCTATTGTTTTACAGATACCTGGATGAAACTTCCATTTAAAAATGGAAGCCTAGACAGTATTTTGGCAGTATTTTATCTGATACTGAAGGGAGATAATGCTATGTATAGTTGATTAGTAATCAGTTTTATTTATGCTGTTTTCTTTAGTTCCAATTTGTTAGTATAATTGTATATATACTATACCTTCTGTCAAATCTCTAGCTTTGTTTCTAAGCTGAAGCATAAAAAGCCTTCACTATTTTCTGTATTTCTAATTTTGGATGGGATGTTCATAATAATAAATACCAACATATTCCTGTATGTGATTGCTTGTTTGTGACTGAAGTTTATTTTAGCTTTATTTCATTCATTTGGAAATAACCTAAAATCTGAAAAGTATATATCTTTGTCATCCCTAAGTGTGCAAAATAGTGTAAAAGCTTTATCTGCAAGAATTCTAAGAGCACTAGATCAAGTTCCCCCAAATATAGGAAACTTTTTATGGACTATTTCTGGATTTTTTATAGGCCTAGGATCTATTTTGATATTGGAAAGGCAATACTTTCTATTAAGCCTGTGATTTTTTTCTGAATATCGAAGGACCCTTTGAAGTAAGAGCAAGAAACATCTGGCAAACACATTGAAGTTTTATAGAAATTGGGACTGTTGATGTAAACTTTAAGTAAAAGAGATGTATATAATTCTTCAGTTATATCTTCAATATCCATTTGTAGAACTGATTAGTAGAATTGAAAGGAGTTGAATTGTCATTGCCTCCCCCACCCATCTTGAAAAAAAGAAGGAAAAACTTCAGAGTAATGACAGAAGGCTGGTCTGAGTTGGAAAAACAGATCTGGCATATATTGTAATCATAAATAATAGTTATTCTAGTAACAACTCAAATATAGTCAATACAGCATGTTTCTTGTTTAATAAAAGACTGAGAACTAAGAATATCCAGTGGAATATTGGAATTTTGACTGATGATAGAGGTAAGAGGTATTTTGGGAAAAATCTTGATCAACTGCAAAATATATTTGCTTTGGAAAAGCACTGTTAGCTTCCTCACTGAATAAGGGAAACTTGCACCTTCTGTTGTGTTAATCACCTATTACATAATTATCCAGTCTGCTGGCTTCAGTCTCAGCTTAAGACATAGTGTCATATCCAGGAGAAAAACTTGAGGAGCACAGCCATCAGTACTTCTGTATGCCCTAGTATCATGCATGAAACGGTCATGCATGAAACGGTCCTCGCAATGCAGTAGCCTGCAATGGCTACTAGATATATAATGGACTGCTAAATAAATCTGAGCTCTATAGTACTTGTCAAAATAGTGATTTTTTCAGGTTTTTCATCTCAGAAGGAAGTGTTTCAAATTAAAGTGAAGCGTCAGAATTCAGACAGGAAAAGAATGGAAAAGCCTCATGAATTAAAGGGTCTGTAATGAGCAACTGCCTTTTTCTGCCTGAAGTTCTCTAGTTTAATTTCTCTTCATCTTAAATCTGTACGAAGGGAACAGCAACTTTAATCGTAAACATTGAATTTTGCAAAGACAATTTTCTAGTTGTTGTTTTGACAAAGACCAGTGGTGAAATCCAATTTTTTTTACTACCGGTTCTGTGGGCATGGCTTGGTGGGTGTGGTGTGGGTTGGGCATGGCGGGAGAAGGATACTGCAAAATCTCCATTCCCACCCCATTCGGGGACCATCCAGAGGTGGTATTTGCTGGTTCTCCAAACTACTCAAAATTTTCGCTACTGGTTCTCCAGAACCTGTCAGAACCTGCTGGGTTTCACCCCTGGTTAACACCCAAAGTGAGATGGATCAAGGTTGAGTTGAATTTATGGATTAGCTACTGAGTTCCCTGTAATAAGGAAGGGAAGCCTTCTAATTATGACATACTGTCCTTTGTAGCATCATAAAATAACCACTTAATTTACCACTTCAATAATTCCATTAGTGAGCATCTTGATAATGATAGTGGTTCAATAGTTTCTACTGTGTGCATTGGTAAACCAAATCTAATCCCTTAACCTAGTATTTGGTAGCTAGCCCTAATCTATATTTCTGCAGGATAATGAGGGATGAGAATGGATTGTATTATTTAAAGATACAAATGTGAAAAGTGTCTTTTTTTATATTAATAAGACCCCTTTCCAGAGGAGTTAATGCAACAGAGTCCTCTCCTGAGATGCAATTTTTAGTTAACAGAGGCATTGGTCTGTAGGGCAAGCTTTCATTTTATATAATCTGAAGTCTCATGATAAGAGCAGTTTATTCTACTCATATTACTTTGCATATGTAAGCCACATCTCTGTCTCAGTTGCTAGGGATCAAGATAGGGTAGATGAAGTGTAACAATATCACTGGCTGTTCAGGCCATTTTAAATAATACTATTGATGTTCCAAAACCCTTGAAATGGTCTTGCCTGTCATAATGGTTATTTTCTAAATGCTATAATAAGCAGGTTTTGAACACTTTTCTCCACTTCGTTCAAAGGAGATTAATTTACCACCATTCTGACAGCTCTGTGTCCTCTAAAAACCATCTTCTTTTACTGAGCTCTGTTTAAATAATGTGGAAACATTATTCATATTTCTCCTTACTCTCAAAAGTGATTGTACATTGTGCTACAATCATCTTTCGTTGAATGCATGCAATATTGATTGGCTAGACTCTTTCTTGCTGTATAAAATTGCTTAAATTTAAAAAAAGTGGGGGGATTCATTTAAGATTCTCCAAGATATATTGATAACATAATGCTAAAAAGAGAATCATCTTGAGATTTACAGTGTTACATATTCATAATTTGTGTTGAGAAAGTGTTTGTGAGATTATATGTCATTTTCTTAGTGAAAAATCTATATATTAACAAAACAGCATGGGAACTATAGCTTTATTGCTTTTCTTGCACATATATATTTTTGTATAAATTTGGAAATCTTATATCTCACTGTTCCTTTTGTACATTTTTGTGATAGTTATAGGTCGCCCTTTTCTATCAGTTCAAATAATTTTAATTATACCAGTGGGATTTCTGGCAATATTTAAAAGGCCCAGATACATAAATGGTTGCCAAATTTGTAGTATACTTTAAATTAATCTTACTTAAATTAGTCTAACTAAAATCTCATTATTTCTTCAGGATAGCAGATTGCTTTACTTATTCATCATAGATTTGCAAACATGAGATTTTACTTATTTCTTATTCAATGAAATGTATTTTACATAATGAGTTTCCCACTCCTTTTGTTTCTTTTTAAGTCCTGAAAAAATTCTCTTGAGACTTGGGATTCCTTCTAAACAATGTGAGCCTTGTTGCATAAACCTAAACTGCAAGAAGGGAAGTTGCCAGGAATGAAACAGAAGGGACTTGCGCTAATTGACCTTTCCCTGTGCAAAATTTCTCTGCCTAATTTTGGCTATTTTCCCTCACTGTAAAAGGTGTGGCGTAATACACATTCATAAGGAAGACCTCTGACTTTCCAGAGATATATTTAGGGAGTACAGAGGAAGGAAAGCGGGGGAAAGAGTTTCTTGTAGTTGCACAAATATTGAAGCCAGCTCCTTAATTACAACCTGATTTGTACAGAAGTCCTTACTGCAGTTTTCATGATTGCAACAAACTCTCATGGATCAGCAAGTTCATGAAGGTTGTTTTCTCAAACTTTTTTTCTTTAGAGAGAAAGTGCAAGGTTCTAATAAGAAAAATAGATGTATTAATAACAAAATTAATTATGGTTAACATTCCATTGGTTTCTGTAGTTTCATAATGTGCTTCATAGCTCCATATAGTGTGCTGTATGTGCCCGCTTACAAATAATGCTGCTTAAAAAAAAAAAGGTATGAATATATCTTTAGCCAGTATAATGAAGTGATTAAGTTGCTGAACTGGGTCTAATCAGAATTAGGCCCAAATGTCAGTTCCTTCAAAATCCAGGAAAAAATGACCCAGACTCCATTAATGAATAAAGTATGGTACCTTTACTAGATATGAAGTGAACGCAACCAAAGAAAAGCAGGATCTAAGGCAAAAAGCGCGAAAGTTACAGATAGATAGCATCCCCTCCCACTGTCCACCATAAATCATCCAATCCAAAGGTCTCCCAGAGGTCAGGTGGAAGTACATGTCTGTCAGTGTCATCAATCAGGAATGCTATGGCCATTGACCCGATATCAGCTTCAAAGGTTCAGCAATAAGACTTAAGAATCAGTTTCGTTTTCCTAGTCAGCATACATAGCCCGCTAGATACTCCTGCCTCCCTCCATTACTATGGCAGCCGAAGTAGAGAAAAGCGGAGGCTGTCACTAAGCCTGCAAGACAGGACCTCCCTTTCAACTCAACCTCCTAAAAAATAAAAGTTCCTTTAAAGTTACTAGAGTACCTTTAGTACCTTTAGTTACTACCTTGTTTCTGCTAAAATAAGACCTCCCCTGATAATAAGCCCAATCAGGCTTTTGAGTGCATGCGCTAAAATAAGCCCTCCCCGAAAATAAGCCCCCCTTGAAAATATTTAACCGCATGTGCAGCCGGTCCCTGCCATTTTCTCTGGTTAGGGTTAGGGAGACAGAGTTAGAAATCAGGTAAGATGGCAAGAGGAGCCCCGTCTTGCTTCATGTGCCCCAAAATAATAAGACCTCCCTGAAAATAAGGCCAAGTGCTTATTTTGGGGTTCAAAAAATATAAGACAGGGTCTTATTTTCGGGGAAACATGGTAGAGAAGAAACAGGATATAAATATAATAAATAAAATACTATAACAGATTTAATTACAGATGACCTGGCATGTATTAGCGAGAGCTGGCTGGATCCAGAAGGGATGATGGTGGCCCTTTTGGAAATGTGCCCAGCTGCAGGTGGGCTTTGGGTATGGCATCAGCTGAGACTCCAGGGCAAGGGTGGAGGTGTAGTGATTCTCAAGTGGAAGTCTCATAAGGCTTTCCATGGGCACCGCTCCACAGGTTGCAAGTGTGGAACCCTGTTCATTAAATTGGGCTCTAAGGATCTTTTGGGATTGTTGCTACCATGCCGGTCTCCCTACTGTGTAACAATCTCCCTAACTGAGCTACTGGACTCCATTGCCAGGCTAGTGATGGAATTTCCCAGACTTATGGTTCTGAGGGACTTCAATTTGCTTTCTCTAGGGTTGGAGTCAGAAGCATCTTGGGAGCTCATGGTTACAATGACAATCATAGGCCTGTCTCAGGACAAGGTCATCCCCTTGTCAAGAAGGATGAAGCAGATGACCATCAAGAAAGATGGCTCTTTACTATAATGGTATTTCACTTGTGAAATGCTTCCTTCAGAGCAATTTTTCTGGTGCCTTATATTGTTTCATTTTCCCAGCAGGGGAAATGGAATTCTTTTTATCCTCTCAGGCATTTTAAGTCTCTTGCTATGACTTCTGGTGCTTGCAGCATTTACCATTTTCTTTTAATTATGAGTCTTCCTGTTTTAAACCCTTTACAGCTAACTTTATGTTGTGCTGTTTTGTTGCATCTAATTATATGTATTTTATATTTTTGATTGACTAGTGTACCATTATGCTTGTTCTTAAATATTTTTTAAAGTTGTTGAATTATTCACTTATATGATAATGACCAATATTGGCAATTTTTGTTATTTTTCAATGTAAAATTAACATTATTATATATTTATGTATTAGACATGCCATGTACATTTTATTAACAGTGTAAGGATTGATGTCATTTAGGTGTGCTGGATTTAATTGGTTTAATACTCAAGTTGAGAATAAAAGTATCTTAAACAAGTTCAGTTTTACTAAAATTTTCTGCTTTTTGAAAGGAATGTTGACACATTTGTGTCAACCTGAGTTTAGTTTTTTTTAAAAAAAAAGTTTATATAGTCTCTTTCACAATATGATCAAAGCAGTTCATAATACAGGAGGACAAAAATGATACATTTCCAAGCAGTTAGGAAACATTACAGAACTATGTCATAATAAAATATTAATATCAAAATAATTTCATTACCAGAAGGAACTAGTTGAAATCTGTTCTAGGTAATAACAAAAGCAAAACTTAAGTTTTAGAGGGAAGGATACCTTCCAGGGTTTTGTAAAAACAGGGAAAAGTATCCTGGAGTCTTGATAATAATAGCAGTCAGTCAGTGAGACTGGAATTCAGAAAGCAAAAGATCAAAGAAGAATTTCTGTGGAAGAGATGTTTCAAAAGTCTTCAGTGAAATGTAAAAACAATGCACTGAAAAGATTGTATTTTTCTCTCCTTTAAAAAAAAAGACCATCCTAATTAGGGCAACAGTATACCATATTGAATCAAAAGATTGTGACTTTTTCAGAGAATAAAGGAGAGCCCCTAGGAGATCTGCTAAACAGCATGATGTATCTTGTGGTGAGGAAAATTCATTAGGAATACTCCCAGAAAAACAGAAAACTGCCCATGAATTAAATCAATCCTTTCAGCACAATGAAGATATGATACAAGTTAAATATGTGGCCTTGGAAAATCATCTTTGTGAGCCTTGGCTTATATAAAGAATGAACAATACTGTTAAAAAGAGTTTGTCAGTTTTGGAAGACAATTTTCTTTTTGCTTCTAAACTGCCACATATTTTAGCTGGGGAAGTTGGAAGGGGGTTGTTGTTGGAGCGGTAGAAAGTTAGTCATAACAACATTCCGTATTCAAGGACTTTTGCCTGTGTCTGATGGAGACTGCCTGAAGATTGTATCCGGTGGAGTGTGAAGAGTTGATTGGACAATGTGATGAACTTGTGGGTGTGGGGCAGGGCTGTGAACCCTTAGCTGGGTGGGGAAAACCTGGAAGCTTTCAGATTCAGGTTTTCCCAGATGTGCCAACATGACATCTCTAATAAATTGGAATTTTGAGGAACCTCAGGCCTCAGAGCTTTATTTTGTTGGGGGTGTTCCTTGGAACCCCGACAGAGTTTCTGTTAACAATGTGTTATCTAGTTTTGTCCCACAATCTTTGTTAAGATATTAAGAAGAACGAAGAGTGATGAATGTGGGACAGATGGAAAGAACTGAAACAGTTAGGCATAAGATGGACATTGTTTTGTTTGTGTGTTGTATGTTTCAGTGACAAAGAGGGCTTGGGCTTGGAAAGTAAACAGGGTTGGACTTGTTTGGTAATAAGTTGGACAACACCGGAAAACAGAGGACTTGGAGCCTAGACTGAGAATTTAAAATACAAACTACAAGAAATACTGGCACTTTTGTATTGTACTTCAGTACTGTTACCAAGAAAACCTCTTATGGTCATCACCTTTTAAAAGATACCAACAGTTATAACTTACCACCATATTAAGGATACCATTACTTTTTATCCACTGATTTATTTATACTTTGGTCAGACCAAGCATGAATCTATCTTATGCCTCCCCCTACCCTTCTCTCTTCTTTCGTTTGCCTTTTAGGAAGCTATTGTAATTTATTGAACTGCAGCTTCAAGTAAGGTCTGAATTGTAGTCTGATTCTGATTTGATAATTTGTTATATAAACATTAAAGGATTTTTTTTCCAATCTAAGTATCATAAAAATGGTGTTGACTTTATGACTGTACCATCCTAGTAGAACTTATGGGGAAAAAAAGAACAGAAGAGTCAAGGAGAAATCATTGTTGGCTGTCACAGCTGTCTCTAAACTTGGACATAGTGGAATTTTAGGATTTTTAGTGAAGATAGAGATGTACTAAAGCTTAAACCCATGGTGCAGAATGCACTGGGCTAGAAGTTTTGTTCTTAGTAGTGGTATATAGATGGTCCTTGACTTACGACTGTAATTGGGATCTGGATTTTGGTCATAAATAATGATGGTCATAAGTTGAGGCATTCCTTTGACTGGACCTGATTTTTTGACTTTTTACAGTGGTTGTTAAGTGAATCACCCAGTTGTAAGTCTGAATAAATTCTGAGTTTTTATGCCAAAACTCAGTAAAACATGCTGGAAACCAGCAAAAAAACTTCTCAGATCTGGGTCTCTTGATAATTATTAAATGAGGAGTACCAGTACAATAATTTTGAATGTGGATGTTATTATTTGTTATAAATTGAATTTCAAAAGTTTAAAACATCTGTCCATGATCCAGAAAAACTGACAAACCAGTTTTTGACTTAAGAGTGAAGGTAATGGTGCTGGCAGTGCATCCTTCAACCAGAAGCAATAGTAAGTCATAGATAATTTCTATTTAAAAGTCAGCAGGGAACTCCCACTAGACATGATCAAAGCTTTAGTCACGGGGTAAGTATTCCTGATTTCATTTTCAAGAAAAAAACTGCAGTTTTCATTTTTTCTGTCTAAAGAGGAGAGAAATGCATTAACATGTCCTGGAAGGCATGTGTGAAAACCAAGAAGTTGAAACAAAAGGAAAACTAAGGCAACTCGTGAAATGCTATTCAATTTACAGTTGTGCAGAGCTCAGATAAGTAAATTTATTGTAGAAAACAATATAAAACCATATGAAATACTTGCAGTGATTGTTGTGTATATCAAAGGCGACTCCAATTTATCAAGAAACAAAAGTTGCAAATTCTTGCGTCTTTTCTTTTTCTTCCTAGTTTATTCAGTTGTGCAGATGACTCTTTTGGATGGGAGCCCTAGTTTTTGTCTCTCTTGTTTTTGTAATGGACAAATATGGGATCAGTCTGTTTATCTTTGACCATATGTGAATTAGCTTTTATAGCAGCTATATGTTGGTGTTGAATCATTTCTTTTGATTTCAAAACCTGCCCTAGTGACAGAATGCAGCTGCATCTGTAATACAGGCTCCAATAGATTCTGGTAATCCCACTGAATCAAGTAAGATCTACTATTTAATCCATCCACTTTGCTATTATAGTTAAGACTAACATCTGGATTTGGAAATTCTTAAATTGGTTATTGATGACCCAAGTTGAATGGCAAGGAGTTGTAGTCTAATTCATATGATGGAGCTGTAAAGACCAAACAAGATAAAAACATAATCTTACTATATATAGTATAGGCCCGTGATGGCGAACCTACGGTAGGCATGCCACAGGTGGCACGTGGAGCCTTATCTATGGCTTGGGACCAGGGTATCTTCGGGACCGCCTTCTGCCACCAATAGCCTCTCACCAACCAGTCCGTTCCCACAGAGAGGGGCTCCTCAGGGTGCCGTCAGTCAAACAGTGTCGACTGGCGGCCCCTAGGGGGAGAGCCTTCTCTGTGGGGGCACCAGCCATCTGGAACGAGCTCCTCCCTGAGATAAGGAGGATACAGGACCTACATACCTTCTGCCGGGCCCTGAAAACGTTCCTATTTTATCAGGCTGGCCTGGCTTAAACCTCCCTTTTTAATGGGTTTATATTGGGTTTTAAATGTTTTTAAAATTGGATTTTAATTATTTCAGTCTAATTGTATAATTTATTTTAAATTTTTAACTTTTGTATTATATTGTATTTTTAATTGGCTGTTCATCGTCCTGAGTCCCTTGGGGAGTAGGGTGGTATATAAATTTGAATAAACTGAAACTGAAACTGTGGGCCTGTGAGCGTTGGCCTAGGACAGCTCCAGAGCGAATGCGTGCCAGCCAGCTGATTTTGGGGCCTTATGGGCCCACCGGATGATTGGAAATGAGCTGTTTCCAGCCTCCGGAGGACCTCCTGTGGGGGTGAGCAAGGCCGTTTTCGCCCTCCTCCGGCTCCTAGAAAGCCTCTGGAACCTGGGGAGGGTGGATAACAGGCCTACTGGGCCATCACGCCAAAAGCGGGAGGAGCACAGGGCGGCCATATGTGCCAGGGTGGGGCACATTGAATTATGGATGTGGGCACACGTGCGCACAACCCCCCTGCACTCCCCCTGCTTTTAGCACACGACAGCAAAAAGTTTAGCCATCACTGGTATAGACTATGTAGCCTCTACATCCTAGTATGTAGCCTAGTACATCATCAGTTATGTGCAGAGGCTTAGCTCATGTATAGAAGCTTGTTCATATGTTCATTTTGAGCTTGTGCAGCAATGATATCTTAAGCTACATTCCTTACACAATTCCTTATATATAAGGATATACATAAAATACGTATTGTTATGACAAGCTAAGGAAATCAACACGTAACACCCTCATAAACCCAAAGCATCTGACTAGTCTCAACTGCCAGTGATTTTGAGGCTGGGGAAAAGGGAGATTTAATGGGAGAGGGCTGAGATTGGGTGACTGATGAGTTACAAATATAGTTGAAGAAGGAAAGCCAATTTCCCTGCTGCCTTTCATGCCTCTAAATTGCAAGAGGCTGTGCCACCCTGAAGTGAGATGGACAGTTCTGAAATTTCAGGCTTCAGAGAGCAATCTAAATAATTCAGACAGAGGGAAGTGGAGGAAAAATGCTGAACATTTCATCCTTTTAAATCTAGAGGAAGAAGGACCAGTTATTTTAAAGATAAAAGGAGAGGAAGTCAAGGATGGGGAATGGAAAAACAGATGCTGTGAGACATAGGTTGGAATTTAAAGTTTCTTAAGGGAGAAACATTACCAGAAACTAATAGCTGCTCAGCTGTAAGCCTGGGACGCACAAGGCAAAATGTCATTGGGAAAGGTTGGCTAAAGAAGCACAATAAGTAAATTGCTACAGTTCAAAGAAGAGGCAATTTTATTAATAGCTCAAAGTAACTTCATTCTTGTATACAATATAATTTTTACCTACCAAGGCTCTGTTGGATCCATCAGATCTTTCAATGGTGGACTCATTGCCACTGTAGATCCATCCAGTACTGGTTAATCCTCATCTTCTCTTTCCTTCTATCTTTCCCAGCATTAAAGCCTTCTCCAGACAGCTAAATTTTTGTATAATGTGTCTGAAATAAGATCATTTGAGTCTGGTCATTTATGTTTCAAGTGAGAATTCTGGGTTGATTATTTCATAATCCATTAGTTTTCTTGGCTATCCATGATACTTTCAGGAGCGTTCTCCAACACTAAAGTTCAAAAGCATAAATACTGTTCCCTATTCTACTCTTTTAAAATGTAACTTTCACTTGCTACATCTGCAGAGGGAATACCATTGCTTGCACTACTTTAATCTTTGTAGGTATAGACACATCATGGCATCTGAATATCTTTTCCAAGTCTTTCATGGCTGCTCTACAAAGTACTAGTCTCTGGTGTACTTCTTGACTGCTTGTGCCCTTACTATTAATTGACTGATCCCAAGAGGTTGAAACTATTCACCATTTTACTATATTCATTGTTAATTCTAAAGCTGGAAGTTGTGTCTGTTATCAGTTGTTCGGTCTTTATATTTAATTTTAGCTGTGTTTTTTTTTCCAATATACTCCTTGCCATTTACTACCATTTACTACTACTTTTGCATTTTTGACTATCAGAGAAGTATCATCAGTATAACACAGGCTATTGGTATTTCTTCCTTCACTTTTAAAATTTCTTCCCTTAATATATATTCAGCACATAAGTTGAATAAATAAGGAGAGAATATGCATCCTTATCTACTCCTTTGCCAACCTGAAGCCAGACTGTTTCACCGTGTTCTATCCATGCTGTGTCTTCCTGAGCTGCATATAGGATAATGAGATGCTTTGGGATTCCCATTCTTCTAATCCCATTCCACAGCGTGACGTGATTGACACAATCAAAGGCCTTTCTATAATCAGTGGAGCACATACTAACTTCTTTTTGGCATTCTTCGGCTTTCTCAATTATCCAGTGTGCATCCGCAATGAGGTCTCAAGATAGATATTGTACAATAATTTATGAAGTAGCTGATATTAAGATTCCTTGGAAAGAGCATTCCTAAGTATATTGCTTGTTGAATATTATTACCATTTAATTTCAGTACTAGAACAAAATGGAACTAATGAGTCTACTTTTTATCTGGTCAATAGATATATATTATTTATTTGATTGTTATTTTGCCATAATCTCCAAGGTGTTCAGGAGCTAACAGCACAGTAAAAACCACAGAACGCAGTAAGAGTTAAGATAGCATTGTATATGTGTATCTATATGAATAAAACAGAGAGAGATAAAACCTACCAACAAAACATAAATTGACAATATCCACATTAATTCCCAAGCACTTTCCAGAAGAGCTCTGTTTTTGCTGACTTCTGGAAGGCTATCAGAGAGGAAACTAATCTAGTTTCCAGGGGGAGGCAGCCTTTTTTTCTTCCATTCAATCATATCTGATTCTCAGAGATTACTTTGACAATTCCTTTCAGTTTTCTTGGCAAGGTTTTTCAGAAATATTTTGCCATTGCCTCCTTCCTAGGGTTGAGAGAAAATGACTGGCCCAAGGTCACCCAGCTGCCTTTGTGCCTAAGGTGGGACTAGAGCCATTATCTCCCAGTTTCTAGCCTGTTGTCTTAACCAGTACATAGAACTACACTCTAACTTTCTGCCTAATATCATCTTAATATAAATTATATTGCTATAATAGCAGAGACTGTATCTCAGGGCAATCATAGTAATTAAAAATACATGCTGCTTCTGGGTTTTGAACTAGTCATTTTCTGCATATCAGACAAATACTAAACCACTGTGCTAGTAGAAGATTACTAACAATAATAACTACAGCAGAGACTTGAACTGTACAGGTGGTGACCAGTGGCTGGCTCAAGTGAGTATTTATTCCTGATACCCTGGACAGTGATACTATGCACTTTGCTTTCTTTCTCTAAAAGAAAGTAAAGTGCATCAGGGAGATCAGTCAATAATGCTTGAAGTAACACAAGCTGGAAAACACCACTTCCAATATGGGGCAGGAAAACACAGGTTACATTCACATCAGCTATAAGTGATAAAAGGATTATTCCATCTCTTCTTGTCCTCTAGAATCGATCAGTTATGTTAGGAAATAGTCATTGCCTAACTAGTTGACCAGGTAATATATAAGCCAACAGTACGTATATATTATAGCTTTAAGAGTATTGCTGAGTCATTCTGCATCCTGATTGGATGAGCTCTGTAGCAACTGTATTTAAGGAGAGTTTGATTGTGGTCAGTATGGTGGACATTTAACCATATTGTTACCTGATGCTATGTTGTAGATATCTTTGATCTCTTTACATGGTCAATTTGATCATTGTTTATTTATTACTGCATTTATGAACTCTTTATATTGTTCCTGAATGATTCATGTCTTGTTCTACGAACCGGTAAGAAGTTTTGTATCTCTGGATTGATTATGCATGGCTAAGATTTGGATTGGTAAAAGGACTATGAATTTGCTTTACTCTATAGGTAAACTACTTTAAAAACCAGTTTGAATGCAGTTTATTCACAACTACTCTCAGAACCGTTTCCGTGCGCAAAAATTCTATGCTCTGCTTCATAACCATTCCTGGTTATCTCACAACTATATCCTTAACAAGTAGGCTGTACTCACCAAATAATCTGATAATATATATTAATTAGCAATTTTAGGTACTGCAAGCCAACAAGCAGGTACTGATTCGGCATATTTTACTTATTAAAAAATGCTTAAAGTATAACATTTTTATTTAAACCATACAATATATTTATTGATTACCCACAATACATTAGAAAACTCTGCATAATTTTTGAATATTATTATACACTTGATTATAAACCTGTTCCACCAATATAATATTGGGAGAACTCATTGCTGCTATGCTATCATATCTATAGTGTGTTAAAATGATGGAGAATGGAACTCCATCTAGATTCATCTGCCTAGGTTTTTAATTAAACTAATACAGCTCCTTTCTTTCTATTCTTTCTAATTTTGAGGTAGTTCATATATGAAATCCTTCCAAAACTCTGCATGTTTTTTTTCATAAAGGCATATTTGGAACTCAGCCTTCTACTTTTGGGTTATATAGCTCCCTGAAAATATGCTTCCTGGCATATGCTGTTTAGTGATGTGAAAAGTTATATAGGAGGAAGAGAACTTGTTTTTCTTACTCCATCAAACTTCAAAGACCTAGAGCCACTCATACTTGGCAAGAGGAACGGGATTGATTGGGTCCCTAAATATTTTTGGGATGTTATTCCATAGCCTTGAGGTTGTAAATATCTTAGTGTAGTATAATTATCAGACACAATGATGTTAAAATTAAATTGTATTATAACTTGTAAAATTTACTCAGTTTGGCAAGTCATTGTAGGTTTACAAGTTTACATGAAATGAAATACACAGTTTAATTATCTAACCTCCTAACAAATTTGTTTATTCTTGTTCTTCTATATGATTTCAAAATGGCTGGCTCTGTTACAGAAAGTCACTGAAACCTGGAGGAAATTGTATTGAGATCTTTTCCTTCTCACTGCCAAAATTTGTTGGCCGCATTCTCTTCCCTACTTCCCATAAGTCTTTAGCTTTAAATCTTCTAGAAACTCAATGCTGCTAAATTTATTTCATTTATTAAAGCAAACTTTTATAAGCTTTGACAGTCTTTTCTTTCTTTCTGCCTCTGCTTCCCTCTTGTTGTTGTTTTTTTCTCTTCTTAGTCACCCTCTACCTGATGCTTAAGGACACCATTACATAGAAAACATTAGTTTAGAGGATAAGCAGGTGCTTATCCATCACATCAGAATCCTTTTGATTTCAATTCAAAGGACTTACTTTGAGAATGGCTTAAAAAGCAGGTATTCATCTCACCAATCATTCCACAACATAAGGGTGCTACTGAAATAACAAACAATTTCTATTCCAGCTATCCTGGGATAATATCTGGACAGAGTTTATTAAAGAGGTAGCATTCAGTTTTAACTTCCTTCTCCAGGTTTAAATTAATCTACCCTTAAATCATAATGCATCCAAAAGAATGGTACTTTTCACTTTACAAAAGCTTCTGTCAAAAGCTGCATGTTGCAAGAAACTATTATTGTCCCTGTGGTATCTTTGCTCACTTGCTGCTTCATGTAAAAACCTTCCATTATATTTGTTGCTTCCATACTTTGATTTGTCAACAAAAACCAATGAAATCCAATGATTTGTAACATACAAAATTCTAAGCAGAACAAAAATGCTGAAATAAGCTGCTGAAGAATTGCTTTTCACATTTTCTAAATCTGTTGTTTTAAAAATGAGCATGATGTGTGTGTGTGTGTGTGTGTGTGTGTGTGTGTGAGAGAGAGAGAGAGAGAGAAATAATATCTTAATATTAGCAGAATAATAAGCACTTCATGAAGCCTATTTCATTTACACCTAGATGGTTTCCAATTGAGACGAGTTATCCTTCAGTACTAGTTGGATTTGTTCAGTTTTACGACATAGGTTAATACTAACAACTTACTTTGGAACTAGAATCAGAAGATTCAACTAATTCAGTGTTGAATATTCATAAAGATTGTGGTTGCTTGATGTTAATTAGAAAACTTGTGTCATGTATGGATCTGGTCTCCAGAAGTAGTTAAGATTAAAATGTCAATAGAAATTGGAATATTTCTGGGGAGTTATTCTCCACAGGATAATCATTTTCTACCATCTATTAAACTGTAAAGTATGAAACAATCTAATTAAGCAAAATAATTAATAAAATTTAAACTCATGGCAATAAATGTGACACTGATAGAGAGAATGCTCAGGTTAGAGATCAGGTACTAAAAAAAAAGAGTCTGTTTAGGAATATCACATGATTAACAGAAATATAATAATTCCTGGGAATCTACGGGGTAATTTCTGTATCCTATAAAAATATCCACATACAATCATCTCTTTTAATTGTCATTCTCCTTACTTATGATTTCTCAATTATGTATTCATTTTCTTTTTATAGGTTATTTATTTTGTTTAATGCTTATAGGCTATAAAAGTACTTTATATGTAAGGAATATATTTTTGTAGATTTAATATAAATAAAATCAACAAAAAAATTGCTCCAGGATAGAAACATGGATGAGTAGGACACTTCAGCCTAATTGATCAGACCCCGAAATTCTGTTGCCATTGGTCACTCAAATAACATGATGCACTGACATGGCTGATTACAGTATACAAGTCAGAGAAAGAATGACTTTAAGGGGTTTCCTTTGCCTTTTACTACCAGGAAGGTCACTTACCTTCTCTGGGACGGGGAAGATAAAGGATGTCCCATGTATTGGGCAAAGGAACAAGAGCAAAATCCTGTTTATGTAAGAGTTTCAGGAAGTTCATACTAGCTGCCATCTATTATTTCCAGCATAAATATTCCTTCCTGACAGCTTTGACATTTCCCCATCTTCTCTTATTCTTCTCTCTGTTTCCCATTCCTTGTTTGCCATGTCTTATAAATTTGATGATAGAGCCTATTTCTTTACTTTAGTAGACGTACTTTAGGAGACAATAATTGCTCTGAAAAATAAGATAAAAGACTATAAATAAAGCAGTACATAGAAAGGCTCAGTCTCCATGTTGGCCTTTTTGTTAAACATTTATCAGCAAGAAAAATAAGAAAAGTTTGGATTAAGTCAAAGTAAATGACATTATGTGAGGCAGCATCGTAACTGACCTAGAACAAAATTGCAAGGCAGGATTTATTACTAGAGTGATAGTTGCCAACTGGAAATACATATGTATTGCAATAAAACTAATTTAATGTATGCAGTTTCAAAGGAACACTTATACAAAATATTGTTTACATGGTACTATATGCTTGTCAGAACTGTAAAAGAATATATTACAATATATTAGAATGTATTTCAGATGTACAGTAGAAGGAGATAATAACGTGTTCATATTTGGAGAGATTGTATCTAGCTTTAAAAAATTAGTTAAATATATAGTATAGTCTAATTAAATTATAATGAAATACGGCTAAATCTATTAATATGCAATTAATGAATAGGTTGATTCCAACTACTTCTAGCACTATTTTTTTTTATTTGATTTATATGCCGCCCTTCTCTGAAGACTCAGGGTGGCTTACAATGTGTTAAGCAATAGCCTTCATACTTTTGTATATTCATACAAAGTCAGCTTATTGCCCCACAAACTGGGTCCTCAATTTACCTACCTTAGAAAGGATGGAAGGCTGAGTCAACCTTGAGCCTGGTGAGATTCGAACATGGAGTAATTGCAGACAGCTGGATGTTAATTTGGGTGCTTAGTCTGCAGAGCTATCCAGGCTCCTGGACTAATTTTTTAATGGTATCTTGGGTACATTTAAACTTATGTCTTGAGCTTTGTTGATATTATATATTGATATATGTTGCTATTGGTGAATATCAGTAACTCTGTTGTTAAATTATTGTGGGTAATTTCCAGTGTAGTTTGTGCCCAGAGCCATTTCCTGCAAATTTCTAGATTCAGATCAAAGCAAACATGCCTGCCACTCTGCTCAACTAGAAGCTTACCAGCATCCATATCTGAATTCAGACAGTTTTGCTGTTTCAAGTGGAAGGTCAGCAAACAAACATGGGGAAAAATGATGGGATAAAAGATAAGCAAAAGCGAGACAGAGATAAATTAAAGCAAATTTGTTGCTTTTTCACCATCTATCAAAAAGCACAGAATTTTCCAGAGCTGTCAAAAATACCACTGTGGGTACTTGTCATGGTTTGTCCTAAAGCAAATAGCCTTAGGTTATTCCAGTCTTAACCATTTTATGGAAAGAAGGATACCAGGTGATGCTTTCTCTATTCTACACACACACACACACATTGTTGTCCTTTCCCCAGTCGTTTTTAGTTCCTTACAGTCTATTGCCTGGAATAAAAAATAATATTGAGCTTTGCCTGAGTTATAGAATTATCTTTTTTCAAGGTTCATTGGCTTCTATTATCTACTGTTCTATTGCCTCAGAATAAGAAGTGATATTTCCTGAAGTCTACAATAATGCTTTATGGTTTAAAGTTGTAGCATGTTCAAGCTTACTTGGGAATACGTGTATATCCAGTTGAAATTTATTTTTTTAGTAGAGAAATATGGCTCACAGAAAAGTGTAGGTAGTTTTCCACCTATGACCAAGGGGCAGAATTTCTGTTGCTAGGCAAAGTAATTGTTAAGGGAGTCATGTCAGATTTTATGCCTTTTTTTCCTGTGCGCTGCTCCCACTATCCATGAATGGGTTAAATCCTTCAGCCTTTGACAAACAACTGAGTGAGAGCTAAAGTTTCCCTTTCCGGCTCCTAAGCCATGCCCCCAGTCTCATGATACCCCAGTCTTCACTCAGTTGTTGGCAAACGCTGAAGTGATTTTTGGAGCTCCACAGACTTCACTCAGGAATTGTAATTTTTTTTTGATTTTTTCCCCTTTCCTTAGGGCGCCTAGGCTTTTGGTTATTTTTGAGTAATTTTTATTGCTTTCGGGTGTTTTCTTTTGGTGCGAAGCGCTTCAGCAGTGCTAATCAGCTGGGCGGCAGGTTTGAAGCTTTGGGCTGCCCACGCTCCACCGCTTGGCGCGCTTTTTACTTCTAAAGCTGGAATCCCTTCTAAGTTGAACGAACTCGGCTTCTCGCCAGCACGGAAGCTGGGGAACTTGCTTCAGCAGCTTCCCCACAGCCGGATCAAGGACAGAGAGCGTGGAGGGGCGAACTAGCGCGGCGCTCATTTTCGGCAGCCAGAGAGCCCTACCGTCTCCCCTGCACTACAGAATATGCTCCCCTTGTTCGGAGCAACGCATTTGGTCGGACCCTCGGGCCGCCATTGTGAGTCCAACGCTTTAATCTGGCACAGCTGACCCTCGCGCCATGTGCCATCGCCATTTTGACGGACCCTCATGCCGCCATTTTGGCTGGATTTTTGGACCAGCGTCTCCCTCGGCCACCAGGGAGCCAGCTTCAGGACCCTGCCTCACGATTGGGGCACCAACAAGACCTCTCCAGCTGATGAGCTCTTGCAGTAATAAGCGGCTTGGGGGACCTTCGGGCCCTCACCGGAGTATTTTAATACCGCTTGCGGGTGCACACTTCTAGGGGACTGTTACCTCAGTTACTCATCCTGCAAGCATCTATGTCACACTCCCCCCTCTCCTCTGACTTGGAGCTAGAGCTAAGCCCACTGCACAAGGGGGCCAGGGCTGAAAAAAAGAACTCTGGAAAGTGGCATGAGAGCTCCAACCGCAAAACCAGTTCAGATAGGGCACTATCTGCCTAAGATAAGGATGCATTAAGACGGCACAAAGCGTTGGAGCGTCAGTGAGCCAAGGCACAGAAAGCGGCAGTGACCCCAGCCAGGGAGCCTGCGCCCTCAGAAGCCACACCCACCTCCCCAAGAGAGGCAGAGCTAGGCATCTCAAGCCTGGCCGAACTCCAGTGACCCCTGAACTGGCCACGTCGGGTCACTTCCTACCCCCTGTGAAGATGTTCCCCTGTCTGTGTCGGAGGCTTCAGCGGCCCGCTCACCAGGCCAACATCCCAGGGAGGTGGAGGCAACTTTTACACCAGCAAGGGCAGGCCTACGGTCATGGGGGGGGGGGCAGGGCCGGCATCCCAACTGGATTTGCAGGCTATGTTTTCATCAGCATTATCATCATTCCTAGCTGCAAGCTTGCAGCAGGCGACAGAGGCGCCTTTACAGACCGTACCGGCCCAGGGGATGCAGCACCAGCATCAACCTCAACCTCATCCATCTCAGGGCCAAGCATCTTCATCTGAGGACTCAGATCAAGCTGAGGAGGGGCCAGAGGACATGGAGTTTTCAGAAGATGAAGGGTTGATGCCCAACATCCCGGCCTTCACTGGCCTGTTCCGACCGACCTTATTCAAATCTCTTCTCCACAAGGCTCGTCTCACAACTAATTTGGGAGTGCCAGGGGAAGTCAGAACATCCACTTGCATGACCATGGGGCCCCACAACAGGCTTTTCAAATCCTCAAAGCCGGAACAGGACTGCATACCCTGCCTCAACTATTTGCAGATGTAATCCAGAACCCCTGGGGTCAGCCGGCCTTGCTAGTGACACCCAGCAGCCTGGACAAGAAACTCTACTGTTCTGCCCCTGAGCTAGAGGACCTGCTGGCCCTTCTGTCCATAGACCAGCCGGTGGCAGCCCTATTTTCTACCTCATTGATTTCCACCGATGCCTTGGACGGTCTCAAGGCTGAGGACAAGAGGACGGAGTGGGCCTTCCACAAGACACATCAGGTGGTGGCCTGGGCGATTAGATTGGCAACAGCGAAGTCCTCCTTCTGTAGAGTATCCCTCATCTGGCTCCGGCAACTGCAGGAAAGGCTTCCCCCAGAGGACACCAGACTACATCAAGACATAAATAAGATAATAGCGGCCACCAAATATGTAGCTGATGGCTCCCTAAATTCGGCTAAATTTGCATCGAGAACTCTGGCCTCAACTCTCATGCTAGGAGACTTTTCTGGTTATGGCCCTGGAAAGCCGACTTCAAGCCTAAGTGGAAGCTGGCAGCCACCCCATACAAAGTGCCGGAATTGTTTGGGGCCACTCTGGAACCCGTGCTGATCGAAGGCAAGGACAAGAGAAAGATCCTTCCGTCATCTTACCGTCGCTAGGAATGCAGATACTCACCTTACCCCCCTCAGCAGCCCTTTTGTTCCAGCTCAGGGTCCAGGGGGTCCTCATCACACCGCCCCCAATATCAAGGAGGCGATAGGTTTCAAGACAGACAGCAGTTCCGAGACCGAGGATGAAACCAACAGTCCAAGCAAACATTCTGAGGGCCCGGATTTAAACCTGCCAGAAGGGGGAGGTCCGCGGGCCCCATAGGGGGAAGACTCATCCTCTTCCACCAGCAATGGGCCCAGTCAACCTCGGACTTGTGGGTAAGGCGCACGACCTCCTCAGGACTATCCATCAAATTTTCGGGACAGCCTCCCCATCTCTTTGTGTGTTGTTCAATTCCACAGTCCACGGAACTTCAATGCTAAATGTCATAGGAGATTGCTCACCTCCTGGAAGTCAGGGCCATAGAACCAGTGCCACCGATCCAACATGGCTCAGGATTCTATTCAAGCCTATTTCTAAACCAAGAGCTCCGGGGGTTGGAGGGGCATCTTGAACTTAAAACACCTGAACCTATCAGTTCAATACTGCAGATTCAAAATGCACTCCCTCAGGTAAATTCTAGCGGGGGTGAGACAGGGCGACCTTCAGTCAGTAGACCTTCGAGAAGCTTATTTACACATGCCCATTCAACCAGATCACCGTCAGTTCCTGAGGTTCGAGTACGCGGGCCAGCACTTTCAGTACCGCGCGATGCCCCTCGGCCTATCATTGGCACCCCGCACATTTACCAAGTTGGTAGCGGTGGTGGCAGCCAGACTCCGAGCCATCCCGATTTGAGTCCTCTGTTACCTGGACGACATCCTGGTCCTTTCGTCATCACACGACCAGGCTGCCAAAGACATGGAACTGGTACTGAAAGCCTTCCAGGACCACAGCTTCACGATCAACTTCGAGAAAAGCCAGCTATAGCCCTCCACCCGGCTACTCCATTTGGGGGCAGTGATAGACTCAGTCAGGGGTCAGGTATTCCTATCACAGGACAGGGTCCAGAGCATCCAAACCCTGACTCAACAGATTTTGACAAGGAGGAGAGTATCTTTACTTCAACTATCATGTCTACTTGGGAAGATGGTCTCCTGCTTTGGCATCGTACCATGGGCACACAGACTCTCAAAGTTGACCCCACTTCAGCAGCAATACAAGATATCCTGCAGTTTTTACAGTCAGGTCGAGACAAAGGACTGGCCCCCGCTACCTTTTACAGTCGGGTCTAGACAAAGGACTGGTCCCTGCTACCTTAAGACGGCAGGCAGATGTCAACGGTCATCACCTGTGCACCGTATCAGTCTCTATCTCACCATCCACTCATCAAGGAGTTCCTACACGGGGCTATGAACTTGCGCCCCCCCCACGGTGCACCGCTACCCATCATGGGACTTACCTCTCATATTGCGGGCACTGACGGGGCCTCCATTTGAACCGTTGGGGTCAGGTGCCCTCAAATACCTGTCTTTCAAGGTGACCTTCCTGCTAGCCATCACCTCGGCCAGGCGGGTCTCAGAAATAGCGGCACTCTCTGTCCATAAAGATCTTTGTATTTTCCGAGACTCCACGGTGATCCTGCGTCTGGACCCCTCCTTCATACCAAAAATGAACTCTTGGTTTCACCGGCCCCAGGAACTCATCCTGCCGGACTTTTGCCCATCGCCTCGTGATCTCAGGGAGAAGCAATTGCATACTCTCGACGTTCGGCATGCCCTTCACCTTTATATCTGTCGGACCACCCCATTTCGCCACACAGAAACGCTCCTGGTATCGTTCAACCTGGCTTCCATGGGTCAGAGGATCTTGGCTTCCACAGTCAGCAGATGGATTAAGGCCTGTATCACCCTGGCGCATGAACTGAACTCCAGATCACTGCCTGGCAAGATTCTACCCCACTCTACCTGTAGTGCGGCCACTACGGCAGCTTGGGCTACACAGGCATCGATAGCAGACATTTGTAGAGCGGCGACCTGGTCATTGCTCTCACCTTTTATTCGCCACTACAGAATTGATGCCTATAATTCAGCAGAGGCATCTTTTGGCCACAGGGTACTCCAAAGAGTTTTGGCAGTTGAGACACTGGAGGCAGTCAGCTTCCCGCCCGTGGGGTCTGAGCTTGGGTATATCCCATTCATGGATAGTTGGAGCAGTGCACAGGAAAATGGACGTTATCTTACCTGAACGTCCTTTTTCTGGGCACTGCGTACACTATCCATACCCTCCCATAGACTTAGCTTCTTGCCTGGTTGTTCTGTTTATTGCAATTTCTTTTCTCTCCCTCTGGAGTTGTTTGTTAATAAAGTTGGGTTTGATAGTTTCACAGTTTGTTTCTCGTTTGCTGTGCCTTCGTTTCAGACTGGGTATCATGGAACTGGGGGCGTGGCTTGGGAGCTGGAAAGGGAAACTTTAGCTCTCATTCAGTTGTTTGCCAAAGGCTGAAGGATTTAACCCATTCATGGATACTGTACGCAGCGCCCAGAAAAGGAACGTTCAGGTAAGACAACGTCCATTTTTTGCCAGGATTGTTAAACAAATCACTGCAGTTGAGTTAATCATGCAATTGTTAAACGAATCCAGCTTCCCTATTGACTTTGCTTGTCATAACCCGACCGGGAAGATCAGAAATCATGATTACATGATTCTGGGATGCTGAAGTGTTGTAAATACATGATGATTGAATTTTGAAATACAAGAACCTAAATTTTTGATCATGTGACTGTGGAGTTGCTGTAACAATCGTAAGTATGAGAGGACTGATCATAAATTGCTGAGGAATTATTGAGTGAAACAAATGAGTTGTCTCCATTCACAAAAAGGCTTAAACTATTAATTGGGATTCATAATGCCATTATTTTATATATATACAGATACAGATACAGATACAGATACAGTACTGTATTGTGTTATTAATATTTATTTGCGATTTATTTTCCCCTTGGTTGTTCTATATGAATCGGGTTACTGATTGAACTAATTCACTTTTCTGACTAGCTCGCTAACACTCCTTTAACTAAAGGAGTTGAGGGTTGTATTTGAAACCTGAAAGGTTGGTAATATTCTGAAATATTGTATTATTTTTAAACCTATGTTTGTTTGTTTGTTTGTTTTATTAAAGGGGTAAATATTGTTGTAGAATAACTACTGCCTTTTTTCCTCTTTATACAATAACCTCCCAGACATCTTTACTGTATGATCAAGAGATTAATCTCTCTATTACAATAATAGTGTTTAACTAGAGCAGTATTTAACTAGAGCAGTATAGAGCAGCAATATTATCACATATTTCGGTTAAATGACTATCAAAAATGAGAGCTCTTGCCTAAAAAAATAAAGGGAATCAATGAATGACTCAGTTTAGTTCAACTAGTGCTCAGATTACCAAAAAATATTGATGGAGATGGGAAGAAAATAAAAATAAAACAGCAACATCTGCTAATAAGGAGGCTAAGCTAAACGACACTCCCTATTGCCCCTCATAAAAGTTATGGGAAAATGAATTAGAAAAACCAAGAACAAAGCAAAAAGTTGGCATATATACAATAATATATTAGTAAATTATTTATTAAAGGACAATGTATTTTTCAATATTTTCTTCTTGACTTCCTTTTATGTATAGGGTACAAATAAGCAATCAGGAAACTATCAATATAAATCATAAGGATACAAGCAACAAGGTTACAGTTATACAGTCATAAGTGGAAGGAGATGGGTGGTGGGAACAATGAGAAGATTAATAGTAGTGCAGACTTAGTAAATAGTTTGTCAGTGTTGAGGGAATTATTTGTTTAGCAGAGTGATGGCATTCAGGAAAAAACTTCTTTTGTCTAGTTGTTCTGGTGTGCAGTGCTCTGTAGCATCATTTTGAGGGTAGGAGTTGAAACAGTTTATGTCCAGGATGTGAGGGGTCTGTAAATATTTTCAAAGCCCTCTTTTTGACTCGTGAAGTATACAGGTCCCCAATGGAAGGCAGGTTGGTAGCAATTTTTTTTTCTGCAGTTCTAATTATTCTCTGGAGTCTGTGTCTGTCTTGTTTGGCTGCAGAGCCAAACCAGACAGTTATGGAGGTGCAGATGACAGACTCAGTAATTCCTCTGTAGAACTGTATCAGCAGCTCCTTGGGCAGTTTGAGCTTTCTGAGTTGGCGCAGAAAGAACATTCTTTGTTGCACTTTTTTGATGATGTTTTTGATGTTAGCTGTCCATTTTAGATCTTGCGATATGGTAGAACCTAGAAATTTGAAGGTCTCTACTGTTGATACTGTGTTGACTAGTATTGTGAGAGGTGGAAGTATGGAAGAGTTTCTCCTAAAGCTTACCACCATTTCTACAGTTTTTCAGTGTGTTCAGTTCCAGATTGTTCTGGTCGCACCAGGAGGCTAGTTGTTCAACCGCCTGTCTGTATGTGGATTCATCATTGTCTTGAATGAGACCGATCACTGTTATGTCATTTGTGAAGTTCAGTAGTTTAACAGATGGATCGTTAGAGATGCAGTCATTGGTACACAGAGAGAAGTGGGACGAGCACACAGCCTTGAGGGGCCCCTCTGCTAATTGTACAGGTATCTGATGTGATTCTGCTTAGCTTCACCTCTGCTTCCTGTTTTTTAGGAAGCTTATGATCCCCTTACAAGTGTGTTCAGGTATCTGTAGCTGGTTCAGGTACCTGTAGCTGGTTTAGCTTAGTTAGAAGAGTGTCTGGAATGATGGTATTGAATGCTGAACTAAAGTCTACAAAGGGGACCCTTGTGTGTGTCTTTGGAGATTCAGGATATTGTAGGATGTAGTGTAGAGCCATATTAACAGCATCATCTGTTGATCTATTTGCTCGATATGCAAATTGCAAGGGGTCTAACAGCGGATCTTTGATGGTTTTCAAGTGGGACATCACTAGCCTGTCAAAGGTTTTCATGACTACAGATGTTAGAGCAACTGGTCTGTAGTCATTCAGTTCCTTGATGGTGGGCTTCTTCGGCACTGGGTTGATAGTAGAGTGTTTGAAGCAAGAAAGAACACAACACATCTCTAGTGATTTAATGACTTTGATTGGGGCTATGTCTTTGACTGGGGCTAGTTCTTATTTACGTATGAGAAATACGTAAATCTCATGGCAGATTTCTCAACATTCAGTTCCTGTGCATAGAAGTAAAATGTGCATATTGAGTCCCGTTAACATTTATTGTGCAATCTGTTACTGAAACGTAAATAGAGCCCAGAGCTCATGAATGACACAATATATTAACTTGCAAATTTCCGTAATAGAGATCCACTCTTAAGAAGTAACCATTCTTCTTAGAACTGTAAACATAATCAATAATGAGTGTAAGACTTTGGTAAGCTTCATATCTGCATGTTGTACTTAAATACTTGTGTGTAGGGCAAAAACATTACATTCTTAATAAAACTACATTTTCATCTTTGCTCCAGCTGGATCATTGAGAAATTTTTTTTTCTATTTTGGGGTGTGTGTGTTTGTGGATGTATGTGACAGGAAGTATGTTTATAGTCCTGATCAGCAGCCAAATTACTTCAGCCAAGATTAAAAATTGGTTTTATATCCTGTTGCCTTTTTAATAAACCACTGATATTGGTTTAATCGAGAACATGTGTGTACATCAAAATGATGCTTAGAAGATCTTAATGGAAAACAACTGATTCTAATATTTATTACTGGATTAGTTACATAATCATTTTTATGTTACTATAAAAATGATTATTTAACTAATGTCACTAACTAATGTAACTAACTAAAAATGGCTATTTTACAGCCATTGCTACAATACAGTTTACAGTAAATAGTATACATTGGTCACCTTTTTTATATATACCTAGTAGAATAACTGTTTGTACATTTGAGTACAGTGTATTTTAAGCAAATGTAAAAAATAATGTATGTGCAGAAAATGTTAACTGTGTGGTTATGAAGGATATAAAGCAGTGGAACTTGGGTTTTAATATCAGCATTTTACTTATGATGACCCAGGGCAAGGCACAGAGGCAACACAGTCAGATGATAGTTTGAATTGTCCCTTTATTGCTCCAACTTTCTCCCAAACGCTCCCATGTTATGGCAAGTCCTAGAGCAAAGTGATCACACACACACACCTCCAGCAAATAATAATCCAGCAAAATGTGTGAGCACAATGGCTGCAAAGTAAGAAATCCAGTGGGGCAAAGGAATAAGTCAGTGAGTCCAGGAAGCAAAGGAACATGACAATGATTTCAGGAAGCAAAGGAACGAGACAATTAATCCAGGAAACAAGAAATAAAGCAAGAAGTCCAGGAAACTCCAAACATCAGCACTGGCACACCAAACTCCATGAATTCAGCATTTGTTCCTGACAAACACCCCTCCCCACAGCGTCTCCTTAAGGTGTGCCTTGTGAAGTCCCCAGGTGTGCCTTGTGAAGAGGGGCATGGTGCCCTGTTCCCACCTCCTCTCCACTCTCCATGCTTGTGGATCAGGAGGGAGCAGTCCTTGCTCATCGCCTGAGCTCCATCACTCTTCATTTCCATTGCTTGCCCTCTCTCAGTCATCCTGCCCCTGTTCCTCCCTGCTAGCAAGCTGTCCCACTCCTGAGGGGCCCTGGCCTGCCTCCTCCCCACATTCCTTCAAAGCCAACAAAGCCCCCCCCCCCCCCGTCTCCCTCAGCTCCAGCTCTGGCTCGCCTTCCTGCACAGATTCAGGCTCTGATAGGGACATGATGTTACTTTTATTAGTTTCGACAATCGAATGTTGTGAAGTTATTACTAAAACTATACATACTTTCAGACATACATGTGTAAAAAAAGGAAGCTATCATTGAGTGATAACCAGGCATTGCACTTGAAATAGCAATAGCACTTAGACTTATATACTGCTTCACAATGCTTTACAACTCACTTTAAGCAGTTTACGGAGTCAGTATATTGCCCCCAATAATCTGGGTCCTCGTTTTACCGACCTCAGAAAGCTGAGTCAACCTTGAGCCAGTGAGAATCGAATTGCCAAACAGCAGTCAGTCAGCAGAAGTAGCCTGCAGTATTGCATTCTAACCACTGTGCTACCATGACTCATATAAATATAAATATATTTTATATAAATATAAAACTTAGGCATTTTCCATTAGCCAATGCCACGCTTAGCAAGTACATATCTTAAACCTGGACTGCTTCAGAGTAGAAAAGATGGCTCTTAGTCCTCAATATGCTCAAGTTCAAAAGTTTCAATGAAAACTTGAGTAGATTTTGCACTAATCCCATCATCCATTTTGAGGTTTTCAGAATAATAGTCTTTGGGTCAGTATAAATCCAAGTGACTTAACCTACTTAATCCACTGGTTGCAACCCAGAATCCCTCATTACCTGATATAGCTTTGTTAGATGATATCGGTAAATATCCTGAAATAGTAACATAACTATTGCTACCACAGTATAAAATTGTGAATGGATGTTACAAATCTTTTAGTTTATTTAAATATGAAAATCTCAGCTGAGCAGAGTGGCATGCATGTTTGCTTTGATCTGAATATAGAAATTTTATGCTTGTATCAATCGCACAATATTTCATTTAAATAGAAATTTTAAGTTTTAAAAATGGGTTTAATTCCATACTCCTTTTTGTATTATGTAAAATATAAAATAATGTAATTCTGGGTCTATCAATACAGATATGCTTAGTTAGCATCTTTCTCATAGAACATCTTTGACTTGTAAATGCAAATAAATCTGGTTAGAGAAGTGATCTGAGAACTGATAAGATCATTCTTAAATTCATGGTATTAAACTAGCATTTCAGATACCCTTGGTACATTTATTAAGCAAGATGCCTTGAGGTTTTTCAGTTTACTGCTGCCATTTAAATTTCAGAAGTGGATAGACAGGTATATTGCTTTTTTACTTCGGATAACCAGAGAATCATATATTTGCTCAGCTCACCTCTAAGGGCTGTAAAACTTATTTTCTTACTACCTGATTTCTTTCTACTGCTTAAACTTGTTTACTCTTCTAGAAAATTCTCTCCTTTTCTCAATGTTGATTCCCCAATACTTGACTAATGTAAGTGGTAATGTAGAAAAATGTTATTTAGTTCCATTCCTATTAAATCAGATATTAAACAAGGAAGCATTGGAATAATAAATACCCTCTCAAAAGTGGTGATATGTTGTAAGTCACCCCCGAAAGACTGTATGTTTCTAATATTTTTATTCTTTTGAATGCAGTTAAATAATCCTTAATAATTCTCCATTAATGATCAATTCACTTACTTACAAGCTGACATTTTGATTTCTTTCTTTCAGCCTGTTCATCCTTAATTGAAAAATAGCAAACAGTTGCATGAAGTCAAATATGTGGACAAAAAAGTGAATTATTTCTTCTGAAAACAAACAACCATTTTGATCCTTCCTATAAATCTGAGCTTATCACGGTAAGAATTTCATGCTTCATATTGATCTTTTTTTAATATTTATACAGGTAGCCTTCAATTTATGTGTTCATATAGTGACCATTCGAAGTTACAATGGTACTGAAAAGAGAGACTTATGACCTTTCTCCACACTTATGACCATTGCAACATCCCCATGCTTACATGATTAAAATTTGGACACTCAGTAACTGATTCATATTTATGACAATTGCAATGTTCCCGGGTCATATGATCACCTTTTGTGACCTTTTGACAAGCAAAATCAATGGGAAAGCCAGATTCACTTAATCATATTAACTAACTTAACAACTGCAGTGATTTAACTTAACAACTGTGGCAGGACAGGCCATAAGATGGGTCAAAATTCACTTAATTGTCTCACTTAGCAATGGAAATTTTGGGCTCAATTGTGGTCATAAATTGAAGGCTACCTGTAAATACCAATGTATTGGAAATAATTACATGGAGAAAATTTGCAAATGATTACTGTGACTTGTTAAATCCATGTTTTCAGAGGACACTGTTTCAGCCCTTGTCTTCTGACTACACTTGTGCATATCGCTCAGTTACTTACAGCTGAATCTAAACTGTTTAAAAATATATATTACATTTGCAGAATTTATTTATTTATTTATTGGTTCGATTTATATGCCGCCTTTCTCCGGAGACTCAGGGCGGCTTACAATGCGTTAAGCAATAGCCTTCATACTTTTGTATATACCTGCTTAGTAGGGCTTTCAGCCCCCCCTAAGCAGTGTTCTTTTTTATACAAAGTCTGCTTATTGCCTCCACAATCCGGGTCCTCATTGTACCTACCTCGGAAAGATGGAAGGCTGAGTCAACCTTGAGCCTGGTGAGATTTGAATTTGCAGTAATTGCAGGCAGCTGGTGTTACTTAACAGTACTTAACAGTACTTTAGTCTGCTGCACCACCTAGGCTCTATTGTATATCTAGAAAAAGATATACAATGATTAGAATCACAGAAGGGCATTTTCTAATTTGTTTTATTAAGCCAAGGTTTAATTTTGATGCTTGTTTTATAAAGTCAAGGCATAATTTAAAAATTTAAATGTGGTGTGATGAGTTTGTATGTATAATATAGAGAAGAGGAAACTGTCCCTCTAGCTATTTGAGTAACTGTGACAGATGCTGGGAGTCATTCAATATTTGTAGGGCCATAAATTATCCATATTTGATTTACTGTACATTTTTGTGTTTGTTTGTGTATATGTGTGTGTTGCAGCATCCAAATTACTAACTACATAGTCTTGAATATCCTCAGAGATAAGAGAGAAAAAATGCATTGAAGGATGATTCAAAAACTGAGTGATATTTCACTTGGTGAAACTACCAATTAGTTTTATTTGATAAGCCAAATTCCTTTTGAAGTAGCGGTACATAACAGTTGGAATTATGCTCTTTATGTTTCCTTATTTTCGTTAGACACACCTTCTGAAGGATCATTTTCCACTGTCACAATCTTTAATACTAACAGTTGAGGAGGCAGTTCTAACCTAGAGAAACACTTAAGTATCTTTGCATAGCTCTGAAATTCTCATTGCAAATTAGGGAAATTTTCTCTCCTGCTTTTTATGCTTCCTCATGGTCTTTGCCACCAGCCTCCTATGCCAAACACAACTATTTTGATCCTTGATACATTAATTTACATTAATTTTCAGATCCATTGCATCATATAGTCTATCTAATATTTGCTCTAATTACTGTGGGTCATTAGCCAACAACACAGCATCATCTGTATACGAAGTACACATACATTCAACGAAGTACACATTTCCAACAAATATACCTTCTAACATTACTACAAGCATTCTGTATACAATTATCCGTAAGTCTATTAGGCAGTTAGGGAATCCCCATGATTTTCTTATTCCTTGCTCAAATTTGTATTTGCTAAGTGTTTAATTTTTTTTCTTGCCCATGCTTAACTTCCGTCTGTACCACACTTCAACTTGATATTCATACAAAACATTGGATAATTCAAGCTTGTATCGTATCCTTTTTAAAAACATAAATACACTTTTTTCAAGTGTTCTTTAATACTGAAGAAGAAAAATCTGGTCTGCCAAAGTCCTGCTTGGAATACAAGTTGCTGTGCACTTCTCAAATGCTGGTCATTGTCCCCTTTTCTCCCCTTTCAATCAGAATTCATTCAAACATCTCCCCAGTCACACTTTGCCAACTAAACCATTGTGTTTTACATTCATTCTTGCTCTCATATTAGGGGAAAAAACATTCTTCCAGTCTTTGAGCATAGAGTATTTAACAAATATTAAACTAATTGAAGCACTGTTTCATAAGGAAATCACCTCAAATTTGTACTTTTTTGAATTACACAAGCTACCCCTGCAATCTTACAATTTTCCAACATTCTCACAGCATATTATTTTATTTCCTCAATTCATTCTTTAAAGGTAACATTTATAGCATTCTCTTCAGTACTACTCTTTATTGTATCATTCTTGTTCCCAAACAAATTTCTGAAACATTTTTTTTAGAAGTCTTTCATTTCAGTTTCATCCTTAATGAATTTTATTTTTTTATTCTATTTTCTTACTATTCTTACTATTCACTCTTCTGGGTGTACATTCTTTGTGCCTACCATTTGCTCACATACAGTCTAACCCAAAGCAAAATTTTTGAACTTCTAGTTACTTGGAAAAAGTGTTCTTAAATATAAGTCTCTAGAGATTCTCAGTCATCCAGGTCATGGTTGTTCCAAAGGTACTTTTTCAGGAGGTAACTGACTTTCTTGTTTTTTCTTTTGAAGATATTTTGCTTATCATCCATGATAAAAACTTGCATTATATTCTCTTTAAATGATTAATTACACTGTGCTCCCATATTTTTCGTTCTTCCTTAAATGATTTTGCACGTGCTATGGTGTTGAAGCGGTTAGCACAAGAATAACTCCATGGGTAGAAAACTTATACGTGATCCTAAATTCTTCTCCTGTTGTCACTGCCAATTCCCCTGCTGCCATACTCTGGATTGACTTTGAGATCATAATTCCATTTTGAGTAAAAAAACATTCAAGACTGGAAGGCAGGCTTGAAATTCAAGAAGATTTGAGTTCAACTTCTGGGTGATTATTTTTGCATGCTTTTTCTGTTTTCTGGAAGTGATTAGCACTACACTGTTATTTTCATGGCACTTTAGTCTGAGAGAGTTGCATTAGACTATACAATAAGTCTTCTGTCACCTCGTAGGTCATATGGAAATTATTATGTATTAAAAGACTAGAAACTTTTGGCACTAAACTAGTAAAGTGCTAATCAAGCTGTAATAAATTACCTCTATTTACCCCAGACTGAGCAAAGTACTCTATTTTAGCTGCCCTAATTATGGACTGTGTGTGTTTTTATCAAAACATATTTACATTTTTACAATTTTGCTGAATATGTTCAGTATAATTTGACATATTTAAGTGTTTCTCCAAATGATTTTTATCAAAGAGTAACATAATCCCATTTTAGCTTTACTTCAAAACATTTATTCAAGGCATCTTGCTCCTGCTGCTTCTTTTGCTTTCCATTTTTTTAAAAAAAAGATAAATAAAACCTCTCCTCAAAATCTTTCCCTAAAATATAAAGCAAAACAAGCCTGGATGAAATTCACACTGAACCACAGGAAGCCTTTGTACTTAGCTCTCTGTTCCTTGTGTTCTACCACAGCGTGGAGCCAGCAGTCATCATTGGGTTATTACAGTCATCTGATCCGGACTGGGTCTGCAATTTGAGAAACTCCTCCTCCTGTAGCTTCCCAGATTTCAGACTCAGTCGATCTGTTAGGACAGACTTGGCTGAGCTGACCCAGTTTTCATCGCTTGCTGCTTTTAAAGGTTTTTTTTTCCTTTAGACTTTTATTGTTTTTTTGTTTTTGTTTTTCTTAATTTCAATTAGAAAGTGCTCCCAGGGATATGGTGAGCCTTGTTCTATCAGCGCGAAGGGCTCACGCCCGAAACCGCCGAAGACTGCTTAACGGTATTAGCAGGCACCTCCCAGTCACCTGGTCGAGATCCTGCTTGCCAGCGTGAACGGCTTCGGCTGGAGACCACTGAGGGTCGTCCTTTTTGGAGCAATGGCTCTGCTGGCTGGCAGAGCCCTAATCGGCGTTCTCTGGGCTGTGCCTACAACGCCAGGCTTGCAGAGAGGGAGCCGAGAGTACAACGGCTGCCATTTTGAAAGGACTTGAAGTTGCTGTTTCTCCGCTTCCATAAATAGCTTCATTGCTGAGAGTTTCTTATACTCTTTGAAAGCGGTAAGACTGTTCTAATTCTTGTGGCTTCTGCCTGGGATAGCGAGAGATCCCTCTTGGCGGTTCTTCTAATGATCCTGCCCGATCGCCATTTTGCCTCAGCTCCCATTGGGGCGGTTCCTTCATTAACTGAC
Source organism: Masticophis lateralis (assembly GCA_030761175.1). NCBI lineage: Eukaryota > Metazoa > Chordata > Lepidosauria > Squamata > Colubridae > Masticophis > Masticophis lateralis. Next base: position 192,277,963 of record JAUDYJ010000001.1, on the reverse strand, counting down.
ATTTTGAATCGACCTCGTGTCTGTGGGAGGCCCCATTTTCTAATACAAGATGTCTTCATGACATTCTAAAAGAGCCTCTTCTAGCCATTCTCAGGACCCAGTTCCTTCCAAACATGGCAGGGGCACTTCTTCTAAGGATAAACAGCACTCCAAAACCAGGCAGAAAGAGGATTTTAAGAGGCATAAGGCTATTGAGAAGGCAATAGAAAAAGCCATTAAGGAGGCTTCTCTGAGGGAATTATTACCATCTCCAGTACCTCTTCCCCCAAGGCCTGAACCTCCAGCAGGACAAGGGGCTCCTTCTTCCTCAACCCCTATGGCACCTCCTCCACCTTCATGGTCCTCAGATGGTGATCCTAATGTATTTTCCCCAGACCAAGCTGAGGCCAGTGCCAGGCTTTTTGAGCCTATTCAGGCTTCTTCTACCCAGGCCATTCAAGTGGTGGCTGAGATTCATGAGCCTCCTTCCTCCCAACCTATCTCTGCTGATCAGGTCCAGCCCCTACCTCCTCCTCAATCTTCCCCTTCTGTTCTCCTTCCACAAACAATGGCTCCAGCCCAGGAACCAGTGATTCCTTCTTCCTCAGCCATTGATTTAGTGGCTCTTATCCAAGCAGCTGTGCAGCGTGGCATAGCTGAGGAAATGCAACGCGGGACCAGTTCCTGGGTGACTGAACACTCTTTGGCCCATCTGTCCCAGGGCTCGGAGGGGCTTTCCCAGGATCAGGAGCATTGCAGAGCTTCTTCTAGTCAGAATTCTGTAACAGGGGAGGACTTTGGTGAACCAGGCTTATCTGAGGATGAGGATTTAGCTCCTGATTCCTTTGTGGGTCTGTTTAAACCTCAGGTCTTCAGATCTCTCCTTCATAAAGCCAAACTCAAGATTCGTCTGGGTCTTTCACAGTCCAAACCTGAAACTTCAGAGACAGAGGCTGGTGCTTCAACTTTCTTATTTCAGGAACCTACATTTGAAGCTGAGGAAATTCCTGGGCCTAAGATGTTCAAGGATGTCATTACTCACCAATGGTCTACCCCAGTTTCTGGTCCTAATCCTAATTCATTGGAGAGACATTTGTATAACATGGCTTCTGATATTTCCTCTATTCTTCAGATTCCTTCAGTGGATCAACCTGTGGCTGCTCTCAATTCTTCTACAGCTATTACTGCCCCCCCACCCCCAAGGAGGGACTCAGACTAGAAGAGAGGAGGTTAGAATATTCTCTTACCAAGACAGACCAAGCTGCCGCCTGGGCCATTAAGGCTTCCTCGGCTGCTTCATTTTTCAATAGGGCCACCCTTATGTGGGTTAAGCAGCTCCAGGACCGTTTACCAGTTTTTGATACTACGACCCATCAGGTTATAAACAAGATTATAGCCTCCCTAGAATATTGAATGCTTCACGGTTTGCCTCTAAAGCCATTGGTTCTAATATCACCTCACATTGCCTCCTACGGCTTCACCAATGGCAGGCGGATACCAAGAACAAATGGTATCTGGCGTCCTCCCCATACTTGGGGAACAAGCTCTTTGGGGGCCCTCTAGAACCTCTTCTCAATGAATCTAAGGATAAGTGGAAGATCCTCCCTTATCTCGTAGAACAGACACTCATTCCCCTTCTACCTTTTGTCCCTTTAAAGGGTCTCTATCAGGGTTTTCCTCCTCCAGATCTCAGAGATTCTCCTCTCCTCGTCAGGATAATCCCAAGACAGGCAAGGGGGTTTCAGCAACAGGGGTCAGTCCCACAAGTCCTTTCGGGGAGGCAGGGGCCATCCCTTCCACAGGTTCCACTGACGGCTTGCCCGGCCCTCCCATCGGTGGCCGCCTGGCTCTGTTTGCCAGCCAGTAGGAGGCATCTTCCTTGGACACTTGGGTCAGGGAGACAGTCCATTCGAGCCTATCCCTGGAATTTCTCTCCACCCCCCCCCCCCAACTCGGTTCCTCCGATGCCCTATTTCACGGGATTGGCTTTCCAGGTGGAATTGGCTATCAACCACCTTCTGGAGATTCGAGCCATAGAACTGGTTCCTCTGGACCAGTAGGGACAGGGATTCTATTCTCGTCTGTTCCTTGTTCAGAAGTCCTCGGGGGGGGGGATGGAGAGCGATTCTAGACCTCAAGTCTTTGAACCATCAAATTGTATATCTATGGTTCAAGATGCAATCCTGCAGACCATTCTGGGCTCTATCAGGGACGGGGATGGCCTCACGTCAATAGACCTAACGGAGGCTTACCTGCATGTACTCATTCATTCGGCATATCGGAAATTCCTTCATTAGACTCATCACTTCCAGTACAGGGCCCTTCCATTTGGCCTATCCTCGGCTCCCCGAGTTTTCACCAAATTGATGGCGGCGCTGGCGGGCCATCTACGAGCACTGCAGATAAGGGTTCCGTTCTATCTGGACAATCTTCTCAACCAGTCCTCGTCGGAGCGACTAGCGCTGCGGGACCTGGAAACCACCATACAGGTCCTACAAAGCTATAGTTTTTCCATCAACATGGCCAAGAGCCACTGGGTTCTGATGACTCGCATTCAGCACCTCGGGGCAGTGATAGATACGGTCCAGGGCAAGGTCTATCTTTCTCAGGAACATCTGACCAGCTTGAGTCACTGGTCAGGGAGGTGGAGTTGGGTCAGTCATTACCAACCCACCTTCTCTCTCAGCTCCTCAGAAAAATGGTGTCTTGCATTGGCATTGTTCCGTGGGCTCATCTCCATTGCAGAACCCTGCAGTGGTTCCATGCTACCGTATCAACGAGCTCTCAAGAGCTCCTCCTCCCTACGAATTTGGCTACCCCCAAAGTAATCTCCTCCCTTCAGTGGTGGTCCTCCCCAGCCCTTCTCAAGGGCTGCAGTTTCAAGGATCCTCCCTTCTGATCCTCCCTACAGATGCCAGTCCTTACGGCTGGGGAGCTCAACTGGGCTCAGAGTTTGTTCAGGACAGGTGGTCTCAGGTAGATGTGGCCAAGGGCATAAACCGGCTGGAACTCAGGGCCATTCATCTAGCATTGAGAGCCTTTCAGTTGACTTTGCAATACCGGGATGTCCTCGTCCAGACGGACAATGTCTCAGCAAAAGCTTACGTAAATCGACTGTGAGGAACTTGTTCACAACGTCTCATGATGGAAGCAGAACACCTAGGTCTCCAGGTGGAGACTCATCTGTGATCCATCCAGGCCTGCCACATCTCTGGAGCCTCGAATGTCCAAGTGGATCTTCTTAGCAGGAGCACGGTAGACTAGGGAGAATGTCATCTCCATCCATCCATCTTACAAGATCGCTCTCCGCTTCGGCGTTCCAGAGGTAGATCGCGTCCAACACCAACGTCCAGACAAGCAGATTCTTCTCGAGGTTCCCGACTCTGGGGGCAGAGGGAGTGGACGTTCTTCAGAGCCTGTGGCTCAGGGGTCTTCTTTATGCCTTTCCACCGCTGTCCATAGTTTCCAAAGTCATCAGGAAGTTACTGGATGAGAGGGCAGAACTGATCTTGATTGCTCCTCATTGGCCCCGTTGGCCATGGTTCATGGGCCTGGTCTCCCTGTCTGTGGCTTCTCCTTGACACTTCCCGGGGACCGATGGGCTCTAAGCCAGGGTCCTCTGTTCCATCCAGATGTCGGCTGGCTCAAACTGACTGCATAGTGGTTGAGTGGTAACTTTTATGCAGCCGCAACCTGTCACCAGAGGTAATAGCCACCCCACAGGTGTCTAAGCATTCCTCCACAAACTGTATTTACAATTCAACATGGGCTTCCTTCTCCTGCTGGTGTTTCCGGAGAGCTCTCATCCCCGCAGAGGCTTTCATTGAGCAGCTTTTGGAATTCCTGCAGACCGGGCTGAAGTCAGGTTTGGCACCTAACACTCTGTGAAGACAGGAAGCAACCCTTTCGACTGTTCTCTCATGTGGGACCCCTGAGGCAGTCACTAGAGCACCTCTCATTAGGCAATTTCTCAGGGGAGCTTCAAATCTATGTCCTCCTACCCTTCGTAGGTACCCTACTTGGGATCTGCCTAAGGTCCTCCATGCTCTTACTCAGGGCCCCTTTGAATCCTTGCGAGAGGTGAGCCTTTGGCATCTTACCTACAAGGTGGCCTTCTTGGTCACCATAACTTCAGCCTGCTGGATTTCTGAGTTAGCAGCCCTTTCCACCAGGTCCGATCTTTGTATTTTCCATAAGGACCACGTGGTCCTCCGTCTAGACCCTTCCTTCCTCCCAAAGGTTAACTCAATTTTTCATAGGTCTCAGGAATTGGTTCTCCCCAATTTTTGCCCCAATCCTTCCCACAGTTTGGAGCGTACCTGGCACACCTTATATGTCCATACAGCACTCCGTATTTACATCAGGCGAACTGCTGCAGTTCGCCGTTCAGAGAGCCTCTTTGTTTCCTTTTAACCGGGTACCTTGAAGCATAAGGTTTCATCCTCTACCATAGGTGACTGCAGGCACTATTGCCTCAGCCTATGAGGTCCAGTCCTTACCAGTTCCCCACTGTATTACGGCTCATTCAACCCGCAGTGCAGCCACATCTGCAGCGTGGTCTACCCAGGCTTCACTGGAGGACATATGCTGGATGGCCACTTGGTCTTCACCTTCCCCATTCATCTGCCACTATAAGTTGGATGCTTATGCATCGGCGGAGGCAGCTTTTGGTTGCCGGGTGTTGCAGCAAGTTCATAGGGAATTGGTCCCTCAGACCGGCCAAGTCCCTCCCTATAAAGGGTATGCTTTGGCATGTCCCAATCATGACTGCTGGCTCCACGCTGTGGTAGAATGGGCATTGTCTTACCTGAACGCCTTTTCTGCAAAGCAGTGGAGCCAGCGGTCAGCCCCGCCCTTGTTTCCAGTCCTCGGGGTGGGGAGGGTTGTCTTTTATTTTTGCTATGGTCAGCTCAGCCCATCAGTCTGCAGCATCTCCTTTGTGGGAAATCTGGGAAGCTACAGGAGGAGGAGCTTCTCAAATTGCAGATCCAGTCCGGATCAGATGACTGTAATAACCCAATCATGACTGCTGGCTCCACTGCTTCACAGAAAGGGCATTCAGGTAAGACAACACCCATTTCCTCTTAGCAGAGACTTCATATTGTGTAAAATACCAGCTCTACTAATATTCTTAATTGTCTTCCAAAACATTAGTGAATGTATGAAATATATAGTAAGTAAGAAAAGTTGAGTACAGTTGTCAAGACATTCATTTAGCAACCCTTCAAAGCTACAATAGCACTGAAAACAAGTTAGTTATGACCAGTCTTTGCACTTAAACCATTGTAGCATCCCCATAGTCACATGAACAGAATTTGGGCATTGGCATGTATTTGTAATGGTTTCAACAGCCTGGGGACATGTGACTGCCATTTGCAACCTTCCCAGCTGCCTTCCAACAAGCAAAGTCAATGGGGGAAGCTCACTTAACAACCATGTGATTTGCTTAATAACTCTGGCAATAAAGATAGTAAAATCAGGCACGACTCACTTAAGAACCACCCTGCTTAGCAACAGAAATGCTGGTGCCAATTCTGGTCATAAATCAATATCTGTCTGTCTGTCTGTCTGTCTGTCTGTCTGTCTGTCTGTCTGTCTGTCTGTCTATCTATCTCTGTCCCTCCCTCTGTCCCTCCCTCCCTCCCTGTCAACGATTATTATTGAGTCTGTGAAGATTAAATAAGTAAAAATGGTTTATTAAAACATGTATATTAGAGCTGTTTATTTATCCAATTTATACAGTACCAATATTCAAGGGACTCCAAGTTGCATACATCCAATAAAATAACACAGTCCATAAAATAAACTATCACAGTCAATAAATGTAATTAAATTTATAGTTATGAAATATAGATTTATGTCAAACCAAAAGCTCAGGAGAGATGTAAAGCATATTCTGCCTTCAAATGCATAGCAAACAGGAATGTTTCTGATTTTTTAAAGGCAAGCAAGATATGGGTTATCTTCACATCAGGAAGGAAGATATTTCACATGGTGAGTCAGGCTACAACTGACAAGTCTTATTCTCTGTTCTGTGACAAAATAAAGTAACATAAGAGCTGTAAATAAAAATGTATATTGATTCCATTCTTCAGTGATTTTAAGAAATGCAGAACACCAATGGATATATTTTATACAATTTCAACAGTCCAAAAAATTAAATTATTATCACATTATGCTTTTAAGATAATTAACTCTTGTAATTTAATCAAATCAAGCAGGTTATTTCCATAATCTTCTGTCATCAAGTTGGCATTTTTCATCTCTATTAAGCAATTTTAAGGTCTTGCAGGACTTTTCATTGTATGAACCTGAAAAAAAAAGTCAGAGCTCCTTCAAAGGCTTAGCTGAGCTTATTCCTGAGAGCATTGAAACATTTCTTTACTAATCATTTTAAAATATACACAACCATAAATACTGTTCCTTGGAAACCTTATCTAATATTTTCTGATTTATATTTCCTCTCATGTCCATCTTCAACTCAGATATTCCATTCATCTGTCATTTAATTTCACAAGGATTATTAATAATATATATCAATGCAATGCAACTAAATAAGTAATCTTATTTAATTGTATGTGATATTGTATCTGTAAGAGGCCAAAAAGGCATTTTAAAAAAAGCTAATAATAGATTGTATGGATGCTATTCAATATAGATTAAAGGAGAAAAAAGAAAGAAAAGAGGGTATGTGCACACACAGGCATATATGTGATTATGTGTGTGTATCATGGGTGTCAGTACGAGTGGAATGGAATTGGAGTGCGAAGGCATTCACATCAAAACCATCGTCTTTTAATTAGAGTTTATAGCGGAGCAATTTTTCACTTTTGAAAACATTATCCTGAATTGATCTGTCAACAGAAAGGGTAAGATTTCAGATTAAGGCCAGCATCTGCTGTTGTGGAAGAAGATTAACCCTAAATGCTAAGTATGATACATGGAGAACAAGGATGATAAGTCTCAGTCATTGCATCTGAATAGACAGAAAGGTGTTTTTTAAAAGGGATATTGTTATATCTCCCCTCCATTGTCTTTGGAGATGGGGTGTCAAAGCCTGGCAGGTGAATACCTCTTCTATGTGGGACAGGAAGTGTTGTAGAGGTATCTGGGGATGGAATAAGAAATGTCACTGTAAGTAATGGAGTGGTGATATGAGGATTTCTTGTTAGTCAGAGTCAAATGCTTTTTGCTAAGCTTCAAGCATGGCTGTCTTCAACCCCATCATTAACAGAGCATGAAGTAAAAGTTCACACTAAGCCATAACTACTCACTTCTTCCAAATGGAGGTGAATTTGTCAGCCAGGATTAGTTGAGCCAAGGACTCTACTAACAACAACAACAACAACAACACAACCCCAGACTTATTTCAGTCATATTTAAGGCAGACTCCCGTTCTCAGCCTAGCTTGAGTCCCAAAATGAATTTGCCACTGAGGGCAAAGCATGGAGCATAGTTCTCAGAGTGTTAGATCAAATTGATTCAGAATTTGTAAGAAGCTTAGCCTAAGGAAGGAGATTGTTTTCAGAAGAGTCTTGTTGCAATTATAACTTAAAGGAAAGATGTTGCCAATAAATCAGCATTCTTTAGAGTTGCTTATTTATTATACTGCATGTGGTTGCATTACCGATATATTTCCAATTTTAAACTCCTAGGAAATAGCATGACCAAAAAAAATGTTACTGAGATTTAACTTCTCTATTGTTGCCTAGTGATATTTTCAAGCATGATGAGATTTATTTAGACATTTGATGCAGGGATGAAATCCAAAATTTCTCCCTACTGGTTCTGTGGGCGTGGCTTGGTGGACATGGCAGGGGAAGGATATTGCAAAATTTCCATTCCCACCCCACTCTGGGGCCAGCCAGAGGTGATATTTGCCAGTTCTCTGAACTACTCAAAATTTCCGCTATCAGTTCTCCAGAACCTGTTAGAACCTGCTGGATTTCACCCCTGATTTGATGTAAGGTGGAGTACTAGAGAAACCAACTCTAATATGTTCCTCAACTATTTTTCTTTTAGCAGTTTTAAGGGAATGAGAGTGACTTCTTCTAGGCTCTTCACACAATTTAGTACAGAAGCATGATATAAGTGACCTACTTTTAATATTGTTCACCACTTTCATGACTGTCTAGCTTAATTTTCAAATCAAGGCTGAGTGTTTTGGCAACCAGTTCATTATGTAGAAGTCACTGTTTACCTGTTTCACTAAAATAAAAACCCTCATTGATCCAACTACTGAAAGAATAGCTCCTGCACAAATTACTGCTCAGAATTTACAGGACAGATTCTAAATAGTTAATCAAAGCAGTGAAAATATCTTGGCCTGTTGTTGCTTCAAGTTCTACAACATTTTAAAACAATTACAATCATCATTGTGGTAAATGGAATGCCAGTCATTAAGCTTTTCCACAAAGATCTTTTGACCCATCTGGATTGTATACATTTCTTCACTCCTCCGATTGTTTTTTTCAACCAGAATGAAGACACTGTGTATAAGTGAAGATATTCTTTGCTATTTATTATGCTTCATATTCTATTACAGCACCGCAAGAAGGAAGAGTCAGTGTCTTCAGGGTCTCTGCAATTGTATGAGGTTTTATATTTTAACTATGGGTTCTGTTACTAAATGGTTGGCTTCTTGATTTGACCTGCTTTAGCAAATTTCAAGCTCTGTTTGCTTGAATTTAAAAATTCAAACTTCTAACTGGATCAAGATTGGTCCCAGAAAGACTGGGTATTGCTGGGAAATGTCTCTTAGCTTGCTTCATTTGTTAAACCAAGAGCACATTCTGGACTAGGATGAAATTCATCACAATACCAGCTAAATCTCACTGATGGGTAATTATCTGCCTAGTGGGATTTATTATTTTGTATGTGTAATCTACAATTAGATTCATAGTCTATGACTGGTGGAAACATAATAATTCCAGTCTTAACCAAGGACGTAAGAATTACTAAATTAAGTGGATTGATAATAGAATAAAGAATATATAAAAGTTAATATAAATTTTAAGATTCATATGTAAATTATGTTATATTACGATGAAAAGTAAAAGAAGAATCAATCTAACCTGTATAGAAAAATAACTGTCTTTGTACTGTATTCTATTATAATAAATTTCAATAAAAATTAAAAATTAAAATTAAAAAAAAAAGAATTACTAAATTAGTGTCCATGAATATAGGCAGTTCCATGTTCCTTACTATTATTATTATTATGGTTAGTTGCACAGTCAGCCAGATGTTTTGGGTTTGGAATTGGAATCTTTATCTATCTATTAAGTCCTTCCAAGAACCTGGCATACAAAGATATGGTTGTTTGATGATGTTAAACTATATCACAGGATGTAAATTGTTCCAAATAAATCTGCCTTGTGAAATTGACTGATAGTGGTTTTGTCAATGCTGATGGAGTTTACCTGGGGTTCCAGTTGTTTTGGAATTGCACCCTATTATTATTGGTGATGATATTATTATTATTATTATTATTATTATTATTATTATTATTATTATATAATATATTATAAACTTATATTTTATAATATAATTATTTTATTATAATATTATTAATAATATTATAATTGGTAATATAATTGGAAATATTATTATTAGCGCTGGCTCTTTGGCCTTGAAACGGAGATGAGCCCTCCCCCCTAGAGTCGGGAATGACTAGCACATATGTGCGAGGGAAACCTTCACCTTTACCTTTACCTTTATTATTGGTACTATTTTTGCTTTCTTTTGCCACAATCATTGTACTTCAATTTGCAGATCTTGATGTTTTGTGATTTTCTCCAGTGCTTTCTCTTCTGTTCTCCTGTCTTCAGGTACTAAAATATCCACTATTCAGATTTTTTTTTCTTTCTTATCAACAACTGTTGATTGTTAAATCTGGGTTTTTTATGGAAAGTGTTTGATTCTAAAGTCCAAGAGCACTTTAGCTTCTTCATTTAGCTTTATTGTCCATTTTGTGGTCCCATCAGTCCTTGCTTGCAGAAAAATAATACTGCTTGCAGATATTCCAATTTGCGATTGTTGCTATTTTGTTATGCTATTGTTTGTAATCACTTTGTGTGATCTTGCAATAGCTGTTTCTTCAGTTTTTTTTTTTTTTACAGAGGCAGCATTTGTTGTCTGATGTTGTTTTCTCATTTGTTCTTCATCTTCTGTAGCTAGAATTAACTCCTCTATTTCTTCAACTTTCCTGCTCTTAGTCATTCCAGTTTTGTTTATGTACTGGCCATGTAATACTTTGCTTTGCCATGTCTCTTTTCTATTCCTCATTTAGTCTTTTTTATAAACCAGTTTGGTCTCTCCAATATTCAGTAAATATTCATGTACTGATTTCAGTGCATCTTCTTCATTGTTCTTCAGATATTATTCCAATGCCCTTTATTATTCTTCAACTGTGTGGTGAACGTGCAACATTCCACATCCGTACCTCTTTTGGGAATGAAAATAATTCAGTGCCTAGGCTGGCTTCCTTTACTGCCAACTCTCCTTAGTTTGCCTCGACAATTTGAGCTGCTTCTGGCAAGGGTTTAATTTCTTTGCCCTGGGTAGATTTTTGGGGTTCTGCCAAATCGGCTTCTGTGAATACTTTATTTTATATTATAAATCAAAGGTTGATCTGCTAGCCTCTGTTATTTCTGATTTTGCATGTTCCAGAACTGATGTGTTCTTTTCAGATATTTTCTGGATTTGATTTATGATAACAGATCATTATTTCTTGTTACAATGTTTGTATATTTGTGATGAGTAAGCAAATTTTCTTCCAATAGTCCTGAAGCTGCTGACTCTAGTTGCTCAGCCAACAGTCCTAAGTCCTGCAGCCCATTTGTCACCAGATGTCCAGGAACCCCAACACCTAGCACACTCCTTGTTGACTTGGAGAATGACTAATCCAGTATGGGTTAAAAAGTAGTTTTTAAATCTTCAGTTTTCCCCCACTATTTGAATAGGATAATTTGTTTGCATAGTACAAAAAATAATGATCAAGCTTCCTTCTTGTTTCATGGGAATCACCATAATCATGGGCAAACCATTATTACTGCACTATGATTTCCGTGATTTAAGATAAATTTAGCAAAAGGTTTTTTTAAAAAAAAGAAGTGCTGGAAGCTTTCCAGATAAGTAAAAGATTCAGTAAATAAATATTATTCAACTTAATCATAGTGGGTAAGTTTTCACAGCTGTTCTTGATTATCAAAATGACTTATGACTAATGCTGTGTGGGAAAATGTATGATATTGAATGATGGAGCAATGGTGATGTTTCACTGGCCATGCTGCAAGCTTCTTCAGAATTAAGTACATTCATTATTTGCTTTATTTAGTAGAATTTGTAGGCTGCCTGATTCCCAGAGAGCATGGGTGGCTTACAGTCTAATAGGAAAGGTATTAAAAAAACCCAAAGAAGATAAAAAATCATAAGCAAATATCTAAACAACAACAACAAAAACCATTTGATAGGGCATCACCATATGCAAGTACTGGGAGAACAACTACCTCCCTAAACATCATCAGGGTGGGATCTATCTGAATCTCTGGAGGGATATCATTCCAGAGGGCAGGAACTATGACAGAAAAGGCTTGGGTCCCATGACATGACATGACTAAATTACTGGGACCCCAAACACACCCACTCTTCCTAGCTCACTGGATGTAGAGGAAAAACCAGAGAGGCAGTCTCTCAAATAACTAATCTCTTCCTTATGCCATGAAGATAAGTAGTACCTTGAATTACATCTGGAATCTAATTAGTAACCAATACTGCTCACAAAGTGGTTGGCTTCCATAAGCACGAGGACATGCCTTTCATTTCCTGCATTAGTATATCTGATCTAGCTGTAGCTTTGTCATGGACAACCCCATGTAGATGGTCTTACAATAATCCATCCAAGAGTTAATCAAGTTGGAGGTAACTGTCTGAAGAGCCTCTCAGTCCAGGAAAGAGTGCACTAGATATACTGTACAAAGACCTTCTTAACTACAACTTTTTGAAAGGACCCGAGTCTAAGACAACTTTTAGATTGTGCACCAGTGTTCAATGAGGAATGTGCAACTTCATCCAAGCCCCAAAATGGAAAATCATCAGATCCAGGGGGCTCAAATATCATCATCCCCTCTCTCTTGTCAAAATTATGTCTGTTCTTCTCCATCCAGACCCATAGAGTCTCTGCACACTGGGACAGACTTCAATATCATCCCTTGTTTTATCTGGAATTGTGATGTATAGTTGGGCATCATCAACCTATTAATGATACTTGACCCCAAATTGATGACTCACCCAGTGGTTTCATGTAGATGTTAAACATGAGCAATTATCAAGTCCTATGACCCCCCCCATAAGTGTCATAAGTCTTCCCCCACCACCACCACAAATGAGAAGTCATGGACTCAATCTCCTCCCTACTTAACATTGATTGAAACCAGAGACAAAAGAAAAGAGTACAACTGCCACATAACAGTGTGCCCACTCCAAAGCATTCCCATCAGTCCAGAAAGATTGAATGCTTTATTCATGATGTAGATAATGTGATTGCTTATTCTGTTATCCTTTTATTTTAATTTTTTGTTCAATTATTCCATTTGTCAACTGTAGATATTAGTTATGTTTTGATTTAGTTACATTTTTATGCTTCTGTCCAATTTTAAACTGTTCATACGTTGGTGTGTCTGAATTTATAGACAGGTACACCAGGGCAAGGTATTCAATTCTCTGCATAGTGAAAACACTTGCCAATCTAACATAAATCATTCACAAGTAAACAATAGATCTCAATATCCTATTCCTGATTTATGAAAAGCAGGGTCCCAGATTGAATTCACTGCATGGTAGAATGAATGGTATTTGCTCCAGCATGCATCTCACTAGCCTCATGGTGTTCTGTGATAAGTTATCAAGAATCCTACTTTTTCTACTTTAAATCTTCTGCCAGTTTTAAGGAGGATAGCGCCATGATGACTAACACAATTGTATTAGTATCCAAACAGAAAGTGGGCTCTGTTCCCATGATCCTTTTCTTTTCCTGGTCTTGCCATTACTTGGAATACTCTGTTGCCTTTCCTTCAGAAGGGAAGTTTCTGGCAGCTCCTAATAAATCAATCTGTTTCTGAAACCTATGAAACTGTTAATAATATAAACACTATAGATGATGCTAGTCCAAGAATTGCCAAGATGCAAATGCAACTTGTCCTGCAGAAAAAGTTCCCACATTGAAGATGAGCCAGAAAGATCAGCTTCATTCTAGCTATATGGTTTTTTTCTTTCTTAGGGAGGAAATACCACATAAGCAAAGGCAGACAATCTCATGATCTAGGGACATCACAGTCATATGTTTATCATATCAAAACAGAAACAGTGACATTTTTAAAAATGTAAACTGACAAAACGTTATCTATTAAAAGATCTTTTTCTAAAAAAAAGTCATGCAATGTATAAGGATATCAATTTAGAACAGAGTGGAAGAGAAATTCTATTGTATGCACAATTACATATCTATCTTTGAATCATTGGTTATCCTTCTGGTTATGGATTTTTTTTTATTTTTCTAAAAAAATAAGGGAAATTCCATGTATTATGGGAGATCTCTATAGATTCTATTTGTTGTGCTGTCATTAAACTCTTATTTTTTCCTCATTTACTTGCTTGCCTATAAGATAACTACATGGAATGTCGGGAAAATATAGGAGAAAATAGTTAAACAGTTTTGTTTAAAGTTTTGTTTTAAGCAAAATGTTATAAAAATTGACTTAAAACAATTCACCTTGAGTAAAAAAATTGACTTAAGCCAATTCAATTTGAACAAATGAATTATTTGATTCTACAGTGTATTTATCTATATTCAGTCAGAATCTGCTTGGCACTATATGTATATTCCTAACCTGAGAGTCGGGGGTTTATCAAGGCTAAGACTCTCTCAGACCTCTTCTGAGACTTACTCATATCAAATCTCTTTTCTTCCAATTTCTCCTCCAAGTATAAACTAGGAGGAGATGCCCTGTAGTTGCCATATTTTGGGAGTTCCACCACCCATTCATTAGAGTTGTAATCTTTATACTGTTTGTTAACAGTAATCATGTCTGAAAATATGCTTTTTTAATATATACATCACTTTCTGCATTAAGAAACTGGCATGTTCCAAACTAATAAATAATTGTGTTGCTCTGGAAACAATAAACATTGTTGTTTAAAGACCATTCATTCAGCAACCATTTAATGGCAATGAATGAAGAGATTTAGATCCATGCCCAAAGTTATAGCCACTGTATCACCCCAGTGGTATGTGATTGCAATCTGGGCTCTTGGCAACCCATTTACGCTTTAACGCCATATTGCCAAGCGCCCAACGATCATGTGATCACCATCTGAAGTCTTCCCTACCAGCTTCCCCAGAAAGTCAACTGAACCTAGCAGAATTTAATTTGAAGGTTCATTTATAAATAAAACCTATGTGATCAGAGTTAATCAATGAATATGGTGGCAAAAATCCATGGAAATTCATTTGTGGTATCATGTTTTATAGCAGAAATAAAGCAAGACAAAACAAAAACCATCTCTAGAAAATGGGGTTCTAAAGGTACTGAAAGTGCCAGTCCAAGTACACTGAAAACTCCAAGTGCTGATATTGTCTTAAATTTAAGGAATTCACTTTCTGTCCAATCTACCTTTATATTTATATTTGGCATTTTAGTCTTCAAGGACTGTAGGGTAAATCTAATAGAGATTAGCGAGACTTTGTTGCATTTAGCACCTTTTTAAAGATTGCATTTCAAGTATATTGCAGAATATATGTGTTAATTAGTTCTTTTTTAAGGACATTTTTCATAGTACATAACATGAATCTAATAGTATTTGCAAATAAACTATTGTGAAATCAATGTCACTTTTTAATCAAAATTTATATATGTATACATATATATGTTGTTTTGTTTTATTTTTTAGTTTAAATCATATGCACAGTGGATGATTTGTCATCATGAATCGTGCTTTTAGCAGAAAAAAAGGTAAGCAGCTTCAATTCAATGATATTGAAAAAGTGAAAAAAGGAAGCATTGAAAAAAAGACAAAGTTCAAAAGGACAAAATGACATTTGGCCAGAGCATTATGATAAAATGCCTTAATGAGTTGTTATTTAATTATTTGCTATATGTAACAGGAGTGGTTTATAAGATTTAAAAGATAGATTAAAATTATATAACAATCATTTATATTAATGAGGCAGGGTAAAGGGGGAAAAAAAAGAAAAACCAACATTCACACAAAACCTGGGAAAAAAATAGAAATCTTCCAAATGGGCACCTGAAGAACTGAGCATTTTCATGCACCTGACTTGTAAGGGCACTCTGGAGTTCTCATGATACATAATAGAAGCTCTCCTGAAGATCTTATTGACTGACCAAATCTAATGATAAAAAAAGTCCATTATGTATTCTGGTCTGAATGTTCAGGCTTCTCTCAACAAGTCAGAATGGAAATAGGTGTTTCAAGGACACATAGTTCTTATAAATAGATTATAGAAAAGCTATTAAAGTAATTACAAAAGGATTCCAGTGGCTGCTAGATATCAAATACAAACCCAACATATAAGGACAAGATTTAAATTCTTTTAGCTCTCAACTGAGGATGAGGAAAATGATTATCATTTGTCCACTCTCTTAGCACCTGACAAGAAATAGTTACTAAATAGTGATTTACCACCTACAAAAGATGACCACCAGTTTTAGAATCTGAGATTAGATTTATTATAAGAGGTCTGAAGAACAATGAAGCTCCTGGCAAGCATTTTCTGCCACATGAGCTATTTAAAAAATATTCTGCCTAGTATATATGAACTATTTATATGGCAACTGTAATATGATGCAGAGCTGATTTGGGGGTTCATATATACCATTAAACTTGTCTTGATATGTGTCTAATGGATACATTCATTTTGTATATGATGCAGAACTGATTTGGGGGTTCATGTATACCATTAAACTTGTCTTGATATGTGTCTAATGGATACATTCATTTTTCTTGTTTCTGTGTGTTGACAGACATATGTATATATGTATGTAATACTGTGTTTCCCCGAAAATAAGACCCTGTCTTATATTTTTTTTTTGAATCCTGAAATAAGCGCTTGGCCTTATTGCCATGCGCTCAAAAGCCTGATTGGGCTTATTATCAGGGGATGTCTTATTTTGGGGAAAACAGGGTATATATATGTATATCTGTTTTCATAGACTTGCATGTGGTCTGCTGGGGAAAAAAAATCCTTGGTTTTCTTTTTTTAAAAAACAGTATTAAAAACTTGAAATAAGGAACTCTACTCTTATATCACTTCCCGTCTTGACTATTGCAACCTGCTCTACATGGAGCTGCTCGTATCCAGAAGCTCCAGTTGGTGCAAAATGCAGCAGTCCGCATGGTTTGTGCAGATCCCAGTATGCGCATGTATTACCTCTCCTGTGGGAGCTGCATTGGCTGCCGATTTGCTTCTGGGTGCAATTCAAAATGCTAGTTGTCACCTTTAAAGCCCTTCATGGCTTGGGACCAGATTATCTGAGGGGCTGTCTCTTGCCGATCACAGCTACTTGACCCATCAGATTGGGGAGGCAGGGAATGGGTGCCATCCCCTAGGAAGATACACCTGGTGGGACCCTTCCCCCAGAGAACATCCTTCCCCCAGAGATTAGAATGGCCCCCACTCTAACACTCTTCCAGAAGGCACTGAAGACCTGGTTCTGCCAGCGGGCCTAGGGAACCCAGAGCAGGATGGAGCCCATTAAATGGCTCGTGTGATCGGCTGTCGCAGCGACAGGGGATGGGGGATGATTTTATGATATTATATTAATTTATTTGATTCTTTTTATTAGTTTTATGGTTTTAAATGAGGTTTTATATTTTGTAAGCCACCTTGAGTCGCCATGGGTGAATAGGCAGCAATATGAATTCAATAAATAAATAAAGATATAAATGGCAATGTGTATTCAAAATACCGTACTTTGAATGAGCCTCCCACCTACAATACTATATATCAGACTTAGCTAAAGTGCTAGGATGAAGTCCTGATTTAAGCTTTTGGTTTGAGGTTTTAGGAACTATAACACTCAAATAATAGTTTGTAAAAAGACAAACATTGCTTTAGTTTCTGCTTGTACACAGAATGATTTATTAATATCAAATTTGGTAGAAACTACCATTATTTCCTACTGTGGTTTCCTGCAGTGCAGTCCACATGGCATGTCAAACAAAGACAAGGCAACCATGATGGTGCAATGAAAGCTCTATGTGCTTGTTTAAGTTTTTCATGGTTGCCATCTTGATTTTATTGATCAAACCCTAGTTCGCTGAAATTTACTGAAACCAACCAGGATGAGGCACAATTCAGTTAAACTAAGTAGAATCTTTTCACCGAGATGGAATAATGAATTATGGTAATCAGTAGTTGAAAATGCAGGCAAGTGCCTATCAACTTCTGCTAGCAGGGGAGAAGTAATAGGATTGTGCAAGTTACACCAAATTATGATATAGTGCTGCTCTAAATTAATGGTTTCATGCTTAATGTGTCAGAAATGAGCAGGAATAATCCTTTTGCTTATGCACTTCTCTATTCCTCTCGTGGGGCTGTGAAGAGTAGATTGAAAGTGTTTGCTTCCATTTTAAGAGTAAGTGTAATGTGTTTTACATTATGAAGATAACTATAATCTTGCAAGAATTCAAAGAAGCAACTCCTGAATCCTGGGGAAATTATGTCAATCAGTTAGGGCTTTCTTTGAAGGTTAGTTTTAATGGCAACATTTTTAAAAGTGGTTTGCCATTGACTTTGTTCTAGGACCAAGAGAGAATAACTGGCATGTATTATCCAGCTGCCAGTTGTTCATTTATTCAATTTGTATAGCCATCTAAAAGTAGCAGATTTTACTCCGCAAGTCATTCTGACTATAGGGGGCGGTACTCATCTCTGTTTCAAGACCATTAAGCTAGCGCTGTCCAAAGACATTTCCATGGTAATGTGGCCAGCATGACATCATGAAGCAATGTTACCTTCCCACCAAAGTGGTACCTATTTATCTATTTGCATTTGTATGCTTTGAAACTGCTAGATTGTCAGAAACTGGGGCAAGGATGGCTGGCACTCAGGTCTCGAACCTGGGCTGCTGGCTTTCCAGCCAACAAGCCCAGCATCTTAACCGCTGAGCCACCCACACCTAAACTGGGACTAAAACATTCCTTCTCCAGAATCTTATCTGATAGATGAAATTGGTTCTCTGTTTTGTATAAGATTAAATTCACTTGCAGGTTTATTTTGGAAGTTATTTGGTGGTGATGGAGGTAATAGTAGTGGGGGAATGATAAAGTATTCTTCAATATCTAGAATGAAGATGATAATATTCAAATGTATGCCTATTATGATTTCCTTTAGGTAGAGCACAAAGATTAAAAAGTTTTAACTATGTCTTTTTCCCCTTAGGCCAGTAGTGTGATTCAGCCAGTTTGCACCATTTTGGGAGAACCGGTTGTTAACTTTCTGAGCAGTTTGGTGAACTGGTTGTTGGAAGAAATCATTAGGGCAGAGAACCAGTTGCTAAATTATTTGAATCCCACCACTGCCTGAGGCCGTATATAAATTTAATATAAAAGAAAAGAAAAGAAAGGGAAGAGAGCAAGAAAAACACATAAATTAAATCATAAATTATTTATCAGCCAACCAAACCAAATATTTTAAAAGTTAACTCCAGTAAGAATGGTTTTTAAGGCACTGTTTTGTATTACATCTCTAAATTGTATATTAAAAATTTAAAGAACAATTAACCTATTCCAAAATGAAATTTGCACTATGCCAGGTACAGTATTCATTTGGGGGTTGTTATAGTAATATTATCCTGGTATTTCATTTTATTGCAAAAGCAAGTGTAAAGTGGGAGGAGACTAATAAACCAAATCCAAATTTCTTTAGGAGATATTTATTTGCCTGGGAGTAAAAAATAAATGTACATAATAAAAAAAAAGATAATTGCATAAAGAGGTACAGATAGACATCAAAAATTGAGCCAAGGCAAATATGCCAAATTTTAAGAAATAAGACATAATTATATACTGGTATTTTAGCATTCTCAACCCCAAGGAAGAGAAACCCCAGAGTCCCTTGGGAGTGTAGCAGCATAGAAATGCAAACAAACAAACAAACAAACAAACAAACAAACAAACAAACAGATAAATAAATAAATAAATAAATAATAAATAAATGCAGATTGAGTTTATTTTTATGGGTGTATTGATTGATTTTTAATAACAGAAGATGGTAAAAACATTTCACCTTTATCTCTCAAATAGAAAATACAATTTTGTTTTGAATTTTATGATTAAATAGTGAAATAAATAATCAATAAATTGTTTCAACTAATGAATGAGCTATATATTGCAATCATAGCTTGAAAAAGGTATGCTTTCTTTTTAAAATAAAGTTAAAACCACAGTCCAAAAATTAAGAGTTAATGGCTAGGAAATTTAGATATTCTAAATTAGATATCTCCAGCCTTCGAGGGTTGGAAGACATAACTTAAAGACCGGCACTCTAACAAAATGACTGCCTTGATGAATTTGTCCAGTGATAAAATACTCATATAGAAAAAGGCAAATTGATTTGTACTAAATAAAGGTGGAGTATAAATCTAATAAATAACTTTGCTTTCTGCCCCTCCTAAGATATTGTCCACTACCCCAGGCCCGCTATGCTTTGGTGGGGGGCAGGTAATTTGGCATATTTCTAAGCAAACAAGATATGTAGCTTACTCTACTGCATTTTTTTAAAAAAAGAATGCCCCTGGAGTCTAAGTGGCTTTCAGATATTTTCTTGGAAATACAGTATGCCATGTTTATTGTTTTGAGTTGAAAGAATGTTTAAAAAATAAAATCAGATGGAACAGAGAATCTAAAGTTGCCCTGTTGGGAACCCTGTTCAACACAACATTTCTTAGCATTGCTTTGTGGCTATATATATTGTGTGAATTCTGCCATTTAATTTCTCAATTAATATAATTTTCATGTGGTTTTCATGATGTTGTTTCTGAAGAAAAAATAATGAGGAAAACAATATCTGTTAGCTTTCTTTATAGCTTCTGCCAAAATAAAGCACCTACAAAAAACCCCACGGTTCATAATTATCAGTAATGCTAATTATTCGATTGCTAAACAGATATTAAAATAGCAGGAACTGCAGTTGTAGCAACATATCTTGAGGTGCTGGGAAAAAAAGGGGGGGCAACCATGGTGTTCATCTCCTTTGTAAATATTAGTATTGCTAGCATTTGTTTTATCTTTAAAATGTTGGATTTGCCATAAAAATTGGAAACATATCAACAAGCAGCATGCAAGGGTATATTAGAAGATGCACAGAACTTGGAATCCAGCAACCAACCCAACCCATGAGCCAGAGTGAAGCAGCCCAGTCATATTTTTTCTTGCCTGCTTAGCAACACCATAGGAGGAGGGGCTGCCTTTATCTGGTTAGGCTGTTAATTTTGCACCATTTTTAAAAAGTTTATGGCATTTGAAGATGCACTTTGAAAGTTCAAAACTGCTAAATTAGTTAAAGGACATATGCATTCATGAAATTATCTTACATTGCTTAATAATGCTTTTGGGTTTAGCAGGATGTTGGAGGCTAAAAGACAACCTTCCCCAAAAAAGAGGGTGCCTTTTTCGATAGGCAGAAATTGCACTCATATTGGATTTTATAATGTAGGAGTTATATGCAGTGACATTAAATATAACTTGATGTATTGACCTGTTAGAGATTGGCATAGCCTGAAAAAATTGCAATCCCATGCAAGGTCAGAACCAAGTGGAAAAAAATCAGTTCACTTACAACTCCTATAAACTCCAACTTTAAATTATATAAATTTAAAAAGATCCGTAGCACAATGATTATGAATTATAGAAACTTGTGAAAATAGGGGACAATGACTACAATTTAATATAAGGAGTAAGGAATTATATAGGATATCTTCAGTAGAAAGTATGGAGTATAGCTGTGTTTGTATAGACTGGTAATAAAATTTTCAGAAGTACGGACTATTTTTTTTTTTTTTGGATGTACTTGATGTATCACTTTGGGGCCCTGGAATTTAAATTTTTAAAAGAACACTTCTCTTCCCAGGGGATAAGTCTAGAAATGAAGATAAAAAGCCTATTCAAGAGTAATTAACTTATTTATTTACTAAAGCCTATAGGCTATTGGAGATAGTTTACAGAGTAATTGGGATTAAAACAGCAATCCAAAAGGAAAACAAATTGAAATACAAAGGAAAGAAGATAAACATAAAAATCACCAGGAAATAAAAATATTTTAAAACAAATTTGTTTACAACAATTTTCTGTGCTGATAGTCCTGCTTCTTCTTAGGGGAAACGGTTCAATGCTATCTGGTGGACTTTCTCTAGAGTGGCAAGCCTTCCTATGATAACAGTAGCCCTGGAATGTTCTCTGTCCTGAAATTTATTTAACTACCATTTGTGGAAAGGGAGTCCCTTTTTATCCATGCCCTTCTGATCATTCAGTCATGAAAGGAGGTATCAGTGGCACTGGATAGCAGTCTGTTTAAAGGAAAGTCATAAAGAGACTTTCCAAGGAAGGATATCATTATTTTGGACAATGTGATGCTAAGTTATTTAAGAGATCAATGGGATGCAGCTCTACCTTACCTAACCTACCTTACCTTACTTTACCTTATCTCACCTTATATTTTACCTACTTTGTTTCTAAACTGTCTAATCCCGAATGCCTTGTGTAGCTACTGAAGGCTCTGCTTGATCCAGAGATTTTGAAATCTCAAAAGTTTGCTAGGTATTTTATATATAATATCCTTCACATTCTGCATAGAAGATAATTTGCATGACTAATTCATGTATCGGCAAAGAGAAGGAATTAATTTGGATTTCATCAGTAGGTATTTTTACATATACCCCATATTTAATTTTGCCAGTGGAAGCTTTTGAGTCTGTGGGAGTTTGTTATTTCTTTAAAAATCTGACTGTAGCACTAAACAACCAGATGAGCAAGGAATCCAATAATCAGTTGCCAGTGCTTAAATTAACAACATTTTGTCATTTTAATAAGCTGCCACATAAATCCATTTACAAAAGCTAGCCTTCTGTAAAAGAAGCAGATATCTGCACATGGAAGATAAGGCTTTTAGAGCCTTGGCAAAAGGATGAGCACAGGTCTCTCTAAGGTGAATGTATTGCGGGAAATACCCACTGAAAGCACTTCCCTACAAATAGTTTATAATTGGTGAAGTTGCCCATGCATACATTGAATCCCTACTTTCATAAAATTTGTGAAGTTGTACTTCTTTGCTGATAGTGTCATTAAAATACTTGTTATGAAAAATGCCATGGCTACCATCTGTCTCAGGGCTTTAAAATTATTAGTAAACCAGAAAAAAAATTGAATAATAAACCATTAAGGGAATTTGATGTTCTTGAAGAGACTTTCACTATGCATTAGGCTTAGAATAGCCAGTAGCAAGTTGAATGTAGAGATTCTCAGTCATCTAGACATACAGACTTTTAACTATCCAATTTGGGATGAAAACCCTTTGTATGCATGGTGTGGGAATATGAACGAATTTCCAGTGGAAAAAAAATTGCAGACTTCAGGAACTATTACCACTACTCAGGTGACCCTGACCATAACAGATAAACTTCCAAATGCTTCAAAGACTCTCTAAAAGGATGCAAATGACCAGCTGACTGCAAGGAATATAAATCTTTCCATTCCCCACCGTCCAGTCAGAGCTGAAGAAGCTTCTTGGATGAGAAGCGAAAGTTCTTCAAATAAAAAAAACAAGAAAGTCCAGTTGCCTCCTGAAAAAGCACCTTTAGGACTAGGAAGTTGAATGTTTTCCACTTTTTGCAAATGGAAATGTTCAGTTGTTTTTTGTGTTAGCAGTAAAATGGCAAGTCATGGTCACCTGATAGCTTCCTTTACGAATGCAGCAGAAGTGAAGTTGTAAATGCATTATGGTCACATAATGTTTTCCTTAGTGACTGCATCACTGCGGGATAGAGCTGCCAGTCCTACTTGTGGTCATTAAGTGAGGGCTATCTGTACAAAAGTTCAAATATTTATTTACTTATTTAATTGTTACAATGGCTCAGTTTCCTGTTCTGGTCAATGTGTTGAGAAAAGAGAACTTTTTATCTAATCTATTTGTCAAAGTCACTACTTATCAAGGTGGGGAGATGGGGGGAAATACTGGCACTTTGGAATGCAACTTTCTGCAATTTTGATGCAGAAATTATTTGTAATCCGGAATATTAATTCAGGTTGCGGTTGGAAGCGCTAAACTACTTTCAAACAGTGTATGACCAATTTTATGTATTAGGTTCTTATTGTAAATTATATTTTATATATTCTATTAAAAATTGGTACCTTTTATTTATGCCATTGAAATTCCTGTAAAAATGGGCAATGGTTTATTTTCATGGTTTATGATTTTAAGTACATAGTGAAGAAAAGAATACTAATTCTCTCATAGCACAGAATAATATTTAAATAATTATTAGTTAAGCAATAAGGATTTAGTGAATAATATTAAGATGTAGTACAACCCACAAGCATAAACTATAGGAAGTCTTCGATTTACAACCATGTTTCAGCTAAGAACACGACCAGGCTCAATTTTATGACTGTTTTTAGAATGTCATTAAGCAAATCATATGGTTGAAAGTCCAAATGCAGCTTATCCGATGCATTTTTTTGCCAGAAAGTGGCAAAAAATATTGCAAAACACAATTGTGTGTACAACTGGTTTTAAATATGAGCCTGTTGCCAAGAGCCTGAACTGTAATCATGTGACTGTGGGAGTGATGGGACAGTCGTAGCTTTGATAATGGGTTGTAAGTAACTATTTTTTTAATCCTCTAAACCATTGATTGTAAGTTGAGGACAACCTGTATACAAATTAGGCTTATCATTGATAAATAATATAGTTAGCCATAGTTTGCTAATTATAATGGGTCAACTAAAGCAAAGTTTCACATGATACTGTATATTTCCACCACAGTTTCACCAGCTGGAGGCAATACATAATAGTAGTTTTGATACTTAGCATTGTTACACTACAGTTGCATTGTATCAGATACTTTTACAGAAACATACTTGAGGGTTTTTGGTTGGTTGGTTGATAGTTTTTTGCAGATAAACTGTAAGGTTTTGTTCTATTCCTTTTCAATATAAGATGGACCATATTTGTATTAGGCCTATGCAATATTATCAAATTAGGCACAATAGAACAGACTCATACATACACATACATACATACATACAAGAACATCCCATACATTTAGATAAGAATGTGAAATATACAATAGTTTCAATAAAAAATAGCATATTTCATTATAATTGTCTCTACATAATTTACATTTGTAAGCAACTCATTCATAACGTTAATGTGAGGTCTTTAAACCACTGAGCGATTGAAACCATACAATTTATCTTTCCATTATTTGAGGACAAATCTTTTATAAGAGTGGCATGGAGAGTTTATTTTCCTTGTTCAGATGACAATTTCCATTTATAAGATAATAATTCAAAAGAATGTGGACATCCAAAAATATCAAATCTCATTTCAAAGTTAATTTAATAAAAGTAATGATTCCCTTTCAGAATACAGCAATTCTTTGACATGACAAAGAGACATTTTAATGAAGCATTTATGCTCATTTCATCTCCAACACAGTGATTTGTGATTTTTTTGTGTGCAAAATAATGAAGGCCAGTGTCCAAAAATACATTATATTGTTGCAGTTGAATGAACCATAGTGTAAGATCTATTGAATTTTTTTACATAAATATTAAGACAGTTTTCTTTGGTTCAGACAAAGTGAGGATCTATAACCCTTTATCCCATTCAGCTTCAAAGATGTTTATATCAAACTGATTTCTCAATAAATGTTATTTATAAAGACTAATTGTAGCCTTTCTTGTCTGAAGATTTAAAAATCATTTCTAATAATTTAGGTGTTTCTGAAGCTAATAACATTATTTATCTAAATTCAGATGTAACTATATGTTATAGTTGCCTATAGGTAGCGACAGACAAATGGTATTTATCTTTTACCATAGGAAAAGATGAAACACATTTAGATCTGAATGTGTTTAAAGAAAAAAAAAGAAAGAAAAAAAAGCACAAGAAAAAAATCAAAATATAATTTTCCAGATGTAACATATCACGATTTTGGAACCATTGCAACAGTATTAGAAAATAACATTGGACCATGATTTTTTTCAAAAGTTTTTCTTCCTGGTATATCACATAGAAATCTTGAGAAATATTAAATTAACTTTTTAATGACTATAATATATTCAATCACATAAAGGTTCTGACATGGGGCATGGCTTTAACAGGGCTAAAAGTGTTTTGCTACTGATTTTTGTTTCTGCTCTTGTTGCAATGTCCAATAATAGTCAGCCAGCATTGATGGCTGCCCTGATATCATTTTTTCATTGTGGCCATGTCCTAGTGAAATCTGAAAGATCACCATGTTCTTTCATTGATCAATAATGGGTTTCATTTGTCTAAATCGAAGTAGGCTAGCAAAACTAAACTGAATTTCTACATTCAAATTGGTTTAAATCTATTTGAAGAATTGTATGTATGCAAAATTATAAAAATCAGAATTTTCTGCCACCTAGTCATTGTGAGAGGGTGGCTGCGGCTAATTCCCCCAGATAAAATCATTGCAGTTGATCTGACTTTCCATCGCTGTGAAAGAGTGGTGGACTTTCTGGTTTTTCCCACGCCCAGTTGCCTTCTCCTCCTTTACCATCTCCGGCGCCCATAGTCGCCTTTCATCTACCTCCCATATTTTTCAACTGGCTTATACTTTGGCGGACCTCCTCTTGCTGCAAGATGCCCCCCCTCACAGATGTGGCCTTCCTATCTATTGAAGGTCTACCTCAAGGATGGGTTTTGGAACCCTGAGTGGTGGCATGCTTCAAAGTGGGGTCTGAGGGGCTTTTTAATTAGAGTTTAATTAGAGTTTTAACCAAAATTTAAGGGGACCCGGGAGGTGGGTGGCGAGGAATGAGCCAGGGGCAGCTCTTACGGTTCAGCAATCTGGCCTGTCTGACAGTTGTGGGCAGAGGGGGGAGGGGGAGGAGGAGAAGAGGAGAAAGTCTTCCAGTCCCTGTGATGGTTGGGAGAGGTGGGGGATGTGAGGAGAGGGAATATGGAGAGTGCTGCTGCTGATGGTGCGCTCCTGCCCCTTGGCTCCCCCTGCTCCCCCAGGGGTGTAGGAGTGCAGAGCTCTGGGCTCTGGCTGGTGTACTTGAATGCTAGGTCCATGATGAATAAGGCCCTCCTTGTGCGAGATCTTATTGAAGAGGAGGACGCCGTCCTGGCCTGCATCACAGAGACCTGGTTAGGGCCGGAGGGAGGTGTCCCTCTCTCTGGTGTCCCCCAGGCTTCCATGTGCTTCACCAGTCGCAATGCCAGAGTAGGGGCAGGAGGTGGCGGTAGTTATTAGAGTCTCAGCCCTAGGGAGGTCACTGTTTCTCAGATAGGCGGGTGTGAATCGCTCCTTTTGAAGTGGGAGCCTGGAGTTCAGTCGGGTCTGTTGGTTACGTATCTATCTTCCAGCTGCGTAGCCTCAGCCCTGCCTCCACTACTAGATGTCTTGGCCGAGTTGGCAGTTGAATTCCCCAGCCTTTTGGTTGTGGGAGATTTCAACTTGCCATCGGTTGGGGAGACATCTGAGCTAGTGTGGGAGTTCATGACCTCCATGATGGCCATGGACCTAACTCAGGTTGTACAGGGCCCAACTCATAAAGGAGGACACACACTCAACCTGATTTTTCTCTCTGGACAGTGGATAAATGATTGGAGTAAGGGGGATTTATCCATCTACCCCCTGTCATGGACTGATCATTCCCTCCTCAGGCTGGACTTTCTCTCCGCCAGACCCTGCCGCTGGGAGGCAGAACCAGTGAGATGGTTCCATCCCAGGCACCTGATGGACCCTGAAAGGTTCCTGATGGAGCTTGGTTCATTTCCTGCCTCCTTAATCCATGATTCGTCCGAGGCCCTGTGGTGGCCTGGGAACAGGCTGCGGTGGGGCCTTGGATCGAATCATGCCTTTGTGGCCTCTGACCCCCACGCAGATCCTGGGTGGCTCCATGGTTTTACCGTGGAGCTTTGGGAAATAAAGCATCGAAAAAGGCACCTGGAGGGCAGTTGGAGATCCTCCTGGTCGGAATCTGACCGAACACAGTTAAGAACCCATTAAGTCTTATCTTACCCATTATTAAGTCTTATCTTGTGGCGATGGAAGCGGCGAAATGCCATTATTTCACCGCTCTCATTGCATCTGCAGAAAACCACCCAGCATCCCTGTTTAGAGTGACCCGCTCTCTTTTCAATCATGGAGTGAGGGAGGACCCCTTGCAGGGCAGAGCTGAGGATTTTGTACAGTTTCTGCAAGATAAAATCGCTCAGATCCAGACTGAGTTGGACTCTAACTGGGCAGAGTCTATCGAGGAGACAAAGGCTTGCTTGAAGGTAACATCTGGGTTGGGTTTGAGCCTGTTTCGGTGGATGAAGGGGACGGGATTATGGGTTGGCTCAGTGCCTCCACGTGTTTATTGGACCCTTGTCCCTCCTGGCTTGTTTGTGCAGCCAGAGAGATGACTGAGGCTGGGTCCAGGCTGCTTTCAATGCTTCTTTAAAGGAAGGGGCCTTCCCCGCCGCACTTAAAGAGGTAGTGGTTCAACCCCTCCTTAAGAAGCCTACCCTGGATCTAGACTCCCTTAACAAGTATTGTCCAGTCTCCAACCTTCGCTTTATAGAGAAGGTTGTCGAGTCCGTGGTGGCACAGCAATTCCCTCAATTCCTGGAGGAAACGGACTACCTTGACCCATACCAATCAGGTTTCAGGTGCTGTCACAGCAAAGAAATGGCATTGGTCGCCCTGGTGAATGATCTCTGGTGGGCCCAGGATGGGGGCTGTTCCTCCATCCTGGTCCTACTTGACCTCTCAGTGGCTTTTGATACCATCGACCATGGAATCCTGCTGCAGCGACTCGGGGGGCTGGGGATAGGAGGCACTGTGTTGCAGTGGTTCTCCTCCTACCTCTCAGGCCGCTCGCACTTTGTATCGGCGGGGGGGGGGCAGAGATCCTCCCAGAGGCCTCTCACGTGTGGGGTGCCTCAGGGATCGGTTCTTTCCCCCCTGCTCTTTAACATCTACATGAAGCCGCTGGGTGAGATCATTCATGATTTTGAGGTGAGGTATCATCAACATGCTGATGATACTCAGCTTTATATCTCCACCCCAGACCACCCTGGGGATGCCCTTTCCGTGATGTCCCACTGCCTGGAAGCAGTGCGGGCCTGGATAGGAAGAAACAGACTCAACCCATCCAAGACCGAGTGGCTGTGGATGCTGGCATCTCGGGATCTAGTGGTTCCGTCACTCGTGATAGGAGAGGAGGTACTTACTCCCTCTGAAAGGGTTTGCGATCTGGGTGTCTTCCTGGATTCACAGCTGTCTTTAGAAGATCACTTGACAGCCGTAACCGGGGAGCTTTTGCACAGGTACGCCTGGTTGCACCCTTTCCTAGACCAGGATGCCCTCGCCACAGTCACTCATGCCCTTGTTACTTCTTGGTTGAATTACTGTAATGCCCTCTACATGGGACTGCCCTGGGATGCATCCGGAGACTTCAGCTAGTCCAGAATGCGGCCGCGCGGGTTGTTAGAGGAGCCTCTCATTACTCCGGTGTAACACCTCTCCTGCGCGAGCTGCACTGGCTGCCAGTGGTCCTCTGGGTTCGTTTCAAGGTGCTGGTGCTCACCTATAAAGCCGTACATGGCTTAGGCCTGGGGTACTTGCAGGACCATCTTCTGCCATCCTCCCATCGTCCTGTGCGCTTTCACAGAGCGGGCCTCCTCAGAGTGCTGTCAGTCAAACAGTGTTGGCTGGCGGCCCCAGGGGGAGAGCGTTCTCTCTGGGAGTGCCAACCCTCTGGAACAGTTTGCCCATCGGGCTTAGGACAGCCCCCGACCTCCTCTCCTTCTGCCGCAAACTGAAGACGTGGCTTTTTCATCAAATGGACTGATCCGTTGAGGGGGGTTTTTACATTGTAATAATTTTAATTAATTTTAATTGGAATTTATTTTATATTTAATTCATATTGTTGAATTTTTTTACCTTCTAAGCCACCCTGAGTCCTTCGGGAAAAGGGCGGCATAGAAATCACAATAAAAAAAAATAACAAAAAAATAAAACTGATTGGATCACACTCATAAATGTTTCATTTTCATGTCTTGATTGCCTTGGCCCTGTTAATTCTTGGACAATATGTTTTGTATTATTTATTCATTTATTCAATTTACATGGCCACACATCTCAATCGTATGCTTTGAGTGGTTAACAAGGAATAAAGGAATAAATAAACCAGGAAGCTAATAATTTAGACTTGGCTCTCTAAGATGCAGTCATCCATCATTTATACCAACTGCTAACCTTCCTGACATTACAGCTTTTCTAGAGAGATTTTATAAATTGCAGCTATGCCACACTAGAAGATTTAGTGTTAGAGTAGGACTGTATTCTATTAGAAATCAAGAGAAGATCAAATCTACAAATTATTCTGTATTAAGGGCAGGCAATAAGATCTCATGCTCTTTTTTTAATTTAGTATTAATTGTTCTCATAACATCAATTCATATTTAAATAATTTATTCATGAAAATGCTTGAATGAAATAATGCAGCCATAATAAATATGACTTTCCTTCTTTGAAAGATTTATCTTAAAATTGAGATTTATTTTCACTGGATTGTGTCTGTACAGCTTAAAGTGGCATTCAAATGGCTCTTTAGCTGCTATTGAAATTGCCTTTTCTGTTTTTGAGCTGAATTCTGTGTCAGTTTAAAATATCAGGGAGAACTAGGATGCCGTCTCGTTGGTAAAAGTTATCATAATGATATTTTTCAGAGATGATTTCTATTTTCGATTTCTGTTTCTATTTTTAAAAGCCGCATCACACAATAAACAAATTGCAGGAATAGTTAGAACTATTTGTTACCCAAGTACATGTACTGTGTCTTAGTGGTTGGACACAACTGAGTATAATCTGTTGTTTAGACATTTTTGTCTTTCTTGGTCCTAAGAAGCCAGTAAGCATTTGGCAGAATTCTGATTGGACAAGGACAAGAGTCAATCAGTGATACTGGACATATGGAGTAGCAGTAAACCCCATCTACTTCCTTTCCTTCTCATAGTAACAAATCCTTTCTTATCTAACCTGTCAGTTAGGATCCAAAGAGTAGCAGTTGGATACAGGAAATGAAAGGTTGGTATATATACCTTTATATAAAAAGGTATATAAAGTCTCCAGAGCTTGAGCATGACCTTTGCTTAACAAACACTACTAACCTCTTTTAAATAAGTATCAAGCAATTGAATACTCATTTCAGAAATTAGATATTGTGACACATAGAAGGAGATTGAAGACTGAAGAGTCTTTGGAAATCTCTGGGAATTTTCTGTGAGGGTAGGTGTTTATAGGTATATAATACGTAATAGGTACATTTTGTGCTTTGCTATATATATAGATGCAAATACCTATTGTATGTGTTTTCCTTGTGTGCATGTCTAGTAACTAAGTCTTAATTATGTGTATTTTTTCCTTTTGCAGATAAGACATGGATGCACACTCCAGAAGCTTTATCAAAGCACTATATTCCTTACAATGCAAAGGTGAGGTGTGTGTCTGCTAACTTGTTTCTACTAACTTTGATAGCTAGCAATTGTCTAAATCAGATCGTTGTTGTAATTACTAAAGACTTCATTCTTCAGGGGGCAATTAGTTGGGTTCATATGGTAAAAGAAGGGAAACAAAATGCAAGTGGTGTCTTTTTTTCCTCTTTTAAACAATAAAAGAATCTGGGAGAGGTTGAGGTAGCTCTTATCACAGTTTGAAGTGATATTACAGAGGCCTTTTGAAATTAGGCTGAGGGCCACATTTATTTCTAGGATCAGGAACTATCCATTCATAATATTCAGACATCTTTCATTTTCTTTTGTAAGATATGGAGTACTTTGTACTTTCTGAGTTTGGTTGCTTTCTTGCAGACATTTCATTACCCAACTAGGCAACATCATCAGGGCTAGAATAGAATAGGATTTGCTCTGTTTATATACAAGTGGCTTGCCCTATCTGTTTTGGTGGGAATGGTCTGGGTAATTCCCTGAACAGCCCAGAGTGGGTTGTTGTTTACTGTTCGATTGTTTGTCTGAGTTGGTAGTCCCTTAATTGGGGTATTGTTTACTATTTGATTATTAATCTAATATTTATTTATTTATTTACTTACTTACTTACTTACTTATTTACTTACTTACTTACTTATTTATTTATTTTTTATACGGCCCTTCTCCCAAAGGACTCAGGGCGGTGAACAGTTAAAAAATAACATACGTATAAAATGTGAATATAAGATAATTAAGCCAGTTTGGCACATCAGTTAAGAATCTTCAGTATAAAGATTTGAAATAATTAGAAGAGATTTATGCCAGACCAGCTTGGTGAAACAGAAAGATCTTAAGTGCACGATAGAAAGTACGAAGATCTGGGATCATTTGTATCCCTGGGGGGTAACCTGTTCCAAAGGGTAGGTGCCCCCACAGAAAAGGCTCTTTCTCTGGGAACCACCAGTCGACATTGCTTTAGTGACGGCAATATTAATATTGGTGTCACTCTCTGCTTATCTGGGTGTTCATTGCTGGTGAGGAGGTGTAATGGTGTATTAGTTTCCTTATTAGCTTTTTGACTGTCTCTTTTGAATGGTATGTAGATGTTATTTATCCCTATGTGGCCATTTGAGGGTAATTTTGTTCAAGTGCCATCTGAATGGTTTGGTCTGAGTGACTTATTCTAGGTTGCTCACAGTTTTTCAGTTGAAACTATGGTTAAGTCTGTCCATGTGTCATGAAATTAAGGTGTTTTCATCATCTCTTCTGATAGCTACTGGTAGTTGATGTTCATGGATGCGCTCTGCTAATTTCTGCCAGTCTATCCTACATAGTGGTTGTCACAGTCTTTATACTGTAGATTGTAGATGACTCTTGTTTTTTGTTCTAGGCTACTGGGTCTTTTGGTTCAATTAAGATGTTTTTTAGGGCTTTGTTGGTATGTGTGCTATACTAATGATATGCAATTATAATAGTCTGTTGGTGCTTTCTGAGATGTTTTTGATATATGGCAATATTATCCTTTTAACAGCCTTGGGTTGGTTGTGCGGTAGTGTGTTAATGGCCAGGCACTTTTAATAAAGAGGTGTGAGTATCCATTTTGTTGGAAGATATATAGATGATTATTTTTCTGATGTTCAGGGTTGCTGCAGTGTGTTTATACTCACCTAAATAATGTTCTTGCAGAGCTTCTCTTGTGGGAGTTTGGGTTGTTACTTTGGTAGTGAGCACTTGATTGGTGTGGGTGCTTTTATAATACACTTACTAATTTGCCATCATTGCCTCTGCTGATAAGGGTATCATATTGTTGTTTCTTCTTCCCTTGTGAATTTTATTCCCTTGAATATGCAGTTGATGGATTCATGTGTCTACTCTTTTGTAAGAATTACTAGTCCTCCTTTGACCCAGTGCTTTCTATTGCCTATCCAGATGGCAGAATGAGCAATAGTTTGCTCTTTCACAGTATATAAATAATTACCCTGCTCAAAGTCATTGGACAGGAGAGAATTTAATTACCGACCTTTCCACTGTAGTTCTTTCTATACAATCAATAGTATAGTTTTCTTACTATTAAAAGGAAAAAGCTATTGATCAGGATTATCAGAGTGGAGACAGAACTTCAACTTCCTTTTTTGTTGCTGTTTGAAGCACAAAAATAAATCTCATAATCAAAATGTTGAGAAACAAGGAAGCTTCAGTTGACCATCAAAGAGTCTATTAGTATACAGAATGAAAACTTTCAAGACTGTTCGGTAGCTGGAAGAAAGTGCAGTCTCCTGTTTGCATGGGAGAAATTAACTTTCTCCATTACAGCAGGGAGAGTGTCTTTAAAAGCCAGCTTTTAAAGATTCATTTCCAGTCTCTTCCTCCTTATATGCTATGCTTGGATAGGAAAATGTCATGCATATAAAATCTTTATGGACCTTTAGCTGATTA
This sequence comes from Masticophis lateralis, assembly GCA_030761175.1. NCBI lineage: Eukaryota > Metazoa > Chordata > Lepidosauria > Squamata > Colubridae > Masticophis > Masticophis lateralis. Next base: position 192,244,797 of record JAUDYJ010000001.1, on the reverse strand, counting down.
TGTTGGAAATGGTACTGCAATAAATAAAAATGTGCATGACAGTAAATAAAATATGTTAGCACTGGAATGCTACCTGTTTGAAGATTAAGAAAAAAAATCTCATTGACTGTATTTTCTGTTGTGCACATATAATGAATATTGATTAATATCAATAGAAACCATTTGCACTATAAATCTGGAAACTGATAACTAACCACAGATATAGGATCAACTAATGAGCTTAAAATCGCAAGAATTCACAGAACTCTTCCTACATTCCATTATTTCAATAAAATATTTGTAAATATTTGTGGTTTAGATAACCTGGAGTTTTGAAATAAAGAAAAGGGAAAGAAATATTGTATCAATATTAATTACAATTTATTGATATAGATTATTGACTTTTATTTATTGACATTGATACAAGTATTTTAATACAAAAGTGATTTGAGTGTGGCTGTTGACCAAGTGAGTGACCATAAACTTGAATGTATGAATGAATGCAATGTCTTGTTAAATTTTCTTGTTTCTTGTTGATTTTTTCTGAGATTATACCTAGTAAGAAAAGTTATGGTTTCATTTTAAATTTTAATTCCAAAATATTCTGCCTTGTGCTATATTTTATTTTATTATTTTATTTTATTTTATTTTATTTTATTTTATTTTATTTTATTATTTATTTATTATTCAAATTTATATACCGCCCTACTCCCAAAAGGGACTCAGGGCGGTGAACAGCCAAAATAAAATACAATAACATATAAAAGTTAAAAGTTATTTAAAATAGATTAAATAATTTGGGCTTAGAAATGAAATTTAAAACATCCAATTATATAAAACCTTTTAAAACCCAATTTAAAAGGGGAGACTTAGGCCAGACCAGCCTGTTGGAAAAAAATATTTTTAGGGCGCCGCGAAAGGTGCGTAAATTTACCTTTCCATGTGTGATAAAATGTTCTTTCTCTTTCATGGCACCTTCAACATTTGTTATTATCTTAAATATTTATAGAGTTGCAAAAATCTGTAGAACATTTTGTTCCAATATTCCTTTAGGTTATAATTTGTATGTTTTACAGATTTAGTTCACTATTCTTCACATTGTTTTGCTATAACTGTTTTTTTAGTACAGTTTCATCCATTGTATTTATATGGCTTTCCCTTTCTTCTGTCTGCACATCAGGTCTAAGTAAAATTTTATATCTGTATCCTTACTGGTAATGTATAAGTAAGTAAAATTCTTTTTTAAAAAAAAATCCTTCCTTCTTAAGGATATGAGGGGGAAATATGACAATATAATTTAGGATCATAAGAACCTTAGGTATAACTTCAGAAATATAGAAATACAGTGTCCAAATTAAAGACAAAGCTAATATATATAATTTATGAAAGTGCATGTTTCATATGTAATCATGATCTGTTTCTGAGAAGTACACATTATAAATTTATATTGAGCCCCAAAATAGTTGGTTAGCTTCTGATTTAATCAACCTATTATGCTAACAATCTTGGGTTGTTTTTTTTTTGTGTAAATAATACAAATCTATAGACTTTTTATAGAAAATTGGTTGCAGGCAAACAACATCTGGTACTTGGAAAGCACTTAGAAATAAAGCTGCAATTATTTTGGCAGACATAAGCACAGTATACTATAATGAAAAGGAGATTGGATGGTAAGAACAATGTTAATGTACAATGAACATTCATTGGATATTTTGCTGCCAAAGTAAAATGTAGTCATGAAGCTTAATTAACTTTGAAGCTTCATAAAACTTATTCATTGTGCAACTGTACCATTTCAAACGTAAGAGATAGAAGTAAGTATTTGAATGCATTGCTACATAAAATACTTATTATTACTGGTGTGCCAGAAACAGTCTAATCTGGTTCAGGGCCCTAGTCTGGAACTCCAGAAATAGCTCATTTTCATCAGGTCACTTTGAAGATGGGCTATGAACCCCAGATATGATAACAAACTTTGAGGTAAGGTAATGAAGAATAAAGAGCTTGATTATACACAGGAGATATGGATGTAGAATAGTTAAAACCTGTTTTCTTATTTTTCACCAAGTTAGAGGATTAACATTAAGAGAAAACTAGATTTCTATATGAGTAAGATATGCAAACATTTCTAGAAGCAGTACACAGGGGACAAAGTTTGGAGAAAATTTGCAGTGATAGTAGTTCCTATGGGAAATAAGATCCATATGTTTTAGACAGACAGATTGAGGAGTTTTTATTGCAAAGGAAACAATTGTTTTCACAAAGAATTGTTTCCTTTGCATAAAGACTCCTCAATATTGTGTTCCTTCTGAAATATGTATAGGGAAAGAGAACGAGATGGAAATATAAATGATGATGGTACCTTTTTTTATAAAGTAAAAAATTTAGTAGGTTAGTTTAGCTAATAAATACAGCATAGACTCATGAGTGACAAACAGGCAAAAAAGTATGAATGTACTGTAGGTATATATGGGACACAGTGGCTAAGTTGCTGAGCTTGTTGATGAAAAGCTCTGGAGTTCAGTAGTTTGAATTCCTAGTTCCGTGTAACGGGGTGAGCTCCCGTTACTTGTCCCAGCTTCTGCCAACCTAGCAGTTCGGAAGCATGTAAAAATGCAAGTGGAAAAATAGGGACCACCTTTGGTGGGAAGGTAACAGAGTTCCATGCACCTTTGGCATTTAGTCATGCTGGCTACATGATCACGGAGAGGTCTTCGGCTTTGAAACGGAGATGAGCACTGCCCCCTAGAGTCAGGAACGACTAGCCTTTACCTTTACCTTTTACTGTAGGTATTAACCACAAAGATTTCTAAGGTGCCATGATTGGTTATTCAACAACATGCTAGAGCATTTTATAAAAGGACAAAAGACTAGCTCTCACTGAGGTCCAGGATCAGAACATGTGGTCAAGACCAGCAATTTTTCTGTGGAAATATAGAAATCGGTTCCAAATTCCCTCTCTCCATTTTAATCAAAGCATTTTAGTCAAAGCTAAGGTTGAGTATTTTGGGAATCATCTATTTGAGTATCTATCTTCTGATTTACAGTGGGATAGAGACATTAATACCGGTAGATGATTCAAATGCTTCAGGAGAGGCAATTTTTAGTAGGGTATGCTTAAGGCATCACACTAAACCTGGGAAATGTAATTTCTAGTCCCACTTTAGGTATGAAGCCAGTTTGGAGTCTCTTAAGGTCACTCCCTCTGAGGCTGAGCTCTAAGAAGTGGACAATGGTAAACCATTTCTGGAAAAAAAAAATCTTGCAAAGAAAACTGCAGGGACTAATTCAGGCAATCGCTGAGAGGCAAAAATTGACTTGAAGAAACACAAATATTCCAGAGTCTTTGAAGCAAATGAAAAGTAATGTTTAGATTGAGTACACTGCTTGGAGGAGCAATGTATACCGTTCATTTGCTTAAGGGCTATATAGTTCCATTATATGACAGTTTAGGGATCATATTCCTGAGTAGGCAGAATCAAGACTCAAAGAAAACTGGTAAGTAAACACTGAAGAAGAAATGAGATGGAGAACAACTGGAAAATCCATGGGTGGCTACGGAAAGGAAAAAAATGGGATGAGAACCACTAAGGCCTACCACGTTACATACAACTCAGAAGTCAAATCTTTTGCAATATTAATTTAGAGAACGGGGATGAGATGAAGAAGAACACTGATTTTTTTCATTGTACTATTTCTTCTAATTAAAATATACACATAATAAATGGATCAATGTAAGAAAGAAATCTTTCCATTACCACCACCATCCTTTTCCTGTCAAACTAATGACAGTGGGGTGGATGGGTTGGGATTTACACTGAGAAAAGTTCACAATGGGACTACTTGTCTGGTCTTTAAACTGTGCTTCTAGAATGGAATTAAAGAAATGCCACTTCCCACGTCTGGCCTGTTTAGTCTCTAGCCAAAGACACTATCAAGACATTGAACAACTGGAATAAGCTGTTTTGGGGGCATCTTATGTGCATGTGATTCATTTCTTCAATCCTCATCTGCAAAATCAGTGATATTTAATAGTTGTTGGAAAAAGAAGTGAGCATAGAAACATTTTATTGTATATTTGTGTTGGTATATTTGTATTATGTTTGTGTGTTTGTGTGTGTGTGTATGAGACAATCCATATCTCTATAGCAGGGGTGTCAAACTTAAGTCATCAAAGCATTGTCATGTGACATATCGGGACTCTTTCCCCCTTCTCTAAACCGGGCATGGGTGTGGCCAGTGTGTGGCGCGAGTTTGATAGCCCTGCTCTATAGTATTCAAGGAAATCCACAGACATTCCATATATTCTCCTAAATTAATGTAAATGATAATGTGTTTATACCTAAAGGGCTTTTATTTTTCAGAAGTAACAATTGTAAAGAAAAAAATCAACATGAATCAAGTTTCTAAAGACTAAAGACATTTTCATTTTCTATATGTGTTAGTTCAAATACTACTGAAAGTTTAAGTCAGTGGTGAAATGTAAAATTTGTTACTACCGGTTCTGTGGGCGTAGCTTGGGGGTGGGGGAGTTAATGTGACTGAGTGGGCGTGGCCAACATTTTTTGTTTTTGTTTTAAAACCATTTTTTCTACAACCTCTTCGGCCAAAGAGATTGTAAAAAAAAAATGCTTTTAAAAGCTTCTGACAATCCCAGCTGAGCCGCACGATCATCAGAGGGGTTTTTTTTTAAAAGCATTTTTTTTTAGCCGAAGAGGTTGTAGAAAAATTGTTTTTAAAAATAATAATAAAAAAAGCTTCTGTTGATCACACGGCTCAGCTGGGCATGTGGGGGGGGAAGGGATTTTTGCTACCGGTTCTCCAAACCACCCGCTGCCATAGCTACCGGTTTGGGTGATTCGGACCGAACTGGGAGCATTTCACCCCTGGTTTAAACCTACCTTGTGAATTCTGAATTTATATTTCATACTTTTTGGTATTTTTAGTTATTCAAAGGCTGTCTTTGTAGGCTGTTTAATTTCTTTTGATTTATTAGACAGGATTAAAAGTTAATTTTGTTATAGGAAATATTTTATGATATTTTATAATAGCCCAGCATTTTATTCACTCATATATCAATTAAAAAAATAAAATATGTATTTAGGAGTTATTATCTATTCCTCTACAATACAGTAACTAAGAGTGATGTTTAGATGGCTTAAATGGGTGAAATTCACTAAAATCAAATGTGCTATGTTGAATCAGGTAACTGCAGTGCAGGAAAATATTTGTTACATTGGTTGTAACTTTAAGCCACAAGCTGATCAATTAAATACCATTAAGCATCTGCTTCTCTCTCCCATTAAAATCAGTAGTGTGTTAGGCTGTTATTTTGCTTCACAAAAACTAATATATCATTGTTTTTCATGACATAGTAGCTTTATACATACAGCAGAACTTCTTGAACCTGGCAATATAAAAACCTGCCTAAAATGATAAATAGATTTTTATGCCCCCTCATGGAAAGAGAGAGAGAGAGAGACAGAATGAAATAATGATAATGAAAAAGCTGTTCATGATAAATGGTCAATGTATGGCTACATCCATGTTTCAAAACTCACTTTTTTTTCTTTTTTTTCTTTTTTTTTTGCTTTCCTCTCTACTTTGTTTGCACAAACCTGTTGTGGGCAAATGCAAGGAAGGCGAGAAAGAATTTTACCTGCATCAACTTGATTAGATTTTTACCCATAAATTTGTTGCAACTATCTGAGGTATTATCACCTAGTTAGAGAACCCTTGATGCGTATCTAGAGCTGTTCAGAGGTGGTCTAACTCACTTCAAAGACCAGATCTAAGATTCTGATATTAGACCATACAGCCCCAAATAAGTCTGATTATTTGACTCAATCCTGAATCTGGAGCTTGGCTCAAATAGAATAATCCATTCTGTTTGGGAGGATTCTCCACGTAAGCTGCTAAAATCTCATCTCCTCTTAGACCCGAGTTCCTCTCTTCCTTCATTTAACAGAGAAAGTGCTTCAGGACTCAGCTGACACACTGTAATTATAATCCTATTTTTAATACACCAATTTAGACAGGTGGGTGCTCAAGCTTTATCTAATGGAACGATGTACAGAGATTCCCTTCAACAAACTCCTCCTGTCATACAACTGAAGAGGGCGTACTCCATGCTATTTTTATAGTGGTGAGGTATGCTAGCCATTTGATTGGTTCTATTTTCATATTTTTCTGGCCTTCCTTTCTGGGAATAGCAACCTTGGAGGTTCCCAAACTAGGGCACCTGTGTAGTCCAGTGCTGTCTGTCATGAGTATCTCTTACTCTTTTGAGCACAGCAGCCATCCTGCTCAGGCAACATAGTATTCTCAAAAATGACGAGTAAACTTTGCACTCACAAATTAAAGAGAGTATACCTCTTCTATACATCCTCAATATTTCTGGATGGCCACCTTTGTTCTTCAGTTGGTACCTGAAAGGTCTGTGTACATGATTTTCTCTTTTGCCCCACAGGTTTTGATTTGGACAGCATGTATAAAGAGAATGGTCAGTTACTAATCCAAGTGCTTACTCCCTTCCCCATCACAGGGACTTTATGCAAATCAGCAATAAGCATAACGAAACTTTTGTTGCTTTGTGCATTGGCTTTGCTAATTTTGGCACAAATAATAAAATGCTAGTCATAGCCTGACAATTTTTGGATTGGAACTCCATGATTAAGCCTCCATTTTAGATAAATAGAAACCTATCTCATTTTTTGTTGTTGTTCTTTGGTCTCTATTTTGGTGGTAGTTACTGACACAGAAAGGATTCAAGAAAAATCATTATAGTACTGCAGCCATGTGGATTCAGTTCTTATGGTCATTATTCTGTTTTTAACAAGGACCCCATTTAGTTGTTTTATGTCCACATTTTCTGAAACACTCAATTGCCACTTGCATCCTTTGGATTAATAACTTTATAAAATAATCCATATAGTTGCGACATAGTAATTAACTTAGAAAAAGCAGGTTCCATCCTGCGATCCCCACACCAAAGTTCTGAAAAATGGAAGAAAATAATGCTTAAGTTAAGAAGAAGGTAGAAACTTGTTTTCTCTTTATATCCAAAGTGTGTTTCATCCATATTCTACAGTAGTCTGGCACAAAATAAACGGTGTTCACTGTTCTATGCCACATTCTGTGCTATAAAATCACGCTGTAAAATCATTACTTCTTAAAAGTTCAGCAAAGAGTTAATTGGAAATCTTAATTCAAAATCAATTGTACTACCATTCATGTGTTTCAAGCATGGTAATGTTCCCAGATGAAACAAAGTTTATAAAACAGTTGTCCAAAGAATGGAATTGAGTCTGGAATTGAAGAGTACAAAAATAGCAGATTCTAAAGGACCTGAAGGCATGACAAAAAGCAATGGAACTAATCAAGGAGAGAAGCAACCTAGAACTAAAGAGAAATTCCTTGACAGAACAGTTAATCAGTGGAGCGACTTGCCTCCAGAAGTTAGAATGCTCCAACACTGGAAGTTTTTAAGAAGAGAGTGGACAACCATTTGTCTGACATGGTGTAGGATTTCTTGCCTGAACAGGGGGTTGGACTAGACTAGAAGACCTGCAAGATCTCTTCCAATTCTGTTATTCTGTTCTGTTAAATTAACACCATTGTTTCTCCTAACTCTACTATGTTCAGAAATGATTTTTCAGTAATTGTTCTCTGGGGGGTGGAATTGTGTTAGACAATCTATTTCTGATTCTGATATTCATGTCTTTTTCTCAGCTGGGTTGAGAGGGATGAGCCCAAAATGTATTACAATCACCTAAATGCTTGTTCATTGTTCAGAATGGTTTTACATTTCTCAACAACTCCCATGAGAGATAATTCTGAAATAAATCCCAAGTAATCTTTAATATGTAAATGACATTTTAAAATTAAGTTACATTTTTTTAACTATTGTAACCTAATATTCTATATCTTGTACTTTTACGGTAGTCCTTGTTTAGCAACTATTTTGTTTAGCAACCATGACCAAAAACCTTGTGAGAAATCCTCACATTTACAACTTTTGCAGACTGTAAAACAAAACAAAGCTGAAATAAGATTGTAAGCACAGTCTCAGTTTCACTTAGGGGCTGCTGATGTTCTCTAAACAAGGACTACCTGTGCCTAATACCAATGATGCATATTGTTGGAGCTTGTTTATATTTGACAGATAAAAAAAAAATTATATCAACAGTATATCTATAGCTGTGTCAGCGTTCCAGAAAACCCCCAGTTCCAAGTAAAACTCTGAAGCAATCGTTTTTCAAAGTTCCATTTACTAGAATAGGTAAACTGGCACATCTGGGAAAACCCGTATCTGAGAGGTTCGGGTTTTCCCTCAGAAAATCAAAACCCCCCAAACCATCCCCTCACTCCTTAGTCGATCACATGCTCCAATCAACTGCCATCTCGTCTCGAGACATCACTCTGACCACTCCTCCAGATGCAGGATCGCCCTGACCTTGACCAACAGGAAGAATGCTATTATGTCTACAGACAACCCCTCTACTAAATTCCCCCTCCTACTTTTCCACACATGAGAAGGTGGCATTGTGGAAGCTTCCGGCCTAATATGGCTTCCAAAGCTGACAAGCTGCTTATCATGAGCAAGCTCAGTTCTTACTATCAGTTTTTATATATACACTGCATTTGTTCTCAGCAAAAACATTGGTGTATTGCTATTTACCCTGTCAAAAAAGTATTCTACAGCAAATGATAATTTTCTTTTTATAGTTTATATTTGTAAAACCTCACATACACTCACAGGAGGACAAAAGAGACGTAGAGCTTCATAAATATGTACAGCTACTGTTTCCTGAAAACTTTAGTACCGCTTTGTCATCTTTTGAGCCTGGTTGTACTCTCGTTTTAGCCAAACTAATAACCATCAATTTCCTAGAAGCTAGATCATGGCTCTGGTGATCCTATCACATATAACGCTTTAAATTATTGCTATGCATGAATCATTCCTGAAGCTGAAATCATATTTAATCAGGATATTTTCTCTTCACATGTCCTTTAGCTTCAATGATTCCCTAAGTAAATGACACTGTTTAGATGGAAGCATATCAGTTGAAAAAGCAGATTTATGTACGTGACACATCATGAAATATGTTTCATGTAGGTTCTATGATATTATTAGAGTGCTTTTGAAGATTCAGTATAAAATATTGATGCAAGCCCAGTGCCTTTTCAAGATAATAGTTTTAATTTTGGATGGTTTCCTTTACCCCCCTCTTAAGTTTCTCAGTAGCCCTGTGTTAATCACAGTTTATTTATGTGTGAAAGAGAGTGCATGTCTTGCTTTGCAATACTAATGTGCATAAATATATCAGAACGGACTTGCTGAAAGAGCTCACCTCAACAGATGTTTGGGGTTCTTCATAAATACGTTTTTTAGAATAATGGAACATATTTTTAAGTCCACTCAGGGCTGAATTTGTACATAAGACATTGTCACAAAACAGTTTTTCCTCCATGGCATGTCTGCTTATATACCGCAGGAAGCAGGAATGGTTCCACTTACCTTTACTACCGGTTTGCATCAGGAGTGTGCGCGCTTCTGCGCATGCTCAGAAGCTTCTGTGCATGCGCAGATCACCCATGATGATGTTGTGGCGGGTGAGCGGAGCCTCCCACCGGTTTCACTACCAGTTCTATAGAACCAGACCGAACTGGGAGCAACCCACCACTAGTAGAAAGACAATACACAAAGCAATGTTTTTTTCTATTATCACTAGACCATCCTACTACTGCTGCTATGATTTCCTTTTCATTTTACAAAAGAACCCTATAAGATCAACAGATTACTGAAGGATTACGTTGTTTTATATAGATATATCTTAACTGAGTCAAATTTCTGAGTACATGTTTACAAGATTATGTTTTTAATGATTTATTTTTTTATATAAAATGGAGCTTTTTGTTGTTCTTTTCCTAAAGCTGGAAGAAAAACAAGATTCCTGTACATTGTACAAGGGGAAAAAATCCATATCTAATTATTAAAATCCCTTCTAACTTTAATAGCAATTCAATCTACCTGAGCAGTGATACCTTAGAATTTACCTAAGTAAATGACACTGTTTAGATGTGTCAGTTATTTTTGCTCCTGCTAGAAATTCTTACAGAGTAGTTTGCAAAAATTGCAGTTTTAATGTGAGGTAAGTGCATATAAGGTTAGGCTAGCAAAAACAACAAGAAAAAGTATTTAAGTATATCGGAAACCAAAGAAAAAGAAGAGAGCTGGTAGTCTGGCAGAACTTTTCAATTTCTATTTTCCATCTGTTTTCTTTCAGAAGGTGAACAAACTCTTGGTTAGCCTTCATTTGGCCATGGGGGGCGGGGGGGACAGTGAACTGAATCTTGAGATTGGCAAGGAGCAAATGAAGAAATTTTTAGCTAATCTAAATGAGTTTAAGTCTCCAGGGCCACAAGAACTACACACTATGGTATGAAAGTAGAAATAATTGCAGAACCATTCTCTGTACCGGTACTCATTGAGAATTCCTAGAAAACAGGTCAAGTAGAAGGCTATTGTTGTTCCTATTTTCCAAAAACTGAAGAAGCAGTACCTAGGAAACTACAGGTTTATGTGCTTGCTATTGATATTGGGCAAAGTCCTTGAGCAGATCTCTGAACAACAAAGATGTTGCTTCCTAAATACTTTTGAGTATATCTTACTGTTTTTTGGTTGCTAATCATAAATAATATTTAAACCTATCATGTATCATTTTATACAAAACTTTCTGCAAGCTGTTTTTACAATTTACACCCTTCAGTACCTGTCGGCTATGCTTCACACATGAAAGAAACATATACAAACATATGAAGCACATCCAGTACACTAAGTACAACTGAAATATCTGTAGCAATCTAAAACTAATGGCTCTGCTGCTTGGAATGTAGCTCAGAAATACCAAATACTTTTGTTACATATGTACATGGGGCAGCTGGTTAGCATATGAAGCAGTTTCTTTCCAGACAAAGATATTTTTGCATCCACGTCACATAAAACGTATATTGATAAAAATTTTTGTGAAAGCAATGAACCAGGAAGGTGAAGATGAAAATCTCTTCAAATATTTTCATTATTTGAGACATATGTTTCCAAGAATAACTGATGCCAAGATTAAGGAAAGCATTTTTGTTGGTCCACAGATCAGATACATCATCAATGATAAGTGGTTCGAAGATCTGTTAGTGAGGCCAGAGAAAATCACCTGGAAAGCATTCAAGGATATTTTTGAGAATTTTCTTGGTAACTACAGAGCATCAAATTACATTCAGATGGTTAACAGACTTCTTACAGCATACAAGACCATGAAGTGCAACACATCACTGAAGATTCATTTTGATTCACACTTGGACTTCTTTCCTGAAAACCTAAATGCAGTGACAAACATGGAGAAAGTTTTCATCAGGATATTGACCCAATGGAAAAATGGTGTCAGGGCAACTGGAATCCACCAATGCTGGCTAACTGTTGTTGGACATTGCAGTGAGTTGCATCAAACACTGAGTACAAATAAAAATCAGTAGCAAAATATTTTTAGTGGAACTCATGCAGCATGTCAGAAACATCATGTGATTAAATATAGTCATTTTAATTTAATTTCATATTTCTTAAAATTCCTATGTGATATAGTCATTCTAAAATTCTATTTTTGTTCAGTGTGACGGGATCTCATAATCACCAAAAGTTTTTCAGGAAGCAAAACTTTTTTTTAAAAAAAGGTTGTCTAGTGAATTATCAGGTAATCTATAAGCACTTAAACAGGAATTAAATATTTAACAGGAACCAACATGGATTTCTGGTAAACATGTCATGCCAGACTAACTTTATGTCCTTTTATGGAAGAATTACTAGCCTGAATGGCTAGAGAATTGTTGTGGATATAGTATATTTTGATTTCAACAAGGCTTTTGCCCAAGTCTCATAAATTCATCTAACATCAGTTTAACAATTCAACTGTGAAGTAGATCCACAGCTAGTTCAAGGATTATACTTAAAGGGGAGTTATAAATGGCATCAAATCTACTTAGAAAGACATATGGAGTGGAATATCACATGACTCTGCTTTTCTACATCTTTATAAATTGGTATGGGTGAGGGTGTTGAGGAAATGCTTGTGAAATTTGCAGACAATTCAAAGCCAGGAGAGTCGGCTAATACTTGGGAGAAAAGGGAATAAATTCAAAAATACTTAGTCTGTAATGGTAGCCATAAAAAGAATGTAATTTAAAGCTCGCAGAAAAGAAATTGAGAGGACACAATAGTTGTCTTTGAATATCTGAATGGCAGTCACATTGTAGAAAGTTCAGACTCATTCTTCTTTGCTCCACAGAATAAGACTAGATAATGGGATGAAACTTGAAGGATGTAGGCACAGATTAGACTTCAAGACAGTGTTCTCCAACCTTTTTGGATTGGAAGCCCAGAGCAGGGGGGAGAGGGGATGGATTTATGCAAGGAGCAGGCGCGTACACATGTACACATGCAGCTTCATTTGTGTGAATGGTGGGTGTGTGCACCCGCTCCTCGCATGAGTGGGGCTGCAAGCACCAACACCCACCACTCACATGAATGGGGTTGTGAGTGCCAGTACCCACCGCTCACCCAAGTGGGGCTGCAAGTGCTGGCATCTACCATTCGCATGGGTCGGGCTGTAAGAGCACTCACCAGTTACATGGCCCAGTTGCGAATAGGCCACTGCCACACAGGTTGGAGAGCTCTGCTTTAGGAAGAACCCTCAACAGTAGTAATTGTCAATCAGTGGAATAGGAAGAGAGTTATTTGTTCCCCTTCTCTAGAGGTTTTCAAACAGAAGTGGGGTGATCATATATTAGGAATGGGGTAGTGTACCTGCAGTGTGCAGGAACTTGGACTTGATCTCTTAGATTCCTTTTTTCTCTTAAGATTCTTTTTTTTTTTTTTTTTTTTGGTTATTTGTTGTGGTTTTGGAAAGTCTCCTAACTTGAATACAGGAGAAATATAATTATTTCCTCTGCCATAGAAAATAGAATAATATAATTTATTTGACCTAAGGGAGGGCTCTTGGGTACTTTTCAAGAAACATTTGCATGGAAGTGGGACAGTTTATTAGTTATGAAATGCCACATTGATTAAAGGGTGGTTATATATGGCACCAAATCTACTTAGAGAGACATATTGATTAACTGAAAATCATAGGAAAAGTTGAATTGACAACTGAGCTTTGAAGTAATGCTAAAGAAAAATATTTTAATTTATTGCATTTATGTAAAAATAAATATAAAATCTAAGACTGTCAGATAACACAATTCTCCTAAATAATAGTGTGGCAAATATGTTATTAAGAATCAATTTGATGTGAGGGTAAGGCACCAGATTAGAAACTAGGAGACTGTGAGTTCTAGTCCTGTTTTAGGCATGAAACCATCTGGGTGACTTTGGGCCAGCCATTTTTTCTTAGCCCTAAAAAAAAGGAAGCAGCAAATCATTTCTGAGATTTTGTCCAGAAAAGACTAGTGTAAGCAGTGGCCAGCAATGACTCAAAGGTGGATGTATTCATGTATTGGTAGAGTCAATACTGATTCAAAGGTTTGTGTGTTCATGTATAAATGTGCACGTACACACACACACACACACACACACACACACACACACACACTTACAGCAGAGGAATGGGGAAAAGAATAAGAAAATGATACCTAAGAAAATTAAGTGTAATCTGAAAGTAAACCATAAAAATTTTATGAGACTAAATTGTGATCTGAGATACTTTTAAATTAAGGTCATCAAACTGAATTCCTTTGTTCAGGAAAGTGAACGTAGTTGCATCATAAATTAAGAAGTGTGTTGTACAGGAATCAATGCAAACTCCTTATGGAATCAACAACAGGTGATTGGCTCAGAAAATAATGCAATCATGTTAATATAAATGATATTTCAAGCTGAACACAGAGAAGTGCAGGCACCTTTTCTGCTGATTAGCAGAGAGAATGCCCTGCAGCCCTAGGTTGCTAATAGTTTTCAATTATGCTTATAATAAATTAGTTCTTAATCAATTACACAAAAGACATTGGCAAGGTTTCTCCCAGCACATTGTCCTAATATATCAGTAACTTTAGACAAAATACCTTATGATCTATCCATTTTCACTGTAAAAAAAATAGACAAAAATTGAGGAAAAAACTGTGGTTACTCATCATTTAAAGGCAAGAATTATTTTATTGAAAAGTTTTTAAAAAGTTTTACACATATTTTCCCCTCCCTCCACACCCTTCCCATTCCAACCCCCCCCCCAACTTCCCAGAGCAAATACAGGATATAATATTTAACAAACATAAAAAGAAAAACATATGCTACCTATCTATAGATTTATCTCCCTCTTGCACTTTAACTCCCCTTGTTCATATCTAAATATAATTATTTAAACCAATTCTTGCTTGAAAGTAGTCCAACTTTGTTCTTGTCCATTCTTCAATAATAAGCAAATCTTCTTTCTTCCAGTATTACACAATCGAAGTCCAATTACAATTAACCATCACATCTCCAACCCTTACATATAATAATACATTAACAAAATATTTCAACCAATCTCCAGTAAAATGCATTGTAAAAACCTTATTTTGCTTTTTACCCCATAAACTTACATTAATTCCTGGAAACATTCCTTACTTAATAGCTTTACATAAACTTATTCATCTTATTCTCTACAAATCCACTATGTATAATCAAATACCATCTTCGCTATTTAATTTCTATTTAAAAAAAATTGTAAAAAACCTTCCTTCAACACCTTCTTTTTCAGCATTATCCCCTAATAAAATTCTAAATTAAACATTTATCCTCTTTGATCATTCATAAACCACTTGCCAATTTCTGATTGTTCAACATTACTCCCTTGTAAAATTCTAAATTAAACATTTTAAAACTTTCTTTAAAGCATGTCTTTTTTTAAAAAAAAATATTATTTATCCATTGAGTTATGTCTCACTTAAACATTTCGTCACATATACCTTTTAAAAATACTATAATCTTAAATTAAACATTTTAAAATCTCTTAATACATCAATAAGACATTCTTCAAAATATAAGTTTCAAAACTTTTAAAAATCTATCCATTAAATTTTAAGTTACTCACTTCAAAACTTCGATAAGTTTTAAAAAGCTATCCAACTTAAGCCTTTTTACTTCAATAAAACATTCTTCAGAATATAACGTTAAAGATACTGTTAATCCATTGAGTTATTTCTAAATCTTGAATTTATTCTTCAAAATATAAATTTCAAAACTTTCAGGAAGCTATCCATTAAATTTTAAGTTAACCATTTTAATACCTCAATAACTTTAAAAAAGCTATCCATTTTTAGTTAAATATTTTTACTTCAATAAAACATTCTTCAAAATATAGCCCTCAAAAGGCTGTCCCTTAAATTATATCCAAAAGTAAATATAATAAAACACTTCCTTTATATCATTATCTTAAGATAAACTTAAAAAATACTGAGTTCAGTAAACTTTTCGGATTTATTACTAAAATCCTCCCCAAAAGAAATTAATCTTCCTTTCTTCCTTTCTCTCTATATTTTTTCCAGTCCTTCTTCTTCAATAATACTTTCTTCTTCAGCATTGCTCCTCCCCCTGCTTTTTTTTTTTCGAGAATTTTTGAATTTGGATTTGAGGTTGATGTATCTTTGGAATTTGTTCTCTTCTTAGAATTATTTCCTTTAATTTGGAACCCCCATTTCAACTCCTCCTGCTTATATAATCAGTCACTTCATTCCTTAAATATTGATTCTGTCTGTAAAGCCAAGGATTGTCATGGTATTTATCAGTCTGCAGTAAAGAGTCTACTTGCTGCTTTTCAGCTGGTTGCATGGAAGCCTCTACCAAAACCTCTGTTTCCAGTGTGCTAACCTCCATCTTAATCCTGACAGCCTCTTTTTTATCCTCCAAAATAACATTAGCCTGATTAATTTATTCCTCTTTTCCAGCCAGCAAATCATTGTTATTCTCCAATTTAAGATTTTGAACAGTCCTTTTAATTGATTCTAATATAACGGAGTATAAAAATTTAAGAGTTCTTGTAAAACCTTTACAGTCACAATTTTGAGTTTGCTGACTCATATGATAATGCTCCTCCATCCTTGATGTCAGCCATATTTCAATTTTCACTTTGTATTTATTCAGCTATCAGGTCAATAAGTCCAATTATTTTCCACACAATTTAAAAGTGTAAGTTAGTTGAAATCAATACCATATTCTTTTCCATTCTATTTCCACTTTAAATCTTTTTCTTGATATGTAATCCAGTAGCTTTAACAATGTTGCGAATGTTAACAAGCACTTTCACTAATAAGTTTTGTTTTCACATCCTCAGGTGCCATTTTTTCCCCTTTTAAATGGAGTTAAAGTTAAGTACTTGCATTTTTTTTGTTCTCCTGATTTTGCTCTGCCAGTATCCAAGGTCGAAGTTTAAAATCCTTAAAGTTGCATTGCTGGTGTGGTCGTGACGCTTCATTCTACAAAAAGCAGACTTGTCCCAGTTCCGGAGCACTGAAGGGCTTTCAGGGAGCTCTCACCCTGCACACCCCAGGCTTAAAAAAAACCCCTGGGGGTCTAGGGGAGCTCTACCCAGATCCTTCTGCCCTTCTCTTCCCCTTTTTCCCTGAGGGAGAGTTTCGAGCCACTAGACAGCTGATTTTCGCTGTTCTAGTGGCTAACGGAATCACGGGGCTGGAGCTCCTAAAGGAGCTTCCATCGACATTCGTGGAGCCACCAGAAGTCTCTAAAGGCAAGAATTATTAAAGTTCTAATGAGGTTTTGCAAAATTCTAAAAAAAATTTTTTTTTCTAAGTTGAAGCACAATCCAATTAATAAATAATGTTTTAAAATACTTGTACTTAAGAAACTAATTGCCTAATATGATTAAAAACAGGATCTCACAGATTTGTAGCATTATGGGGCTGTGAAACCAAGAGAAATACATCTGATAAAGTGAACTGTAGCCTACAAAAAGTTATGACTTAATAAAATTTTGGTGAGAAAAGGTGCTACCAGATTTCAGATTTTTTGCCATCATAAACTAACACACCTCACCTCCTATAATATTCCCATGTCAGTTATATTTCCTTCATTATTAATTCACCTGTATTGCCAGATTAGATCACATGGGAAATTGTTTTTTTAACCCAAACCTACGTTGAATTTTATATACTGATTATAGTTATTTGTACAACAATTAAGTCTGTGGCTCTCTGAGTCCATTGTTTGGATGACTTGATCTAGTCTGTTAAGAATTTATTGGTTCTTATTAAAATGGAACTTAAGTCAGAGACATTAGTGCATATGAAATAAAGCCAAATATAGGCCCTCACAGTGAGTAATAATTTGAGGATTCTTCTCAAATCACATACTTGCTTTTTCCACACTTGAGCTGGTAATCTCTATTTACAAGTATTTTAACAAATTTGTATATGAACTAGGTATATTAGCATGGTTTCATCTAAGGATACCAGACAAATTTAGATATTTTTTTCAAATATCATGGTAAAATATGATGGACAAAGAATGTAAAGAATATTAAAATGAAAAATAAGTAACTTCATCAACATTCATCTATTTGTTGATTGAATCAATTAAAAGCAGTGCAAACCTTGAGAAAATCAAGAGACAACTATTGATAAGCTGTCTCTTAATGTACTGTACATTTCTACGCTGCTTGGTGACTATGAGGTCTGTAATTAACAGTTATTTCTCATCCAAAAAATGCAGCCGAAATTCCAGTTTGATTTACCAAATGTATTAACTACTTGTTATTCAGAACTCCGAGTCTGCCACTTTCTAGCTTGGTGCCTTAACCACTACAAAAAAATTGGCTTGTTACATCTTTCATTTCTTAAGTACATATGCATTTGTTTCACATTCCAGGACTGGTTTCTAACAATGAGTCATTTCTTTAGTACATAATGCGTTATTTTAGTACTGTAAGACTGAGGTATTCAGCTTCTTTTTCAGTCAGAAAGTTATCTCTTATTTTCTGCAGTGAAAGGAGAGGGCATTTATCCATATTTAACATTACTTTTCTTGAGCAAGATTCAAACATCTTTCTTATCTATCTTAATCTCTCTTAATCAGGAGGTAATTTTGCACAGACTATACAGATATAACACAGCATTTATAATGTATATATATTTTAGCTCCACTGTTTACATACATTTAGAAAAATAAATGGTGTATATCTATATGTCTAATTTTCAAACTGAGGATACTGTTTCGTTCATTTGAATTCACATCAATTATTCTATGACATTCCAAGTATTTATTAGCACTCAATTATTCAAAGGTATTAAAAGTCATGCATGAATTTTTTTTAAAAAAAAATTGTACGACGGGAATAAATAAATAAAAGATCTGCATAATAACAAATGCTATGCTGCTCTCTACTGGAAGAGAAAAGTTTACATGTGTTAGATATCTGATTTAATTGTAAATTGTAAAACAATTTTAAAAATGGATTTCATCAAGATCTACAGTTTTTAGTATGAACATAGAAAACTATAATGTTATGAATAATAATGTATGTGAGTCCTCACCTACACCTATTGGCTCAAGAAGATCTGTCCTGAATAAAGGAGAAAAGCAATATGGAAATACAGAAACAATTTCAGTTCAGACTATATATGCATTTAACATCCTCTAATTTTGTAGCAGTGTTACTAGTACACATTTAGATCTAAATGATCTGTTTGTCAAGAGCGAACCTCTTAACTACTTTGTGTTTTCAGAGTAGTATGACAGTGCAATGACATGATTCCAGTATCTGAAGACTGGGGAAGGGGAGGAGATCCAAATTATCAAGAATGAAATGATTATAAATCTTACTGAGTACTTTTATTTTTATCCTATATCTCCCCATAGTGCTAAAAAAATAAATGGGCTCAGGTATCATGACTTCTTGGGAATGATCTTAATATATGCTTTCTAAATTATTAAAAGAAAAGTAAAATGTTGTGTTATGCCCTGAGAACTTGCTTATAGTTGCTGTTTTTTCAGAGGTTTTAAGGATAATTATATTGTCCACTGTTTGGCCATAATAGTATTGGATGCATTAAAATTAAAAATAACTGATTAAATTGTTTTTATTATTATTATTTTATTATTTTATTAAATTTATATACCGCCCGACTCCCAAAGGACTCAGGGCAGTGAACAGCCTTAGATAAAATACATCATACAAAAGTTAAAAGACTATTAAAAATACATTAAATAATTTAGGCTTAAGTCAAATTAAAACACCCAATTTATATAAAACTTAAAAGCCAATTTAAAAGTGAGAGTCAGGCCAGACCAGCCTGCTGGAATAAAAATGTTTTGAGGGCATGGCGGAAAGTGCGTAAATCTGGGATCCTCCGTATCTCCGGGGGGAGCTCATTCCAGATGGCAGGTGCCCCCACAGAGAAGGCTCTCCCCCTGGGGGCCATCAGTTGACACTGTTTGGCCGACGGCACCCTGAGGAGCCCCTCTCTATGGGAACGTACTGGTCAGTGAGAGGCTACTGGTGGCAGAAGGCGGTCTCTTAAGTACCCAGGTCCTAAGCCATGGAGCGCTCTGAAGGTGGTAACCAAGACCTTGAACCGCACCTGGAAGACCACCAGGAGCCAGTGCAGCTCGCGCAGGAGGGGGGTCACATGGGAGCGCCATGTCACTCCCATAACCACCCGCACAGCTGCATTCTGGACCAGCTGGAGCCTCCGGGTGTTCCTCAAGGGGAGCCCCATGTAGAAAACATTGCAGTAGTCCAGGCGTGAGGTGACGAGGGCATGAGTGACTGTATGTAATGAGTCCCAATCCAGAAAGGGACGCAACTGGCGAATCAGGCGGACCTGATAAAAAGTCCTCCGGCCACAGCCGTCAAATGCTCTTCTAAGGACAGCCGTGAGTCCAGGAGGACACCCAAGTTGTGAACCCTATCTGTGGGTGCCAACGACTCGCCCCCAATAGTCAGTGATGGCACCAACTGACTATATCGGGACGTCAGAAACCACAGCCACTCGGTCTTGGATAGGTTGAGTCTGAGTCTGTTTCTCCCCATCCAGATCCGCAGGGCCTCCAGGCACCGGGACATCACTTCAAGGGCATCATTGGGGTGATCCGGGGTGGAGATGTACAGCTGAGTGTCATCAGCGTACTGGTGGTACTTCACCCCGAAACCATGGATGATCTCGCCCAGCGGCTTCACATAAACGTTGAACAGAAGGGGCGAGAGGACCAATCCTTGCGGCATCCCACATACAAGGGGCCTCGGGGTTGACCTCTACCCCCCTGTCAACACAGACTGCGACTGGTCAGAGAGAAAGGAGCAGAACCACTGCAATACGGTGCCTCCCACCCCAACCCTTCCAACCGGTGCAGCATGATACCATGGTCGATGGTATCAAAAGCTGCTGAGAGGTCTAACAGGACCAGGACAGAGGAGCAACCCCTGTCCCGAGCCCTCTAGAGATCATCAAGCAATGCGACCAATGCCGTCTCCATGCTGTACCCAGGCCTGAAATCCGACTGGAACGGATCTAGATAAGCCGATTCATCCAGGTACTGAGGCAGCTGTCACGCAACCACACTCTCAACAACCTTCGCAACAAAACAAAGGTTGGAGACTGGACAATAGTTAGCCAACACTGCCAGGTCCAGGGAAGGCTTCTTGAGGAGAGGTCTCACCACCGTCTCTTTCAAGGTGGCGGGAAAGATACTCTCACTCAAAGAAGCATTTATAATCCCCTGGAGCCAGCCTCGTGTAACCTTCCGAGAGGCCAGCACCAACCAGGAGGGATATGGGTCCAATAAACATGTGGACGCACTCAGTCTGCCCACTATCCTGTCCACGCCTTCGGGAGTCACAGGATAAAACTCTTCCCAAATAATATTCCCAAGACCTGCCTCCGTCATCCCTCCCGGATCTACCCAGTCGGAGTCCAGATGTTCCCGAATCTTAGCAATTTTGTCATACAGATATTGTACAAAGTCCTCAGCCCTACCCTCCAAGGGGTCCTCCCGTACCCCCTGTTGGAGCAGGGAGTGGGCCACCCTAAACAGCGCGGCTGGGCGATTATCTGATGACGCAATAAGAGCGGAAAAGTAGTTACTCTTTCCAGGAAACACATGTTTTCAACTTGAAGAAACAACTGTAATTCTGACTCGGTATCCAAATTGCTCATTTAATGTGGTTTTATTATGGGAAGCTAGTTTATAAATCAACAAGTTTAAACTATGGTTTTGTGTGTGTGTGTGTGTGTGTGTGTGTGTGTGTGTAGAGAGAGGGGAGAGAGAGAGAGGGAGAGATTTCCAGTTAAAAGTATTAAATATAAGATATATTGGGGTAGACAGTTCCAGAGCAGGGTGTCTGTAGCTTTCCAGGTACTGCTGAGCAACAGTTCTCTCCAGTCCTAGTTAGCCTGAGTAATGGTGAAGAAACTGGAAGTTACAGCTCAGCTAAAGTTACTCATTTCTGTTTTGGTCTGTTGAACTATTGTAAAATTAATCTGCTAACTTTAAGCAAGTAGCCGAAATACTTCTGAGCACAGAAATGGTATTTTCTGAACTTGCAAATATGCTTAAAATTCAGTAGTTAAATCCTTGTAATGCAAACTCACAGATTTAGTCTCGAATAATATTCAATATGGTCAGGATCTCTAGCCACTAAAGCATATTTAGGGACAAGAACCCACCTGCAGGAAGTGAAAAATACTAGTAGAAACTTACCTTTCAACTTATGAATCCCTCAACACTGTCAAACTATTCACTAAGTCTGCATTACTATTACTATTAATCTTCTCATCGTTCCTATCACCCATCTCCTCCCACTTATGACTGCATGACTATACCTTTGTTGCTTGTATCCTTACGATTTATATTGATTGTTTCCTAGTATGATTTGATTGCTTATTTGTGCCCTATGACTATCATTAAGTGTTGTGCCTTATGATTCTTGATGAATGTATCTTGTCTTTTTATGTACACTGAGAGCATATGCACCAAAGACAAATTCCTTGTGTGTCCAATCACACTTGGCCAATAAAGAATTCTGTTCTGTTCTGTTCTGTTCTGTTCTGTTCTGTTCTATTCTATTCTATTCTATTCTATTCTATTCTATTCTATTCTATTCTATTCTATTCTATTCTATTCTATTCTATTCTATTCCTTCTTTCTCATAAATAATTTTCTAAGTCCATGTGCTATGGCATCTAAGTGATGATATGTATAAATATTAAATACTCAAAATTAATGTCTTGAAATGTTATTACTAACACATGGAAGTTATTGCTGATATTTCTCCTACACTGATATTTTTAGTATTGAACTTGGCTTTCTTTGCAACAATATTTAAGTGTTTTGTCTTTCACTTCCCTGTCTAGTTCATAGCCTTGGGGTTCCCATTTCTCAATCCATGCCTTTTTAATTTTTCAAAGACTTAGCAACTTTTTAACTTAACAGTTAAATTATCCAGATCATCCAACCTAACAAGTTTTCTAACTATTTTTTTCTGAAAGTTGCCTAACACAGGATGTCTGGGAGATATAAGCATATTATATTTCAGCATTGCCCATATGGCCATTAATGAAGTTATAAGTTGATTTGCAGAACAATTTTCAGTAAGGGCTACACCTCCAGTGGCCAAGTGAAAGTGGGCATACAGTGGGCATATAGGAGAGGAAGCCTATCCATCCCTGGTGTCTTAATCTCTGAGCCAAATTTGCAGCTCACAATAGCTCCTTTCTCCATGCAGAAAAAGATAATAGAAATTCCTGTTGCCTTATTGTCTGTGCAATAACCACAGAACATTATTTCAAGCAAAGAGGACCCGACTGTTCTCACTGCATGAAAAAAGGAGCTACTCTGGACCCCTGGTTACAAAAAGATTTGGGCTAAATTTTGTTTTTGGGGGCAAAGAGCATACATGAGCTAAGTTCCATGTGTTTGATATAAAAGAATGATGTGCCTTTATTTACAGCACTCCTTCCTATAAAAATGTGTAATGTCCATGATGGAATACATTCTGTATTACAGAATACAGCCCAAACATTCTTCTTTTTGATCATCATTTGTATCTGGAAAAAGTTCTATGATAGTGGTAGCATTTAGGTTTATATGCCACCCCATAGTACTTTATAGCACTTTCTGGGCGGTTTACAATGTAAGCATATTGTCCCCATTTTACTGACCTTGAAAAGATGGAAGGCTGAGTCAACCTTGAGCCCCATCAGGATCAAACTCCAGACTGTGAGCCTGCAATACTGCACTTTAACCACTAGCACCAAAGCTCACTATGATGATGGTTGCCAATCTTAGTGCAAATTCAGAGACATCAAAAAGCAGCACATTATATCAGCTCCTATTATGGCCATCTAATCTTTATTGCCATCCAGTCTACAGAGCTGGGAAATACTATCAGCATAATACATGAAAGTCAAGTGGGTGTATAGAGACTTGGGTTTGTGCCACAACATACCACATAGTCCTTTTTGCATCCACTGCAAAATTTCTGCTTAAATTGTTCACCAATGCTTCAGTGTGGTCCCTCATTGATTAACTGAGTGCAGCAGTTCTTATCCTCTGAAATGAATAACAATCGTTTAAATGAAATACTTACATTTCTACAAGTCAGCATTACTATAAGCCACTCTGAGAGTATTGCTGAGTGCTGTTTGCCTTTTACCTTAATCCTGGATGTTTGTTCCAAAACAAATGCAATAAATCTGACATGGCACCATAATTTATGATGAAGTCTTGCCCTAAATTCTATGCTAGTGCATCATATTTCACATTTGTCTGTTAGTGTTCACCACAAATTGATAACATTAGAAAGAGATCAAATTGTAGGCAGAGTTGGAAATGTTTTTGCAAATATTGTGGCAGGTCATTTGTGGTTGAAATTTTTCTTCAGTAAGGATTTCTCCAAGACTGATTTGCCAGAGTAGACAATTATGAAAGTACACATTGTACAGTAGTGGTCAAAAGCATATTCAGTGAAAGAAAAAGATGTCAAATTAGGTAAAATATTTCAGTTTAACCAAAATGTAGTCTTTCTGATTTAAAAACATTGCCAAATGTTTTAACAGCCAAATAAATTATTGGCTGTTAAAATACTGATTAGCTATTTCAAAGACTTAAAAACTTTTTTCTCACAATTACAATATTTCAGTTTCTTGGCAGTACAGAAGTGGAACAGCCCAAAGGCACAGAGGTTGTAAGAGATGCTGTAAGAAAACTTAAGGTAAGGAAAAATTTAAAATACAATATTTATGTTTGAAAAAAAATGTCTGATTCTAAATGCCTGTTTGTAACTGAAGTACATTATAGGACTCTGACCAACCTGAGTTGGTTATTGAGACCAAAGGTTTATTTTTCCATGTTTTTGGATTCATGCTGGTGTCCCTCTTGAGGAAATTTCTCTCTCTCCAGAATGGAGACATGTTCTGCAAACAGAAAAGTTCCATGAAGATAGGCTCTAGAACAAATCTGAAAGCTTGGAAGAATAAAACTTTGGTCCCATTAACTGACTCAGATTGGATCATACAATATTAACCTGGGATACGTGTATTTACGTTCATTTGCAAAGTACGTTGTGTTCAGTTCCAAAATATCAATACTGTATGCTGTAATAGCATAGGTATGCTCACAACTCTTCCTTATTTAAATTGTGGAATCACCAAATCTCTGATTTTTTAAATATATATATTTTCTCTATCCCCAACATACAGGAAGACCTACTAACAAAGCAAAGTTAATTGCAGCAAATAGGATCAAATAAGAATTTCCCCCTCCAATAGAAATATCTCAGTTAGGACTCTAGCAAGAATGAGGATTGAAATCTCAATATTCACCCAAAATGGAATTACCCCACCCCATGCCTACAGTATAGGCCAGGGGTGTCAAACTCGATTTCATTGAGGGCCACATCAGGATTGTGTTTGACCTCGAGGGGCTGGGGTAGGTGTGGCCAAGATAGTGGGGCCAGCTCAATGTCACTTGTGTTGGGGGCACCTGTGGTGGCCTGAGCACACTGCCAGCACACACTGGCTCATGAGTTCTTTTTTCAGCTGCGACGGCCTCCTGCAACCCTCTGCCAGCGAAAATGAACCTCCGTTTTCACTGGCAGAGGCACCATGGGCAGACCTTCCCTGTTTCCAAGGCGGCCCCTCCAGCCAGACCTAAGCCTTGGATTTGACACTCCTGATATAGGCTTTGAAATTCATACACAGTCCCTCCTTTTGTGAATAGCTTTGCATCTATTTAGTTCCTCTAATATGGATGTGGGCAAATGACACGGGCAACATTCAAGAAGAAGAAGGGATCATATAGTCCACATTCTTGGAAGGAATTATGTATTTTGTTCCAAATAGCAGCTAGAGCAGCTATAAAAAGGGATTCACCTTTTGCCTTTTCAGCTGCTGTTTCTCATCACCTGTATCTTCCTCTTCCTGACACGTGTTCTAGGGATTCCTACTGAAAAGCAATAATTGAGTTGAGGATCGAATTGCAGAGCCTGGTAGTCTTTCTAAACCTAAATAATTTACTCCTATAATAGTTGAAAAAAGTCTGAGCAAAAAATAATCTCTTCTAAATCTTTTATTAAAATGATCAAGGAATGTCACACTGTCCATCTTCTACGTTAAATTTACCTACCTTTAAAAAAGAAAACTTTGCTGTGGATAATTTACAGTATTGGTATAACATTCCTCTATATATTTCTAAAATATGTTTTCTGAAAATGAATTTAACTTCTAGGGGATCTGAGGAGTTGTTTCCCCTGTTAGAAAGCTCCTGCTGCCTCTTAGAGAAAGAGATGTTAATTTTTCAGACTCAGTAAGGTGTATCTTCTGTCTCGGGTCAATGAGCTTCATCATTGGAAGTGTACTCTTAGCTATCTTGGGATCATTGATATCAGATATCTTTTATAAATGGGAGTCCCTTAGGGTCCAATTATTTGTAAAAGTATCGAATTCTCCTTCTTCTACATGAGCTATCAGAGAGACATCTTCTTTGATTTTTATGGTCTGAAAGGGGACATAGGAAAGCATTATTTTGGGGGAGAGAGTGAATGGAATGTGGAGTGCATGCTGTTGTTCAATTAATTGATGCAGCCTGTTTATCAGTTGAAAAAAAAAATAACCGTGGAAACTTTTATAAATAAAACAACTTATGATGTCAAGATATTAACTTAAGTGTTTCAGAACCACCTTTGTTTGTAGTAATTTTAACAGACACACAGCAAAACAACCCTAGTAAGTCCTTGCTAAATTATACTATGTTAGTATCCAACTTGGGGCGTTTAAGAATATAATCAAGCATGGAATAGGGGATTAAAATATTTAACCCATTTATGACAATGGAAAATTCCTTTAACATTTGTTAAGTCGCTTTTTCTAGATGAACAATTATTATTCCAATAATCACATCCATAATCAAATAACCCATTTTTTTAATATATCTATTACGGTAGATAAATGTAGATTCAGCTTATTGTTGGAAATGTGGACTTCGAAAAAAGCAGCATTGTTATTTATGATGTCTTGTGCTGTAGTGGTTCCTTTTTGGCTAGCAGTTACAGGTAGTCCTCAATTTACAACCACAGTTGAGCCCAGATTTATGTTGCTAAGTGAAAAATTTGTTTTGCCCCATTTTATGACTTTTCTTGCCACATTTGTTAAGTGAATCACTGCAGTTGTTAAATTAATAACATAGTTGTTAAGTGAATCTGGTTTCCCCGTTGATTTTGCTTGTTAGAAGGTCGCAAAAGGGGACTGTCGTAAATTTGAGTCATTTGTCAAGCATCCGAACATAAATCACCTGACCATGGGGATGCTGCAATGGTCATAAGTGTGAAAAATAGTCATAAGTCACATTTTTCAGTGCCGTTGTAACTTCGAATGGTCACTAAATGAACTGTTGTAAATCGAGGACTACCTGTATCTTAATTTTGGTTTGGAAAATTGTTTGGCTTTTGTAGATGCATATGGGACTTTTTTTTCCTATGTTATATACTGATAACCACAGGATAAAGAAAGCATCCATTGCTTACTCTTACAATGGCAAAAAGATTGATTGCAAAGATGAAAGACATATATTCTGTGTCAATATAAAGTTGACTGAAGCACTTTCAAGGGGAACTTCAGCGAAATTCTGCTGTTGGAAACATTCTCTCGGCTGTTCTTCTAATCTGTCTTTCTCTGTTGAGTATCTTATTTCCTGTGCTCCCTTTTATTTATTTATTTTTCTGAGGGGTCCTTGGTGCTCTCTGAGCTTTTTTTTATTTATTTATTTGATTTATATGCCGCCCTTCTCCTGAGACTCAGGACGGCTTACAATGCGTTAAGGAATAGCCTTCATACTTTTGTATATTTATACAAAGTCAGCTTATTGCCCCCACAAACTGGGTTCTCAATTTACCTGCCTTAGAAAGGATGGAAGGCTTTCAACCTTGAGCCTGGTGAGATTCGAACTTACAGTAATTGCAGACAGCTGATGTTAATCACAATGCTTTTAGTCTGCTGAGCTATCCAGGCTCCTTGCAGACGTTTCATTATCCAAACTAGGTAACATCAACTAGCAATGATGATGTTACCTTGTTTGGGTAATGAAACATCTGCAAGAAAACAAGCATGCTCAGAGAGCACCAAGGCCCCCCCTCATTTCAATTCTGAGCGATAAAAATATTTTTCTTTTATTGGTATTTATTTTTCTCCCTACTCAGTCTACCTGATAATGTAAATAAATTTCTTGTAGAGTATTATATAAACATATGTACAGAACCAAGTGATGAATATTCAGGTCAATCCTTTCTTTTTCTCTCTCTTCATTTTGCAAATGGTTAGAAAAAACATTGAAAGGTCATAATTGCAATATAATAAATAGTCATTTATTCCAAAACACTGAAGGTTAATTGTGTGGCATGCAGTTGAAGCAACACCTGGTACATAATAGTAAAAATTGACAGATACATAAAAATTATGTATCTGTCATTAACCTCTATTTGCAGTACAATAATCTAACAAGTTTAGGGGCAGATTGTCCCAAGGGAAAGGGATCGTAACAGAGAAGATCCTTTTGTAGGCTCCTACTAGAGGAAGAGGACTTACAACTTGTCAACTTTGCTCATTTGTATTCAGTAGGTAGCTTCTACAAAATAGATAAGGTATGTAAAGTTTTATAAGTAATGATCCGTTCCCAGAAATCGTCTTGGAAGCAAATATATAACCAACATTATATGATCACAGTGACTTACAACAGCAGTTGCAGCAATCTCACTTGCCATTGTTAGGCAATTCCATGTGGTTGCAGCATCCCAGTTGTGACTATTCTGACCTAGGCTTCCTGAGTCATTAAAACACACAAGTAGTCCCAAAAATGTCTTTTATTGCAACAGCTGTGATTTCTGTTCATTCACAGATGGGTCCCAATTAGTTATAAAGAGTCCTTCAGGAGAAGTCCTTCGGGATAATCACCCACCTTTATCTCCCTTGACACGCTGCCAAAGACCTAATTGGCAAAGTCACACAGAGTCCAGAATCAAACAGAGCTTCAGGCTTTAAGATTAACCGAATTAACAAACGTTGCTTCCTACAAAGGCCCACATGCCTTTGCTCCTCTTTTAAGTCTTATGGGAGGGGCCAATCATCTCCCAGCCCTACTCCTGAGTCGTCCCTTTTGTTTTAACTGTTCTTGCCTTCTGGCAGCTCTGTGCATGTGCGCACTGGAACAGGCTCCCCCTGTTCCTGTGCCTTGCTGAGGTCTGGCTCTGGAGGCAGCGCGTACCTTTCTGGCCCTTTCTCTGCCTCTGACACAGAGCCCTCATCCGAGCCTTTCCCAGACTCCAGGACTGGCCAATGGTCCTCCCCAACCTGTACAACTCTGCTGCCAGCTCCTCAGGCTGCTGGTGGACCACAACAGTGACTTCTTGCCAACTTCCAATGACTTTGCTTGCCAGAAGCTAGCAGTTAAGGTTCCAAATGCTGATCACATGACCACAGGACATTGTGACTGTTATAACTGCAAGCTGATTTCCAAGCATTCAGAACACGACTATGAGGATGCTACAAAGAAGTAAATCGCCTCATTCAATGCCATCAAAACTTTGAATGGTCACTGAATGAGTAGTCATTCAAC
Organism: Masticophis lateralis; assembly: GCA_030761175.1. Classification (NCBI taxonomy): domain Eukaryota; kingdom Metazoa; phylum Chordata; class Lepidosauria; order Squamata; family Colubridae; genus Masticophis; species Masticophis lateralis. The sequence continues at coordinate 192,215,675 of JAUDYJ010000001.1, read as the reverse complement.
AAGGACTACGTTCCTATAATCCCATCCAGAGTCAGTGATGTACCTGTTTAGGAAAGCTTCTGAATCACCCGCTCTCATGTCTTGTCAGAATTGATTCTAAATCTCTTTCTCCTCAATCTCCCAAGCTTTGAAACAGGTCAATATTTGTAGGGTACTCTGTTAAACTTTTCTTTCCCTGAATTGCATCATTCAAGACCTTCTATAATTGTTATCACAATATCTTCTCCAACACTTTCCCCTGGAAGGAAAATATTTAGATGGACAGAAGTTGTTCATATTGGCTAGATCAAAGATTAAGTTTTTGTAGAAGTGATGCATGGTTGCATGCACTGTCAAGGTAGCCATTCGCCACTTCTCAGATCCATTCACTTTCTGGCTACAAAAAAAGAGCCAAAAAAGGCAGGGATCCAAACTACAGAGACAGATCTCATGGCGTAGAGAACTTTCATAACAAGCACAGGTAAAACCGATCAACAATCCAATGTAACCGTAATCAGTGCTGCAGTCCATCAAGACAGCATGCAAATCCAATTAGATAAAATCTGATACAACTTTATTTTAATATCACTTTAAATGGAACAAGAGAGAGACAACCTAAATAAAAATGTTGATGGTATTGTAAAACTATTACAGTTTTGTATAACATTTATGAAAGCTAGCTAGATGACTTTGGGCCAGTCACTCTCTCTCTAAACTCAATCCACCTCACAGGGATGTTGTTGTGGGAAAAATAGGAGGAGGAAGAGGAGTATGTTCACTGCCTTGAGTTACTTATAAAACTAATAAAGGCTATATATAAAATAAAAACAAAGAAGATTTACATTTGGGCAGTAAATGGGCAGTAAACTGTATATTGTATTTATATTATTAAGACGGTGTCATTTGATCTAATAACAGAAAAATGGAATCCCAAATGTTATGAAACTTTTCTTGTAGGTGTTTAAATTCTATAGACTAATTTATGTTTGGGAAAACTTGTATACATGATTGCATGGCTGGAAGTCCACAGAAATTAGGAAATGAATATGTAAGATTTGAACTGTTAAATTAAACCATAAAGTTAATAATCTTGGACCTGGGGATGCAACTGAAGAACAAAGCACAAAAATTGGTTTGTGTTAAAGTAGCTCACTTTTAATTTTCTAAGTTAGAAAAGGAAATTTTAATTAAATTAAAAGAAAATTTGAATTTGCTGAAGCATTGTTCAGTTATGACCGCATTGTGTTTATAATTAGGTGTGCCATAATCCCTTATAATTAATTCAGTTCTACACTCAGAGATAAACAAGTTAAATATATAAAAACACGATGTTTCCTTCATTTACACTATTACTTCATTATAAAAACATAAAAGTACTTTGCATTTTTATTTTTACCAGCAGGTGGGGCTGGTGTTCCGCAGCAAAAAAGAGTGAGGAAAAATTGTTTTTTCAATTTCTTTTCCAAATCTTAATTTGTCTTAAATAATCAGCATTTCATTTACTATATTGCACCAGAAATTGCTTAGTTCCTTGAAAAGTCTTATTGCATAATCTACCATCCTCCTGCTGGAATATTCAGTTTTACTTTCTATTTTTTCTATTTTTGTACAAAAAGAATTTTTCTCTGTATACAGAGAAAATTTATACAGAGTATAAATCATAAAAATCAGGGGACCATAGTAGTTCCATAAGTGTTTCCAAAGTATTCCATCTTTCTGAAGTAATATTTTCCATAATTTTAAATATTAAATACCTAAAACAGGATATCTAAAATTGGTTTCTTAAAATATTTTCAAGTGAAACCTATCCCAGCTGCAAATTACAGAGATAGTTTGGTTGCAGGTGATAAGTTTTAATGTTTGGAAAAATACAGAATGGCACATGGTATAGCCAGTGGTGGGTGCTGCCAGTTCGGACTGGTTCAGGTCAGGGGTGGGTTCTACTTGCCTTTACTACCGGTTCGCAACAGGGCTACAAACGCTCTCTTCTGCGCATGCACAGAAGCGTTTTAGTGACGTCGGGGTCGGTGAGTGGAGCCTCCCACCGGTTTTACTACCGGTTCTATAGAACCGGTGCGAACCAGGGTCAACCTACTATTACCCAGGTGCTGTGTTTTTGAGCATGCATGCATGTGCGGAAGGTGCACACAAGCGAAATGCCATGTTTTTTGATGCTACACGCATGTGCAGATAGCATGCACTCTCACATTTCCGGTGCTGGGTGAACCAGTTGTTATAGTATGTGACACTCACCTCTGGGTATAGCCCACATATTTAGCCCAGTTAAAGGAATATATTTTGAAACTAGCACAAGTATAGACAAACTGGAATTCTCCAGATGTTTTATACCACAGATTCTATCACCTCTCTGGGATTGTTGAGAAATGAAGTCCAAGGCAGCTGAAGAAGATTTGATTACCTCTAATTTCTTTCTTTGCTGGTCTGCTGTCATTCAGAGACAACTTTCAGAAACAGGAAGCCTGCAGAAATGTTGCTTTCCCTCCTTTTTCCAAATGATTTTCTTTCTCTTTGCAGTATCAAAGACCACAGTAACATTTCTGCATATTGTTTTACTTTCCACTACTTAAGGGAAAGGCTTGGAAAATAAATCAGCTTCAAAAGATAATTGGAAACAATGGAACAGGATCAGTAACAATAATTTGGCATCAGTTGTAACATCAACTTTCCTTTGTTGGTAATTAATATAGGATGTTACAACATCTATGACATTAGAACATTTTTGTACTTTATTAAATTTTGGGAAACATTTTCTGCAATAGAACCTTGCCAGTACAATCTTTCTTATGTACCAGACTATAAGGATACATTTATGTTTGTACTGCCGTCACAACTCAGCAATTGGACTAAGCCAAATTCTAAGCATAGGGAAGTAATCCCTTATAATTAATTTAGTTCACTGATTAATTACTAAATTAGAAAGACAGTAAACAAATTCAATGAAAATTCATGGAGATGGTCTTAAAGTTGGAATTCAAAGTTGAAGTAAACACAGGTTGTCCCTGGAAGGGAGGAATATGTGAGAAAGAAACTCAAGATTGTCCCACCTTGATTTGCCTTGTTATGGGGGAGGGGGCAGGGGGGAGAGAGAGAGAGAGAGAGAGAGAGAGAGAGAGAGAGAGAGAGAGAATCTCTATTAGGTGGCAAGATTGCATATTTAAACTCTTTAATAGAATTCCAGTAATTTCCTGACGTGGCCAACCTCCCTTCTCTCAAGTATCATCTACTGAGACCTTGGAGGCATGCCTTCTCTATAGCTACCAATGCCTTTGAAATAGTCTCCCACTTTTACCCTTTCAGAAGATCATGAAGACTTGGCTGTTCCTGCAGACATTGAGCTAGGATGGGATTAAGTCAAGTGGTGACTAATCTGTCTTGTTACGGTTTCCTGATGGGAAGACTACAATATATAATATGTCTTTTATCAATTGCTGCAAGATGCCTAAGACTATGAGATAAGCAGACATATACATTCTTTAAATAAAAAAATCCTGGAAGAGCTGACATATTTAGAGCTAACAAATTATCTGTTATAAATGCTGCTGGAGTTCTGTCTGATCTGAGGAATATACAAATGGCCTGGCCAATCATTTCTTCTCTCTACCAGACCTCAGCTGGCTCCTTGATTTCCCAACAATATCTGACTTACTTCTACTAGACGTTCTCATCTGTTGTCAAGATTATATTCACGAGGATCACCTCTCCTTTTTCTGGAAACACTTGGCCAACCGGAATTGTTGGCCAATGCTGTCTGACTGTTGACCTCTGCCACAATGCCATTCCTGCTCCTTGAGGAACATGAACAATAACTTACCATGAATCCTTACAAGAAGCTCCAATCATACTAAGGAATAATATCTAAAGCTTATGAACTCATATCACAAACATATATACCTATGTACATACAAAACTCCCAAATATATACAGTAGTTTGTGTGTGTGTGTGTGTGTGTGTGTGTGTGTGTGTGTGAATGGGCTTGGGGGAAAGATGGTTAGGACTAAATAAACTATATAGCGACATGAAAAATGAAATTTAAGTCTGTGAAAGGAATGTGAGTGTGGCAAACATCTTAGAAGGGACCCTCCCAAGCTTCTTGGACTGTAAAAGTGGGAGGATGGTGGTGGTAGAAGCTGTATTTTGAGAGTTGTAAGGTTCTGTTAAGGCAATCTTAGAATAAAGGAGACCTAATAGTTCCAGGTGTGCTTCTTGTTTGTACTGACATGCAAGGCTGATTTCAAGCTTTAATGTCTTTAGATCCCTTGATAGTTTTGATAATCATGCTATCCTTCTGGAATATTTGGTAGGATTGAACCCTGAAGCCAATGTTTTTTAATAGTTTCAATCTATCCTGTACGATATATCCAGAAATTCATTTCTGGCCATGACATGTTCTAATTTGGCAGTGGCCACTATAGGTTTACAAAGTGAAAATTTTCAAAAGAGACAGGGACCCAGTGAACTACCAATCCCAGGAGTTGTGGCTGAAAGAAAGACACATTGACAACTAAACCCTCTTTCCCAAAAAGAATACTTTAAAGAAACTAAGTATAAGAGAACTTAGTAAATGTTGGAATAAACAAAAATGCAGAATAGAAATTAAATCATAAGTAAAAAATGACAGTAAGTATTTTAAACTCTGGAAAATCCCAGTATAAGGGAAACTGCTAATTGATAGTACAATAAGAACATAATATAAGCAGGATGTTCTTAAAATATTCTTTATGATTATTTTTCTCTGGTTTTCAGTTTGCAAGACATATTAAGAAGTCTGAAGGCCAAAAAACACCAAAAGTTGAGTTACAGATTTCCATATATGGCGTAAAGATTCTTGATCCAAAAACAAAGGTAAGAGTCTTCTTATTTCTCTTTACCCCTTAAAAATTCTAGCCAAGGGAAGATAACCCATGCCATAATGTGGTTACAACTATATCTTTTTTATTTTCATTCAATAAGTTGTCATTTATTCTAAGTTTGTTAAAAATGAAATAAAAGTTCAGATATCTGATATGAAACCATTTTTGTTTCTTTCAGAAAATGAATAAATATGTAGCATTGTATAACTGATTACTTGAATACCCCGAATCATTACTATTGTTGTTATTATTGTTATGTATTTATTAAATTTATATACTCCCCTATCTCATTTTAATGTGATGCTGGGCAGTGTCTACAGTCTAAACACAAGTCAAATCAGAATCTTCTACAATTAGAAACAATTTAAAAATTAAAAGCTACCTTTAAAATGCAATAACATAAAAAAAAGAGAAGGCACTATATACAATATAAGCATTTAATGAGTTCCATACTTCCTTGAGATTCCCAAGCCTGATTACACATTCAGTTTTTACTGTGGAAAGACAGAAGTGGTTACTAAAAGGTAGAGTCCCACATCTGAAAGCAGACAGTGAACATGAAAACCACTGCCTGAAATGCTGCTGTAGTCAAAGCTATTTAGAATGCATTGGTAATTAACGGTCTCATATTCTTCTCAAAAGGTAACCAAAATACTTATTTTGATTACTTTATAAATGGTTAAACTGAGATGCCATGATTTACTTCTGCAATATTTTAACACTGAAAAATTGTGTCAATTGCGAAAATATGATGTACAGTAAAACTGTATAATTATCAATGCAGGAACTTGAGTATCATAGAGCAAAAAACATCCTGTGAGTAGAGTTGAATGTTCTCAAGTATCTATAATAGAGAATCTTGTGTTTTTGTTTCCTTGTCTTATGAAACTGAAAATTAAACCCAGATTATCTTTGCAATTAAGTTTAAGTTTAAGTTTTAAGTTTAAGTTTTATTGCATTTATATACCACCCTTCTCCCCGGGGGGACTCAGGGCGGTTTACAGCCATATTAAAACAATCACGTATAAAAATTAAAACTAATAAAATAATTAAACTATTTGGCCGTAAAATTTAAAACCCCTAAAAACCCCTATTAAAATTAACACTAATTTAAGTCAGACCGGCTTGATGAAATAGTAGTACTCCAGCTGCATTGTATTTAACAATGCAGCTGGAGTAACATTGACATCCACAGCTTCTGCTGTTTTCCTTAGGACAAAAGGAGAGTTGTTACAATGCAATCCTGTTTTCATCAGACTGACCATTTGACTCTCTGTGCAGACACCACTGTGTACAAAAATATATAAATTCAGTATTAAAATCAGTATTAAGGAGTACAAGAATAAAACATATCATGTTTTGTTGTTTTGTTAAGAGGCCTCTGCTTCATCCTGGGCGTCTTGAATAAATAGTATTCAGCAGTCAAAATGTAATTCCGAGAGGTAATTGCACATTTGTTATTTGCAGGAAGTCCAGCATAACTGCCAGCTCCACAGGATATCGTTTTGTGCTGATGACAAAACCGACAAAAGAATATTCACTTTCATATGCAAAGATTCTGAATCAAATAAACACTTGTGTTATGTCTTTGACAGTGAAAAATGTGTAAGTACACACAGACTTTAAAACTGGTTGAATTTGTTGTTCTTTTATATTGAAAAGTTGTCTCACGCCCCCGTCTTTTCTAAGAGCTCCCTCCCTCTTTTTTTTTTTTTTTTGTAAAATAACAACTAAAGTAAATTGATGATTTTTCTTTTTGGTTAAAACTTCTTTTCTCTATACTTTCAATTTCTGTTGTTCTTTGCCAATATAATACACACATTTATGTTTGAATATCACAGAATCAGGCCATTGCTAAGAGGTCCAATTCTACACTGAATGAAAGTGATACATAACTTAAATTTGTTTGTGCTTACTTGTCAGATAATAGTCCAAATGCATACACCAATTAGGTTCTTAGCTGTCTAGAATAAACATATAGCTAACCAGTTTTAATGTTCTGATGTGCTTACTTGTACAATATTTGGTACATGTGTAACAAATATGACCAAATCTTTGTCCCATATTGATATTTATTTTTATCTGTACCTGAAACTTCATGAAGATTTTGTGCTCTTTAGTATGGTCTGCTATTGTTGTTGTTGTTGTTGTTGTTGTTGTTGTTATTGGTTCGATTTACATGCCCCCCTTCTCTGGAGACTCAGGGAGGCTTACAATGTGTTAAGCAATAGCCTTCATACTTTTGTATATACCTGCTTAGTAGGGCTTTTGCCCCCCCCCCCCAGTGGTGTTCTTTTTTATTCAAAGTCAGCTTATTGCTCCCAGAATCCGGGTCCTCATTTTACCTACCTCGGAAGAATGGAAGGCTGAGTCAACATTGAGCCTGGTGAGATTCGAACTTGCAATAATTGCAGGCAGCTAAGTGCTATTTAACAGTGCTTTAGTCCACTGCTCCACCAGGCTCCTTATTATTTTTACTATCAGAGACATCTTAATTATGTGTAAAGCAAGTTAATATAATTTTTGTATTGTATTTTTCTTCCACTTAAACTACTTAAACTACATTGTGCAAAATAACCAAAATGCAGCAATTACTTGGTAAATCATACCAAATTCATGTTTTTATTTCCTTAGAAATATATTCCTCGTGTATTTTTATTTAATATGAAAGATCCACTTATGACAGGGCCTGATTTCAGTACATCAAGCCCTTTCAATGGAATTGTGCAATAATTTGTTTTTTCTTCTATTTTTATTTTCATATTTTATTGATTCTATAGCATGAACATTTTTGAGCCAGCTGTGATTTTTTTTTTTTTTGGTATTAATAGTTTCCTTAATATTATAGATGGTATACAAGCTTCTATTTTTTGCAACATTACCATTGCATGCTAATGGTAAGACTTGTTTTATTTCAAGGCAGAAGAGATAACTTTAACTATTGGCCAAGCATTTGACCTTGCTTACAGAAAGTTCCTAGAATCAGGAGGAAAGGATGTTGAAACACGAAAACAGATTGCTGGATTACAGAAAAGAGTAAGTTCCATAGTCTGTCTCAGTTTAATAAATGTCTTACATAGGTTTTTTTTATATAAAAAAACAGTCATTGCTATTCCATATATGAAATAAAAATCTTAGTCATTTTATAGGAGATTTATTAATGGGGGATATGTCATTTGAAGTTCCATTCATTATATTTGACTTATATTTAAATGGATTCAGCTGAATTACAAAATTGAAATTTTGGATGTTATGGCTGTAGACATACCGCTGTCCCAGAGATAAACTCTAAATCAGAAAATGAGGAACAGAGTAACTTGATAAAAAATAAAACAAAAAATGGCAATAAGAAACCAGTAGAATGCTTCACTATAGGATATGGGAGAATAACCTGTTTGTATAAAAGAACATGAGTTAAACTTAAGCTTGCTCACATAATGGATGGTATCTAATTCTTGTCATTTTGCTGATAGAGGTTTCTAACCCAGTAGGGGAAGATGTGTTTTGATTATTTTCCTTCTTGCCTACAGCCTTCTGTGTTTTTCCAAATCTGTCTCTGAGGACTAGGGAATTTTAAGAAAAAATCACAATATTCCAGCAGCAAAAGGAAGGTTTCTGTTAATTTTGCAGAATGTATTTATGTATCTATTTTGTGAACAAATTGGTTTTATGGGAAGTCATTGGTTAATGTTGCAGTTTTTTTCCATCGTACAAATACGATACAAATTTTGGGACTCTTTTAATGACGATGTTAACACCAGAAATACACCTTGTTTTTGTAGTCTAATTTACGAATGATAAATGCTTTGTTCCACAATGATTTCTTTTTCTAGGCTTATTCAATGTAGTTCTGATAATGTATGATTTTTTCTTAACTTGACGCTATTTCTCTGATTTTTTTAATACATGCATATTTTTCAGATTAATGAATTAGAAACTGAAAATCTGGAGCTAAAAAATAAGGTGCAAGATTTGGAGAACCAGTTAAGAATTACCGAAGTATATACATTGCCAGTAAGTACACTGAGCAAAAATGTTTCTTTTAGCAATTTATGTTTTACGTTTATAAAACATAAATTGCTCTATTACTCTAATAGAGAAATGTTTATTAAATTCATTAAATTTATATTAAATTTATATTATATTAAATTTCTCATCTCTCTTTACAAAGTGAATCTTGGTGGTATCTTTATTACTTTATAAATAATTCAAGGTGACTAAGATATCTAATATCCCTTCCTTCTCCTGTTTACCCCCACAAAACAAGAAGTGAGGTGTGAGGTGAGTTGGCTGAGAGAGCATGGTCACCCACTTGGCTTTCATGCCTAAAGTGGGACTAGAACTCATAGTCTCCTGCTTTCATTAATAATAGCATTATTAATATTGCAGCTACTTATGGAAAGCAAAGAAGGTTGTCTATGTTGTAATACAGTGCCTTCTTTGACGTTCATAATCAATGTTTCATTCCTATTGCCCATATTCTTATTCTGTCTCACAAACACACACCTATGTGCACAGGCACACAAACCTCATATGGTAGCCATGGAACCCAGTAAGCATAATTTTTTTTTCCACATAGGTAACTATAAAACTTTACCAAGACTTTCTGTAATTACTTTTCTATCAACATCTGAACTCATATCAGCCCAATCTATTTGCTGTCAGTGTACTATTTAAGGGGAACCTCACAGCAAAGTTCTCACTATAAAAGTTGTTTTAGAAGGTAAGGATAGGCACAATTACCTATCAGTTATAGGTAATTCCCACAGTTCGACAAATTTAAAATGCATCCATGTCCTAACTCTAGCAGCTTTCCCGAATCCTTGGTGCGTGTCTTAAGGTAAAGGTAAATCCTTGGTGCATGTCTTAAGGTAAGGTAAAGTAAAGGTTAGGGGCAGTTTGTAAAATGAAAGTTTGGAAATTCTCATTACAAAAGACACTGCTACAATGCAAAAATATTTCTGCTGAACAAGAGTTCTGATATTAGATATATCCACAATGGGCTTGTTTTATAAACTATAACATAGGGAACAGAGGGAATTTTAAATATATATCTGTCATAAAAGGGGGATATATAGCTCTACATGCTAAGAATTATTGTTAATCACACAATACTTCAAATTAATCTATGTTTGTTGAAAAAGGAATGATAGGTTGATTTCCAGGAGTGCCATTCTGATAGTGAAAATCAATAAAGTGCTTATAAGATGTTTTGGCACTATCTCTTATGGAGATACTGTATGGTCTGAAATTCCTATAGATAATAAGAGCTTATGGAATAGAGAGGTTCAGAAAATGTTATAGGTATGCATGATAGCTATAGATGGAAAGGGGAGTTATAAATAAACTCAGTCACAGTTAAGAGGTGAGGCCAATTGTCTTGATGGCTTTTTAGGTGGCATTATGGGTATTCCTTGAAGATGGCCTCTATCTTCTTGATCATCTCCAGTTGTGGATGATGGGCAGAGGACAGCTGGAACTTACTATCCAATAATTTAAAAAGAGGTTTTCAAAAATATATCCTGAATTATGGGCTCTGTCAGAGACTAGTTGATTTCAGAAACATATAGAACTTGTTGAATGAATAGACAAGGGAACTGCGAAAGAACATGACTGGGAATAATGTGGACAAACTTTTAAAAGAGATCTATTAACACTAGAGTGATGTCCAGACTTTTAACACATGATGTGTCAGTTATTAAATCCAAATTGAGACCAATTTCTTGTGGGCAAAGGACAGAATGCAAGAAATTAGAGATTTGCAGATATGAATCTTGTTACCACAATAAGTGCTGATAAAGAAACATTATCCTTGATATAATCTTTATCATGAGGTTACATGTCACAAAAAATGAAATCTCCAATATGCCCAGCTTCGATAGCATAGATGCATGGACAGAAGGATGGACGCATGGATAGATGCATGGATGGATACATGCATGGAAACTTATATAAATACAAAGATAAAATGGTAAAGACCTTTACTTTTCTGCAATCGTAAAGATTTTAGAAATAAATGGAAGAAGGTATTGATGGTAGTAATTGGAGAAATGAGAGCCAATATGCTGGGCTGTGTATTTTGTTTTTACAAAAAAATGCAAGGAGGACTGATTGTGGAGGAGTTTTCAGTACATTTCTTTAGGCAGACTAATTGTGTATTTAACATTAGTAGGAACTCTTTTCTGAAACCTGGGCTTCAGGAATAAGATTCATTGTGCAGAACTCATGAAAGATTAGGCTCTGTACCATTAGAAAGATATCGGGACAGTTTGCTTAGTTAATATAAGCCACCCAAAGTTTATGTAAAATGGAAGCAATAAATTGAATAAATCTCTTGAGAGATAATGAATTGGGGAGGGGGGGGGCGTTAAAATTGTTAAGCTGTTAAACTCCTGGGAAGTTTATATTAATGTAATTACGGCAGTGATGGGATCCTTCCGGTTTAACAACAAGCTTGGTCATCATGTGCTTTGTGCTACGTGCTTTGTGCATCCAGTTTTGGTTGCAGAGAAGAGCAACCAAAATGATTAGGGGACTGGAGTTAAAACATACAATGAATGGTTGCAAGTACTCGGCATGGCTAGTCTAGTAAAGAGAAGGACCAGGGGAGACATGATAGCAGTGTTCCAATATTTGAGGGGCTGCCACAGGAGGGGGGGCAGTCAAGGTATTTTCCAAAGCACCCGCAGGCCAGACAAGGAATAATGGATGGAAACTGATCAAGGAGAGATTCAATCTGGAAATAAGGAGAAATTTTCTGACAGTGAGTACAATCACTGCAACAGCTTGCCTTCAGAAGTTGTGGGAGCTTCATCGCTGGAAGCTTTCAAGAAGATACTGGACTGCCATTTGTCAGAAGTGATGTAGGGTCTCCTGCTTGGGCAGGGGGTTGGACTAGAAGACATGCAAGGTCCCTTCCAACTCTGTTAATCTGTTGCTGCACACCAAGCATTTTTCCTAGACATAAAAGCTGGTTATCAATAGTCTCTTCAGGTTGGATATTTGTGTACAATAGAGAATTAAGTGAAATTTCCTGTGACATGAAAGCCAAACCAAGGGCTACAGCAGTATTCTAGTGTTATTTTGAGTCTTAGCCTAAACAGGAATGATTAATTGTGGAATTTTAATTCTGGTCGATCCAGCCTTTGAGATCTATTGCATGTTGCAAATCTCTTTGGATTCCCAGCTGCAAAAATTCAACTTCTGATGTATGGGTGGATATGTGAGAAGGAAAGGAAGAGAATACTAGCATCTTCTCTTCCAACCCGTATCTGCTACAATTCCTCAAGCCTTCCAGCTAATTCAAACTGGATTAATGCAGGCAAAGACCTTGTGGTGCATTGATAATTAGCTCATCCTATGTTTAATCTGTGGGTCCCCCTCATTGCTGAAGCCTTTGTTTCTCATATCCTGAGCTGTAACATATCAGTATATTCCTGCATCAAAAACCTTAGCTTAGCTTGTGAATCCTGTAATTAGAATCACTGACTTGATTGAATAATCAGCTCTGAGTCTTTCCATAATATTTGTGTATTTATTCATATTTGAACTATTCTGGGTGTTTTTGTTTTAAATTGTATCAAAATGCTGCTTTTTGCACAGTAGTTGAAAACAGACCGGATATTTTACATATACTGTACTCAAGAAAATATGAACATTTTGAGAATTCAAACCATCCTGCATGGTTGGCCTAAAATAATGCTGTAAAATGTGAACTTGTTCTTAAAATGTTTATCGATTAAGGTTTTGCTACTGTATATTACTATGTTTGGGTAGGCAGATTATGTTGCGGGAGTAAATGTAGTTATTACACTTCCGCCCTTACTACACAGATATAAAAATAAAGCTCACAAAATTTATAGCTACTTTCTTCTTAAAGTTTATGTTAAGGCCTTTAACGTGGAATGAAAATGACATGTTTATATAAAAAGAAGTATTTTTCACAAAATGAAACATAGTATGAGCTCTGTCCATATAAACCCAACTTAAAAGTGTATCTGATCTAAACCCCTAGTGAACTCAATTTCATAAACATATATTTTCCTAGAAAGTCATTAATGAAATTCATTTTATCTCTAAATGAAGAAGGAGGCCATTTGTTCCACTGATGAGCTGCAACATGCTTAAATAATTTCAGAAATGGGCTGAGGTTTCATTCATATAAGTTTCATTTGCAATTAGCAGTTGGTTATCCTTGGCAAATATTGAATGAATAACCAAAGAGAAAGAAACTTACCAAGATCATAGCAAAGGATGAAACGTTAATCCAGTCGGAAGTAATTGGAGCAGAATCAGCAGGAGAGAAAGATGTGAGGACAAGAAAATTCAAGTTGAATAAGTAATGATTCAAGTTACACAATTATTCAAGTTCATTACATCATGCTACTTATGCAGTATTTTACAATAATATTATTTCAGTTTAAATGCAAAATTGACCTAAGGGCAGACCTTAGGAATGAAACCTATTCTTAGACTGGGAACTACCTGTATATAAGTGGATTTTAATTCTTCTTAATTTCCTGTGCATTATCTAATAGTAAAATAAAGCATCTGTTTGTAATCAGATTTGTTCTGCCTTTTTTAAATACAGTTTAGATCACCCTTTTAAAATAACATAAAACTGCAAATAAATCTAATTTCTACTATTTACTACTGATGTTCATGATAATATAATGCTAAGGCTTACACTTGGCTCAAAGGAAATGACTGAAATTTCATATATTGGATGTATATCTAAGAATACATCCAGAATAAGTGGATTAGAAGAAGCTGATTTAAAATATTGTCAGCCCCATGGGATATGAAGATTAATTTGGATGAGGGTGGGCCATTTTTCAGAAACTTGCTTTTCTGGAGGAAGGGAAAAGACATGGAAAAGTAACAGATTAGATCACACACATAGCTTTCATCAGTCTAACATTACCATTGAGAAAAATGTAGCAAATGTATGATTTAGAATGGTTTGTGCATGTGTGCATGAACTGAGGTACAAAATAGAGTTGTGCTTATTCTACTGTATAATGGCTGTGTGGAACTAGTAAACAATGCTTATCCATTATATGGAAAGAAAATCAGATTTCCATGCTAGCTTTGTCAGATTGCCCTCCAAGAGTTATTCAGTTTCTCTAAACAGTTTAGAAACTACTATAAAAGTTGAAGCGTTTTTAAAAAATTTTTTTTTACAATTTACCTTGTAAACATTAATTAATATGCTGCCTAATGAATCTGAATCTTTGCCCAGGTGCAAATGGAAGGCAGACCCTTAATCATTTCAGTGATGATGTATCAGAGTTTTGATACATTGGTGGATGTAACCATGCTGTTTAAAGTACATGGCATAAAGTACTGGATTATAAACTGTTTTATAAATGCTAAATAAAAGTTTGTTTGTTGTTTTATTGGGTTGTTATACATTTTATTTAATGAATAAATAAAATAAAAAGATTTTCCCCATCAAGTAAGGGAAAAGTTTTTTTTTTTCTCCTGCTCCTCCCTTGCAAAGAATTGTTGATTATCTGAATAACATGAATGGTCACAAAGAAGTCAGAGGATAGAAGGACAATTAAGCCTTCACTATAATCATAAAGTTCCCAGAAATGAAAAGATTCCTTATACACATAGCAAAGCTGTGGATAAAATCTAGAGTTCTCTATAGCAATATGTGGGACCCACAAAGGAAAATCCTGAAGACACTTAACGTCTAATTAAAATATAGTATATCTTCATCCCACATGGTAGCTGGGAAGTTGTATCATCTTATGTGTTCCATTATTATACAGATATTATAGATCCTGTAAGTCTTATCCTATTATGGAATTTATAACTGAAAGTTTTGCAAAGTATTTTGAAAAACAATTTGGGTGATTTCCTATTTTGTATTTTAGATCTCTGTGGGCTTTGATTTTCTGCTATACATGACTTTCTTGCTTTGGGTTCATCATTATTCAAGATGTTATCTGAGAATAAGGGGGAAAGTAAACACCAAATGTAATAATTAATCATAATCAGAGAGAGAGATTGCAGACAAATGTAATTTACCTGAACCTAAATTTTCCCCTAAGTTTTCATATAGTAATGTGATCTTGGAATATTAAGCATAAATAAATGGATTCATATTTTCATTGACATTAATATGTAAGTCTCTAGATTACAATGACCATTCAGAATCAGTGGGAGTCAGGTGACATATCATTTTTAATATATTATGATTGATTGCCCAGGGAGCTTGATGTTTAGGCTGAATTTGACGTTTTTATCCACTTATTGGGTCTTTCCCAAGAATTTCCCATGATGCTGTTAAACATATTGTTGTTGTTCCAAATAAAGCTGCCTTTTGTAAATGACTGATAGTGATTTCATCAATGCCAATGATTTTCAAGTATTATTATTATTTCAACATAATAATGTTTTTTCCAGCATTTAGAATTACCCTATCATACTGGCAAAATACTAATGGTACTATTACAGAATATGGAATTAATAAAAGAAGATAATCTCTTGCCCCAATAAAGAGCATCTCTGTCTTAACTCAAAACAAGTTTATACTCTCTTTTGCAACTTTTTTTAATTTTTAAAACTCATTTCATTCAGAAAACCCAGGACAAGTTCAAAATGTGAAATACTTTAGTTGTTGTTTGTGCACGTTTCATAAACCTTGGGCTACAAATACTATTTATCCAGTCTCAGACTTTTGTTTCTAATGTGCCTTTTTTGGATAATGTTGCCTTTTTCCTTTCTGCATGGAAACTCAACACTGTTTGTTTAGTATTATGAACTGTTATCCCAATTTTCTTTATTGTAGGCAGGCAGTGTTACACCAAAATCTCCTTCCACCGACATATTTGATATGGTTCCATTTTCTCCCATCTCCCCAAAGCCATCAACACCTACTCGCAATGGCACCCAGCCTCCACCAGTGCCCAGTAGATCTTCAGAGATCAGTAAGTTTTGGAATGCTTTGATGTAACCTAAAGAAATTATGCCTACTGTGTAGTCATTGCCTAAACCAACAAGCTAGCCAATGGAGACTTAGTTACTAGAACATCTTACTAACGTTGCGTCCTGGATATGCATTTCAGGGAAAAACAAGAAAATGAAGCTTAAATCAGTCCCAGGATCAAAGGCAGTGCTCTAAAATTACAAGCTCAGAAGAGCTTTTTATAGTTTGCCCTTTCAGAATACAGCATATTGCTCAGTGCAAAAATGACAAAATGAAATTCAATGAAAAAGTAAGGTTCTACATTTAGGCAAGAAAAACAAAATGCACAGGTACAGTATATGGGATACCTTGCTCAATAGTAGTAACTGTGAGAGTCTCTCTCCAAGCCAGCAGTGTGCAGCAGCTGCCAAAAAAGCCAACACAGTTCTAGGCTGCATAAACAGGGATAGAATCAAGATCACGTGAAGTGTTAATACCACTTTATAATGCCTTGGTAAGGCCACATTTGGAATATTGCATCCAGTTTTAGTCGCCACAATGTAAAAAAGATGTGGAGACTCTAGAAAGAGTGCAGAGAAGAGTAACAAAGATGATTAGGGGACTGGAGGCTAAAACATATAAAGAATGGTTGCTGAAATTGGGCATGTCTAGTTTGATGAAAAGAAGGACTAGGGGTGACATGATAGCAGGGTTCCAATATCTTAGGGGTTGCCACAAAGAAGAGGGAGTCTAGCTATTCTCCAAAGCACCTGAGAGCAGGACAACAAGTGATGGATGGAAACTAATCAAGGACAGAAGCAACCCAGAACTAAGGAGAAATTTCTTGACAGTTAGAACTATTAATCAGTGGAACAACTTGCCTCCTGAAGTTGTGAATGCTCCAACACTGGAAATTTTTAAGAAGATACTGGATAACCATTTGTCTGAAGTGGTGTAGGGTTTTCTGCCTAAGCAGAGGGTTGGACTAGAAGACCTCCAAGGTCCCTCCCAACTCTGTTATTCGGTTTAACTTATTTAAGTTCTTAAGGATCAGAAATAATCCTCCCATCATTTTCGGTTGACTATTTATGTTTTATTCTTTCTAGAGCGAGACCTTTTTGGAGCAGAACCTTTTGATCCATTCAGCTGCGGAGCAGGAGATTTCCCTCCAGACATCCAATCTAAGCTAGATGAGATGCAGGTAATTCCAAATATTTACAATTATGTAAATATCAGGTGTGAATGCTGGGGAAAATGTGTAAATTTAAGCCAGAAAAAAACTTACCCAACATCCCCCCCCACCCCGCGCTTATATATTATATCTACATATATAGTCTTTTTATAAAAGAGGGAATATAATAAAAACACAATAAAATGCTCCTTACATATTTTAGTGCTAAATTTAATTATCCATTAAAATATATGTAATAATTCTATACATTTTCATATTACCTACATATATTTTATAATGCTTTTATGATAGAAGGAATACAATCAAAGCACAATAAAATATTCCTTATATATTTTCCAGTGCTAAATTTAATTACCTGTTAAATGAATTTTATATATCTGTACATTATATTGATATTACTAGCAATAATTCTAATATTTCTTCTTTGTGCTTTCATGGATATGCAGCGTCAGCGATGGTTGGTATATTATTTTCTCCATACATTTCAATTCATTTCTACTAAGTTACATCATATTGTTATATGTTACATACATTTTGTTATAATGATGGCATTTGTAATATGTGAGTTGGTACTGAAGTTCTTAACCTGAATCTGGTTAAATGTTTCTCTTATATATATGTAACAAATTTATGTTGTTAAAATTTTGGGTTAAATCACTGAGAGTAAAACTGGGAAATGCCTCGCTCACTTCCTTTTTCTAATATTGACTTTTTCCTTGACTGAATAAATAGCCTCTTGAGACCTGATTTCAAAATTAATATGAAATTTGCTTATGTAAAGGATCACTGTGCATGTGTAATCTCAGGTATAATATACTGTTTACTTACCAATATTATATCATTTTAGAAGGCATATTGTATCTTTTCCTGTTCTTTCCTGGGAAATAAACTACATAAGCTGGTATCCAAATATAACTATACATATTTTTAGCATCAAGTTCTTTCCCTTTCATTGTGTAAATAATATTTCTGTGCTCTTTAGCTATGGGTAGTATTTCAGTTGTAAAAGAATAGGACAATTCTTTCAAAATAAGATCTCTCCATGATACCTTTTCTTCGTGTATATTTCAAAAATATTGACATAAATGAATTGTTCCTGAAGCATCTTTATTGAATGATTTTGTATCCTGAAAATCACTTTGCAAAAAACTCCTTGGCTAATTCTGGTGCAGGACACATTGCCATATTAGAGCATTAAGAAGAGGTATCTGAGAGGTTGCTTCTCTTCAGTTGGTTCTGCCCACCCAGTCAATTGCAACATGATGGGTGCATTCCTGGTCCCCTTGATCAAACTTTGTCGCCTGATGAGATGGAGGAAATGGGCCAGCATATCCTCTCCTAGGATTCCAGAAATCTGTGAAAACTTGGCTTTAAACCCAAACCTGGAGTTGATGGATTATTGTTTGTCTAAGACAGGGATGTCAAACTCACATCATCATGGCAGTGTTATGTGACCTATCGGGACTTTTCCCCCCTTCACTAAACCGGGCATGAGCGTGACTAGCACGTGACGCATACAGCCCGCAGGCCGGGAGTTTGACAGCCCTGGTCTAAGGCCGCTTGATTTTTGTTCTTTTTAAGATTATTTCAATATGGGCTTCCATTTGGTTGAATGCGTTTTTCTGTTTTTATGGTGTTTGCTTTTTCTAGTTTTGTACACTGCCCAGAGCCCATATTAAAATAGAAGTGCTTTTTTCTTGCAAGTTCATAAGGAGGTCTGAAAAATGAGGAGCAGGTTAACTGAGCATTAGAGAGGTGTTTCGCTCCTGCAAGCACTTATTCTACAAGCATTTTCAAAGAATACATAGCTCAACCAATAGTTGAAATAGAAAACCGGGACGTAGCCATCCATGATCTAACCTGAATACAGGGAATTAGAAAAGAGGTAGGAAAGGAACTGGCAGTGGGGATAGATTTCCATGCAAGTATAGTATTCTGCTGAATACGAGATGGCTGGACAGCCCTTTAACTCATCAATGAGGAAACGGCAATGTAGAGATGCAGCTTTGAAAATTAGTTACATTCAAAACATCACTTTGAAGATTTTTTTTTTAATTTGATTTATATGCCGCCCTTCTCCAGAGACTCAGGGCGGCTTACAATGCGTTAAGCAATAGCCTTCATACTTTTGTATATTTATATTTACACAAAGTCAGCTTATTGCCCCCAACAAACTGGGTCCTCAATTTACCCACCTTATAAAGGATGGAAGGCCGAGTTGACCTTGAGCCTGCCTGGGATTGAACTTGCAAGTAATTGCAGCAGCTGGATCTTAAATGCTGCCTTTGTAGGAGGCATTACTTCCCTACGCTACTCAGGCTCATTTTTTATTTTGACACATGTAGATTTGCACTATGTGTGTCATATGCACACATGAATTATTTGGGACTTGTGCCATTTTTGTCTCGTATGTCAATAGATGTCTATAAATAAATATATTAAATTTTTCAATATAGACTTTTCAAGAATTTGGATAGATAGATGACTTAGGGTTAGTTAATACAAAAAGACTTTTCCTTCTATTGTAAATAGCATCCATTACACGCAGCATGTGATATGACAGCATTTTCCATGTGCTTCTGTCTCTTAGTCTAGATGAATAGGAATGGAAAAATTACATGGTTCACCATTCTCCAATATATTAATAATTAACCACATTGCTAATTGTGTAGGCATTTGTAGAGTTGTTACCCAACCCATCCCCAACCATAGGAATGGTGCATTAGAATATGGTTAGCAATAAAGAGCAAAATAAAGAAGACTGTTGGCTACTATAGCAAATCATATACAGTAAAAATTCTGCCTTATAGTTGAAGATATACATATCTTGATGCAATATAATGGTCAAGTAGTCTATTATAAGAATAGATTCCAATTTCTTAAAAGCTTTGGAACAATCTAATCTGGCTTGAAAGCAAGCATAACCATCATGAAGTCAAAAAGTATCTGGAGGAATCTCCTTTCTCTCCAAATGCATTGTGCAAAGTATGGGACGTAGGTAACCATCTACCTAATAACCAAGAGAAACATATATGTAAATTAGAACATTGCAAATGTTTTAGGTCTGATATTACATGAGATTATATATTTTTTAAAACAGAGATATATTGTCTTACTTTATTCTTTGTTCTTTCTTTGTTCCAGGAGGGGTTCAAAATGGGACTGACTCTGGAAGGCACAGTGTTTTGCCTTGATCCTCTAGACAGCAAGTGCTGATTGTCAGGAATAGACATTTAAAAACATATTACGTTTCTTTATTTCTTTTTACAAAAATTTAAAATGTATTACAAATATTATTGATGTGCCAAAAATGTTTCGCAACATATTATCTTCTGTGAGATTTGCTTCTTCAAAACTCCAGATAAGTTGCAGTATTATTCCTGTAAAATGAAAATTTACTCATGTACAGTAAGCTAAAATGAAATGACACTGCTGTTTGTTTGGTTTTTTTTTTTTTTTGTCTTCCATATTTTGCAAGTCATTCTTTGTATCTTTTGGCAACTCACTTGTACAACATGGGAACCCATCGTATCCTGTGAGAAGTCTTTTAAAACTTTTTTGCACACCACTTTCAGATAACAAACAAGCATATGGAACTATGATTGAAAAGAACAACTTTTAAAATAAAATCCCCACAATTGCTTTCTTAATTCCACACAAATACTGTTGCCAATATGAAATAATGTCATAAACCACCCAGAGTCGCCTCCCAGCAAAATGGGCAACAAATTTAATAAATAATTAAAAATTATAATAACATTCCTGTAAACAATTACAGTGAGACTGAAAACCATAGATCCAGTCTATACAATCTGAATTTATATAGCATAGCTTCCTAATAAATTGTTATTAAGGGTCACAAATCAAGCTAAGTTTCTAATGAACTGCAGTGCCCCCAATTTATGTTCATTGTATGAGTGCACAGCATTTCTGACTTAGAAGTAAATGTTAAAGGCAGCCTCTGCTTTTCAGGTGCATCATATTTAACATGCATCTACTAAATGAAATAGATTAATATTTTTACAATTGCAATATCTAATCTCTATGCCAAATATTAATTTACCAATTATTTTCTATTATTTTGTAATTTAAAAAGCAATCCCGAAAGATGTATAAAACTTTGATTAGATATTTCATATTCCAGAGGGTACTTGGAAATTTATACACAAGAACTGAATTTCTCAGTAAGTCATACAATAACTAGCTATTTTGAACACACTCAAACACATCTATGTGTACATAGAAACATTCCTAAGGTTACACACTATTTTTAGAATCGAGGCCCAACATGGTATTTCTCAACATAATTATTTGAAAATCCTACCGTGAAGGTTAATTAAAACTCTGCATGCTAAGGGCACTGCTTGTGGTGCATGTTAAATTGCTATGTAAATGGCAATGTCTCACTTTAATTGCAAGGATTCCATTGCAATAGTGATGGCATTCAAAAATGCCACACATATTTTGGAAAGTGATCTGAGGCCATTGATACAATTGTATTGTTTGGATTTAACCTGCCCAGGATTGTCACCTGATAATTCTGTTCAAACCAGAATTGGAATATAAGGGTGACAAATGGATAAATAGTTTCATTTTGTATCCTAATGCAAAAATACAAATGAATATCACGCAAGGACTCAAGATAAAAGAATTTAAGGTAGGTTCTTAATGAAGGAAGATGATAGGTTTATAACTTCTGCAAGAGAGCTTATTATTGAGATAATGTACTACTTTGTCTCTGCATAGCAATAATTGAAATTTTGGTTGTGCATTTCTTTGTTTTCATAAATTAAGTTCCTTCTTCACTTTTTTTTCCATTTTTACCAACAGTATATTCAACATGTACAAAAAATTGTTTACCTTTCTGGGGAAGTTTTTCTCTCCTGTAAGGAGCCGTTCACTGTAAAGAAGACAGGAGGGAATGCTTTTTATATGTAAAGAAAGATAAAGAGAAGTGCTCAGGAGAAATGGGAAAGAAACATAAGAAATTATTTTGCTCACTTTATTTTTCAGGGGAAAACACCCTAATGGTCTGGTACTTGGTTTGCAAAAGAATAGTTTTTTATGTTATATTGCAAGGTTTACATGTGTATTCACAACATTAAAAAAAACATTTATGCAATGGTATTTACCTTTTAAAGCTTTGTTCCAATCTTACAAAATACTTAAGCAGATGCCTAGATAACCTGGAATTCTTTACATGCTTAAAATTAGACAGCTGTATAGCTGTATAGCCTTACTGAGTCTTTCCTATACTCTGATTTGTGTTAAGTCTTCCTTTATTATTTGGTTGTTCTTTTGTATTTGCATGTATATCTATATCTATGCTCTGAATCCAAAGAGGATGGAATGCATTTCTATAGTGCTTCTGATTTCCTATTTCCCTTCTGGCTACAGATCCTCCCATCATATTAAATGCCAATCCAGAAGGCTCCCATTATTTTATTGGGTGATGGGTGGGGTGAGAAGAAACAGAGCCATTGGGAATAAGAGAAAATAGAAAATGACTCTTTGGATATTGGCCCTTGTGCCTGTCAATATAGATATATATGAGATCACTAATGAGTAGAATAGGCTCTGTATTATAGAGAGACACATCTATAATTTTGTCCATCAAATAGTATTTTGCAGTTTGTACAACAAGGATGTTTAGTAGCCATATTAATGGCTTTTTTAAACAAATAGAATTTGTATTTTTATCATGAAGAAAGCTTTACGTAATAAGCATATATTTAGGGGCCATTTACAATGGATGTAGGAGAACATTCAGAAAATATTTGCACATTTTAAATCATTGTTTTACTGATTTTTATGGAAATTGATTTGCAAATTGCTAAATGTAATCTAATTGATCAAAATCAGTCCAAGAACATCTAAATTAACGCAGCAAGAAATTACATTTTTAATGAAAACAGTGCTTTGGTTGAAATTTGTATTTCTATGTAATCCCAACTGTCTGTTTTATTTTGCTTCAAATAAATGGTTTAATTAAACTTGTATCATTGAATGGAATCTTTATTTAATATAAAGACTGGGGTGGGACGGGAGGAGTGGCATATAAAAGAGCCAGCATGAAGCCAGAGGTTAAGTTACTAAGACAGAGTAGGAAGATCCAACTTCTTGTCTTCTCTTAAACATGGCAGCCATGTTGAACCAGTTACTCCCTGTCAGCCCAGATAAGTATCAGGTTTTTTGACAAGATGACTGAAAAACAAAACTCCCTAATCATATCATGCATTGGTAGCTTGGCTGTGAGGCCAAAGCAAGCACAGTGCAAAACAAGGGGACCCTCCAAGCAGAAAAATATACTAGAAAAACAACCCATGGCGAGGTTGTGGTACTATCAACAGGATGTTTAAATTAATATGCATACACAATGTAATCATACATACAGTACATTAAGATAAGATGAAGTGCAATATTTATGCATGTGTGTTTATTTTTAAGTTCGTTGGGGCTATGCATAAACCATAGTAAGAAATATATTAAGTTCTGCATTTACACTTAATCAAAGTAAACTTGCAGGAACAATCCAGTCCTAGTTGAAACATCTACGTGTGAATACAGATGAATTTCAGAACTTTGTCTGCAGGATACATAAAAGTAATGATTTAATTAGAAGGGGATCAATATATGTGTGTGTTCCAGAGGGTGGCTGGTATTTCACCTAGCATATTTCAGATTTTTAGTTTCTTTTATTGCAAAAAATGTGGTTTCTTTCTTTTTTACAAAATTCCCCTGGAATATTAAAAAAAAACACACACACACACCAAAAAATGGGATGTTCACTCTCACACTTATTAATATGCTCAAGTGATTCTGCCATCCATATGGAAAGAACTCTGTCAGGATTCTTTTTCTGCCCTAGCAGACATGAAGAAGGCACCATAATGCCCAGACATCTTTAAACAAGGCACAACTTCACCCCAAGAATAGCTACAACTTTGCATTTGGAAATTGGGCAGAAGCATCTCCCAATCAGTGTAAAAGATGACCAGGTTGAGCCCGAGAGTCAAATGTGTCATCAATCATGAATCTCTTTACACCCACAAGAGATCTAAGCCCATCTTGAATGTCTTTCTATTCTTAACTCCTGCTAATTTTCCTTGACTGTTCAGATTCTTGTAGAGAGCTTAAGTTTATAATAAATGTTTACACATATTTGAAATGCCTGGATCTCCTGGTGCTTGACAGTTTTTCCTTGACTTCCTGGCAGCTTTCCAAATTCAGCAGTGGAGCCCATCAATACCCTCCTGTGGAAACCAGCCCTTCTGATCCTCTAACCTCAGCCAGAATGAGGAGAGAAGACCTACTCCACCAAGACAAGGTGGTGCTATGGTAAGATTTTTGCTTTATGTCCAAGATTAGTTGAACATTTCATAACGCTCAAGATGCTATATTTCAAAATTTTATGTCCAAGCCCAGGAATGAATTTGATGCAAATTAGATATATACAAGGCACCAAGCATCATCTTCAGCCTAGAGGAATATTGATTGAATGGTCTATTTGGTTTTCTAAGGAGACATCCTGGGGAGAAGAGTAACATAATTTGCTCTCCATTGGTGAGCCAGGAATACATCACACTGGCCTCCTCAGCCAGCAATAAATTGTTTCTTTCCAGCCTCCCAAAGTTCACTCCCATCAGAATGGGCTATTTTAGCAACTCTTTAGCAACTCTTGTCAGGTGGACTCTTCAGCAACTCTTGTCATACCTACTAGTAGGTATGATAAGGCACATTAACTTTGGCTAGGCCACCTGGGAATATTATTGTAGGATATCCCTTCCTTCTCAGCTATATCTCCAATGACTGAGATTGTTAGTTGGACTTACTGCAAAGTTCCCTTCTGGTTACTAAAAAGATGTCTGCTACTAAAAATCATCTGCTACAATGTCCTACCTGCCAATGACTACCTCAGCTTCAACCACAACAATACACGAGCACACAATAGATACAAACGTAAAGTGAACCAAGTCGATTGCAGAAAATATGACTTCAGCAACAGAGTGATCAATGCCTGGAATGCACTACCTGACTCTGTGGTTTCATCCCAACCCCCCCAAACTTTTAACCTTAGACTGTCTACTGTTGACCTCACCCCAGTCCTAAGAGTCCTGTAAGGGGCGTGCATAAGAGCACCAGCATGCCTACCATCCCTGTCCTAATGTTCCCTTTAATTGTATTCATTTTATGTATTCAATTCAATTAGATATATATTATCTAATACATACTCGACAAATAAATAAATAAATGAAAATAAATGATCCCAATAGATTCCCCCAAGAGTAATAGGCAGAAGCTAATTTATACTCAAGAGTATGAAATAATGTGTCTACTGCTTCCTTAACATTAGTATTAAGATTGATTTATCCTAGGACGTAGGCTGGCATATTTTTTTTCTTATGCCAGTGGCACGTCTTTGTCTATTTACTTGATTAATTAACTTTATTGACTGAAATCAATAATGGGGAGGGGATGATCAAGGCAGTGTCAGAATGATTTCAGCAGCATTGTGGCATTTGAATACAAACTCCATTCTTTTTTTATGTGCATTGCAATGTAACAAGCCTACCCATAAGGGGCGGAGGTTGTGTCTCACACCATTACACTCCTGCCATTATGTTTAAAACAACAAGAGCTTGCAACAGAAGTCAGAGCATGTGCTGGAAGAGGAGAAATTGTTCCAAGGAGGGCAAAAGGCCCTGTTTTCCAAAACAAAATGGAATTAACTCTTTCTTCCTTGCTCATCTTTCTGATGAACAAAAGATTTCCTAGTAAGAATGTAAGATGGGAGTGATATTTCAGGTTGTTTACTTTTGGTTGCCCACACATAGATTGTAAAATTGCACATTAGTAAAATGCTGCTCAAAAATTAGTAGAATCCTGCTGATGTTGAAGTGTATATTAATGACTAAATGCAAATTGATTTCGCAGGAAAGAAATGAACAGAAGGAACTGCATATATTGCAATTTCCACTTGATATTGTAGTTGTTTTTTCATCTACATTCATCAGCATTTTCCTCTATATTCTTGTTCATTTTTTCCAGTATGGTACAATTTGCTTATTTCTATATTTTCAAGATGAAAGTATTATCAATAAATCAAAATTTGAAAAGGAAGTACAGGGGATGCTGGGTTTTTTAAATTAAAGTGTAGACATTCCTCCTCACCCTTGCATCAGATCAGACCATTGGGAGATTAAACCCATGGGTGTGTTTTAAGGTCAGTCTAAAGTATAAAGTGCAGCATGTAAAAAACATGGTGGTTACTTTTCCAAATGATGGTGTAGATTGCCAGCTGTGAACATGCTGGCTTGAAAATCAACCTCAACTGTGGTTTTCTTCTCCCCCTCAAGAGTTCTGGTGACACAAAGAGCTTTGAACTGTCTGTTGTCTATAGGCATTGATGATCCTACAGGGCTCAATATTTTACTCTCTAATTATTAAATCAGCATCACATGTTCATTGTATAACTAGTCTAGTCATCAATTTATGGTAGTAGAAGAGATAGTTAAAAGAAAAGTGCTTCATTTCATGAAGTACCAACATCTGCAAACTCTTTTTTGACATCAAGTTTGGAAGAAACTCTGAGACTAGAAGCTTTGCTACTACTAGAACAATGCTATCAGAATCTTTTCCTCAAGACCTTCAATACTTGAAGATCTTTATTAAAGTTTTCTCAGTGATCTTCATGCCATTCAAAAAAACTAAGCCAAGGTTAAATATTTTCCACATGATGCAGATATAAGTCAGGATTAAAGAGGATAATGGCATAGATTGTTAGAAGTCACTGAATAAATTGCTAGTTAAAGCAAAATTTGTATTAGGGGGAATTTAGTTGCATAGTCACTGATATTGGTTACATCAAATCTCATTCCCTCTTGCTCACTCACTGCCTTCTTTAAGCAAGTGAGTCTTCCATAGTTCCAATTTACTATACCAGGGGTGTCAAATTTGTGGCCTGCGGGCCGGATGCATCATGCACAGGCCATGCCCACCCCAGCTCCGCAAAGGCAAAAAACATTGTGATACATCATGTGAAGCGATCGAGTTTGACGCCCGTGTATTATACCCTCATTCCAGCCTGTTTTAACCAGCTAGCCGAACTGGTAGTGCTGGCAGCAGGAGGCTCCACCCACCTGCCAGGACATCATTACGTCCTAGTTTTTTATCATCTGTGCATGCACAGAAGTTTTTGTGCTTGCACAGAGGAGGCATGCACACATAGCACACTCCCATTCCTGAACTGGTAGCGAAGGTAAGTGGATTTCGCTGCTGCCTCATGAATTCCAAGTTACTGATAGATCAAAACGAAAGTTTTATGCCTTAGAAACAAACACATTATAATTGTCATCAAATAGGAAACATAACAGAATGCAGTTTCAGTTGATCCAGATGTGCCTCCTTCCTGGGTACTTCACTCAATTCCTTGCAAACCAATAGGGGACTTTTGGTTGAGCACGTTTGATTCATTTTAAGATAGGTTTTCTTTCTCTCTTTCGGAGATGTGTTTTGTTTTAGGGTTTGTTCAAGGCTTCCCTGGTTTGAGTGATTCTTTTTATAAATCCACAGCATTTAGTCTCCCTACTTGTCTTCTTTGTGGATGATCCCTTTTGAGCTAAATAAAAATCCACTATTTATGAGAGCCAGTTGGTCTAGTGGTGAAATTACTTTCCTAGAAAACAGAAGATTGAGTTCTAGTCTCACTTTAGACATGAAAGCTGGCTGGTTGACTTTTAGCCAGTCACTTTCAGCTTAACACACAGGATTGTTGGTGCAGATAAAATAGGAGGTAGGAAACCTAGGTATATTCACTACCTTCAGCTGATCAATAAGCCAAGGCTATAGCAAAAAGAAAATAGTCTTCAGTATTTATGGGGAAGTTCATTGCAAAGAGATTGCTCTTTCAAAAGCAAATAAACCTGTCACTGCTTCATAAATGAGACTTCTAAAAGGGCTCAGCTTGGCTGAGATCACATCCCCAGAATAATTCTGCCTGTCTGGCAATTGTGAAAGCAATGTGGTTTCTGGACTAAAAGGATAAATAAGGTATAATAAAATACAAAATATTACAACACTGAGGCCAAACAGTATGTCCAAGGATATTTATGTGCAAATAAGCCTAGTTAAAGGTATTGTAAAATAACAATGTCCATGAAGATCCATGTATTGTCACAGCAAATAAGAGGATATATATGTTAACAAATGGCAATATGTTTTTCTTTATGTTTCCAGCTTTTCTAAACAATTTTGCTTTTCCCTCTTCTCATGCTCATAGCGAGAAGTCCTTAATCCTGGGATAGATGCTAGATAGATGCTAGATAGATAGATAGATAGATAGATAGATAGATAGATAGATAGATAGATAGATAGATAGATAGATAGATAGATAGATAGATAGATAGATAGATAGATAGATAGAGATAGATAGATAGATAATAGATAGACAGACAGACAGACTAATTGACTGACTGACTCTATGTTACATATTAATTAAATATTGCTAGTTGAAGATATGAATGCATATTTTCATCTGGCCATTTGACTAAAAATATCTGGATGTTAACAGGATTAAAAAAAAACTATTCTTATTGTTTCCCAATTTGTTTCAGTAATAAAAGATTTCAAGACAGATGCTGATAAAAAGAAAATTTTGACCAACTAGACTCTTTACAGGCCACTTGGTCACTTACAAAGATGATATTGCACAAATCTTGTGCAATTTCATCTTTGCTCAATCTACTGTCTTCCCAGGAATAGTTGCAAGGGTCTGAAAACAGTTAAAATAACTTGGATCAGCCTTGGTTGTGTAGAATCAGAAGACTTGACTGATATAATGGCCGGTCAGCTGGAAGAGACATGAGATGAAAAATGTATGTAACCTTCAGAATTGTTGCACTTGATGGTCAAGGAACCGTGTACAACATCAAAACCTGAATAGAGCATGAATACACTAGCTCTAAGTATGTTTGGATAAGGGATGAGGGATCAAAAAAAACATTAGCTAAAATAGTTTGGTTTGGGAGGGTAAGTGAATTTAATACATGAAGGTGATGGTGATGGTGATGACGACAACAATTAGTTGGGCAATGTCTGCAAGCAAACAATCTACCCAGGGGTGGGTTCCACTTACCTTTACTACCGGTTTGCAACGGCAGCATGTGCTTGCTTCTGTGCACACGCAAAAGCTTCTGCACATGCACAGATCATCCATAATGACATCCAGACCGGTGGACGAAGCCTCCCGCCGCCATTACTACCGGTTCGCAAGAACCGGACCAAACTGGGAGCAACCCACCACTGAACCTACCTCAAAGAGCACCGAGGACTGCACAGTTCAGCCCCGAGCTACAGATAATCCCTTCTATTGGAATCAGTAAATTCTGTGAGAATATCTTTCGGTTTGATAAGACTATCAGTCTCTGAAAACAATTTGCCGGCATTCTTTCTGTTAATGGCAAGCAAAGGAAAATGACAAACGCATATTCATAGCAGAAAGTTATGCTTTCTGTTGAGTCCAAGTAAATCATTTTGATAAGAAGATATTGCCTGCATCTGGACAAATGACAAACAAAAACAGTTCCCTGGAATAACGCAGCATTCTTAAGTAGTACAAACTATACACTGGGCTGAGATCAAAGCTTTGGATCATGCTAAGTATTTGCTTGGAGTTCATTTTCCTACAGACCTTGGAAACAGGATATCACTTCACTCCAAGGAATAAACACAAGTAGAAACACACAAACACTTGACTTTGCTAACAAGGGCACAATCTTCCCCCTCTCCTTTTTTTCCTAATACACAATTAAACTCCTTTCACAAATGACATCTGTGAAATATACATGTATTTTTAATATGGTATGTGTCACAGATATGCAATGTATAAATATAGGGTTTATTTAAAACTTATAATGCATCTAAAATGCTCTAAGCGCTACAGAGAAATTTAAAGAAAAATCAAACAGAATGGTAAGAGGAATGATACAGTAATGGTCTCTTACCATTAGCTTTTGCTAAGGTGTCATATATGGAGTGCAGAAAAGCTAAAAAAACTATTATGAATAGGCTAAGTATGGATTTCTTTAACACAAAGAATGGCAGATGCTTGATACTCCTATCTGCTCATTTATAACATGTTTATTTAGAAATCTTCAGTCCATGTAAGATCCAGAGAAAGTCATTCAGGCTGAAATCTTTGGGATGATGTTCTCTTATATGTTCCAAAAAAGGACTAGACTTCAAAGAAGAATAGGGTGGGTCTCCCAGCATCACATTTATGGCTCCACAGTCTGAAATCACATCACCAAAATTTGGCAGCAAAATGGAAGAAATTCAATTGTTCAAAAAAAAAAAAAAGGATAATTTCCAGTACTTTTGGGGGGAGGGGGGCTAATTGTTTTCCCTCTTTCGCAACACTTGCTCACATTTTCTTTTCATTAAAGCTCTTGAGAATAATAGTAAGAATCTAAAATGTACCAGTTGGAAGTTTTGGGAAGGATTAAGGGATAGATATAATTGCAATTTGCTTCTATGAGCTCACTTGCTCCCATTCCATAACTTAGTTACTTTCAGAGGGATCATCAAAAGACTGAAAAGAAATGTATCACATCACATTCAAGAAGATCTCCATGGTCGCTTTAACCTTATGAGTCTATATTGATCACTTGATCACTCTCTAAAGCACTCTATCGGGAAGCTAGGTTGTAATACCTGACTGCACAAAGGTGCACAACCCCTACCTTAAAGTGTGATTCTGTCCATGTGCGCTCCTAAATAAGCACGTGGACTTATTTCTGGAAAAAAAAATCAAGGGATGCAGTGACAGCTGCCAAGGATTGCACCTTAATGTAACTGTTACAAAAACCAAATAGGCAGTTCACTCTGTAGTCCTATAGCATGCTGTTGAAGAAAATACTTAGTGTCTTGTGCATATCTCAATTGTGCACCAATTTAACATGAAAACTAACTTAACAAGGTGAAATCCATCAACATGGTATCAATTTTTAAAACTTGAAATATCTTTTGGTCCAGCCTTCTAATGCTGCACTTCTTTTTCTTTCATTCATTCATGTCCAATTCTTAGAGACTGCCCAGACAAGTCCTTGCAATTTCCTCGGCAATGTCTTTCAGAAGTGGTTTGCCATTGCCTCTTCCTAGGGCTGAGAGAAAATTATTGTCTCAGGGTTAACCAGTTGGCTTTGTGCCCAACACATGACCAGAACTCACTGTCTCCCAGTTTCTAGCCTGGTGTCTTAACCACTACACCAAACTGGCTCTGTAGTATTACTTATCTCCTGTCAAAAAGAATAAATACATTGTCAGATGAAAGATGCCATAGGATTTTGCAACATTTATATATACTGAATGTAGTCAAGCTTTGGTCATACTTAGAGCCAACCTACTGAAATCAACGGAAGTCTGATTTCTCTCTTTAAGTGCAATTAATCCCTAATCCCAAGAATGGCCATATCCGGCTCCAACTTGCAGATGAAATACAGCAGGAATTTCCAAACTTAAGGGTCAACTACAATGTCATAAGCTGCTTACAAGAAGAAAAAGCTGGATTTATAAATGTCATTGCAAAATCGGTACAGTAGATGAAATGAAATTGACTTATGATAGAGGATGTCAAGGCAATCAATATTTGGGATTTGGAGAGCATGCCTTGTCTACTTTCACAAAAATACATGTTGGTGTGGTCAAATGATTATATAAACATTGTTGCATCAAAACAATGTGATGTTTGTACAAAAGCACAGTAATAAAAAATGAAATAGAGGGCACAGCAAGAGGCTAAGCACATATTTGGCTAAAGCTAAATTAGCAGAATTCTTTCTTACCGTTCCTTTGGTGTGAAAAATCTCCCCCTCTTGCTTTATTTTTGAAGAATATTCAAAAGTGAAGCCCAGAAGACATCATGGAAATAGAATGTATAACGCTGCATGTTGGTATTTTGCTGTGCAGTATACTAACTTCTACTTGCTTATTTATTCATAAGTATTTGTTTTTAATATATTGAAAAGTAGGAGCACCTTCCCCAGCTAACCTCATAGTAATACATTCCTACCCTTTCTGACCAGCAAAAAAATGTATGTTCTTGTCATCATCTTTATCTTAATTATGGTGTGTCACATTTCTCAAACAAGAAACATGTTCATTGCCTTGAGCTCTGTAAAGGAAGACTGAATTTTGAAATGGAAATACCTGTGCAATATTTAAAAGCACATTGTCAGCAATTAAGGAGAAAGAATGATATTATTATATGATATGGGAAGCATTTTAGCAATGGTTAGAGAATAAAAAGGAAATTGAAAATGAAGGAAGAAGACAATAAAAAGAATAGAAAATACGTTAAGATAAAAATAAGAATAAAATGGTAATTGATAACATGAGTATGATGAGAATAACCATGTTTAATGTTATTATTGTAAGATACGTTATGAAGGAAATGATGAGTTACACAAGGTATAATTGTTCAATATATATGATTTGTAGAAAGATGTTGCACAGAAATATTTGTACCCAGACGACACACTGCTGAAAGAAAGATGAAATGTTTATATTTTTTAAAAAAATGGAAAATAAATAAAAAACTTTAATAAAAAAGGCCTGACTGACAAACTTAGAGGTAGATTGTCATAGAGAAAAACTATTTATATGGTTGCTAGGAGTCAAAAGTGGCTTGAAGGTGTATAATCTATAATCAATCCTGTAAAAAAAAAGAAAAGCTGAAAAATTCTCCTCTCACTGTTTTAGAGGAAGAGGATGATATGGCAGGAATCATCTCTCACACTTTTTAAAGTGGTAAAAGTCTTCTAAAATTCAATAAGGATCTTATATTGTTTTCACTGTGATGTATTCCAGGCTCTGAAGTTGCCCCAGAAACATTTTGAAGCAAAGCTATCCTTGGATATTTTATAGCCTTCTCAACGCATTATTAAAGGCATGGAAATATCATTTTTCAACCATACTTAAAACTCTAGCCCCTTTGAAGAAAAAAGCAAAGAGATACATTTCTTTATGTGTACATATATACGAACACACCATTTTCACAGCAGTTGAGTTTATCCCCTATTTTTCCTCTGGCAGGTTATGAGATAGGTTGGGCCCAGGGGTGATTTCTACTTACCTTTACTACTTTTACCACAGGTTCGCATCATGCCTGCACGCATGCACAGATAACTTCTGATGACATCCGGGTCAGTGGGCAGAGCCTCCCACCAGTTTTACTACCGGTTCTTGCTTACCAGTCCGAACTGGGGGCAACCCACCACTGGTTGGGCCACACAAAGGAACAAATGCGCCAAAAATACCTATTGAGCTACAAATTTCTGTGGCTTCTGCCATACTAGACTGCTTCTCCTTCCTTTTTAAGTGTGAGTTTATGCAAAAGAATAAATCCTGCATATTCTACACAGTCTAGAAGTTATTGTTATGAACAATTGGTTTTCATAATAATTATCTCCATCTCCTTTATTGAGCAAGCTTTCCTGACATATATGCTATACACACTATTGAAGCCAACATTATTTAGAGCAAAACTGAAAAACTCTCAAGAAAATATGTCTTAATATTTCTCAAGTGATCCTATCTCAAAGTTGGGGATGGAATGAGCAGATGTTACAACCTAGAGGATTCTGAAATGGAAATGGTTTATGAACTTTTAAAACTCAGTTTAGTTTGGGATAACATACAGAACCTTTCCAAACATTTTGCTGCTATTCTAGTGTCTTGACTTGCTTTCAGAAAATGGATTGCTTTTCCAGGTTTTAGAACCATTATCAATGAAAATAAAGCAAGGAATGCTGCAGTGGCCTAGAGGTGGAGCTCTCTCCTCACAATCAGGAGGCTGTGAGTTTGATCCTAGGTAGCGGCACATATTTCTCGCTCTGGGCACAAAGAGAAAATATTTGCTGCAAACTCTGCATTGGTGACAGGAAGGGCATCTGGCCAGTAAACACTGAGCTCCATTCAGTTGCCCTGACTCCTCCCCGATGCAAGAGATTATGGGCTCATTAAAAGATATTTAAAAAATCAATGAAAATAAAGCATACAATATGTACACCCAAACTCATATGCAAACACTCCCTGAGGAGAGTTCCATGAAAATCGTGGATAGAAATACTAAAGAATGAAATCTTGCTCACAGATTGCCAATTAAATCATAGCAGACTCTATTAGCTGCCTTGTCACCGAAGTCCATTCTGGCATTTGATGCAACCTGTTTTGATTCTTGTTCTGTTCCTCAATGTGGTGCTATTGCTCTAAAAATAGCTGGAAAAGTCTTCCCAGAGCACTTGTAAATTGGAGAATCTTTTTTAGTCTTCATACTGAGGAAAAAAACAGCGAAGACAATGTCCCCTTATTTGTTTTGCTTGGGAAGTATGTCTGATGTAGAGAGACAAATCCTGAACCTTAATAAGAGAAGGCAGGTTAGAAAGCAGTTTAGGAATCGACAGTTGGACTGATAGTACTCATCTAATGTTTCCACATCCAGACTGAGTCTCTTAAGAAGGAGGCGTACCATAGCTTCTTTCAAGACTGTCACAAAGCATTATCAATCTCTTGCTGATCCCATCCAGGGGTGAAATTCAGCAAGTTCTGACAGGTTCTGGAGAACCAGTAGCAGAAATTTTGAGTAGTTTGGAGAACCGGCAAATACCACCTCTGGCTAGCCACAGAGTGGGGTGGGATGGAGATTTTGCAATATCCTTCCCCTGCCACGTCCACCAAGCCACGCCCACAGAACCAGTAGTAAAAAAAATTGAATTTCACCACTGATCCCATCTCTCCAATTCCTAAAGAAATCAAGAGGGTAAGGATCTAGCTTGCAGATGGCTGAGCTATTCTAGAGATAATAGATGGATTCACCCAGCAGATCAATGAGAAATCTTCAAGAGTACATCATAAACCAACCAGATCCATAAATTCCCTAAGACTCTCATTCTTATGCATTTGAGCTAGAAGTAGGATATATATATTAAAAAGAAAAAGAAGGCGAACAAAATTCCTGCAACCTTCAGAGTTCTCTTGAGCCATTTATTTTTTTTTCTTCCAGAACATAAGCATGGCTACCTAATTATTAGCATTTAGATCTGAAATATGTGAACCAGGGAAACGGCAATTCAAAGGTGAAAGTGCAGAATTATTCATATGTTCATTATTAATTGGATGGATCAGTCCTCACATTGCAAATAAATTCTGGGTATACAGAATGATAGGAGCAGGTGTGAGTTCAACTTTTGTGCAAAAGAATTTCACTTTTATCATCTTCTCAAAGCAGCCTAATTCCTGAACATCTGTCATTTGTCATTTGTCCTTTGCCTAGTAGAACTCGTGTCTGCATGCATGTATATATGTCTTCACCTGTGCACCTGTAAGAAAGAGAGAGAGGGAGAGGGAGAAGGGGAGAGAGGGAATTTTCAGTAATTTAGGATTACAAAGTACAAAATAGGAAAATTTTTAAATATCAGACAGTTATCAAGATTTACATCTTCAAACTTAAGACTCTGATTTCTCTACACGCTTTGCTTCGCAAGAATAAATATCCCACAGTTCCTGTGGGTGGGGTCCAGTTCCTGAAACAATTTCATGCAATGGGATTCAGTATTCAATGTCATGATATTGGTGAAAATCAGTTACATGATTTCTTGCTATTTCGGGGCAGAAAACACATGGAATCTATAGTAGATCCTCCAAATCGGCTCAATGCTGTTTTGTTAGGAAATAGTTATTGCCTAACAGGAAATATATAAGCTAACATTGTATGTTTGTATTATGTGAATGTAATATGTAGCTTTAAGAATTGTGCTGAGTCATTCTGCATCCTGATTGGCTGAGTTTTGTAGCCAATGTATTTAAGGAGAGCTAAATTATGATTAGTGTGGACACAGCACCATTTTTACCTGCTGCTACGCTGTAACTCTTTTCAATCTCTCTATGGTCAATTATTTGATCATGATTATTTATTTACGGCTTTCTGATATTTATTGAACTGTTTTTATATTGTTCCTGAAAGTTCCTTGTATTTTTCTACAAACTGGTAAGAAGATTTTATATCCCTGGATTGATCTTATATTGCACTTTATATGGCTAAGACTTGGATTGTTAAAGGACTATGATTTTGCTTTTCCCTAAAAGTAAAATACTATAAAACCCAGTTTGTCTGTATATTATTCACAATTACTCTCAAACCATTTCCATGCATAAAACTCTTAACGGTACTCTGCTTCATAAGCCACTACTTCAGGTGTAACTCAAAAATATCCTTAACATGTTTAATAAATAAATAAGCAAACAAACAAAATGAAAATATTTCCCCATAAGGAACCCCCCAAAAATTATTCCTGTCCTACCCACAATTTGTGTAGCTCATTATGCCACCCATATGAAAGTATGAAGCATTGCCTGAACCTCAGACTTGGTCTATCTTGTTTGGATGTCCTACTTATGAGTTTTGTAAGCACAGTGAAAGGAAATGATCATCATTCACAATGTGGTTCTAGTTTTTCAGAGTTCCTTGATTAATTTATAGGGCTAATATGGGACACAGATATCAAATTTGATCCATTTCCTTTTCCTGTATTCAGTATAACACAAACGTAAACACACAAATCTATCATCCATCTATCAACCTCTCTGTGTGTGTCTGTCTATCTCATCTATCTATCTATCTATCTATCTATCTATCTATCTATCTATCTATCTATCTATCTATCATCTATTTATATCAGGGGTGTCAAACTGAAGGCCCACGGGCCAGATCTGGCCGGTGCAGCTGTCCTGACCCATGCTTTCCTGGCATGCACATGTGCACACAGGAGGCGGTGGGTGCATGCATGCAGAGGCCCAGCCTACCTCCTCCTGGTGTCACACAGGAGGCAACGGGTCGCCATTGCCTCATCTGTTGCTCGCCCCTCAGCTGCCGCCTCCTCTTTCTTGTGGTTCAGGAGCGAAGGCTCCGCTGCCACCACCGTGGGCAGCCCATTCCCCCAGGAAGCAGTGGCTCCATGGCTGCCCCCCTTCTCACTGCCCTCACCACCCCAGCCTTCCACCTGGGTAGCCAGCCCATCTCTCCGGACACTGCTCTCGTGCTTTCCCATCTACTCTGCACCCGGCAAAGGGTGGCAGCTCCCCACTCAGGGAAAGGGTGAGGTGGGGTATGCTGCAGCCACTAGGTAGCCTCAGGGCTACAACTGGAGCAGGCGGGGGAGCAGGAGAATGGAGGCTCACATGCAACTCTTCTGAGAGCTCATCAAACCAGAGGGACTGTCCCGGCTGAGTTGGTGGGGAGGGTGGGGGAAATAGGGTGATGTGATTTTGCACATTTGTAAGCAATCATAATGGAATCTGAGCCAACAGCAAACAGAATGTGGTTGTGAAATGCAGGTTTAAGTCACATCAATCAAAACGCAAGCTGGAAATCATTGGAGGAGACCCCAGCCATCCTTTGCCCAGCTCCCAAATGCCAGAGGGGCAGCAGTTAAGAGAGGAGAAAACAACACCCGAGAGGTCCTTCTCAGCAAGCCCTGAAAGGTGGAGGAAGCCCCCTTCCTTGGCTCTGCAGAGAGGTTGGGGTGACGGAAGGGGCACCTGCAGGTTTGCATGAGAAGCTGCCACCATGCTCCACACACACACACCATCAGCACCCCCCTCCCCCAGTTCTTCTGTTCAAGGAGCGCTTCATGGCTGCCTTCACCTTCCAAGAGGGCAAAGTGGGCAGGACGCTGGCCCAATGAGGCGTCTTCGGTGGAGACCATCTGATGTGGCACTACCAGCTGCTCTCAGAGCTGCAGGGGCTGGTGAAGGAGCTGCCCAGGTGGGTGGGGACAAGGAGGGGCAGAAGTGGAAGGGGCTTCACGCAGGGCAGAGGGACTGGTCAATGAGCACTTCACCCACTCTGCCCTGGTCTCCAGCCCCATCCAACCACTGGGTTCCCCCCACAATGTCTGTAGGAGGTGGGGGAGGCTCAGAGAGAGCCACCCAGAAACCCGAAGGGGGGGGTGGTTTCATGCCCGTTTGCAGATTAGCCGTTCACATTCAGGCCTCTAAAACGGGGGAGGCAAATTTAAGGAAGAGTAGCTTCTGGAAAACCTAATGTGATCTTTTCCCAAAAGGCATTATTTTTTTAAAAAAAAAAACC
Organism: Masticophis lateralis; assembly: GCA_030761175.1. Taxonomy (NCBI): domain Eukaryota; kingdom Metazoa; phylum Chordata; class Lepidosauria; order Squamata; family Colubridae; genus Masticophis; species Masticophis lateralis. The sequence continues at coordinate 192,177,572 of JAUDYJ010000001.1, read as the reverse complement.
TCTTTGCCCCCCTTGCCTCCCCTTTTCCATCTTCCTTGCTCCCTCCGCTCCTCTTTCTATCTTCTCTTTCTCCCAACACCCCCCATCACCCTCCCCTGATCGTGATCCTCCCATTCCCCCCTTCAGCCTGTCCCTCACCCTCTTGCCCTCATCCCCACCCTAAATCTAACCCAAACTCTCACCCTCACTCACCCCTCTGAGAGGGGGTTACAAAAGAAAGGAAGCTTCCCAGGTGTCCAGGAGTCCCACTGAAAAGCAGCTTATCTCTAGGAAGGTATCTTCCCTCTGATAACTGATAACTGACAGTAACCAAAGCTTTAGCCTGCAGGGATGAAGGACTTCTTTCTCCTCCTATCAGAGGGCTCCTGCTCCTCCATGTTTGTGACCTATGCCTGTGCCATACAAAGGTCTCTACCAAACTGATCACTACAGCTAAAGCTAAAACTAAAGCTAAAAAATTCGTCATTTTTTTGAAAGGTAGCCACAGCGCTTTGGATGTGGATCACTTCTTGCTATAGATCAGGGGTGTCAAATCAAGGCCCTAGGGACATGCCCACTTGGCTGCGACCACTCCAGCCACATCCCTCCCCCTCTACACACACACACACCCCGAGTACAACCACAATGCTGATCTGGCTCTCAATGAAATTGAGTTTGACACCCCTGATCTACAGATCCATGGTGGCGCAATGGTTAGAAGAGAATACTGCAGGGCTAACTCTCTGCTCACCTCAGGAGTTCGATTCTGAATGGCTCAAAGTTGAGTCAGTCTTTCATCCTTTTGAGGTCTGTAAAATGAGGATCCAGATTGTTGGGGGCAATATGCTGATTCTGTAAATTGCTTAAAGAGGGCTGTAAAGCACTGTGAAGCAGTATATAAGTCTAGGTGCTATTGTTATATCTATCTATCTATCTATCTATCTATCTATCTATCTATCTATCTATCTATCTATCTATCTATCTAATCTTTAAATGACTGGTAGCTGAAGTGTGAATAACACCAGTCATTTCGTTGACCTCACATATGCTTCTCCTGGCTTTGGCCTAATGTGGTAAGCTATGCATCTGTAAACTGTGGTTTAGGGCTAAAGATTGTACAATCCAATCCAACCATAGTTTATTCAAACTCAGCCAACTATGGCTTACTCCTTAACTAGGTCATGGCTTGGCACAGCTGTCACAAATTCACTCTCTGGCCCATTTCCATCTCCAGATCTCTAGTGGCTTCAATCAAGACATGAAAATGTGTATCTGGTACAGTGAGTAGCATTTTCTTCTAATTTTATTAAGCAAAAGAATTAGAGTCCAATGGTTTAGGACCTAGATAGTGACGTGCCCACCATCCTAAGAGCCAAAGTTTTCTGCATGTATCACTTGTGTTCTATAAACAATCAGGCTTAATGTTATTGGGTGTAAACTCCATAAACAAATATAGGTTCCACTACTGCGTTAAAGAGAGAATTCCGCATTTGTGCCTTTTGGTTTCTAAGCATTGTAATTTCCATCTCTGGATTTTCTTTCAAAGGAAAAAGACATTTCCAAAGCTGCTGCTCCTAGTGTCATCAGTATAACTTTACCTGAATACTTTAACCAGAGTGAATGCGTGATGCAACATGCTAAAATGTGAATGTATTAGCATTACCTCTTTTTGTTTTGTATTTCTGATTATTAATTGTAACAAATGACATCAGAACTCCTGACTGCTGCATCAATATAATATTTGTTACCGGAACTTTTTTAAAATAAAAATTAAAGCTCAGTTATTTAGTATGAATAGACCAGATTAAAGTCTTACATATCGTAGATCAATTTATTTTACAATGGTAGTTTTCCTAGGAAAACCATAATTTTGCAGTCATGATGGGACTGAAGCCTCGGTCTGTACATTTTACAGCTGGATTCAGTAAAAGCATTTTGGAAGGATTCATGGAAAATAAAGAGCAAATGTTAAATCCCCCACTGCCATCAGTCTAGTAATATACTAATCTTGCAAAAGCTGAATTCCCTAAGCAGCATGGAAGGAAGAATCAGTCCAGCTGCCTCCTTAAATCACACAGGAAAGCCTTTATGATCTAATAAAAGAAGCAACAACGAAAGTGTTAGATTGTACAACCATGTCAGTGAATATGGCAGTGATGAAATGTGGCTATCTGTCTTCCCAGCCATGAGATCACACAGTCTTCTTTCACAGCCTCTGCTTTTGGGGCTGTTGGGATCCACAAAGTTAATACAATGTGTAGGTATTGAAGATCCAAAGGTGTTTCTCCAAAAGGCAACTGGACTTTCTTGATACTTTTTCCCCTTGAAAATGTTTCGTTTCCCACCTAAGAAGCTTCTTCAGTTCAAAACTTCTTGGACGAGCCACGGTGGCACAGTGGTTAAAGTGCAGTACTGCAGGCTACCTCTGCTGACTGCCGGCTGCCTGCAATTTGGCAGTTCAAATCTCACCAGGCATAAGGTTGACTCAACCTTCCATCCTTCCGTGGTGGGTAAAATGAGGAGCCAGATTGTTGGGGGCAATATGCTGACTCTGTAAACCACTTAGAGAGGGCTGTAAAGCACTGCAAAGCGGTATATAAATCTAAGTGCTAGTGCTAGTGCTATGAGAAGCAAAACATTTTCAAAGAAAGAAAAAGATCACAAGAAAGTCCAGCTGCCTTTTGGAAAAACACCTTTGGGACAACCATGACCTGAATGATTGAGAATCTCTGTAGACATATTGAAGGCCAAACACAAAAAAATGGAATGGTGTTCCTCACTAGATAGTGTACTGCTACTACTTTGCATTAGAGTCCCCAAGAGAGAGTCATGTGAAGCTCACACATTGCAAAAAGCCATGCTTTCACTAGCTGTGGTTTATTTAAAAGTTTTACATCTCATCTGCAGATGAGCTGACCAGTGGATGACTTGATCGAAGTCCACCAAAAGGAGAAAAAAAAAAAACTGCCAATGTGTGCTGTCTTAACATACAGCCATGTGAGGAGAAAAAAGCTTGAGGTCAGAGAAGTTACTCCCAGGCTACAATCCCAAATGGGCTGGATTGAGAGAGTTGATACATCTGCTTCTGAAAAGAAAAAAAAAAAGGAGAAGGGAATGGCAAACAGCTCCCAGATATCTTGGACAGTGTGGGAGAAGCCAGAACATCTGGGAAGTGTCTAAATAATTATTGCCAAACAAGCTAAATCAGCCTAAGCCACAGTCATCTATGCAGCAGCCAACTGTAAACTGCTCTTTGCTGCATCTATTAACTACAAGACAGTGTCCAGCTTCCTTGGTGGAATCCGACAGACTTTAGTTGAAACTCAACAAAGCAATTTCTCCCTCAGAAAAGGGACCTGCTTCGAAGTGGAACTGGGTGGTGTCATCAAGAAAGACAGACAAGGGTGACAGATAGATGTTAAGGAATTCCAGCCAACTGTGGAGGGTGGAGTGGTCCTAAGACCCAAAGTCTTACAGCTCCTGAAGTACTGCAGATACTTTCCACTTTTCTGAATGGGTCTTTGACTTGAATTCAAAGGCTAAGTGGTGCTTTAGAGCACCCATGGAATTCTTCATCAGCAGTTCCTTAAACGGACCATATCTTTTTCCAGCCGCGAATATTCAGCTGCAGTTGCCAGGGGCAGCCATGATAGCCCAGGACAAACTCAGCTGCTTTAAGGTGCTAAATAAATGAAGACATCCACAAGCTCCATAAACACTTTTCCTCTTTCAATCCAAAGCACAGCACAGACCTCGTGCATTGATTGCAGTGACAGTTGGGCAATACAGCATGAAAGCACTGGAAAATTCTTAGTATAATACATGGACAGCTGGATCCTTTAAAGGAAAGGTGGGGAATACACAGCCTTTCAAAAGTTCCTGAACTACGGATCCCAGCTCCAGATCTCAGCCAAAATGGTAGAGTAAGACGGTTACAGGGGTCAAATTTGTAGCTATGTTAGAGTTTCCCCAAGGGATCCCATCCTCTGCTATGTTAGCAGAATGGATGGATTCAGAGGCACGTGGGTTGTAGTGTGCAAGGCATTAGGAAAAGCAAGAGAGATCCAGAAAATAGAAGCAGACTGAAAGAGAGCCCTTCAGAGAGATTTCAAAGAAGCAATTACCTGTCCACAAAATACTTAAATCTCAGACAGCCCTGTAAAAAGTTAAGCCCCAAATATATAGATCCTTTCCCCATTCTGCAGATCATCAATCCGGTGTCAGTAGAGCTACAGAAGCCAAGGAGTCTTAGATGGGTCCATCCAGTAATCCTACCTCCAAATCGCAGCCAAAATGGTAGAACAAATGAGCAGGAAAGCCCAAATCAAGAGAGCTAAAAAGCTCTCTTGGTGGAGCAGCGGACTAAAGTACTGTTAAAGTAGCACTTAGCTGCCAGCTGCCTGCAATTACTGCGAGTTCAAATCTCACCAGGCTCAAGATTGACTCAGCCTTCCATTCTTCCACGGTAGGTAAAATGAGGACCCGGATTGTGGGGGCAATAAGCTGACTTTATATAAAAAAAGAACATCGCTTAGGGAGGGCCAAAAGCCCTACTAAGCAGGTATATACAAAAGTATGAAGGCTATTGGTTAGCACATTGTAAGCTGCCCTGAGTCTCCGGAGAAGGGTGGCATATAAATTGAACCAATAAATAAACAAACAAACAAACAAACAAACAAACAAATAAATAAATAAATAAAAAGTCCTCACCCCCTTTAACATAGGGCAGCATGGTTAAGATGCTGGGCTTGCTAGATAGAAAGCTAACAGCCCAGGTTCAAGACCTAAACGTTGTACAACGGGTTGAGTGCCCATCTCTGCCTAGCTCCTGCCCACCTAGCAGTTTGAAAGCATGGAAATGCAAGTAGATAAATACAGTAAGTACCACTTCAGTGGGAAGGTAACAATGCTCTGTGACACCTTGGCTCCATGACCGCAGAAATGTCTTCAGACAGTGCTGGCTCACGGCCTTAAACAGAGATGAGTGCCATCTTTTACTCAGAGAGTCAGCAACAACTAGCAGAGTAAAATCCACCGGGACTCCTTTCCTTCCTTTTCCTTCCTTAACATAAACTCTAGATCTAATCACCCCCAAAGGCTGGATTCAGCCCACGGGCCTTGAGTTTGACACCCTAGCTCTAACTGATCAAGCCATGATTTTGTGATATAAAATTCCATTTAGGAGCTGAAATTTATTTATTTGTTTGTTTGTTTGTTTTTTATTTATTTATATTTATTTTTTATTTATTTATATTTTAAAGGTATATAGCTGCCCAATTCACAAATCAAGCAATTGGTGCTGCTAACAGAAGTCTATTAGCTCATGAAATAAGGAAATGTCTCTCCTTGTAAGAATGATCAGCAGTGGAGAAGTGGAGGCGTGCAGAAGGATCATTTAATTATTTTGCATCATCAATTGCACACCCATTTCATGTATACACACACACACACACACACACACACACACACACACACACACACACAATCTTTCTTATTCCATGGATATATACACACGTTCTGCCTCTCCTCCACCACTTCTGATACTAAGGCTATGAACCTCAGGCATGCCCTGAGGCTTAGCTACATTCTTTGACAAGATGTCATCCAGAAGGCAAAATGGAAGCAAAGGAATGCAGAGAAAGAAAAGTCAGGAAACAGGAGGAGATGGGATTAAGAGCTCTGCTTTCTTGTTCCACCTCAGGTCTCAATCATCAACCTACAGACACATGCTTTTAGAAGAAGAAAAAAAATCCATAAAACACTTGCTTCATTTCTAATCTCTCCATCTGGAGTTCATTCCCTCCCCCCACCCCCTCTTCAGTTAATTGCCTTTCTCTAATATTTAATAATAATCAGCAGGGAACTAAGTGCATGTGGAGGATTAGATGTTTCTATGACTGTTTTTATGGTTGACCGATCTCTATAGACTTCTTTCAACATGCTTTACAAACATGGTGTATTGTATATATTTCAGACCACGAAGATGACAGATCACAGATAATCTTCTGTACAGACTTAAGGAAAAATATTTTCTTTCATTTCAGAAGATGTTGCTTATTTATACCTTTTTCAGTGAAGCAGAACAACTTTAAATGCACCTTATTCAATGTCTTGTATTCTTATTATTTAATAAAAATAAATACTGTTATTTTATTTAAATTTATTAAGTTACAATGCCATCTCAACATATGTGTCTGTCCTCTGGAATGGGGCTATTCATGAGAGGTGAATGGCCCCAGCGGTGGGTTCTACTTACCTTTACTACTGGTTTGCAATGGGATCTGCATGCGCACTCGCTTTGCTCATGCATGCGCCTTGCTTCTGCACACGCGCTTTGCTTCTGCGCATGCACAGAACGCTGATGATGATAACCGGGGCGGTGGGCGGGGCCTCCCGCTGGTTTTACTACCAGTTCTTGCAAACCAGTCTGAATCGGGAGCAACCCACCACTGAATGGCCCCCACAATGCTGATGATTTAGAAAACCCATGAAGAAGTGGCTTTTCATCCAGGCCATTGGCAAGGGCAGTGAGAATCCTCACTATATCATGCTTGACACCTTTTATCTTTATCTTTTGTGTTTTATTGGTTTTATTGTATTATGCTTTGTCACACAATCAACTAGATGTTTAAATGGAATTTGACATTTCTATCCACTTATCAAATCTGATCCAAAGACCTGGGGTAGGCAGATGTTGTTTGATGGTATTAAAGCAGGGGTGTCAAACCCAAGGCCTGGGGGCTGCCCACAGCCCTCCCGAGCTCTGTTTTTGCTGGCAGAGGGTTGCAGGAGGCAGTCGCAGCTGAAAACAGAACTTGGGAGCCCGTTTTCACTAGCAGAGTGCTTGGGCCACCTCAGGCTCCCCTGACACGAGTAACTTTAAGCCCCCCCACCCCGTAAGGTATCGTTACAGGATGTGAACTGTTCCAAGTAAAGCTACCTTTTATAATTAATTGATAGGGATTTTGTCAATGCCAATAATGTTCAAGTGGTGCTCTGGATGTTTTGGGATTCAACCAAGGCACCTACAGTATTAATATTGGTACTATCTTTGCTTTCTTTTGCCACAGTCATTCTACTTCTATTTGCAGTCTTTGTATTTTGTTATTTTCTCCGGTTCTATCTTTTCTATTCTGAAACATCCACTATTCAGATTTCTTTTGTCTTTCTTATCAATTATTGTTGATAAATGTCTTCCTTTGTAGAAACTGGCTGGGAAACTTTGGACCAGTTACTCTCTCTCTCAGCTCAATCCACCTCATAGGTTTGTCATTGTAGACAAAATAGAAGGTCTATTCTGTCTTGTGTTGTACATAATAATGTCAGGATATAACTCCAATAAATAAATAACATGCAATATGTTTACATTGGAAACAGAGGAAACCCTCAAGCCATAGAAGAAATTAAATCTAAACAAATGGATAATAATGAAGAGTTACTTTTCAAGCAAGAAGTGCCAGAAAAATATTCCAGGAAACCATTTGCTTATCTTTGCATAGCAGAATCTATAAACTGGTCAGCTTTCAAATGCATATAATTTTATGACAGTGAGTAAAAAGCTGCATGAAGCTAGATGAAGCCAACATCTAGGGAAGGGGAAATTTTGGATCAGTGGCTTCCTGGACATGAACCATCTGTGTACAGCATCAGAACCCTTCTCCCTTCAAGCTTGTTTCTGGGATTCAGTGAAATTATACAGCAGCATCTAAGGTTCAGTTCATCTATGTGGTCACTAAGGGTTGACATCAACCTGATGGAATATAATCGTTCAATTACATATGTTCAGCACATTCATTCTATTCCCAAAGTATCACTAATGTAGTCTTCCCAAAAAAGAAAACTGACAACATTCCTAGAATGAAACTCTTTCAACATACACACCATACAACGCACACACAGATACATATTATATGTTAAAAACGGCTTTGAATCAAGTGACTACATGAATATGATTAATTGATTATGTGCCATCAAGTACTTTTCAACTCTTAGTGACAACAGATATTTGTCTATGCAATCTGTCCCTTATTGGGACTTTCAGATACTCCAATTTAACCATATATACCCATATTATTTTCTTGATAACATTGCAGGTGTGATTTGCCAATGTCTTGTTTGGAGGAAACCATGGTGCTCTCTGAGCATGGTTGTTTTCTCACAGACATTTCATTACCAACCTTAGTAACATTAATCAGTGCCAGAAGGGAACAGAATTTGCTCTCTGTTTATATACAAGTGCTTTATCCTGTGAATATTGGTGGAAGTTTTCTTGGTGGTTCCTTGATTAGGTTATTATTTACTATTAGCTTGTTTGTCTGAGTTGGTACTGTGTTTTCCTGAACATAAGACCCTGTCTTATATTTTTTTGAACCCTGAAATAACCGCTTGGCCTTATTGCCATGCGCGCAAAAGCCCGATTGGGTTTATTATCAGGGGATGTCTTATTTTGGGGGAAATAGGGTAGTTACTTGATTGGGTATTGTTTACTTCCTGATTGTAAGTCTAGCATTAGTCTCAGGTTTAATCTCTACTTGTCTGACTGTTGATTGCTGATGAGGAGGTGTTTTAGTTTTTTTCGTTTCCTATTTTAGCTTTTTTATTGTCTCTTTTGAATGATATGTAGATTTTGCTCATCTCTATGTGCCTGTTGATATTTGTCTTCTTTCTAGCCTATAGACTTGGTATTTTCTGGTAGTTCCCCCCCTCCCCATTGTTCTCAGGCCTACCCTGCTTAGCTTTTTAAAATCAGCTAAGGCCAGATAGCTATGGCTAGCTATGGCCCTCTGGTGCTATGATGTTCATGTACTGAAGGACATTTAGAAGGACAGTTAGAAGGACATTTTCTGAAAATGCCATGAAATAATCCATGAGTCTTTAAGAGTACTTTAAAAACCAGAAAAAGCTTCAGAATACAATCACAGAAACCTTTTGATGAACAGTTACTCATTTATTTATTGGGGATAGACATTAGACATATGTATTGCTTCACTTCAAGGAAATTGTACACTGTATAATTAAGCATATAATTTCAGAGTCTCATTATTTACCCATGTATTTCTCCTATAATTTGGGAACTGCAGTCCCATCTTATTTCAAATGTAATATCTGATATCTATCTGGTAAATAATCAGACAGTCATGATGATAAACACCTTTGTTCAGCTGCTTTAGTCAACTAGGAAGAAAAAAATCATTTTTCCCTCAACAAATTAAAATATTTTGCAGTTTGATTGTCTTGGAAAGCCATAGTTTTTTCACAAGTGACTCGTTCGTAATACCCCCCCCCCCCAGTAATGTAATATCATTCCTGTAAGAGAAAATATCACATTGTAATATAAACTGGGGATTAGGGAATTGTGTAGAAAAAACATAGTACCAAGGCAAACTTGAATTAAAATGGGAGCTTTGACTTTTGGATTAGATAGGCTTTTTATAGGAAGGACATTAGTTCAGCAACAATGCCTATAAACAAAGATAGAATGACATAACTCTTTCTCTCAGTGGGCCCATCTTCTGATATACTGAGGATTATACTCATAATGAAACACTTGGCACTGACTGTTTCCAGCTGAGGCAAAAATATATGTGACATCAAATTCACAGGCCCTGTTATTTTACTACAAGGAGAAACATTGCCATCTGCATGCACGTCTGAATATTTTTCTTGTTCCAGGTTTTAGCAAAGTAATGACTCTTCCTTTTTCTCCACTTTTCTGTTAGTTAATTGAAAGCAATTAAGCGATTGGGACCACCATGCAGAAGGTTGAGGAAATCTGATCCTTGCTGATCCTTATCTGTGGAAAAAAGTTAATTGCAATGGTTAAATGCCTATCCAGTTTGGAAAGAGGTGATTTTTTCCCCCAAAGAAAGGATAAGGAAGAAAAATGAGACTTTTTATACTCTGCATGCAGAAAACTTATCTTTTCACAAATCAAAAGTAAACAATGGCCATGATGGTTACATCCTTGCTACCTGTGGGTTTTGCACAGCAAATAAATGTAGCAGTTTGTCAGTGCTGAACAAGAAGGAAAAGATGGATTGAGAAACTGAATATGCTGAAGTCCAAAGGTATCCCTTTGGGATTTCCCATCATTTTCTTTTTTGCAAGAAAACCCCGAAAGAGCAATGAATTGTATGAACATCATGCTTTAATTCCAAAAATGGAAATCCATTGGCATTCATCAAACAAATAACTTATTGAACCTGTCCTCAAGGTCAAAGCAATTGAGAAAGTGAAAGAAAGGTGGCCCATGCCAAATATAGACATGTTATAGACAAATATAGACAAATATTACAAGGGGAAGAGGATCTAAAATATGTATTAATCAAAGATAGGAAAAAGGGTGAGACTCCATCTGAGCAGGTTGCCCACTTCTTTGTGTCTCAATGAAGTTGCAATTAAGCAACTTTGCAAAAAGCAAAATTGGGCATGTAGATGGATGCCACGTAGCCATACCACATAGCCTACAGCTGCTTTGGCCTTGAGGGCTTACAAGAAATATGTGTGGACAAAGGCGTCAACTTAAGGCAGGAAGAGTTCAGCTTAGTCATTCTTGGCTCAAGGTCTTTTTGCAACTTCCAACTGGAGATGTGGAAATTCCAGGGAGAGAGAGGGGGCCCCAATTGGCTATCTGGAAGGTCAGCTGGAAAGTATAGAAAAGTACACACAGCCCTTTTAAAAAAATGATCTGAGATTATTGCTTGCGAACTGACCATTCTGCAGTTCTTGATGTGGAAGGGTGTTGGAAGCCTTTTCTTAACCATGTGATAGATACTAGACAACACAGTATCAACAGTAGAGACCTTCAAATTTCTAGGTTCTACCATATCACAAGTTCTAAAATGGACAGCTAACATCAAAAACATTATCAAAAAAGCACAACAAAGAATGTTCTTTCTGCGCCAACTCAGAAAGCTCAAACTGCCCAAGGAACAGCTGATACAGTTGTACAGAGGAATTATTGAGTCTGTTATCTGCACCTCTATAACTGTTTGGTTTGGATCTGCAATCCAACAAGACAGACACAGACTTCAGAGGATAATTAGAACTGCAGAAAAAACAATTGCTACCAACCTGCCTTCCATTGAGGACCTGTATACTGCACGAGTCAAAAAGGGGGCTGTGAAAATATTTACAGACCCCTCATATCCCGGACATAAACTGTTTCAACTACTACCTTCAAAACGATGCTATAGAGCACTGCACACCAGAATAACTAGACACAAGAACAGTTTTTTTCCGAACGCCACCACTCTGCTAAACAAATAATTCCCTCAACACTGTCAAACTATTTACTAAGTCTGTACTACTATTAATCTTCTCATCTTCTCATCGTTCCCATCACACATCTCCTCCCACTTATGACTATATGACTGTAACCTTGTTGCTGGTATCCTTACGATTTATATTGATATTGTTTCCTGACTGCTTATTTGTAACCTATGACTATCATTAAGTGTTGTACTTTATGATTCTTGATGAACGTATATTTTATTTTATGTACACTGAGAGCATATGCACCATGACAAATTCCTTGTGTGTCCAATCATATTTGGCCAATAAAAATTCTATTCTATTCTATTCTATTCTATTCTATTCTATTCTATTCTATTCTATTCTATTCTATTCTATTCTATTCTATTCTATTCTATTCTATTCTACTCTACTCTACTCTACTCTACTCTACTCTAATCAATTGTCTTCTGAGGATATACAGTAAAATAAGTTCTCAATGTAGGGACACATCAAGCTGATCTGAGGTATACATAGTCTTCCTCTAATTCTAAGAGACACTCCAAGAAATCAGTGAAAAGGGGTCTTATCTCTACTTTCTTTGAAGACCAATCAGTGATGACATCTGAGTCTTCAAAATGTCTCAGATCAATTTTCATACCATAAGATGAAAGTTAACTGTTTTATTTGGTAACACTGAGGATCCCCCTATTCACCCATGTTCTTAGAAAAATGCAGAGAATTAACACCAAACTTATATTTATCACCTCATTGACTAGGCTCCTGAGCATTGGTCAAAATATTGAGAATAAAGATTCACAACTACGGTATAGCCCTAAACATTGACTTTTTCTAATTCAATTGTTTAAGAAAATTTTGAAAAATGTGATTTTGGTGTGCATATGAATTTTAAATTCTTTTCTCAAGTGACCAATCCAAATTCTAATAATAATGATATGATCATTTTTTCATTTGTGTGTTTTCAAATAAAGTCTCCCTTGAATTGAGCCTGATTCCTGATTTTGTTTCACAAGGTAAACAAACAGTATCAGAAATACTCTGCCTATAAGCTAATTTATAGATATTTATGTCATTGTCCATCATCATCTAAGCTAATTCATTTCATTCATCTGATTCATGCTGACTTCCCAAAATAGGGCAATTTTATAAGATAGTTATCCTAAATCAGGGGTGGCAAACTGGTGGCTTGAGGACCAGATGCGTCATGTGCAGGCCACGCCCACACCAGCTCCATGAAGGGAAAAAACATCGCAAAACATCACATGATGGCAACGTGATGCTACAAGTTTGACACCCGTGCCCTAAATACTCTCTCTCCCTCCTTCTCCCTTCCTCTCTCCCACTCTTCCCCCCCTCCACACACATAACATACCCACACATACACACAGGTTTTTTTAAACTGGAGATCTGTCTTGTCTCCAACCTTTGTAATTATTAGTGGTGTCCCATTCAAATATTAACCAGTCTGTCTCCATTTAGCTTTTCGAGATCAGCTAAATTTGACTAAGTATTGCCCATCTAGCTGAATAATTACTTGGCATGGTTGGTAAATCTATCAAATAGATATATCTAGCCTTGTGAAATGGAGTCTTTTAAATTTGAAAATGAATTGTTGATTCCATATGAAACATTTCAACTACGATTCATCATAGAGTAAAGACAGTAGGTTTTATCAACTGTGAAGAAAAATATCTTTCGGCTGAGCATACAGAACAGGCTAAAAGTGTTAAAATAAAACATTTTACTCTGAACCTTCCCCATTAGTAATATCTATTACAGTTATCAAAACTGAAGAAACTGAAGTTAGAAACTTCAGGTTCACTTTGCTCATCCTGATTAAAATAATTAGTGGGTAACTGGCACCGTTTCTGAGGTGATTGCTTGTGGGGAAATTATAGCCACTCTTCTTTCTCTAATATAATGTCAAAATATTCTTTTTAGGAATATTTCACAAAGAGTCCATGAGGCCCATATTTAAGAGCCTTGGTGGCGTAGCAGACTAAAGTGCTGTTAAGTAGCACCAGCTGCCTGCAATTACTGCAAGTTCAAATCTCACCAGGCTCAAGGTTGACTTGGCCTTCCATCCTTTCGAGGTAGGTAAAACGAGGACCCCATTTGTGGGGGCAATAAGCTGACTTTGTATAAAAAAGAATACCGCTTAGAAACCCAAAAGCCCTATTAAGCAGGTATATACAAAAGTATGAAGGCTATTGGTTAATGCATTGTAAGCCGCCCTGAATCTCCGGAGAAGGGTGGCATATAAATCGAACCAAGTAAGTAAGTAAGTAAGTAAGTAAGTAAATAAATATTCCCCTGAATCAATTGAAAGCTGTTATAACCCATTTATAAAAGATTACAGCTTTTTATAGTTATGTTTTTGCAAACGTAACATCTTTATGGAAACAATACAGGTAATCCTGGATTTACAATAGTTATATTTAGTGACCATTCAAAATTACAAAAGCACTGAAAAATGTGATTTATGCCTGTTTTTCATACTTGCTATCCTTCCAGCAACCCCATGGTCACATGATCAAAATTCAGACATTTGGCAGTCCTTCTTGTCATAAAGATGTTGTACAGCCAGTCCTTGGCTTACACCAGTTCAGTTAGTGACCGTTCTAAGTTACAACAGCAGTGAAAAAAGTGACTTTTGACTGTTTTTTCACATTTATGACCACTGCATCAGCCCCATCGTCACATGATCAAAATTCAAATCCTTCAAACCAACTCTTATTTATGACTGTTCCAGTGTCCCGGGGTCATGCAACCACATTTTGTGACTTTCCAACAAGCAAAGTCAATGGGCAAAAGCAGATTCACTTAACAATGTGATTAGAAAAGTCGTAAAATGGGACAAAACTCACTTCACAAATATCTCACTTAGCAACAGGAATTTTGGGCTCAGTTGTGGTCCTAATTCGAGGACTACCTGTAATGAAGATTTTGATATAAGGTCTTTGCTGTTTATCCTCATAAATATATTTTGTAACTTGCATGTCCGCCTCTAAGGATGTCCTTAGCAAAGAGGAAAAGTGAAGTTGTCCTCTGCTATGCACAAAGAATATGGCTTCCTTCTATTGAAACCAGACTGTTTTTTTTTCCACTTTTGGTTATCCAAACTCAAAAGATAAACCTAGGGAAGTTTTTAAAAACCAAAAGTGAATGAGGGCTGATAACCTCAAATGTCTTTTAGGGGGGAAAGCCTATCCCTCCCCCCCCTGCCCGAACAGTTTCAGAGGACTGTTGGGGGAAGGAGGACTGTCACATGGAACCAAGCTTTCTTTCAAATTTCATAAGAAAATATGGAATAATCAAAGTCAGTAAATATCTATTTATTCCATTGAAAGAATTATGTTTGAGTGATAGGATCAGTCTCTTCACAGCAATTTCTAGAATAACCTGTTAAGTTAAATATTGATACCAAGCCACTGTATTTCCTTCCTTCCTTCCTTCCTTCCTTCCTTCCTTCCTTCCTTCCTTCCTTCCTTCCTTCCTTCCTTCCTTCCTTCTACAATTATGTCAACACTCCAACAGTTAAAGGAAGAATATAGAGTTATATAGCTCTTAAACTATTTTAATGAAATCAACATTTGACCTCACTGTTACCTCTCTCTGTGTGGAAGGCCAAACAGGCAGTTTTATATCTCACCCCATCTTTACTGCTATATGCCATGTAGAAGAGACAGATGGGGAAACCCAGCATGGTAAATTGGCTTGGTTAGCAGAATGGCTTTCCTTTTTGTCCACTCTTCCACTTTCAGAAGGTCCCCTCATCTTTGGAGAATATACTGTAAAAAGGTCAATGGGGAGTAATTTGTGTTAAGAATTCTATTCTACTGGACTGGGTGAAACCCACTATAAGAAATATCTCATTCAATTATGTATGGCTTATTTACATCTTCCAACATTGAAAAATGTTCTGATATGCAACTGCTAGACATTTTTTTGATTCTTTAAACTGACACTCTGACATATTCTATCTATCTATCTATCTATCTATCTATCTATCTATCTATCTATCTATCTATCTATCTATCCACACACACACATATATACATACATACATACACACACACACACACACATATATCTACAGAGAGAGGGAGAGGGAGAAGGAGGGAGGGAGGGAGGGAGGGAGAGAGAGAGAGAGAGAGAGAGAGATCAAACAAGCCAATGAAATAAGTCTTGTTATTCATTGCCAAATGAATTCCAAATGCTTTGGGATGAAATAAGACATTTATATGGGATGAGTTGTAGAATTTGCCAAAAGATGGAAAATTGGTTATAAAAGACAAGGGGAGTAAGATAGAAACAAAGATTAAAAAGTGACATGTTCTTGAAAATACATATTTGAAATACAGCCTGTATTTCTCTGAGGATTTTATTGTCTTGGACACTACAAAATTTTTTTCTGTAGGAAACTCACTATCTCTGGCTAGTGATCTGTAGGTACTAGATTCGTTTGACTCAATCTCATAACCCTAAAACAACACTGGAATAAATCCCTGAAGAACAAGGAGGATTTTGTGTCCCTCGAACAATTTCACATATTCTCTGCTGGGCAGCATTATCTCTGCTTGGGTTGGCTGACTCTATAAACTGAACAAAGGGGAAGGGGTGATTTCCTTGGAGCTGCTCAGGGGTTCATAGCCATCAAGCAAATCATGAACCTGATACATACCACTGTCCATTACTGGAGTTACTGGAGGCAAGTTGCTGGAGGCATGGTGCTGGGGATGTAGATAGGATGAGCTTGAACCCATGCCTCCAGAGGAGGACAAACCCAGCTTTGACTCTCCTGGCTTTAAAGGCTGCTCAGTTGGTGAGGGTCCATACAACAGTGTCATTCTCCTTGAGGGGAGAAGACTAATCCTACAATCTTTGAAAGAAGTAATACTTCCCATCTTTAATTTGAATGTGGTAGCACTTTTCCTTTTAGGATTGGAGCACAAGTTCAGGGTTTTTCCTGAACTCACAGTACTTGCTCCAAAACCAGGTTGCAGCTGTGACCAGAAGAGATTCATCTGCAGAGATTCATCTGCTGCAGCCCTGGACTGGAGTGTCCTTCAGACAGTCATTCACGCACTAGTCACCTCTCATTTGGATTTTGCATGGCATGCCTTTAAAGACCACCCAGAAATTTCTGAAGTGGTATCAGTTCCAGTTAGTTTTCAGGTACAATTTGAAGTACTGGTTACCTTCTACACAGCTCTCAAATTTGGCTATTTAAAGGGTCACCTATTCTAATAATTTCTGCCCATCCTGGATAATCTCTCTGGCTCCTATTGATTTAACAATATAACCAGATGGGACACAGGAAATGAGCATTCTTTGCTTGTCATTTGCTTTCTGGAACAACATATCTCAAGAGATCCATAACCACCACCACCACCACCACCCCCGGCTATACTTAAAAAGAAAACCCCTTTTCTTTTTAAAAGAAAAGCATGATGGGAAGCCCATTTTAGAATTAAATGTGTTAGTTGGATATTTTCTTTTGAGATGTACAACATTTTTTATTATTAGTTTGGTTTCTATTGATTTGAAGATTGTAAGCCATCCAGAGTTTTCTGGAGTTGGGCAACCATGTAAATGTAATACATGTTAATAAAACAAACTATGGGTCATATTATATTCTAGAAATATCCTGTCTGCACAGAACAAGTTTTGGTCTGTGGGCCTGCAATTGATAGCGTTTTGGATGAAGTTTCATCTTGCCTTTGCATTTTATTGGGAGCTCTTGAGTCTGATGGTATCTTGGGTTGATGAGGTGATCCCTAGGTATGTTTTTTGCTCAGCTTAGAGTTCTGTGCTGTGATGGTCATGCCTATGGTTGGAGAACATAGACTTGGTCACATTTGAATATGCCAATTACCTTGAGACTGGGACAAGATGCCTTAGTGAAGCAGGTCAACCTTGGAAGAGACCTTGGAAAATATGGATTGATTAAGAATGATGTGGCAAAATTCCAAAGAAGAGGGAGGGGTTTTGAATGCAAGGAAAGAGGGAAGGACAACCTTTTGTTTATATCAATTGTTTATTTAGTCATGCCTATTTAAACTTCACATACTATTTTCATGGTCCTAAAACTTTAAAATCTGATTGCCAATTGAATTCTCTCTCCCTTGCCTGACTTCCCCTACTCCCAAACCAACCCTTCTAGCAAAGTCCCAGGAAGAACATTTCCTGATGGACACATGCCATCTCTATTGGAATTTTGAGGCCCAGGACATCAATTTTTCATCTTGACTATTTTTGGAATATTTTCCCATTGTTGTTTTAGTAGTTGTTACAGTAGTTGCAGTTGTAGTCCTTCTCCTTCTCCTTCTCCTTCTCCTTCTCCTTCTCCTTCTTCTGTACGTTTCATAAGTCACTCATGTCTTTTTTAAAAAATAGAGGATCAAATTGATTTTTTTTAATATGAGGTTTATATTCCATCTTTTTAGAAATAGCTCAAATACTCATTAAATTCTTACACCCACCAAACCACAATCAGAATGCAAAAATCATTTGGGAAAAAGTTGTTCCATGTTAAGTTTCCTATCAAAGGAATCACTTAACTGCTGCATCACTGCTCTAAGTCCATCAATTCAGTCCCCCTGCAGATGTTTCTTTTGAAGCACAGGCAGCTGCTGTGTATTCTTTCCAAAAGCATATTTACATTTCCCCCTCCCACTCATGCACTGTAATAAAAGATGTCCTTCCAGATGCATCATTTGCTTTCCAGCAAGCATTCCTCTTGCAAAAGGTGCAGACATTGGATGAATTTCTTATCCCAACATGAATCTCCTCTGGACTACAGATGTGATGCTGGAGTCACAGCATGATATGCTTTCCCATGCACGACTAGCAATTGTTATGGGCAATTAAAACTGAATTCAGATGGCCATGGCTTCTATGTGAAGGGCTGTCAAGCCAAATCTTGCCTTGAAATAAAATGATGGGAAAAGAGCAGAAGTGTCAACTGTTAAACACAGTAGCTAGACAGCTGACAGATCAGCTACATGGATTTCCTGATTTATACAGATATCTGTGATTGCATTATACTCTGTTCCTGGCAGTTACACAGAAGTAAGTGACTTGCCTTTGCCAAAATACTTCCCACTCCAAGTTCTTTAGTCAAATACATATAGGCATATATTACATGACCAAATTAGACTGTAAGAATTAGTCTGGCACTTATAGTAATTGAGGATGTGAAAAAACCCAGAGTTCTTGCCATCTGGCACCTGAGGATGAGCTGCCTGGGGTTACTCCTGCTGGGGAGGTCTGCAGTGGTGCATTGTTGAATTCTCAGTTGAATTCACTGCTCCATTTTTAATCCTTGTATGCCCAAAATGGAGCTTGTATGATAATAGTGTGGCTACCATAAAGGCAACTCTCAAATTCATTTTATTTACAATGCAACTGAACAACAGAATTGGATAAAATTAAGATGCCATCCTGCCCACCTATCCACTTTTCTGTCAGTGGGAGCCTAAAGTAGTTGGGAGTATGAAAGAAGAATTTTATATTTTTTAAAAAATGGAAACCCTACCTTTAGACCTTGATCATGTTAGAAGACAGGATCTTAAATCTTGAAACAGCATTTACACGATTTTATATCTTATTTAGAAAGGGCTATAAGTTTCTGCACTGAAGTTTCTGTGGGGAACTTTACTATGCCATGCAAACAATATTACATGCAAAAAAATGTTTCCTTTTATTCGTTTATTTGTCTTTATCAGAATAATGTTTGCTGTCCATGGCATTTTTTAAAGTTCTTTTTATTTTTAATTATTCATTAGGTAAAGGTAAAGGTTCCCCTTGCACATATGTACTAGTCGTTCCCAGCTCTAGGGGGCAGTGCTCATCTCCATTTCAAAGCCAAAGAGCCAGCGCTGTCCAAAGACGTCTCCATGGTCATGTGATTGGTATGACTAAATGTCAAAGACACACAGAATGCTGTTACATTCTCACCAAAGCTGATCCCTATTTTTCTACTTGCATTTTTTTTACATGCTTTCGAACTGCTAGGTTGGCAGAAGCTGGGACAAGTAACAGGAGCTCATCCCTTTATGCGGCACTAGGGATTCAAACCTCTGAACTGCCAACCTTTCAATCGACAAGCTCAGCATCTTAGCCACTGAGCCACCATGTCCCTAATTATTCATTAGTTGTCTATAATTAAAGTTGTGTACATTTAAGCTTGTGGAATTTTATAATCAACATAGAGATAATTCTGTAATTTCCTCTCCTGATAAGCAAGGCGACATGTAAGTCTTTTGAAAGCTTATTACTATCATTTTAGGCCAGATGATTTGGGGAATTAGGCTAACAGGGATTAAATATGTGATCTGTGCAAATTGGGTAGGTATACAAATCTCCCAAATTTCAGATTTCTATTTTTTTAAAAAAAGTGCAATCTATCTTTGAGTCCACTGGTAATGTTTAAGGCAGTTAAAACACATTACTTTCACACATTCCAGGTTATTCATTTGTATTTTATTTTTCATTCTAATAGTGCCTACCATTTTAATAGTGTCTGCTATTTCCTGCTTTCCTTTTAGCTTGTTCTTTGTTTGAATTTCTGTTAGTGAGAAACTTTAGCTGGTGGATCACATGAGGTCCTCAAACTATCCTGTGTTCAGTTAATAGCATAATGGCCAAGTTTATGTGGCACAGTGTTCAGCTAAAGAAAGAAAAATCAAAATCAAATAAGTATTTCAAAAGGCTTGAGAACAAAGATTTGGATTAGAAAAAGCACTGAGATCTTTACTTCCAATATATAATTGTCCTGTGGGCATTGGGAGTGATTTATTGAGGACTAATATTCATGTAGCACATTGCTGGCATGTATAAGAAGTTAAGGAAACGTGAAAACACGCCGACAGTATAAAATGGTCTGGCATTCCCGTAACTTTCCATCCCAAGAGAGAAAAGAGTGATAGGATTTGGAGTTTGGGAATGTCAATTCCAAGAGAAGACACTGAACTTGCAATGAGATTAAATGTTACCTGGCATCTTTTAC
The DNA here is from genome assembly GCA_030761175.1 of Masticophis lateralis. NCBI lineage: Eukaryota > Metazoa > Chordata > Lepidosauria > Squamata > Colubridae > Masticophis > Masticophis lateralis. The sequence goes on along the minus strand of JAUDYJ010000001.1, from coordinate 192,157,327 downwards.
AGTTCCCAAAGCATAGCTATTCGAGGCATAGATGATGTAGCAGTGACTTGTCAATTGCTATTCCACTTCAAGCTGCTAGGACAAGCTGATTCAACCTGCCTACTTGACTTTTAGTCACAATGAGCCAGCAATATTTTTTTTAGAGTCGAAAGAGATGACTGCTTGTTACTCATTCCTTCCTATTGCAAGTGTGACCTCCAGACTCTTTTGTTCTTTTCTCACTCCCCCTTGAAAACTCCTATCTATTTTGGCTGGTGAGCTTTATTTATTATAGGCTAATTCTAGAAATTAATTGATTACTTTACAGAGATAAGACTATCCCTTCAACAGAGTGAATCATCTCCTCCTCTCCCTCCTCCTCCTCCTTCTCCTTCTCCTTGTCCCTGGTCCTTCAGAACAACATTTGATGCCTGACTGTGTCTAATGATGGACAGAAACATTGGATTTTTATGAGGTCTAAAAAGAAAATTGAAAGGAGAAAACATGAAAAGTTTTTTCAGTACTTAGAAATTTATAGAGATAGCTTCTAAAAAGTGATTGCATGGAATGTGGCTGTTCCAGGTTGAGAACAAATAAATAAATGACGAAATAAATACAAAAGAAGCTCTTAAACTGATTCAGCCACAAGTATCCACAAAGAGAGGAAAGAACAAAATGTGCTTTCATGACACTAATGCCACAACTTTCATCCTTGCATCAGATTCTGGGATGCAAGTAGATAAAATCAGAATTTGTGTCCTGATGCCATCCCTGGTATTTATGTCGTTTTATTTTGCTGTGGATCTCATAGGATCCAGGCATTTATATAAAGGGAATTATAGAAAAATGATGACATCTGTGTGGCAATGTCTTAACATTAGCCCTGCCCTTATCTTCTTGCATCCTATCATCTGATACAAATATATAACACACAGCACTTATATCATGACATTATGATGTGTATTTCATTATGTGACTCCTTGAACGCTTATGCAGGTGACTTACTGTCTTTTGTGCAAAACTCCAAACCAGTATTCCACATCATAGCGTATATCTGTACATAATTGTCTCAATTGCCATGATATCACCATATCATAGTAATTGCAATGTAGGAATAAATGGTCTAATTGAAATTAGCAATCTAAGAACATCTTTATACAATACATACAGCTATCAAGTGTTATAGCTAGAAAGAGAAGGGAATGAAGCTTATATTAACAACAACTTTGGAATAGAGGTACATTTCACTTAACCTTTTGAAATAACTGTAAATGCTGTCTGTTTCTTTTGTATCCTTGAAGCAGTTAACATTATTCTTATGACTCTGTTGAATGTGCCTTGCAGAGTCACAGATTATTTTAACATGTTGCTTTTGGAAAAAGTTCAACATGCCAGTTGATTCTACACTTCCAAGTCCCCAGCCTTATACACATTATTATGTAAGACAAATTTGATTTAATATCTTGACAGCAGAATAGCCTGCACTATTAAAGGAAGGAAAGATATTTGCTTTCCAGATATGTTATATTAAACTACTTATTAAAAATGCAAAGGACTGACAACTTGTCTTTTAGGCAATAATCTGTTGATCTGGAATACAAATGTGGCTGGCATTGGTGTCTGTCCATAACTGCAATGGTGTCAAAATGATGACATTGCACACAAGTACATAAGGAACAGATTTTGCACAGCAATGCACATTTCATTACATAGTAATGCATTTATTCCCTTCCTATGATGAATCATAATAGGCACCTCACAAATGAGATAAGCATTAAGACTTCCTCATGAATTTTCCTTTGGCCCAATTCTAAACTAAGCCAAAAAAAGAACTGAACTATTTCCACCTTGCTAGATGCTAGGGATATTATTTTACTCTGTGCAAGAAACATTAGGACAAAGGGGCTGAATTGAACTAAAACCATCTGTAAGATTTTGGTCAGAGATGAAAAAATTAAGGGAGTACAATTCTCTCATCACTTTGAGAAAGAAATGGCAAAAGATTAACCAAATTAATCTTAACCAAAGTCGGAACACACCAAAAGATCAAGAGAAGGATTTTTTAAAAAAGTGCTTAAAAAATTTAAACAAAATTCCTGAAACGTGCTCCAAAGAATTTCAGAAATGTTTCGTCTATAATGCATCCTTCAGTGAGGATAAAATAAATAAAAGATAGAAAATGATAGATAAAATGCTCATATAAGGAAAATTCAGAAGTTTGAGTATATTTGGAGAATTAATGGCAATATGACAACTTCTTCAAAGACTCCAAGAAATGAAAAATGTAAGATAAGAATGTAAGAATAAAAAATGTAACATAAGAATTTTAAGTACAAACACTGCCATCATAGCAAATTGTGCAAATTGATCCCTGATTATCCATGTTCTATGACACCCTCCAGAATCATGATACTCTGACAGCAAAAACAGGCACTCAAGCTCCATTTTCACTTGTGACGGCCTTCTACAACCCTCTGCCAGTAGAATTGGAGCTCAGGAGGGTCACCCATGGCCCTCACAAGCTCTGTTTTCACTGGCAGAGGCACCACAGGCCGATCCTTCACTGTTTTCAGGGTGGCCACATGAGTCAGATCTAAGCACAACACAGGCCAGTTTCGGCCCCTGGACCTTGAGTTTAACACCCCTGCTCTAGACAGAGAGCTTTAATCACAGCTCATTTCTTTTTATAAAGTAGGTATTTTAAGTAAGCCTTTTATAAAGTATTCACACATTTTGACTAGTCTATAAGTGGTCCAAAGGACACTGTTACCATAGCATATTCTTCCACTACACAATCATTTATTATCAGGCCATATAACTTTTCCTTTAGGGGCACAAGGCAGTGTAGTGATGGAACTCCCTGTTCAATAAATTGGGCTGTGAGACAGTGATTGTCCTAAAGCTAACCAGTGAATTCCAGTTGTCTTGATCTTGGGCTTAGATCAAACCCTTAATTCCTATAAGACTCTCTCATATGTGTATATATATATATATATATATATATATATATATATATATGTAGGTCTTTGGTTATTCGTGTCTTCTCCCGCGTAGAATTGGAAGTATCTTGGCGACGTTTCAACGAAGTCTCATTCGTCATCTTCAGGCTGGTGTTCTCAGCTTCGTTCTTCCAGGAGCAACCTCAGAAAACCTCAGAAAATAAATATATATATATTCTGAGGTTTTCGCGGGTGTTTGTATGTAGGTCTTCGGTCATTCGGGTCTTCTCCCGCGTAAAATTGGAAGTGTCTTGGCGACGTTTCGACGAAGTCTCATTCGTCATCTTCAGGCTGGTGTTCTCGGCTCCTGGAAGCATGAAGCCGAGAACACCAGCCTGAAGATGACGAATGAGACTTCATCAAAACGTCGCCAAGACACTTCCAATTTTACGTGGGAGAAGACCCGAATAACCAATATATATACTTACTTTTCATAGGTTTTATGTGTGTTTTTCTTTTAGCCAGGTTTTTCCTACGTAACCAAGATTTTTCTTCACTTCTGCTCAGTGAAGTCACATTCACTAGATTCTGGGCTTTTTTTGCCTTTTGGCAGCCTAGCCTATAAATCTCTCATCGTTTGCTAGGTTATTCCTATAACCAACACATAGAACCAACAAATCAATAAAATTTATTACAATCCCAGACCAAAGAGACCAAGAAAGGAGAATATTTGTAGCTCAGGGTTGAATTGAGGGGTCCTTGGTGCTCTCTGAGCTTCAAGTCATTGTTTTGCTTCAGATATTAACGTAAGGTGTTATTATCAATGTAACATAATAATAAAATGGAAGATTGTCAATTTCCTTTTCTGACTCTTCTATTCCTCCTTGCAACAGAGCCTTGTAACAGGGCCATACTCACTGAACGGAATTTTGAGGCTTACCCTAAGGTTTAGGAGTCTTTGCCTGAAGGCAAATTGTTTGGCTAAAAGTTGTCAGAATACCCAGATATTGTGAAGGTTTGGAATGAGTATGTAAATGCTAGGGTTATCCTTGTAGATGTATCAGTCCAGTATCTTCACAAGAAGAGTGTTCTACTCCTCCAGTCACAATAGAATTCCCTATGCCACCATACTTGAAATTTTGGACTTGAACAACCTGGAACTGCTCCACCTGCGTTATGATCTAACCACAGTACACAAAATTATCTGCTACAACATTTTACCTATCAATGAGTTTTTCAGCTTCAATCTCAATAATACACGGGCAAATGATACAAACTCAAGGTAAACTGCTCCAAACTCTATTGCAGAAAATACTTCAGCAACAGTGTGGTCAACACCTGGAATGCTCTACCTGAGTCCACTGATCCGTCTCTAACCCTCACAGTTTCAGTCTTAAACTGTCTACTGTGGACCTCAACCCATTCCTAAGGGGTCCATAAAGGGGGCGTGCATAAGCACACCGGCGTGCCTACCGTCCCTGTCCAACTATCCCCATTTATTTGTATTCATTTCTTTCGTTCATATCCATGTTTATATTTATACCTGCTCTCTTGTACATGTTTGACAAACTAATAAATACAAATACAAACACAAAAAAAATATGGCCCAGTGTTTCTAGCACACCTTTACTGCAGTAGCAGTATCTCCCTGCGGAAAGTGTTCACCTCTTGGGAACTGCTAAAGAAAGAGAGTTAAAATATGCAGGGGCGAATGCCCTTAGAAAAGTAAGTTTTTTAAAATATTATGCCATGTGGGAGTTACGTGATAACTCTCATATAATTCAACTATGAGTACTGTATTTCAAATATTCTGCTTTGGTCTTCTCTTCCTGAAGGCCCATAACTCTAGATCTCTATCTCAGCATTTCTCTTGCTTGTCTGTAGTCCATTCCCAAAAACCCTAATGGAGAACACGGTCTTTTAGATATCCTTGGGCCTCACTGCAAGCATAGGTATGTATGTGGAAAAAAACATTCAATCTTCCTTTTACATTTACTTCCCAAACCAAATCTTAACATGATTATTCTTCAAGATGTTCACTTTTCAAAATATATGGTTGCAGATCTCTAAATAAGCAAAGCACATTATGCTATTTTTTGTTTGCAAAAAATATGTCTATTATGGGCAAAATAAAGTGCACTGGATTAATATGAAAGATAAGATTCTTAGAAGTATGCACGGAGATTATTGTACTGTTTTAAAAGCAGAAAATCAAAACATGATGTAGAACTGGAATGAAAGAAACATAAGGTTGGAAAATTAGAAACCAAGTGAAACCAAATTTGGCAGATTTATTCTTCATGACATGTGAATAGAAGAAACACTATCATATGGAATTAAAAACAGATATCTGCATCATGAAAATAAAACTTGAAGATCTTAGGCCTATACATGTACATATTGTACACAAGCAGAATAAATAATATAGTGTGCAAAGTTATTAGATATGATCCCAACATGCTGCATTAGTTTGATTTCAGGCTGTAATTTTATATTCATCTACCTAGAAACATGTTTCACTGTATTTAATGTGACTCCTTTCTGATTAGTCATATATAGGTTTGTGTTAAAGTTTTCCTTGTTTAACAGATCAAAAAATAGCCTCTAATTTTCATATAACATTGTGCAACTTAGTACTTAGGATAACAATGTTTTAATTTGATAGTGTCCCATCTTATTACTATTGCAATCATTTTCCTCTGTATTTTAACTGCATTAGTAGATGAGTTTATAGCATAAGAGCATTTTCAATGCAAAATCCAATTAATGTTTGGCTTGCTCTGTGGTTTTTAATTTTCATTGCTTCTTTTTAATTGCATGATTTCTGTGGTGAATTGTATAGTAGCTGGGGAATGCCTTAATTTTTGTGCCTTTTATATATTACCCTAATGATCTTGATAAATTTAAATATGAGTTTTATAAATAAGTAATAGGGAAAAAAAACCTTAGGGAGATTGGCAAGTTATAGATGTTGTAAGAAATTGCTCTTATGGGACTTCCGGTGGCACCTCCGTCGTTGTCGGCAGTCGTTTTATGACTGCCGGCCTCGCCGCGCGTGAAAGAGCTGCCTCACAGCAGGCAGGCGGCTCGTAAACCCCGCTCTTCAGTCGGAAGAGTGGGGAGAGCTACTGGGGGTGTGGTAGAGCCCCCTGGATCGCCTCCAGGACTTCTTTTGTGTCCTGGAGAGGGCTCAGGATGATGGCTCCCTATTCACCCCTGGGGAAGCTCTGCGCTGCGAGGGATCTCTGCTGCTTCTAGCAGCAGAGCCAGATGTCGTGAGCAACACCACAGACCGACTGAAAGCTATAAAAAAAGCAAGCTGGTGAAACCTGGAAGAAAAATGCAAGTATTGTTTTTTATTAATCCTTAGAAATGAGAAGAGGAAGAAGAAGAGTGATTGGAGAAAGTGTTTTGAAAATGGCGACTGGCTTTGCTCGGAAAATGCTTGAGAAAATGGAGAGTGGAAAGTGAAAGTAAGAGTTTAGCCAGTCGAAGTATTTTTAAAAGAAACATCCTAGCAGGGAAAAGGAAACAAATTGATTTAAACAAGACCTTTTTGGTTTCTTTTTTTTTTCCTGAGAAAAGTTAGAACCTTTTTGGAAGTATGACTCCTAAACAAAAGGCAAGGGGGGGGGGCTCCCTCACAAGTCAGACAAAGGAAAAAGTAGAAATGATTCCAAAGCACTTGCAGGGAATTGCAAATGAGGATTTAAAAGACTTTATAACTAGGTCTTTAGGAAGTATTGTTGAGAAGATAGAAAACTCACAGAAGAATCTGGAAGAGCTGGTACAGGGAGAATATGAAGAACTGAACCAAACTATTTTCAAAGTAGTTGCTGCCTTTACAAGTGTGGTGGTGAGAATAGAGAAGAAGATGGCTGAAATCAGTAGAAAGTTTGACTCCAAGGTGAAAGATTTACAGGAAAAATTAGTTGAAGCTGATGCCAAAAATCAGGAAACTCAGAATGATCTGATGAGGCTTCAATTTAAAGCTATGGAGTCTGCTTTGAGATTAAGAGGTATAAGAGAGAATAACAGAGAAAATTTGAAAATACTTTGCGCTAAGGCATTAGCTGCTTTTTTAAATTTGGAAGTTGACCAAATTCTTGGCTGTATTCAAAAAGTCTACAGGGTTAATTCACGTGTTGCCAGACAGAAGAATCTACCCAGAGATGTTGTCTATTTCACTGATAGAAGATTAAGAAATGATATTTTACAAAAATCTTATTCAGCTACTTTAAGGGTAGAAGGTCTACAAATCAGGGTTTATAAAGAGTTACCATCTGGGATTTTGAGATACAGAAAAGATTTTGGATTTCTGGTGAAGGAATTGCACAGAAGAAAGATTCCATTTAGATGGGACGTATCAGTTGGTGTAATTTTGAGTTATCAAGATGTGAGATATTGTTTAAATACCGTTGAAAAAGCTGAACATTTTTATAATAACATTCTTAAGGGAGCCCCCATACTTTTATCTTCTGCTATGTTGTCATCTATGGAAGAAGACAAGCAAGATAAAGAGTCTGAAAGAGAGGTTGAGGAACAATGTGTGCAGATGGAACTACAAAATCAAAATAAGCAAAGTGTGTTAGAAGAAAAAGGAGAGTTAGGTGGTTTTCTAGATGATTATATTATGGAATATCCAGATTTGAAAACAAAGCATTCCAGAGATTCAAGAGAAGTGGTACCGGGCCTTGAACTGTTGAAGCAAAATGAAAAACAAATATTTTTGAGATAGCAGAGGCCCAGTATTCCACAAGTGGAAAAGTATGAGGAGGAGAAGCAACAGAAATTACAAGTCAAGGGAGGAAAGAAATTGAAAACCACTGAAACTGAACTGCAGCCGAAAATGTGTCTTTCGATGGAACCACATGGTGAAACCTAGAGGTTAACTCTGAATAGATGGAATCTATTACATAAAGGACTATTTGAAATAGTTTGGAAGATAACCATTGTTATATTTAATTTTCATATGATATTGGACTTAAAATTTGTTATAAACTCATCCTGATTTGGATTTGACATCTTGAGAAAGTTAAACAGATCACTGCAAAATAAGCAGAGGATCTGTGATTACCCTATTATAATTTTATTGGAATTAATTATCTAGATGAGGAGCTTGAAGATGAAAACATCTTGGAAACCCGAAGGAAAGAGGCAGAAAGGTTGGCAGGATTTGAAAGAGTTTTAAAGGAACATCTAGCAGTGCAGCTTGTATAAGCTGCATTTGTTTTTTTCTTTTAACGGATACATCAGGAGTCAGGTTGATTGATCTACCTAGACGTTTACAAGATACCTTCGTGGTTGGATTTTACAAATACTAAGTCACTCGGGGGGATTTAAATATGAAGAGATGTTTGTTGCTGATGGGGGCAGCTTGAATAAGAATAAGAACTAGTTAATACATATTGTCTCAGAAGATAGTTGTCCAACTTTAATCAATATTAAGATGAAGAGAAGATGAAAATCTGGTTATTGAGACAGAAAATCTATTTGATAAAGTCACTTGGGGGGATTTTTATATGGAGAAATGTTTTTTGTTGATGGAGGCAGCAGGAATATGAAGCTTATTAGAGCTATGTTGGATAAACTTCAATCAAGATCAAGAGAAGATTGAAATATGGATTATTGAGATAGAAAATTTTTGGATATAATTGTATAATTATAACTATATATGTATAATCATATATGATATTTTATTAGAATAGAGAAATGTTTTATGTTTTTGTTTAATAGCTAATGGGCCTAGTTGGGATAAAATTAGTTGATATGGACATGGAGGTGAGTTATTATATTTTATTATTAGGGGATTGATTTTGTGATATAATTAGTAATATTAATATCAATGGATTAGAGAAAGGTATGATAATCTGTTTTTTAGTTGATGGGTGTAGCTGGGATAATATTACCTGATATTGATATGGATATGGATATGGATGTGATTTATTATATTTTATTATTAGGGGGATTGATTTTGGTATATAATTAGTAATGCTAATATTAATGGATTAGAGAAAGGTATGATTTTTTTAATTGGGTTTAAATATAAGTATTGATTAAATATAGGTACTGATTGATAAATGAATATTAATATTGATTAATGAGGTTAACCTTATTGTTATTAGGTTTTTTTATTATAATATAGTTAATTTTAGGAAAAATTTATTACATAGGTTTATTTGTTATATTATTTTGTTATATGTACTTGTTTTTTTTTCTTTTTTTAACTTGTAGCGGAAGTCAAGGGGGGATGGGGGAAATGGGGTGGGGGTGGGGGGAGGCAGGGGGGAGGGGGGGTTTGGGGGGGAGAAAAAATGGAAAAATTTTGTATGTAATACTTTTTCAATAAAAAAAAAAGAAATTGCTCTTATTATATAATTTTACAGAAAACTACTCAGAAGATAGTCCTATTGAGTTTACTGAGATCACCCAGAGAATCAACCTGAATTCTCCACAAGAAAAATTGAGGTTCAGTAGATCACCCTGAATTCTTCCTTCGACCTTAAGGACAGTGATAGTGCAAGATGTTTAAATAAAAGTACTGTATTACAAGATTTTTTTTTCCTGTATGCAAAATGAAATAAGATACAAAATATCAACATGTAATTTAAAGAATAAGACCAATCTGTGACTTGCATGCTTGACCTCTTAATGGACCATGAATTGTTGTTGTTTATATCAGTTCTGTTTCTTGTTTCAGTGGTTCTTCTTTTGATTTTGTTTTCTCTGGGAATTGCTTTGGTTTGTTTATTTGGCAGGCGTTTTCCAGTAACCATTTTGCAAATTGTGAGTATTCAGACTTATATGGTTGGTTGTAGCTACATTGCTGAATATCCACATTAACTATATGAAAGAAAGATGGGCCTTCTCTCTAATTTAGCATAGAGACTGTTATATTCTATCAGCAAGAAAGACACCATATGACATAATTACAATATATAATTATTCTTTCCTGTTCCATCCTATTAGACTAAAGTTTGCATACATTTTTTTTAAAAAAAGATATTGCCTACCTCTCATGTGACTGACTAAATTGATAAAAATCACATCTACAGCTCCTTCTATTGCCGAGGTACATATCTGGTTAGGTCCTGAAGTTGAACTAGCCAAAATTATATTGAAAACTGCCAGACAGTTGAGTTTAATTTTACAAACCAAAACCAAAAACCAAATGTTCTTTTATGACTCTCTCATTTATGGGGATGTGAGTTGACCAAATATCCCTTGGTTGGTTGCGGGTCATAGGTAACCCTAGCTTACAAAGACTTACAATTATAGGATAACCAAACTGTCTGTGGTCACTCTATGCTTTTTGGTGGTGATGTGACAGAGACAGAAGGACAATCAGTGGTTAAGTCCCAGACCATTGCTCTCTTGCATTTTGGAGGGAACAGCTACATTCCAAATACAAGCAACAACAAATTAAAAGTTGTAGTTGTAGTGTGCTGTAGGGATGGGTCAATCTGTAAATGTAGATTTCTCTCAAACCTTTGTTTTGTCTGCCTTAAAATCAGGTCAACCTAATCCCAAGTCATTTTGAAAATCGCTTTGCAAGAGAGTATACATTTGTATCAGTTTTGTGTATGGGAGATGGATGTGCCTGCCAAAAGTCAGATAGGTAGGGAAGAGCAAATGCTACTCCTATCTTCATAATGAGGAAAAAGGAAGACCTGAAAAATTACAACCCAGGTGTAAGTGGGTGAGATGCTGTCAGATATCGGTATCTGTAAAAAAACATTTGAATAGTTCTTGAAGCAATTGATTTGCAAATGCTTCAAAAATACAGCAATTATTAATTGAAATTAATATAGTTTGTCAAAAACTAGTTTCATCCAATCATCTGGATCTCATTTTTAATTTTTGCTATTTCTTTTCTTACTGATTTATGTAGATTTAAAGAACACCCAGCTCCCAACAATTTGGATGCTTTGCAGTACAAAAAAGCCAGAGCAATAAAATAAAAGAACAAAGGATGTGCATCCAAGGCCTGGGAAAACAACCAAGTTTTCAATGCCTTTCAGAATGACATCAAGATGGGAGTCATCATGATAAAGAAGGCATACTTCCAGAGTCTTATTAGATGGCATTATTTCATTGAAAGACATAAAGACAAATCTAGACAGCATACTAAAAAGCAGAGACATCACCCTGCCAATAAAAGTGCGTATAGTCAAGGCTATGGTTTTCCCAGTTGAAATGTATGGGTGTGAAAGCTGGACCATAAGAAAGATTAAGCGCCAAAGAATTGAGGCCTTTGAACTATGGTGCTGGAGAAGACTCCTGAGAGTCCCTTGAACTGCAAAATGATCAAACTGGTCAGTCCTAGAGGAGATCAACCCTGACTGCTCTTTAGAAGGCCAGATCCTGAAGATGAAACTCAAATACTTTGGCCATCTAATGAGAAGGAAGGACTCACTGGAGAAGAGCCTAATGATCGGAAAGATTGAGGACAAAAGAAGAAAGGGATAAAAGAGAATGAGGTGGCTGGCTGGAATCACCGAAGCAGTAGGCGTGAGCTTAAATGGACTCCACAGGATGGTAGAGGACAGGAAGGCCTGGTGGAACGTTGTCCATGGGGTCACGATGGGTTGGACACGATTTTGCAACTAACAACAGCAAAGTGCACCCATTCTTACCAGATAGATAGAAACTATTAGTAATAGGCAGTCCCTCAATATAGATGGTAATCAGCACCTTGAATTGCACATGGAAACCAAATGGCAAATTTTATAGAAGTATGTCAAGGGCATACTTGTGTAAGTTGTGTAGTGGTTAAAGGGACTGGGCTAAAAATTGGAAGATCATAAGTTATACTCCTACTTTAGACCAGAAGCTTGCTAGGCCAGTCACTTCCTGTTAGTTCTAGAAAGAAAACAACAGCAAAACATTTCCAAAAATGTTGGCAAAAAATTACAATATTTGTACATCCATTTCTAACCAGGAGTAAAGACTGACTGAAAGCACAAAAGCAAGCAAACGAAGAAAAACCCTTACTTCATGCTTTATAAGAATGTGAAAACTTGAATATTTCTTCATTTTAATGAGATGTCTAAAAAGTGCCCTGCCATTCTGATTAGCAAGCTGTTAGGTGGAATGACACTGAAACAGATAAAAAGCTGGAAGAGAATTCATCAACAATTCCTCATCAAACTGAAGTCAAAGATCAAAAGAAGTGCCACAAAGCTCATTCCTTGCTCTGAGATCTTTAGCATTTTAATTCATAACTTAGATGTTGCAGTGGAGGAAATGCATATCAGATTTGTAGGTGATCATGAGTTGAATTAGCTAAAATCCAAGAAGTAAAACCCAAGGAATAGAACTAGAAATGATCTTTGTAGATGAGAGAAACTGGTGGAAAGCCCCACAATGAAATGCAACAAAGACAAATGCAAAATTCTTCATTTCTGAAAAAAAAAGCATGACTATAGCTCATTAATAGTAGTGGCTTGTAGGAAAATAAGCTGGTTATTGTGAATGGAATCTGACTCAGTAGTCAAAAATGGTTGTGAATAAAATCAGATGCTGCATCTAAAGAAGTATCATTTCAAATGATGGAAAATTTCTTCTGTATCAATCAGGATTCACCTAAGTTATTAAGTCTAGTTCTGTCTAGTCTAGTCTAGTTCTAATTCATTTTAAGATGATTCAGAGCAAGGGTGGGTTCTACTTACCTTTTCTATTGGTTCTCATCATGCCCGCATGCTCTTCTGCACATGCACAGATCAATGTTGATGACATCTGGGTCATTGGGTGGAGCCTCCCGCTGGTTTTACTACCAGTTCTTGTGAACCAGTCTGAACTGGGGACAACCCACCACTGATTCAGAGAAACTAGAGGAAAGGCAAAAAAGGATGATCAAGGAACTAGAAATGAAGTCTTATAAAGTCTTATGAAGAGACATTAATCTGTGCTTGCTTAAATTTTAAAAAAGAGGGGTGGGGTAAGATATGATGGCATTGTTCAAATAATCTGCATGCTTTTACCACCCCAAAATAGAAGAAATTATAACAGACCTTATTTAAGCTTTCCCATTTTGGCCTCTTAACATCTCAATTGCATATCAATAATCTTTGTATGATAGAATGCGCAAAACCTGTCACAGTACTCTAGATATACTTTGACCAATTCAGATTAGAGAAGAATGAGGACTTCTGATTTTGATATAAACATATGTTGATATAGCCTAGAATTACATAGTGCTTCCCAATGGTATCACTCTACGACCGCATGTTCAATTTATAAACAGCTAATCTATAATCTTTTTGCAATATTTTTGCCCAATACAATCTGAAAACCACAAATCTGGAGGATACTGAAATTGGGAAAGACAATCACGTCAAAGAGGAAAAAATCAATGTAGATAAATGTTAAAAACTTTATGTGTAAAATATTTCAGCAAACATAGTTTGAGTATCACAAAAGAAATGCCATGTTGACATTTCAACTACTTCATTATATTCCTTATCATACAATAGAACAATCAATATTTTGTGGTCACTGAGCATCTGTAATCTGTAAAAAATTGTTGTGGTTGTGTACTTAGGCTATCATGCTTCAGTTCTAGTTAAAGAATTGGGCAAGAGAAGCTGTAGCTCTCAATCAAAATTGAAAAGTTTAATCATTGATGCAATATTATACAGCAGATTTTATATAGCAAAATGCACAAATTATATATTAGCATTGTCTTGCATTTCTGATTTAAAATATCCTATTCTATGTTCTGCCGTTAGTTCACAGAGACTGCTAAATTACTTTTATTATCAACCACATAGCTGTGAGGATATGCTGATATTTCATTTACAAGCAGCAGAAAAGTTTAGAGGAAGCCATTCAAATCTTGGCTGTATGTGTATGTTTGTGTATTTTCATGTCTAGATAATTACAATGGTGTCACAATGGTGACAGTACACAAGAAACACAAGGTTTGAAAACACCATTATCAGCATTATCTAGTAACATTTTTAGTAGTTATTCATTGCAAATTGGTTTCTCATCTTTGGCTTCTGAGGAAAAAGTCACAGCAAGAAGAAATGAATAATTATTCCTGACAAAACACATTTCATAGACCTTGGCTTTTGAACACTGAGACAATTATGTCTCCTGTCGTATACAGTATGATGAAGTGTTTTATATAAAATTTATCCAGGTAAAATAGCAATTGGTTCCTTTATGACTAGGTTTCTGAGTTTTTGTGTTCCCAGCTGTCACACATACACAAAAAAGATAATCTGTGGTAGAAAATGGACCATCTGAAAATCTTCTTCTACTATAAGTGATTATTGAGTTCAGTAATATTAAAGTTATTGTTAAATAGTCACATTTTAAACAGATTATGCTGATGATGCCACAAAAACAGTGTTGAAAACAGGCCAACATATTGCTAAACATGTCAACCAATTTATACTGTCTTTCTTCAAAAATACGACCAGGTCTTATTTCTTTTTGACCCTAGGCCTTATTTTCCAGGGGTGTTCTCCCCACGCGTCTCACCTGGGCACTAGGCTGCTTTTTTCATGGCTGAAAAGAGCAACCCACTCGCCCAGCACGCTCCGTCTGGTCACCAGGCTGCTTCTTTCATGGCCGAAAAGAGCGAGCAATGCGACCCACATGCCTCGCCTGGGCACCAGGCTACTTCTTTCACAACCAAAAAGAGCGAGCAACATGACCCATGCACCTCAGCACCCTTGCCTACCTGTAATGATCACTCCAGCTACCGGTAGCCATCCACCTGAAAAAGCCCGCTGTTGTCCACTCCGGCCTGACCACACATGTGCTTAAATAGGGCCAAATAGGGCCAAATTTTGGGGGTAGGGCTTAATTTTAATGCTTGTGCACAAAACAATGCTAAGCCTTCTTTTTGGGGTGGGTCGTGTTTTAGGAGAAACACAGTAAGTAGTAAGATAAAGAGCAATGAGTAACTTATTTTAAGTATTATGAAATAAAAACTACATTTCCACTTTGGGAAAGATGATTTGTATCCTATAGTTCTAAAGAAACACTTGTTATGGAGTAACTATAACTTAGTACCCTGATATTATTTTCTCCGAAAATACTCGCTTCTAAGCCAAGAAGCTTCTTCAGTTCTAAACTGAACTGAAGAAGCTTCTTGGATGAAAAGTGAAACATTTTCAAAGAAAAAAACCCAAGAAAGTCTAGTTGCCTTTTAGGGGGAAAAAAAGCACTTTTGGGACTTAAGGAAGCTTGATTCCTGTTGACTAAATGGATGCTTCCAATATACATTCATCTTATTCCTATAATAATTTATAAAATAGATTTGTTTGAAAAACAAACTTATAGAGGCCAACATTTAACCATCAGACTATACTTGTGTTGGGCTGCAATTCACCAAATTCCCAGCCATCAGTGCTAAATGGGTATAATTCTAGGGCTCCTTAGGAAAGGAGACCTCTACTCCTAAATCAATGTCACATATTTCTTCTTGGAAGAGAATCTGGAAAGGTTCCTTTCTTAGCATCCACACCCTTGGAGATGCTCTAGAGAGCTGAAGGTTTGAAGATGCCAGGTACCTTTGCAGTTTTTCTCTGACCATATCCAGTCATTTTTAAACAGTAAAAGTGAAAGAAAAAAAAAAGCAATTGAAGAAACACCACGAAAGAGACACATTGGAGCCAGCAATGGGAATACTGTATACCTCAACTCTGAAAGCACAACTGTTAGTCCGAAATAGGCTGGCAAAATGAGAAGTTTCAGTTTAAGCAGTTTTGCAGGTCATGATGCTATTTTTGGACATTGGCTTGTGTTGAAGTTAGTCTGATAGTTAAAACACCTTTGCACAGGTTGCCAAGTGGTACATTCCTTTGTTTACCCCCCCCCCCCATTTCTTTCCTTTTAGTATGTTGTCAGAATAGATTTCCTGTAAAAGCAATCATGTTGGAGAATGATCTCATACTAAAATATAGTGACATGCATAATGTATACATTGGGAAGGTACAAGTTAAGAACAATTTTTTCCCCATCTACTCAGTCAAATTGGATGGTTGCCTAAGGATCCCTGTCTATAGTTTGTGTCTCGCTTTCTAGACATCACTATTGATCAGGAATCTATTAGTTAAATCTAGTTTCTTCATTTTATTTAATTATTAAAATGCACTTCTTTTCACTGATGATTGGCTTAAAATGAAAATAGGTAAGTCCTTGATTTATATAGACAGATAACAGTAGAATTCGTGTTAGATTCTTTTTCCATATTGTAGAATGGATAAGACAACGGGGCTTTGACAATCTGTGAAGATGCATTTTCTCTTACTACGGTTTTGCAATAAATCTTCATCACATGTGTTTCCATAATTCAGTTCTGAATCATGGCTGAGGCTGCATCTGGGAGCCTCCTGAATCCAGGAAAAGTTTCTTTTCAGTAGACAGGGCTGGATGCATACGTTATTGATTTTAGAGCCCACTGGAAAGCTGAAATCAATGAATTAATGTGTCAATATAATCAACTTTGAAAATCATATGATGATCATCTCAAGTATAGGACAACAGTTAATATTGGAAGGTCTCTATCACATGAAATGTATGCACTGACTTGAAAGGACCTCTAAGTCTTCCTAATTTCAGATCATTGGCAGAATGATGGAAATGACTAGAATTATTTCAGACTTAGCTATTATGGACTAAAATAGCAGCAAAGCCAGATGATGGTGATGATGATGGAGCTTTGCAAAACTCTACCCTTTAATTAAAAGGAATATTTGTCTCATCTATTTGCCTGACTCCTGAGGTTCAGATCCTGTAAGGGTCAGCTTTGTAGGTTCTCTTCAATAGTTCAGGCAAACAACAACAACAACAACAACAACAACAACCAGAAGTAAACAATGACAACATTTTGTCAACTTTCCTTCTTCTCTTTAGCAAGAGGAATATTTCCTAAATATTTATTTGCAATAAAAGTGTAATCTCTTATTTCAATAATGCTTTTTAAACCAGACACTCCTGAAATGTCCATTGTTGAGGATTATATTCCCAAAACATTTCAAGGATGCCAGACTGGGAAAGGCTGATGTAAATGAACTTTACTAAATTGCTGTTTTTCTCTGTATTTCTCTGAAAAGAAAACTATTTATCTCTCTCCCCACCACTCATTCTCTCTCTCTCTCTCTCTCTCTCTCTCTCACACACACACACACACACACACACACACACACACACACACATCCACCCTTCAGTGATGTTCTATAGAACCGGTAGTAAAACCAGCGGGAGGCTCCACCCACCAACCCCAACATCATCAAAATGCTTCTGCGCATGCGTACGTGCATGCACGTAAGCAAAGCAAACACACGTGCGAGGCCCCATTGCGAACCGGTAGTAAAGGTAAGTAGAACCCACCCCTGCCACCCACCCATATAATTCACCTTTAAAATTGGAGAGCTTATTATCTTTACTAAGATTGTAGTAAGGAAGCAAATTATATTTTTCCATCTAATATTTTCCTTATCTGCAGGAGAAAACTGTCTTCATTTTGAATAAATATAATTGCCTGAAAAAATGACTACAGATCATAGATAAACCTACTTTTCTGATTCTGGATGAAATAAAAATAATGCAAAAATTCTCTTGTTAGATCAGTGTAAAATCAAGCTCCATTTGTATCTGTATTTTGCTGCTGTCTCATATAGGAAACAATCATGTCCTTTATTTCTCTTGGAATCTACTTGTGCATGTCATTAGTCACAGAGTAAACGCATCTCCAGGATTCCTTAATGTTATTACTGTGAACATAAAAGATTAAACTTGGATGGATATTCAAAATAAATCTATATCAGTCCTCACCAATTGTCCATGCCATGTATGTGGCAATAACATCATCATTCTCTCACGAAGTTCTATATATTTTTGCATGATCAAAAGTGATTAACTATCTAGATTCCTGAATGCCACTATTTCATCTTAAATCTTTAGTACCGCTATGTGTCAACATTGCATTGCAAAGGGTACAACTTCATAATGTGATTGTGCCTTTTGTCCTTAAGTGGGACTGGGATAGGGTTGTGAGAAAATTTCTAAGGATCATGCATTGTTCTCTAGTGAATTTGGGGAAGCTAATCTGAATGGCTGTTTAAAGCAAAGTGTCATGCATTACATACATGAATCTACCATGCGAGTTACAATACTTTTAGTCTCACAGCTGTGTTACAAATAATGTTTCCTAAAAGTGCTTTTTCAAAAGGCCACTGGACTATGGTTTTTCCTTTGAAGAAGATGTTTCATTTTTTTTATCCAAGAAGCTTCTTCAATTTTGGCTGGATGGTGATGGGGGATAAAAGGATTATATTCCTTTGCAGTCATCTTGTCATTGGCACTCTCTCTAAGAGCTGAGGCCACTTTTGAAATAATCTTTCAAAATCTAACATGGCAAACAAGGATAAAGAAGACATTTTCAATTGCTCTCTATCATCATACTAACATCTTAATAATCACTTATTTACAGGGCTTATACAGCCTGTTCCTTGAGTTTCTTTATTTACTACAATCAGGGATTCCTATTTTCATTATAGATCATCTTTATAACTAAAAAATAATTCAGCAGATTTTTCAATCCATATGAAAAATATACACCAACTATATTGAGAGACAATGTCTGCTAATTAGATTTTTGTACTGTATGGTTTTCTGACAGAAAGTATTTCAAATTCATGCATTTCAAATGTGAGTGATTATTTGTAGTTAACATTTCATAAATCACATTATTATATAATGTCTAGCAGAATGAACTTTTCATTACAAGCAAGAGAAATTAAAAATGCTTAAATTAGGTAAATTCATATCTACCAAATGATATATTGCAGTTGAATAGAATAGAATAGAATAGAATAGAATAGAATAGAATAGAATAGAATAGAATAGAATAGAATAGAATAGAATAGAATAGAATAGAAGTAAGGTTGCTAAGTGAAATTGTATTTAAGGAATTAATATCTTGTCTGCAGAAGAAATATGTAGCCTGTGTTTGTTTCTCCCTTTTCAAATCTTCAAACAACTATGATTTTCTATCAAAATCATTTCAATTTCTTTGGTACAAATGATTTGTATAAAGTCTGTATCTATGATTAACAGCTTTTGTTTTATCTACTAGTGGTTTGTCCAAATCACTACTCATGAGTCCATTGTTTTGCACAGATTAGCTTTAGCTCTTGATAAACTCCACTAGATCAGCTTGATGACACTTGTAATCCAATAATCTGGGGGATTAGAGTTCCACAGATATTGTTGGTAGTCCTTTAATTGGATCTATACAAGACCTGGCCCACTGGAGAAGGCATTGATGTTGGGAAAAAATGGAAGGAAAGAGAAGAAGAGGATGGCTAGCAGTAAGATGGATGGACAGTTACAGTAGAAAAGGCTCAGTGTTTGGAAGATTGGAAGGATCGGGTCAGGGATAGATTATCATGGAGAAAACCCTATCTATCTGGCCACTAGGAGTTGGCATTTATTTCATGCATAATCAATCAATCAATCAATCAATCAATATAAACTGCAATACATGAAATGTGCTTCATCCTGTTTCATATTTCAAGCAAAGAGAAATAGTAAATATTTCTCCATAGAGAGATAATTGCTCTTCACAATTTGAGTAGAATTGATCTCCTGAGGTCCAGAAGGAACCTTGAATGAAGCACATCAAGTTATCACTCAGTTTTATCCCACTGACAGTATTATCCTTGGCCATTTCCTTTCAGCATGTTTATCTGGTTTTCACCATCCATACCTCATACCGAAATGCATTGCATGAATGCACAAATGCTGATAGTCTTAGATCTTTTCATATTCACACTTTACAGTACAAAGAGTAATGGGTGAGTTCATCATTACCCTGTTTATCTTTGATCACCAGATGGGTAACAATAAACAAGCATCACTCTTACTTTTGTCTGTTAGTTTATAACTGAAATGCTTTGATTTGATATAAAGAAATGAAAAGGTAAAGCAAAATGAAGAATGTTCACCTGGATTTAAAATTACAAACATGGGGAAATTGCCAGTCTGCCTTCTGTGGAAATATTACAGATTAGAACAGTGGTTCCCAACCTTTTTTTGGCCATGTCCCACCTAAGCATCTCTAAAATCCTGATGCCCTCCCCTCCCCCGTGACATATAATTCTTACTTTACTCAAAAAGTGAACTCTATTTACATGAAGGAAGCCTAAAAGGCCATTAACTTGGTTTAAACAAGATTCAAATTGCCCCCATTAAAAATCAAATTGCCCCCCTGTGGGGCGTGGGCTCCACATTGGGAACCACTGGATTAGAGGTATAGATGCTCTTTGACATATTTCACAACCAGAGCCAAAACTAACTGAAAATAGCCAAATTGATCTTCTGTGGGACAAGGAAGAGGCATTCTGTCTTATTCAAGTCTGCAGGGGTGAGCTGAGAGAAACAGCAATCAACTATTCATCTTTTTTTGTTTTTAAAGATGACCTTCCACTTCACGAGCCTTCCTTCCTTCCTTCCTTCCTTCCTTCCTTCCTTCCTTCCTTCCTTCCTTCCTTCCTTCCTTCCTTCCTTCCTTCCTTGAAAAGTATCACCTATTATCTATGTCTTAAGTACTTTGATTCTTTCTATCAAGTTGGGATTCTATGTAAACTGGAAAAATGGCTAACGTTTAAGATGAATAATCTTAATCTGCTCTTCATTAAATAGACTATCAAAGTACAGAAAGAAAATACACATCAAGAGTTATGGGACAGAGCCATAGATTACCCTTCCTAATTATGACACAGAATATTACAATATGTGCCTGTGTGTAAAAACAGAATCCACAAACCACACAAAAAGGCACAAATATGCAATGAAACATAAGTGGTCTAGAAAAAAAAACCATACAAAATTGCTACAAATTTGCAATGAAATTTAAACACATAATTGCTTAAGTAAAATAAAACAGAAAGGCCAAAATGTCAAAGCAGACAGCTCTCAACAATTAAATAATCCTTGGCTGCCTGACTCCCCTCCACTTCATGTTAAATTAGGTGTTACTGACAATCTAACGTCCTTATCAAAATTTCAAAGTAAAAATGCAGCAATGCAACATTCCATAAAATTGAAATCATTTTGTTGTTTTATGCCACTAATAAATAATGTTTCATTAGTTATTCTGTTGTCATCTTCATGTAGGAGAACAAATCTTCCCAATATAACAAGTAACAAAATGTGTCCTAATTAGTGTAGTCAACAGAAGAACAGATTTTAGATTTATTTTCTAAGAAGTTTTCCATGTGTGAAGAATGTCTGCAGTAATTTCCCCCAAATTCCCAATAAAGATTAGTAAAATGAGGGTATGTTTTGCCATTTTAGTGTATATTAGAAACATACAAGTTCACATAAATGTTCTTTTAAAGTGCCTCCCCTTTAGTTTTGCAGCTTCCAATACAGTTCAAAAACACACTGCTGAACTTTGGTGGCAAAACTGTCAATTTTCAGTGATCTGATTTTTCTTGATTTATTGTTGTGGTGGTTCAAAAAGCAAAAGGCAAAAAATTGTCCATCAATTTCCTAGTGAAAACCCCCATACATCAAAACTGGTTAAATAGCACTTCCTTTAAAAAGGAAAATGGAAAGAAAGCATGCTATCCACTATATTAAATTAAGATATGGACTGTGAATGAGAGTATATGTTTGTATATGTGTATTGCTGTGTATGTTTCACTCTATAGGTGTGCATTTTTCATTTTAATTTTAAATGTTTTCTCATCTCTTCTTTAAATATGAAAAATAATCTCATAGGTTTACATTGTTTGTTAAACATCTTTTCAAATTTCAATTGAAAATAGTGGGGGGTTTTAAATTAATTAGCATTAACATTGATACTAGTCAGTGTAAAATGTTAAAATGACCACAAGGTATGATATTCATCTGCCTTATCACTAACCATGTTCCCCTTATTTGCTCCATTGTATGATGTCTTCTTCAATAATCATACACTAGGATACAAATATCTGTGGGGAAATGATTCAATAGTGGGAATAAAATATTCTCCCAAATATTTACAAGCAGTTGAGTTCTTTTTTTGTTTTTGTAGTGCTATGTATAGTAATAGCATTTGATTAAAAAATTTTTCTTTTTTATGTGTAAATTTATTGGAATTTTTTCGTTTCTTAGCAGTCATTCAGACTCATTGGGAGTCCAGCAGGATACAAGGTTTGTCGCACAATCAGCCAGATATTCAGACTGGATCTGGCATTTTTTATCTACCTATTAAGTACTTCCCAAGGACCTGGGATAGACAGATGTCACAAAATACAAAGTCCTGCAGATAGAAACAGAATGACTGTGGCAAAAGAAAGCAAAGGTAGTACCAATAGCAATAGGCACCTTGAGTGCAATCCCAAAATTACTTGAGTACCATTTGAATACCATCAGCATTGACAAAATCAGCCAATTGCAAAAGGAAGCTTTACTTGGAACAGCTTACATCCTACAACAATACCTTTAACACTATCCAACATCAACATCTGTCAATCCCAGGTCCTTGGGAAAAACTTAAGAAGTGGATAAAAATGCCAAATCCAGTCTAAACATCTGGCTGACTGTACAACAAACTTAATAGTGATATTAATAGTAATAATAAGTTGAACTCTTAGGGATAAAGAATTCCATTGTTATACCTATTGTAATTAGATACCCCTTGGAGCAATACCTAAAAGTCTTTTTCAATATCTGGAAATATTGATTTAATCAGATATGAATATCTTAATTTTATGAAAAAATCCCACCCTGCCTGGAATTGCCTATATTCTTAGACACTACCTTAATAATTCATAGCTCTTTGGTTAGGAAATGAATTATTAGGTTTCCATCAGTCTCAGGCTGTGAATCTAACTGTAGTTTAGCCACACATAATGTCAGAGAACTCCATTAAATTTGTTAATGTCTTTCCAGTTTCTTGTGTGTGTGTGGATAGGGAGGGAGGAAGAGAGAGGGGGGAGAGAAGGAGAGAGAGAGAGAGAGAGATTAAATATCTTCACGATCGAGAGAACTGACCAAAATTCTGTCTATACCTACTAGACATAGTGACCTCAGAAAGCATCAGTTTAGGATGAGAAAAGGGGGATCCTACATCAAATTTTTCTCCCCAAAACTAGAGCCTTGTTTTTGAGGGAAAGATACAAAACAAACCTATAATCCTTGTGTTTGTGTCACGGTATTATAGAATGTCAAGCCAAATCATATTAGTTTTTCATATACAATTCTATATTTCTTTTGACATGTTTCTGTGATGCTTTTCCTATTTTAGCTGACAACTTAATGTTTGCTCATCTACATGTATAGATCAAAACCAAATTAAAGCATGCCTAAGAGATTAAAACTGTCTCAGTGGATGAAGAGAAAAAACATATGCTTTCAGAAATCCTGTTGTTCTTTAATATGTCTTTGGTTTTGCTTGGTTTTCTTTTCTGACTCTGTTTATTTGTCTTAATATTTTCAGATATTAATCACCAATCATTCAGTCTATTAATAAAAGCTGAAATGTTAAATCTCACAATTTCCTTCACACCCAAACTACAGGGAACATTTTTCTGTTGTTGACTAATTTAATGGGCACCAAGGATATTTTGGTTGGGGTTACAAATGGATTCTGCCTGAACTTTAGAGTGTTCATAATGAGGCATTATTGCTTCTGAAATTCAACAGAGAAAAGAATCAGTTCTGCTGGATTAAACCAAATTTTTAAAGAACAGGATTTTATTTATACTCTCACTTGTATTCCTCAGCAACTGTTACAGTGAGATATTCTTCCTCTAGTATTAGAGGTAATGTTCTGCCTTACCACTTCAGAATTTATTTAATCACCATCTAAATCCATCAGAACTGGCTATTAACATGTCTTCAGATAACACACTGTTGGAAGTTTATAGATGTGTAATGGATTGATAGGATGAAACAGTTTTTTGAAGGGATAACCATATACACATTTTGCAGCCAAAACTATAAGCAACAAAAAGGGTTGTGACATCTTAAAGCTAAATTTGGCATTTCCCAGGATTATGTGGACTTTTTATCCCATTGTCTGAAGCTGTGAGTGTCTGGATGGAGAACAACAGGCTTCAACTAAATCATGGCAAGGCTCAGTGGCTTCGGATTTTGGGACCATCAAGTTTTAGAATTGTGATATCTTTGATTCTGGATAGAGTTAAATTGGCCTAAACAGATTCTGTGTTCAATCGGGGAGTCCTCCTGGATTTAAGATTCCTGCCTGTGGAACAGGAGCAGTCCTGGTTAGGAGGGTGTTTGCACAACTTTGTATTGTGCACCACTTATCACTCATGCCCTAGTCACCACCTGCTTGATTGTTGTATTTGTTGCATTCTACATGGAGCTGCTCTTAAAAGGTATATCTAGAAAGTTCATGTGATGCAAAATGCAGCAACAGGGAAATTATATATTATGTATGTTCCTCATAGAACAAACGTTACACCTCTGCTTTGTGAGCTGCATTGATTACCAGTTCATTTCCAGGTTCAATTCAAGCTGCTGGTGCTGATTTTTAAAGCCCTACATGCCATAAGACCCAGTTATTTATGGGGCCACCTCTTTCCAATTGCACCTTCCTCTTCAGCCAGATCTAGTAGAGAGAGCATGCTGTGAGTTATGTCTTCTAGGAGCTATATTTGATGGGCCTTAAATAAAGGCTCTTCTTGGCTAATGCACCTGAATTATAGAATATCCTTCCTCCTGAGCTTATGCTGGCATCATCGCTTCTGAGTTTCCAAAGTCCCTGAAGACTTGGTTGTGCCATCAGGCCTGGTATTACTAGTAAGATGGCTCTATTGATATTAACCTCCCTTCTCCTATTATTTTTTTAAGCTATGTTTTGTAGTTTTTAATGCTTTTAATAATAATTGTTGTCATTATTTGTAAACTATTGTTTTATGAGATGGGAGCGCTATATAAATTTGAAAAATAAATAAAATTATCAATTTGGATAAAGAAAATGGCAGTTCATTGTTTTCTCCTCTGGTTTGGCTTCCTCATGTCTGTGATGCTACCTACCATTATGTACATAAAGGGTTCAATCTAGAACAACCAAAAGCCACTTACAATATTTTAGAACTGTACATGATAATTACATATACCATTGTTTCAGGAGTGGGTCCTACTTACCTTTACTACCAGTTCGCAGCAGGGCCATGCACATGCGCTCGTGCAGAAGCGTTTTGATGATGTTGGAGTAGGTGAGCAGAGCCTCCCACCGGTTTTACTACCAGTTCTATAGAACCGGTACGAATTGGGGGCAACCCACCACTGCGTTGTTTCCTGGAGAGTTCTATGCCTTTTGATACAGATAAATAAACACAGTAATATATATTGTTGCCTGTTCATGTTTTCTCTCTCTCTCTCTGCTTTTGCACACCACCCCCTTTTTGGGGGGGTCCTGTTTGGCACTTAACTATTTCTGTTGTTTAGTATATAAAAATAAAGCTATATTTTTGCTAGCTGAACTGAGTTGTGTCTGTGCATGTTATAATCTGTATTTGAGTTAGTGGTGGAATTCAATTTTTTTTACTACCAGTTCTGTGGGCATGGCTTGGTGGGTGTGGTGTGGCTTGGAGGGCATGGCTTGGTGGGCATGGCAGGGGAAGGATACTGCAAAATCCCTATTCCCTCACCACTCCTGGGGGAAGGATACTGCAAAATCTCATTCCCACCCCATTCTGGGGCCAGCCAGAGGTGGTTGCCGGTTCTCTGAACTATTCAAAATTTCCGCTACCGGTTCTCCAGAACCTGTCAGAACCTGCTGAATTTCACCCCTGATTTGAGTGCACTGGCAATAAACTAACCTTATAGAGTATAATTTTCTAACCAAAGGGTTAGGGGTCCAGCATTCCAATTTATCTCCAGGCACTTGGTCAAGCATATAGCAGAACTAGCAGTTGCTGTCCACAATTAATGGATACATCCCAGGACCTAAAATATTTTAATTGTGAAACATTTTTAAAAAATCTTTACAAAGCTAACTTTTTTTTTTTTACAATGACTTGTAGATAAGAAATAGTACAGCAGGAAGATGGAGGCACTGGCTGGACACTCAGAAGTTCTGGAGCTGTGAAGTCCAGAGGAAGTCCAAGCAAGGACAATTTGGATGCAAAAAGGATGGATTACTTAATTCTGGAAGAATTCAAGTTGTTGACCTTAATCAAGTATCTACTGCTTCAAGATTGTGTTTTAGGAAAGGAGATTTGGAATAAGCTAAAACAGACATTTGCATCTTTAGAAATGAGTGATAATATTTTTATCCCCTCAAAACTCATACATCTGAAATAATCAGGGAATAGAGGTTTATTGGAACAAGTGTCAGAATATATTCAGAGACAAAATAGCACGAAATTTTCAGATGATATTCAGATGCTATTAATTTAGAAAACTGTAAGCATAGACCCACTGAGTGTTGGTCAAACTTTGTGATTGAGTTTTATTTGAACACAGAATTGCCAACTGGCATATCAACATGATTTGAATGTTGCAGCTGAAGAGAGTTCTCTTAGCTAGATATATAGAGAGAAATGTAGTTGCTCCATAGAAAATATCTAGAATATCTAGAAAATATGGCTCCATAGAAAAGCACATATTACAAAGCAAACACTTATATAATAAAGGAATATCATGAGAATCAAATGCCCTAAAAAGCAGTCAAGCCTGCACAGGGGTTGCAAAAGCAACAAGATACAGATAAAGAAACCTATTTGCTTGGGTACAATTGTGATATGTTAATTGGGTTTCATATTTTTTGTTCTGTCTGAATTTTTAAAGCTTTTTACTGAAGTACACCACTCAGTCATAAATTATGAGTTGGATACCTTTATACATCTCATAAATAAAATTGTCTCATTCCACAGACATGCCTTTGCAAGGCAGACATGCCTTTGAAAATACCTTTATTGCAGAGGTATAAATACCTTGGCTCTTCTTCACCTTAAGGATTCTAGACTTGCAGAGAAAAATCAGTGGCTTGATCCAAAAATCCATTAACTGGGGTTTCACAACAAATTTAAGTTACATACTGATTTAGCCTATTGTCTAGTTCACGTACTATGTTGAACCATAAAATTATACATTGTGTAAATGGAGCTGCTAGTTCTTTAACTTTGTGGAATGGGTTTGAGAACCCAGTCAAAATATGTAAATGTTCTATCATGGATTCATATTAAATTACTTCTACCTTGTTTATAATTTATTATTTATTTATTACATGTATTTATATGCCGCCCTTCTCCTGAAGGACTCAGGGCGGCGAACACAAGTTAAGAAACATGTACAATAAAATCACACTTTAAATCAAATAACTAATTAATGATAAATAATAAACCCAGAATCAGAGTCAGCCTATTTGCTTGAACAGCCAAGTCTTCAGCTCCCGACGGAAGGAGCAGAGATCAGGAGCCATCCGGAGCTCAGTAGATAATTCATTCCAGAGGGTGGGAGCACCCACAGAGAGCGCCCTACCCCTGGGCACTGCTAGATGACATTGGCTCACCGTCGGAATCCTGAGGAGAGCGGCCCTATGTGAGTGAATAGGATGGTGGGAAGCAGGCAGGAGAAGGTCCTGTAAATATCCTGGACCTAAATCATCCATGAGCCATAGTGGCACAGTGGTTAAAGTGCAGTACTGCAGGCTACTACTGCTGTTGGCTGACTCCAATTTGGCAGTTCAAATCTCACCAGGCTCAGGGTTGACTCAGCCTTTCATCCTTCCGAGGTGGGTAAAATGAGGACCCAAATTGTTGGGGGCAATATGCTGACTCTGTAAACTGCTTAGAGAGGGCTGTAAAAGCACTATAAAGCAGTAATATAAGTCTATTGCTATCAGACCCACAATACTGAAAAGGGTTATGGAGTGGCTGTATGTCTGTATTTCTGATATGTTCAAAACTCTTGATAGAGCTTATCAGAACATTCAAAATTCTCTCTTGGCCTGTGTAGTAAAAAGGTTAATTTACCAATAGAGGAAATACAAGGTATTGCTCTCCCAGATGAGAAGCCAATTTTCTATCCTTCTCTGGTACTCTGGTGTGGGTGCAGAAAAGCTTCATGTTCTTACCCAGCTATAAATGCAGGGATATACTTGAGGTAAGCATAACTATAAAGTATAGAACAGAAACTTCAGTCTTCTGTTCCCTGTGCTGACAGAGAATATATGAGATTAAAGCTCAATAATATAGCATAAATTAGCCTGCTACAGCCTGGCGATAACCATGTTGGGATTACAGTTCCCACAATCCAAGTCATTGGCTACCATGTTGGATGGGAATACTGGGAAATATAACACCTGAGAAGCACCAGGATGGGAAATATTGACATATTTGATGACATGCTATTTGCATGATGACATGCAAATACACCTGGAAACAAACAGTTCCTTTATCCAGGAAATAAGGGGACAGAAGTTTCTCTTCAATTCTTTTTCTCTGTTGCTGATTTATATTTATCTCACTGGTGTCTGGCTTTGCTATGAAACTAATCTAAGCCAGATTCTAATGGCTGGGAAGAAATAAGAAATCAAAAACTTCTATGAGATTTAGGGCCATGATTTTCTTCCCAAACAATATAATTCTGAAGTCTATCAAAAGAGCAGGTAGTTGGGCTAGATGATTGTTGTAGTCACTTCCAGTTCTATGATTCTGTGAAATAGAAGCAGATGGATCAATTTGAGTCTATTGTTGTTGGTTTTTGCAGGTCTATTCCACTCAGTTACTGATTTTCCTAAAATTCATGTTGGGGATGGGGAATTCTTCCTGAGGCTTCCCAAACTGAAAAGGTGAAACAGGATTTTCTCAAGATATCTGTCCTTGGGATTTAAGAAGCAGGAGGAGCCAAGGAGGCTGCAATTCATGTTAAAGATGATTGTTCAATTAAAGGTAAGACATTTACATGGAGATGCTTGGTTACTTTCAACTATATTATTATAGCTACACAACTCATCATCCACTCAAATTCTCTTCATTTTTAAATAAATGTTGAAAGTAAATTGTCTTTTATTAAATTGAAGGAGCACTCCTGGGGCAAATATACAGACCATGCCCTGCAGAGTATTAGTTGTAAATTAGTTTCATCTGAAGTGAAAATCAAGGCAAATTTGGAGGATGCTGTTTAAATGGAACATGTGGAAGAACTTTGGAGGAAGTACACAAGGGAGAGACTAAATTTCTCTCTGGAATGAGTGTGTTTGTCTAAAAATGAACAAGAATGACATCAGACGTAATCTCCACACTAATAAGACCTTTCAGTACAGTGAACTAGAGAAGAATATTCCAAGACAAATGGATATATTAAAGGATCCTTGGACTCATTTACTTATAATCCTGCACAAAGAACTCAAATTACAGAAAGCTCCCTAAGTGCATATTTTTCACTTTGCTTTGAATATCTAGGCAATAAAATACATATGCAGAACAGCTGTCTGGTCATCCTTCTAGCCTATCAAAACAGGCTGAAGTGAATTCTCCTGGAAATTCCTGGAATCTATGGCTGGTCAGGAGACACCTTCCATCATCCTGAATCTGTTAAGTAGCCAATGATCCCAAATGTAATTGTATTACAGAAGGGAGGAGACCAAGGGCAATCAAATTTGTACATGAACTTATTTTGGTTTCTCATGTCCTCAATTGCTCAGTTAAAAACTCTTATTAAAAAATCATCAGGTTCTTCATAGATTTAAAAAAGCCAATCACAGGCTAAGGATCAATAGAGAAGAGATTGAAAGTGAAACTGCCAACATTGTAATGTACGCGTATAGCTCTGAAGCAGGGGTGTCAAACTCAAGGTCCACAGGCTGGATCTGGCCCACAATGAGGTTAGATCCAACCTGTGTGGCCATCTTGGAAATTGAAAAGGGCCAGCCTGCATCGCTGCAGCCCGGCCAAGCACTAAGTGGCACCACTGCCACCGCAGTGAGAAAGATAGATAGACAGACAGACAGACAGATAGAGATAGAAATAGAAAGAGAGAGAGAGAGAGAGAGAGAGAGAGAGAGAGAGAGAGAGGGCTGATTCGATCAAACTGGGGGGGGGAGAGAGAGAGAGAGAGAGAGAGAGATCTGATCCAAACTCGGAGAGTTATACCAGGGCTGGCGGCAGTATGCTTCAGTGCCTGGCCAGTGGGGCACTTCTCATCTGCTGCTTTCCCTCTTTCTTCTCTCTGCTCCTCCTCCTCCTTCAGGCAAATGTTGCAGAACAGCACCCAGGATTTACTTTGACAGTGGCAGGGCTTAGGGGATGGTCAATCCCCATTCATGGTGTGGCAGAGAAGGCAGAAGGCAATCCCTCTACCAGACTAAACCAGCCTGGCGGGGTGGGGTGGGAAACTGAGCAGCACTTAAAGCAGTGAAGGCACACCTGCTGTAGCTGCCACACCCCCTGCTTCACCTCACTTCATCCCATGGGATGAGCCTCCAACCCTCCTGCCCCACCCACTGGAGACCCCTGGATTCCCTCCCTAACCCCACCTGGCCCCCACGGGCACCACCCACGAGAGCGACATCAATCTGGCCTCAGGCCATGCCCAGTTGGCCGCAACCACCCCAACCATGCTCCACCCCCCTGGTCACCAGAAGACAACCACAATGCTGATCCGGCCCTCAATGAAATTGAGTTTGACACCTCTGCTGTATAGCACATCAGCATCTGGAATTACAAATATAGTTCCAGTTGTTATATATGAGAAAAAAATATAATTGAACTGGAAGAAAGCTCTCAAAATGATCATGGGGCTTTAATTGGAAAAGGGTAGAATGATTGGGACTTTATTTTAGGGGAAAAAGAAGATTAAGGAGGGACATGACTAAGGTAGATAAAATTATGTATGGCACAGAGAAAGTAGATAGACAGAAATATTGCAGGATCCAATCTGAACAGCCACTAGGACCAGAGGTTTAGATTTTTGAGCTTTTGGACTCGTACTGGAGCCCATCTTCAGGGAAATTCTCTCTAGAAGAGTGTGTGCTTCTGTCTCTGTGCTATTTATATGGTACCTGGTTGTGTGTGGCTTTTTAATTGTTGAAGAAATATTCCTTATATAGACAGAAATATTCCTGCCTCTCTCAAATGCTAGGAGCTAATTGTAGTAAGGTAGAACAAACAAAAGTATTCTTCACAGAATGCATAATTGATCAGTGGGATTTATGGTAATGTCCAGTAATTTGGATGACTTTAATAAGGGACTGGATAAATTCATAAAGAACAAGCCTACTGAAGATTATTTGCCTTGAATGCTAAATGTCATGTCTGGCATCAGCAAGCTTCCATATACTAAGTACCAGTTACAGATAAAGAACAGAGAAGACTCCCAAGTTTCAGAGAATCTAGGACTTGGTTTACTCCAGTAAAACTATTCTTATGTTCCTAAATAGCACTTATATTAAATGTGTAGGAGGCCTTGTTTGCCCTTGTAAGCAAGCTAGGATTTGTAGGAGGTGCATTTCCTCCAAATAATCTGTATTTCTTATCCTCAAAATGAACTACCAAGGGTGATACAGAATGTAATCTTTTCAATCATATAACTCAACTGGATGTGCATTTGTTCATGTGCACGGCAGCCGAATACAATGCTCTATTCAGGTAAATTTTGAACTAAGTATAATCTATTCTGGTGCTGTTCCTGTAATCTTGTATAATTTCTGTTTTGTTCTCCACTCATGGGACATTGCAATCTATGATATGTTATGAAGCAGCTGTAAAAATAGCTTCTCTAAATTAAGTTTCACTCCTTTTGTTTACATGGATATCTGATGTTATTTTCTTGGCAATGAAATAGAGGGAGTTGATTGTTTCCTTTTTCTACGATTTTTTTTTTCATCTTCCCAGTCCAGTCTATACTGTAGCCCTGGGATTTTCTGTGGGTCTCCCATCCGAATATTAACCAAGTCTGATGCTACCTACTACTTTCAATAACAACCAGAATCAGCTAAGTATTGTTATCTGCTCAGTTTGAGAACCTTGACTCTATTCCCAGTTTCAGGAATCCTTCTATAACAATAGCAATAGCACTTAAACATGTATACTGCTTCATTGTGTTTTACAGCCCGCTCTAAACAGTTTACAGAGTCAGCATATTGCCTCCAACAATCTGGGTCCTCATTTTACCGACCTAAATGAGAAGGATGGAAGGCTGAGTCAAACTTGAGCCAATAAGAATCGAACTACTGGCAGAGGGAATGCAGAGCCAGCCTGCAATACTGCATTCAAACCACTGTGCCACCATGGCTCTATAACCATATCTAGCATTGTCCAGGGATGCAGAGGCAAGATATTCAATTGGAGCAGTTTTCTTTGGCATAAAACATCTTTTCCTACAACATTAGCTTCAGGAAGCATAACATATCCTGGGAAAAGCCATCACCTTTTTAAAATTTACTCATTCTTTCACAACTGCAATTCAGGTCTTTATTTAGTATGTATTGAGAAATAATTGGAGGAAGCCATATGAAATCCTCTTGTAGTCTGAAGAGGTGTCGCATTTCTTGATACCATTTCATGGTGTACAGAGTAGTTCTTAAATTTATTTTATTCCTACATACCCCATCCCCACCTTGTGTATTAGACCAATTTACTAATGGCAGCCCAACAGAGAGAAAGGCAGCCCTTAGATTGTTTTTTTTTTTGGGGGGGGGGGTAAGCTGGGATAATTTGCAAGATGCGTGGGTGGCCCATTTTAGGGATTAGGTCTTCAGTGCATCAACTGAAAAAGAACTGAAGGTCTTCTGTTATACTCTGGACTGGCACAGCTGTTTCCCATTTTTTCCTCCTACAAATCCTAGCTTGCTTACAAGGCAATTTCATTTCAAGCAACAATGTTGATTCAACGGAGCAGCAAGATGTTCAATTCACTGCTTTGAAAGAACATCACTATTAGAATTTCCTGGTGGTTACAGTGGTATGTTTTGACCATGAGCAGAAAAAGAAAAAGGAAAAAAAAACTTGGGCTCAGAAATAAAGGGGAAAAACTGCTTTTCTGGTCAAGGTTAAGTTGTGGTTTTAAAACTGAATGGGATGGTTTTTCTATATTCATTAGCTTGTTGTCTTTTGTGTAAGGTTTTTCCCTTGTATTTTATATACAGTATTCCTTTTGTTGTCACTACATTCAAACAATTCTTAAAAGAGAGAGATGGGAAATCATGCTCACTGGGTGGCACAATCAGCACACTGTAAACATTTCAGCAATATCTAATCCCATCACAATGAGCAACCCTGTGACTCAAATTTAAGCTTTCATGTATCATGAGAAAATTGCATCTGGTAGATGGCTATGCAAAATAGCCCTTTATTGTTTGGTGATTATTTGTTCATCCATTCACCCAACAATTCATTCCTTGGAATAGTGTACACCGTTTAATTATTTGGGATTCTTCTGAAATTCTTGGGGCAACCAGCATGAGTTAGCAACTAGAATAGGGGTGTCAAACTCGCAACGACATGTCATCATGTGCCATATCGCAACTCCCCCCTTTGCTAAACCATCAGTGTGCATGGCCAGTGCATGATGCATCTGGCCCATGGGCCGTGAGTTTGACACCCCCTGAACTAGAACAAAAGCTACTAGATGAGCTTTCTGTATGAAAGCATACATTTTCTGAGTTTGGTGCTCCAGTACTAATTTGTCACCGTTCCAGATAAAATTAATTACTAAATTAAGTCAGCTAAATTAGGTCAGCTGACCTCTGCTCAGAAGGAATGTCAAACATAGTAAATTGTTGGTAAGGACCTTATGATCTTCCAAAACTACCTTTCTTGGCAATCCCAGCCAAATGATGTCTTTTGAAGGGTGCTGGTAGTTTACAGCTCAACAGCTTCTGAAGGGCCATAGCATCCCCATCTCCAAAGTATATGATATAAGTAAGGAGACAAACAGATGAGCAGTGATAAGGAAGTTCCAAAGAAGAGGGAGTCAAACTATTCTCCAAAGCACCTGAGGGTAGAACATGAAGCAATGGGAAAGGTTGGGAGTTCAGCGGTTCGAATCCCTAGTATAAATCTCCTACATGAACAGGAGGTTGGACTAGATGACCTCCAAGGTCCCTTCCAACTCTGTTACTGTTATTCCATAATCAAAGAGAGAAGCAACTTAGAACTAAGGAGAAATTTCCTGACAGTTAGAACAATTAATCAGTGGAACAACTTGCCTCCAGAAGTTGTAAATGCTCCAACAATGGAAGTTTTTAAGAAGAGATTAGATAACCATTTGTATGAAGTGGTGTAGGGTTTCCTGCCTAAGCAGGGGGTTGGAGTAGAAGACCTCTAAGGTCCCTTTCAACTCTGTTATTCTTTTCATATATTCATAATCCTGTCTGGAAGTGAAGTCTTTAGTCCCATTTATTAAACTGTTCATACCTTAAGGATATATTTACAGGACTTTTTCCATATACTCCTGCCATCGGAATATGGGGATTTGAGAAACAGATCCAGGAAACTTTTTTTAAAACCCACCTTTCCAGTTTCATCTCCAGGAAAAAGAAACCCAGTTAAAAAAAGAATCCTTAAAATGGTTTAGTTAGAAAACTAATGTGTTGATGTTCCTATTCATAAGTAAGTCTATTCATTTTACAAGTACAGTGATATTTTTAATAATAAGCATTCATTCATAGTGATTTAAAAAGGTGGGTTCTTTATTATGCTATGAAAAAGCTTTTTTGTTGAAAATAAGAAACTGAATTATGAATAATATCCAAACTTCTCTGTATCTGTACAACTCTATGCTGAAAGAGAAATGGTTTGGGAAAGGCTATTGTTGGTGGTGGGGGGGAGTCATTTTTCTACCCTTTTGCTCACCGTTCTCCATTGACTTATCACTTCTGGCATCATTGTGTTAGGAGGTAAAAGGCAACTTTTCTTGAGCTTCTAGCAATCCAAAAGCACAGAAATTTACCCTGCATCTTTGCCTTTGCCCTTAGAGTATAATATCATTCTGGCTAATGAATCTGAAGGTTCCAATTGCTGACTTTTTTCTGCTGGATTCTCAGACATATGAATCATCCCCAATGAACTTTAGTGCTTGGGAACTTTTCTGAGAGCCGGAGAAATCATTTTGAAGACTATCTGGCTAATTGCAGACCCAAAGGGGGAGAAATAGGGCTGCCTTGTTGCAAGAGTTCATCTGGGCATTTTGCTTGGCAAAGTTGAATTTCAAATATATACAGTAAGCATTCATATATCTAATGTTACATTCCAAATCTTCATTTATTTTCTATCTAGTTTGTAGTTTTGCTCTAAAATTAAGCATATTTGAACATACCCATTCAAACCACTGATAAAGTTCCTGGAGGAAATTCCTAGAAATATTAATTTCCAGTTCATGTAAAAATTCACTGTTTCTTTAAAAAGAAAAAAAAATCAGCAAAGATGGTAGTACTCATGGTAGTTTTACCATGGGTCCATAACTTTTTATGCCAATTAATTCATTGTTTGGTTGCAATAAAAATGCACTAGAATTCTAACTATTGTGTCAGTTGGTCTCATATAGCATTGGCACCAATCCTTGATGCTGTGATACCAGACAAAATATTGAACAAGTAATGCCTATTATCAATAAAATGCTTCAATACTAGTAGCAGTAAGCTCTCCAAACCCATTGATGAAAAGATTTTGGCTGCCTTTGACTATATTTATTGGTAATTATTAATTATTATTA
The DNA here is from genome assembly GCA_030761175.1 of Masticophis lateralis. Classification (NCBI taxonomy): domain Eukaryota; kingdom Metazoa; phylum Chordata; class Lepidosauria; order Squamata; family Colubridae; genus Masticophis; species Masticophis lateralis. The sequence continues at coordinate 192,121,769 of JAUDYJ010000001.1, read as the reverse complement.
TTTATTTTTTTTGGAATTATAGACCTAGCTCTATTTTGGAGAAGGTGGTTCAGTGAATATAATCTATTCTTGACCGAAATGTGCAACCTCAGTAATAGCAATAGCATTTAGACTTATAAATGCTGACTAGTAATGTTCCATAGTGCTTTACTAGTCAGCACATTGCCCCCAACAATCTGGGTCCTCATTTTACTGACCTCAGAAAAATGGAAGGCGGAATCAACTTAAGCTGGTCAACACTGAACTTCTGGCAGTGGGCAGAGTCAGCCTGCAATACTGTAATACCATAATACCAGTGATGGGATTCAAAATTTTTTACTAGCGATTCTGTGGGCGTGGCTTGGTTGGCGTGGCATGGCTTGGCGGGGGTGGATTGGTGGGCATGGCAGGGGAAGGATACTGTAAAATCTCCATTCCCTCCCCACTCCAGAGGAAGGTTACTGCAAAATCCCCTTTTCTTCCTGATCAGCTGGGACTCAGGAGGCAGAGAATAGATGGGGGTGGGGCCAGTCAGAGGTGGTATTTACCGGTACTCCGAACTGCTCAAAATTTCCGCTACCGGTTCTTCAGAACTTGTCGGAACCTGCTGAATACCACCTCTGAAATATACCATTTATGTCCACTGAAAGCAAAGGAAGCTAGGAAGCAGAAGTCTTGACTTGGTGTTATTTTTCTCATATCTATAAACTATAGATGAACATTTTGGATCCTTACAGATAGAAAATAAAGTGCCTCTGAAATTCCTCCACAGATTATAAAGGAATTGAATGGAGAGGCATCATTTCAAATTTCTGTAGAGAAAAATGTACTAGGTAGAGACGTAAACAGATACAAAGGCTTCTCCATACACTTTTTTCTTTCAAATAGTGTCTCCTAGGGCAAGTGCACCATTTGCAAGCACGCTGATGTCATACTATAGGCCATTTAACTGTTTATAAGGGCAGTATTCCAAAAAGGTGACCTTACACGATGGAATTCTTGGGATCCCATCCCTGGCAGCATGACTTACCTTGAAACATTTGTGCATCCCGAGCTAGGCAGTCTCTAAGAAGCAGCTCTCTCAGAAGGAATGCATTTAAAATTTGAAACTGTATTCATAACCTATGCCACGCTTAACAAGATTTTAAATTCATCCTGCCTTCTGTCACTTTGTGATCTCTCCAGTGTCCCATTTACCTGGCAGTTCTTGCACTTTATGCAACCTTAGCATATGATTTATTTTAATTTGCCCATTTCCTCCTTCTTAATCATGACAGGTGAGGAAAGGCAGTTCTCAATCTATATAAAAGTTGTGTTTTCAAAAGGGAACATTTTTTAAAAAAAATTCTCCAACAGCCTCAACTGATTAGGCTACAAAACCACTTTGTTCCAGGGTGAACTCAAGTCTGCAATTTCTGAAGGTGACTGGACAACCATATCCATGACTCATTTACACCAGCACCACCTGGATTTCCTGAACAGTACTGAATAGCTTTTCTAGCCTCAGAAGGATGCCTTGGCAATAGTATTCTCTAGGTGGAGTTGAATATTAAATGGACTTCAAAATAGCTGTGGGTTATAGAGGCTTTGGGGAAATTGACTTTTCAAGGCAGCATGCTGCATCCCTGGAAGTGATTACCATCTCATTTATTTATGTGACAGTCTTCCAAGTCTTTTATTATAGAGAAATATGGATATGTATCAGACTCAAAAAAAAACCCTCAATGTGCCTTTAGGGTCTACATTAAACTAGAAGGTGAAGATGCCAAGTTTTCTCTTTATTTCAGTCCTTCTGACTGCCATTTTCCTTTTTATTCTTTCATAAACATGAATCCGTATTTATCCTTTCATTTGGAGGAAGAAAATAAATAGAAGAACAAGATAAGAAGTATAGAAAGTATCAATGACTTCTGAAGCAGGGAGGTCATGTGGTGTCTGCCAGGCTTAATATTCCCCTGACTTTATTTTGTTAAGCAGTTTTAAATTAGAAAAGAAAAATTAGATGATGCTGACAGGTCACAAAGGAAAATTTCAACCTCATACATTGTCTATACATTGCCTCTGGCATTTACCTAGGACACATGAGGTCTATTAGAATATTTTGAAAGTGTCCACCTGTCCAGATGAAAACAACAATAAACTGTAAGTGGCAGAGACCACAAGGCCAGGAGTAAAAAAGCGGTAAAGGGTAATCGCACATATTTTTTGGTTCCTTCTTACATTAGGTGTTTTGGGTCCAGACATTTCTGGGGCAGCAATTTTGAGGAAGCATCTATCACACACTCTCACAACTCCTGATGAACTCTAGAAATTACCTAGTTTAATAGTACAGATGGGTTTCTTCTGAATCTTACTCTTTCATAGAGCAAATTATCCTTTTCTGTCCCTCATTTTTGGAAAGAATTTATTTCATCAGATAATTTATTCAGCTCTATAAATCAGCTCTGCTCCTTGCAATAAGAGGCATATGAAGTAAAGATACAGTACGAAAAAAGGTGAAAAAGAGACCTGCCAGCAATAAGGTGGACAGACTCAGTTACAGTGCAATGGATGCACCATTGGAAAACCTGAAAGACCAATTTAGGGGCAAATCCTCCTAGAGAAAAACTATGTGGTCAACAAGATGTTGCATAAACATCAATCAATAAATCAGCAAATAATACCTGCAGCTATTTCAAAAGAATAAAGATTTGTAATAAAAAGGCAGTTTTCATTCTGAAACAGTAAATAATCATCTAGTTGATGGTCTTAAAATAAACTAGAAATGGGTTCCCAGGAAAGGATCTATGGTAGACTAGACATCCCTGAAAGATGGCATTGGGGTTGAGATCTGTGGTGAAATGGTAGATTTTGGGTGGCATTGTCTTTCTAAAGGAGAGATCATTTGACCATTTGCATTCTAGACAGCTGCTCCTCAAGAGTAGACTTTGGGAGTTAAGGTGTTTGGGGTCTACTCATGAGTTGGACAGCTGAGAGTCGAGGAATTTCAATCAGGCTCATATCAATAATGCAACTTATATGGATATAAAATGTGCATGAGCCTCACATTCTTCAATAGTTTTAGATGTATTTAATTTACAGCTAAAGAGAGATTCTCTGAGTGGCAGGAAAAGACCATTCTGCTTGGAATTGTGAATGTTGAAGCCTATCCACTCAATTGCTTCATTTTCATCATTTCATTTCATTTTTTTAAAATCAATCAAATTTATACAGCTACTAATTTCACAAACATAGCTCTCATTATAGATAAAATAGCATCTGGAAACCTGTTAGGCAAAGGGACCAATGCAATGTTTCATCATCTAATTAGACCATCTTTTTCAAACAGCTTGACCTCCTTTTCAAAATGGTTGCAGCTTGCTTTAGAAAAGCAAAAATCAGTTTAAATGTTAACACTGGGTAACATTTTCCAAAAATGTAGGAATATAGTGGGTGACCTTTTTCTGAAAGATCAGATATCAATGATTAGTTAAAATATTAGATGATGAAGACAGTTTGAAGCCTTTGGGACATTCAAGATCCTTTGCTTGCCCAATTTGAGAACAAACTACAGGGTACCACTCCACTCCAGCCTAGCCCAGGAGGCTCCAGTGCAATCGTGAAGACAACTGACTTTTACTCATTGTGTGAATATCTATTTCACTGTCTGAAAACATTCTGTCTGCCACTTTACTGACATCATTACTGATAGCAAAAACATCCCCCATATTGTGTGTTCCCTTCTCAGTCTATTACTGAATCTGTTACTACTGCTATGCAGTCTGTTAGTCAGTCTATTGCTGGTTATGTGAGCTTGAAGGATTTTAAATACTTGACTTTTCACATTTATACCTTACAGTTTACAGGACTTTACAGTTTAATCCTGAGCTACAGATATTCTCTTCTACTAGAAATTCCTTTGCCTGCAAGCAAGAACTGGTGGGACCACAAAAGATAAAGTAATAGAAAACAAAAAAGCTAAAGTCCTCTCGGACTTCAGAATTCAAACAAGCAAACAGCTTCCACGTAACACCCTAGACTTAATAACTGTCAATTCAAAAGACAAAAAAAAGTCTATATAGTAGATGTTGTAAAACTCAGAGATGGCAGAAAAAGGCAAAGAACGGGACAAAACCACAAAATACAAAAACCTGCAAGTAGAAGCAGAACAACTGTGGCAAAAAAAAAAAAAAAAAAAGCAAAGATAGTATCAATAGTAAATAAGCACTCTGGGTAAAATCCCAAAAGTTCGGGAGCATCACTTGAACATCATGAGCATTGACAAAAATCAGCATCAATCAACTGCAGAAGGTAACTTGGAACATCCTGATATGCTATCTTCAACACCATCAAACAACATCTGTCTATTCCAGGTCCTTGGAAAAGGCTTGATAGGATGATAAAAATGCCAAATCCAATCTAAGCATCTGGCCGACTGTGTGACCAACCATAATACAGAGAATGCCAGATATCAGATATCCAAATAATCAGATACTTGAGCCATCCAAACACTCTCAAACCAAGTACATTATCCAACTTGCTGAATTAGGCCAGATTTATAACTTTTTGCAAAATGTTATTTCCTTCCAGTGAAGGAACAAGTATTGCTATTGCACTATTGTATATTTAAATGGAAAACTAATAATGCCTGGTATCAAATATATATCACTGGACAAATTTTAATGTAAGTTGTTATTTGTACTAAACTCAGTCAAATTCTTTGTCACAGAAAACTGACTTCACCAACAACTCTCTCCCACTTTCTGTTTAGTTAATATTTCTAACGTTGGTTGCATTGGGATATTATACATTTGAATAGATAAGTTGACCTATCACCAATTATCAATGATGATAGGTCAATATGATTAATAATTGTGCTACCCATTAATTAATAAGGATTTAATTTGATTTCCTTTAACCTCTTCTATCATAATGTGTATCTGTAGAATGCCACTAAACTGGAATTCTGCCCATTTGTGTGTGTGTGTGTGTGTGTGTGTGTATCTGTAAAATGTTGGAATCCATGTCATTAATTTAATATTTAGAAATACTGGTAAGATACATATGAATAAACTTCACAGACACATTGTTTATTCTGGCATCAATATACCATTCTTTTAATGTAGCAATTAACATTCCTTATAAAACTATTTATAATTTCACTTATCTGCCGTACTTCTAATAATTTAAATATCAAATATTTCCCTGTATCCGAAGGACAAAAAGGGATACATCTCAAATATATCTTACAATCCTTTTACATTTGATAGAAATTTCTGATTTATATTTGAAATAAATTTCTAGATACTGGCCATATTTCAAACTGAGTGGTTTTTAATCCCTTAACAAAAAAATAAAAAGCCAAAGAATTTTAATCTTTCTCATCAATTTTCTTTTTAGCATTTTCTTCAAGTTCTGTAAGAAATGTGAGCCAAGCTTTTTACATATGCATAAACTTTAAGAAGAACCAACATGGAGCTATACTTATCAGAATAAATCTTGGCGACTTCTGAGGTAATATGAGGTTATCATGATACACAAATATACATTCACACCATGGATGTGTATTGGCTCTAAGATTTGGTTCTGATCCAGATTCAATAGCTAGAACAGCTTTATTACACTGTTGCCCCTTTCAAAGGTTGCCCAGTTTATTCTAGGATGAACTGACAATGAAAGGTTTCAATTCAGAAATCATACTTCAATAAGGCATTGAACCAGATGACATCAACTGGTATGTAAATAGAAAAGGACAATGTGACATAACATGATACAAAGTATAATAAAGAAGTCTGTTAAAATGTGTAGCCTACTTGACTGTCAACAGCATAGGGATGTTAAAGGCTACAAATGTAAATTTTATGAGAGCAAAAGTCCATAACGTTTGATCTGGTCTGCAATTTCTACAAGGACAAAACATATGGTGATAATGTTCACTGGGAAAAAATATTCAAAAATATAGAGCTGTGAGGGCTAAGCTATTCTATTTTCAAACTAGTCTGTGTTCCTATCAGTTTAAATGCATTGTTGCTATATGGGTGGAGCCCTCATACTTTTGTTTTATAACAATGAAAAAAAAAAAAAGTTTAAACATTCCATAAAACTGAACCATTGATAAGCATGATGCTTGTTTTGACAGAGAATTTTCTGTGCAAAGAATTATATCTACTCCATTCATGCTATTTATTTCCATGAAATATGCTGTAAAACGAATAAGTTTTGAAGTTTTATTTCACACCTTTCAATTTAATTACAGTTTTATTTCATGCCTTTCAATTCACTAGAATCAAAAAATGATCTTTGTATTTTCCCACTATTGTTGCACCATACAATGAAATATTCTTCCTATTCTGGTAAAAAAGGCAGTTTCATCATAGGCAGCTACATTATAAATCAAGTTCCTATTATTAGAACAGAAGAGAATGAGAGATAGTGTGTATATGTGTGTGTACATGTGTGCTTATGTGTGTATACATCTGTGTGTGTGTGTGTGTGTGTGTGTGTGTGTGTATGTGCGAGAGAGAGAGAGAGAGAGAGAGAGAGAGAGAGAGAGAGAGAGAGAGAGAGAGAGAGATTTTCTTCTCCTAAAAACAAGATAATGAGAGATGAAAACATTTGAATCATATTTAGACTTTAACAAATGTATTGGAAATGTACTTCTTGGATTTTAAATTGGCCTGGAAATTTAACAGATTGGATAGATTTTAAAATTGGAACAAATGAAGTCAATTTATCATGCATTGTTAATCCCTAACAGTTGGTGTTAAACATAGAGTTTTTTTTTTCATTATTTTGTAACTTGCAGAAGTAAAAAAAAAATCCACTTATGTAAAGTTGCCTATTTTTATTTTATTTTACTTTATCTGTAGGTTTGAACTGCTGCAATGGTACTTTGAAAATCAATTCTCATTCAGATTGATTCATGGAATGGTTTGCTCATTTCACATCCTTGGCTAAGCCCATGCCGGTTATGTTTCTCAGAAAATTCACCCTCCTCTAAAGTGCTTGGTCGCAGACAAAATGGAAAGGCCACTTAGGATCTGGAAGTTAAGTACTACTTTCAGCTAGAATCTATACCACCATATACTATTTAAATCTGCAGTCATAACATATTTCCTCAAGTTCCCTTTCAGTCACTGTTTTGGTTTCCAGATTAAACATATTTTGTAAAAGGGAACAAAAACTGCAGGAAAAAGCTCATGCCAACCGTTGATTTTATTTACTGGTGTTACATTGGCTTTTCATCAAAAGGCAGTTTGGTTTTTGTGTACCTGTATGCTTTTGAGTCAGAATGAACTCCTGGTGACTGTCTGACCGAGCCAGTGCAACTGAGTTCAGAAGTAGTTTGCCATTGTCCTCTTCCTAGGGTCAAGAGGAGATGGACTGGCCCAAGGTTACCCATCTGGCTTTGTGCCTAAGACAGGACTAGATCTCATGGTCTTCCAGTTTCTAGCTTGGTGCCTTAACCACTATACCAAACTGGTTCTTATGTCATTATGCAATATATATTGCACCGCTACAGAAATATGCCTCTATCTCTCAATCTGTGATCATTCTTCAATGCTTACCCAAGTTAGTCTGTCACATTTAACTACTATTCTTCATTTAAAATCAACAAGAGGTCAGGATTTGTTCTTGTTGTGTCTTCCATTGCTTCCTTCTTCCTTGCTTCTAGACTTCCTGTCTTCATTAAAGGTTGTTAATTATTTTTGCATCGATTCATTAATTTTCAAATTACAGAGGAAAAAAGAACAAGGAACAAAAAGGACTGAAAAGAGGTTTTAGAAAGATACTTAAAAATATTATACAATTAGTTTAAAACATTTCCAAAACACATTAATATAAGTCTGCATGTTGGAATCGTTTCTATCAAATTGAAACTATATATCAGTACTAAACTAAATCAATATTTAAACCATGTCATTAGGTAACCATTAGCAAGTATTAGCAGAACAGCTCAAATGATTGATTTAAAAATTACATTAAGTTCTGCCTGATCTACAATATTTGACAAATCCAGCATATCATAACAAAATTACAAGTTTATGTTAAATAATCCCCCCCCCCCATTGAATAACAGCTGACATCTTCTAATGAGGAAAGTAATGAGGAAAGATATGATAATATCATCTTTTCCTTCAATGCAAAAACTTACTCAACTTGCTGGCACATTTTAGCAATACAATGTTGGAAGCAATCAAAATGGAGTTCCATACAAACCGCTGGACCACAAGTTCCTTGACTCTGTATTAAACCATAACAAGTCTGAGTTGTTAACAGCTCGTGCTCAGATTCCATTTAAGTACACAAGTTCTTCTCATCAACAGCAGAAGTGATACAGATTCAAACATCAGAAATGTTTATTTAGCACATACTTTCACATATATTGAAGATATGCTTTTGGACACCAGCATGAAGCACTGCTTCATCCTGGTCACATAGATTGGATACTTTGCAACCTATATAGGGTTTAACAGTCCCATTTCACATTTTTAAAAACTCACCAACCACCTCCTTATGGAAAAAAACCTTTCATACTTTGGTCCTATGCTTGTTACACTTATATTCCTTGTAGCTCTTAGGCACTCATGTGATTGTAAAATAAAGTATGGTCCCAAAGTAGAAGAGCTCCCTATTTCTGGCTTCTGCAAATGCACCCAACTTCATAGAGACTTCATAAACTCATAAGTGCAAATAGATTGACGAGTAACACTAACAAAAAATCAGATGCCACTAAAGCCAACTAGAAGATAGCAGTGGCTGAAGAAGTCTACCAAATATTTAGTAATTCACAAATAACTAGACCCTAAAGGGAGAGAAACAGAATGCAAAGAAGATTGAATTTTAGGAAAAAGCTTGGCTTATGATCAAAAAATAATGAGCAGGATCAGAGGATTAAGGGAAGAAATGAACTTGAACAATCAGCTAACAGTTCCAAAACTCTTTAGCATTTTTTGTTCAACAAAGCCACAAACTTTGCTATGTCCCATCAACAAACTTTCTGTTACTGGAAGCAAACATAGAAAGGCTCAGTTGGAAACTGGTGACAGAATTTTCATCCCATCTTCTCCTTTATCCTTCTTTTCCACCTGATATGTACAGTACGTAAAAAGAAATTGAGATCTTTGCAATTGGATTCAGCAGAAAGAAGAGAATGTTTGCAAACCTCCATGACAATTCTGAAGTTTTGGAAAGAGCTTTTACTTCTTTGGACCACTGCATTGGAGCCACTTCAGTTAAGAAGTTGTCTAGTCCAGTGGTGAGTTTCAAAATTTTTTACTACCGGTTCTGTGGGTGTGGCTTGGTGGTATGGCAGGGGAAGGATACTGTAAAATCTCCATTTCCACCCCACTCCAGGGGAAGGATACTGTAAAATCCTCATTTCCTCCCAATCAGTTGAGACTCAGGAGGCAGAGAATAGATGGGGGTAGGACCAGTCAGAATTTTTACTACCGGTTCTCCGAACTACTCAAAATTTCCCCTACCGGTTCTCCAGAACTGGTCAGAATCTGCTGAAACCCACCTCTGGTCTAGTCTCTATGTCAGGATTTGAGGCTATGACTGGTTAACAAGTCAATGCAAAACTCAAGTCTGTACATTACAAGTAAAAAAAAAAAAAGATGCTAAATTTTTTTGTGGAGGGGGGGGGGTATTTCTGATCCATAGTCATCAAATGCTAAAATTACTGCTATCATTATTATGGTAGGTCACACTGTCAGTAAGAAGTTTAGACTGGATTATTACTATTTTTACTATTGCTATAGTTAAACCACGTCACGTGACATATTGCAACTTTTTCCCCTTTCATTAAAACGGGGTGGGTGTGGCCAGTGTGTGATGCCTATGGGCCACAAGATTGACACCCCTGTGTTAAACAGTATTTATAGCAATGTTTATTCTAATCTGTTTTTCCTCCAAGAAATTCAAAATGGCACATGTGCTCTTCATCAACTCTTTTTAATTACCAGATTTTTTATTCCTCACTTAAACAGAAAAATATTGATTGGCTCCATCTCAACTTCTGGCTAAGAAGAGAAACTGAGGGGAAACATATTTTTTATTTATTTCATTGCCATCATGCAATGCTGGAATATCAACATTTTCATCTTCTAAAGCATGAGCTGGTTTGGCTACAAAACAGGCCTGGATGTAATAGATCTTGGATAGGAGACCACCAGGAAGCTAGACAATGAAGTTGAGCAGCATCTTTGAAGACCAAAATGGCAAAGCATTTCCACAGTGTTGCCAGGCGAATTATAGGTTTATAGTCATGTAGACCTCAAGAGCTGGATTCAAACTGAAGGCATCCTAACTTTTAAAGTAGAATGGGTATTTTTTCCTGCCAAATTTTTTGTAAGACTGGGAATGACAGAAATGTCTAGTAACATGATGCATTTGGCCTATTCTGTTTGATTAGAAGGGGTTTGGAGGAGTTAAACTGCAAAGCACATATTAGTTCTTACTGGGGGCTACAATCTATGGATTGTGCATCCTCCTTCTAAAAGATTGCAGCACAAAGCTGTTCTAATTCCAGTTACTAAAAGGTTAAATTTCCTCTGATTAAAAATTATATTCAAGACAATTTCCCTGACCACAGATGTTTTATCAAACTGTCTTCCAAGTAAGTGAATGCAAGCCAAAGAGAGAAGGTTATATGTAGCGATCCAAGTCATGTGTTTTGTTACTCATTGCCAAAAGGCAAACAAAATACAAGTTCCAAAAACACACACAGCTAAAAAACATGGGGATTTTTTTTAATCAAAAGAACAAAATTATAAAAGAGAGAATTATGATCCTCCATGGATAGAAATTCAAAGCTGCAAATGACTGCTAGCAAAATCTCACAAGCTGAGGAGCCTGTTTTCTGAAACAAGAGGTTTCAGGCATAGGTTAAAATTGTATTCCAAAACTTACTCAGTTTCCCTTTGGTTAAGAATACAAGGAAGTAAGAAGAATCCTGCTGGATCTGACCCTCTGTAATCTCAAGTTCTGTTCCATTAATGGCCAAACAGAAGCCCCTGAACCAGGGGTGAAATCCAGCACGTTCTGACAGTTTCTGGAGAATCGGTAATGGAAATTTTGAGCAGTTCTGAGAACCGGCAAATACCAGCTCTGGCTGGCCCCAGAGTGGGGACGGAAAGAGGATTTTGCAGTATCTTTCTCCTGGAGTGGGGTGACAATGGAGATTTTGCAGTATCCTTCCCCTGCCATGCCCATCAAGCCACACCACACCCATCAAGCCACACCCACAGAACCGGTCGTAAAAAAATTTGGATTTCACCAATGCTCTGAGCACAACTTCACCATCAGCTTCTTGTTCCTTTGCAACTTGCATTGAGGTGCTGAGTCAGGAGTATAATGGGGCCCTAGATCACATTGGCTAATACTCCACTTGTCTATGCTGATCTGCATTTTTAGAAAAAAAAATCCTTTGTTTTCAGAAGGAGCGGCTGCTTTGGCACCTAACCCAGTTCTCATTCAGCTTTAGCATAAAGCTAACATTGAATGTTATTGAGCTTTGCTATCCATCCTTATTAACAATACTAATGTTATTTAATCCAGTCCTCTCTGGATGAATTATAATATTAAAGTTGAACAGGCACAATATGAGAATCAATGTGGATGCTATCTTTATGGAAAACTGCTTTGAAAATATCCATAGTGTAGTGCAGGAGTGTTGAAATGGAGGCGGCATGCACAGGCCACATCCACCCCAGCTCTGCAAAGGCAAAAAACTTTGTGATACATCACGTGACATCAACGTGATGTGGTGAGTTTGACATCTGTGGTGTAGTGCTTTGTTAAGTCAAAGTTTCTGAAACAGTTCAAATTAACCCCCAAAGAGTAGGTATTACAGGTATGTAAGAATCCTAGGCAATGAGTTGGACTGCTGGGCACCTGGAATCAAATATTTCAGGACTCAGCTATTAAAAGGAATGAGTTTCTAAATACTGCGTTAGAGTTTTCAACATAATACTAATCTGTCTCATAGACCTCTCTGCAAAAATTGACCTGTGGTCTCTCCATAAATTTTATTGGGGTTATTATAAGGTTATCATTCATGCTAAGTTATAACTTGTTGATATAAATACAGGACCTCCTTTGTGCTGTGTTTTTGGGTAATGACATGAATGAGCTTGTATGAAAGATAAGGTAAATAAAACTTATCCTGTTAAAAGAAGGGTTTATTTATGTGGAAGATTTTGGCTGAGGTGGGTGTAGAAAACTAAAGACTTTACAAAAGATGGATCTCAAAACTCTAAGTGATTCTTAAAAAGAAAAAAAAATGTTCCCAGGTGAGCAATGGCCTTCAAGAGAAAGACAGCAAGTTGGACCTGTGGAAGATTTGCTTAAAGTGGGTGGCATCTGGAGTAGTCCTGAACTATCAACTAGATTGAGTTACTGTGAATTGTAGATTTCTTTCTTAGTTCTCCAGAATGCAAACCTATTCTATTAAGCTACTGAATTGGAAAATATGTGTGGTTCAGTGGTGGGATTCAAATAATTTAACAACCGGTTCTCAGCCCTAATGACTGGCTGGGTGGGCATGGCCATGGTGGGCATGGCCAGGGGGTGTGACAGGCAGGACTCAGCCTCCTGCACCCCCCTGGGAACAAAAATTGGCTGGGGGGGATGTTCCCCCCCCCATGCCCCATTTTGGGCCTAGTAGGCCTCCCTGCACTTACGTGGGAGCCAAAATGGGCCACGTGGGTACTCCTGCAAGGGGTGGGGAGGGGCCAGCCAGAAATTTAACTACCAGTTCCCCCGAACTGGCTGAATCCCACCACTGGTGTGGTTGTATGTGACTAAAACTTTCCAGTTAAGAAAGTGAATAGTTAAACTTTTAAATGTCTAGAATGTTCTTTCTATATATGCTCAGTCTTTGGATAAATAAGAACATACAGTAACCCTGCAAGGATTATGAAGCCCCACCCCCTTTTTTTAAAAAAAAACTTTACATATATTTGAAATGGTTAGCAGAATCAAGGACTAGGCACAAGAGCAATTTAAGAAAGTGAAATTTTTTAAGTTAAAAGTGGGAAACAACAGAGACAATGCAAATCCCTTGCATTGATCCCCTTCAATGCAAATTGAAGATGGGAACCATTCCAAGGAGTCTGTGGATGCAGCAAACAAACATTACCAGCAAAAATCACAATAGGAACCTCAAAAGTGGAAAATAAAGAATTCACAACAAATGCCACTGCCAGACTAAAAGAAGTAGGGCAATTGTTTGGAAAATACCGTAGGTGTATAAACCAATTGTGAAAAAGAAGCCATGTTTGCAAGGTGCCTAGAAGGACTGAGGGTTTTTGTGGGCTGGGAAACTCTAGAGGGAATTGGATGGGGGACTTGTCATGGCATTTTGGAATGTGTATAAGTGGGCAGAGGCACTTCTGCAAAAAGTGAAAGATGAGTTTGCTGCAGACAGAACAGATTGTTGCCAAAAAAACAAAACAAAACCCCAAAACCCTGCACTTGTGGTTCTAAGCCAGGGATCAGCAATCTGTGGCTCTGGAGCCGCATGTGGCTCTATCACCCCTCTGCTGTGGCTCCCTGTCACTCAAAATATGCGTCACAACCGCCAGCGTACGACACCCGCCGGCACGAGATTTATTGAGCTTTTCAATTCTCGGTAGGCCAACCATGGATAAATCCAAGAAAAGAAAAATTTCAGAAGAAAACAAAACGTTTAATTTCAACTACATATGCTAGTTTTGTGTCTACTCAAGAAATAGTCAGGCACGGGAAGGGTTTTGTGGCTCCCAGTGTTTTCTTTTCTGTGGGAAATGGGTCCAAATGTCTCTTTGAGTTTTTAAGGTTGCAGGCCCCTGTTCTAGGCCAAAGACTACCTGTATGGTTTCTGGAATTCTTTCCAATCATTTTATCCAAAGTAGTCATAAAAGCATCTACATTTTTTCTGCATGAGAAAATAAGAAGGCGTATGTGTTTGTGTGTGCATGTGTGTGTAATGTTAAGGATATTGTTGTTGTGTAACAACTAGCAGAGTGAAGTGCACAGAGAAACGTTGCTGAGAGCAATGAGATAGGAGATACATACAAACTGGTGTTATCAAAAGTTTTCTTTATAGTGGAAAATAAACAATCTCGTAGTCTTCTAAACAGTCCAAGTCTTTACCGGTTAAATCCAAAAAGCTTCTTACCAAACAAACAGTAGTTGGTTCACTCTGGTTCACAAACCCCAGATGGTAGCAGATCCACCCACACACGCACGTGATGATAGCAGCTTATCATCAACTGAATACATTACAGTACCCTTCTTAAATACATTGTTAAATTACAATTAATTATAGCATGACTCAGCATTACAGCATGATGCAGCATTAAAACTTAAAGTCACAGAACACATATATTGCCTGGACAATCTGTTAGGCCCAAATCATATCCTAACATGCTCCCCTTTGGACAGGCCAATATATACAGTTTAAATACAATATATACAGTTTAGATCCTTAATCCATAGCTTTCACAACATGCTTTATGTTTGACAGCACCTTGAGCTTTGGTAAGGTTATCAGCAATATTGTCTTCCGACATGCAATATTCCAGTTTAACCATATTGCTTTGGATACTTTGGCGAACATTCAGATACCGAATGTCAGTATACTTGGATCTAGTTTTAACTGCTAAATTAGTTGCCATTTTTATAGCAGCTTGGTTGTCCTCATGTATTACAATTGGATAATCCATCGTTAAACCAATATCCATCATTAGTTGTTTGTAATATATCAGATCAGTGCATACCAGTGATAGACATGAAAATTCTGCTTCCATTGTAGATAGACTAATATGTTTTTGACGAATTGATTTCCAGCCAATCAAACAATTGCCTAACATTATAGCTATACCCGATGTAGACTTTCTAGTGGTCACATCAGTAGCGAAACTGGCATCAGCATATGCGCTCAGTACTAAATCTTGGTTAGGTTCTAGATACAATGCATAATGCATCGTCATTTTCAGATATCTTAGTATACGCTTTGCGGCCTGCCAATGCCTATCAGTTGGCTCTGCATTATATCTTGCTAATTGGTTTACGCTAAATGATATATCCGGTCTCGACCAATTGCTGATATAAGATAGACTACCTATAAGAGACTGGTAGATCTCCTTACTAAAGTTAGGGCTTTGGATTTGGTTAACTTTTAACCAAAGATGGTTAAAATCCTGTGCCATAGGTGTCTTGGCTGGCTTACATAGCTCCATGCCATAACACTTCAACATCTGGCTAATTTTGCTAGATTGAGATATTTTATAACCTCTAGCTGTTTGACTAATATCTAGTCCCAAATAATGCCTGATATTTCCTAAATTTCTGATCTTAAATTTAGTTTGTAACTGGTGAACAATATCTATGGCTTCCTTGTCAGTTTTAGTTATTATAGCTATGTCATCTGTAAACAATAACAAAAATGAAACTAACCCATTACTTTCTCTCTTAAAGAGACATTTATCTGCTACACCTTCATGGAAACCGATCCTATTTAGCTCTTTAACAATACATTGGTTCCACTCAAACCCTGATTGTTTGAGTGGAACCAATGTATTGGTTCCATAAAGGCTTTTCTTGAGCTTCCAACAATCAGTTTGGTTTTGTGTTTCAAATCCTAAAGGCTTCCTCATATAGATGGTGTGCCTTAAAGGAGCATGCAAGTATGCCGTCTCCACATCTATATGGTTAATACTATATTTGTTCTTAGCCGCCCATACCAGCATTGTTCTTAAAGTACTAGCACGTAAACTAGGAGCAAAAACCTCATCAAAGTCTTTTTCGGTCTGAGAAAAACCTTGAGCTACAAGGCGAGCTTTATGGGTTACTGTCCCATCTATACTTTTCTTAATTTTGTAAACCCATCTACAACCTATTAATTCCTCACCAGGTGGCAATTTCACATTTTCATAAACATCTAGATCAGTCAATGACTTAATTTCCTTACTCATTGCCTCCTTCCAAGCCTTCTGCTCCTTTTCAGGATAAAGCCTGATATCATAACTTGAAGGTTTGATGTTAACTTGGCAAACTACAGTTGCCTTATATCGATCTGGTGGATGCCTTTCCCTAGTAGATCTTCTAGGCAATACAGGACTCATTTCAGATGTTTCAGTTTCATCCTCCCCTAAACCTACTTCCTGTTCCTCAACCTTAATAGATGATTCTACAGTATCTATATCCTCAGGAATCTCATCAGGGATATGCTCTATACTAACAGCATTATTATCATGTCTGAAATCTGCACGCTCTAGTTTATCCCATCCTTCGTGCTCTAGAAATTTAGCACTTGCACTACAGTAAACGCTAGTAGTACCCTGTGCCCAAAATCTAAAAGATCTATGATTTGATTCATAGCCAACGAAAAACATTTTTCTGGCTCTTTGTTGATCCTTTCTTCTAACACTAGATGGAATATGTACCCAAGCTGGGGCTCCAAATGTGTGTAAATAACTAAGATTTGGTCTCCTCCCATGCCATAAGGTGAATGGTATCTCACCTGTAGAGGAATGAACCACGTTGTTTAGCACATGGTTAGCACACATAACAGCCTCGCCCCATAAATTTTCAGGCAAACCAGAATCTGCCAACATAGTTCTAATCATGGCTTGTAATGTTTGATCTCGCCTCTCAATATAGGAATTATGCTCTGGTCTGTACGGAGCAGATCGTTTATGCTGGATCCCTGCATCCTGCAAAAACTTTTCTAACCTTTGGTTAGTGAATTCTGTACCATTATCGGTCACTAAGCATTTAACTTTAAATTTCTGCTTCCTTTCCACAAAACGCAGCCAGTTGTTTATATGCTGGAATGTTTCAGATTTTGTTTTCATAAGATAACAGAATCCATATCTTGAATAAAGGTCTACTATGCTGAGAATATAGCAGGCACCTCCTATACTGGGTTTCTTGGGTCCAATTAGGTCTATAAACACGACCTCTAACGGCTTTGTAGTTTTAAAACTATTAACACGGTTTGCTGGTGTAACCCTACTTTTTTGCTGACTACAGGCATTACAGTTCAGATATTTATTACATGCTTGTAGTTTTATCCCTTCCAATAATAGCACTGTCTTCTTTAACGTCCTGAAATTCAAGTGCCCAAGTCTCCGATGTAACAGATGAATACATTCATCATGTGGTTTAACATTCTCATAAACAGACTTAGACTTAGCCACCAATACTGGGTTCTCCCTTAAAATGAATAAATCATTTTCTAAACTTGCAGTAATAACCCTGCCATCTTTCTCTATAAGACACTTATCATTTTTAAATGTTACTGTAAACCCAAATTGTACTAAAGATTTAACAGATAATAAATTGAATTTTAAACCAGGAATATATAACATAGGCAATGGTTCATTACTAAATGACCAACGAGCAACACCCTCTCCAGCTACCTTAACCTTCCAGCCATTTGCTAGTTTAACATGTTGGTTACTCTTCTCCATTTTAACAAAACATTTTCTATTTCTAGTAATAGATTGAGAAGCACCACTATCAACAACCCAACAATCCTGATTAACATCAGTAGTTGAACTAGATATAGCTAAATTACAACCCTTCTTGGGTCTATTATTGTCCCTAACAGGCATTTTCTTATTTTTACAATACTTAGCTATATGCCCATTAGCCCCACAAGCAAAACAACGTTTTACAAAACAAGCAGTTGAGTACATTTTATCTTCTTTTGGTTGTTGCACTCTCAACTGATCCCTTTCTTGTCTTCTTTTGGATTCTTCCAACAACCTACCGGTTATGCCAGCCAATGTCAGTTCATCTCTGGACAAAACCTCTAACGAAGAAACAAAGTTGTCATAACTATCGTCCAAAGAAGAAAGAATTATGTAAACTTGTTGTAGTTCAGAGAAAACAAGTTCCTTTTCATGCAGCTCCTGGAAAATTCTGGTCATGGATTCCAAATGAGCCATCATATCTCCCCCTTTAAGAAGATGTTTGTTGAATAATTTTCATGTGAGATATATATGAGCACCCACAGAGTCATGAACATATAGTCTCTTCAACTTGGTCCAACACCTAGCAGCAGACTCTTCGCCACGAATATGGACAAGCTGCTGGTCACCCAGTGTCAGTCCAATAATACATAGAGCTCGTTCATTGTCTCTGTTAAACTTGGCTAATTTCTTGGCATCTTCCTCATCAGCAGGATCCCATGCTGTTACATCCGGTGGATTATTGACTATGTCCCACAGTCCTTCTCTATGCAAAAGTAGACCACATTTTGTAGACCAGGATACATAGTTTGTTCCGTCCAGCCGGGTTATCATGGAAAAAGTTGCTGCTTGTTCTAGTGCCATCTTCATGTAGATTGTTTATAACAAACACAGTTTGCACTACTCACAAACTCAAACTAGCTCTCAGTTTAACTCTGAAAAAATCCTAGTTAGTTCTGGTTGGTTGGCTCTGGGCCCATAACCAATGTTAAGGATATTGTTGTTGTGTAACAACTAGCAGAGTGAAGTGCACAGAGAAACGTTGCTGAGAGCAATGAGATAGGAGATACATACAAACTGGTGTTATCAAAAGTTTTCTTTATAGTGGAAAATAAACAATCTCGTAGTCTTCTAAACAGTCCAAGTCTTTACCGGTTAAATCCAAAAAGCTTCTTACCAAACAAACAGTAGTTGGTTCACTCTGGTTCACAAACCCCGGATGGTAGCAGATCCACCCACACACGCACGTGATGATAGCAGCTTATCATCAACTGAATACATTACAGTACCCTTCTTAAATACATTGTTAAATTACAATTAATTATAGCATGACTCAGCATTACAGCATGATGCAGCATTAAAACTTAAAGTAACAGAACACATATATTGCCTGGACAATCTGTTAGGCCCAAATCATATCCTAACATGTAATACTACATTTTCTTTCTAGGTTCTATTCAAGATGCACTTGCACACAGCCAGTATTTGTGGCTTTCTTTGAGAATTTACTCCAGATAGGTATTTATGTGTTTCTTTTATGTGTCTGTATGAGTCTATGTATGTTAAGAATTCCAGGTAGAACTGTGAGCAATCTGTTCTAGAACATGTGACCAGAAGGTAGGAGACAAGGGATTCAAATGGAGTTGTTAGCAGCATTTCAAGTCATTGTCTCCTTGCCATTCCAACAGAGATGTCTTTTCCTACAATGTTTTTCTCCACAGCCTCAAGCTGGATCAGACCCAATTTCAAACCTTATTTTTTCTTTGGCTGTCTTCTCCCTTTACCCCAAATTTCATCCCATTCTGTTTTGTTTTGAGAGAAGTATCCTGCTGTCAGAAAAATGGAATTATCACATCAGAAAGAATAAAAAGAACCACCATCACCTGAAAATGTAATATCTAAATCACTTTTAATCTCAGGATTTATTGAATTTTTTATTTCAAAATATTTCAATTGGATTAGATCACGATTACAAGGGAATGAATTATTGCATTATGAAATTTATTGTAATCCATAATTAAATTATTGTGCAATTCACTGTACGGCATAATAACTGTAACAGTATTTTTTCTGAAACATGATTCTTTTTATTCAAAAAGACAGGAGGCTGGAAGTCTCAGCTTTTTTTTTTTTTTCCAAAATAAAGCTAAAGAGAATGTGAAAAAAAATGACGTAGACTCTAATGCCTAGCATAAGGCTAGGAAAAGTTGTCCTTTCCCTCCTTCCTTTTGGGGAGATAGGCCAATCTCAAAAGGGATCAATAAAATCAATCCTTATTTTTTAAACAAGCAAATATGCACAAACATTCAGCAGCAAAGGAGATTAAAAAAAAACACATCCAGATTGCAACTTCAAAGTATTGCATCTAAAAAAATATAGAGAAGAATACAAGGTTTGGGACAATCACATAATTAACTGGGGTCTGTTCCCAATTATGTGAACAGGAACCTCAGCTTTTCAAGAAACTCCAAGTGACATAAACCATACAGTTATTGAGTTTGTACAGAGACAATAAATGCCAGAAACAAAATTCTAAACTTAAGCACAGATAGCAAAATAAATTAAACTTAACGTATATTTCCTAGCTAGACTTGTTACCTCTTTCTTAAGATGACCTGATTCCTGAAGCTAAACTACCCTGAGTTTTTTTTTAAAAAAACAACCTTTTTCCAGCTTTTTGAAGTTTTTCCTTTCATCGTGAGCCCAGAAGGATGTTCCTTCTTTTTTTTATAACTGGGTACCCAGTTTCTTCCTTTTTCTCAATAGGAACAAAACTTTTACGAGCAAGCAGACAGGAAAAATAAACTTCCTACCTGTGTCATTACAAGCCAGAACTGACTCAAGTGGGAGTATTAATCTTCTGTTTGAAAAAAAAAAGGGGCATGTATATTCTCTATCTGGGAGGCTGATAGAGGGGTTTCCAGCTTATTTTCCAAAGCACCAGAGGGCAAGAAAAGAAACAATGGATGGAACTAATCAAGGAGAGAAGCGACCTGGAGTTAAGGAGAAACTTCCTAACAGTGAGGATAATTAACCAGTGGAACAGCTTGCCTTCAGAAGTTGTGGGTGCTTCATCAGTGGAAGCTTTTAAGAAGAGACTAGATGGTCACTTGTCTAAAATGGTATAGGATCTCCTGCTTGAACAGGGGCTTGGACTAGAAGACCTCCAAGGTCCCTTCCAGCTCTATTCTGGTTGGTTGGTTGGTTAGTTGGTTGGTTGATTGAAATACAAAGTGGCATTCACAACCCATTTTTCAGCTTGCTCAGCTCTATTCTGGTTGGTTGGTTGGTTAGATGGTTGGTTGATTGAAATACAAAGTGGCATTCACAACCCATTTTTCAGCTTGCTCATCTGTAGCAATGAGTTAGCTCACTTTAAATGGTCTCACTAGTTTCCTCTTAGCAGATAATTTGGAAACCTCTTACTGCTCGCTCACTCTCAAGAAATCAGATTTCAGGACATTGAAATTTCTCTTGAAAAGTGATCTCTTTCTTATGATTTTTCTAGTCATTTGCCAGTGATTTCTGCTAGCAGTCAAGAAGAAATTTTGTCATTGAAATTTTCATTTCTCTTTCATTATCTTTCAAAATAATGAAATGTTCCATAGACATTTCTTTATGGTCTTTCTTGGTCTTTTTCTCTCTCTAAAAAGTTGAGCCTTTTTAAAAATGTCCATACAATGGCAAAACAACATAACTGGAAGGACTTTTTCTACCACTTGGACCAACTTAATAGTAAGATTTGGGCTTATTTGTCAGTTGAACTGAATGAGTTAAACAGTCTTTCTAATTCTGTGGTTTTGTGATTGTATGGAAGTTTTAAAAATAGCCCTCCTCTCTGGGCAATTTGTTCCACTGTTAAATTGCTCTGATCCACTGTTAGTGCTTCCCCCCTAATATTTAATGCAAATCTGCTTTTCTCTAAAATCCATTGTTCCATGTTGTATAATCTTGAATGATTTATTTTAAAAAAAGCAACAAACCAAAACTCAGGTCTTCTAGGTGATATCCTTTGAGATATGTGGAAGGCTACTCAAGCTAATTTGCCAGATTCTTTCTATCTCTCTATCTCTCTCCAAAGAATCTGGCAAATCCATTACCCCTCCCTAACCTATTCTGAGAACCCATTTGCTCTAGTGCAGAGATGGCTAACCTTTTTGTCGTCGTGTGCCAAAAGTGCATGCGTGCATGGGCGACAGCACACATGTGTGCTGGCACCCATAATACAATGTGCACCCCCTGCACATGTGCACATGAACCCCCCCTCCACACGCTCCCCCATGCATGCGCACGCGACCCTCCCCACTCCACTTTGGGCCTAGTAGGTCTCCCTGCTGTTGCAAGTGTTATGTTTGCCCTGTATTCAGCTTTATTGCTCTTTAGCAATCATCTCCATTGTTTTGTGATGCATTTCCTGCCTCTCTAGGATTTAGCTCTATTTGCTCCTGTGAGGTACTTCCTGTTCCTGTTGTATATATGTATTTTTATTCTTGATGGCTTGTTTAGCGTTTTAATTGCATTTTGATTAAAACAACTTGAAACATCTGCTGCCTCCTGGGATCACAAACGGGCCATGAGGGGGCACTCCCCACACGCTCCCCCTACCTCTATGCATCTGCACTCAACCCTGCCCCCCATGCATCCATGTGCATCTTCCACATGCATCCTGCCCCCCATCCCAAAAATCAGCTGGCTGGCAGGAGGCACGCATGCGTGGTGGAGCTGAGCTGGGCGACAGCACGTGCTTGCAGAGAGTGCTGTGTGTGCCAGCTGTGACATGTGTGCCATAGGTTCACCATCATGGGTCTAGTGCAGGAGTGAGCAACTATGACCCTTTTATGACTTGTGGACTTCCACTCCCAGAATTCCTGAGCCAGCCATGTTAGCTCAGGAATTCTGGGAATTGAAGTCCACAAGTCATAAAAGGACCATAGTTGCCCACCTCTGGTCTAATGGTTAAAGCATCAGGCCTTAGGAACTGGGAAACCATGAATTCTATTCCCACTTTAGGCAAGAAGCCAGCTGGCTGAATTTGGGACACACTGTCTCAGCCCTAGGAAGAAGAAGGCAATGGCAAACCAATTCAAAAAATGCCATCAACAGGTGACTTGTCCAGGCAGTCACCAGGTCACCAACACTTGGTGACACCTTAATGTGGTTGTGAAGTTTGTGAGCTCTTAGAAGTACTAGAGTTATTCCAGAGGTTCAACCATACTGGACAAGTCCCATCAGAGAAGCTAGCTGAAGAGTGCTTCTCCCATAAATAGTATGCTAAGATTGCCTAGTTATTGCCCAGGTCAACAAGGATTGTACTAGGTGTTTGAGTTCCAGGATATCTGGTGACAAGTGGTTCACAGGACTCAGAACTGTTGGCTGAGCAACTGGGCCAGAAAATGCAGGACTATTGGAATTAAAGTTATTTACCAGTTGCAAATATGCCATGCTCAAAACAAACAAATAATTACAACTCAAATCCAATGAGAAGATATATGAAAAAAATGTGCCACTTCTGGGAAAAATAAGCGCCAGAATAAAAAATAATAGACCAGGGGCTAGAAGAGCAACATCGATTTATAGTGAAATAAAGCATTCACAAAAGTGGAATTTGAAGAATTGCAGAGATCTAACCGGGCAAAGAAATTGAAGCCTTGCCAGAGTCCATTTAGACTGCAGACTATAGAAGCAAACCAGGAGGAGTCAGCAATAGAGGAAGTCATTATAGTTATTGAATCGATAGCTATTGCATCATTTTCATTTTCAAATCAGGCAACCTCAAAGCGAACTCTCTAATCAAAAAAAGAGAAAAGTTGAAACAAAGAATAACTGAGCATCTAGAACAGCACAAAAACAGCAGAATAAGGTTGTCTGCATTGAAGCTTATTCCGAAGAAACAACTAGCACAAGTATTAAAAGTATTAAAAGGTGTCAATTCTGAAATAGCAAATAAAAGCACCAACTCATTAAAAAAAAAACCCCAATCAATTAATGTATAGCACAATTGCAGTTATAACTGACTATCTTGGATGAAAAATAACCAAACAAGAAAAAAAAAAACCAAATGGTACACGATCAGAATGGAAGATCAGGCTAGAAAATAAGATGAGCATGCTAAGATCAGATTTAAGTGAGCTGGAATAGATGAAAAAACAGAAGTTGAAGAACAAAAAGACCACAAAATGTCTGATCAAAGAATATCACTCGGAAACAAGAAAGATCAAGAAAGCACTGGAAATAAATAAAACAAAAAACAACAGTTACAGCCAAAAAAACTAGCAAATATAAAGCTCAAATTGAACACTATAGGCAGAAACTACAGTTTCACTTACAATCCATTAATGAAGAGACCACAAAGAATCAGTCGACAGATAAAATGGCCATGAAAAAAAAATATTTCATCAAAATTATTCTAATTTATATAAAGCAAGCATTTGTCTCTCTGAGAAAATAGATGAACACCTAAAAAAAGAAAATCTACCAAGGATTACAGACGAAAAGAGACAGACTACGAATGGACCTATGGCAACAAAGGCAGTTTCTGAAGCTACCAAAAATGATTAAATCAGGAAAAATGCCTGGATCATATGGATTATTAGGTTCTTATTGTAAATGTTTTGAGGATAAACTTTTACAACTTTTATAGTATATGATGAACTTTATTTTAGAGGGAGGAAAGATGCCAGAGAGTTGGAAAGAGGCCAGAATAGCACTAATATTTAAAGAGGGACAAGATTTGACTAACAAGAAATGAAAGGGTGAATCATACTTGCTGGAATGCAATCTGTTTTGGACATCATAGAAGTCTAGAATACAAATTACCTAAATCATTACAACAGGAGAAGCCTTTCTGCACCTGATTATGTAGGCTGTGTCTGGGGTGAGATTTGATTTTTGTGGCACAGAATTATGCTCATCAAAGTTGTGTTGACCCTACTGCAAAAAATTTAAATCTACTCCATATCTCATTCCCAGCTGTGTTTTGGTATCTAATTATTTGGAAGAGGAAATAATTATTTTGTCAATGTATTCACACGTCTTACTGTTTAGGTTGTTTTTCCATATCTCATTTTTCATTCATGTACAGATTCAGGTTTCCCCTTCCTTCTACCACATTTTAGACATCATTCTAAAAAATTTTTTTAAAAAAAAACAAATTCTGTTTAGATCTTTTCTCATACTGGTGGGAAAGAATTTTCCTGAAATCCTTGGCTTGGTGTAGTTTTGGGAGATGAACAAAGATAGAATCAATCAGCTCCAGGCAGATCATCCCAGCTGCTCTATCATTTGCAGCATCTTAAGCTCTGTATCTATGAGTTTTTGTCACGAAGAAAGGCAACCCCTAGGACTTCAGAAGTACTTTCATTTTGAAAGACAAAACCCTCAACTTTCCAGCTTCTTTGCAAGTGGGCACGTTCCTGTCTTCAATTGTGAAAATAGTGTTTGCTGTTTTTTTCCTTCAGCTGCTCCAGATGATTGACTTTTTTCTCTCTATTTTTCATGGAAACTCACTGCTCTGGGCCCATAGTTAAGGCTGAGGAGAAAGCTGTCTAGGTGTATCCCTGGATAGTAGAAATCTAACCTGTGCAAGGACTTGTGAAGCGGCTCTTTGTAACTCACACAAAGAATATTTATTACAGGAAATACATGTATAGGGCATAGGCAAAGCCTAGTTCCTAGCTTGCTACATCAGGCAGAGCATACTTGGAAAACATAGGCAGAAAAAGGCACCCTGTGATTTTCAGCCTCACAGACAGAGCAACCACAAATGATTAATAAAGAGGGCCTACAGGAAATTCCTTAATCTCTACTCAGTAGCATTGTGTCTGATGGTTGTGAGGCATTGAAGAATCGGTGCCACTGAAGTTGTTGTTGGGCAGACCCTGTCACAAAACACATGTCACAAGCCAATAGGACACATTATTTTGACAGTAGGATTGGCAAGCACATATTGTTTCAACTACCACAACTCTTGTGTTAAATTTTATATTTACTGACAAAGAAATAAAGGGAGACTTTAACACAAAAATAATTTGTCGTGAAAGCGACTGCCTGCGAAGGCTCCTGGACTGGGGCTTAAAGGCGAAAGCAGAAGCAGTATGCTCCATCCCATATTTGGGTAGACCAGGTTGCCCTGATAAAAAGCACCACAACCCACACTTCCACAGGACATGTTTAGCTCCTCTGCCTTGCAAGAATTTATTCTCCAATCTCTTATTCTGTAGGTCTTCCCCATTCCCCCCCTCCCAAAAAAAAAGCTCAGAGGCTGTTGCTTCTGTGAAGGTCCCAGAATGGTTTCTGAGTTCCAGTAACAAAAATTCTCTTCTACATCTTTTATTTCTGGTTGTCACTTCTGTCCATTCTGCTCAATCCTTTGTCCTTTGCATGGAGAGTGGCTGGCATGTAATGGGAACCTGATAAACATTCACCTTCCAACATCCCCAGTTGTTGCTTCCATTCTTTGATTTGAAGGATCACTGCAAATTGGTGTGTGCTGAAAACACATGTGAGATTGCCCTTGGACTGTAATAGAGCACATGTTGCATACGCATGGAGTTGTAATAGAATGGTCTCCATCAAGCAAGGGATCCCAAGCCCTCTCCTACAATCCTTACTATTACAATCCTGGAGACAACCTGTTTGCTAGGCAACTGAAGTCCCTTTGTTTTTTGTTTTTGTCCAGAGGAAATTTCTCTCTGCATTTTTTAAAAGAGTTTGTTTATATATTTTCACATTACACACATAAGTGCTTAGTGAACAGTGTATTGACTGGATCAATTTATTTATATATAATACTTTCCCCACTCCTAATTTCTACCACTACTATCCAACCTTTTATAAAACAAGTCCCATGTTCGAAAATACTCTGTATCTTCTTTTTCTTTTATTTTTAGGGTCAATTTGTCCATTTCTGCACAATCTAATTTTTTAAAATTACACCTTCCTCTGTAGGTGTTTCCTCATTTTTCCTATACTGTTGCATTTTTGATCACAAGGGAGAAAGTGGAAAATTTGTTCTTGACTTTCTTCGTCTTTTCGGTAACTGAGTAGAGTAAGTGCAATCTGTGAGCAGTTAAATTCCATGTCTGAATGAGGATCCTGATTCCAGAAGAATATTGAGCATAGACATTGAGATCAAGCAATTCATTCACAGCTGGAGATTATGATAGAAGGTGAAAGGAAAATATCACGAATGTCAGATAATCATCTAATGATGATGATGATTGTGAGCTGTGGTGGCTCAGTGGTTAGAGTGCAGTACTGCAGGCTTCTTTTGCTGCCTGCTGGCTGCCTGCAATTTGGCAGTTGAAATCTCACCAGGCTCAAGGTTGACTCAGACTTCCATCCTTCCGAAGTAGGTAAAATGAGGACCCAAATTGTTGGGAGCAATATGCTGACTCTGTAAACTGCTTAGGGAGGACTGTAAAAGCACTGTAAAGTCCTGATGAGCCGTGGTGGCACATGGTTAGAGTGCAGTACTGCAGGCTACTTCTGCTGATCACCAGCTGCCAGCAGTTTGGCAGATCGAATCTCACTGGCCTCAAGGTTGACTCAGCCTTCCATCCTTTCTAGGTCAGTAAAATAAGGACCCAGGGGGCAATATGCTGACTCTGTAAACTAATTAGAAAGGTCTGTAAAGCACTATGAAGCGGTATATAAGTCTAAGTGCTATTGCTAATTAGAAATATACATACTGCACTATTTCCCCATTCCCTGATCCCCACAACACTACTGAAAGAACAAAATAGAGTTCAGAAAAAAACAACAACCCACAATCAGTTCAATATATATCTTTCTTACACTCTCTTTAATGGGTGTTTTGTTCAATTTCTCCCTTTCTTCTCCAAAATAAAGACAGATTTCTAGAAAATGCAAAATGGAGTTTTCTCATCCTCTATGTGAAAGCCCAACTTTCTCACTACTCATGGTTTGAGTTTCCCATGCTTTTCTGATCTCTTTTAAACTTCTGAGAATTTTATTTTAATTGGTTGCCATGTCACTGGAAGACAGTCTAGGAGATTGGCAGGTAGTGCTTTGACCCATGAAATCATTGGCTGTGTACTACTTGCCAAATCCCCCTGTGTCTCATTTGCCAGTATAGCAATAGTGACAGCTGTTGCCACAGCATCTATTCCCCACCCATTTCAATTCTCCTCGGTGTTGTTGTTCCTTCTACTTGCAACATTGCTCCAGACAACACTGCCCTGTGTATATTCTTTTAATTGAAACCATGCTTTTGGGATGATTTCTATTCAGAAAGAGAAGCTTTGAGAGTTTCAGTCCAGATTGAGTTCACTAATCAAGCTCAGATTTTTCTATCAAGGGGATGGAAATTCTTACTGCTGCTGATCTCATTTTGATAGGGTAACAAATTTTCCAACTGAACATGGGGCTAAAATGTCTGGGAAATATATAATATCATGCTGTTTTTGATTGCTTGATCTGGCCTTTTTTCTCTCTTTGATGAAGAAGTAGAGTTAGGAAGATTTTTTTAAAAAAATGTGCTGATGTGAATTTGTATTTTGGGTATAATATATATACTATTTTCAGTTAGTTAATGGGAGTAACCGATATAAAAAACATGATTTTGGATACTGATTCAGTCTATATGGCAGGGGGGCAGAGGTTGACCTCGAGGCACCTTGTTTGTGGGGTGCCACAAGGGTCGGTCCTCTCGCCACTCCTGTTCAACATTTATGTGAAGCCGCTGGGTGAGATCATCCATGGCTTTGGGGTGCAGTGCCATCTGTATGCTGATGACACTCAGCTGTACATCTCTACCCCAAACCACCCCAACGATGCCCTTGAAGTGATGTCCTAGTGTCTGGAGGCTGTGCGGGTCTGGATGGGGAGGAACAGGCTTTGACTGAACCCTTCCAAGACCGAGTAGCTGTGGATGCCGGCATCCCGATATAGCCAGCTGGTGCCATCGCTGGCTATTGGGGGAGAGTCATTGACCCCCACAGAGGGGGCTCACAACTTGGGCATCCTTCTGGACACACGGCTATCTTTAGAAGAGCATATGACGGCCGTGGCCAGGGGGGCTTTTTATCAGGTTCGCCTGATACGCCAGTTGCACCCCTTTCTGAGTCGGGATTCCTTATGCACAGTCACCCATGCTCTCGTCACTTCCTGCCTGGATTACTGTAACGCTCTCTACATGGGGCTCCCCTTAAGGAGCACCCAGAGGCTCCAACTGGTCCAGAATGCAGCCGCGCGGGTGATTACAGGAGCGACCTGGCGCTCCCATATAACACCTCTCCTGCGTGAGCTGCACTGGCTCCCGGTGGTCTTCTGGGTGCGCTTCAAGGTGTTGGTTCTCACATTTAAAGCGCTCCATGGCTTAGGGCCTGGGTATTTACGAGACCACCTCCTGGTACCGATAACCTCCCACCACCCAATACGCTCTCACAGAGAGGACCTCCTCAGGGTGCCGTCGGTCAAGCAATGTCGGCTGGTGACCCCCAGGGAGAGAGCCTTCTCTGTGGGAGCACCCACCCTCTGGAACGAACTCCCTCCCGGAATAAGATTGATCCCGGATCTTCGCACTTTCCACAAGGCCCTCAAGTCTTTTTTATTTCACCAAGCCGGCCTGGCCTGAATTGGTTTTATGGGTTAGGGGTTTTTTTTTAAAATTGTATAGCTTGGGGTTTTAAATTTTAGGAGGCCGATTAATTTAATCTATTTTTAGCAATCTTAATTTTTATATTGTCTATTGTTTTAATTTTCGGCTGTTCACCGCCCTGAGTCCTTTCGGGGAGAAGGACGGTATACAATTTTTTAATTAATTAATTAATTAATTAATTAATTTATATATGAATAAATAATGAAACTATTATATAAACCTTTAAACTTTAAACTGCAGTGTCAGGAAGGTTGAAAAATAGAATTGGGAATAGCATTAGATTGACTACTTTTTATTATTCTTGATTTGTTGCATTGAAAGAATCATTGAATAGAAAAAAGGGCAATGTTAGATGGGTTGACTATAGCTATAAAAATTAAAATATGTTAAAGAAACTTAGATTACTTATAATTATTTAACCACTGTTCATATACAGCATGTAAAATGTGCATTGTGTTGATACCTTGCTTTCCTAGAGGAAGAAAGATAGTCCAACAGAGAATTGTTCATTAATGTAGTGAGGAAAGAAGTCTGTGGATTCTGTGCCATAAGCATATGGTAATTACAACCCACTGGACTAAAGTCGGAAACTGTTAGCAAATAAGAAGTATTTATGTTGTATCATCAACAGGGGACTCAAGTGGTCATGAAATATAACCTTCCTTAAATAGGATAAAATATCAAAGCAGAACCAGAGAGCACAGCTATGATTTGGAACAGCTTCTGGAAAAAAAAACCCTGAGAACAGTCACTTCATTGCCAAATTTGACCCTTTGCCTTGAGGTTTCCAACTCTAATTATTATGAATGTAGCATGATGACCAGTTCATTTGTCCAAGACTAAAATCTAGTCACATGAATACAAAAGTTTGTCTAGTAAGTCAAAGCAGACAAATTAAGAGTATCATAGAATGTCACTGATGTCATAATGAGAGGCAGTTTGATATAGTGGTTAAGACAGCAGGCTTGAAAGTGGGAGACTATGAGTTCTAGTTTGGCCTTACACAGAGAGTGAGCTGAGTGACCATAGCCATTCTGTCAACTCTAGGAAGCAAGTAATGGCAAATCACTTCTGGAAAATCCCTGCCAAGAAAACTGCAGGGACTAATTCAGACAATTTCCAAAATTCAGTATTGATTTGAAGGTTGAAAGAAAATGCCATTGGGCATAAATACATTTATTTATTTATTTATTTATTTATTTATTTATTTATTTATTTATTTATTTATTTATTTATTTATTTTCTAGATTTTGAGATTTCCTTTTAGTTCTTTTTAGTTCTTTAGTTCTTTAGCCCTGGCTAACTGCTTTTCAATAGCCTTTTGGCGTCTAGCAGCGTCCTTCTCCGCTGCCTTTGAGGGCTTAGCGGCTCTCCTGGATCTCTTAGATAGTTTAGCCGCTGCCCTCCGACTGGCTGACCTGGACTCTGAAGCCAGGCTCCCTTTCGCCTTCCTGGGCTCCTCGCTAGTCTGAAAGGACGATCCTTGCAAGGGAGCCTCAGCGCTGACTCCAGGAGTCGCGCCTGCCATTTCGCGCCTCAGCGCCAAGCCACTGGGTTCAGGGGTGGCTTCGCTGCAGCTGCGGCGGCTTCCAAGTGTGCTCGGAAGAGCAGAGACTTAGGAATCGGGCCCCTGGTCTCCAACGACCAAATCCGGGGCAACTATCTGAAAATAGTCTGAAAATTATTTCCAATTCTGCCAAAAAAATAAATATGTTACTGAAAGTTCTTTTAAAGAAAAAAGAAGAAAGTGTTTTGTCTTCAGTTTGGCATGTGTCATCTTCTCATAAGAGGCTATAATTCCTATAAATGTAGCTTCTCAGCCTTTTGGCTAAGATTAAGTATAGTATCTATAAATGTAGCTTAATTTCCAAGTGTTTTAAAATAGAAAACAGGCTGAAAAAAAACATTTTTGAACTATATTTGGTCACACAGACTCAAATTCTAGATGCTCACTGGCTGATTTTAGCACAGGTATGTTCTTTTAGCCCAACATACCTTACAGGGTTGTCATTTATTATTTTAATACTAGAATTCTTATATATATATATATATATATATATATATATATATATATATATATATATATATATATATATATATGTGTGTGTGTGTGTGTGTGTGTGTGTGTGTGTGTGTGTGTGTGTGTGTGTGTGTATATATATATATGTATGTATGTATATATATATATATATATATATATATATATATATATATATATATATATATGTTTTCTGAGGTTTTCGCGGGTGTTTGTATGTAGGTCTTTGGTTATTCGGGTCTTCTCCCGCGTAGAATTGGAAGTATCTTGGCGACGTTTCAATGAAGTCTCATTCGTCATCTTCAGGCTGGTGTTCTCGGCTTCGTTCTTCCAGGAGCAATGTGAGATTGCAGCTGACCCTTCCTTTTAACTACTAGTGGGGGTGTGAACTGATTGGGTAGGAGCTTGTCTGTGTTCTGATTGGGTGGAGGTGTGTTCTGATTGGTTGGGGGCTTGGCTGTGCTCTGATTGGATGAGGGGTTGGTTGTGCTCTGATTGGCTGGGGGTGTGTTCTGTTTGGGTGGGGGCTTGGTTGTGCTCGGCTTAGTCTGAGTTGCAGGGGGATTTGAGCTGGTGAGCTGCATTGTTGTTGTTTGGGTTCGGGTTTGTGGTCTTGAGGGCTTTTCATGGAGGGTATTGGTCTGATTCATGTATGGATTGGAGGGGTTAAAAGTGGCTAATGATGCAGCTGCGGTCTGGCTTCTGGTCCTTGGTCGTGCCTCATTATCAGTGTGGGTTTGAGTCTGCTTTCTGCGTGGATGTGTGGTGGTGACCTCTTGTGTGGCTCTTGTGAGTGTGGATCTGGTGTCATTCATCGTGTTGGGGACTCGTTTGTCAATAAGGGCAGGTTTCCAAATGGCTGGCAGGCGGGAGTTATCGTCTCGTTTGTTCATGCTGTGTGGGCATTTTTCTATCTCGATGGCTTCTCTGATTATTCTGTCATTAAAGTGTTCAGTTTTGGCGATAGTTCTGGTCTTTTTAAAGTCAATTTCATGTCTTGTGGCTTTGAAGTGTTGGACCAGGGAAGAAGTTGGTTCCTCTTTTTTGACTGAGTTTTTGTGTTCTTCAATGCGTGCACTTATTCTTCTGTTTGTTTGTCCGATGTATGTGGTGGGGCAGGCGGTGCATGGGATTTCATATACTCCTTGATTTTCTAACTCAATTTTGTCTTTGGGGTTCCTCAGGATGGTGGATATTTTTCGGTTTGTGCAGAATGCTGTCTCTTGATGTTATGTTTCTGGAGGATTTTGCTTATTCTGTCTGTGGTGCCTTTTATGTATGGGAGGAGGGCTTTGCCGTTTTCTTGTTCTCTGTCTTGAATTTTGACAAACTTATTGACAAACGAGTCCCCAACACGATGAATGACACCAGACCCACACTCACAAGAGCCACACAGGAGGTCACGCGGGAGAAGACCCGAATAACCAAAGACATACATACATACATACATACATACATACATACATACATACATACATACATATATATATATATATATATATATATATATATATATATATAGTGCTTTTATTTGTTCTGGTCTAAGACTAATAATAAATTGATTGAATACCTCACAGGGTTATTGTTATAAGGATAAATGGAAGAAGAAAGTGCCATTGATACCATTTGAACTCCTGAAGAAAAGGTGACGTTTAAGCTAATATATCAATCTAAATTCTGGATTTGTCAATAGTTTTTTTTTCCCTGAAATCACCTATTTATTTATGGTCTAAATGTCAGAAGGACACTTTCTTAGATAACTGTATTAGGCTGCTTTGAACCAGAAATTCTGATTTCTATCTGTGCAATTGATGAGTTAATTCAGCACATATAGAACCATGCTCTATTTAATATATAAATATATGCTATATCATCCTGCCTGCATCCTATTTATAATTAGTGTCGTATTTATCTCTTTTTTAAAAAGTATTGTCATTCTACCATCAATTCAACATAAAACCTAGCTTCATTTACAAATAAAGATCAATGGAGTGGGAAGCTCTTTGATTTTGGTCCATCACAATAGAGATAGCTATTATTTTATAAAGTTCTCCAAGAAATTCCTTACGTTATAAGCAAAACATATGTAACTCTTTTGAACCCAAATTAAGACACTTTTCTTTTGCTTTTTACTAACAGAATATAACTGCTTGAATTTCAGTGCCAGGATAGTAATTTCAGCCAGCCATTCAAGCTTCTGTTTTCCCACCTGCATAAACAGTCCAAAGAAGAATAGAATACTTTGCAGACTATGTATCCTTTGCTCAGTTAGGATTTATTCATGAAAATCCTTGCATTCTGAAGCACCTGAGATGCAAAACATAAAATTTAATTTTTGGAGGCTTCATGGTATAGATAATTAGGGAAATTGGGGAAATTTGTCTTTGCATATAGCCAAGCTATTCAGATATTTGTTGCTATGTCTTTCCAAATCATTCAAATATGTGAAGTTCACCTGAATATTCCTAAACTGACTATTTTGCAAAGTCAGACTAAATCTCTTTAACTAAAGGTAGGACTCTTAGGTAACATTGCCCCAAACAAAATGCAAACTTGTTATGTTTTATGGCACTGTGAGAAATGAAGAAAAGGCTTTTGGGAAGGTGTACATTCTCTATGGTTAAAATAGGAATTTTGTTTTATATTCATTACAGGCAAGTTTCCTGGATTTTTCAACAAGCAGGATTGGCAGCTGATTGTGCTCGGAATGTAATAATTTGTATTTCTTTAGTCTGTGCCTTTATGAGGTGAAGTATTGGGTATATAAGATTTTTAAACAAAATATGCATTCCTTTGGTTCAAATTTAACAGTTGGGGAAAATGCAATCCAGAATTAAAACTACATATTTCTATAAAGTGAGGCATCCAGGGAACATCTAAATATAATATGTACTGAAAATGTTTCTTCTTTGGGTAATGAAGTTGTAAGGGAAGAGAGTTAGCCAGTGAAATAAGCAAGCTGTCAGTGTTCCGAGTAACACTCCCATTCAAAACAGAACTCCAAGGTACTTATATTCCTCAAAGAACATGTTTACTGGATATATCATATCGGCATAGCTGGTGAAAACCAACTCTGAAAGTTCCCACAGTTTTCACCTAATTAAAAGAACAAAATTCCCCTTTCCCAAGTGCCACTGGTCACATTGTTCAATGAATATAGCTAGCAGGCTCCTCTTCTCCTTCAGCAGCCATCTGTTACGATGATCTTGGTTCCCACAGGTCAACCAGGTCTCTGTTTTGACTGTTAGCCAGGCTATCTACTTCCCCCCTCCCTTCCCCCTCTCAGGCTTCATGGCAACTATGAGCCAACATAAGATGGCTTCAGCCAGGTTCACTTCACAGTTGACACAAGCATTGAATCAGGGAAATAAATATATGTTTCAGTCCTGAAATAAGCAAAAGAGAACTCCAATATATGCACTGGAATTCTTAACACAATAGAGCTGTAATAGTTGGAGCACAGGGTCCAATTATTTGTGTAAGGGTTCAAATTGGACAAAACTATCTTCAGCCATCTACTTGGGTTGTTTATTCTGGTCACAGCAACCAAGTAACAGAAAAGTGAATGTTATGTCTCTGGGAAAGGATAAACTTAGAATGTTTCTTTATGCATTCTATAGTTTTGATGAAACACTGGAAAGGTTCAAAAACTATTAAATCTGTTTATTATAGGAAAATCCAGTGACGTATTATGGTTCTCAAATATTATTTTATTTATTTAGCAAATTTATATAACATAAAATGTGACCCTGGAAGGCACGCAATCGATAAAAACAGTAAACACCATAAAATACTTAAACACAAATAAAAAAAAGAAAAACCCAAGAGGTGCCTCAGATAGCTCAACCAGCTGAATAGCCTGTTATTAACATCCAGCTGTCTGCAATTACACCAGTTCAAGGCTCAAGGTTGACTCAGCCTTCCATCCTTTCTAAGGTAGGTAAATTGAGGACCCAGTTTGTGGGGGCAATAAACTGACTTTGTATAAAAATATACAAAAGTATGAAGGCTATCACTTAACGCCTTATAAGCCACCCTGAGTCTCCAGAGAAGGGCAGCATATAAATCTAATTTTTAAAAAAAGATAGCAAGATGACAATCATGACTTGATAACTTGCTGTCTCCCCATGGGACCATGGAAGAACTACAGTTTGAGAGGTTTTTTGGAAGGCAAGCAGAGATGGAACCAACCTCACTTGTGGGGGGGAGTGGAATGATATTCCAGAGGGCAAAGGCCACAGTATAAAAGGCACGCCACCTGGATTACACTAGGTGGAACTCAGTAGACAGGACCCACAAGATACCCCTCCTGATCAATCTGATGGAATGGGCTGATATAAGTGAGAAGAGATGGTCCCTCAAATAACCTGGCCTTATACCATGTAGGGCTTTAAAACTTAAAACCAGAACATTGAACTTCACTCAGAAGCAAACTGGTAGCCAATACAGCTCATGGAACACATTCTGTGCTCCATTCTAGGGACACACATAACTGTCCACACAGTTGCATTCTGCAGCAGTTGAAGCTTCCAGATATTCTTCAAAGGCAGCCCCATGTGGACCTCCAGTAATATATTCTAGAGGTGACCAGGGCATAATACTTGTGAATACAGCCTCATTGTCCAGGAAAGGGTGCAAGTGGCACACAATAGGAAATATTAAGGTAGCAGATGGCAAATCTTCTTCAATGGGCATTAATCTTGAGGGGTTTTTTTCCCCTTTTTCAGTCTAGGGGGATATGGATGAGTTTATGCCCAATTCTCAAAGGAACAATTAAGCCTACAAGATATGGGAATGACAATTATAACATTTTTCTAGACACATTATCAACAAATTGTATAGAAGAATTGCTTCTTCATCTAAAACATCAACAGCCATGGCTGCCTGTTAGTAGCTTAAAAGCAAATTTATTCCAAGATTATGAGGACCTGAGTTCTAGTTAGACTTAATTATTATAGGACAGGCTGCAGCAATGAGCTTTATAGGAAGTTTTGGAGTCTAGGGCTGTGCAAAATGTGTTTTGATGAATATTTGGCAATAGTACTGTCCATACCAATTGCAGCTTTTGGATACAATTCAGGATGCTTATTCTTAAATTCAAGTCTTATATGGCTTAGGTTTCCTTTTAGAGACCACGTTTTTGTTATATTACTTCAGGCCAAATCATGGACAGATTGTCTAGGAGAAGGTCTTTTGATGTGATTGTGAAGAGTCAACATCAACCTGATAGCATGTAATGAAATACTGTATTACCTCAAAGTGGCACCATTCAGACAGACTTTGATTCATTTTGTTCTATCCCTATAACCTTGCAAAATGTTGCCGCTGCCTTTCCCTACCTTCAGATTATTTAATTTTGGTCATATAAAGTAATAAAAACAACCCAACTATAGATCATATGATAATTGCTATTGCCAGATATGGAAACCTAAATTGCTCATCAATGTTTCTACTTCTTTAGTAGACGCCAAAACTCAACAGTAGAAAGATAAGATTACTTAGCATGTGGGATTTACATTTGCTTCCTCCCCTTGCAAGAATGGCTGAAATGTATAGCTCATAAAGGATATGTGGTTCCCAATTCATTCATACTTTGGAATATAAACAAAAAATTATTCTCAAGGATAAGAACCTAGAGAATACCAAAGAATTTTTCCTGGGGCCATTTTTACTTTAAGCCAGATCTCAACAAGAAGGAATTCTGGATAGAATCCCAATAGTATGACCTAATGACTAGTGTTCCAATTTAAACAATATACACTTCTTTTATAGAAAATGCTTCTGTGAAGTGAATCAGCAATTTCAATCACCAATGAGATTATATGTACATTATATTAATATGTATTGGGAAGATTTTAGGACATCAGGAATGGCTAATTTCATCCACTGATTTCATTGATTTCCACTGAGTCCCGTTGGGAGAAGGGCAGTATACAAATCTAATTAATAAATAAATAAAATTGGAATCTAGATTCAACATATGAATTTCAGTGCTATTTTCTTGCAAATGGTACTGTTTCAAACAGCAGAAGGGGAAGGATAACGATTTTCTTCTGTGCCTCAAAATCTATTCCAAATGATTATGAGAATAACATCCCATTTCCCCTGAAAAAAAATTTTGGCAGAGAAAAGAAGCTATACAAGATAGGAATAATATCAAAAGGCTCATTGTGTTACTCTGAATACAGACTAATTCTAGCTTTCATATTTTGAATTTAAGAGCTGAGGTTCAGAATACAGAATAACAGAGTTGGAAAAGGACCTTGGAGGTCTTCTAGTTCGATCCTCTGATCCATCAGGAGATCCTATACTATTCCAGACAAATGGGTTGTCCAATCTCTTCTTAAAAACATCCAGTGATTTGGTCGAAGGAGCTAGGTATGCGTAGCCTATAGAAGAGAAGTATTAGAGGGGACATGATAACTGACTTCCAGTAGTTGACGGGTTGTCACAAAGAAGATGAGAGCTACTTACTCCTAGAAGTAAGGAGAAATTTTCTGACATCAAGAGCAATTAATTAAAGGAATAGCTTGACTTCTGGGGTTGTGAGCTCTCCATCACTGCTGCTTTCAAAAGTAGACTGAACAATCATTTGACTGGGATGGCATAACTCTCCTGACCTGAGCACGAAGTCCCTTCCAGCCCTTTGTTTCAATGATTCCATTGAAATGATAATTTGCCCCAGGAAGAAGCATCTCCTCTAACAACCTAACATGGGCAATCTGTAAATAAAATATTACAGAGACAATTGATTCTTCCTTTATTCTTGCAGAATATTTTTTTCAACTGGATAAGCACCAAAGTAGTAGCTTGAGTGCATTGAAGTTTATAATAGCTCAACCAAATCAACAGTCCCCATAAGGAGGGTTTTCAAAGTACTTATGTTTTCAGAAGATTTGGAAATTCAGAGCCTCTTACTGCATAGCTGCAAATTTATTTAACTAGTGAACAATTCCATCATTCACAAATCTAAATGGCTGGGTCATGCTCCTGTACAATTTAATCTGAAATATCAAAGTGATTCACAGGGATGGAGGATAAAAAGCTTCTTGGAAAATTCTCTGGGGATAAAATGACGTCATTCTCTAAGAGTTCTAGTGAGTCATTTAAATGGAGATTATTTTACAATAAGACTCCAAAACAAATATGAAAGATTCCCATCTATTAATGAATTTGTTCTACAATGGCCATCAGTTGAACTAATTTCCTTCCATGATCTTCATATATTGTATTATATGTATTGTATGTAGGGATCTCTTGAAATTGACAGTTAACATTTTTTTGATACTGCATTTAATGAGAAAAGGGAGTAGGCATGGGTATAAAATTTAAAGATTCTCTACAGAACTCATGGAGTTTGAAGTAATTTCTGTGCTTTTATCCTGGTATTATATACCACATACAGTAACATCTTAACAATGCTGTGTTCATTTAAATTCTTAGTATTTTCAAAAAGGTCACTATATCATAAAAGTTAAATAGATTTCGGTTCAAGTCCAATAGTGATGGCAATTGACACCAACCAAGGGTTCTTCAACTTCAAATTTCTTTGAGCCTTAGCCAGCATGGATAATGGTGAAGGATGATAAGAACTGGAGTCCAGCCATTTCTAGAAAGCCAGCCATGTGGTTCTTGTAAGTTACAGATTTAGAATAATTGTCATGGGAAGGCTTTTCAGCTAACCTTGTTTATACAGAATGTTTTTCACTGATTGTTTTGAAAGGGAATGGAAATCCCATATGTAGCGTGACTTTACTTTCTTCCTCATTTTCAGATTGTAACCTGTATCTTCACCTAGTTCAAATGGATCATTGTTATATAAGGAAAACAGGTTTTTTTCTCCTTCTACATCATTACAACTACTACGATGATGACTATGAACAGGTCCAGTTCATGGAGCTATTATCCCTCTGCACAGTTAGCATAGTTTCTAGCATTAACCCAAGCCCAAATTTATGCCCACTAGCCCAGGATTGTTTGCCTCTAAATTAATTATTTTAACTACTCAATTCACAGGAATGAAGGCAGAAAGGCTGAAGTGCTTGCTTGAATGAAGATTTTACGAGGTCTGCTTAAGGTAAACCCAATATCCCAGATTGTTTTACAGCTTGATGAATATCAATTGAATAAGGGCTCATAACTCTTACTTCCAGTCTAAAGAAGTTGTTTGAAAATAGATTATTGTTCAAAGAGAGCCAGCTTGGTATAGTAGTTAAATTGCTGGACTAGAAGCCAAGTAATTTTGAGTTGTCTCACCTTAGGCATGAAAGCCAGCTGGGTGACTTTGGATCAGTCACTCTCTCTCAGTCTAACCCACCTCACATGGTTGCTGTTGTGGAAAAAATAGAAGAAAGAAGGAGAATTAGGGATCTTCACTACTTTGAGTTAGTTATAAACAAGTAATAAAGGTGAGACAAAAAAAGCTAATAAATAAATAAGGACATTCTCTGTAATTTCATTGCTCATGAATCACATTGGTTTCCTACTTTTATGCATTGAATCCAGACTGCTTGATAAGTTACCTGGTATACATTCTTTGTGGCCAAAAAGTTGGTCTTTGTCGTTTTACAATATCACCTAAAAATCGGAAAAGACTACTCGGGTTGAACTGTGGGGACTTTGGTATTCTCTGTGCTTGATTATTTTCTTGCACCAAGCTTAAACTGAAACATATGATAAATGATGTATCAACATCACTCTGTCCAAAAGCTACACTTTTGGATTTTTCCTTTGCCACTTCTCTCTCTCCCCCTCTCCCCTCTTTCCTCTCTCCCCACCCCTCTCCTCTCTCTCTTCTCCCTCCTCTCCCTCTCTTTCCTCTCCCTTTCCCTCCCCCCTCTCTTCTTTCTCTTCTGCCTCACCCAAGGCTGGAAAAGAGAGAGCAAGTTTTTATAATAAATAATAATAAATAATAAATAAATAACTTTATTGTCATTGTACATGTATACACAGTATACCCATTCAACAAAATTCACTTAACACCCAAAGACCAGGTCCAACACACATAACAATCCCCAAACACACTCCCACCCACCACAATTCTCCACCCCTTAACCACCCAAACATCCACACAACAGACCAAGGCTATATCTGTGAAAGGATACCTCACCCCTTCCTGCTTCTCTCCTGCAAATTCCCCATAGTGCAACCTAAGGGGCTTCAGAATATGGAGCTCCCTTCCATTATAAGTTAAAATCTTAAATATAAGGTGACTTGGTTTTCAAAGGAAGTGCTTCTATTAACATCCCTGAGTCTCCAGATAGTTGCTCCAAAATCATTTTAGGGAGGGAAAAAATATTTTATCTTGTAACTTGGAATGAAGCTTCGCTTTATTTGGCAATATAAACTTATTTAGGAAATTTCATAAGATCTTCACAGTGGGTTTGCTCATCATCTGGTCAAGCAGAGTTACTATGTTCTTGTCTCAAGTCAATTTATGGAAGCAGATTTATGTAATTGGATTAGAACTCAATCTTTATGAAGTTTAATTGAAGAACTGTGGGATGTAAATACTGTAAACAACTTTTTCAGGGAGGGAGGAAAACCAGAACCTTATGAAAAGAAACTCTTTATATGTAGGCTGTGTCTTACAGTGCCACAATGCTTAATGAGGATCAATCAGCTCCTAGAAACCTATCTTGGTGACTACCTGGTTTCTTGTTCTACTGGCAGTGGGTTTTTAAGATGATACTTTTGACTAATGTGATTGGGAAGTTGACATACTGGAAAGCATTACTCTCAATCATCATCTTTATTGACAGAAATTGCTCTGGGCTCAAATAGATCTCATAGTCATTCTTAGAAAATAAATAAGATGGACTGCTGCAACCTAGTTGTTGTTGTTTTGCTTGGAAAGAAGAGGAGAAAAACAAATGTTACCTGTGATATAAGACAACAGCCTACAAGGTCAAAAAAATAAAAAGATGGCAAGGAACAACCAAGCTATTTTGAATAAGCAAAGACCCTAGTTTTGTGAAGGTGCTCATTATACACTCCACCAACCCCAGAAAGTCTGTCTACTCCTGGATTGTTCTATAAATCCTTCATTTCAAAGTTTTACTTAGCCATAAAATGCTGGAGGATATTTTACATACTCTTCCTCAAGGATCTCTGCTTATGGACATATCACTATCGCACCCATGAGCTTACCTTATAAGATTCCTGTGAAGATGAAAAAGAATTCCATGTATGCCTTCCTGAGCTTTAAAGTAACTACAGCTCAGAATGAATATAAGGAGGAGTCCTTAGTTTTGGCTTTTAAAAATAAGAATAATTAGTTTTATACAAGTAAAACATAGGTTTGATAATGCAGATCACATTGCATTCCTTCTCACCCTATGCTATTAATAAATGATATAATAAATGACCTGTTTTAATTATTTTTTTTTCTCCTTGTGTTTCTTTATATCAAGACTGGTGAGTATACAGTTCTGTTATGTGAAGGGAAGCTAGTATCTTAGGGGAAGCTAATATCTTGATCTCTAAGTCTTCCTATTCTGCAGTTAAGGAAGTTGGTTTGGTCATTTTTCATTAGTGTTTTCCCAGCTCGACGTCAAAATACCAGGGGAACTGCAAACTTTTGCAATTAAGCAAAAATAGGCTGGGGGATGAAGCCAATAAATTATATAGCAAGAGGATTGCATATCTGCAGAAGGTCAAAATGTTGCTTAATAATGGAAAGTCAAGTCTTGTAGATGTGGAAAGTCAAGCCTTGTAGATGTGGAAATATAGTGTGATGACATCATAAATACATAATGATCATTGTGTATGGTTTTCAATAGTATTCTTAATATCAGAATCCTAATTTTAGGTTCTTTAAAATTCAACATTTAAAATCAGTGGCAGTTAAAATGGAGATCATATAGTCCAGTAATGGTTTTTGGTGCTCCTCTGCAGTTAACAGTCGCATGAGTTATAAAAATACCATCCTCTCCAACCACTAGTGAATAACATGTCAATATCAATGGTACAATATGTATCAAAACTGAAAAAAGAGCTATAATACATTTGAAAATGCTTCTGATCTTTTATATAGAATTTGTACAGTATTATACAAAGGGAAGTTTTTCAAATGATTCAGGGAAGCCCTGAATAAAAATATAAAGATTTTGAGAATAAATATGTTCAGATATTTATGTTTTATCTCAATTACACTGGAATTGACAAAGAAAATGGTTTTCTATCAAAAGACTTACTGTTCAGGATTGGAAACACAAACGTATGGATTCAATTATTCAGCAATTTCTACAAGTGATTAATATAGATAAACTATGGATGACTGTAATGAATCATGGGCTCAGTTTATTTATTTATATTTTTGAATATAATTTTTATTAAGCATTTTGATTACAATAGTAAAAACTAATACAAACTAAATTTAGAAAAAGAGAAGAAAGTAAATAAAAGAGTGTAGGAAAAAAGAAAAAGAATGAATTTAATAAAGAGAAGATAAAAAAGAAACGTACAAAGAAGGGGCTTTCAATGTAATAAAGAAAAGAAATATATAAGGAAGTGACTTCCAGCCTATGTTTTCAGACTTGAGAGATTCTTTTAATATAGCCTTACAATAAAGTTGAATTAGCTTATCTGGTTGTGCTTCCTGTCTAGTCTACCTGGTAAGGCTGACATCAATCTTGTGAGTCTAAGGATACAATTCTCTTAATGTCAACCTCACAGCTGGATAACTTAGAGAGGCCCCCTTCTGAGCTTTATGTTCTGCCCATTATTCAGCTGTGGGCTATGCTTCACTCAGTCTCCCAAGATTATTCCCATGCCATTACATTCAAATTGATTTAAGGCCATTTGGGGTCCTCATTACACTCATGGGCATTATGGTATTGAACATTCAGCTTCCTATTTTATTTTATTTTATTTTATTTTATTTTACTTTACTTTTTGTTTGTTTTTATTGTCAGATTTACTGGTCTCTTTTCTGTTCTGTTTATTGAATCATTTTTTTTCCCTCTGTTTCTTCTCTGGTAAATGAAAGGCACAAAAAATTCTTCGGAAGCATTATGCTTAATAAAGTCAGAAAAGCTAAATAAGAGGATAACATATGCAAGTGTTTCATGAAGAACAGATGCTTTGTTAAGGAATACTGCAAGAAGACTTATTCTCTGTCTTAGTTATAATAAAGATGATTAGCTGGCTCTACTGATGCCAACAAATTTTCTGATCTAGTAGCACGGAACTGATCATTCTTGTTAAAACAAGGTCATGAATGCCTTCAAGATTTAGTCTTATCAGCCTGGATACAACTATTTTTCATCCATAAATTACTTTGTACCCAAATGGTCAGAGTTATGGGTTAAGAGCTGGCTCACTAGTGCCAAATCTAGTGTATATCTTCATGGACCTTGTTTAACTTTTCAACTCATTCACTCTGTACTGATTACAAAATGATTTATTTCCTCATAATATAGATGTACATGTAATAGAGGGAAGGCTGCTTCTCCTATACTTAGACATATGTCTATAATTAAATTTCAAAGACAAAAACAGAAAAGGAAAGCTTGCTTTTCGACTTCCAGTGATGCTTCAGCCCATTATGAACAGCTTTTTAAACACAGCAGGGCTGAAGGAATTTTGCACACCACAATAAGGGAGACTTACAGTAAGCACTTACATTGACTAAGTCTTTGAATTCTGTGATCAGCAGTTCAGCCACATGTAAAAATGCTGACAGGAAATAATTGGTCTTCAGCAGTTGATTAGAAAATGGACATAATTGTTATCTGATGAACAATCAACCCATAACTATTGAAGGATAGTGCAAGACTGGCGCAAATGCAAAATGCTTAGTTGCGCCTCAAAATTGATAAACGTAAAGTATGGGAAGTACCCTGAGGAAATGCTTGCAAAAAAAAAAAAATGAAATCAATCATGAAAACACCAAAGGGGACCCTCCTCCTATAGATGTTTCTATTTATTTTTCATTTGATACTCTGAGAAGTGGCGAAATATTTACCATTGAAATGGTTTGCCTGACTGAAGCGATGCCCTAAGTAGAGAGGAAGAAGCAAAGATAAACAATATTAAATAAATGTTTTTTAAAAAGATGGCAAAAATAACAAAGGATTATGTTACATTACAATGAGGTCCCTCTCTCCTCATCCCAATCTAATTTTATAAATGGCTGTCTTTTTAAACATTCTCAGAGAAAAATATTCTCAGGGTTGTTACTGTTAGTTTTCCTAGCCTCCAGCTGTGGTCCTCTTTTCAAGGATTAGTACTGAAAAGGACAGATGGGGCTGAGGTAGACTTAGATTAAGAGAGCATTATTTTCCAATTAATAATGGAACAGAATTTCCAAAAGTCATTTTGAACCTTTTTTTCCCAGTTGAGTTTGGTACAATATACATTTTTAAATAATTTAATTGTATGCATGTTTCCAGAGAAACACTCAAGACTATTTAGATGGGGGGGAGGGGGATTTTTTTTTGAATATATATATATATTCAAAAAAGAGAGTTTAAGAGAGTTTTTTGAAGGACTTATAAATA
This sequence comes from Masticophis lateralis, assembly GCA_030761175.1. NCBI lineage: Eukaryota > Metazoa > Chordata > Lepidosauria > Squamata > Colubridae > Masticophis > Masticophis lateralis. The sequence continues at coordinate 192,077,186 of JAUDYJ010000001.1, read as the reverse complement.
ACGCCAACGGGCAGTGTAATAGCAATAGCAATAGCACTTAGATTTATATACTGCTTCAGTGCTTTACAGGCCTTTCTAAGTGGTTTACAGAGTCAGCCTATTGCTCCCAACAATCTGGGACCTCATTTTACCCACCTCAGAAGGATGGAAGACTGAGTCAACCCTGAGCCTGTGATAATCGAACTGCCAATTTGTAGGCAGACAACAGTCAGCAGAAGTAGCTTGCAGTACTGCATTCTAACCACTGTGCCACCATGGCTCTTCATTAATCCTTTTTTCTGTTGCTTTGGACTGAATTTGTGATCTGATCTCAAAATCCATTTGGTTACCTAAAGTGGTTTTCTTTCATTGATCAGGAGAAATATCCCCAAGAGCAAGAAGATGGTAGTGGCTGAGTAGGATAATAAACAACAGAAAACATAAGTTAAACAAGACAAAGATTGGTGGGAGCAGAGACCAGAATATTTGGAAACTTATAGAAGACATCCTTTGGCATGTTTCACACAAATTTAGTGTCTACAGTATTATTTTTAAATATGTTGAAAAGGATCGTAAGTTAACAAGGAGAAACCGATTCCAGAGTGGATTGTCTGGCACTCTTTACTTACCCTCTCTTAAATACTTTCCAGCACTGTTTTAGGCAGTTTATAACTTACATTATTTATTATCCTGGAGTGCTAGCCTCCTACTGTGAACTTTAACTTGTTTTGATAGACACAGGAAACCAAGGGTTGAATTCAAAGTCATGATAATAAAACTGTGGAACCATAAGTGAGTTGAAGAATAGCACATGTACATTACAGTTGCTTGTGAGAAAAGAGTAGAATGATGCAACCAGAGTAGTGAACACTGTCTGGGTTTTTTGGTTGATGCCTGTGGTTAATGCCTGTTTTCTCTGGGCCCAGTCTGAAATGGGAATGACACAAATTGCTCAAGATGATGATAAAAGGATAGATAGCTATACACATCACTTTCCTTTTAACACAGACAAACCTTTGAGCCTGACAAATCAGAAATCCTGGTATTACTGTAACAGTGAGAGACCAGATGCAGGCAAAACACTCCTGAAGACACTGCAGAGAATTCTAACCTACAAGTAGAGGGAACTTTCTCAACCATTGAAACAGCAGTGCCAACACAGAGAAATCAGAACGCAAACAAGGCAAAGGAGTAGTTGTTTGTAGGGAAAGGCTTCCAATGGGAGTCCAAGCTTAGTAGAAACTATTGGTAGCCAATCAAGGCTGCTTAGTTTCAGCTGCATTTGGGGAAGAGAAATGGTGCTTTAGTGTTTGAGACCCGCTCAGAGGGAAAGATTTCTTGCTAGAATAACTTCTGTGACAGGCCTATCCTGAATTTTGAGTTATGTCGGCTGTGTAAAATCCTTGGACTAGAGCTGAAGTCTGAAAGTAGCTTATCCTTGGAAATTGGCAGCCTCCTCTGAACTTGCTCCAATTTGTCACTATATTTTTAACTGCAGTGCTCAGAATTTGATACTGTATAATACTCCAAATGGAATTTGATCAGGGAAGTGTAGAGTGGAACATTACCATGATCTGGACTATTGGCCCATGTTAACATACCCAATATAGTGTTTGCTTTTTTGTAGCACTAGATTCACACTCTGGTTCAGGTTTAATTTGTGGTTGATAAGGACATCCACATGCTTTCCGCATATACTAGCGTGAAACATGTTCCTCTGCATCCTAACTTATGTATTGCTTTCTTTTCTTAATCAGAGGCAGAACTTTACATTTCTTCCTGCTAAATTCCACTTCCTCTTGCAGAAGCATATTAGTCTGTCTCAATACAGAGCAGCACTAAGGAGGAGTTGATGTGATCCAAATGTACAGAAAAGTCAGTTCTGAAGAGCAAATTATCTACTGGTCATGATAGCAATAGCAATAGCATTTGGATGTATATACCACTTCCTTGTGCTTTACAGCTCTCTCTAAGTGGTTTACAGAGTCAGCATATTGCCCCCAATAATCTGAGTCCTCATTTTACCAACCTTAGAAGATGGAAGGCTGAGTCAACCTTGAGATGGTCGGGATCAAACTACTGGCAGTCAGCAGACTTAACTTGCGTATTGCATTCTAACCATGGCTCTTCTGATTCTTTGCTCAACACTGTTGCGGCCCTTTCTAGATCGGGACTCCCTACGCACAGTCACTCAGGCGCTCGTCACATCTCACTTGGACTACTGCAATACTCTCTACATGGGGCTCCCCTTGGGATGCACCCGGAGGCTCCAGCTGGTACAGAATGCGGCCGCGCGGGGGATTATGGGAGCGATGGGGCGCTCCCACGTGACACCTCTCCTGCGTGAGCTGCATTGGTTGCCGGTTGACTTCCGGGTGCATTTCAAGGTGTTGGTAATCACCTTTAAAGCTCTCCATGGCTTAGGACCAGGGTACTTACGGGACCGCCTTCTGCCACCAATTGCCTCCCACCGGCCGGTTCGCTCCCACAGAGAGGGCCTCCTCGGGGTGCCGTCAGCCAGACAATGCCGGCTGGCGACCCCCAGGGGGAGAGCGTTCTCTGTGGTAGCCCCCACCTTCTGGAACGATCTTCCTCCAGAACTGAGAACAATTGCCGACCTCCGGACTTTTCGTCGGGCTCTGAAGACTTATCCCTTTCAACTTGCCGGACTTGCCTGATCCCTTCTACCTTTTAAAATTTTTAGAGTTTTATTCTGTTTTAAATTCTCAGCCTAATTTATATTTGTTTTTAGTACGATTTTAACTTTTTTGTATTGGTTTTTTAGCTGGCTGTTCACCGCCCTGAGTCCGTCAGGAGAAGGGCGGTATATAAATTTAATAAATAAATAAATAAATAAAAACAGTGTATCAAAACAAAGTAGCTTTTCAAAAAAATCTGCAAAGTTTAGTATATTAGGAAGACTGGCCAATTGAAAAAGAAATAAAAGTTTCGCCTGTACATATATGCATTCTGTGTCTTTCTCCTCTATTTAGACTTGCCTTCTGCTCTATTGCTGGCAAATAAAACAAAATTGAAGAAGACAAAGAGGCTTGAAAAGGCATTAAATGCATTACTTCTAAGTCAGGGCTCATTTTTAACCTTATTCTTGTGGCTCATGGACTGACATTTAAAGAATCTCATTTCTCTCTGTGCCCAATTGGTTCTAAGATAGATCTCCATCTCTCCTGACTGCTCTGGTGCCGTTTATCAAAATGCACCAGCACTGCTGAACTTCACAACATGTTTTTGGACAGACAGGATGAAATAGCAGTGTAGAAAGAATGCTGTGCTTTGCTTGGCAATATAAAAATATTATTAAAAAAGAGATAAACGTATCCAAAGAAATCAAAGATGTAGGAATATTTCCAATCTAATGGAAATTAGAAGAAACAGTTCCACAGACACAAGAGGGACAACTTCAAAAAGAGCCAAGGATTAAATGGGAAGTTAAACAGAAGAATTAGTTCCAAATCCTGATTTAAAATGGAAGAAAAATTAATGGAAGGAAAGGAGATTTTTCCTAAGAGCAACAAATCTAAGAGGTAGATTTGAAATATAATGGGCTAGGATTGTTTAAAAACTTCCTTGGATTATGGATTTAGGAACTTGTTTGGGAAATCCTATGATGATATGGCAAATAATTTCACGTCTGTCTGTCTGTCTGTATTTTGAAGGACTGGACCCAAACCAAAATATTTTATTCAAGAATTGTGGATGTATTGGCATTATATTATTTAAATCTTAGCTTTAGTTATAAAATCTTGCATTTAAAACATGCAAACACACACAGAGATGCAAAGAATTAAAAATCTAGCTTTTTCAAAAGTACTTGGAGTTTTTAAATACAGTGAAACTTAAGAGTTAGGTAGCTATCAAATAGGAGACCAAAGTTTCCATCTAGTCATTGTAGCCAAACATTTTGAAAGTTGACTTTGAAATAAACCCAATAATTCCATGGGTGTTGTTGAACCTTTTTTCCTTCTACTAGTTTATTAGCTGTTGCTAAAGTAATGGAATACTTTGTGCAGCAAAATATTGGAAAATATGCAGCAGAATCCAAGACTGGAATAACCAATCTACAGTACATTTTAATATAGTTTGTCCTTATACCAGTGATGAAATCCAATTTTTTTTACTACTGGTTCTGTGGGCATGGCTTGGTGGGCGTGGTGTGGCTTGATGGTCATGGCAGGGGAAGGATACTACAAAATCCCTATTCCCTCCACACTCCTGGGGGAACGATATTGCAAAATCTCCATTCCCACCCTACTCTGGGGCCAGCCAGAGGTGGCATTTGCCGGTTCTCCAAACTACTCAAAATTTCTGCTACCGGTTCTCTGAACTGCTCAAAATTTCCGCTACCAGTTCTCCAGAACCTGTCAGAACCTGCTGGATTTCACCCCTGCCTTATACAGAGATAATACAAGTACTATATATTATGGAACTGTTCCCTTCCAGTTACTACCCTTGAATAATATTTAAAAGCTACAACTGCAGAATACAGTGGCACAGACAGTTTTGGAGGCCTCATGTGTGGCACATGTGACACTGCTGCTATATGAGCTACACTGATTGCCAATTTGCTTCCAGGTCCAATTCAAGGTATGGGTCATTACCTTTAAAGCCCTTTATAGCCTGGTTCTATATGAGGAACTATCTCACTGATGGAACTAACCTGTCCCACTCTTTCCAGCAGAAAGAGCCTACTTTTGATGGTGTTAGCCAAAGAATTTCAGCTGGTGGAGTTCAGGAGAAGAGCATTTCCTGCTGTGGCCCCACCCTCTGGCATATTCTCCCAGTGGAGGTGAAGTCTGCCCCCACACTCCTGGCTTTTGAGAAGGGCCTAAAAACTTGGCTTTGCTGTGTGGCTTGAGAACCCAACAGTATCCTGCTATGTTGGGGTTAGCTGATGGAGTAGAGACATTTCTTATCCCCAGGTTGATCATCATCTAAGTTTTTAGTTTTAAATTTCTCTATTCTCTAAGAGCCGCAGTGGCACAGTGGTTAGAATGCAGTACTGCAGGCTATTTCTGCTGCCTGCCAGCTGCCTGCAATTTGGCAGTTTGAATCTCACCAGCCTTAAGGTTGACTCAGCCTTCCATCCTTCTGAAGTGGGTAAAATGAGGACCCAGATTGTTGGGGTCAATATGCTGACTCTGTTATCTGCTTAGAGAGGGCTGTAAAATACTGGGAAGTGGTATATAAGTCTAAGTGCTATTGCTATTTAATTTTTTTCTAATAGTAATGGCTTTTAAGCACTTTTAACTTTTTATTATATTATAAGCCAACCAGAGTCACTGCATCAGTGAGATGGGCGGCATAGAAAGTTAATAAATAAATAAATTGCTAAACAAGCTGCAAATAATTGGGGTGCTCACATTCCTTGTGGCAAAAATCAGTCCTTTGCAGTGGAACTGTATCTTCCATCTCAGCCATTCGCTCTTGCTTAGTAAAGGGAAACATCTATATTCTAATTGTGAGGGCATCTTTATGAAAAAGAGATTGGTGAGGAGCTTGTGTCTTCCCAGGCAACTACACCTCCCATTGGTCATTACATTTGGAAGAAGAAGAATTTATATGGCAATAACGCAGTGCTGCTTTTATCCTTCCCATTACCGTCCCCATTTGACACCATCCTGCACACTGGGAGATATTGTTTGGCAACTTCTGATTCTATGCAAAGGAATCCATTTCAAATGAAATAGCACAACTGGACAGTATTAAACACTATGTTGACTAAAGATTTCATTTTTCATACTGCCTCCTGACTATATTGTTAACAAACCAGATGTCTTGCTTTGGAGGTACTCGAATTAGATGTCGTAATGTTTTTTTTAATTGTTTTAAAATGTTAAGATTTTAATCATAATATAAGTCTTTAAATTGTGAGCCTTTCAGAGTTTTTGCTGAGATGGGCAGCTATAGAAATCAAACAAACATATATACACCCAAACAAACAAAAAAAACCAAATATTATTCCATTAAGTATGATGCAATCATGACTGAAAATATATGTAGTTTTCAATTTACAGGAGTGGTTGTGAAATAAGTTTTAGTTCAATGCCTCTGGAAAATATCTGCTGCATCTGGTTTCCAGCCTTCAAGGCTGACAAATGTGATTTCCACTTTTTTAAATTTTCTTAATAAAATTCCATGCTGTATGTGTTGTTGAACCACTGTGGTGGAATGTAGTCTGGATTCCCAGGAGGGATGGAGAGCATTCCAGAGGAGCAAAATACAGCAAAGTTTAGATACTTTGACTGAGAGGAACTTAACAGCTCCACCCTAGAGGTGTTCTCAGAGTATATATTTAATGGTGCAAATAGTCTGCTTTAGTTTGGCAAGATTTCTGTCTATAGATGAGGAAAAATAAAAGAAATTCTTTAGGAGAACTCAGCACGTCCTTCTTGGTTATTGGAGCCAGGATTTTCACAACACACTGAGCCATGGTTTGTTTATCCACGTTTAACCGAATAAAATTGGCTAAGTTTATTAAACTGTGATTTATGAGACATAGTTCATAAAACAGAATGGTGTATATAAGAAAGGAAGCCAAAACCAAAAAAGATAATAGAGGAATCCTGTCATGAATTTATCTTGTGTCACCCCAACAGACAGTGGGATGTGATTTGTTCTGTCTGGTCCAAACATGACCCTCTAGTCACTAGACCATAGTAGTTATCCTGAAATACATACTTACAATTCACTGCAATTATATATATCCTTAGCAAGACATTCACAAACCACAATGTTTCTATCTTATGTAGGAAAAAATGTCAGTGACTAATTGTGGTTGTATCACCCAACAGTCAGTTCACCTATTTTGGGGGGGGAATTAAATCACTGTTTTTCCATCTTAGTATAGAATGATGGCTGGGTTATATTTTTCAGTCACAGTAATTGGAATCTGGTTTTTCAGTTCAGTCTTTTCTATAAAATGTAGTAGTTTTCCTACCATTTGGCAAGTGAAGGATGAATTATTATTTGCTACAATTCCCACACAAAACCCTCAAGCATATTATGCAAATAATGTCAGATGATGTAAAACAGAAGACAAAGAGATACCACAGCTGGATTACACAGCAAACTTTCTGAGATCTTGTGCAAAGTTATAGTATCCACCAGTGTTCCCAGCTGTAAACAAAAGCGTCTGATAAATGTCTGCAAAAAACACATTTAAAGGAGAATAACAATAGACTGAAAAATACTTACATGTCAACAAATTTAGCCAAGGTTTGAGGTAAATGTTGAGTTTTCTGATGGAGGCAATGTATCAGTATTGTTTCTAGAGAGCCAATAACTGACAAAATACTGTTAACTTAAAAAAAAAAAGTAATACTTTAAAATGTATAAAAGCTTTATCTGTAGTTATTTTTCAAAAAGTATTGGTAAAAATCTTTCATTAATCAACGACTCTCTTCCTTGAAAATAAATACAGTAAATGAAGATTGCTTGTATTTCAATTGGATGGAAGTTTTGAGTTTTTTTTTTTTTGAAGAATATGATTTTAGTATATAATTTTAGTGTTTGAGACTTCAGGTGTGGTTCTGAAAGTTTTGTATGTAACAATCTGCAAACGCTTGTGACAAAAGGGGAAAATTAGTATATCTGAGGAGAACAATCATAACCACTGTTATTCACAAATTTTAAAATAAATAAAATTGAGTCAAATTTAATTTTTGTCTTGAGATTTACTTAATGCCTCTTTCTGGCTTCACCTGATCTCGAAAAAGGTGGATATTCCTTATTTAATAATTGAATCAAGTCATTAACAGTATATTTAATTAAGCTGCCCATGATGTTTATTTCTAACTGAATTTCCTCTCTTGTCAAGGGGACATAGAATTACAACCAAAATGTACTCTCAAAGTATTTGTAACTTATGATGATGGCAGTCTAGTCCAACCAGTATTCTTCATTACCTTAAGTATATGGATTGATATGGAGGACTCTAAGCTGATAGTCTTTACTCACTTTTATTACTTAAAATAGTTTCTTTATGTCAATCAAGACCAGAGCCACTTTTTGTGCTGATTTCAGTGCCCACTTTTTTCTGCAACAATAGCAACTAGGTGTAGTCTGGAAACATTCATCTTATGGAAAAACTGGAAGGACTAAAATATATCCCTCTGCTCATTCAAGATGAGAAAGCTTATGAAGTCTATCCAGCTTTTGTACTGGATAAGAAGAGATCCTCAGAAGCAGGGCAGAATCAAAGAAATCTTGGAAAGCAGAGCATTTAGGATTAGCTGCCTGATGATGAATAACTCTGTTATACATTAAGAGATTTAGAGGAATCCAAAGACATTTGTTTATTACTCTGAGATCCACAGCCTTAAAAATTTGCAATGCAATGAAAGAGGCTGCAATATACTGTATATGTGCATATAAATCAAATCAAATATATAGTAAATCATCTTGAGAGACAGAACATACCTGCATACTGATTACTTTCAGTTTAAATTCATTATCTATAAATTACCAAACTATGATACATGCAATAGTAATTAAAGAAGCAGATATAAAATGTGTTATAAAAAGTGCTTGCACAACTATAATCAGCATAATTCTGAGAAAAGAAAGATGCTGTTCTCAGTCAAAAATCTGCTTGTAAATCCAAGAGAAGGGAAAGAAAATGTTTTATTTGGATGCTTTGCATTGGAAATGAATTGTTCTACGAAAGGAAGGCAAGGCAAACCTGTTACAGTGGACTGAAATCCAGAGGCCAAATTCAGTCCAATATAAAAGCAACAGGTAAAGCAATGAAGGCAAGAGCAACTGGGTTTTACAAACTTCATCTTCCTATATTTACTTGGCAAAATAGGTAAAAGATCACCTTAGATAGGAACATCTCTATAAGATTGCATTGTACATTAGGGAATGGAGTGGTGCTCAGTAGTGCTCAGTTTAACACTTAGAGAAGCCTCATTAATGTGGAGTTAAGTCTACTTCCAGTAAAATTCACAAAAATTTATGTTCCTGTTGAACTATTAGTTCAGCAAGCAAAATGCAATCCATTGCCTCCCTATTGTCCATTGAAACAGAGTTTGTATCTGCAGCACAGGCATGCTACAAGCTTCTCTGGCTCAGTTGGGACAAGCCAGAAGAACAAACCAATTTGAGGATGATCAAGGAAATACCAAATTCTCCCAAATGGAAAACAAACTACATTCTCAGCATAATACAGGGACACTAAGTATTACAGTTGTGAAACTGTAATACTTAGTGAAACAAGAAGAGGGATTACTTGAATTGGAATGTAGTTCATTAGATAAGACATACTGACTAAGCCTTTGTTTTAGAGAACAGCAAATAACCATTTGAGAGATAAGGTGAAGGTGAAGGAGGAGAGGAGAGGAGAGGAGAGGAGAGGAGAGGAGAGAGAAACATGCTTGACAATATTTAATGGAGAAGTGATAAAGCAATTACTAACACATTGCAGAGCTTCTCTTTTTTCTGCCATTTATTTCTGGCAAGCACTGTTTTTGTGAAGGTGTTTTGGCTGTTGTGGTTCTTTTGCCCTGGGACCTTAAAATTCTACTGTGGGAATTTAAAACATTCAAGACAGAAAGAGAATCTTACATACAATATTAACTCGGGAACAGTTTTAAGAGGATATCATTTAAACTGCAGACTCTCCAAAAAGGACAGTTTTTGTCAACCCTGAAAGACTTGGAGGAGGGATTGTGTATCTGCCCTACTTTTTAACTGTACACGATCCAATATTCCAATTCACCAGGGATTCATTCTTTTTTCCTGAATATTTTGTGGTGAAATCATCATCCTCATCGTTCTTGGTGATATCTTTGAAAAAGGCATTTTTTTGGAAGGAAGTTTATAATATCCTCTTCTCTTTTTTTCTTAGCCTGGTCTTTCTCAAAAGAAAGGCATTTCTGAAGATCGGCTACACACATCGTGGAAGTCCTTTTGTAACTTCAGTTTTTTCCAGAAGGTTTATGGGCATTGCGGAGAATGAGAAATGAATGCAGCAGTCATGAAGTGGCTGTTTGTATGCATGCGTATAAGTCAGTGGTGGAACTCAATTTTTTTTTACTATTCTGTGGGCGTGGCTTGGTGGGCGTGGTGTGGCTTGGTGGGCATGGCTTGGTGGGTGTGGGAGGGGGGATACTGCAAAATCTCCATTCCCACCCCATTCCAGGGGAAGGATACTGCAAAATTTCCATTCCCACCCCACTCCAGGGGTAGGATACTGCAAAATCCCCATTCCCTCCCCACTTCTGGGGGAAGGATATTGCAATCTCCATTCCCACCCAGTTCTGAGGCCAGCCACCAATAATTTGCCAGACCTCCGAACTACTCAAAATTTCCACTACCAGTTCTCCAGAACCTGTCAGAACCTGCTGAATAGAACTCCTGGTATAAGTACCTATACATGGACAGAGAGATTTTGATAATGCTATTACTGCTAGAAACCTCCACCTCTGAGAAAGCATGACCTATTTATTTTGCCTACTCCTGGAAATGCAATGAAATGGTCTGCATCTTTTGCTGCCCACAAATTGGGTGAAGAATTCTAGGAGACATACTGTTATTAATGTCACTTCCTGTTTTCACTTTTATTTTTTATTATGCAAGTAACTCCCCAAATTTGGGAGATCCACCCAGAAGGTGAACCAATGCTATGTGGATTTTCAGTAGTTCCTTTTTCATGATTTTGAAATTACAAATCTTAGAAGAATAAGACAGCATCTGTGGTTGGAGAGCCCTTTGTTGACTCATGGTATTTCCCAGCCTTGACATACCTCCTCCTCCTTATGATACGCTAATTCATTTGCCATTTCTGAATTTGCATAGTGAAGATATGAAGTAGCAGAATTTATTAGCTTTCCATCTATTGTCTCTCTGGATAGTTCTGGAAGGGCCCATCCCAGTGGTGGGTTGCCCCTGATTCAGACTGGTTCGCAAGAACCAGTAGTAAAACCATTGGGAGGCCCTGCCCACTGCCCCAGATGTTGTCATTGGCAATTTGCACATGCATAGAAGCCAGGCATATGCGTGAGCAAAGCGAGCGCATGCACATGATCCTGTTGCAAAGTGGTAGTAAAGGTAAATAGAACCCACCCCTGGCCCATCCACTAATAAGAAGGAAGGGGGACCCACTCATGATGGGAGAATTACTAAGACCATTTTGCCCAATTGCAGCTGGTATCTATCTTAACTTGGAGTATGGTAAAAAAACATGTGTGAACCAAAATTAAGGAAGTAGATGTTTGATTTAGCATATAATTTGCTTCCAAAGAAACTGGATCCAAGAATTTGGGGGCTGACAAATTTGCAATGTGGACACAGAGGAAAAGTTAAGAAGAGAAAGCCATTGTTTACTTCTTCCCAGAAGTGAAGATTAAGAAGGGAATTAGTCATTGTTTTTTCTTGTGAATACTTTTAGAATATTTGATACCATTAATTATAAGTTTTCATCACAATCTGGAGTTTATCATGTGGTTGCTGCTTTAAAAAAAAAATAGGCAAGGAAATTAGCTACTTCCCCTGGGCTACTGTATAGAACTGTGCAGTCTATGTTTCTACAAGCTGCTGTATTTTATTGATTGGTTAGAAAAGGCTACCAATGATCATAGAGAGGCCTACGGATTAGGTAACTACTAGTGACATTCAATATAATGATTCTGCTGTTTATTCAGTAGATACAGTAGTGGCCAAAATTGGGGAAACCTTTTAGAAAAAGTGTATTTTCTAAAACTAGCTAATAACACAAATTTTTTTGGAGTAGTACCATAAGATTATATATCAATGGAAAGATAATTTAATCAAGTATGTAATGCAATAACTTCTATGAAGGATTTGCTATTAGAATACTTGTTACAGTATAAAAAAGAAAAGTGAAACCCATAGAAAAAATGAGATATACAAAAATTATCACGTCAGTTAATACTTAGTTGGGTAACCTTCAGCATGAATTACAGCTTTGCAATGTCTTCCTATGGAGTGAACCAAGCCTTTTAGTTCTGCAGCTGTTATAATGTGAAACCAAGATTGAATGATTGCTTCTATTAACTGGGTTTTATTGCTGGATCGCTTGTGACTAAAAAGTTTCCTTTTGTCAGCTTCATAGATTTTAAATTGGATTAAGGATTGGGCTATTCTCAGGCCATTCCAGCAGTGGAATATGATTATCTTGAAACTCCCAAAAAAAAAAAAAAAGTAGTGTTATTAGCCATCAAACATCAAAAATACACTTTTCCCAAAAGGTTTTTACAATTTTGACCACTACTGTAAATAAATGATTCTGTCCATTTTGATAGGCACAGTGACTCATCAGCTTAATAGACACCAAAGAAAGTCTATGTTCCAGCAGTATGAGTACTACTACAATGTGACAGAGGGAGCTCCTGCCACTTGTCTCAGCTCCTGCCAGCCTAGCAGTTCAAAAACAGGTAAAAATGCAAGTAGATAACTAGGTACCACTTTGGTGGGAAGGTAACAGTGTTACATGTTTCACCATAAGCTTTGCACTGTGGCATGATGTCATGCTGGCCATATGATCAAGAAATCATCTTCAGGCTAAGATATATCTTAAAAGATAAGAAAGATTCAGTATATAATAAAAGTTGGGATAGATGTTTAGTTTGGCTGAAAAGAAGATTAAATTTAGGAGAAGGGTGATAAGATTGTCTAATTAGATTAACTAGATATTCACTAGGCTTTATAACTCTTTACAATTTTGATAAAACAGAGCAATTGTTTTATAGTTAATAAAAAAAATCTGATTGCATTGAAATGTTTGGCTAGGATGATATTAATTAATATTAATTGGAGAGTGAACTCAGTTAGTCTTGTTTGTGGTTTTGTTTTAGTCTTGTGTTTAAGTGTTTCTATGTTTTGCTTCTTATATTGCTTTTCAATTATTATTGTGTATTAATTTTATTGTAAATATTTAATAAAGATTATTTATAAAAAAAAAGAAATCATCTTCAGACAGTATTGGCTCAATGGCTTACAGAAAAAAAGAAAAGCATCGCCCCTAAAGTTGGCTACGACTAGCATAATAAACCCTGCAGGGACACCATTACCTTTACTGTCCCTTTCAGGTTTCCTTCATTTCTTACATTCTCAGTGTTAAATTCCTCTCATTCTGTGTTGCCTGAGTTTGTTAAATAGTTTAAAATGCCTGCATGGAAAATTTCCATACTTTTTCCTATATATCTTCCTATACATCATGATGTATCCCTCCTTTATATATCCTTTTTTCTATTTGATACCTTTATTACAATCAGAAGTTGATTAATAGTTTTATTTTGGTTCACTCGTCTTCTTAATTATTATTATTATTATTTTGCACATTTTTAATACTTAGAACTGCATCAGAAAATTTGGAAAAGTACAAACTTCAGAGGATAGCTTCATTTCTATAACGATCATAACTTGGGAAATAAAAGCTGGAGAAATGAATTTCTCCAGCTGTGGCACAAGGAGAAGTTTGCATGAGTCAGCTGAAGCTGAAGTCAGTGAAGACAAAAGCAAATGTGGTTGGCATAAGCTGTAACACAGCCTATAAATGCATTAGTCACTGTGGTTGACTTCATCTGCTGGAAGCTCAGGATAGAAGAACAAAGAAGAAAACTATCCCAGGAAAGTTTCACTGCTGGGGATTTGTAGCTGCCAAAGGAACAAGGCATTTTAAAGAGACATAATGAGGCTGAAGTTGTAACCAATAGAGCTTTGGAGGTATCATACTCTGTCCGATCGGTGTGGAATTAATTTTTTTTTATTACCAGTTCTGTGGGCGTGGTTTGGTGGGTGTGCTGTGGCTTGGTGGGTGTGGCAGGAGAAGGATACTGCAAAATCTCCATTGTAGAATTTTAAGGTCCCATGGCAAAAGAACCACAACAGCCAAAACACCTTCACAAAAACAGTGCTTGCCAGAAATAAATGGCAGAAAAAAGAATGGGAATTTAAAACATTCAAGACAAAAAGAGAATCTTACATACAATATTAACTCGGGAACAGTTTTAAGAGGATATCATTTAAACTGCAGACTCTCCAAAAAGGACAGTTTTTGTCAACCCTGAAAGACTTGGAGGAGGGATTGTGTATCTGCCCTACTTTTCAACTGTACACGATCCAATACTCCAATTCACCAGGGATTCATTCTTTTTTCCTGAATATTTTGTGGTGAAATCATCATCCTCATCGTTCTTGGTGATATCTTTGAAAAAGGCATTTTTTTGGAAGGAGGTTTATAATATCCTCTTCTCTTTTTTTCTTAGCCTGGTCTTTCTCAAAAGAAAGGCATTTCTGAAGATCGGCTACACACATCGTGGAAGTCCTTTTGTAACTTCAGTGTTTTCCAGAAGGTTTAAGGGCATTGCGGAGAATGAGAAATGAATGCAGCAATCTGAAGTGGCTGTTTGTATGCATGCGTATAAGTCAGTGGTGGAATTCAATTTTTTTTACTATTAGTTCTGTGGGCGTGGCTTGGTGGGCATGGCTTGGTGGGTGTGGCAGGGGGAGGATACTGCAAAATCTCCATTCCCACCCCATTCCAGGGGAAGGATACTGCAAAATCTCCATTCCCACCCCACTCCAGGGGTAGGATACTGCAAGATCCCCATTCCCTCCCCACTCCTGAGGGAAGGATATTGCAAAATCTCAATTCCCACCTGACTCTTGGGCCAGCCAGAGGTGGTATTTGCCGGTTCTCTGAAGTGCTCAAAATTTCTGCTACCGGTTCTCCAGAACCTGTCAGAACCTGTGTCCAATGGTTATTGGTACCATCGGAACCTGTGTCTGATGGTTATTGGTGGTTACTGGTGGCCTGAGGAAAAAGTGTACTACTGTCAATTTTGGGAGAGGGGGAACATTTACACAAACCTTAATGGCCAAAGTACATATTATGATAGAAATGTGGGAATAAATTTCCCAGGCTATTACGTTTCTTTTAATAAAACAGCATTAGCAACTTTAATAAAGGGGATGAGGAGATCCAAATATTTGCTTTGCTTGTGGGGTGTTTTTTTGGTTTTTTTTGCCTGACTTAAATCCCTTCCTCTGCTTGGGGTTGCTCTGAGCTGTGAAAGGAAATCATGAAACATATACGAAGCATCCTTCTTTATAGTTAGCAACAGCTTTGGGAGAGCAGCTCTGAAAATCGGTGAGGGAAGCAATGAATATATCTCTTCTCCCTTGTCTCAAGTCACTGATCCAGATGATCAAATGAAACAGAATAAACCAAGAAAGACTGTGTATTTTCATCATAGTATATACTTTTGCTCTCTGCCATGAAAATGCATTCATTATTACACGTGTGTACATCAAGCAAGAGATTATAAAGGTTGGGACGGGCTGGGGAAGAAAAAAAAATCAGCTGATCATGGGCTTTGTAGTTTCAAGTCAGTCTCAAGATGAAAGTGGTGGATGTAATGCAATCAACCTGCTGCATATTATCACCAACACAGTTTAGCTGAGTATAAAGCGCATGCACATTTCTACTCTGTTCAATTGGCACTATTAAACAAGTCACCTAGGAATTAATTTATTGGGAAATGATTGTTTTTCTAATAGTCAGCTACAACGCTTTGCCTTTTGTGTTTCCAAGGAAGAATAAATCATATCTACTTAACTTGATCTGGCTTGGTTTTCTGTCATTTCATAGACTCAGGGTGGCCCTCGCTGAGCATTAATTTTGCAGGTTCAAATGCCAATTTAATGCTTTTCCCATCTAATACAGAAAATCTCATGATTTATTTTTAAAAAATAGTTATTTTATTTTGTTGGTTTCTGTGTTTAAACAATTATATAGCAACCAATTCCATAGCAATAACTCTACTTGGTAATCATACAATTAAAAGCATAATTTAAGAGTATAAAATAACAATACAGACACAATGTGTGTGAGGTCTAAAATGAGTCTGCTTTCACTCCAAGCTCTAGGACCTGAAAAATCAAATAACCACTTAACCTCCCAAACCCCAAACCTGGAAGGACAGTCAGGTCTTCAGAACCTTTCAGAGGCCAACAAGGTCAGGCCATCTAGAACTCCTGGGAAATGCTCTGGCTTAGGACAACCACTGTGATGAATAGATAGCTTCACCTCTCCATAGATACAATTTATTTCTCTTATTTCTTGGCCACCTCCTTGGACAGAAAAGCTTTGTCAATTTTGAAAAACCTGGACAAGTGATGATTTTTCGATTCTTTCATAGTCCATCAGATTTCTAGCAGCTTGATTCTTATTTATGAACACAGACACAGATGTGTTTTGTGGATTTTTATTCGTTATCCTAAAAACAACAAAAAAACCCTTCTCTGTCCTTAGACATGAGGATTGGATACTGTATATATCAGTGATGGTGAACCTACGGCACGTGTGCCAGAGGTGGTACACAGTGCTCTCTCTGTGGGCATGCAAGCTGTCGCCCCAGCTCAGCTCCGTAGCGCATGCGCACATGCCTCCCACTGGCCAGCTGGTCTTCAGGTCTCTGCCGTGCAAGGGGTGGGGTGCATGCAGGGGGCATGCATGCATGCACAGGGGTGAATGCAGGGGGCCATGCGCACATGCGCAGGGGGCAGGAGGGCATGTACGGGGGTCATGCAAGCATTGCATTTTGGGGGTTTGTGCACAGTATTCCAATATTTGAGGGGCTGCCACAAAGAAGAGGGGGTCAACTTATTTTATAAAGCACCAGAAGGCAAGACAAGATACTATGGTTTAAAATTAATCAAGGAGAGGAGCAAGCTAAAATTAAGGAGAAACTTCCTAACAGTGAGGACAATTAACCAGTGGAACAGCTTGCCTTCAGAAGTTGTGGGTGCTTCATCACTGGAGGTTTTTGAGAAAAGACTTGACAGCCACCTATCTGAAATGGTATAGGGCAGTGATGGCTAACCTTTTTGCCATCATGTGCCAGGAGAGGGGGGGCGGCTGAGGTTCGCGCACACATGCTCACACCCATAATTCTATGTGCCCTGCCCTGCGCATGTGCGCACAAGCCCCCCAGCTTCTAGCATGCGATGGCCCAGTAGGCCTGTTTTTCTTTCTTACCTGGGTCCAGATCCTCTCTATGTATCTGGGAAGGGCAAAAACAGCCTTTCCCGCTCCCTCAGAGGCCCTCAGAAGGCCTGAAACGACCCATTTCCCAACTCCAGGTGGTCCCTTCCAGCTCTATTCTGATCCAAACTGAAAATTAATTGAAGTTGCTCTTCATTCTTTTGCAGTTCTCCAAAATTGTCTTGCCTATTAGGAATTGATCTTTTGTTCCTCTATTG
Source organism: Masticophis lateralis (assembly GCA_030761175.1). Classification (NCBI taxonomy): domain Eukaryota; kingdom Metazoa; phylum Chordata; class Lepidosauria; order Squamata; family Colubridae; genus Masticophis; species Masticophis lateralis. The sequence goes on along the minus strand of JAUDYJ010000001.1, from coordinate 192,059,963 downwards.
TTTGGACAGTTTTCTTTCTGCTCAGATGGAAAAAGCTTGATATTTGTTTGTTGTAAGATTTTTGTAATCCATCAACTACCTCCAGCATGATACACCCCTGTTGGGGCCTCAATCCAGCTGGCAGAGCCAGATCTTCAGACCCTTATAGAAGAGTGGGAGCGGATCTCATCTCAGGGGGAAGATGTTCCAAAGGGCAGGCAGCTGGCAGAAAAAGCTCTTTTCCTGGACTTCTGTAAACCAAATCCCTTTACTGAAGGGTCCAGAGCATGTCCCTTCTATCACATAGGTAGAGCAGGTCAGTCCTATTAGGGTGAGACGGTTCCTTAGATGTCCTGGATCCATGCCACAAAGGGCTTTAAAGGTGATAACCAACACCTTAAATTGCACTCAGAAGCAAATAATCAGCCAGTGTAGCTTGCAGAACAGCAGTGTAACATGGACCACTCTAGGGGCCCCAAAAACTGCTCACACAGGGTTGTGGTGTGGTGTGAGTTTTTTTGTATGTGTGTCACTCATTTCTTCTTCTTTTTGTTAATATGCAAGCTTGGATCACTTGCAGCATTTATAACATTCCAGTTAAAAATATAGAATCAAAGCTCAATTTAGGACTATCCCTGGAGTCCACTAAAACATTCTACCTCATATTCATAGCCTTCAGATTATAAAGGAAGCTGTGTTTCCACTGTTTCCTTCTTATTAGATGGTTCCAATGTTAATTATTGGAATGTAATATAACCCAGGCCAGCTAAGCAGTCATAGACAGGCAATATTGGCTAATCTCAAAAAGCTTCAGGTTTGGGAGTAAGAATTCATGTCAGGTTAGATGTCTCTGCATGCAGCACTGCAAACAAGGACAGCACTTCGTAGAATTGCCAGCCAGGAGCCAGTTTCTGGCTGACAGAGATCTCTCTGGAGAAAAGGAGAGATTGGGGAACCATCCATTTGCTCCTAGAAGAATTGCTCCTCATGAGGAGATTGAAGGAATTGAGTTTTCTTGTGGTCAGTACAAATGGAGCCAAGGCAATTAGGAACTGAGGGAATAACCTCCATATTCTCCTCAATAAAACTACACATACATGTCCATTTAGTAGTAGGCACCTGAGTTTGACTCAAAGGTCACCATATCTTTAACCCAATCCTAGTTGTAACCCCAGGCCTCTGTAACACTAAGGTCTTCCATTTATTTCCCAAGGAGAAACATTATTCAACAAACCAGATCAGATTCTGGTCCCTCTCTGAAAAATACTTATTCTCATGGAAAGAAAGCTCTGATTTCAGATTCTGATAGGAAAAGAACTTTTGACCCATTTTAAAACAATGAATAAATTTGTTTCTACAGTATGCAGAAATTCGGGACAACAGAATATCCAATATCCTACAACTTCATATGGCTCTCTCCTCAAATAGAAACCTACTAAATTGACACTGAAGAATTCTCCATTGGATTCATCTTCAATGCAAGCAAGTCTTGCTGAAGCAATTGGCTACAGTCTTTGCTGAGGAATCCACTGGATATCTTCTTATCCAGCTGCAAGTGGGATTGCATGATTAATCAAGAAGAATTGTGATTCACTGACATAGAATTGAAAGGAAATCTGGAAGAGAGAAAGTTATTTCTTGATAAGAACCAGACTATGATTCTGAAAATCCCCCCCACTTTTAATAATCCACTTTTTGTTCCCTTGAAAAACAACTCTATGCAAATATCTTGCACTGCCTTCATATTTCTTTTACATCCCGTTGTACCTGACAATAATTTCCTTATGAACTCATCCTGTGCTAGTTCACTCTAGGAATATGTGAGTATTAATTGAGCTAAACTACATAGAAAAGGAAAGCTACTGTCCTATAAAATGAATGTATAGAATCCTTTCCATCACATAGATTCCTATGTGAATCCCATATTCACATAGGAAGGAGCTAACATAAGAATTGGGCACAGATCTACTCTCTGTTTGACCTTGCATACTTCTAGGTACTTCAGAGAAGTTTCCCAGGACAATTATTTGCATTTTAGGGTAACTTTAGAGACAGAAGGCAAGGAAATATGATTGGATGGACATCTTCTTCCTCCACTTCACATGAAGCAGGAAACTGTACATATAATGGTATTCCCTGGGCTTCACACTTCATGCTCCATAAAAAGCGTATACTCAGCTTCAAATATTTCAGAGAGGAAACATACCACAGTCAGTTCCTTTTCCTGTATCCACTCAAAACCAAACAATCTGCATTTGCATATATATTTACATATGGAAAGCCGCAATTAGTATAGCTATCCCCACAACTAACAGTTGAATGAACAGCTGCTTTGCAAAGCCAGTGGAGATTTTCCTGCTGTATGCTGATGCCTGTTCCTCTTTACATCTACATGATGTCTAATGTTGGCTCCTCAGCAAAATCTGGCTCCAAATCCAGGACAGATTTTGCCTTCGGCAAGATTTTGTCTTCAATAAACAGAGACACTTGGTGTCTTGCCTGGTTAAATATTTCTGGCAACTTTTTTAAAAGCATCTCCTTTTCACTCTTTGCTCCAGGCAATAGCAGTGGCAGAATGCCATGACAGCTAGTCATTCAATTCTGCACAGAGAATCCCTGAGCTCAGTTTGGTTAAAAGAGGTTATGCATCTGTCTGAAAAAGAATGAACATTGGCCTACTCACTCAAGGCACGTATTACTAACTGAAATTGTGCTTCATGATTGGATATTAACCCTGTGATGTTCTCTTCCTGTTTCTGATGCTTGAAAAATACACTTTGTTCCATGGAAGAGAATATATGTAACTCAGGGTTGAACTGTGGAATCAGAGCATTAAGCCAAAACCACATATGGGCATCAAATGCTTCAGAAAGAACATAAGTGGGAGAATTTTACATGTAGTCACCTCTCCACCAAGGAACAACTTCTCTTTCTCACAAATGCATCTGATGGCATGCTCTGTCCACCAATTTCAGATAGAAATTTCAATAAACTGCACAGCTGGAAGGAGAAACAGAAGCCATCCATAACATGCAGTGTCAAGACTGACAAAGTCACTTCGTAAAACAGCCAACCAGAGGACTAGCACAGCACATCCATGAACTCCAATTAGCAGTCAGAAGGCCATGATGAAAACTCGTCTCACAATACATGGACAGATTCAATTATAATTTCAGTTGGGAAACTCTGAGCATCCTAGGCCAGGCTAAATCCAAAAATGCAAGGGTTTTCCTGAAAGCTTGGTATTCAGACTAATCAGACATCAGTAGTCACACAGAGAATAACCACGTTTACACATCAATCAGAAGAGATTTTTTAAAAAGCTGAGAAGGAAAGGGTGAAAAAACAGAACACACTCTTTCCAGCAGCTGATACCCATGTAAGCAGGGATTAATAGCACATAAACTATCAAACAGAAAACAATAACCTAATCAAGGAACTTGCAAGGCAAACTACTATATATAGCAGTGATGGTGAACCTTTTTGGCACTGATTGCTGAAAAGGTTGCTTGAAAACATTGCGTGCCTGCATGCGTGTGCAACACTCGTCAGGGCCGCACTCCAGAAAAGCCTAACTTCTGGGTTCTAGCGATCAGCTGGCCAGCACACATGCACAGGCCAGTTTTCAGCACTGCCACATGCATGAAGGGATCACGCTCTGGAAAAGCCGAACTTCCGGGTTCTGGCATGCATGCACACTCGACAATCAACTGGCTGGCATGCATGTGCATGCCGGTTTTCAGCACTGTCACGCACATGAAGGACAGCTGATCGTCACACACGCTTGCACGCCAGAAACCCATAACACAAACAGGCAAGGCCACACATGCCAGCCGACATGGCTTCGGGTGCCACTCTGGGACCCGAAGCCATCCTGGGTATATATGGTAAACAGATAGCAAACCCCACATTCACTAGCTCTAATGATGTTACCTCGTCAGGTAATGAAATGTCTGCAAGTAAGCAACCAAACTCAGAGAGCACCAAGGGACCCACTTTGTTCCATCTTGGCAAGACATCTTTTGGATATATTCCCATCATCTGAGATAAACATCAAAAAAAGAAAAAAAAGAGAGAGAGAGAGAGATTGCAAAGAGATCTGCTCTTGGTAGCTTTTCAATGAAATCTGCCAAAGCATAATGTGTTCACCATTAAAACAGTGCATGTAAAAGCTTGCCTATGTGGGAATAGGCACATTGTGTGCATATTAGAGATTATTGCATGCAGTCAATTAATTTGCTTGTGGGGGTGGAAAGAAAACTGCTTCAAATTTTGTATGCAATTTATTTGATGTGGATATGTAACTTAATATATGGATTTTTATCTGTGTCATCCAGATCGTTCATATTTATGCATATCTTTTAAGCTAAAATTATATTTTGAAACTATTTATCAATTTATTTTAGCAGACTATATTTAGCAGACTGTTCATCATCGTCATAAAGAGGCTATAGCTATTGCAACATTAAAAAAAACATGTCTGAGAAATCATTGGCATTCTTTCCTGCATTCTTGCATTTACTACTTTCCTGATTCCTTTTTTTCACCATTTCTTAATGAAATGTTTCAACTCTGAAACATTCCTGATTACCTAAAAATATACATTCTGCTCTGCAAGAAAAGTTCAACCCCCACCCCTATAAAGGCTATAGAATTTTAGCACATTGAGCCAAAATGCCTTCATTAGAGGAATATAAATCAGTTTATACTGAGTTTGTGTTCGTTGCACAGGTTTTCAATCACTGTGCTATGTTTCTGCATCTGCCTTTTTAAAAAAAAATGCTAGAAAAATCTCATATGTTTAGTGGGCAATGCCCCCAAGCATATATACTTACTCATCCATATACACTTTTTACAATGTTGTTTCCATGCTTATGCGTTTTGATGCATCTTTCCCTAATATATGTTTGGTTTATTCTGGCACATGTTTGCATTAATCCCATTTTACGATCCTGTAACCACTAAATTCAGTGTAGAGTTGGGGTGACTGGATAGAGCTGAGAAGTTACTGGCTGGATGCCCTTCCTGATACCATGTGAAGTTCGCAGCAGATATTTTTTCTTTGTCCCTTGGGAGAGAAACATCTGCCACTACCTAGGATTGAACTCTCAACCATCTGAATGGGAGGTGAGCATCTTCACCACTAGGCTACTACGCTGCTCATTCTTTGTGTTATGATTATAATTAGTTAATTAAATGTGTATAGCCCCAACTCTCAAATTTTTCTTGGCAGTACACAAGCAAACAACTGTAAAAAGACTAAAACAATATAATATTGAAGAAGAACAAGGCAACTGTACAGAAGCAAAAACAAATCCATGCCTCCTAAAGAGGCCTTCAATCACCTTCACTAAAGGTCTTGGGTAAACAGTCAAGTTTTCAGGACCCTTTCAAACACCAACAGGATGGAGACCATCTAAATCTCATGGAGAACCTCATTTCAGGAAACAGATGCTGCAATTGAGAAGTCATGTTTCCAGAAATTCAAGAGACAGTATTGTTTCATTGAAGGAATCCAAAACATGCCAAACTTGCTGGATTGAATTCACTGGGCGGAAACTATAGGAGACTGGCAGTCCCTCAAGTTCGGCAATGAATAGAAGTCCACAGTGCAGAATTTGATGAAATGAACTGCCCAAGATTATAATTGCATTCTGGTTCATGTGTTAATCTTGGAAATATAGCAACAATTTTTTTTTTGTTTGGAATAATTGTACCTTGATTTTTTTGCCAAAAAGTTTCATTGACCAGATTCCCTTCTCCAGATAAAACCTTACTAACTAGCTCTCCTCGGGCTAATCATCTAAAAACATGAGACCCAAGGAACAGGATTGAAGGAGGAAGGAAAAACAACATATGTTTTTCCACAAGATAAAAATATAAATCTCCTGGATATATTTATTTTTGCACTACATCTGTTTTCTGCCTGTGTTGGCTTGTTCTTACTTCAGAATACAGCCAAAAGTCTGTTGTCCAGAATACCTATCCCATTCCTTGCCAACCTATTCATATTTCTTGAAATTGGGGAAAACTATGCTCACCAATTTGATGATAAGAGTAAGAGAAAAAAAAGACCAGTAGTGACAATCTTATTGTTGGCAGCCTTAAATGTGGTACAGATGTACTTGGCTTTAGAATAAGGCCAGTGCTACCTGTTGTCATGTTGGAGATGGATGGATATAGCCCATAGCAGTGGTGGGATTCAAATTTTTTTACTACCGGTTCTGTGGGCGTGGCTTGGTGGGCATGGCAGGGGAAGGATACTGTAAAATCTCCATTCCCACCCTACTCCAGGGGAAGGATACTGTAAAATCCCCATTTCCTCCCAATCAGCTGGGACTCAGGAGGAAGAGAATAAATGGAGGTGAGGCCAGTCAGTGGTGGTATTTACCAGTTCTCTGAACTACTCAAAACTTCCACTACCAGTTCTCCAGAACTGGTCAGAACCTGCTGAATACCACCTCTGGCCCATAGCCTTCCAATGTTAGGCTATCCCCCTCATTGATGGCATTCCAGAAGGTAATGAATATTGTGTTTTCTGGACGGAATTTGGAGTTTGACTGAATGCCATCTGGAATCAGATGCTATTGGTGAATTTATTAATTTGTTTATTAGGGTTCTATTGTGTGTGTGTGTGTGTGTGTCTTCTGTGTGGTTTATATACTTTGAACATCTGACTTTGTAGTTTCATTTGTTTGATTTTATTGTAAATCTCCATGATGTGAATGGTGAGCTAGTGATATATAAATGGTATATACAGAGAAAGAGAAGAAGTTAAGTGCAACAATGCACAAATCCACCAGGACTTCAAAATGGGATAGAGTAGCAGCAGATGCACCTGAATATGAGGAAGAGACTTGAATAGGCTTTATGACCTATCACTTTGGTCAAATCAGTTCAAAAGAGGACTAAGATAATTTCCAAATATTTATAGATTTATGGTAATGAAAACCAGGCTAATCTAATTTTGGCACTCGGAAAACATATATTGCTGTTTCTCCCCTTTGGGTTCTACTTCATTCATCAGCCCAAATGCAAACTATGAGGCAGATGTTCCTTTTTTTTTTGTTTCTTTTAATTCTTGTCTCAAATTTCTTACTTACAAAAATGAGGGGGACCCAAGATTGACAAGAGAAATCAACATGGCAGGGTATTCCAGAGACTGGCAATGCCTGTTTCAGATGGCAATAATGATCCCTGAAGCTTAATAATGCTATCCTCTTCATGATTAATTATGGTTTAATTTCTTCTAGATATGATTCAAAGGCTTCCCTTCCAGCCATGTGAAATATTGGAAGTGTATGGAGAGGGAACAATGTAGCCCAAATCACATTTTGGATATGTGGCAAATTTGTCCAAACAGATCTGTCCAATCTGTCCTTCAGTACAGGGGTCTCCAACCTTGGCAACTTTAAGACTTGTGGACGTCAACTCCCAGAATTCCTCAGCCAGCTTTTCTTAAAGTTGCCAAGGTTGGAGACCCCTGCTTTAGTACATGCAAATAATCAGCAAAATGCAGTTCATTTATTCATGTATTCTACCATGATAACATGACAATATAAAACATGTCTTAGAAAGATGACCAGAAGTGCAAAAAAAAAAAAACATGTTCTATAAGATGCTAATTATAACATTATATTTGAAATTACACCTCTTGTTTGAGAATTATGCCTAGGTACGTTCACTGTAACTAGGGGCAACAGATTGGATAATATACTAGGTGTCCAGACACAAAACTTCATTACGCGAATCACAATCAATTTTTTGAAATCTTCTTACATTTTTCCTCCTGTAAATCTCCTTTATGTTATTAATACAGATAATCTTCAATTTATGAACACAACTGAGCCCAAAATTTAAGTTATTAAGTGAGAAATGTGTTAAGTGAGTTTACTTCATTTTACGACTTTTCTCTCTTAACATTGTTAAGTGAATCACTGCAGTTCTTAAATTAGTAACATGGTTGTTAAGTGAATCTGGTTTCCCCATTGACTTTGCTTGTCAGAAGGTCACCAAAGGGGATCAAATGACTCCGGGACACTGCAACCGTCATAAATGTGAGTCAAGCATCCGAATGTAAATCACATGGCCATGGGAATGCTGCAAAGGTCGTAAATGTGAAAAATGGTCATAAGTCATTTTTTTCAGTGCCATTGTAAGTTTGAACAGTCACTAAATGACTTGTTGTAAGTCAAGGACTAGATGTAGTAGAAAATACACATTCCTACTAATAATATGATCATGCGCAGAACTGCAGCCCCTTCCTGCAAATTATCTTTTGCTTCAATTTAAACATAGAAAAAAGATCACACTAACTTATCCAAGAAGGATCACCAAAACAGTGAGTCACTTCAATACTTTTTTTCCTAAAAGAGCTAGGCAGAGAAGTAAAGATCCTAATCATCTGATGGATAGCAGGTTTGTAATTTTTCAAACCATATCTGTGAGTAAACCATCCTACTGAGATTGAAGGACTGATTGAGGTATCTCTAGATAATTAAAAAAAATGTGGGTGGCCACTAAGTGAAAAATAAACATCATTTTATTTGGAAACTTTACTTCATTCCAATGTTATATTTGTAAATGAAGCCTGAGAAAAGATAAATAATCCTAAAACACTGAGAACAATCTTTCTGCTCATCGGCCAAAAATTTGTTTGTGTAAAACATTCGTTTGTAGAAAAGATCTCTATAAGGTCCAAACTAATACACACCCTTAAGATAGATAGCAACTTTTGAAGTGTCTTCTCAGATGAGCATGATGAAAGAATCTGCGTGATTTCCAATACTAAAATCCCCCTCTCCTGACATATTTTCTGATTTATTAAACAACCTCCCTAAAATTAGGGACTTCAGAGTTGAACATGAAGCCACGTAGTCAAAAGCTGTCAGGGAAAAGGCATCTGCCAGCAGAATTGGAAGAAATAAATCTAAGCACTTTCCCTTCCCTTCTCTTCCTTTCCCTTCCCTTCCCTGCAATTTTCCTGATTCTTTCAGAACCCATATGATTAGAGAAGGTACTGAGAACCAAGGAGGGAAGGAGGAGGGAGGGAGGGACGGAGGGAGGGAGGGAGGGAGGGAGGGAAGGAGGAAGGAAGGAAGGAAGGAAGGAAGGAAGGAAGGAAGGAAGGAAGGAAGGAAGGAAGGAAGGAAGGAAGGGAGTGGCCATTTATCTAAGGATATATTGTATCTGGAGAAATCCGTTTCATTCCAGTTCCAATGGTGAATGGGACTGAAGCAAGCTGCCAGTAGATCCAGAGTCCAAAACCATGGAGATATCTTTACTCTCTTTTTCATCTCTTTTCCTCTGTCTAAGATTTTTCTCCCCTCACTTCCTTCTTCTTATTTCTTCTTCATACCTAACTGGAAAGCATTTTCTAATGAAATGTTCAGTTGTAAAATGTTGAAATCAGATTCTTAACTGAAAGACAGAATGGAGCTCCTGAAGTAAATCAATTAAATTCTCCTAGCCCATATCACTATCTACACCCTTTGTTATAATATTGGAAAATAATTCAAGAGAGAGAAAACATAATTTCATAAATCACTATAATTGACTGACATTCCTGTGGTGGAATGTAGTCTGGATTCCCAGGAGGAAAGGGTTGCATTCCAGAGAACAAAAAGGCAATGAAGCATGGAAAGTTTGTTTGGAAGGAAGAGAATTAAGAAGACTCCTCTCTAGTGATTTCCAGGGTATATCAATAGCGATGCAAGTAGTTGCTTTAGTTTAGCAAGATTTCTGTCTGTAGATAAGGAACGATAAAGGAAACTATTCAAAAGTAACTCCACGTGTCTTCCTTGAACAGTTGTAACAGTTATAGTAACAGACTCTTGTAAGTCTAAATATACAGTATTGTCCCCTCCCTTACTTTATTTTTCTATGAACTTTTTGTTGTCATTGCTTTCAAGTCAGTCTTGACTTCTGGCAATTGCAGGTTACTCAGCAAGGTGTTCTGAAATGGTTTGCCCTTGTGTCCTCCTTAAAGTTGAGAGAGAGAATGACTGGCCCAAAGTTGACCGCATGGCTTTGTACCAAAGATGGGACCACACAGTCTCTCAATTTCTAGGCTTAACCACTAGACCAGGGGCCAGCAACCAGCGGCTCTAGAGCAGCATGTGACTCTTTCATCTCTCTGCTGTGGCTCCCTGTTGCTGGTCAACTCCACAATTGATAGGGCTTTCAGTTAGGACAGGTAGAGGAAAAAGGATGCCGTGCTAGGAGGAGACTCTCTGGTAGGGGAACCAGACTTCCGGTCAGCAAAGAAAAAAGGACACTGTCCTAGGAGGAGATTATGATGGGGGAGCTGGACTTCCAGTCACCTCCAGAATTGAATGGGGGCTTCTGGTTAGGCCCTTTGTGGCTGACTGTTTAAGGTTGCCAACCCCTGCACTAGACCACACTGGCTTTCTTCTGTGAGCTAGGGAGGGGCTTCACTGAGATATTTTCTCAAGTTTCTTGGCCTGGGCTCAAGTCCTGTTTATCTGAGCATTGCTGTGATAGCAGTTCTTACTTCTGTCCTTCAAGGCTGTTCCTTATTTCCTCTACAGAGTAAAAGAGACTATGAATTGGGGGATAAACATAAAACAATTTGGGGGGGGGGATAATGAGAGAAGATATTGCACAGCACGTATGCAGTGAAAAAGCTCATTGCCAAAAACACGGTCAAAGAAGGTAACATGGTCGAAGAAAGTAAGAAGGAGGAGGAGTTAAGATTAAAAGAGGGGTAATTTTTTAAACTGCTTTGAAAGTGGTGAAGAGGGCTAAAGAAGAACCTTCTGTGAATAGGAAGTGATTAAAAATAAAAAGGATAAAAGGAAGAAATTGATCTGAAGATATGATGCTGGGAAAGAGCGCAGCATGTCAAAGAGTGGGATTCAAATGGATGCTGTACATTTTAGTGTTCAAGAAAAAACAAAACGATGAAAAGTCATATATGTAGGTAAATTGAAAAAAGGTAAAGTCTGGAAGAGTACATCATGTATTATGTATGGAGTTGTTTAACATGTATATCAACACCATATCTTTGACTGAGATTGGAAGAATGTCAGTCTTGTATTTCTATACAAATGAAAAGAAGCAAAACTTGTTACAAATGCAGCAGGCTTCTGCACACTCTCCTATATGGAAATGAAAGTTGGGTAGAAAAGAAATATCAGAACTGAACTTTTATTTTTGCAGTTCTGAAATGCATAAAAATGGTTTAGTTTCCAAGAGTGCCACAATCTCATTAACTTCTGCCCCCACAGGTTCCCAGAGAGCCTTTAAAATCAATCTGGCTAAAAAGAGCCAATATCAAATTCCAGTCTTTAGGTCTTTCTTTAGAAAACTTCTAAAGGAGTTATCCTAAGCAACACATCTGGAATATTAATTTCCAGATAAATCTAAGCCTAATATCCAATCCCACTGTCTATGGACTTTTTTTTTCCAAGTGGGCATCTACCATCATCAAAGCCTTGCTGTATTCCAGGTATGAAATTTCATTAGACCTTGGCTGAACACACGACTTCTGTAGTCCTGTTGGGTGCAAAATACCTCCCTACATGAGCACTTATGCCCACATGGGGAAGGCTCTGTGGAGACTCTAAAGAACATGCTGCTTGTTGTCTCTTTTCAGGTGGCTCAAGTTTGTGTTTCTGTGTTTCTATTTGTCCTATTTGTCTCATAGTATGTATGCCTGAAGAAGAATACTAACCTTGGTAACTGCCACTGTTACTTGTATTAATGTTATGTCATTTTATTGTATTTTATGCTTATTTTTATATCCATAGATTGTGTGTGTGTGTGTGTGTGTGTGTAGCATACATATATATTGTGTATCTAGCTCTAAGGTCATATTAAAGAGCAAGATTAAGAATGTATGTACATGTGGAAAAATAACAAGCAGGATCAAGAAGAAATGTGGAATGAATACAATACAAAAGTAAAGTAAAGTCTTGATTTCATGAGTTTTGTTTTAATGGCATCTATCTATCTACCTATTTACCTACCTACCTACCTATCTATCTATCTACCTATCCTTCAAAAAAAGTGTAGGGAAGAGCCTCAAAGATTATTAGGGAACTGGAGGAACTCTGAAATGGTATAGGGTTTCCTGTCAAGTGCCAGGGAAATCAGGAGATTCAGGCAGTTCAAATGAGTATAAAGATGTGTTGTAGATTCTCTACAAGAATCTGAGTTACTAATGGTCAAAGCAAATCGGCAGTAGATAAGAGTCAAAGGAATTTAAGGTGGGCTAAAGTTAGATCTCTTATGGGTGGACAGAGATTCATGATTGATGACACATTTGACCCCTCCCTCAGGCTCAACCTGGTCATCTCCTACATTTCCTGCTTGAGCAGAGAGTTGGACTTCCAAGGCCCCTTCCAACTTGGTTATTTTGTTACTTCTGAACTATCCATCTCCTTTGGAGAGGAGCTTTTTCGATAAAATGGGATTTTTTTTTTCAGACTGCACCCCACCCCAATTGAAATTGCCAGTTAAACTCTTCAAGTAAATTCACATCTTAGCATTCTGCGATTCAGCTACATGATGAAACCCTGAGAGATCCAGAGGAACAGATGGAGGAGGGAGGAGAAAGAAGAGAAGATCCCAGAAGAATTCTTCAATTTATATTTCAATTTTGTCAGATTTTTTTTTTTTTTTTTTTTTTGCATTGGCTACAATTATGCTGGTAGATGGGAAAGACTAAGTGAGACGCGCACACAGCATCTCCACATTTGGCTCTTTGTCCTCTGTAGAGCTGAAATAATTACTGCCCTCTCTTCTTTGCATTCTCATCACTTGACAGCATCTGAAAAGTGAACTGAGGACAGGCTGTCACAGCCTGCAGAATATCAGCATGTTAAAACATAGCAGAAACATGAGAATTTTTAAAAGGTTCTTTTCTTTTCTTTTTCAAAGTCCCTGATATTTTTTGTGTCAGTTAAAAACACACCCTGAAGTGGAGAAGCAGTTGAAAATTGCTTGCTCAACTTTGCCAGCCTAGTGGCTTGCATGTCCTGCTCTTTCAAGTGGGAGAGAGAGAGGGAGGGAGGAGAGAGAAGAGGAGAGAGAAGGGAGAGGGAGAGAGAGAAAGGGGGAGAGATGAGGAGGGAGGGGGGAGAGCGGGAGAGGGGGGAGACAGGGAAGAGGGAGAGAGGGGAGAGAGGGGAGAGGGAAGGGAGGGAGAGAGAGGGGGGAGGGAGGGAGGAAGAGGAGGGGGAGAGGGGAGAGGGGAAGAAGGAGGGAGGGAAGGAGGGACAGAGAGACAAAGATGAGTTATGCATTTGTAAAAACCAGCAATTCAGCAAGGGCGACATATACCATTTTTAAGAAACTAAAACCTTCTCCATTTACCTTGTTGATGATTACCATTACATTACCGGAAATCATTTTTCCTTTTTCAAGTTCTGGTACACCACCTTCATAATAACTCCTTAGTGGAAGGTAGGATAACTCTGCTTTTGGGATATGGAATGTTTTGAGCAGAGATAAGCAGCTTTTCCTTAAGGAGAAAGTGGTTGCATGAGAATTCTATATTAGATCAAAGCCAGCAGGGGGCCAGGCTTGCAACTTTGGATAGTCATACTGCCATTTATTAATAGACTTGTTCCTATCTGTTCCTACCTTCAGAGTTCAAGACAATATAACAGTTATCACACTGAGTTATGATGAGAAGATAGCGTTTCAGAACCTTAGGTAAGGATGGACAAGGCATGGTCCATACTCTGTAGGCAGCTTCCAGCATATCATTGGCATCAACCATTGGCATCAACCATCAATCAGGCAAGGATAAGCAGTGGGGAGGGGATTTAATCATCTATTATTTAGTATACAGCACTATCTTTTCTATCCCATCTTATACCAAATAGAATCAAGACGGTTATCTTGAGCTTCCTTATCACACTTTTCTCCGAGTTCTTGTTTTCCCTCCCTTAACTGCTCATTTACTTGTTCTTCAACGTTAACTCCAAATTCCTTTTATACTATGTCACTAGATAGATTTCTGAAGCCATTCAGAAAGTCCTTATTTCTTTAAACATTGCTGACAACTTCTCTAAAAAATTTCTTGAACATAATTGCTAGGCCTGATATAAACAGGAATGCTCACCGTTCCCCAACATATTTGAAATTCAAATAGGATACAAAGCAGAAACACACAGTTGAATAATTCTTCTGAAAAGAATACTGTGAAGCTGGGTCTTATTTGAAAAATAAAGAGGTGAAATACGTTGAAATCTGATTTACATCTGGGTTGTATCCACAAATAGAGTCTGCTAAGCGAGACAGCAAGTCAAGGACTTCATTCAGGAGAGATGGAAAAAAGGAGTGCATATGTCTGGGAAAATAAACATTCTGTGTTACAGCTAGGTCACCCTTTTTTTGACAGGGTGATGTTTTTTATTTGATTAAAAGTGTTAAAAATGTAGCCAATCCATTTGCCTCAAGATATATATCTGTAGAAATAGTCTTGAAAATGTTCGAGTTTATGTTGCTTTTTGATTTCGGAGAGTTGTATTCCTGGCAGGTCATGCCTCAAAAAAAAAAAAAAATTGCCAAAACCATTAATGTTTTTCATTGCAAACTTTCCATCTCTCTCCAGAAGCCACTAGCAAAACTTGGGAATAAAAGAAAGATCAAACAGGGATTTTCTATGCATGGTTCACATAGTAATAATACACAATGCAGATTGAGGTGTTTCCTTACAAGTAAATTATATTGAGTCCTAGGCTAAATATTGCAGCTAATTAATTCAGTTCTCAAGCCTCCTAAAGGTAGGGCTTTTTTTTTTTTTATGACAGGAAAGGTTGGAGGTGCAGCTTGATAAAGGACATCCAAGTTCCTTCAGGGTCAGATCCTCAGCTCTGGAATATAAATTAGAACAATCAAACAAACAAAAACACAGCCCAGCTTCTCAGCCCAAATCCCAGAATAGTCTAGAACAGTGGCTAAAGTTTTTGCCATTGCGTGCCAAAAGCAGGGGGAGCACTGGGAGGGGGTCATGCACGTGTGTGCCCAAACCCATAATTCAATGCCCCCTTGCGCTTTGCCCCCCCCCCCCGCACATGCACGTGTGACCCCCCCCCGCTTCCCACGCTTTTGGCACACAATGGCACGGTGGGCCCGATGGGTCTGTTTTTCACCCTCCCCAGGCTCCAGAGGCTTCCTAGGAGCCTGGGGAGGATGAAAACGCCCTTCCCCATCTCCCTGGAGGCTGTCCAGAGGCCAGAAATGGCCCATTTTCCCACTTCCTGTGGGACCGAAAGGCCCAAAAATCAGCTGGCTGGCATGCGCATGCATGCTGGAGCTGAGCTAGAGCAATGCTTGTATGCCCACAGATATGGCTCCACATGCCACCTGTGGCACACGTGCCATCACGGGTCTAGAAGAATTTCATCACAGTAATTGCCCCAATTTGATTTGATTTTTTAAAAGGAGAATATGTTTCATTGGTCATGCTGATTTAAAAAAAACTATAAAACCTAGTGCCCCAGATTGAAATTATATGCAATAAGTAGGGTGGAAACGTAATTTTTGCAATTTTGAGGAGTTCTAAAAATATGTGTTTTTACACCAAGAATTAAAATTTGCTGTTATTTTTGCAATTGCACAATGTTTAGCTTGGTATGGTAAATTCACGCCTAATCATATACCTCACAAAGTTTCTTGCAACTCGAATACTGTTAACTTTATCTTTTCAAAATTACACCTTGTGCTACAAAAATTAATGTTTTTTTTTCTGCATGAATCTTATCTAACTAAGCAAAAAATAATCCATGCAATCATAAACTAACATCAGAAAGCAATGATCTGAGTTACAAAAATGTTTAAGTGAGTTTCTTCAAGTCTTGCTTTGATTTGTTCTTCAACATCAGCCGCCGACTTGCTTCTTGGCCTCTGATATAACCCTCACATTTCTCATGTGTATACACTCTGTTTGCTGCCTTTGTGACCTGTTTCACACATCTCTCTATTGATTGAGCATGACAGGGTCACTGTGGTACTTGCATTAGTTCATCAACGAACTTCTTTATTTCCGCTCTAGTCAGTTTGCACATCAAAGATGGTTCATATACACCTTCAGACCAGTTAATCAGCTCCAGCAGAATGGATGCTCTGGCATCAATTAAAGGTGTTTTTCTTGCACGTACAGAAAAATCTCCCAGCGTGACATCGTCCCCATTGACCCCTCAAGTCAATGATCTTTTGCACACCAGCTCTCCTCTCTTCAATGTCATCCAAACACAAGTGTGCCTGGATTATCATTTCACTGAAAGCATACCATGCTGAGTGCTGAATGGTTGGCAAAACAGCATCTACTATAGCCTTCTTCTGCAGTCTGACATGTTGCAGCTGGAACAACACATGATGCGGGCCTTCAATCCAGGAATGTTTTACTTTAATATTGAATCAGCAAGGATAGTACATGTATTCCACTACATTTTGAAGAGTTTTGCCTTTAAAACCATGTTTTGAAACCCATATTCAACAAAGCCTATTTGCAGTTGTCAACCAGCATAAATTGGTTTACAGGGCCAATTTCCAGAAAAGCCAGATCTGTGGGAAGTTCTTCTGTCTTTATTTGCCTGTGTGATCTTACTGTATATCCATATTCTTGATCAGTAGAGAGATCCTTTACAACACTGTTGCTCAGTGAAAGAAGAGGCTCACCAATTAAACCTCTAATGAATGAAGGATCAATGTCAAGTTCTGTTGCAGTATCTAGCACCCTAATGGCGAACCTATGGCACACATGCCCAAAGTGGCACGCAAAGCCATGTCATCTGGCACACACAGCCTTGCCTGTTTGTCTTCTGGTTTCTGGTGCTCATGCGCACTTGATGATCAGCTGTCCTTTGCTTGTGTGACAGTGCTGAAAACCGGTGTGTGCATACATGCTGGCCAGCTGATTGTTGGGTGTGAATGCACACCAAAATCTAGAAGTTCAGCTTTTCCGGAGCCCGATCCCTTCACATGCATGCAGTGCCAAAACCCGATCTGTGCATGCAGGCTGGCCAGCTGATTGTCAGGCAAGCATGCACACTAGAACCTGGAAGTTTGGTTTTTCCAGAGTGTGGCCCCAATGAGCTCATGCATGTGTGACATTTCCACATTACCTTTTTGGCACTCGGTGCCAAAAAGGTTCGCCATCACTGGTCTAGCATGCTGCTAATTTTGCTGCTCATTTGTTGTTAGATAAGGTTTTCCCATCCAATTTTGTGATTAAGTGTCATGGGGTAACTCATTTGTGTGGAGTGCACACATCAACCAGATCAACTTCCAGTCAAGCTTGACCTCCACCCATGGCACCACCTTCATAGCTAGTATTGACATCTGTAGAATCTTCTCCAATGGCCTTCAAGCTTTGGTCAATGCCTTTCTTCTTCATGAAATACACTAGATTATCTACAAACACTTGAACAGGTTTTCCTTTTATAACAGGGGTCACAAAAGAACTGTTTACCCATTCCCACTTTTCAAGCTCTTTTGGATATGTGTCTCTTGCAAGACTGGCTGCTGGGTAGTTACTAGCATCGTAACTACTTTGTTCTCTTAACAGTAGGCCATATCTGAGAATGTTTCATACTGTTGGAAATTCAGATGGCAACAAGCTCATATGATCCTAGCCTTGTCCTTTTTTTAGAAGCCATTACAGATCAGTTATCACACTCATAGGAAATGAGGTAGTGGTGGGATTCAGCCAGTTCGCACCACTTCGGGAGAACCAGTTGTTAACTTTCTGAGCAATTTGGAAAACTGGTTGTTGGAAGAAATCATTAGGGCAGAGAACTGGTTGTTAAATTACTTGAATCCCACCACTGAAATGTTTTTCAGAGAAAATAACATTTAACAAAAAGAGAAAGACAGTTGAACCTGTGAAATGAAACAAATAAAATGTTTAAAAGTTATGATATTTATGTAGTTATTTACCAAGCATACCTAAATTATTTTAAAGTTACCAAACTATCTTTACAATCCCCAAGACATGTCATAACTTTTGAGCACCCCTAATGTTTGGAAATTGAAAGTTAGCAGTAATCAAAATCTCGCATAGTTTCTTAGAAATTTAGTTATCTAGCTCACATTTTATCCTCATAGATCCCATCAGGTTTTGGTCATCTCATAGGGTGGAAAAACGATTTGAATTCTTTAAAAAATCTTCTGGAAAAGGAAACCAGCATGTTTGGTCTATCTTAACTAAATTCTTTCTTCACAGGCATTGATCAAAATATATGGAGATAGAAATATTCATCAGCAGTTATAAGTAATTTTTCTAATTAATGAAACATTAATTAAGAGAGTTTTGCTCATGAATTTGGATTTATTCAGAAATGCACATTTGTAAGTGCATTTTCCCAATTTTTTAAAGTATACTTTGCTATGGCTTTTAAAGCAACAATAACATTGCACAATGCAAGGAATGTGAAAATAGCAAGCATTTTAATTTTCAGATTAATTCAGGTATTATGGATAAGATTGATTCCATTCAAAATACTGAACAAATGAAATCATTAAGCACTGCTGACTACTAAGCCCAGTGTGTATTCAACATATCCAATAATTGAAAGGTTTTAAGTTTTTCTCTAATGCAGCAAATGGATTAGTTAGAGTGTAGGGAATATATTATGGATGGATAACGTGAATTGTAAACACTGCCTTATAAATGGATTACATAACTATATATATTTATTAGAATTTTTTTGTAAGTTTTGAACAATTTATGGATCAGAGCCAGGCCTAATAACCAACAAAGTAGGATATCAGGAGATTAGAGTTATCCTTTAAAATCAGCAAGTTCTTAAATTTTTAGTGTAATAAGAAGTTTATTTGTGTAAACTAAATAGTGGTATTTAATCTTGATAATTTAAGCCATGTCTACTACCGATCATAGTTTATCTATGATAATTTTGGGATCCAATCTGATAGGATGATAGAGAGGCAGAAGAAATTTATAACATCTACAAACATTCACTGGAGCTTTTCCAATTCCTGAATAATTCTGGTTCCTTCCCAGCTGTAATTCTACTGCAAATGTACACAAAGGAACCACTTTGTAAACTGTGTTGCCAAAGCAACCATTTTTAAAAATACATCTGGTTTGATTTAATCTGAAGTTCCAATTAGATCTATTCAATCAGTTTAGAATTTTGTCAAGCAGCTCTTAGTAACACTCAGACTTTGTATATTATGATTATCCAATTATAGTCAATGGAATGAGTGAGTAACATTGCAGGCTAATCCAAGTGTCCCTGTCCTGGACATTTATGCCTTCCTATCAGCAGTCATGCACAGCGACATCCTATTTAAACTTCAGCAGCTGTAGGATTCTTCAAAGTGACATCCTCCTATACCAAGAATATTGTGGGATTGTGTTCTGTGTATGAGGAGAAATATTTCTTCTCATACACGGCTAGTGAGGTGGGAGTCAAATGCATTTCAGGGGCTGTGACCCTCTCTCTCTTATGTAATGACATACTGGTATGTTGTAACCTAATTCTAATCATCTAATTCTTCAACTCAAAGTTAGACTCCAGCACAGTCAGAATGTTATTCTCATAGCTCTACTCATTCTGAAACCTCAAAGTACCCAAGTAAAAAAATAATGGGCGACTGGGAAGTCATTCAGAATTTGGCTCCATCAGATCAACTTCTTCCTTTGGGACTTTAGAGCAGCAAATTTTTGCTCTGCATTATTTTGCGCTTGCATACTTTACCTGCCAGACTTTCTGTCTACTTTTTCTTCATCCTCAAAAATAAAGAGGAAAAAAAATATTTATTTATTAGACTGTGTGAATAATTAATAGTTCTGAAGCAATCTGGACCAATTCTGATTGCTTGGAAGCATAAAATTGATTCAATAAACTCAGAATTCATGCACATTGAACAATTGCAGCGGAACTAGTTCAAAATGGGTTGGATATTTTTGTACAAGTGTTTTTGTGGTACCAGTTGGTTTGAACTGAATCAGACCAATTTGGTGATAAAATACATATACCTATCATAAATTAAATAAATGCTCTAAATCAATTCAACTGTTCAAAGATAATCAGTCCGGATTCATGTAATTCTAGCATTCATAGTTATCATTTCTAAAGAGTATCATGGTAGTAAATGTGGAATAGAATATACATTAAATAAACAAATACATAGAAATTCTTCACCGAACCAAACTAAGGAAAAAAAATCCACGATAGAAAAATAATATTGAGCTCCTCCTTGCACATAATGCCAAAAAGAAAGGAAGGCGTGTCATATTTTTCTTTTAATAGGTATACTTTGGTACTGATTTTCTTACCTCACATTAAAATTTATACCATCCTTTGATTAACTGATTTAGGGAAAGACTTCATATGCCCTAAATCAAATTTTAAGTTATATATCTCTGTATTCTATTATCTGCCTGGCTGTCTATCTGTCTGTCTATCTCTCTATCTACATCAGGGGTGTCAAAGCAGATTCCTTTGAGGGCCAGATCAGTATTGTAGTTCTCCTCTGTGAGCCAGTCATTGGGGGAAGATGGAACAGCACTTCCTGCAGCACTCTGCTGGCCAAAATGGGGCACAGGAGGACCACACGGCTGCCAGAGTGTTTCAGGAGGCCAACCAGGCTGAAAATGGGGTGCCCCATTTGGCTACCAGAAGTATCAAGTATTTGCTATTTCCAGGCCGGCCCCATGGGCCAGATTTAAGCACCCATGGGCCAGATATGGCCCCCGAGCCCTGAGTTTGACACCCCTGATCTACATTAACATTATTATTCTCATAACACAATCATTTCTGAAAATTGAAATGTAATTATCACATTTTATTCTTGAATGGCTTGACAATATAAATAAAAGTGAAATACATGAAGTTGTTGTTGTTTTTATAAAAGAACCTTGAATTTATTCCAGCAAAATTTGATCATATTTTGGTCTGATTTCAGATTTATGGCTTTCATAAAGACTCAGAAGCAATTTTTCTAATGCTATGTCCTACCAGCTTTTATGTTCATATCCCACAACAACATATCAGAAAAAAAATTCTGATTGTATCCACATGGAGATATTCCTGGTGCTCTAACTAATGGTCTTCCACCTACTTCTCAATCTACACAAATCAGGTAATCTAGGCTGTCCCATTGTCTCAAGCACTGGAACAATTATAACTGGGTTATAGCCTTCATGGATTCTGTACTCAGTCAATATGCCTTCAGCTCTCCCAGTTTTGTAAGAAACATCAGAAACTTCTTAAGAAGTCTGAACACCATTGGTCCTTAATGCCACCATTTTAGCTACCAAAGATATTGAGGCACTATACACCAGCATCCTATAAGCATGGATTTTAAACCATCAGGGATATCACTGATGTCAGTGCAGTACATGGTGCCACCGGATTGTGATTTTGTACTCATCCATAACTATTTTAATTTTTTACAACTTATAGTTGCAAGTCAGTGATATAGCCATGCCACATGCATAGCTCCACAATATGCCAACTTCTTCATGACTGACCTAGAATAATGTTTCCTTAACTCTTACTCCTTAGAATCTTTCCTTGACCTGAATTTCACTTCTGAGAGTTTTATTATTTGGTCCATAGAAAAGAAAATCTCATCAAATTCCATCAAGACTTCAACAATTTTCACTCCACCATAAACCTTAAGTCAACCTATCTATAGAACAAGTCTACATAATGTCATAGTAAAAACATTTTAATGGACATCATATTAGTGAAGAAACCTATATTTTCTTGCTTAACTACATGATTCCAGCTTCCAGCAGAACCTAAGAGATAACTGTCTTGTCTATTGCCATGCTTTATGTTACAACTATATTTATTTTGACCCACTTGATAGAGATGCTCAACTGTTGAACTTAGATTGAACTATTCACCCAGCAAGAACAGGAGACAAATCAGTAAAGCCAGATCAATTCCCAGGGGAATTTATTAAAAGATGCATAACAAAACAGAATAAAATGTTACTTGTCATCTATAAATCATAGCCCATACCACTCACCTGTATTATTAATAAACCATGCCATACTGTAACCATGCCATACTGTATATTTGGTAACATAACTGAAATGTAGAGTTCTGCCAAAGTATAGCAATCGAGTCCTTGCAAAATTTTAGGTTTCCGAGAAGGTGGCCAGTTTATCGCTGTTTTTGTTAATAACTGGATTTATGATGTTTTATTCTTCTAATTCTTTGTAGCCAAGAAGCAAAATTCATCTAATTATATGAATATTCTCAGTGACCCCAGTCTGTGAGAATATCACTCAAGTAGCGCCAAAGATATTTTTAAACAGATGACTGCAAGGAGAAAGCTTTTGCATGTGCAATTTTATATGCATACTATGGAATTCATGGATATACAACAGTATATGTGGAGGCATTTGTCTTGCAAAGGTCTACCAATGTATGCCAAGAGCTTTCAAAGAATTACATCATTTGAAAGATAGCAACATGGGCTGGGCTGATTAGGAATGTTGGCACTCTGAATGCTGGACTTATTTCTCAACATTTGAATAGGAGCAGAGCCTCTGGAAAGAGAGGAAGGAAGAACTAAATATGATGGAAAACTTAACAATTGTATTTTATTTACAGATAATTCTGAAGAAAATGAACTTCTAGAATTTGAATTTTATGATAAGAGGAACAAATGTACCTGCCAAATTTTATGGTATTCTCCTTATCAGAGATCTCAGGACTTAATCTGACACTTTGGCACTCCCTGAAATCAGCGATGCACCAGTGCCATCCAAATAAAAAGAAATGATAAGGATAGTTTCATACATCTTCACCCAGTTTCTCATTAATTGTTTGTAGTGTATGTGTGTGGGGGGGAAGAGAATATTGCTAATTCTTAGATAATTCTCTGCACTGCAGAAAGCAGGAAAGAACAATCTGTGATCCTCAGAGACTGTTGAATTTAAACTTCCATTAAGGATCTTCAGGAAGATCTTCAGCCAACACAACATATATGCACACTTTAAACCCAAGAATACACTAAGGCAGAAGCTTAGTGTCCACCCCAAGGATAAAACACCCAGACATAAACTGAGCAACATGGTATATGCAGTACAATGCAGTGAGACATGGGCAGATCTGTACATTGGTGAAACAAAACAACCACTTCATAAATGCATGGCACAACATAGGAGAACAAACCTATCAGGACAAGATTCAGCAGTCCAACTGCATTTAAAAGACAAAGGCAATCATTCTGAAGACAGCAGATTCCATGTTCTGGACAGAGGGGTCAAAGAGTCCATCTATATCAAAATTGAATAGTCCTCTCTTAACAGAAGGGGAGGGATATGATATCATCTATCTCCAGTCTACAATACAGTCCTTTCAGCAGTTCCAAGAAGGCTCCACACCCATATGCACTACTCAGGTGACCCTGAGGATGTTGATCAGGGGTGGGTTCTATTTACTACTGGTTCACAGCGGGGCCACGCACGTGCGCTCATCTGCGTATGCGCAGAAGCGTTCTGATGACATCAGGGTCGGTGGGTGGAGCCTCCCACCGGTTTTACTACTGGTTCTATAGAACCGGTCCAAACTGGGGAAAACCCACCACTGTTGCAGATAAACTTCCAAAGGGCCTCAACAACTCTCTAAAAGAATGCAAACAATCAGCTATCTGAAAGGAATATAAATCATTCCATTTTCCACATCCAGTCAGAGCTGAAGAAGCTTCTTGGATGAGAAGCAAAATGTCTTCCAAGAAAAACAAGACAGTCCAGTTGTCTCTTGAAAAAGCACCTTTGGGACAATCATGGATGACTGAGAATTTCCATAGACATAGACTTTTTAAAGTTGTAATATTATACGCAGCTACTAATATTAGATATTAATGTCAAATATATCAGTTATATTTTCATATTCAAATTCTACGCAGATGTAAATTGCCTCTGACTTCTATTTGCTATGTTAAAACGTAAGCTTTTCATCTGCCATGCTGCTAGTAGACCTGAAGGTGAGATACCACATATTACTGCTTAATATTGAATTGAATTCATAATGTTCTTTCTAGCAGTATTCTGGATGATTGATACCCCAACCATCAGATTATTCCAAACCAATTGCTTCTGACAGCTCAAACCAAAAATGCTGATTTCTGCAAAAAATTGGAAATCTTGAGGTTGCAATTTTCTCCCAAAGGCTGCATATAATTAGAATGTTTGTCTTTCTTCCTTTCTTTTGGTTCATTAAAATTTTGGGGTCTTTCTTAACTTACCTTATAATTTAAAATCATTCAGAGATGAGTCAAACGGAATGTATCCAAAGTTGCCCATAGCCAAAACCAACCTTGGCGCTTATGTTAAAATACAGACTTTTAGGGTTTTTGCTATTAGATAAATTATTTAAAATAGAATCCTTTCCTTTGTTCTGCTGAGACCAAAATCATGTTTTTTTAGTCATTTGTGTTCTCAGTACAAGAATGCAATTCAACTGAGGACTGCATAGTCAACTTCAAAGAAAAAAATAACACTTCCTTGTTTTTAAAGTGGGTTTAGTCCAGTGGTAAAATCCTCCTCAGATCCCCACTGGTTCGCTGCCCATGCATGCGTGGTGCGTGCCAAACGCACGTTTCGCGTGGAAAAAGAAAACTTCACTAGGTAAGTAGAACAGTGAGAGGGGAACAGCTGTGACGCATGATTTAGCTTTGCTAGAAAGCAGGATTTCCTGCTTTCTAGTGAAGCTAAAACGCGCAGCACAGCTGATCGTCGAAATAACCGTTTGGACAAAGTAGTACCTTTTTTTAACTACCGGTTCCACCGAACCAGTAGCTAACTATTGGTTCACCCAAATCGGTAGCTAATTTTTACTACCAGTTTGCCCGAACCGGAGCGGACTGGTAGCATTTCACCCCTGGTTTGGTCCATTTATAACCATTTTATATTGGACTTACCAGGACAGAAAATGACATGATGGCAAACAGTTTACCAGTCAATATTCTTGTCCGTACTGGCAAAGATGTTCTGGCAAAAAATGGTTCTCCCGTTTCATTTCATTTTTCTCAGTATCATTCTACATCAACTTCCTTCCTGCAGTAGCAGGAAGATCCTTGTGTCATCACCATCCCCTTGGGTCAACACATCTTCCTTTTTGTTGTTCTCAACAAGAGTCACTAGGAGTCAGACAGTTTATAATTAAATAAATCAACAAACTGATTTAGACCCAAGTTAACATAGCCACTTGGTGGTAAAGTTCCCAATTTGGTATGCCGAAGCCTCCTCTAATTCTAGGATCTTGAAGCAATTTAAGCAATTTAATTCTTGTTTTTTTTCTCTTGCCATATATATTTTCATATCATTTTGGTCAAATTCTCAAAATATTTTTTCTCCAACTTTATCGGGATCATTTGAAAGGGAAACAAAATTTTTGGTAATAGATTCATTTTAATTAACACTATCCTTCCCATTAGTGATAATTCCAATTTCTCCAAGTCTATTTCAATTTGGTTTCTCAATTTATAATAATTATCTTCCTTCACTGTTATATACTGTGAAGTTAATTGGATGCCCAAATATTTCACTGTCTTCACAACTTGGATATCTAACTTCTCCATTAACTGCTTCTTTTGTTTTTCTCTCATGTTTTTAACTATAATTTTTGTTTTATCTTTATTAATGTTCAGTCCCGCTACTTCACCATATTCCTGTATTTGCTCAATTAACTTTGGACCTATTTCTGTTGGTTCTTCCATAAAAAGAATGGAATTCTTGCACCTGTGGGCAGCCAGTATTGGGGGGGGGGGGACACATGAGCTGCTATACACCTGCAACACAATAGCTGTTGTACACTTGCAACACAATAGCAACCACCCTGTTTGGCATGGGTCCAAGGCTCTAAATTGTATCCATGATATCCTTTTGGATCGGCTGCTGGGTTTGGGCTGGTGGTACAGTATTGCACTGGTTCAGCTCCTTTCTTCAAGGCTAGTCACAATCAGCGTTGAGAGGTTCAGTCCATGGCCATTCCATTGTGGGGTGCTACAGGGTTCCATACTCTCTTTGTTCCTTATTAACACCTGCATGAAATGGGCAAGAAATTGTTACCATGAAATGAGATATTATCAGTATGCTGATGGTACACATTTTTATATCTCCATCCCCGGTGATCCAAGCTATGCTATAACTGCCCTTTCTCAGTGCCTGGAAGCTGAAGGGGTCTGGGTGGGAGACCACAGGCTTCAGCTGAACTCTGGC
Organism: Masticophis lateralis; assembly: GCA_030761175.1. NCBI lineage: Eukaryota > Metazoa > Chordata > Lepidosauria > Squamata > Colubridae > Masticophis > Masticophis lateralis. The sequence goes on along the minus strand of JAUDYJ010000001.1, from coordinate 192,033,799 downwards.
AAGATGGAATGCAGGGCTGGAATTCATTACCAATTCACAAATGTGAGTGTGCATGCCTCCTCCACACATGCACAGAGTCTTTTGAGCATGTGCAGAGGTTCAAAAATGGGATGTGATGACATCTGGATGGGTGGGCAGAGCTTCTCGCCAGCAGCGCTACCGGATTGTGCAATCTGGATAGAGCCAGCTGAATTTCACCACTGACGCAGTGACTGTGGATGCAAGAGACTTCAGGATCTAGTTGTTTATCATCTTTCCTTACGGATGGAATTGCCCGACTCAAGACAGCCCCAGTGTAAAGCCAGAGGTTCTCTTGTACTGCTGCTTGAACAGCAAGTGGCAGTTGTGGCTAAGAGGGCCTTTGCACAACTTTGTATTGTGTGCAGTTGTGAACTGGATTGTGAGGCCCTGCACACAGTCACTCATGCCCTAGCCCACTTCTCAGTTGGATTACTACAAGGCACTCAACATGGGGGCAACCCTTGAACAGTACTCAGAAACTACATCTTTTGTGAAATACAGAGGTGTATACAGTTCTGGGAGCCCCTAGGGTGTCTCATATAATACTGCCATTGCACAAGCTGCATTAGTTACCATTTTACTTCTGAGTCCAATTCAAGGTATTGGTTATTGCTGTAAGATCCTTTATGTCATGGGCCCAGGTTAACTGAGAAATTGTCTGATCCCATGGGACTAGCCTGTCCCACTCAAACCTCTGGAAGAAATCTGCTATGGACCCTGTCTTCTAAGAAATTTTGATGGGCAGGGTCAAAGAGAAGAGTCTTTTCCACTGTGGTCCCAACCCTGTGGAAGACTCTACCACCAAAGTCAAGAAAACTGCTACCACCTTTTTGGCCTTCCAGAAGGATATTAAAACTTGGCTCTGCTGGTTGGTCTGGGAACCCAAGGGTGGCATTAACTGTTGAAGTTGGTTGATGACTTAAGGAGACCATATCCCTGTACGGTCTGTCTCTTGGTTCCCAGTCTTTTGCATAATTTTAATTTTTTTCTGTTTATATTTTTATGATCTGCAAGCCACCCAGAGTTGTTTTATTGTGGAAATGAGTGACATATAAATTTAATTTGGAGAATATTAATTAATTAATATTTTTCTATGAAGCTGAGACTTTGTTGGGCATTTTGATTTTATTAGCAGGTCTGAAGAGAACCCATTTAGCCCTGACACACTTGGTAGAAATCAAATTGCCAGGAAGACTGCAGCTTTGTTTAGCTGCATGCCTGAACTCAGAATAGGAAAGACTAGAGTAAGCTAGGCTACTGTTGGTTGAAAATGAGTAGAGGAAACAGTAAATGTAGGAGAACAATTTGAGAGAAGGGAGCAGCATGAGCAATCAGAGATGGGATGATGGGAGTTTTCATCTAATGGCATTTAGAAAGTAGCAAGTTCCCTATTTTGGCCTCGCTCTTTTCATATTTTATAAAGTATGCTCACTGTTTTTCATCGGCATGCTTGTTATTGCTCAATTGTTGCATTCCTGAGCACTGTTGTAAAAACATTCTCAGTAGGGGTGCTCAGATAATGAAATCTCCCTCCCTTGGGCAGGAGGTACCATTGCCTCCCACATGTGTCTTGTGACAGATCCAAAACAGAACTTTAACCCATTGGGGTATTAATAATTAAATATTCAGATTTGATTTGATCTCTTCTTTGAGAGATCAAAAGTCTGAGCTGACTTTTGCACCTGACTTGTGTTTGTTTTGGAAAGTTGCTTTGACCAAAAAAAAAAAAAAAAAAGTTTAAAATAAAAATGTAATATTACTATTGTTGTTATTCTATGAACATCACTTGGACATTCTATAACTAAAATGGGCATCAAAACAAAATATGGTACCAACAGCAACATAAACAGAGTCCTGCTGATTCAAGCCATTTAGGCATGAATCCTGTTCTTTCTCAATCAATTGCCTATGAGACCAGGAATACTTCCTTCTACTGTAGGCTCATATAAACAGAATTTCACAGTACACATCTAGGTGGGAATAAGAAGTTTCACTAAATAAGAATATGGTGGTCTTATTTCTCTATTTGTTCAGTCTCAATTGAAATAGGATAGCCATCATTGTATGTTCTGGATTTGTTGAATTACAGATTGAGCCTACACCCTACACCCCTACTCTATTGGAAGGGGGTGGGTGTGTGGATAGAGGAAATATCAGTGGTGAAATGCAGCCAGCTCTATCCAGCTCGTGGGAGCTGGTAGCGCCAGCAGCAGGTGGTTTGGTGAGACAGTAGCGCCGGCAGTGGGAGGCTCTCCCCCCCCCCAAACTGGGACGTCCTCACGTCCCGATTTTGACTTTCTACGTATGCACAGAAGGCTTTGCGCATGTGCAGACAATGGTGCATCGGCAAGTGAAGTGAGTTCACGCACTGACAACGGCATGTGCCCGAGCAGAGCAAGGGCATGTGCTGACAGTGGTGCATGCACAAGCGCAGTGTATGTGTGCATGGCACAAATGCATTAGCGAGCCAGTAGGAAAGGTAAGTGCGTTTTACCCCAGGAAATATGCCTTTTATTCACCACCATATCTTTGTCTTCTGTGCTAGCTGCATCCATTCCTGGATTGCCATGCCCTACTTACTGTCACTCATGCCCTAGTCACCGTATTGGATTATTGTAATATGCTCCACATGGGGCTGCCTTGAAGAGTATCTGGAAGCTTCTGCTGGTACAGAATGCAGTAATGTGGGCAGTTATCATGTTCCTAAGACAACGCATGTTACACCTCTGTTCCACAAGCTGCACTGTTCGCCAATTTGCTTCTTGCTTACTTACAATTCAAAGTAATAATTTTAACCTTTTAAGCCCCTCATGGCATGGAATTGGGCTACCTAAGGGACTGCCTTACCCCGTTACATTACCCCCACCCCCACCCCCATTAGATCTCAGAAAAAAGGCATGTAGCAGGTACTATCAGCTGGGAACCTACATCTCATGGATCGCAGGAGATGTGTCTTCTCTGCTGTGATGCCCACCTTATGGAACATTCCCCCTGAAAATAGATTTGCCCCATCTCTTTTCACTTTTCAAAAGGCCCTCAACATATGGCTGTGCTGCCAGGCCTGGAGCTTCCAGGGAACCAGACATTTGCCTCAATAGCTGAAGGGGCCATTTTTATTCTCACTTCTCTCATGCTAGTACTTTTGCTTTTATGTTATTTATTACTGTGAGGCTTTCTTTTAGATTTTACCTGTTTTATATTGCCTATTTTATTTATTGTTGTGCATCACTCAGAGTCAACTTTGGGGAAATGGGAGACTGTATAAATGTGTATACATTAATAAATAATACAATGAAATAAATATCTTTTATAGGCTGAACTGAGTTGGGCACAAATAGACTCATTAAATGTTTCATTCAATTTGTGGACAGAAAAACTGAATGTATGGCTTCCCTGCATTTCCCCATGGGAAAGAGAAAATTTTCAACAACTTCTCAAAGGAAGAGCTCTCTCCCAACACCGAGAGAAACACTATTGCTTCTCTATGATAGTGGGAAGCCGCGGAGACTGCACACTGTTGGAGTGATAACTGTATAATCAATGATGGATTATACACCAGTAGTAAAAAAATTCAAATTTTTTTTACTACTGGTTCTGTGGGCATGCCTTGGTGGTCATGGTGTGACTTGGTGGGCGTGACTTGGTGGGCATGGCAGGGGAAGAATACTGCAAAATCTCCATTCCCACCCCACTCCAGGAGAAAGATACTGCAAAATCCCCATTCCTGGGGGAAGGATATTGCAAAATTTCCATTCCCACTCCACTCTGGGACCAGTCAGAGGTGATATTTGCCGGTTCTCTGAACTACTCAAAATTTCCCCTACCAGTTCTCCAGAACCTGTCAGGACCTGCTGAATAGCATCCCTGTGTATAATAGAAGGCAGGACATTCACCTGGTATCCTTCAGGCACTTTCTAACTAAATTAGGAAAAGAAAAACTCATTATATTTTCTTTCCTTTGAACAAAGTTTTAAGACAAATTCTTGTTCTTCAAAATTAAAGAAGACTAGTAGAAAAAGAAATACAGGAAAAATTGTGCTGAAAGGTTTATGCTGAACTTAAGGATGGGAGTATGTTTCTCAGAAAAATCCATCAATGATACAAGTCTGGCACAGAACCCACCAGCATCAAGGTCAGAGAGGTGATTGATTGGTTGGTTGATGTGCCATCAGCATGATGTCAACTATTAGTAACCACATAGCTAGATTTTCTTCAGGAGGAACTATCCCCAACCTGGTCCTTCAAGTACTCCAATGGTGACTTCATCACTTCTGTAACTGACTCTGCTCACCTTCCTGCTGGTCATCCTCTTCTCTTTTTTTTCCTCCACTTTTCCCAGCACTACAGACTTTTCCAGAGGACTAGATCTTCACACAATGCATCCAAAATGTAATTTGAACCAGGTTATTAACATTACGAGTAAGAACTCTAGATTGATTTCTATTATCATCAATTTGCTTATTTTCTTGAGTATTCTCAGGAATTACCTCCAGCATTAAAATTCAAAAGCATCAAAACTCTATTCCATTTCTTCAAAGTCCAACTTTAACTTCCACAGAACGTCCCAGGGAAAAACAATTGCCTACATGATTCTGATCTTTGTATTTAAAGATACACCATGGCATCTGAATATCTTTTCCAAGGCCTTCATGACTGTTTTACCAAATGCTAATCTGTGGCATATTTCTAAACTGCCTGTGCCTTACCTGATGATTGTTGATCCTAAAAGGCCAAAGCTATCTACCATTTTGATATCTTCAGTGTCGATTCTATGGCTGATTGCTATCTCTGTTGTCATTAGTTTGATCTTCTCTATATTTAATCTTGTCACATATTTTTTTACTGGGCTTTTTGGTTTTCATTAATAGAGCTTGCAGATCAACTGCATCTTCAGCTATCAGAATAACATAGATCATAATCAAACATTTGTCTTTAATAGCAAGAAAACTGGTTGTCTGTTTGGAGTTAACAGAAAAACAGGAAAGCAAATGAGCTATCTTTCCCCAGGCAATACTTGTTTAGATGGCTGAATTTCAGAGAATAGATAAGTAAATGTGAAGTACAATGAAATATATTCATCTCTTTGTGTGCATTCACACACATGGATGTGTATACCTTCAAACTTTATGATTCCAGAAGTGACAGGTTTTCCACCTGTGTGTTTGCATTACAGATTCATCCAACGCCTTTCATTTTTCAAAGGACATCATCCAAACTCAATCTCATTCTAAGAGACATTTTTCTATATCTCTTTAATACTTTTAAATAGAAGTTTTAAAGTTTTAAAGAGAAGACTCCCATGAGTCCCTTGGACTGCAAGGCGATCAAACTTGTCAGTCCTAGAGGAGATCAACCCTGACTGCTCTTTAGAAGGCCCGCTCCTGAAGATGAAACTCAAATACTTTAGCCACCTTATGAGAAGGAAAGACTCACTGGAGAAGACCCAAATGCTGGGAAAGATTGAGGGCAAAAGAAGAAGGGGACAACAGAGAACAAGGTGGCTGTTCAACAAGTCACTGAAACAGTCAGTGTGACCTTAAATGGACTCCAGAGGATGGTAGAGGACAGGAAGGCCTGGAGGAACGTTGTCCATGGAGTTGCGATGGTTTGGACATGACTTTGCAACTAACAACAACAATACTTTTTACAGCTTTGCCCATTACCCAAGAGTCAATGATAAGTGTTTTTATCAAAAGAACAATTATATAATTTATAAATTAATGAAAATCATGTATAAAATGAATATATTATAGTAGGCATGATTGCTTGCAAAATATAGACTTTAGGCAAAATTGTGTTCTTGATGAAAAATGAGGACACTTGGATGTTCCTGAGAACTTCAATAAAACTACAAGTTGATGGAAATCAAATGTGGATTTCTTAGAAGGAAGCTTGGTGAGAGAAGGGTCCAGGATATTCCATATAATTCCATGTTATGTTTTTTCTTGGCACATAAGCATATTTCTGTACTGATTTGCAGCCACCCATCATTTTGGTTCTTAAAAGTACAAACAGAGCCTACATAAAGTTGTTGCTATAAAGATGGTACTAGCCGTTATTGCTTTCTACATACTAGTTTGCCACTTATTTGCTTTTATTCAAATAATTTAGAATTTTTTAAAAGTCAAGATTACATTGCTTAACCCTGATCAATGTTTTTCATATTCTTTGAATGAGAAATAGCTTTCCATGGAAAAACCACACCATTTCCTTCATAGAAAACATTTGTCTTCCACATTTATCAATTCTATCTCAAATTTTATATTTCCAGTTTTCAACAAATCTGCTTTTATAGATAAATGGGTTTATAACATGCTCTCTGTCTGTCTCCTGATCTCCTTTTTAAAAAGTCAGTACCAGTCTGGCTTCTTTTTAATGTTCTTACAGAAAGATCAATTTTATCGACAAGTCACATATTTGTAATAGAAGATCATCCATTTTACATTTGAATTAAGATTCTTGAGCAAATATTATCCAAACTCAATGACTTATACTTTTTTAAGACTCTGAAACCCTGGGGCTTCCCAAGAACAACTTCCATCACCCTTGAGTATTGGTCATGCTGGCCAGGACCACTCTTACCTGGAATATAATAATATTTGCAAGTTCCCAAATTCTTTATCCTTGTTTATCCCAATAACAATATGATTTGGGGGAATATGAATATGATTTCTACCATTTCTGCCATGGGTATAAGACCAACATTAAAGTAGATCAAGCATCTTCTAGTACAGTTTCATGCTTCTACAGTAAAAGTATGTATTAATCACTATGGCTGTTTCACTCTGGTTTTATTTTCCATATTTTTTGCTTGTATTTATTTTGTTTTTCAGAGTTCATGATAGATGCATTAGCCCATATATTCTCCATGACAATTGCTTTGATTTGCTCTACCTTTTGAACATGTTGGTATTTTGTCCCTGGTATATGGTCTAACTAAATGTTCAATATTTCTACAGTAAAATAATCTTTAGATGTAGTGAAATGATTTGCAACAAGTTGAATGGCCTAAATAATAAAAACCAAGGGGGATTTAAAAGTGTCAACCCATTCATGTGTTATTATATTTTATACTGTTTTATAATTTTTACTTGATGTAAACTAGAGTTGCTATGTGAGAGGGACAACTGTATAAACTGAATAAATCCATTTTGTAGAGTAAAAGATGCGCTGTTCTGTTTGTTAATGTCACATCACTCTGAAAATTAAACTTACTATAATAATTCATAAGGAATTAATGGCTATTAGATGCTGATTACTTCTTCAGTTCCACAAGACTTTTCTTTGTTCCATTTCAATGTCTCTTCAATAGAATTAAAATAATTGGTATTGAAATGATTATTATAATTATTACAGCAATTACAATCCAAATAATATATTTCTCAAATGTCCATGAAAAATTGGTCAGATTTCATCTCAAGAATTGTGAAAAAGTATTGGCAAAACACAAGAAGTGAAATGTTGAATCTCCTATTTTTCAAAAATCTGTTTTCCATGGCACTCATTTCCAGTTTAATTCCAGGGATATTATCAAAACTAAAATGAGGCCAAGTAGAAGAAACATTGGAAAATAATTCCCCAGTGATTCATTTTTATTTTGAATGAAGAATCATTTTGACAAACAAGTAAGATAATTTTGATTGAAAGGATTATTTATTTTTCCTTGTTTATTCAATTTTTTTAGGACAACTCAAGACATTTATTCAATTTTGTTAAGACAATTCAGGACACATCCCAACATAAAATCTGAAAATAATATTTGTTGGCAGTTGAGTTTGCCAATCTGTGGAGTTCCATAGCCACAAGTAATCTCCAGACTCTTTATTATGGTCTCTGGAGTTGTTTTCCCTCCCAGGCAAACAAGACAGGAAATATGACAAGATGAACTAATTCTACTTTATTGCGAGACCACATTAACAGAATCTTTTTTTTATATATAAAAAAAAAAGTTTTTTTTATTGAAAAAGTTTTACAATACAATTTTTATACCCCTTTCCCCACCCCACTCCCCCCCCAACAACCACCCCCTCCCTTTCCCCCCTATCCCTCCCACCTTCCCCCCCTGACTTCCACTATTAACCAATCATATATATCAATCAACATCAAACAACAACAAAAAAGCCGGTGAGATCCAACTAAAAATATAACAAATATAACAAATTTAACCTAAATAATAATAAAGAAAATTAATCTAGCCTTCTAACATCTTTTACCCCCTTAATTCAAATATATAGTAACCGTGAATCATTTATAAGAACTCATGACAATCTAACAAATATCACATATATAACAGATATATAAAAAAAACAATTTTGAGCATCATAAATTTTTAGAATAAAATATCATATAAATGTTTAACTTTAAATATAATTCCCAATATTCAATCTTAATAATATTTTTTTAAAAAGTAGGAAATATCTAGAGTTACATTAAATTTAAAATAATTAATAGATATTAGTAATAGTAATATTATTTTATATATATATATATATATATATATATATATATATATATATATATATATATATAAAAGTAAAGCTCATCTATCTATCAGGTATATAAACTTATTTTTAACATTATAATTTGTCTAGATATTAATATAAATATATAAGGTAATACAAATATAAATTCAAATATTTAATAAAATAATTAATAGATATAATTAAGAATCAAATGCTAGTTGAAACTTCTTACTTTGATATTTATTCTGCATGTACTCTACCCATTTCTTCCACTCCTTAACAAAAACTTCATGGGTCCTGTCTTTTAGGTATGCAGAAATCTTAGCCATTTCTGCAAAATTAGACATCTTCAATATCCATTCCTCTATAGTAGGTACACTATCTTTTTTCCAATATTGACCAATCAGTAATCTAGCTGCGGTAATCATATATGAAATCAGTCTCGTTTCAGTCGATGAGCAATCCTTAACTATCCCCAATAAAAAAAATTGAGGAGAAAATTCAAGCTTCTTCTTCAAAATGTTCTGCATAACCCACCAAAGTTTAATCCAAAATGCTTTCAATTTCCTACAAGTCCACCAAATATGAAAATAAGTTGCATCCAAACAATCACACCTCCAACATTTAGGCTGAACATTTGGATACATACATGATAGTTTTTTGGGATCTAAATGCCATCTATAAAACATCTTGTAAAAATTTTCCCTCAGATTCTGCGCTTGTGTAAATTTAACATTCTGGACCCAAATCTTTTCCCATGTTTCCAGCATTACTGGTTCTGCAAAATTTTGTGCCCATTTTATCATACAATCTTTAACTAATTCACCCTCTGAATCTCTTTCTAACAATAAATTATATACTCGCTTAATATGCATCGGCCCTTTACATTTTATCTGAGTCACCAAATCTTCTTCATGTAGCATTAGTCCAATTTTCTGATCTTCTCTCCATCTCGCTTGAAGTTGAAGATACTGCAACCAAGTTAAATTCACCCCTTCTTCCAACAGAATATTCAAAGGTTTCAAACTCCATCTGCCCCCATCATTAAAAAGCATCTCTTTGTATAAAATCCCCCTGAGTGACTTTATATTTGGCATAATCTGCCCAAGATCCAACCACAAAGGTATTTTGTAATCCAGTCGAAACTGGTGCTTCTTCCAGACTCTCATCAAAGCATGTCTCAAAATGTGGCTGTTAAATACTCTATCCAACTTCTCTTCATAAAATAAATATGCATGCCAACCAAATTCCAAGTCGTGGCCTTCTATGTTCAAAATGTCTATTTTCGTTGTACCAAACCAATCACCCACTTGTGTCAACACTGCTGCCTCATATATAAACATAGGTTTGGAACTTTGAGGCCTCCTCTTTCACGAACATCTTGCATAATTTTAAGTTTAACTCTTGGTTTTTTCCCATTCCAAATAAATTTATTTAAACCTGCTTGCCATTCCATCAAGATCTTATCACTTTTAAGCACCGGAATCATTTGAAACAAAAACAGAAATCTAGGTAGAACGTTCATCTTAATAGCTGCTATTCTACCAAGTAGAGATAGTTGCAGTTTCTTCCAAGTTTCAAGGTCCTTTTGAATCTTATGCCACAATTCCTCATAATTATTTTGAAAAAGTTTTGTATTAGATGCTGCAACCTGAATTCCTAGATATTTCACCTTTGTAACTATTTCAAAACCTGCCAACCTTTCCAGTTCACTCCTTTGTGGTTCCGACATATTTTTAACTATCATCTTAGTCTTGCAAGTTTGACACTGCAAACATCCCACCACCACTTTTAATCATTTGATCCATTAGAGCAGATCTTTTCTAGATTTCTTTGTCTGATCAATAAGCCATTGCAGCCTCCTGCCTCTCTTGTCTGATTGTTTCCTTGACAGCATCTCTTCCTTGCTTTCCCAGCTTCTCCATATTCCATTCCATTCCATCAGCCCTAATGACAACATTCACAGGACATGATGGCTCAGTGGTTAAGACGCTGAGTTTATCGATTGAAAGGTTGACAGTTCAGCAGTTTGAATCCCTAGTGCCGTGTAACAGGGTGAGCTCCCATTATTTGTCCCAGCGTCTGCCAACCTAGCAGTTTGAAAGCACGTAAAAAATGCAAGTAGAAAAATAGGGACCATCTTTGATGGGAAGGTAACAGAGTTCCGTGCGCCTTTGGCATTTAGTCATTCTGGCCTCATGACCACAGAGACATCTTTGGACAGCGCTGGCTCTTCAGCTTTGAAATGAAAAAGAGCACTACCCCCTGGAGTCGGAATTGACTAGCACATATGTGGCAAGGGAAACCTTTACCTTTATTTTATCTTTAATGACCACGTTGTCTAATTTCAGTGGCACAACTATAGAAAACTATCAGAACGAAAGAGATAATGAATTCCAAATACTGTGGATGTAGTTTAAGAAGGGATCCATTGTAATCTGCAAAAATTGTTTTAGTGATCTTAACTACCTTATTGATAACAATCCAAAACACAGAAATAACATAGCAAAGTGACATTAATTGATTACTGTTCTGTGCTGATTTATATCTGCAGAAACAAGGCAATCATGACTTAACTGCCCTTAAGAAACACACTCTGGGGAATTCATTTTCTTCAAAAAAGACTTCTTTGATGTAGTATTGATGCTTTTGAACTTTGGTATTGGAAAAGACTCCTGAGAATACCATGGATAGTCAAAACAAACAAACCAATGTATCATTGAACAAATCAATCCATAATCAATCCACTAAAGGCATAAACGATGAGGCTCCAGTTATCATATTTTGGACATATTATATGTGGCTATTTAGGTCTCTGGATAATGTCCACTGTCAAAAGAAGCTACTTAATATTCTATAGATTTCCTTGCAAATGTACGAAGGAGCTCACCATTGCTGTTCATTCTCGTTGTGGATACTCTCACGAAAGAACTACAAGACATCCCTGGACCTTGCTCTATGCTGATAATGTCATGCGCAGCTGCCACCAAAGAATAACTGCAGCAATATGTACAAACATGGAACAACCACCTTTGCCAATTTGGCCTACACCTCAACATGAGCACCTCCACCATGCAAGTCAGCAATGAAGATCTAGTGAAGACCAACACCTTTGGTTACTTAGGATGCCATCTACAAAGTAATGGCAGCATTAAGGTCAAAGTGTATGCAAAAGTGAACAAAGCATGGCTAGGATGGAAGGAGATCACTAAAGTGTTCTGCGATCAACATATACCAGTCTATCTAAAATCAGAGGTGGATAAAACCATGGTACACTCAGTAGCTTTATATGGCGTTGAGTGCTGGCCAACCATCAAATGCTCTGAGTGCTCTTTATATGCCATGGAGATGCACCTGCTTCATTGCTCGTTAGGTGTTTCTTGTCTTGAACATGTCAGCAATGACACAGTATGGCACCAAATGGGCATTGCACCAATATCTGAGAAAATGCAGGAAAAATGCCTAGAGTGGTATAGCCATGTCCTACAAGCAGCTGCGCACACCGTTGCCTGCATTGCCTTCCACTTTAACACAGATGGCAAGAACTCACATAGAAGGCCAAAGCAAAGGTGGCAAGAAACAATAAATGCAGAAATGAAAATTGCCAGCTGGACCCGGATGTAGCATTTGATCATGCAAGATGGCATTCATCAATCTGAAAAGTAGACCCTGCATCTGTGGGAATAATAAAGGAAGATGATGATGAAGATTAAGGAGGAGGAGGAGGAGGAGGAGGAGGAGGAGGAGGAGGAGGAGGAGGAGGAGGAGGACTTGTGACAAACCATTGTCTTTGGGACAACCATGACCTCCATAGACAGTTAGCTATGCACTTCAGGATGAACAACCTTTGAATGGTGATTTCCAGGGAAAAAATTGCAGATTATAGGATTCATGTGACCCTGAGGGCACAGATAACCTTCAAGCAGCCTCAATGACTCTCCGAAAGAGTGCTAACAATCAGATGACTGCAAGAAATATAAATCCTTCCATTCTCCACTTTTCAGTCATAACTGAAGGAGCTTCTTGGGTGAAAAGTGAGACAACAAAACAAGAAAAACCAGTTGCTTTCTGAAAGAAAACACATTTGGGACCACCATAGCCTGGATGACTGAGAATCTTCATAGACTGATGATATGATTTAGATGGCAATGATATTAAACCTACTATTAAATTTCTCTCAGGTACTCAAAGAAATTGTAACTGACACTTTAGTTCTTTGTTCTGTATCCACAGCATTAAATTGAAGCAAGAACTGTTGATGTTTTGCCTTAGATGGAGCTTAGGAAGTTATCTTTAGGTTTTATAAGGAAGATCAAGATTGCAATATATAGTTGCCAATATATTGTTGCATAGCCTGTTGGAATTAAGACGAAACTGCTAATTTTTTTTACCTTGACCAGCAAGATAATTTCCTCTTCTCTTCCCTGCCTTTTGCTCCAGGTCCATCCCTTGGAGCTTTAAGAATAAACTTAGATTATTCAAGATACTGAATAGGAGGAGGAAGGAGTATTAGGCATGTTCACTGACTTGAACAATGGGATAAACTAATACATCTAAAAATCTAAAATTGCAGTTTTGACCTGACCAATTATATAAATGGGCCTGCAGTAAGGTCTAGTAATATTTTTTTTGTGTTCAGAATACAGGTAGGTTCAAACAGAGCCTCCCTGAGAGTTTTAAAGCAAGATAGCAAAAAATTCAGAACAATTCAATCTCTACTTATGTCAGAATTTGACTATTACTAATACTCAAAGAAATCAAATCTGATTTTCTCTAGCTTCTAAATTAGTTTGATAGGATATCAACTTCATTAATGAAATTAGATTAATTAAAGAAGTTTCTGATTAATCTAGTAATCATAATAAATTATTTGCAAAATATCTTCTGCCTTCCCTAGAATTTGTAATAATAAGAGATTCCAATACCAAACTAAACAAACAAAAAAAGAAATTAAACTTGGCTTATTGTTGTTAGTTGTGAGTCATGTCCGACCCATGATCACAACCCCATGGACAATGTTCCTCCAGGCCTTCTTGTCTTCCACCATCCCCTGGAGTCCATTTAAGTTCATGCCTACTGCTTCAGTGACACCATCCAGCCATCTCACTCTCTGCCGTCCCCTTCTTCTTTTGCCCTCAATCTTTCCCAGCATTAGGCTCTTCTCCAGTGAGTTCTTCCTTCTTATTACGTGGCTAAAGTATTTGAGTTTCATCTTCAGGATCTGGCCTTCTAAAGCTATCACATTAATTTAACTAAGTCAAACACATAGCGTAAGTATTTATATGTGATTTAGTTGCTAAATAAAGCATGTCAGAAGAAAGTCAATCCAATGAATCAAAATCTACTTCCAAGAGATGGTATCAAAACTTTGTTAACATCTAAAGTGATATATTATGTGCTGAATTCTATCTATGCTGAATTAAAGGAAGTACTTGAATCAAAATGTTAATATTTTCAAAATCTTGATGGCCTCTTACAAATCTATCAGGAGACTTTATTTGTGAGACTATTAAAATTCTAACAACCTCATTTACCAACAAAATAGCATTATAATTGTAACCCAAAGTATGATCTTTACTTGATTTTGTCGCACTGAAGCTAAGAGTAATGCTTTTTCTCCACAGATAAAGTACTTATTTGAATTTTTAAAAAAGTTTTAAAAAGGAGACATGAAGATCATTAAGAAATGTTTGAAATGCACTACATTTGTTGGTTTAGAGAATGTGTATGATAGTGAATAAGCTTGAATGTTGGAATGTTTCATGTAAATATGAATTTTAATGTTGATTAATCAATGTGAAAAGGGTGTTGTATGATATATTGCAATACAACAGGTGAGCATATCTAGAATGTTTAGTGAATGGTTTAATATTTAGCAAATAGACCACAATATCCCTTTGGTTATTTAATGTATTCATAAATAAATACATCTTTATGTATGTGGTGATGTCAGAGGTGCGTTAATAAGGGACATGAATATGTGTGCACTTTTATAGTAAACTGTGCTACTGTATGTGAACACAAACAACATATAGAAAATGTTAGATTGGATAATATAATGAGAAATGTGCATCTGAAAATTAATATACTGGTATCAGAGAGCGAGGCAGTTAAATTGGCCAAGCAGAATGGAGCGAATAATTGCAAACTATACATAAATAGTAGAAAACTGGAACAAAACTGCTGAATGTATGTACCTTTGAGGAATGAGTATTAAAGATGGGGAAATGGCAGGAGAAATTATAAGACGTACAAATGTTAATACAAGATAATGAGTAGTATATGGTCTGCTTAAGAAAAGAAAGCTTGTTAAAATAAATGAGAATGGTTAAGTCTAAGAACTGTTTTGGCCAACTTTGCCATGCAAAAGTTGAGAGTTGGCTATGCCAGGAAAAATTGAATGCAGTATGAATGGGGTCCTGTGTGAAGTTATCATTCATGAAAGAAGGGAATGAAGAAAATATACAAAACAGAATGACTCAGATGACAGAAGTACATTGAGAAGGTTTCAATATGTCAAAAGAACGAATGAAGATCAAATCACAAAGTAAATATATAAAGGAAGAATGAATGGAAGGGAAAAACTTAGTCATGACTGGAGGGAGATAATCAGAAAGGTGAGAAGTTGAAGAAATAAAAGGCAACTTATGAATCAGTGGAGGAACCTGGTGGAGGAAAAGTTTGTTTGCAAAGACAGAAATGTATGGCAAGTTATATTGTAAATGATTATATAAAATTGTTTTGGCTATATTACATTCTTTACTTTCTTTTGATCGCTACTTCTATTTTTCGTGTACTTTTCATAATGCTACTTGTTTAGTTTAGTTTAGTTTAGTTTATTGTCATTGCACCTCATACAATGAAATTAAATGCTATCTTTAGTGTACATTATAACTATAAAAACAAAACACACACCTCCTTCACATTCTATAATTTAACTGAAAACCCCTGATATTGCATTAATATTGCACTATACAGTAGAATTCAATATGGTTACTGATCTGGGATAGAAGCTGTTTTTTAGCATATTTGTCCTTGTTAACATCTGGCAGACAGTCCTGTACCGTCTGCCAGATAGTAATAGTTCAAAAAAAAGGGTGCTTAGGATGGGATGGATCTTTAAGAATGTTTTGAACTTCCTTAAGGCAGCGGGAGCTATAAAGCCCTTCCAAAGAGGGGAGAGGGCAACCAATAATCCTCTGGGCAACGACTTTAACCTTCTGGAGTATTGTCCTATCTACCACTGTGCAATTGGCAAACTACACACAGGTGCAGTAAGTTAAAATACTCTCTATGGTGCAGCGTTAGAAGGTCATCAGCAGTTTTTCATTCAGTTGTTTCCTGAGAAGTCTCAGGTAATATTATATTTGGTCAGTATAATCTCTGCTGGGCCCTTTTGACCAGGGCTGCAATGTGAGTGCCCCAGATCAGGTTCTATTTTTTGATAACACTCAGAAACTTAAAACTGGCCATTTGCTCCAGATGTCTGATCTATTCCTTCTATAGTTCACTATAAGCTCCTTGGTCTTATTGTTCTCGAGGTTCAAATTATTGTCTCCATACCATGAAAGCAACTGGTCCACCTCATCTTAATAGGCAGTCTCTCAGGTTGCTCGCCAGGCACGCTGTAAGCAGACATTTTGAACAGGATCCAGGTTTATTTCATTCTCTCAGCCTGCCATAGTCAACGCTGAGTTCAGAGTAACGATAACACAAAGTCGGCGTTGGACTTTACTGCAACCCAATGCCCTCAAATAGTCGAGCCAACACTACCGCCCAATCAGCGGTTACCGGGCTTCCACGTCACTCACATGCATTAATGAGCGGTATCAGAACCCCGCCCTATCACGGCTGCGGAGTGACCGGCCGCCTACCAGATCCTTATCACCCCCACCACCGTGCACATGTTTCCCCCCCCCCCACTTCAGCTTGAATGTGCCACGTCTTGTCAGGTACATTCTTGTATATATTTGGAAGCCCCGAGGTGTCGAGTGGGGCATCTCGACAGGCGGCTCCCCCTACCAGGAGTCCCCCTGCAAGACAAAAGGGAAAACGGTTATATCCAGCCTTGGCATTGTTGTTTACCCATTGGGTCCCGGTTTATGTGGGTACCTTCTGTGGTACCGATGACGTAACCTGTCTGCACTTAGGTCCCCTAGTGACACCCAAGATGCTTCCTTGAACGGGTAACCTTTCCATTTTACTAGATACTTTAATTGACCCCTCTGTAATTTGGAATCCAGAATGTCATCTATTTTATACTGACTGCCCCCTACTGGCCCAGGACATTCTGGAGCGTCCCGTACCGTGTCTGCCAGTTTGAGTAAGCTACTGTGGAACTGATCAACACAGTTTCTAAGCACTCGGTCAGAGAGACCATCAGGACTGGCAGCCTTTCTAGGGTCCACAGCCATTAGAACTTGCCATGAAATGTGGGACTTTCGGTTGGCGTAGTGGCGATTCAGATGTGGAAATAGCAGGGCTCTTCAGAGCCCCACGAAAATCCCATCCGCCAAGCCCCCACCAGTAGGTCTTTATTCCCCTGTAGGGACAGGGGAATAAAGGGGGACCTCCTCAGATGGCCAAGAGGAATGAGCAGGTTCCTCGAGGCCGGAGGATAACTCTCTACACCGGTGGCAGTGGGAGAGGCAGCCATGGCAGCTGCCACAAATCCGTGGCAGCCAGGACAAGCGAAGTGCAGGAGGAGATGCAGGAGCAAGTTGTTTGAATGCCGGGTGAGTAGGACTAGCCCAGACAGGAACAACTTTCAAATATTTGGGACTAACAATGCCCTGGGCCTAATAGCAGCTAAGAATTATTTGGGCGAAAGATTTAAAACAATTAACAAGGAGAAAATAAGACCCTATAAAGGGCGATAATACCTGCTATCTGCTTTTGGAATTAAATGATTTTCTAGATGGATTTTTGGTTATTAAGGAAAATGGACTAGCTGTAAAGAGAAAGGAGGAGAAGAGGAAACGGAATGTCTTTTTTAAAAGCTGCAAGAATAATAAGAGGAGGGAATTTAAGATGGATGCTTGTTAACAGAAGTGAAAGTGGAAACTGCAAATTGTGTATTCCTTGCTGTTTGAAGAAGAAAGTTTGTCTCTTATTTCTCGAACTGGAGTATATTGAGGAAAAACTAAAGAGGTTTGATTTTGGATGTATTCAATTTGTGTTTGAACTACTTATGGACAGTTGGGAAGAAGAAGCTATTTGGAACAGTTAAAACTGCTGATTAATGGTGTTGTAATGAAGAAGAAGGGTGTACCCCTAGAAGAGGACATGATGATACCATATATAGAATACAAAAGAACAAAATCTGTTAGTCTTTATAACTTTATGGATATTGGAACTGGAAAAAAGGAGAAAAAGAAGAAGAAAGAGTTTAGAAAGAATGAAAAAAATAGAAATAGTTTGATTAAAATGGATGTAAATGCTTTTTATATAATAGATTCCTAAACAATGTAAGGAGGGGAGTTTCTCTCTCCTCTCTCTCCTTCCTCTTTACCTTTTTCTTTTTTGCTCTGTATTATTTTTCTATCTCATTCCTTTCTTTTTGCTTTTCCTTTTTCCCTTTTTCTTTCTTTTGAATCTTTCCCTTTGATATTTTTTGTCATATTTCTATCTCTTTTTTCCTCTCCCTTTCTCTTTCTTAAGTTTATTCTTCTTTATTATTATTGAAAGAAGTATTTTTTAAAAAAGAGGTGGAAAAGGTGAATATAGAAAAAATTACAAAAAATATGAAGATTATGAATGAATTTCTGAGTATTAATAAGAATTGTTGATAGACTTAATAATTACAGAAAACTGTTCTTTTGTTATTTTATAGAAAGTAAGGAAATGTGGATATCTGAATATTGCTAAGAACTATTTATAGATGATGATTTCTAAAGTGAGGGATATTATTATAGAAAAAAATGTGGATACTTTGAAAGAAATTTCTTTTAAAAATTTTATTAATAAGCATAATGCTGTAAGATATAAGAAATATGAAGATTATGAATGAATCTTTGATTACCAGTAAGAATTACTGATAGATTTAATAATTACAGAAAACTGTCTCCTTAAAATGGTCAAAAATATTGTTCTTTATAGAAAATAAGAAAATGTGAATGAAGATTTGAATATTGTTAAGAACTACTTATACATGCTCATTTTTAAAGCGAGAAATGTTATTAATAGAAAAAATGTGAATACTTTGAAAGAATTCTCAAAAAAATATTAATGTGTTTTAATGGTTATAGAAAATGGATTTGAAAGTTGTTTAAAATGTTGTTTTTCTATAGCAAACAAGAGAATGGGAATGAATTCTTGAATAACAATAAGATTTGTTTATAGATTCTATAACTATGGTGAATTGGCCTATAAATGGTTTAAAATGTTGTTTTATAGAGAAAAGTGAGAAACAAATAAGAAATGGGAAAATTAATAATTCTGGAGAGAGTAGGAGAGAAGATATATTTCAAAACGTATTACTATTTTAAATTGCTAAAGAAATATGATTTTGAGAATTAGATGATTAAAATTAAATTGTGAATTTGTTAAATATAAGGTTAGGAGTAGAGGAAAGCATCCCTGGAGAGCAGCTGACTAGGCTGTGAACCAGCTAAAAATAAACCTAGGACTAGTGGAGAGAGGCAACGCTGGAGAGCAGTCAGAGCCAAACTGTGAACCAGTTAATATACGGTAAGGAGTGGAGGTAAGCATCCCTGGAAAACAGCTAATTAAGCTGTGAACCAGCCAAAAATAAACAGGAGGAGTGGAGGAGGCAACGCTAGGGACCAGTTAAAGCTAAACTGTGAACCAGTTAAATATAAGATAAGGAGTAGAGGAAAGCATCCCTGGAAAACAGCTTATTATGCTGTGATCCAGCAAAAAATAAACTTAGGAGGAGAGGAGGAGACATACTGGGGAGCAGTTAAAGCTAAACTGTGAACCAGCAAAATATAGGTTAGGAATGGACGGAAGCATCCCTGGAAAACAGCTGAAAAGCTGTTATCCAGCTAAAAATAAACTTAGGAGGAGTGAAGGAGAAAATGTTGGAAGCAGTTAAAACTAACTATGATCCAGCCAATAAATGTTAGGAGTGGAGGAAAACATCCCTGGAAACCAGCTAACTAAGATGCAATCCAGCTAAAAATAAACCTAGGAGGAATGAAGGAGGTACTTTTGAAGAATGGATATTGATTTTAAAATGTCTTTCAGAGAGGAATGAAATATTTTATATTGGTTATTAGATGTGTTCTAAAAGAAACATTGACTTGATTTGGGTCTTTGAAGTACAGAAAATACATGAAATACTGATTGTTAAAATGATAAATGAATACTATAAAGTGCTGTTTGGATTTGACGTTTAAGAGTTAGGGTGACTACACAATAGAAACGTAAATGTTAGAATAAGATGTTAGATTGAATGATAAAAAATTGGGTTTAGATTTGAGTTTTTTTTAATTGTTGTTGTTATTGTTGTTATTTTTTGTTTGTCTTAAGATGTTAATGGATGAAATTGGGAATTTATACCTATGTTATATCGGGCCAAACTCTTGCTCCAAAAAGATGTAGTTTTATGTTTTATGTTGTTTATTTATTTTAAAAATAAATGAAAAAGAATTCCCAAAAAAAGAAGAAGAAGAAGAACTTGCCATGAAATGTGATGGGCATATTTCCAAATCACACTGTAATAAAGTATACAATATCTTGTGTTAAAGGCATAAACATTGGAATATTGAATGTGATACTTGAAATTTAAATTGTTTTTATTTTAATGCTCTACCCAGTGTTACTACCAGTTCTGTGGGTGTGGCTTGGTGGGGCAGTAATGTGATTGAGTGAGCATAGCCAACTTTTTTTTTTTAACTTTTAAAACCATTTTTTCTACAACTTCTTCGGCCGGTTGTAAAAAAATGCTTTTAAAAAATCAGGCAACTCAGCTAGGATTGTTAGAGCCTTTTAAAAGCATTTTTCCTACAACCTCTTCTGCTGAAGAGATTGTAAAAAAAAATGCTTTTAAAAATAAATTTTAAAAAACCTCTGATGATCAGAGCGCAGTTCAGCTGGGCATGTGGGGGGTGGGGGTAGTGATTTTTGCTACCGATTCGCCAAACCACCCGCTGCCCTCACTACCAGATCGGGTGATCCGGTCCGAACTGGGAGCATTTCACCCCTGGTCTACCCTTAATGTTCCCAGATTTTTATCCAGAATAAAATAACCTATCCCTTACAAGTAGAAATGATATAGTCATTGATCCAACTGAGCACTGTGATTCATTTGCTAAATTCTTTGGGGATAAAATCACCCACTAGTGTTCTTTCCCTCTTTAACTTTACATTCTTTGTTATAACTTGAACATCTGAAGTTGGCAATAATAATTAATGTTTCCCAGTTGTAACCTCTAGCTCTTTCCAAACTGAACAAGGGAAACTTAGAAGGATCTATCATGGGGGATAAAGCTATCAACAGACATCAGTCACAATGGCAAAAGATTAATTTAGGACTAGAGACTTCTTAAGTGTGACTCATGAATGCCTCTCTGTTCTTCTTGTTGGCTACAAGGAACACAATGATGATTTTAATTGGGCTTTCTTTTTAGTCCAAGCAGTCTCTTCTTACTCTTATAAAATGCACGCTAAGGTCCTGCTGCTACCACAAAATATGGTTTGTCACTTTAGCAATCTAATATTTTAAATGGCAAATAAGTTTTGTGACTTAGAATTATTTGAAAGACAAAACTGAGCCTGGATAGCTCAGCAGATTAATGCATTGTGCATTGTGATTAACTCCAGCTGTCTGCAATTACTGTAAATTTGAATCTCACCAGGCTCAAGGTTGACTAGCCTTCCATCTTTTCTAAGGTAGATAAATTGAGAACCCAGTATGTGGGGGCAATAAGCTGACTTTGTATAAAATATACAAAATATGAAGGCTATTGCTTAACGCATAAACCACCCTGAGTCTCTGGAGAAGGGCGGCATATAAATCAAATTTTTAAAAAAACTAATGGGAAATATTTTTTTCTCTCTGTTCTTGATTTGAAGAGAGTAGCACTGGGCAACTTTCCTCATTTCTGTTGGGGAAGCTAAGACTTTAGTGAGCAGAATGTCAATGCAACATGGGTGGACACAAGAAGATGTACTCAGAGATTTTTCTGGGATACGGGGGAGACTTTTGCAGATTTCTTTGCTTTATTCTAAGCTATTTTAGGCCTGCTTTGAAGAGTGAATTCTACTTTTTGTTGTCTGTTCCTGCTTCAAGATGGCAGAACACAGTGTTTCCAAATTTCAACAAAAATTTTCCAATGGGTTCCAAGCATTCCAGAAAAATGAGACCACATGCAACCCTCCAATTGTAGGTTGCTGGCCCCTGCATAAACTTAATTACCCATAGTTTGGAAATATTAGCAATGGCAATAACACTTAGACTTATATACCGCTTATATAGTGCTTTACAACCCTCTTTAAGCAGTTTACAGAGTCAGCTTATTGCCCCCAACAATCTGGGTCCTCATTTTACCAACCTCGGAAGGATGGAAGGCTGAGTCAGCTTTGAGCCTGGTGAGATTCGAACTGCCAAATTGCAGGCAGCCGGCAGGCAGCAAAAGTAGCCTGCAGTACTGCACTCTAACCACTGCGCCATCGCGGCTGTAAAGGGATGTAAAATATATTTATCAGATAGTTCTTTCCATGTGACATTGTCCATGGCCAATTCCATTTAACCAGCCATCCTAATTATTCTGCTCCAGTCTTTCAAAAGAGGTCCTGCTTTTCTTTGTGGATTGCTTCCCTGGGGTGTTAAGCTTCAGCTACTGGAAATTGCACTTTTCAAGTTTCACTCTTCCTTCCTATTTTAATTAGCTTTGCCTCAGATCTAATTAAAATAGTGCAGCTCTTTTTCTAAAGATATATGGAAATCCGGTTAAAGTTCCAGGCAATAGCTTTGGGTTAATATTAGCTATATTGTATTGTGTGAGGGAGAGACTATTGAATACTGAAGGTTCTCAATCTCTAAGGAACTCTTTTATTTTCCCCTTTTACTAGTCAGAAGTGAGAATAGAAAGTGGTCACAACATACACTCATAGAGTTGGCAGGAACCTTGGAGGTCTTCTAGTCCAACCCTATGCTCATGCAGGAAACCCTATATCCGTGATGGTGAACCTATGGCACGGGTGCCACAGGTGGCACATGGAGCCATATCGGTGGGCCCGCGAGCTCAGCTCTGGCACGCATGCATGCATCGACCAGCTGATTTTCATGCCTTCTGGGCCCACCAGAAGTCAGGAAACACACTGTTTCCAGCCTCCAGAGGGCCTCTGGTGGGTGGGGAAGGCTGTTTTTGCCCTCCCCAGGCTCCTAGAAAGGCTCTAGAGCCTGGGGAGAGCAAAAAACAGCCCTACCAGGCCCAGTGTGCCATTGCATGCCAAAAACGGGGGAAGCATGGGGGGTCGGGGCACATAGAATTATGGATGTGGGCACGCGTCCGTGTGACCCCACTGCACTTCCCCCCGCTTTTGGCACGTGGTGGCAAAAAGGTTAGCCATCACTGCTCTATACCATGCTGCCTTTGCACTGATTAATTGTTCTCACTGTCAGGAAATTTCTTCTTAATTCTATCTTGCGTCTCTCCTTGATTAATTTCCATCTGTTGCTTCTTGTCCTGCCTTTGGAGAACAGGTTGACCCCCTCTTCTTTGTGACAGCCCCTCAAATATTGGAAGGCTGCTATCATGTCGCCCCGAGTCTTTCTCTTCATAAGGCTAAGTGTACCTAACCATTCATTGTATGATTAACATGAATAACAGAGTTGGAAGTTTCTAGTCCATATTAAGCCAGAGAAAAAACTCTGCCATCTAACCTGGTTGGCACAGCAGCAATAAATTATCAAAATACTTGAAATTTATCCAAAGCACTTAAAACAAAGCAATTAAGATAGCAACAGTAACAACTACATCTTGTGTTATTTATTGGGCTTTAAAGAAATAGAAAGATATACAAATATACAAATATAATATTTAAGATGTTCTTTTCATTGTTATGGCAGAACAATGCCATAACAGACTAGGGACTTTTTCTCCTGATTGGAGGCCCTTTATTTTAAAAAATAATGATCATAAAAGCATAATGATATTGCACAACTGTTTTTGGAATGAATAGTTTTGATCTATATTGTATGGTGGGTAGTTTTCTGAGGGTAAAGTCAATCAAAATCAAGCTTTATTCAGTCATAGACCAGCAGATTAAGGGTTAAAAAAATGGATCTGTGACTGCCTAGAATCCTTGGACAATAGCTTACCCTCCCACTCACCCATTTAAAATTTCAACATAGTTTCTTTACTAAAGTGAAAATAATAAATATAAAGAACTAAAACAGGGCCTTGATTTGTATGTCCAGGGTTAACTTGGCTGGGAATGGGACTGTGATTAAATAACTGTACCAGTGGTGAAATGCAGCCGATTCTATCCGGCTCGGGCAAACCAGTAGCATCGCCAGCGGGAGGCTCCGCCCACTCACCCAGACGTCATCACATCCGTTTTTTACCCTCTGCGCATACACAGAAGGTTCTGTACATGTGTGGAGCAGGGGCACACAAGTGTAGAGCGCGCACACATGTGCGCACTCACATATGCAAACCGGTAGCGAAGGTACGTGGATTTTACCCCTGAACTGTACCCAGGATCCCTGAATAGGATGTAAGATTTGAATATTTACTAAAGTTTCTGAACAGATTTAATTAATGTTATTTACTGTTTTGCTCAAATTTAAGGTTGTGCCTTACAATTAATTATATGTTACAAAGAAAGCTTGTAACAATTCATTAAAATATACCAACATTTTATTGCATTTTTTCATCTCTCAAGATAATACTCTTTTCATATTTTAAATGATTAGCAAGTGACCAGAGGAATGTGCCTGAGTCATAACTTTTGATTAATGAGGTGATTTATTTATGGAGCAGCTGCAGACTTCTTTAAATATAATAGTATCTGAAATCATGTTAAGTTCCTCTTTTTTTAAAAAAAAAATCCATTTTCTTTCAGTGCAAGGTGAAAACAGAATGGCCAAATTAACTACTTGCAAAATGGAATCTGAATACCCAAACTTTATCTAGACCGGGGGTATCAAACTGGATTTCTTCGAGGGCTGGATCAGCATTGTAGTTCTCCTCTATGGACTGGCTGGAGTGTGGGGAAACAGGATGCATGTCTCCTGCAGCACCTTGCCAACCAAAATGGGGTGCGGGGGAGGTGCGTGCAGCCTCCACGTGCCCCATTTTGACTACCAGAGGCACAGCAGCCCAGTCCTTTACTATTTCCAGGCCGCCCCCACGAGCCAAATTTAAGTACCCTGCAGACCAGATCTGGCCCATGGGCCTTGAGTTTGACACCCCTGATCTAGAATATTTTCTCATAACATGAACGGTCTTTCCATGATGAAATTAAGAATACTTGTATCAACCTAAAATTATTTTGCTTCTCAACCTTTTGGCCAATGGCATCTGCAGGGTTGGTCAAAAAAATCAAAATGGCCGTCCCAAAAGAATGATTTGCCATTAGCTCCTTCCTAGGGCTGAGAAAGAAAGACTGGCTCAAGATCACCAATAGGCTATGTGCTTCACAGCAGGGGTGAAATCCAGCAGGTTCCGAAAGGTTCTGGAGAACCAGTAGCGGAAATTTTGAGCAGTTCGGAGAACCGGTAGCGGAAATTTTGAGTAGTCTGGAGAACTGACAAATACCATTTCTGGCTGGCCCCAAATTGGGGTGGGAATGGAGATTTTGCAATATCCTTCCCCCAAGAGTGGGGAGGGAATGGGGATTTTGCTGTATCCTTTTCCTGGAGTGGGGTGGTAATAGAGATTTTGCCATGCCCACCAATCCACGCCCACCAATCCACACCCACAGAACCAGTAGTAAAAAATGGATTTCACCACTGCTTCATGGTCTCCTGAAGGGCTTGTAGCCTGGTACATTAACCACTACATCATGCTGGCTTTTCATGCATTTATGGACATGATCAAATACTCTGTTTTTATTTCTAAAAATGCTCTGGTTTGTAGAGTTTCTATGATTGGAAAAGAGAAGGAGATGACTTCTTGTTCTCCCTTTCTTCTTCAGTTGCTGAAACAGATCTCGGGCTGCAGACTATAGAGGATCAATAAAAGTTCTTCCCTTCCACCTATTAAAAACAACTGCTGAATAAGACATTACAGCATGCAAGTCACTGACATAAACTCAAACAGCCCAGTGCTTTTGAATTTATTTATTTTTTTACTAAAACACCATGCTTGCAAAATGGGAAATTGACTACAGAACTTCTATTTTTTAAAAAATGTGTAGTTATTTAATATAATGTTGATGATGATGATTGGAAACATATTTTGAAGATTAAAAGTAATTTGAGAAAACTCACATATTAATGAAATTAAAACAAAGTATTTTTCGGAAGGGTTTTTTTTTTAAGTGAATTGTATGAATAGCCAAATGCAGTAATAAAATAAATGAAATCTGAGAAAATCCAAGTGGACACAATTTTCTTGCATTTCTTCATGTCTCTCCGCACTCTCCCCAAAATTAAAGGTGCTGAAACATGCTCACATCAAGTTAAATTATAGTAAAAATGAGGAAAAGAGCACCAAAGGAAATGAATTCATCCTATCCAGTACGGTATAATTACAATGATAAATTTTGGAGAAATCTTAAAGTTGGCTTCAGCTGCTTCACTAATTATGCTGGTATGAACAATAATTTTATAATTAAAAAAAATATTTTATGTTTGTTAGTTAACCCATTAGCTTAACTGTTTCTGGGCTAACTTGAAAGAATTACTCCAACAGTCATTAAGGTTTTTCTTGAGCTTTTGAATATAAAATGTGTATCTTTACATCATTTTTACAGGCAAAAAGTGCATTTCTTTTTACTAAATATTAATTCTATCATAAGTTAAAACAGTCAAATGTCATGTCAAAAGATTACATAGCTACCATAGCATGGTGTCACTTTTTCTTTTTTTAATAGATCACTCCTTTTTATAATATAATATAAAATACAACAATACAAAAGCAAATAATAGGAAAAATAAGAGAGGGAAAGGGGGAAGAGAAAAGTGTAGAGAAGAAGGGGGGAAAAAGCATTGACTTTCAACTCCCTTTGGTATAGTAGAATAAGAAATAACATCAAACCTCAACTTTTTACTTTTACCTAATAGTATTAACTAGCCATTTTTATAACAACAGATCTATCTAATCAGTAAAACCCCAAATCAAAGTTTCATTTTTTCCCCACCTCAAGCAGAAAGTCCAGAAGTGGTTTCCAAGTAGAAACAAAAGTACCTGTGGGTTTTTTTTTCTTTTATCAAAGCAGTCAATTTAGCCATCTTTGTTAACTCCTCCAGCTTCTGCAACCATTCATCCATTGTGGGATTAAAGCGTCCTTCCATTTTTGTGCATAAAGTAATCTTGCTGACGTTATATAACATCAAAGTTCCAAGTCTTTTCCAATTAAACCCAAAAGAAAAGTTTCTGGTTTTATCTTTATGGTCCCTTTAAGAATCTTCTGTATTAGAATATGAATCCTACTCCAATATTTCTTTGCTTTAGCTTGGTCTCACTTCCAAGTAACAATTTCAAAAGCTTCTAAAGTACATTGCCTAACAAGTGTATCTATATCATACTGTGGTGTCCTTTTCAATATTATTTTCTTGTCCAAGTTGTTAAATAGATTTTTGTCAAACATTTTATCAGCATGTATTTCCTTGAGTTAGTTTTACATGGATTTAATCATACATCTAATACCTGTGAAAAGTATTTTCTAATACATATTTAGATTCTTAGCTGGTCCTGAGTGGGCACTCATCAAACCAGATGATTATGAAATATAATATGTGAATATGTACTATGCTCTCAAGACCAGGATCCTGGTTGATATCAGCTGCTACCGGACATGCTTTCCTAAGCATAGATACAGAGTAGTGTTATGTATTTAATGTTTTAGATCAATCAGCTTTCAGAAGTAAATCAGGCTGATTTTTTTTTTAAAAATGACCAGAAAATAAAACAAACAGTCCAATCCAACTGTAGTTATATGTAAATAAATCTTCACCTTGCTATTTGCTCAAATATCCCCTTTTGGTTAGACACTGTTTGGTGAGCAAGAAATGTAAGGTACCATCATGCAACCACAGGCAATTCAGGCCCATTTGTGATTTTGCTCACAACTGCAATGGGTGCATCTCCTCACCTTCCTTTGGCTTACTTAACACAAAATAGGGGTTCCATGTTGCTAACCAAGTCAATAGACACTGCTCTTATCACTGGCCCTGATGATGTATCAAACATATTACCCCAATTGAGATTGATACTCTTATGACAGAATGGAGGCTCTAGATCAGGGATGTCAAACTCACATCACCATGGTGGCATCACGTGACATATCAGGACTTCCCCCCCCCTTTGTTAAACCGGGCATGGGTGTGGCCAGTGCATGACGCATCTGGCCCATGGGTCATGAGTTTGACAGCCCTGTTCTAGATGATGATAGGAGAGCAACTTTCACTGGATTGGCCAACCCTTCCTCATGGCTATAGCTTAAACTTCATCAGGGCAACTTATGCAATCAATAGTTCTCTTATCCTTGGACCCATATGGGTTGGTAAGCATGAATGCCTTCTGGGAAACCAAATGCTTCAGCTGTTGCATTATCCCAATGCAAAGTTGGGCTGTTTTCCTCAGAGTCCAGCTTCTCTTGGAGTTCATCTAAGGAATTTACTAAGAAATAGTAAAGAGTAAAAACGGGCTCACAGTGACTATTTCTGCATGCAAGAAATTCATTATAAAGAAGAATGACTTGTGCAAATCCTGCCTCAAGTATTGTGGGTTAAAGGAACATGCAGTTAAATGTCTTTACCATACCACACATAACTATTTGGTATTTGAGTAGTTGTACCATTGTTTATCATCCCAAATCTGTTGCTGACACATCATGGTTTGCAAAACACAAGAATAGGATCCATCTTTTCTGTGGCCTGAGTTGCAGGTAGATCATGTTCCTTTAGTTGCACATGTGGGGTTGGTTTATTGAAGTCATCATTCTAGCTCAATTTATTAGATGCAGTCTCATCTGCTTGCTCATCAGTCTTCTGTGCCATAGCCCTCCACCATACTATTGTTATTTGACTGTTCTAGAGAACTGTGAGGCTTTAGAGCAAAACAAAGTGGCTATAAGAGTTTATGTTGACACCCCTACACTTTTTTCATAGGTCAATGGTATCCTAACACCTGCTTAGTAGATTCCTAACCAAGTTCTTTATGTATCTCACTTCTGAACTAATGTGGTATTACATGTTCCAGACAAGGGGATGTAGTCAACCAATTGTAAGTGACTACAGGCAAACACAAAACACAGCAATAGAGATATATTAATTTATTCATACCTGCCCTCTCAGGGACAGAGCTGTAATCTAAGCATAAATTCCCTTGATAGTTCAATCTGATAACTAAGCCATCTTGGTAGAGCAGGCTGACACCCTTTGATCTTTTGCTTCTGAAGATGCAAACTTGGAATGCCATCATCATAATTTCAGCTTCTCTTTACTGTTATCAGCCTTCCTCACTGCATTCCTGTTTGAGTCAGTGAGTGTGATCTCTTCCAAGGCCAAATCTCAGGCAGGCTGGGTAAGTTCTGCAGCACAATTTTGTCCACCCTTCACTTTTTCTCCCCATCATCATCATCTCATCTCATCCCATCATCTCCCTCCCTCCCTCCCTCCCTCCCTCCCTCCCTTCCTTCCTTCCTTTTCCCACTTCAAAAAACTCTTCCCTTTGCATCTTTTAAACATTCACTTTGAAAATTCTTAATGTCTGGTGATATGGCTTATTTTCAAGGAAGCTAAAGTTTTTCCTTTACCAGAATTGTACCAAAAAATATTTTGCACTAATGTCAATGTGTCTACTCATACTCCTGTCCTATGGTATCTTTATGTTCTAATCTAGGATTTTTCTTCCTAAACTTTTTAAGCAGAAAAGTGATACTTCTACAAGGGATATTTCCACCATCCTAATATAACATAACGTTTAGGTTTAAAGGTTTATCTCCAAAATAGTCTTATCTGCTTATGTTAATTCCAAGCTGCTTATAAAAGATTATTAGGAATCTGAGAAAGAAGGCAAAAGAACCCTAGACAGAAATTATCAGCAGATAGGATAAAACATCATCAGTAGCTTATCTCATAAATGGCAAGTCAGTCCTAGTTACCCAAAAAAAGTGTCTTACATCAAATAAATAACTAAATAACTAAATAACTAACTAACTAAATAAATAAATAAATAAATAAATAAATAAATAAATAAATAAATAAATAAATATTAGGAAGACTTTCAAACAGATTTCACTTTAACGAGCTTGTAATTAAAGACAAATTAAAATTCCAGTAGTAGTTTTCAAGATTCTGTAGTTTTCAGGATTAATGTTTCCAGTTGTTGCATTAAATTTTTTGTTGAAGTCTCTGTAATTCTTGTTTCCTGATTGTGGCCAACTATAAAGATTTTGACATTGCTATACGCTATATGCTGACTTGGATTCTTAACGTTTGATTCAGAGGTCTATTCTTCCTGATGGTAATAAATAGAAGGTAATTTTTGATTAATGCTTTTCTCTTTGCAAGTTCCCGATTTGGTCTAATGAAGCAATAGGCTGAAGGACTGCACATTTTCAAATAATGGAAATCAAAACCTTATTTTTTTTTTTTTTTCTGTCTACAGGATCAGAACTCAATACAGGTGGCCAATACAGGTGGCCACACAGACATTTGGATCAATTCCTACAGCTGTACTACAATTTTTTTAAAAATTACCTCTTAGTTTCTGTCTAATTGAAACTCAATTGTCAACTATTTTGCGGAACAAAATTAACTTGACAATGTGCAACTTCTAAACAGAGAACACGTTAATTTGTAAAGATGTGCATTCTTTAGAACAGCAGTCTGGTACAGTTTGCCAATTCCTCTGATTCATCTCTGGCTAATAATGGGCTTGCTAACAAACGGGACCCCACCCTGCTTATTTCTTTGTGTCCCAGGGGTCAAGAATATGTATTCTTACCAAAAGCACTTCCAAGTGCAACTTTTTTTCCTCCTGCAGATCAGTGATTGCTGGACTTCTTTGGTTAATCCAGTTACAGTCATAAACTTGGCTGTGCTTTAGGAGCAGTTACAGCTGTGTTGGACACTAAAGTCCAAATTGTGAATCAGATGAATAACCGCATTCCATATTATCTTCATTTCCATCTTTTTTTTTTTTTTGCCTCTTCTCCAGTTTTTATAAATGTCAAGTCTTGGCCCAGGAGTCAGGGACACCTTTGTTGTACTTATGGGTGCAAAGCAAAGGATTCCTGTCAGACAAAACTGAGCTAATTTCCCTCATTGCTTCAAGAACACACACAGGCACTGTGCCAAGCTATTACAACGGGACAAGAGTCCTAACAATATTTTCCCCATCAAGTCCGTGGTCTCCCCCTGGTCCATGAAACACTGGCTCTTGTCTTTTGACCAAGTGAAGAATAGGAAGATCAGGCCAAAAAAATGTATCTGATATGAAAATTTGCAAGTACAGATTTACATATTGACTGAAAAATTCCAAGGCATTGCCAGTTATCTGCTGGCATTTTTCCAGAGTGTTAATTTGCAAGACCTGCCTGGAAAGGTTACATATTCCTGAAAAGTATTGTTTCTGATTGCTATTTAGGCAATTTTAATAAAGTTTAGGTACACTTTATTAATTCAAGTGCGGTGAACATATTTGCATGTCTGACACTAACCTGAAATGTATTATAGAAAAAAAATTAAAGATCATGTATTGAATCCTTAAGATTCTGCTCTGCATGGGATGCAAACAGTCATGGGAATGGCTGTCCCATTCAAACAGGAGATGGACTTAGTCAAAGCATAATAGAGCTATTCTGAAGCTGATTATCCTTTAATCCAACTATATATCAGCACCTGCTATAGGTATATCATAAAAACATTTAAGGATGTCATCATAAGGGAATAAGAGACACTAGTTGAGGTGGCTGCTATAGAAATTAAATGAATGAATACAATTCCTTCCATTGGGCTTTTTCAGACTAAGAAGCAAAATAATTTAAGATGCAGAGCAATAGGATATATTCTCAGCATTCTCTTCAGTTTATTCTACACAGCAATATGATAAATTCAAGAAAATGATATGCTAATGAAGTTCACCAGCATCTTGAGATTGAGGTCAAGAAACAAATATTTTTCATCCAGTTTATGGAAACTGGAAAAGACATTTTGATCCATATTGATGTGCATCTTGCCTTAGACTAGAATATATATTTTACATGAAATACTATTTTGGCTAATTATGGGACCTTAGGGATTCATGAGCCATTATTGGATTTTAATGTGCTCAGGTCATATGATTCTTTCAAGCCCAAAGTGTTAAATCTAAGTGGGTTCTATACTGACAGTTAATAGGATGTCTGGTTATTTTTGCTGATATATTTTTTATGTAAGCAATGCTTTGGGGTCAAAGTGAATTGCAACCAAACAATCAATCATATAAAAAGAAATGGGAAGAGAGAAAACATTTTGCCCTGCATGGATGGAATTCCACTAAGGATGAGTAATACAGCATTTCTACGTGAGCTAAATCTCCCACCCTTCAACTTATCCCTCTAAAAGGGGAGAACAATTCAGTGATTTTTCCTTGGAATGAGCCAATTATAAAAACGTTCACTTTATCTTGAATGTGGGGTGGGGCTCTGGAACTCAATGAGCAATAGCCAAAGTGGGCATCTATGGCCAAGAGTCCATAAGCTTCCAGACTTTCTTTGGCAACCGTTGCTTTTCCTGCCTCCCATCCAATGCAAATTTGGTGATATGGTTTTTCAATATTTTTAAAAAAGAAAACTGTGTTCTCTGCTATGATAAATATTTAAAGCAAACCAATCAACAATACCCTCCACCTCCAGCCCCACAAAAAGTGGGAGAGTGAAGAAAAAAAGTTATCCTCCAAATTGGCTCTACTTTCTCCAGTGACATCACCTAATCACCACTGTAGCCTTGTGGCCCGCAATGGTCCTTTTTTTCT
This sequence comes from Masticophis lateralis, assembly GCA_030761175.1. Classification (NCBI taxonomy): domain Eukaryota; kingdom Metazoa; phylum Chordata; class Lepidosauria; order Squamata; family Colubridae; genus Masticophis; species Masticophis lateralis. The sequence goes on along the minus strand of JAUDYJ010000001.1, from coordinate 192,001,218 downwards.
TAGCATTCCCTTCATCTTATACAAAGTCAGCTTATTGCCCCCACAATCCGGGTTCTCATTTTACCTACCTCGGAAGGATGGAAGTCTGAGTCAACCTTAAGCCTGGTGAGAACTTGCAGTAATTGCAGGCAGTTGGCAACTAAGTGCTATTTAATAGCGCTTTAGTCCACTGCTCCACCAAGGCTCTTGTATAATAGGAATCTGTCACAAACTCTGATCCTGTAGATTCCAGGGCAGGAATATCATTGCTGCCATCATCATCTTCATCATAGATAAAACCATAAAGGTAACACCACAGTATGATACTAAAGATCTCATTGCTGGGATAATTTTCCCTTCCAGGAAGGTAAGAATCTTTTGTTACATCCTTTATTTGATTAGCTATTCCCCCACCCTCCCACTATCTGAAGAAAAGTAGCCTATTCAATTGCACTAGACCAGGGGTATGAAATTGGCGGCCTGCGGGACAGCTGCGTCATGCATAGGCCATGCCAACTCCAGTTCCGCAAATGGGAAAAACGTCGTGAAACATCACATGACTGCAACGTGACAACATAAGTTTGACACCTGTGCACGAAAGCTTGGAAACTCCAGGTCACAGATCTCTGGAATAGTAATCTCACCTACTCAGCTATCATAAGATATGATTAGAATCATAGTTTAGTACAAGATAAGTTTGTCGCTTCGACCACTCATTGTCTTGCTCTCTGGGCTTCTTGTTTAAGTGAGGCGGCACTGAAGGCTGGCTGGCCTTCAGTCAGTACATTTTCTAAACTAGCCGACAAAGCTTACTCCTGCTTATCAATGCTGTATCTACTCTAAAAGGTCCCTTTCACCATCTTTTATGTGGCTTCCCATCATTATTAATATTCTTCTTACATTGTGTGGGTCAGAGATAGGAATCTTTGATACTTTTGCTATTGCTGAACTACAGTTCCCAGCAGCTCCAGCCAAACAGCCAATTGGGAAGCCTAAAGGAAGCTGTAGTTCAGCAACATCTTCAAGGAGCACCAGTTTCCATCCTTCCTCGTCCTCTCAGCGATCCTGTTTATCGCATTTAGCAAACAAACAGAAATGTTGTGCACGTAAATACACCAGATCCTACTACAAAGAAAAAAAGTTAAATCCCCATTTCACATTCCTTTTTCCTCCATCTGCCAGAAGCAAAAAAAAAAAAACCTCCATCCCTCACACCTCCACTTCAGCTCTTTGGAGCCTTCATTCCCTATCTGAACATGCATAGGCTAAAAGCTTTTCAGATTCAGGCACTCCAGATGTGTTATGTATCTACTTCATTTTGGCTGCTCCTACTGCAAGGCCAAAAGAAATATTAATCACTTGATTTCATGTGAAAGGGATGGGACCTCCTCTCAAATTTCAGAAAGGGGCTGGCAAGTAGAGGAAGCCAAAGCTCTCCCTATTTAAGGGCAAGGCACAGGAATGCCTGTGGCTGAGTTCTCTGCAGGCCCAGTGGTTGACAGGGCAGGAAGCAATTGATGGTGATCTTTTGATTTTTTTTCCTCCCCCCTTTTTTTTCCCTCTGATTCTCTTTTGCACATAGAGTCTCATGTTTAAAATTATTTAAACATGATGAGCTGTGTGCAGGGAGCCGTTTTGTTCTTCTTTACTGTGTCACAATTCTCCGTCATTTTGGCACAACAACAAGAGGGTAAGTAATCCCACTTAAGAATTGAGAATTGTTGTGGTTTCATATCTATATCTATATCTATATATAAATATTCCCTTATATGCAACTTTGCCAGATATCAAGCATTTCTCCAGTTACTTTTTTTTTGCTTTTGCTTTGAGCTGGGTTGGGGAGCCTGTATTTAAAGCATGAAGGCTAACCTTAAAAGGGGGAAATTGTAGAGGCTTAACCATATTCTGTGCCTTTTTCCTAAACTTTCTTTCTTGATGCTTCTAGACTCATTTTGCCTCTGGAAACACGTTACTGTGATTTTCTTTTTTGCTTTTTGAATAAAATTCTTGAATGCAGAGTTCAAGAAAGTTTGAACTTCATTTGCAATGCAAAAGAAGGTTGTATTTAGCCATTTGGGGGTGGGGGAGAGTTTGTAAGAAACACTGCTTTGGGGTCTTGCTGGCATATGTTTCTTTTTAAATGTAGGCTTGCGTATAAAGTCATTTATACCATTTAAGGAACTGCTTTTGTGAACCAGGCTGGTTGACTCAGCTCTGGGAAAAGATTTTTCCAGGTGTGGGTTTGAGTGTATTCTTCTGAGACATAAACAGGAAAGGAGAGGGATGTATCACATCTCAAACTTCATTTCATCACTCATCAGAGAATTCTTTCATGCCCATTGCTCTCCTAACAGTAAATAGCCTTAGGCTATACATGCTTCCTGGAGAGTACATCTGATTGTGAACAGTCAAAGGATTTGCAGGAAACGATCACTTGCAAGCACATTTGGTCATAAAAATTCAGGATATTTTAATAAAGGACATTTCTGGAGCCTGGTGTGTGGTGATGGTGTTGTGCACTGTGTTGAATTGCAGAATTGTTGAACTGTGTCATCTATGTCTTGAATGCACAATTTGATTGATACAACTGATTAATAACAAGTTTTACATCATAATTTACCCCAACCAAATATAGAAGATTTAGATTTAGAATAACTTTATTGTCACTTTGAATGTATACCAATACACACTACATAAACATGATAGAATAAATAATAAATAAATACAAAATTATGCATATGCCCATATATATTATATGACAGAGAGAAACAACACAGTCTAGTTTGGATGTATATATGTATATGGTGAGAAAAACGAATCCTGCAAGTTTACCAGATGGATGGTATAGGGAACAAAGCTGTTACAGAATCTGGTAGTCCTGGTAGAAATACTCTGAAACCTCCTCCCAGAGGGGAGCAACAGAAACAGACCATGAAGTGGGTGTGTGGGGTCTCTAACAATGTTTTGAACTTTAAGTACATAGCGCTTATAAACAGTATCCTGAATGACAGGAAGTGAGCTTCCTAGAATCTTCTGGGATGTTCTTACCACTCTCTATACTCACATAGTTAATAGGCATATCTAAAATTAGATGTTTCTTCATCAATTTATCTAATAGAAAAGCCTTTTTTACATATGATCCTATGAAAAAAGGATATTCTGTGTATTTTTAAAAAAAACGCTGCAAGGATTATAGAAATGAACCTATTCATTCATTCATTCATCACGATTTAGTGACTAAGGAGAAAAGGCAATCACTTTTTATAAAGTTCCTTTATATAATTGATTATGTATGGTTGATTTAAACTATACTGAAATTGCTTGTAGTATTTTTTTAGATTTTGTTTGCTTTCCACATTCCACTGCATCCAATCACTTACCTCCAGTAGATTTAAAGGATATGAAGCATTTATGGCTACACATTTGATGCATTTAACAGATGCAGTCTTGTTTCTAGTTGTAACATGCATTTTAGATAGATATAACAGAGTAGTCAAATGCATGTTCAGAAATATTATTTTTGTTCTACTGTTATATTTTCTGTGATCATTATTTGGCAATGTTCTGTAAGATTGAAGAAAAGGAAGGAAAGAGAGAAAATGCAAAATCGCATAACATTGACCTGAATTTTTTAAAACATGGAAATGATATAGCATGCTGGAATGGCTTATGCCATGGGTGTGTTATGGATGAATTCCTTCCTTCCTTCCTTCCTTCCTTCCTTCCTTCCTTCCTTCCTTCCTTCCTTCCTTCCTTCCTTCCTTCCTTCCTCCCTCCCTCCGTCCCTCCCTCCCTACCAGAATAAAGATTATTCAGATTGTAATAAGCTATAACCCATAGATGAAATATGGTAAAACAGTAACCATCTTGGAAATTAATATTTACATATATAGAAAGATATTTTCTATATATGGTAAATTGTTCTATATATGCTGAAAGTAACATTTAAATAAGGAGGGAGGGAGGGAGGGAGGGAGGGAGGGAGGGAGGAAGGAAGGAAGGAAGGAAGGAAGGAAGGAAGGAAGGAAGGAAGGAAGGAAGGAAGGAAGGAAGGAAGGAAGGGACAATATTAATGTTAAATGTTAAATTGTGCCAATATATTCTGGTAAAGAAGTTGATGATTATACATTGAGCATCAAATAATCACACTGTAAACCTCAACCATGAATTCCTTCTTTGCTATAATGACTAGAAAAGGAGAATGAGGATAGATTTGCATCATAATTATTAGGTTAAGCATGGAAGCCAAGGTGGATAAAACATCACTACAGTGTACTTGCAGTACACTTGCAGTACACATGGTATACTAGGGTCAGAGAATTTATGGCTGTTCAGAACTTGTGGCCTAGAATTTCTCTCCATTGGTCACATTAGTTGGGCCTCATGGGTTAATTAGTTAATTCAGCATCATTTGGAAGACCACCAGGTTCCCTCTCTGGACCAATGTTGATGCAATTCATCTTACAGAAAAGTTCTAGTTTCTTTCTTTTTTTCCTGATTCCCAGTTACGAATATTAGAAAATATTCTAATATGCCATGTGTCTTTCTTCCTTGCAAACCTCGTTCAGTAGATTAATCTGAGTATTAATTTACATTTTTTTGAATGAAGTATCTTCTCTTAGTATTCCATAACCTGACTTCAGTTCCTGGAAGCACTGGTGATAATGAAAGGCTATCTAGTGGATAATAATGCTCCTATTTAATTTTTCTGTTTCTATAATTAGTAGTGCCATACCATCTGATCTTCATCTTATATTACTAGAAATTATTAATATTTCCATTATTAGAGAAATTCATAATGTCTTTACTCAAATGCACCACCCTTCTTAAGTTGATGAATAAATGACTTTATAACTTGTTTTCCTTCCTACCACATAAGAATTTGAAGGAACAATCACTACAAATCTTAACCAAAATTAAGATTTAAGGTTTCCATATTTAATGTGTTGGATTGTAGCCATGATACATGGGCGCTGGGATTTGTTGCACTCTTGCCTCTTCATGTTTTACCCCTAAGTTTTCATATACAGTATAATGAAAACATGAACTGTTTTGAAATAGATTATATACAAAGGCTTTGCTTTCAAAAATGATGCATTTTCACGTAAAAACATTCTAGACAGAATGAACAGCTTGAGGAATGCCAGCATTTTTGTGGTTTTTTTTTTTTTCTAAAAGAGAGACAGCCAGATCTACAGTATACAAAGCATGTAGAAGCATAATACAAGTATAGTCTCTAGGGAAAACAATCTGTTAAAATAGCTTTTAACATTAAAATAGAAGTATTTTTCTTCATTCATTGACTGATGTGTCCTTACAAAAATATCCCACTGTATAGGAGTAACGTTTAAATTTGATAACCTTGTGATATTAACCGAGCATATGGTTTGGGGTTAAAAATAGCAGATTCCATTCCATTCTTCTCGTAGTTATTTGACTGAGATGTTGAAAGTAGGATCTATCCATCTTGAAGCAGCAGCCTCACACAATGTGGATAATGTATGGATCAACTTTAGATTTCCACCCCAAACTATCATCTGAGGTTTTTGGCCAAAGGAATATATATATGTATGTATATATGTATGTATGTATGTATGTATGTATGTATATGTATATGTATATGTATATGTATATGTATATGTATATGTATATGTATATGTATATATAAAATGATCTTCTGGTTTTTTAATTTCTGGCATTTGAACATTAATTTGGAATTAGTGGATTGTGAGATAAGCCAAGCCAACATTTCCAGTCAGGATGCATGTAAATGGCAGAAGAGATGCAGCATGAAATCGAATTATGGGTTATATAACACAATCTTTTGACAAGCCTAATTCATACCTTACTGTATGAGCTCAGCTAATTCCATTCTTCCCCCAAGGACTAGGAAAGACATCCCTCTGAACCGGTGATGTCTAGCTTTCTGACTTGCCTGGGCCATATTGAGTGAAGACATATTGTCTTGGGCCAAATATAAAATATATAACTAATGTATATAAAAAACATATGTTCTTTATTTGGGGGGGGGTCTTGTGGGGCCACATTTGTAGCTGTCAAGGACCGCATGTGATCCAAAGGCTGTGGGTTGGACATGACTGCTCTAAACCATATCTTATTGAAATTGCATTAAAAAACCATAATTTAGAAAGCATAATAACTTGGTGCATAATCAGAGCTTTATTTGTAGCATATAGTAATGACAGCTAGAAATGGGGTCCTATCCCTGCAGACATAGATGAGATTATGGATATACCCCTCTCAAAGCAAACAAATGACTAAAATGAATTATTTTAATATGAGCCTGCCATACCTAGATTCCATGTTGTGCAATAATTCTAGCAAAGAAGTAAGACTTGTCCCAACTCTTTTGAACTTCCAGAAGATAGTTGAAGTAGAATTCCTCTAGCAGAACTTTTTATTTTTAACTAATTAGTTGGCATATCATTGTTCAGACAAGATCCTGTGCCTATATAACTTTTGTTTGGCTTCAACTTCCATGTTACATTGCAATGGTACACTTGAAATGGTTGTTGCCTCTGCCAATCTAATTTGTAAAATGTGCTCATGTTACATTCCAAAGTATTCAGAGGTTTTTGATAAAAGTTCTCTGGATGTCATTCGCCATTTTCTTTCTGTAAAGACCTTACTGGAACTGCCTCAGTTTAACTCTTAATGGCCAAAGTTAAATAAAATAAAGATTATAAATATGAAATATGCTGACTGATCAAGCCAAGAGAAAGGAACAATGTTCAGATGTGTGGCATGTGTTATGTATCTTCATCTCCACATCAGTTAAAGCTCAACAATCTTTCGCTTTTAGGATCCTGGTTTTCTGTGGGTCAAGAATACACAACTGGCAGGTCCTGGACTTATGTTTACAGCCTCCAGAGCCCTCTTTGATTGCAAATCCTAAAACCTGGTGGCTGTTTTGAGACAAGAAATCAGTAAAAAACAATCATGTGGGTTATAAAATAGGCTTCACTCAGTTAGTGAAGGTTGGTTGGAGTAGAGAAATCCCTTAAAGTCTATTCTGGAATTGGGGAAGGCAATCCTGGCCTTCCCCAGTTGGATCACCCAGTTTGTATCTCACTCCCTCTCACTTTGGTCTGGGAACATTTAAGCAAGCTCATTCCTTAGCTATCAAACGTTGCCACCATGGCTGTCCAACCCTGTTTAAACTGTTGTAAAGTATAAACTTCATAGGGTACTTCATTTGCAATTCCTGGAACTAAGGAAAGCCCAACTCTTAATTAAGTTTTAAGAACTAGTCCACATCCTTTAAGTGAGTAGGTGTTACTGAAATTAGGCCAGTTCCATCAACCGGAGGAGAATTGTGGTTTGATGAAAGCTAAATGGTTACCTCTGCCTTGTCTGCACTTTCCATGTGTGTATTTTGACTTCAGACCGAGAGTCATCAAATGATTTCCTGCAGGAGGGGACAGAACTGCAGAGATGAGGATGGAAGGAGGAGAAATACTGCTTTACTGCAGGGAGAAAGGAATGGAGATGGTGTTTCTTTTTCTCAGTGTTACTTCACTGACTTTTGACAATGTTGAATTGATGCCATTTGCCAAGAAATCCAAAAGCAATCAGCTTTAATCATTGCCATTTGAATTCAGTGGTTAATGCTGAACATGGAAAACAATCAGTCTGGTTTTGTTTGTTTTTTTATGAGTCCCACTTTTGTGGTCAGTCAGGATTCTTATTCTAATCTAGATCAGCTTCCTTCAATTTAATGTCTCCAGGTCTGTTGGTCTTTGGCCATGGCAGAGATTCTGGAAGTTATAGTCACAAGACATTTGAAGAGCACCACATTTCAGGAAGATTTATTTAGATCATTTATGTATTCATGACTCAAGTTAGGGCATGCAACTTGTGCAATGCTGACAGAAGCCAGGAGCCCCACAACCACAGTTTGCAAGGTAGGAGTAGAATGATGAAAATGACAAAAGATACTTCTAAACAGATGACGCTACAACAGGATCTTTGTAAAATCTTGAATCTCTGGAAACACAATCTGGATAACACATTGATCTTTAGGCATTGTTGTTCAGGCTGCAAACCTGGTTTAAGACTTCTTGATCCCTGTGAAATATAGTTTAACAGCTCCTACTTCTCAAACTTGCTTGAGTTTGAGTTGACAGGTTTGCGCAGGCAGTAAAACAATGTGAATGATGGAAACCTTCTGTGGCCAAAATGTCACCAAGTGACTCTGAGCAGAACACTGGCAAATTTATATGACTTGGTTCCATAACAAGGCCTTTTAAGGCTTAGGTTCTCCAAGTCCTTAACCAAAGCAGTCTCATTCTGTCTGAGAGATCTAGGAAGAACTGGAAGGATTGAGGCTTTGGAGCCATACATTCTCTTAAACAAACCTTGGAAAACCCACTATGGTCAACTGGATTCATTTCCAAATGAGTGTGACTATGATTTATATTGATTGTGTGAATGGCTATGCTGATCATTGAATGATAGGTTCAATCTGGGTAGCAAGAAACACTCACTGATCCATCCTCATAATCCTATTAAATGGCCTCTTTTACTTTTTTCAATCCAGCTAATAATAAATTCAAAGAAATTCTTTCCATGTATTTTACTTGAGACTTGAATAGCTATTTTATGTAATGAAACCTCTTGACCTGTTTTTACAATCTTTGTGGCTGCCATTTTGTACATTGAGTCTAATAGTGTGATGAACCAGCTCTCTTTCTTAGAGCATAGTTTCTTCCATATGATAGATGATAGAGAGAGGCAGACAGAGACAGACAGATGGAGATAGATGATAGATAGATAGATAGATAGATAGATAGATAGATAGATAGATAGATAGATAGATAGATGATAAATGATAGAGACAGGCAGGCAGACAGACAGATGGAGACAGACAGACAGACAAGCAATAAATTATAGAGACGTGTAGGCAGACTAGATAGATAGATGACTGATTGAGAGAGAGAGAGAGAGAGAGAGAGAGAGAGATGAGATAGAGAGAGGTTGATAGATATAAAGATAGATGCAAAAAAGAGAAAAAAAGAGAAATCAAAGTTACTAGAAAATGCTCTCAATGTTTCATGAAAGAATTATTTCTTTTAATAGATCTGCCTTACTTACCACATTCATTGCCCTCATTATTAAGCAATTGTTCCAAGAAAGTTGGATGATCTCATTAGATTTTGCAAAATGTTGCAAGCTTTGCTATTCTAAAAGATCATGATAAAATTAAGAAGGACTTCTGAAGCCCTCTGACTCTATAACCTTTCCACAAAAGTGGGTGAGCTGAATAAAACCTGAATATGAATTTAAAATATGAATTTAAACTTGTATTTGTTTCCTTCTTCTGTTATGATAAAAGCTACAGTTCACCAGCAACTGAACAAATATAGATATAATCTCATAATGCAATTCACTTCTTTCTCTTCTTAAATACTGCTAATAAAAAGTCTATTCTGTTTTAAACACCTATTCTATATAACAGTACTATCACTGTCTCAGTGATACTCATTGTAATACTCACAGTGATACTCACTTTAAATAAATCTGACACTTCTGCATCCTAATTCTAGCTTTTTAAAAAAAAGTAAGGTCAATTGTTTACATGTCATAATTCTTTCCAGATTTTTTTTAAAAAGCTGTATTTAGCCCCATTTATATTGCTAACATCAAGTTGGCTCCATTTTCCAAGTTTTGTAAACTTTGCCTGTTTCATATTAGGATGACAATGGAAAACATGAAACATTTCTTTCAACAAGAGTCCCTTCTTAGATTTATTTTGGGTACGCATCAACCAACAGGGATTTTGGCTGCATTTATTGAAACACAACGAACGAGATGCCTTTCATATTAGCTAACAAGCTGATTCCATTTCCCAAGATTTCATGTGGAATGAGTGCTATAATATTGTTCGGGTAAATCTAACAGAGAGACAGTTGATGTAGTGGTTAAAGCACCAGGCTAAAAACCAGGAGACCAAGAGTTCTAGCCCTGTCTCAGGCGTAAAGCTCCTGGGTGACCTTGGACCAGTCCCTCATTTCCTCAGCCTGGGAAGCATGCAAGAGCAAACCACTTCTGAACTCTTTGCCAAGAAAACTGTAGGGACAGCAGTCACCAAGAATCATCGATAATTCAAAGGCACTCACACATACAAACAATAATGCCTCATTATTTTCTCCTTAGGTGAGTAAACTGTTATCTGCATAAATAGATAATGTCTTGCCATCCTACTAGAAGACTAGCATGCCTTTACAAATACATTTTCCTGCTATTATATTTCAACAATTCTCTAATTAGTTGCAATGGTGCATCTCAAAGGTGATCATTGCCAGGTGCATCTATGGGGCAGGGCAGGGTGGGGTGGGGGAAATATCAAGATTACACTCTTAAGTTTACCATTGAAGCCACACCCCTTGAAAATGTGCATGTAAAAAGTATCTAGCTGTTGACAGACAATATGAAAAAGAAAGAAAAGAAAGAAAACAATACAAAGCATCAAAAGGGTCACAGCTGTTACCTTGATTCTTTTGGCCCTCTACATGGATGGTCTTATGCACTGCCCAGTGGGTTATAGCATAGAGCTGATTAAACTGTGTCTCATCAGGATGAAATAGTATCCAAAATGGAAGGAAACTTTGCAAGGGAGGAAAAATCAAAGCATTATTCCCAGAACAAAAATATCTACCCTGTTTTCCCCAAAATAAGAAATCCCCTGATAATAAGCCCAATCGGGCTTTTGAGTGCATTACAGTAAGGCCAAATGCTTATTTCAGGGTTCAAAAAAATATAAGACAGGGTCTTATTTTCAGGGAAACACAGTATATAGTATAATTCTAGGAACATTGACCCACCTTCTTCTTCTGATTATTTCCATTGCTTCCATGTTTGGGTGCTGAGTGTCCAAAAAATTTGTTCCCATATCACATTCAAAGACAATCCAAACTCAACCGAAAATCATGTTTTGTATAGCTAAATGTGGTTTTTTTAGATTTGTGTTATTAGTACATAAACTTTTCTATATCTTGTATCTCTGTGTTGCCAAGTTTCTAATGATCATGAAGTGTTTGTCCTAATATTCCTTTTTACTCTTACTCTTTTCATGTATTCAAATTATGTTTATACTTTTACCTATTATCTTATATATGCTTGACAAATAAAAATAAATAAATAAATAAAATTGAAGATCAACCCTAACCACCAACAGATAAGGTTGATTCAAGATGTTGAGAAGGCATGAACTATGAGTGTTCGTGTCTTAAGAGAGATTGTTATGAATGTGTAGGTTCTTGACTGTGAAAAGAAAACTTAAGGAACATGTCTGTATATGGAAAGTTTTGGCAATACAAAAGATGTCAGTGCAACATTTGATCCATTTACTTGTGGATCAAATGAAGTGCCATGATATATCAAATGGGATTCAACATGGTTTCCTTGATGTCCTTGTTGTAGCATGTAGTTTAGGGTAATAGACAAGTGGACAGTGAACATGTAATGTATGTAATGATGACATGTATCTCATCTTAGGTTAGTGTGGCAGAATATCTGTGCCCAGAAGATTCCGGGTTCAAATCCTGCCGTTTCCAGTTTTTAGGAGGAGATAGTCTGGGATCCTAATAAAGATCTCTTACTTGAAAATAAAAATACTGGGCTGTGAGGTCAAATAGATCTACAATATTTCCACTTGGACCAGAAACCATGTTAAAATGCTGTGCACTCATGCATAGGCCAGGCAGCTGAGATCAGCCTTCAAAACAGCCCTTGCCATCCCTCAAAAGGATATTGCTATTTTAATGCTTTGAAATGTGATCCTTTCCTCCCCTAATATATTTTGCAAAATACCATTTTTCAATGCTTTGCACAGTCCTAAGGAACATGATAGGAGGCCCAGGAGTGTAGTTGTGGGATTACTAACAGCTAGTTCATGTAAAGTAGCTTTTTCCTGATTGGCCAGCAATGTATATTTACATTCCAATCCTGCTTTCGTCACAGCATTTACTTTCACTTAGTTCTCCATTAATGGATACCGTAATAAATATGTGAAGGTTTATGGGTCAACGACTATGTCCAAGATCAGAAAATGTCTATATCTGTGATGGCGAACCTATGGCACATGTGGTGGCACACGGAGCCATATTGGTGGGCACGCGAGCATCGCCCTAGCTCAGCTCCGGCATGCACATCTGATTTTCAGGCCTTCCGGGCCCACCGGAAGTCAGCAAATGGGCCATATCCGGCCTCCAGAAGCTTTCATGGAGCCTGGAGAGGGCGAAAAACGGGCCTACCGAGCCCACCGTGCCATTGCCTGCCAAAAATTGGGTTCACATGGGGGGGTGTCCTGTGTGCATGTACGGAGGCCAGGGCACATTGAATTATGGGTATGGGCACACATGCATACAACACCCAACCCCCTGCGCTCCTCCTGCTTTTGGCACATGACGGCAAAAAGGTTAGCCATCACTGGTCTATAGCCTTCATTTTATTTTGTAATCAATAATTTTAGACTGCTAGATTGCTTTATTATATACCAGAAATGGCTGCCTGAGTTTTTTTTTTCCACCAACTTATAAGCTTTGGAATCATTAGGATCATTTATAAATTAGCCAGAATTAGTCTCGGGTCACTGATAAAACTACTACTGGCAGCAGCCTGAGATAGGCCAGAAATGAATTTCTTTCCTATCTGAAGATGTAGAGATAGAGAGACAATAGAATATATTGAATAAAGTAAAGCAGCTCCATAAAACTCCATTCCATAAAAATGTGTAAGTTTTTTCTTCCTGGCAGAGAAAAATACCATTCCCCTACTCCACTCTATTTTTCCCATAGTTTTTCCTGCTGACTGGAAAATATATCCGGCCAAACCAGACATCAAACAGGTCATATTTCTTACTTGAGCCTTCAGATTTGAGCTTCTAGAGTCTCAAATTGGAAAGACATAAAATCAATTAAGATTGGAAAGATATATCCCACATTACACCGGCAGCTTTCTTCCAACCCTTCTTTCCTCTGTATTCTGAGAAAATTCCCCCAAATGTATTTCTGGAGCATCTCCATAGAAGATTTAGACATTGCTCAGGGGGAAGAAGGGGTGGTTTTCATCACATGGGCTTCTAGCCAGCATGCAATGCAAACCATAAAAACAGTGCACTGAATACAATCTCATTTAATCCAATGTTTTGGTTTGAGCAATGATCATAAGATATTCCTGGGAAATTTCCAGGCACAAATGTAAGGTAGAACTTTCTTGTATATGTACTTGTTCCTAGATTTGGCATACAGTGATCAACTACCTCTAAATATAGGTTAGGAGGCTATCCTTTACAATTGGATGTGATGATGGTCATTAAGCGAGACAGCTTTGCTTAATAGCCCCCTAGAACTAGAACTAGAATCAGAATAGAGCTGGAAGGGACCTTGGAGGTCTTCTAGTCCAACTCCCTACCTTCTGCTTTCCCTGATGCAGCCATTAAATTAATGTCCAGGACCTCCCAAGACCTCTCCTACTTCCTGAGGCACCCCGTGCTCTACTTCCTGCTCCTTGTGATCCCCTCCATCCTTGCATTTATTCCCACCCAGCTACTGAGTCACCCAAGGAAACCTGCCCTTCATAGTGTCTGCAATGGTAGCAATGGTGCTACCCAAATTTAGGTTCCCTTAGGTGGCTGAGGGGCTGGATGGGAAATAGGCCAAGACCTGTGGGGATCCAATGGGATTGGTGGGAGATAAGTGGAGGGGCTGTTGCAGCAGCCCTATGTTTAATTGTAAACAACCACGGGGATATTGCAGTGGTTGTAACTTTAAAACCAGATCATAAGTAGCTTTGAGGGAAGGGGCTTGTAATTTCAAATGGTTGTTAAGCTACCAGTCACAAGTCAAATCAAGTCATCTATACTAAATTGCATAATATTATTACCTTTTAAAGTAATTCTGAATCGTTCTTACATCTCAATGCGCTTTCTAAAGGAACTCCATTAATACTGAAGCAATGTTGAATGTACTTGTGCATCTTAATCTTGATTTATGTGCATTTCACTAAAAAGTTATTTTATCTGGCATTTGCTCCTTTTATTGCAAATTTTACAAATCTGCTTCTTTGATGCAGTTTTCTACTAATCTTTCTGTAGCTTTCCTCAACCATAAAAGTTGAAGGCAGCTAGAAGATGGTCATTTGTCTTAACGTTTAGTCACCTGGTAATCAGTCCAATCAATTTATCAAATTTTTGAGCAATCTGGTGTCAACTGAAAGGCCTATATGTTCCTACCTTCTTAGTGTAGAAAATAATCATGATTGCCATCCTGACCTTCATAAATTCATCGTTGTGTGAGGGCATCTACTTGACTCCATCAAGATTAATTACAGGTCAATAAGCATAGGGCTGGAAGCTCAGAGTGCTGAAATAGAGTCTATTTATTCCAGACAACAGAATTCATCAGAATCTTCAAATCCCAGGGATCACAGATTGATGATTCACGCCACCTTCACATACACCTTCACATATTGGAAATGCCAGATTTGCACTGCCACAGCAGGCTATGAATGTGTTCTATTGGCTATGCTTGTTTCTTCAGCAGAAGAGAACCATTGCTTAGAGAAGTTGGCTCCTGTTCACCTGGAGAGATCCCTCCTTAGGTGCACTTCCCAGAGGTGGGATTCACTTACCTTTGCTACCAGTTTGCAAACGTGAGCGTGCATGTGTGCGTGCTTTGCTGGCACACGCCACCTCTGTGTATGCACACAGCTTTCCACGCATGTGCAGTGCTCGCGCATTATGTCTGGGTGGGTGGGTGGAGCCTCCCGCAGTCGCCACTACTGGTTCACCCAAACCAGACAGAACTGGCTGAATCCGACCTCTGATTTACCCCCACATCACTCCCTTTCAATGCTTGTTGCCGTTGCTTGAAGTGTTGGGGAAAAACTGAGAAATGTAATTGTCTCATTAGCCTGATACACTTTCCTTGACTTAAGCCATAAAGTAGAAGGACTCTGACTTTCTACTTGCAGAAGGTCTAAGTTTCATCAGAGTAAATGATTGGAGGATGGAGATATTTTCACAGATTTCTCCCACCTCGGTCTTCTGGGCCCGCCTCTCCTGGAAGGCTATTCCAGTGGACCTATGGAACATTATGTCAAATGATGCTGGGGAGAAGTAGAAAACAATGAAACTTGTTCCTCTTTTTTGGAGTGGCGTGTCCCCTGACTTGAACTTTACCCATGGAAAATTTAAATAAGAAAAGTGGCTCTTACGTTGTCAGACAGCTTTGTCAGACTTTGGGCACCACTATAATCATTATAAAATGTATGTTGATGTTAAATACACTTTTGGATGAAAACTTAGGCTCACCTTTTTGTTTCTTTCCCATAAAAGACAAATTTCTTTTTTATGTCATCAGCCTTTCAAATTTTTCGTAAGCACCAATTATTTCATTTGCTTCTACAAGCATGAAGCTAAGCAGTATGAGAGTTGAAAGAATATAAATCTGTGAGCAGCCTACTAGAAAATTGGCGTCACTCATATTTAGTCTAACTAATAAATCAAGCACAGAGCTGCATAGCAGAAAAACATTTTTGGGGGATATATGTTATTGAAAGAATCATTTGTGACTTGCATAGAACAAGTTTCTGGCACAAATACTTAATGAATTGTTCCCAAAACAAGAAGGATCTAATCTTACTTATGTTTAAAATGAATTTGGAATCATGCCCTCATGATTCATGTTCTTAACTAAAATATGTGAAGAACCAATTTAGTGTTAAGATTAAACTGTTTATTATGTTCATTTTTACATTTTGATCAGCAGGAAGTGTTTCTTAAATAATTCAACTATTTAATGTATATGTTCTTCTTTACCTTTCTTAGCAGTCCAGTGCTAAGCAAAAATGCTTTTCTTTTTACTAACAAAATAAAACGAACAGATTCTGTATTGTGATTGTGTTGTTCATATGTTGACAGATGATGTCTGATAAATCAGAATCAGAAGATTCCAGCCAACCATGCTTGGGGCGGGGGGGATATCCTTGCCATTACTCCCCATATGGAAGTAAATTTCACTGGAATCAACAGAATTTCCAGTTGAATATGTTTATCCAAGTGTTAGGCAGAAATCCAAGTGCCAGGATTTGTTTGAACTCTGGTAAGCTCGCATAGAGGGTTAGGCCATAATGGAAAGAATGATGTACAGCTGTGGGGAAAATGCCAGGAAAAATCTCAGCGATGTAAAATGCTTTATTAGAAATCTTGCAGACACCCTACAGTAATTTCTAAAGGAAGAGATTTCCTTCTCAGTAAACATGGGTAGGATTTCAAATTAAACCCCGTCAAGCTCCCAGGTTCTGTCCCCTACAGATTTCTCTAGGAATATAGAACATTAATCTCAGCAAACCTTACTAAACTGACATGCATCTAATCAGGAATATAAGAACAGCCTTTTGGGTCAAATCAAAGGCTAGCTGGTCCAACCTCCCGTATGTTGCAGCTGCCAATCATATTCTATATGAAGATGCCCATGAGGGCAAGATATACCATTGGTCCCATTGTCACTGGTTTCTAATATTTATTTAATTATTTCTTTATCGTATTTGCATGCTGCCCAATCTCCAGCAACTATGTAGAGATATGTGATTCCTGATCCTGGGTGTACCTTAGAGGCATTAGCTCTAGGAACCTTTGCAATTCTTATCTAAATTACTGGCTATTGTTACATTCTATATTGTGCTATCTATTTTTTGGCTACCTATTAATTGTGTAAAATAAGGAAAGGAGAGGAAAGGAAAGGAAAGGAAAGGAAAGGAAAGGAAAGGAAAGGAAAGGAAAGGAAAGGAAAGGAAAGGAAAGGAAAGGAAAGGAAAGGAAAGGAAAAGTAAGGTAAGATGATAAGATAAGGAGATGAGATGAGATGAGATGAGATGAGATGAGATGAGATGAGATGAGATGAGATGAGATGAGATGAGATAAGATAACTTTATTATCATTATTTTACTGAGAGAACACTGGCCTACATTAAAAATGAAATTCTGTTGCTTGCTCTCAAGAGAAAGTATATATGTACCCAAACACATACATAACACACATATATACATCATATATACTTACATGAATATATACCTGCACCATACATGTGTGTGTGTGTGTGTGTGTGTATAATTTATCTATATAGTTAAGATGAGATATTATATATCACATTTTGATCAGTCTACCAATGATAATAACAAAGTTAAAGTCCAAAACCAAACATTTGAAACAGGTCTTAAATAAACATTTACTCTTCTTTCATACATAGATTGACCATTGATTCTCACACATAGGCCTTAAGAATATTGATTAATCTAATCAGCATCAGGCTGGTGGCATGTGTGTGTTGCAGATGGGATATTTGTCTACTGTTCTAAACTTGTGCCTACACTCTAGCAAAAATGAACACTGAAAGTTTTGGAATTGCAATGCCATTAGTTTTTAATCAGGCCATTTAAAATATTTTTTAAAAAAAAGATTTAAAATTTGAGATTTAATCATTAGAGATTTTTGCTTCATTAATTAGATTGCATGCATTTTTGACAAATCATGCTCCATCTTAGCAATGACGGAAATAGATAATTTGATAAAAGATACTAGGTAAAGTCAATCCCTGATTTTTCTTCCGACTCACCTGATGTCACAAGTCTTAGACATGGTTGTATCAATCTATTTAAAAAAAAAACATGGGATATGGGAGTTTGTAAATGTCCAAGGAAGGAAATTAAGATGCATCAGAGGATAACTTACACAAGTATATCAGAGGCAGAATTAACACTGCAACATTGCAGCATGTGTTTGATCCTTGCTCTTCTCTTTCTGGATCCCAGGGGGTTCTGTCAACATACAGTCCATGCATAGGGAATAATATTAGTCCATGTATTCTCCCACCTCTTTTTCATTTTCACTACCACAGTTAAACTAAAATGATGGTCCAGCCTTAACATTTCTATTTACTAGAAAGCAAAATGGTGAGGTGATACCCTGACTTCCAATCTGCCTTGCCAAGGTAAGGCAGAAATGGTATGGTATCAACTAGAGTTCCAAATAATATTAGAACATGTGGTTCACTTTGGAAGGACTAGTTTGTCTACCTTTTTAAAAAAAAAAAAACTAAAAGATTCTAGGAAATACAAATTGAAACCAGACAGGAGAGTGTCTGGTGGGTATCAGTTAAGCTCAGTAAAATGAGAATAACTTCTTGTCTTGTTTTCTGACAGCTACTGTGATTTGCTGAATTCTTCGTTTGTATCTAAAATTTCTCATTTGCTAGTTATCATTTCCTGCCATTTCTGTTGGCAGCTTAGAAAGATGAAAAATCCCATCATGCATAAGTTACCTATAGAATGGTAAAGAGGAATCTATTTGTCATCTTCTTGTGATAATATCTCTTCATGTCTCCTCCTAAGTCAGCATGAACAAAATGTTTCCAGTTTCCTACACTCAGCACTTACCTAATTGCCCCCAAATTGAAAACATGTTGTATTTTGGCTCAGCAACTCAGTGAGTTCATTTTGAGAGTATGCACTGCTCTGTTTTGACTCTTAATATGGAACAAATGCATTAGCTTTACTTGTAAACATTGCCATAATAACTAACATAGGTCTTATGCAGAAAACTCTGAAGAGACATATATTTTAATCTGGTCGTTTTGCTTCATACATTAAAAATCTACACATAAACCTCTTCCAAGATTCAGTGGCAACTGACATAAATTGATGGGCAAATTTGAGATAGTTTCCAGATATCCCAAAAGTATAGATCCCTCTGTCCACACAATTCTGCTAATTTACAAGTCCTCCTACCTCACATACAGTACATCAAATAACTTTTTGGTGTTTGCCAAAGAAAACATACTTACTTATTTAAGCTTCTATGCTACTCAATTCCGAATAGCTCTGACTATAACAAGCAACAAAACACATACTAAAAATCACAGCCCCTAAGTGATTCAATACCCCCTAATCTTCATTGTCTCCAAGTGCTGGCCCAGAAAGCTGCAGTTTCATGATTTTTGGAAACCAAGAAAAAGTTGGGTGGTTCAAATATCAGTGGATAAGCTATTCCACAAAAAGGCATCATTGAGAAGGCTCAACTGTGGATGACATTACCTTCAATGGGGAACTTTTAACATGTATTTCCCAACTCAAACCAGACAGATAGGTTCAACCAGAGAAGACTTGAAGATCTCCAAGCCTTGAGCCTTTAGAGGTGACTACTAGCACCTTCAACTATACCCAGAATTCTCTCTAACTACTGTACTACTTGATGAGGCAGTATATTTTTCCTCCAGCATTTACCCAAATCACTTCCATTTTTCTTTCCAAAAGGAAAAACATTGAAGGAGACTCTAGTGATCAATATGTGACCTATCAAGATTTAATGCAGCCTTGGCTTTTGGCTAAGTATCTGTTCTTCTCATTTTCATGCTTTATAAGTCCTTCATTTGCCTGCTCCTTCCTGCTGATATTACAGTTGTTGCTACTCATTCCTTCAATTATCTTGTTTCTGCAAAATATATCAGCTAGTAGGTACTTTAGCTTCCAAACAGACATAAGCAAAACTAAGAGTAATGGCAGTACCTTAAATAGAAATCCCCTCATAGATAAGGAACCTGTCAGCCCCTCTGGCTGCTTCTCAGAAACTCCCTTTTAATGGAAAGCTTCCAGACTTTTTCCATTTTAGGGTTTTTAATCTTTAAACTAGATTGAACTGGACAAGGCTTCAGATAGAGGAATGTAAAGCAGATGTGTGATTTCACTGCATGAAATTGTCCAATTGATTTTGCTCCAGTCATTTCCCTCTAAATCGATATGATGATATTTGGGGAAAACTTGGGAGACAGAATGAATTGCTGCCTAGGAAATGGACAAATAAGAAACACTATAGTCCACAGCTGCACAACGGAAAAAACAAGAAGCTCGAAAGGGGCCCTCCCAATGTTCATGGGATGTAAAAAAGATGGCAGGAGGATTTGATTTCAGACTTGTAAGATCCTATTCATATAGCCCTACAATAAAATAGAAATAATTTATCTGGTCATGTTTCCTGCCTGATCTACCTGTTAAGGCTGATACTTAACCCATTTCACAATGGGGAAATGATCTAATTGGACATCTCTACCTTGATGTTTTTGAGAAGGAGAAAATCTGATATTTAACAACATCCTTGTAAGAAAAAAATATAGCTTTCTCTCTTCCTTTTCTTTCTTAGGAGCTTTGTGCTGTTTCATTAATGAACAAGCTAAAATGTGGTTTTTCAAAAAAAACCAAACATCACTCTGTCACACTATAAATATTTTGTCACACTGTAAAGTTCCTTTAGTGGCATGCATAAAAGTGTTGACACTATATCAAACATCACTCATCAGTATTTTTATAGTTATAATGTACATTGAAGATGGCATTTAATTTCGTTGTATGAGGTGCAATGATAATAAAGTAAACTAAACTAAAACTAATGAAAGCATACTTCAGTTCTGATTTTCTTCAGTTTGATGTAAGGACAGCAAGTCTTCCCTGGAGAAAACTGTCATTAAATACTCAGGAAATACAATTTTAATATGCTACTTAATTCTTCTGATACTGAAAATAAAAACAAAAACCCTTCCCCTTCTTTATGTTTTGTGAAATGTCTTCCAGATGTTCAATAGCATAATTTATTTATACAAAAGCTGGCAAGCAATTCCCATCATTATTTAAAAAGAAAATTATATATAACAACTTGGATGATACGCAGTATGCCAGGAATAAAGCTATCCATCCTTGATTTCCCTGAAATTTCCAAGTTAGAGCACACAAAGGCCCTATTCCAGCCCCCAAACTGGAAATTATTATCCTGAGATAAATGAGTATAAATATAGCAGACTCTGTCCTGGTTTGTGGACAATGATTTTTGATCTGTTTTGCTGATGTTTATACTTCCCTCCCTAGGTGACTTATACAACCTATGATGATGCAAAAATGACCAAATGTGTGGCATGACATTATGATGCAAGTTCTACCCCTCATTTTTGTATATGGTGATGCAAGCATGAAAAGGATGGAATTTCACAAAGATAATACACATTTTATTATCTGCTCTCCCACTCACCCTACCCAAATGCCTGGGACTGTCCTTTTCTTTTACACTGTGCAATAATCAGGGTTGATAAATCAAGCCAGTTAGGCTCCTGATTCCTTCTTTCAGTCCCTCTGGGAATTACTAAAGCAGTCTCAAGCAAAAAGCTTAGATGGCCATCCAGATGTTGGTGATCTACAACTTCTAGTAGTTCACCAACATGGTTAATGAGAAGGGAAATTGATAGTTAATGAGAAGAGTTATTCATCTCTCATGATTCATCTTTACAACCTGAAGGATTTCCAGATTTCTGATCCCACAATCATTTCTCACATAATTTATCATCCTCTGATTTAAGCCTTCTTCCATGGTTGCATAATAAAGTAGCCATTAAATACAAAATAGTTTCCTGTTATCTGAATATACTTTGAAGTCTTCTTCTTACAACAGAAAACAAAATAAGCCGTTCTTTAATTGTAATGTTCTTCTTTCGTCCTTGCATCCACAAGTCTGGAAACAGGAAATTCAGGTTGCAGGATTGACTACCTATTGTTTTAAAAACTTTTGCTAGCTTAGTTGTATCCAGCAAAGAACTGTAGATATTCAAAAGACAGGCCATTACATTACAAGGAATCAACACAAAGATGCACATTTTAACCTAGCAGGGGTTTTTTTCAGTTGGCAAAAAAAACCAAAATGGAAGCTTCTCCTGGAAAAAAGGACTCAGTATGTTACTTTTTCCAAAAGTTTCAAAGATTTGTAGGTCAGCACTTCCAGTTTAGTTCGTAACTAATTTAACAATATCCAGCCAGTTTGAAGCAAAGGATGTAAGTCATTACAACCAGATGTTTCTACAATGTTGTTTTCTATCTAGCCAATAGTGCCACCTCCTGGGCAGTAAGAGAATGACATATTATTGGATTTCCTTCTTTTTCAGTAAAGGTAGTTTTTAATTTAACTTTTTTTTTTTTTTTTAGTTTACAGAAATAAATACATTCTCTGGGTCTGAAAATTTGGTTTTTTCCAAGAGTTTCGTACTGCAACAATCCTAAAATTTATATCTAGGCTCTACATAAGTCTAATAGCCATTAAAATTAAAGTTTTATGTATCTACTGCCGTCATCTGACAGTGTTTGGATTTTATATAGGCCAAATTGTCTGGATTTTAGGCCAAGCCTGGTAACATTACTTTCTTCCTTACCACCATGAAAAGAACTGGAAATATCTGTATGATCAAAGGACCTGTTTGGGAGGAGGTTGCTTATTTCAAACCTATTTTTAAATAAATATTTAGGAAGAATTCCTGATTTCCATGCCTCTTTTAACTGTGCAAGTTGAACCTGTTTGTATTAAAATTCCATCTACTGAGTTCCAGTGACTTCTGTTATGGAAGCCAATGTAGTTTTGAGCTGCATCAACAGAGGGTCCTCCTCATAGTTTAGCTTTGTTGTTCTTTGTTTTTCTTCTCTCCTATTATTACTATTATTTTCTCTCCTTCCCTTTTACAAATAAGAAATGGAGGTTATGAAAAACTATTTTAGTCATTTCCTGATTGGGGTCAAGTGTTCAAATTCAACATCTTCTCTGCCAGATAATTTGGACCATAATAGAATTTAATCATAAATTTCTTAGTTCTCCCTTGCTGGTCATAGAAAACATAATCAATCTGTTGTTCTTATTTTAAAGATCATAAAATTGTTTGGAATAAGTTAAATATAAATCTTGGACCTTATGTGTTAACCATGTTAAACTATAGTGACAATAAAGGGTAAGCATTGGGTATAATTAAATGTTAATCTAAGAAGATATATATTTATACTACTTTCATTCTTCAGTGAACATCTACATTTCAATGTTAAGACATTTTATTATCTCAAGCTCAGTGTCTTTAACCACTAAGCCATCGTGCTCCCTTATTAGCATTTTTAACAATGTGGAAATGACTAAAATGAATTGTGTCAAGATGGTTAAGCTGAAAACTTCTAGTCTTTCCTGAAGGGTCACACACAAGATTAGTGCATTAGTGCACCATTTCTATATAAAGGTATTAAAGTAATAGTGTTAAAATCTGTATGTATGTATGTCGGCCAATATTAATAGCTTTGCCCAGGCAAAGCTATTTTGATTTTGAACTTTAATCTTTCAAACATCTTTTCTGATATCTGATCTTCCCAGCTGTATATCTGATCATTTCCAGCAGCAAAGAGCAGGCAAAGCATGTGATGAAGCAGCCATTGCAATACACCTCAGATAAAGTTTATTTATTTTGTGGATGTTTTTATGGTTTTCATGTTTTTAAATTGTTTATAATTTTAGAATTGTAAGCTATCCTGAGTCAAATGCTTGAAATGGGCAGCTATAGAAATAGATAGATAGATAGATAGATAGATAGATAGATAGATAGATAGATAGATAGATAGATATAGAGCTATCACAAAATGATGAATTTCCATCTGATTTCTTCCTGAAGAAAGTTCATCTGTGGTGATCAGAGATAAACCTTCTCACTCACTAGCTATCACTTATCACCTATCATGATCTATCTAATTTAGAGACCACCCATTTAACTGACAGCACAACATTGGGTCGAGTGAATCTTGAATGATCTGGCCCCATTGAGCTAAATGGTATGAGTGTCACTCTCATAATGGCGCACAGTAACATGAGCAAGTCTAGACAAATCTGCATCTTCTCTAGGAATATATTTACTGCTAGGGAGCCTAGCTGGCTCTCATAGCAATGACTAATAAAGTCTCCATAGAACCAAGCTGAATTCTTGGTGACTTCATGCATGCTCATGTAGTTTTCTTGGCAATGTGGTAGACATGATTTGCCTTTGCCTACTTCCAACCCCTTTTTATATTCCCCAGTGTATCTCACAGCTCTGGCATTCTCTGGTGGTCTATCTTCCAAGTACTAACTAGGCCCAGGCTGATTTCTTCTTCCAAACCCAGGGTCAGCCAGGAGCTGCGACCAGCTTGAGCATTATAAATGGCAATGCATTTAATTTTATTCTCAAGGACTGACATGTTGAACACATTATAAATTGAGCATTTAGCTAGGTCATAATTATAAATTGCTTATGTTTTATTATTACTTGCTGTTCTTTTTTACTTTGTTCAATGTAGTGAAATCCAAGTAATTAATATTTCCTCTTTCTTCCTTATTTTCCCTCTCCTATTTATGTTTTTCCCAGTTGTTTTAGGACAATGCAGCCACCTTGGCCAAAGCTATTCTGATCGAGATGTGTGGAAACCAGAACCATGTCAAATTTGCGTATGTGACTCAGGAACTGTTCTCTGTGATGATATCGTTTGTGAAGACCACGAGTTACAATGCACAAACCCAGAGATTCCATTTGGAGAATGTTGCGCTGTTTGTCCAAATCCAACAGAATCCCCTGTAAGTTCCACATCTGGATTTGCTTGTATTTTCAGACCGTTTCATATCAACATCAATTCTGCCTCAGTGCTTAGATGTAAAAGGGTTCCATCCTCTTGACAAGATACACTTAACTTTAAGAGTCAAATCTTTGGGGCTTGAACAAGATGGTACAGAAGCAGAGTGCTCTTGTTTTTGAGCTTAGCTGCCCTAAATATTTTGGTGCTCTTTTCAAAAGATTTGGACATTGAGTTAAAGAATGAGATATTAATGTAGGAAAGGGCTAAATATTCTGAGCTACAGGAAAACAAAATCTCCAGGTGCTTTTTCCCCATAGGTCTACAGTCTATTATCTACTAGGGGACAAATGTTATCAGTAGAAAGAATCACAGCAGAAAGAATTGCTCTTCCCCTTTCTGCTATTCTCCCCCTCCCCGTCTTTCTTCCATCTTTTCTCTCCCCATCCCAACATCCTTATCTATATCTTTGTGTCTTTTCCAGTTAAGCAGATTGCCAAGGGAGGGACACACTGATTTTGCCAAAAATCTGAACTGCTGGAAGACTTTTCAAATTAGACCAACATCTGCATACAATCTGTTTTTGAAGGCCGCGGGTTGCCCATCCCTGCTCCAAAACCACACCTCACAATCCAGCAGACCACTTCATGGAGGCCCAGGAAGGTTCACATCCTTCCTTTTTGTATATAACAGAGATCTCTGTCCTTCCTGAACAGAATGCAAAATGCCAAAACATCCTGCAGAAAGTTGTTTTTGCAAGCCTTTCCAACCAGGGATCAACCAAGGAAGTCTCACAGCAATCTCCCAAGAATTGCTCTTTCCACTTTCCCAATGGAAAGATGCTGCTAATGGTTGAACATTTCAAAATTGGCCTGGACTTGTTATTTAGTTGAATGCCTGGCATGTATTATGAATATTTGCTCCAGCCAAAAGATGTGGATCCAAAGAACACTAAACTCAGTCCCAAGAGAAGACCCAGCTTGTCCACAATTGATTTGCCAAGAGCGAAATTCAGCTGGAACTCTCCCATAATGCCTGGATGGTTGGAGAGAAGTTCACACAGAACACTTGGTTTCTGCTAGTTAAACATGTTCAGGATGTTTGAGTCAGATATGAGTCAAGAAACTTTTGTAAAATGGAGTATCTCTGTCCATTTTAGCTGTACATGCATACTTCTAACTTAAGTTATGAAATTATTTCATAACTACTCATCTCTTTTGTATATCAAGGAGTCTCACTGGTTCTTTCCTCACAATAGTTTGAAAGTCTTGTGTTAATTTTATTCAGCTATTAAAATAAAAGTAAAGACCTATCCTCAGGTTAACATATATGGGAGTAGATTTTGCTGAATACAATACATCTTACTTCTCAGTAGATATATAAAGAATTGAACTATATAGGCTTTCCCAACCAAGTGTTTCTCTTTTTTTTTTAAAGTTTTCTTAAGTTTTAAGTTTTCTGTAAAAATACAGACAAAAGTTAGAAAACCAAGAAAAAAGAAAGTGCAAAGTGCAAAAAAGAGAAAAGTGATAACTTCTGACTTTTTTTAGCGCAGCAAAATAAAAATAGCTCAAGCTTTTAACTTAGAATAACAGAATTGGAAAGGACTTTGGAGGTCTTCTAGTCCAACCCCTGTCCAGGCAGGAAACCCTCCACCACCTCAGATAAATGGTTATAACATCTTCTTAAAAATTTCCAGTGTTGGGGCATTCACAACTTCTGCAGGCAAGTTGTTCCACTTATTAATTGTTCTAACTGCCCAGAAATTTCTCCTTAGTTCTAAATTGCTTCTCTCTTTGATTAGTTTCCACCCATTGCTTCTTGTTCTACCCTCAGGTGCTTTGAAGAATAGTTTGACTCCCTCTTCTTTGTGGCAACCCCTGAGATTTTGGAACACTGCTATCATGTCACCCCTAGTCCTTCTTTTCATTAAACTAGACATACCCAGTTCCTGCAACCGTTCTTCATATGTTTTAGCCTCCTTTGTTTTAGATTTCACAACATTTCAAGTCATTTCTGTAATAAAATCATCAAAGCCTAAACTCAAAGTTTTATCTTTTTTTTAGTTCTGAAAAAAAGTTTCCAAATACAAACAAAACTAGGTAAATTCTTCCCTTTAATTAAAACAGTCGGTTTTGCCATCTCTGCTAATTTCATCATCATTCACTTTTTTATTCTGGGAACTAGTATGTCGTTCCATCTTTATGCTTATAAGATTCTCACCACTGTCAACATATATATTAACAAAGTCATTTTTTTTCAAGTTCTTTGTCCATCAAACCTAAAAGGAAAACATCTAGTGCAGGGGTGAAATCTACTTACCTTCCTTACCAGTTTGGAAGTGCCCATGCCGCGTACCAATATATCCATATCATTTCACTCATTTGATTACATCTTTTGTTTTATTTGAAATTCTGGTTAATTGTTTTAATTTGCATTTGTGTTATATTTATTGCTCAGCCTAACAGTGTTTTCTTTTCCCTTCTAGTCTGATAAAAAAGTAATCCAGGGCCCCCAAGGTCCAAAGGGAGACCCCGTAAGTTCAATTAATGTGTTCCTTTGCTTGAAAATAGAAATGCTTGAAAATACAGTAAGGATGGACAGCTCAATCTACTCTCTTTATGCAAGATATATTTGTGACATTCCATTAACAGCAACATACATTTTTTTTAAAGGATTTTGTTTTCATTCCAGAAAAGGCATGTTTTTAGTATGTGCTTCAATCCAATAAATTCATTTGTCTGGAGCACATACTAAAACATGTGTTGTTCTAATATTGGTCCCTGCTTGTATTTTAAAGATACAAAGAAGGATGAGTTTCATTTTCCCACTTATCAGTTTGTTTTGGAGGTACTGGGATTTTTCCATATCATACTATCTTTGTCACAGGGCATTTACTTTGACTGCTCATGAGATAGTTTTTCTGATGTGAAATAAGGTAATTGGCATGGATATAACATCAAGTGTAGCTGAAGTAGAAGGACTGATAATGTACCAATTCCAAGGCAACAAGTTAATGACATGCCTCTCTTCTTTTCTATTTTACTCTACTCAAGGTATTGTAATCAAGTGGCAGCACTCCCCTTGATCTTTCATTGCAGCAAGTACCTCTCCGCTGCAAAATTGTAACCATCATGGTACAAATTATCCAGTTTTCTATCTCTCCTAGTAACATAAAGTTTGAATTACCATTACAATGTAAACTGAAGCCATTCACCATGAATCCTTTTTTTAATGATTCCTAAATTGACTTGGGTAGAAGATGTTTTTGGACTTCCTTATGGTCCTGAAGAAGCTGGCTTTTATCAGTCCCAGCTTATTGGTCCTATTGAATTCATTACCTGAGTCAAGCACTGATTCTATTACTTCACCAGACCCTTTTGGGAAAGAGCTAGAAGTCATCAGCATTCAATTGACATTTATTCTAAAATGCTAAATGCTATGAGATCGAGGCGAAATCTATGAGTTGAATGACCTCAAGGCTGTTCTGTAGAGAGTAAGGAAGATTATTCTTTACAGAATAGATCGAAACAGGAAGGCTCCGTTGTCCAGGCAAAAGAGGCTAAAGCATTTTTAAGTCCAGAATGTCCAGGTAATATTAGGAAGTGGCTCAGGGGTATACCTCCCTAATTTACTGAACTATGAGGAGGAGGAGGAGGAGATACAGTACAATCATACTTGTAAATTTTATTATTATAACCATTTTAAGTAAAATGTGTTAGCCACCTTGTGGAATTGAATTCAGTCTACTTAATAGGGTTGACATGTTCCTCCCGGACTAAACTTAACAACATATTTGAAAGGACACTGTAATTGTGGTTAGCCAACTCCCTGGGGGCCCACAATGTCATCACAGGGGGTCTGTGAAGGCTTGAAGAAATGTTATGATTTAAATTTTGAGTTATGTCTTGGGGGTCCATAGTGAATAAAAAGTTGAGAACCACTGCACTATAGCATTGATATCAAAGTTGCTGAAACATTCAAGATAATCAATGGGATTGCACTCCTCCTTTATCATTCCTAGTAAAGATCGTCCAAATGGCCAAGGCAATTTCAGTGACAAAACCAACCCTAAACTCAATTTAAATATATCCAGAAAAATGAGTGGATCTGATTAGTCAGTACATATGAGCTAATATAACAAACAGGGCAGCTGTAGTAGCCTATGATTAAAATGATTGCATTGATCCGCTATCAAGGATCTTAGCTCCCCAATTACCTATAGTTAATATAACTATATTGTTGGGGGGGGGTGCATACATCCACGGGACTTCAGTGTTGGGAAATTCCCTTTGTTTAGCATTCCATGCATTACCTAGATAAGAAACCATTTGAGCGTGCATTATATTCATTTTTTTCCATGTTTCCTCTAAAATTATATTTAGGGCTCACCTGGTACTCCTGGAAGAAATGGATCCCCTGGTATCCCTGGCTTGCCAGGAGACCCTGGTCAACCTGGCCCCCCTGGAGTCTGTCAAAATTGCCCAAGTTTCAATGGAAATGTAAGTAACATTCTCTCTGTCATCTTTTCTGCTAGTGTATAAAAGTTAATCTGCAATGCTTGGCATGTCATTGGCTCAGAAGCACAAAGGGTTTTTTTTTTAAGTTATGGTAAAAGATGAATTAGATCAATGTTTTTTCAATCTCAGCAACTTTAAGATGTATGGACTTCAACTCCCAGAATTCCTCAGCCAGCATGGCATAGAGAATAATTAGGTGAATTATTTCTATGGCAAAAGTTGGAATGAACAAGGCAAGAATCATTCTGGGTGGCAAAATCTAAATGTTACAATATAGTATATAAATAAATTTCCAAATTTATGAAGACATGGAAAGAGGCGTTCATAGCAAATCTTTAATTTAGATTTGCTATGAACGCCTCTTTCCATGTCCACAGCAATATCTCTTTGATTATCTCCTTTAATTTAGGAGATAATCAAAGAGATATTGCTGTGGACAACTGGAGAAGCAGTCAACCTGCCTGTACCCTGTACTTCAAACCTTGGGAAATCCATGCCCCTGGCCTCTTGGTGATTCTGAGCCAAATTCAGGAAATATTAAAAAGTAGCCAAAACAAACTCAATTAAAATTTGTCATTAAAAACATTTTGAATATATTTCCTCCAGATTGATATTGTATAATAAACTTGAAATGGTACCTCCAATTAACAGGCTGTGAAAGATTGAAGAGTCTGAGAAAGAAATAGGAAAAACTTTAGCAAGATCCAATCTGGGTTGGTCACCTGGACCAGAGATTTAGTCTTCCAAGCTTTCGGACTCATGTTAGAGGCCATCCGCAGGGAGCTTCTCTATAGTAGAGTGTATACTTTGGCCTATTCTGTGTTTTGGTATTCATAAGATGCCTGGTTATATGTAGCTTTTTAGTTGTTGATCGGGATGTTGATAGCTGTTGTTTCCTTGTGCTGTCAAGCCCTTGCCACCTAAGTACTTGATAATTTGGTGGTAAATCAGCTCTCCTGAGGACAGATGAGGAGCCATTTCCCAGGCTTTAAACACTTCCCTGACTGTTTTTGTGCCTGCTCATCCAACAAACTTAGTATCTTCAAAATTGAATGTATTTCCTTGTTCATTACAACGTGAGGCTACCAATGAGTTCGGGTCTCCTCATCTAACCGCTTTGTGTTCTTGCAATCTGGTGATTAGCTTCCTCCCCATCTGTCCTACATGGTCACAGTGGGAATCCATGCAGGGGATCCAGCAGATTACATTGGAAGTATCTCCCACCTCAAAGCAATCTTTACAACACATCATTTGTCCTCGTATGGTAGCCTCTGGGTGGTGTGCAATGCCCACTTCCCGATCTCAGAAGCTGCATTCTATTGCTTCTAAAATGTTTTTGATGTATGGCATGTGTGCCATTTAGTTGGTCTTATACCTTGTTTCTTCCTTTCTCTTCCCACCATGTTACACTGACATCTTGTAACAAATGCTTGAGGGTACCCATTCTGCCTGAATTGTTCACATGAGTATCTGCTGTCCAGTTGTTTAGCATGCATTGCAGTGGGTTCTCACCCTGCCATTCCATTTTCTTCTCTGTTGACAAGCACGTCTAAAAATGGTAATTGTCTAGCTGTTTTGTCGTCTGTTGTAAACTGTATGTCTGAGAAGATGGAGTTCAATATGGTAACTTTAGCCATAAACTACCAATGAATCAGGGAGGAGTTAATTAGTAGCTTACCTCATAAAAGCAGCTCAGTCCGTGTTGCAAAAGGCTTGGGAAGATTTTAAAATATTGAAAGCAATCCCACCTGAATGAACTCACTAATAAATAATGGCTGGGAGTTACTATTGCAATTTCCAGCATGCTGTATCTCACCACTATTCTTACATTAAAACTCCATGCTGAAGTTAATATGACTCTTGCTTTCTAGAACATATCCTACGATGTGTCCAAAGCTTGACACAGACTGAATTGGAATTGGAAAAATTCTACCTTTCCCCATGACTTTCTCTAAACTGGTATCCTGTACCCCTTTCCAGCCAACCAATTTTTCACATTTCTTATCATTGTACATTTGGGCCTCCTCAAACATTGACATTCTTTTTCTCAACAAAGCTTGATCTCATTCCTGGAGGAATCTAAGTGGAAGCCTTTGGCCACTCAGGTGCAACAATTTCCAGCATCCCCAGCCACTGTATCTAATGGTGGCAATGCTTTGGTTCAGCAATAACTGGAATTATTGCTCACAGATTTTCCACCCATTGCTCTGTCTTTTCTGTAACTTTCCAAGCTGTTGGGATGTAAGATGCTGGGGCTTATGTTTCCTAATATAAGCCCTCAAAATAATTGGGGTTTGATTTATCCACCAGTGCATGAAGGTATGGCCTGTGATTCCAAGCTGAGCTGATTAAGGAATGGGTATATATACATATATATATTCTGTGTGTGTGTTCCCAGTGTATCAATTGCTGACCTATTCATTTATAACAACTACTTCTTTTTTCAATTTGTTTTCTACTACAGACCTATTCTCCTCAGTATGACTATGATGTCAAGGCTGGACCAGGCCCAGGCGTTATAACTGTAAGATAGTAGCATGACCTTTATGCTGCTTAAATAGTTTTTCAAAAAAAAATTTTTTTCTTTTCTTGCACAGGTTATCTAGCAAACAAATACTGATTTATGATTGCCTAAAGCATAACTGGATTAAAGCAGTATTCTCCCTCGGAATTCTGATTAGAGATACTCCTTGAAACTTCTTATCAAACCAAAGATTTCGTTGATGTTTCTGCCTCACATTTTTGTTCCTTTTCCTTTCTACATTTTACAGCACCCCCTTAGCTGTTTTCATCCCCTGCTTCTTTGTTCCCATGTATTTCCTGCAATGTTTGCTCTTCCAATTCTTTTTGTCTAGATCTTTCTCCTCATTTTTCTCCACTGCAACAATTTTCCGGCTATTAATTGCACAGTATTTGCTATTTCCAGAATGCAGATATCAGTGGGTAATAAATCAACTTGCTAATTGTTTAGCATTCTTTTCACAGAGGAGAGCTTTTTTGACCTTTTAAATTTGCAGCCTCCCTTAATAATTCCACATGATGTTCCAAAATAAAACTATGCTCTGACCTGGTTGCAAACACCAAATTAAGCTTAAATAAGGCAATTTTGGATTTTAAAAAAACTGAATTAACTTGGGATGGTGCCTCTTATATGTTGGTCAATCTAGGCACAGGCTTTGAGCTGGAATGGGATGTTGTAGAAGGTAAAGAGAAGGATTGTGTGAAGGTGTTTTGATTTTTAGAAAAATCACACAACTCATCCTCAGATAAATGCCTAAAAAGTAGAGAGATCATAGAGAGGCACCTACATTTTTCCATGGTGGTATCTTTTAATCACCTGGACCTTGAGTAAGCTGCTGAGTTTTTCTACAAAAATAAAAAGCAGCGTATAAATTCTGTTCACAAGCAAAAATTAAAGAAAGCAAATATTTTGACAAAATGTAAAAATGTATGTATATATGTGGATGTGTGATATCTGCATAATCTGTGAAAAGGGCAACTGACCTCATGCTGGGCTATTGAAAGTGCTCTCAGAAGACTTTCCTGGTTGTCTACTTCTCTCCTATGTTGTCCATTTGCTACCATGTTATGAATCATGAAATTCATTTGTCTTCTGTTCCTTATAGAGTTTTTCTACTTTCAGTCCATCCGTTCATCCATCCATCCATTCATCCATCTATCCATCCATCCATCCGTCATAATTCATTTATCTGTTTCCAGTTGCTCACCATTTTTTTCCTTCTCACAGCTTCTGTTGTTTGTAGTCTACCGCTGGCTTCTGCATCTGAGATGTATGAACCAGAAATGCCTTCTTCTTACCTGTCTTTGGTTGATAAAGTATCTGAGAGGTCCTGGTTTTTCATGGAAGGGGTTTTGGGGAATGCATGGCCAGAAGGACCACAGCAAACAGATGCCTTCCAGATATCTTGCAACTCTTGTAATTTCCAGTTATTGAATTTGATATTAAATATCATTGAAAAGCATATAGGAAGACATCTATGTTCATATCCTTCCAGTGGGATTGTATTTAAAAAGAAAAAAAAATAGTCCCAATATTGATTCCTGTTTACATTTACTATAGCTTTTTTTTTTATGGATCCAAGAATATGCGACTGCAATGAAAGGTCCTTCTCCTGCATTTCTCCTTTATAAATCACTTCCATTGGGATTAATGGAGCTGTTTGCAAAACTTCCAACTACCTGAGTTGTTGGGCATATAGGACTCTGGATGAGCATGAATGTATGGAGTCCTGCATATCAGAGGTCTCCAACCTCAGCAACTTCATGCACTTCAACTTCCAGAATTGTGGAATTCTGGAAGTTGAAGTTCACAAGTCTTACGGTTGCCAAAGTTAAAGACCCCTGCCATAGATGGTTCAACAGAATTACACCAAAATTCTAGGGCAAGCAATGACTTTTAATATTTCATTGCTTACTTTTTGCATACTTCCTGCTTAACAAGAAGAGATGAGAGGCCTAATCATCTAATGAATTCTAATGAGTTATAAAGCTACCTTACAAAATGAAATCAACCCATTTTTTTTTCACCATAGCAGTTCACTGGAAGAAATATTTATTTGCCCTTACATTTCTTATGTCACTGATTTCTTTCTTTATTATTTTTAACTAAACTGTAATTCATAGAAACTATTTCCAGCTCTTAAAAATATATATCGTTTGTGCTTTAAGAAGCCAACAGCTTTTAATCTTTTTTCCTTGAAACAATTATAAATAATGAATTCTCTGTTAGTAGACTACTTAAAGTCTACTACTTAAAGTAGTCTATTGACAAGATGTAGGTTTAGGGCTAAATATCATGTATCTGGCCTACACATCCCAATTTCTATTCAGATTGTATGTTTTCAATAAAGGTGAAGAGAGCTGGATATTTATTTAATGAACAAGAGTGAACATCTTGCAACCTTATTCAGCAAACCATACAGCATCCTTGCAGAGAAATTGGATATGCATTTTTAAAACAAGATACAGGGAAATAATATGTAGAGAAAAGAAAATGGCCATGTTACTACCATTCAGAGAGACAGAGGGATAGAGATGTCAAATAACTCATGTACCTTCTTCCTAGTGCTCAAAGTTCATAGCCTGATACCCAAGATGGCAAACCTATGGCACACATACCACAGATGGCACATAGAGCCTTCTCTGCAGGCATGCAAGCTGTCACCCCAGCCTAGCTCCATTGCGCATCTGCACGCCTCCTACCAACCAGCTGGTCTTTGGACCTCTGCCACGCATGCGCGGGGGTGGAGCCTTCACCAATCTCCACAGTTTGCCCACCCCAGCACGCCCTAACTTTCTCCTGCATTCCTGCTGCCCATGCCTTCCCTGATCTCTGGAGGTTCCACCCTCCGCAGATGCCTCCCTGTGGCAGAAATGGAGAAGAAAGGTAGGGCGCTCTGGGGGGAGAAACTGTGCCATTCAGAGAAGGCACGAAAGGCAGGAATGGAGGAGAAAGCTTGGGTGTGCTGGTGGGGGGGGGGGGGAAACTGTGCAGATTGGGGAAGGCACTGGAGGCAGGAATGGAGAAGAAAGCCTGGGCCCACGGTGGAAGAAGAACTGTGGAGATCACGAGGCTCCCTGTGCCCCATTTTGGGTCTGAAAAGCCTCCTGCACAAACCTGGAAGCCAAAACAGGGATTGGGGTGCATGCACGGGGGGTACATGCATGGGGAGGTGCTCGCATTGTATTTTGGGTATTGGGGCACGTGCACTTTGGACACTCAGCACCAAAAAGGTTAACCATAACTGCCTTATACCTTTCCCATGAGACAAGCACAGTCCCCAGGTGAGGAACTGGTAACTTTACTCAGGTCAACCAGGGATATGTTACCTATGTCTCACTTCCCAGAATCCATAATTAATCACAGGCAGTACACAAATGAACTTGGCTTACCAAACAGAACCTTCTATCGCATCCTAATGACTGGTGCTGCCTTGTTCATTGCTTTGTGTGTAATGAGTTATTTTTGTCTTAACACCAGCCTAGGAAAGGAAAGCAATTGAAACTGAACTGAAATGCTGATTTAATACTAGAGTGGTTCAAGTTAAAAGCATTTCCACTTTTCATATAACCAGCTTTTGTTACAGTATACACACTGCCCTTTGCACTCTATTTCAATACAGAATTAAACACTCATTTTATCTGCAATTCATTGCATTGTTTTTCAATCTTTCCCATAGGGTGGTGGCCATCCTGGCCCACCTGGTCCTAGTGGCCCTCCTGGTCCTGCTGGTCAGCCAGGTTCACCTGTAAGTATTTGTCATTTCTTTTTCTGCTTCCAAGTTATATTTTATACTGTTGGTTAGTTGTGCTAACCATGGCGCTAATAAAGGCAAGGATGTGCATTAAACTCTAAAGAACGTAGTCTGATCACAGCAAAGAATTATAAATTCTGTAGCCTTCTGCTATTTAGTAGGGCTGCTAAAGATATTTTGATCCAATACATTTTCTTAAAGGCTGTCTTGTAGCATAGCTATTAAAGCACCAGCCTTTTTCAGGAATAATGAGGAAAAATATAATAACCAGTTTGAGATCTGAAAATACGTCGGACATTTCAAGCTTTCAAAAATACCTTAGTACCACCAATGTGCAAATGATCTTTTCCTCAGCTGAGCAGTGCCAAAGGAGGAACGCTTTGTGATAGAGGACTAGAAAACAGTTTAGCACTACACAAATTAGTAAACGTTGTTTCATTGATCTCCCTAGGAGAGAAGCAAAGTGGATGCATTGGCTTCCATTATTAAATGAAGTCCTCTCTAGCAGGGGTGGGCTCTACTTACCTTTACTACCGATTCGCAACGGGGCCACACGCTCTTCTGTGCATGCACAGAAACGTTCTGATGACATCAGGGTCGGTGGGCAGAGCCTCCCGCCGGTTTTACTACCGGTTCTATAGAACCGGTGTGAACCAGGGGCAACCCACCACTGCTCTCTAGTAAATTTAAGCTTTGGAGTGTGGAGTATTTAAAACAAAATGGGGTATCACGTCTGACTTACTGCCAAACTATAGACTTTGTTTTAAGATAAGCAGAATTCAGAGGTGGGGAGTGGGGGAGGGGGATGCCTTTGAAACAATCTTGACTTCTAGCAAATGCCTGCACAAGTTCCTGAAGTTTTCTTGGCAAGTTTTTAGACTTGCAGATTGCCATTGCCTGCTTTCTAGACCTAAGAGAATATGAGTGACCCAAGGCCACCCAGCTGGCTTTTTTGTGCCTAAGGCAGGATTAGAAATCACAGTCTCCTGGTTTGTAGCCTGTTGCTACATCAAACTGGCTCTCACCATGTTCAATTAAGATATAAGGAGAAGCAATTCTAATGCAGCCCACAGGACAGGATATTAGGGGAAGGCTGATTGTATAGTTGTGGCTACTATCTTGAGTTTTATTACCCCCACCTGGTGGACACCCCTTCCATAGGAGGCGGAAGGAGGACAAAAGAAACATAGAAAACCAACATTCCTTTATATAATGCTTTTTACAAAAGAAAGCAATTACTTATAAGACACATTAAATTATTATATGCACAAATGAAATAGAATGGATTTGTCTAGCCCAATTCCCTGTAGTTCCTAACAATCTGATCATTAAGATAGTGGAAATTTGTTCCATCTGATTGTGGATATGGTATGTAGTGATCTAATGAAAGCAACTCATCTTTTCTTCATTAGGGACCTCATGGATACCAAGGTCCACCTGGTGAACCTGGGCAATCTGGAGCTCCTGTAAGTAATCAATATTCCTTTCTGCAGATCTCATATTATATAGTATATCATATTGTAAGATAGGCATGTTTGTGTGTACAAGGTGTTAGTTATCCAGTTTGAAAAGTAGTTTGCTTCATGAGTTAATGAACGCATATGCCTCTAGGACTATTGTGTTGTTTAGAGGTCATGGACAAGCACCCACACATATGCACAACTGTGTTTTAAAAACTGCAGTTGTGTGTGTTACCAAGGAACTTTCTAACAACATGCAAGAGCTTTTTAGAACTATGATTTTAAAAGCAATTCCAGACTGAGAGCAGACGTGGCCTACAATGGTTTGGATCTAAATGTGATCGGGCAAAATTCTGTAAACTCCATCATGCCGGGTAAGAATGGGATGAATATCTAGTTCCATCCTCTCTACAAACTTGTTTCTGAAAGTGTGCCCTGGTAGATTGGAGAGTTTTCCAAAAGGCTGGGTGTTGAGTACAACTGGAAGAAGGATGATTTGGTGAAAATCAACTCTTCCATCAGTGGAACATTTTGCTGGATATCAACTTTTTGTTTGGAGTAGATCAAATCACGAATAAACCAAATTACTACCTTTTTTAAAAAAGGAAGTATAACATATATGCTTTAAAATATATGTCCCCATAAGAAAAGAAATCATTATGTAACATAATATTGTGTTATTCTATACTTAATTAAATAGAACTATAATGAGACACAAGTGCCTCCTCAGCAGGGCCCACAGCACTATGATAAGATATTTCATATTCAGTGACTGAACCAATTTATTTTCAAGAATTTGATATATGGGAAACACGTGAAATTATTTCCAGTATTTGGCTATTGTAAAGCTAGTTTCTCTTCTGAGATAGTTTAATTTTTCATGGCTTCCATCGCTTAACCCATAGGCTAGACCTGCTTTAGTAGGTCTTTTAAGAGGAATGGCTGTTTAAGAATCTGCAGTTTTCAGATCTCTCCTCATAGGAGCACTTGAAGGGGTGGTTTTTTTTTTCAGTCAGTCAGATAAATAAATGCAATGTAAAATAAGATAAGAATAGGGAGAGGGGCTGTGGGGGTAGGCTTTCTTTTGTTAATAGGGCATGTTACAACTCATCCTGGAATGGGACAGTAATTTTTACTACTACTCACTATTTCTCAAGAAAGAAGTGAAGATGTCAGCATGAACACACTGTGTTCTTCTGTTCCACAATTTCGTTTACCAAATCCTCAAAAACAGTTTGAAGAGAAACTGTAATCACTTTGCAGATTTGGGGGAGTGAATCAGATCCTTAAAATACTACCAAAGCCTATTATGTTGCATTTTTAGCAAAATATTTAGTTTGCTTGTTAAAATCTCACATATATTTTGATACTGTTGGAACAGAAAGTGATGTATAAAATTAGCAACTCAATCACTTTGCAATGACCTAGCAACACACAAAATGTACTTCCCTCAGATCTGAATTCCTTTGTGAGAAATTTGATTTGTCACCATACATTTTTGTAATTTGGGGAAGGAGGATATGCTTTCCAATCAGTATTTACCATTGTCTTCTTCCTCGGGCTGACAGACAATGACTGAGCCCAGGTCACCCAGTTGGTTTTATGCATAAGGAGGGGCTAGAACTCACAGCCATCTGGTTTCTCTGAGAGCTAATTTGGTGCTTTAACCACTACACCAAACTAGCTCACACAAAAAGGAAAGCATCTGTTTATCTTTGGTTTTTATTTAACTTTATTTTACTTTCCAGGGTGCCCCTGGCCCCCCCGGAATGATAGGACCCCCTGGACCAGCAGGGAAAGATGTAAGTTTTTGATTATCAATACATGAATAAAGATAAAGAGATTTTTTGGCATGTCACTCTAAAGATATATCTAGTATGAATGATGTAGTTGCAGTAATTAAAGGCCCCTTTCTCTGACTTAAATCTTTGGGGGGGGGGGTCACAGGACACTTTCCTCTGAAGGAAAGTGAAGGAAAATATTGCTCTTTCCACTTGAAGAGGAAAGAGCAATATTTTTTTTTTTTAAAAAAAGCATTCTATTCATATGCTGGATCCAAATGTGATTTTTCACAGATTTTGGCATCTTGACTTTGATTGATATTTCAACCCAATTGACCAAAGCTCTTTTATGTATTTATAGTACAGTGAAGTAGAAATCAACTAGTTTCCATCCTGTGAGACAAAATTCTAGATTTTTAATGGGGTTTTTTTTTTTGGAAAGAATGTTTCTTTAAAAGTTGTTCTGAATTATTATACTGTAAATTGTTTGAATTGTTTGTATCCTAGCCTTTAGACAGCTTCTCCCATGAAAAGCAGGTTAAAGATTTAATAATTAGATTTCATTAAAGACATAACTAAAAAGATAAGTCCTGTTGATTAATGAGCTCCTGCAGTGCTTAATCTTTTTGCATTAGGAAAGTCATATTTTTGCTCTTCACAATTGGAAGGGTTCTATTCATTCACAAAGTTCTCAGATCTAGAAAAGGCTTCTGCTGTCAGAAGAAGGAGAGGTGATTTTTGAGCATTTTTCCTCAGAATGCCTTATTTAGATCATATTCTATGGGGATAGAGAAAAATGCAAAAAAGAACATTCTGCTAATACTGTAAAACTGTTTTATGAATAGAATCCTAAGTGAATTGCAATGAGATCAGCATCACCAACTAAATCAGCATCATCTCAT
The DNA here is from genome assembly GCA_030761175.1 of Masticophis lateralis. NCBI lineage: Eukaryota > Metazoa > Chordata > Lepidosauria > Squamata > Colubridae > Masticophis > Masticophis lateralis. The sequence goes on along the minus strand of JAUDYJ010000001.1, from coordinate 191,961,842 downwards.
TAGGAAATAGAGAATACTTCAGTTGAGCAAACACTCTACATATAGATACATATTTCTGGTTAATTTTTGTATGGTCTGTCATCGGTAAATATGTTTTGTTAGCTTTTACTACTCATATATAAACTTATAGCGATCTAGAACAGGGGTCTCCAACCCTGCAACTTTAAGACTTGTGGACTCTGAATTTTGGGAGTTGAAGTCCACAAGTCTTAAAGTTGCCAAAGTTGGAGACCCCTGATCTAGAAGACTTTCCAATCCATCATACATAAAACTGCTAGATGATGTAATGGTCAGTTTTCTAACTGAAAATGGTTCAGGAGATAGTTGTATAAACAACCACTTGTAAATTCTTTCATTATCAGTCAAAAAAACCTGCCAGATTGCTTGTGCTCTGAAAGAAAACAAGAAAGATTTTGTCTGGAGGTCTACTGAAGATATCTTGGCTTTGAAAAGGAAATATTCCAGTTGCCCTAATTCTTGTAAGGCCAACCAGCAGTAGCTCCACAATATATAGCCAAAGCTTCTTTTCATCGTTATATGTTCTTATTTTCCAGTCCTTCTTAGAGTGACTATAGAATATGTGTGTCAGTCTGTCGGTATCTATGTGTAGTAATTGTATATTGTGTTTTCAGGGAGAATCTGGAAGACCTGGAAGACCTGGAGAACGTGGATTGCCTGGCCCTCCTGTAAGTAAACACATTTTTTAATTTTAGGATATGTTGGAAACTAACCCTAAAAGGTACTAAGCCTTTTGAGAAACTCCATCATGTGTATGTGTGTTTATATGCCAGCCAGCTCCATTTCAGTCACTTGTGTGATATAATTATGTCGTTATCCTCCTACTGCATCCTTCAGTCCCCACCATCATCAAACTAAGCCCTATTTTGTAGGAAGGAGTCATGACACCCTATTATTTCATAACTTAGGGTTGATGGGAAATGCATGTTGTGGCATCCATCTCCACCCAGGCATAGTCCCATACACCACCCCCTCCCCGATTAAGAAATGCACAAATAAGTACAAAAAATGCCTTCCCATCTGTGTGATCTGACAATCAGGTTACAAATAAGGTATTTTGTTTTGTTGAATTTACTCAGCCATTTGCAGATCTCCTATGTTCTTGCTTCACTTATAAGGTTTATGTTTGTTTATCAATGATATTGATTGCTATTGCTAGTTCTTTGGCTATGAGAAAGTTGTAGGTTTTATTCCCAGTTGTAAAAATAGCCATACCATTTCAGTCTTTCTGCATTTATAACTTTCATATATAGCTTCCCTGCCATTTCATTAGGTAGAAAATGAAAACCTAACTGAGGGTGCCTCAGCAATAACATCTGAAAGTTATAAACCAGATGCAATCAATCAAATTAAACATTACTGATAGCAGGTGAAGCAGAGAACAAATAACATGAAATCACATCCAATGGCAACTTCTTATCAAAGAACAAAATCATTAAAAAATGTAGTGACATCCATGTTTTGCAAAAAGAGCAGTTTTTTTCTGCAATCAAAGCTGAAGGAAATTGTTTTAAAATCTATTGAAAAAAAAGTCATGGTATATCATCTAATTACATGACACCTTGTAATTGAATATTCAGAAAAAATCCATTCCAAGGGTCAGGTTTTTTGAAATATCGATGTATCTTTTTATTCTGAAGTATTCCTCCTTTTGGCTTTCTCTGGTTTGATTCTCTTGATAATTCCTCAGTTATTCCATTAGCCATGCTTAAATTCTTAGGCTGTTTATCATTTCCTGATCATCATAACCTTCCAATGCAATTCTTTTCATTTTATTATGCTCTCTCTCTCTCCCTCTCTCTTAATTTAGGGCCACAAAGGTCCTGCTGGAATGCCTGGAATGCCTGGAATGAAAGGTCACAGGGTAAGTGCTCAACCTCAAATATTCTATCATAAAAAATTGGGGGATGATATCAACACAGCTAACTCTGCTTCAGGCTTCTTCAACTTAATGCTCTCCAAATTCTTTCGATTAAAGCAATCTCTATAGAATTCTGGTGGGCATTTATCAGAGTTGAGATACAACTCATCAGGATGGCACTATGTTGGAGAAAACTACAATAGCAGATGGAACACGCAGTTACAGTCAGAAACTTTTCTAAAGGAATTGCTGAAGCAAATGCAACAAACTTTAGCTGAATGGATTGGGGGAGCATGAAGCAGTGTAAATAGAAAAATTAGGAATCATCCTCCTTTTACAAGCTTTAGATATAGCCAAGGAGACATATAAACATTCCGGAAATTCAGTATTTTGATTTAGGAAATTTCCTACGTGTCATTCATATATTATTTCTTTTTTTCTTTGCACAAAGGGTTTTGATGGAAGAGATGGTAGCAAAGGTGATGCTGGTGCTCCTGGTCTAAAGGTACCATTTACATTTATTACTTGTGCAGAAGAAGACAGGCTTAGTCAGATAAAATTCTTCTTTAGAAGATGTTAAACAGTGCAGTCTCTTGGGCTTCTCAGTATATTTACCTGCTGGTCATATCCAGACCGAACTGGATCTGCCTTTTTTTCCCCGGTAATGGCTCTCCCATTACGTTCATGCTTCACTTGCAATCCACATTTCCCTTTTTCTGTTTCTCAGATAAAGGGGGAAAAGGTTGTTGCCATAGACATCTGAATGGGGGGAGGGGAGGGCAATTACTACCTCTGAGGTCAAACCTTTTCTTCCAGTGTGAGATACCTAAATCTGATTTACCCATTGCACCTGAAATAGCAGGATTACAATCTAAATTCAGTTCACAAAATCTATAAATAAATGTGTCAGGGTTCCAAGTAACACCCCCAACGAAAGAATTCTGACAAAGAGGTCTGACAATATGACTTTTTAATGTATTTTTTGCCCATTTATATTCTCTGTTAATCAATTTTTTTGAAGGCTTCCTTATAGCCATCTGTGAGCAGTGAGAAGAAAGTAGTTAGAGATAAGCATTGGGATTTCCCTCCCCCCACCCCCTCAACTTCTCAAAATAAAATAACCATGTTCCATCCCAAAAAGTTGATTTAAAAGAGATCAATGAAATATTTCTTCACTTAGAACATATTTAGCAAGATGATGAACAACTCTGAAAACAAGACTAATTAAAATGATCCATTAGGGATCGCTGGTCAGAATGGCCATATAGTACCTCTAATCATAATTTCACTCTGCTTTTGGTTGCTAATTGTTGGAAATCTTATGTTCTTATTAAATTGAGTTTGATAGAGAGATACATTTACCACTGCATATTGAGCTGTCCTAAAAAAAAAAATCCTGTACATACTGTTCTTTTCTTTTCATGAGGTTACTCTATAGACAGATGCAGTAACATCATCCTCATCATTTGATGAAGAAAATGGGTTATCTTCAATTACTTTGTCTCTTCACTGTCCATCACATTATTTCCAAAAAGATCACTGTTAGGAAATTGGAAGTTTGCTTGTTTATTCATTTCTAAAGTTTGTGTGCCACATTTTCATTGATAAAAATGATTTCCATAAGGAGAATTATACAGTATATATAGTTTCAGATGCTGCAAACTGTCCCTTCTTCTTTGTACTGAACTGGTCTGATGCAGAAAGAAATTCAAATATGGAAATTTGCTTTAGAGTGCTTAGGTTCTTGCTTAATTGGGAATAGGAATGGGAATATTCATTACTGGCCAAATGTAATTAGACACAAAAAAATTGTCTCCCGTACATACTCCCGCTCTCAGTGTACATACAAACAACAAAGTGGATCATAAATCATAAGATACAATCATAAATCATAAGATACAAACAAGTGATAAATCATAAAATACCAATAGGGGAAGGTAAGGAATGATAAGAATATGAGAAAGATGGGATTAGGACAATGATGTAAAGGTGGTTTGATCAAATGTGGAATGATAAAGATGATGTATTGACCAATATTCTCTTTATCACATAGGGTGAAAATGGCCTTCCCGGAGAAAATGGATCCCCAGGACCAATGGTAACTTTCTGAACAATATTGTAGAAAGTATGTGGAAGAAAACAACAACAGAATTATCATAAACCTGGGATCCTTTTACTCATCCACATGGACAAAAATCTAAAGAACTCTGTGATAATCTATTAGGTAGTAAGTAATAAGGAGACAGGTTTACATTTCCATTCGGATTGAAGAAGTACATGACGTTTATCATATATGTAGTTTCAATTAAGCTTAGCAATAATAAAAGTATGGCTGAGCTAAGATCCAAACAATTTTTTCAGGATACTCATTGGTAGTACCAATCCTGGGGATAAGATCATGGACACCTGAGGCAATTATAAATATTTGCCTAATTCACATACAATGCCGGAATAGCAATGTGAAGTCTGAAGCAGGTCCCATTATTGCACTTTCTGATTTTAAATTAATCTTCCTTGCCTAAATCACTTCTGATCTGAGGAAGTATAGAAAGAACTGATTAAAAATAAGAGAAAGGGGGGGGGGAAATCATGTTACAGATGAAACATTCATTTCCTCAAATGACTAATTTGAACTATGGTTGATCCAAATCTTATGATTCATCTGTAATGTTTTCTTTAATTAAGGTTTTACAGCTGTCCCTTCAGTGATGAATGATTTGGGTTTGCCCTTCGTTCTCTAAATGTCTTGTATGTTTCTTAGGGACCCAGAGGTCTGCCTGGTGAAAGAGGACGAGCTGGGCTTCCAGGAACTGCAGTAAGTAGCTGGGTGACAGTTTAATATAAACTCTTATTATCATTGCCAATTTTGATCCTCTGGTATAGATTATACATTTTAAGAATCCTGGAAGGGACAAGATAATGGAAGTCAATTTTGTTCAGTGGTGGGTTTCAAATTTTTTTACTACCGGTTCTGTGGGTGTGGCTTGGTGGGTGTGGCATGGCTTGGTGGGCGTGGTTGGTGGGCGTGGCAGAGAAAGGATACTGTAAAATCTCCATTCCCACCACACTCCAGGGGAAGGTTACTGCAAAAGCCCCATTTCTTCCCGATCAGCTGGGACTTGGGAGGCAGAGGATAGATGGGGGCGGGGCCAGTCAGAATTTTTACTACCAGTTCTCTAGAATTGGTCAGAACCTGCTGAAACCCACCTCTGATTTTGTTGTACTTCCTTTGGTTTCTGTGGGTTGCTTGGGCAAAATCCGTTTTTTTGGAGAGATTTTACAGCTCACTTCAGGGGCACAACTTTGCCATTTCTGATTCTATTGTTTTCTAGCAGTGTGTTGTCCATATTTATAATTTGATATATAAAAACTGGGAATTTTTGTTTGCTATTTTTGGCTCTTATGTGTCCTTTGCCTCATATGTGGCTTGCATGCTCCAATTCAAAAAGGACTATCAGAATATGATCCCAGTTGAAGAAATTTAGTGATAAGACATGGAATCTTTTTCACAGAACAGTTCTTTTTATTTAAAAAAAATGCAATTAGATAATGAATACATAATTAGATAACATCAGGTTTTCCCCATATACTGTATATTTTATTTAACATGTTAGGGCTCCATATTTAATTATTAAAGAACTGTGATATCTATAAATAAATGAGTTCAAGGCAGTTATGAAAAGTTATAGATAATTCATTATTGTAAGCTTTGTGATATTGCTTAGTTATTTTCAAAACACCACAAGCAACGTTCATTTGTTTCTAATCAATTCCTTTGTATTTTCAGGGTTCTCGTGGTAATGATGGTAGTCCTGGAGCAGCTGGCCAACCTGTAAGTATATCTCTTCTTTCTTTCTCATGTATTTCCAGTGGTGGGATTCAAGTTCTCTGCCCTAATGATTTCTTCCAACAACCAGTTTGCCAAACTGCTCAGAAAGTTAACAACCTGTTCTCCTGAAGCGATACAAACTGGCGGAATCCCACCACTGTGTATTTCCCATCTCTTTTCTGATTTCCCATACTGAAATTCTTGGCTGAAGTATAAGTTATGGTCCTTAGATCACCAAAATCCCATTTGAAACTTTATACTTGTTATATTTTATACCACAAAAACAACCCAAGCCATGGTGAATTGGACTGAGAAAGAGTGACTGGCCCAAAGTTATCCAGCTGGCTTTCATGTCTAAGGTGGAATTAGTCACAGCCTTTTAATTTCTAACCTTGCACCTTAATTGGGTCTCAAATAATATTTATTTCATTAAATATTTCATTCCACCTTTTCATTAAAAAGATCAAGGTTGCAAACTCTTGAGACCTGGACAGTAGATAAATTTATAATGTATACTTCAATTTGCAAATAAGGCAGAGAAAATGAAAATCCAGTGCTTTTGAAAAAAAGAACCCTATAATAAATTAGCAAATAATTAGATTTCGATGGAGGTTCAAGAACTTTGTCATTGGTCATCTTATCTTGGAGGCTCCACAAGTCAACCCAAGAACAACAAGTCATATAACTAGAGAAACCTTTTCCGCACATAGGTTGCAATGTGTTATAGATGTCTGTTTTACAACACAATTTTACATTGGTTGGCTCAATTACAAGAGCCTTTATCCCCCCTCATTTGAATATGATGTAATACCAAACAATATTTTTTTCTTTAAAGTAATCATTGATAATTTTCAAGTAATCCTATCACTCTTCTATTTTCTTCAGGGTCCACCAGGCCCTCCTGGACCTTCAGGATTTCCTGGTACTCCAGGTTTTAAGGTATTTACTATTGCATGTATAAAAAGAGACAGAGATTAATTAACACTAAAAAAAAGATGTTTCATATATTAGCCTATGTTTGGTATATATTCCTTCAAAGGGAGGGAAGGAAGCCACTGTTACTGTGGCATATTGACAGGCACTGCTGATACATCCTTAATTCTTTCTACCTTCTACTATTCTACCCTCTGCTAGATACTGTTCTATGCACAGCGCATCAGCACTGGGAATATTTGAGATTTCATTGGGATAATGTTTCTTCTAAAGAATATTCATTAGCACATTGCCAACCTCTTCCAACCACAAGGGATAATCCACTACTACCATCACCCCAGTAAAGTTCTCCAGCTGCCACATATTATCAATTTGATTGATCTAACTCTCTCTCTCTCACTTCATAGGGTGAAACAGGTCCTTCCGGTCCCGCAGGCTCTAGTGGACCTCCTGGACCAAAAGGAGATGCTGGTCCCCCAGGCCAACCTGGTGGTTCTGGCCCTCCTGTAAGTATATGTTCTTTATAAAATGATGTGTCAAGTCTATTTTAGATTTTAATAAAATATATTTTAGTAAGATCATAGTATTTCAAAAAAACCCACCATAACCTAATAAAAGCTATTATCTTTTGTCAATAGGGTCCTGGAGGACGTGATGGAAATGCTGGTGCCAAAGGTCCTCCAGTAAGTGTCTCAGGCAAAGTAGTAAATGCCATTGCATTTTCCTAAGTAATGTGCATGTTGACTCAAATAATTCCATGGTATCTTTCTTGAGCACATGTTGGTTTTATCCAGGGTGCTGCTGGAATTCCTGGTGCTCCTGGTCTAAGTGGAGCTCGTGGTCCTCCTGGTCCTCCTGGGACTAATGGAATCCCTGGACAAAGAGGTCCATCTGTAAGTCATCAGCATGTTATTTTTTATGTCATTATTACATGAAAAATGAATTCAGATACACACAAAATGTGCCATGTTGTAGAAATCTGCACAATGTCTTTTGACAGAAGGACATGATTTGGATAGAGGGAAATAACTCCTGGTTTCAAGGTTTTTTGTTTTATTTTTTCATTTTTTTTTCAATATGTGGAGATTGTCAACCTTTTTTTTCCTGTTGTGTAATTTTGATAATCTAAAACATGGGAGAGCCAGCAGGTCCAAATATTAACTGTAAGAAAATATTTTAAGAGAATTACATGCCGACCAAGAATTTGTAACATTTATAGATGATCTCAGAGAGGAGGGGCAATATACACGTTTCCTCATTTATATATGGAGGCAATAAACATGTAAGTGTAGATCAGATATTCACTCTGAAATGCCTCAATTTAAAGAAGTTGATTTGGATCCATGTTACTTGATCCATATTAATGTTCAAGTAATATGCTCACTTGTATATCTGCCTCCCTGTAACGTTCAAAGGGGTTTCTATTCCCCATGTTTCCCCTTTCATGGAGTCTTCTGTTTCCTATCTTCTCCCAGAAGGAGAAGTATACCAGAATAGCACTGAGTAAAGGATTAAAATCAAAACAAGGATCCAGAAAGGAAGTAGGATTCTACCTAGGTCTCTGCAAACTAGATACAAGCTTCATAAATCAAATCCAGAAAAAGACTTTCTACTTTTTTTGCTAGCTAAAAATAATATAAAATGGTCTTCTAGAACAACAGCCAAAGAACATTGCATGGTTTATCATCTTTAGATGATACACATTTATGTAATTGGCTGATTCTGTAATAGCTGTTCAAAACATCTTACATATTTGTATGCCATCTTCATCCCCATATCAATATCCTCAATTCTCGGTGACATCTCACTGTGAGAAATCTGTCTAGTGCTTGCAGAAGAATTCACAGAGTAACAGTATTGATTCACATTCTCTTTGTGCACATGATTCTTTGGATCTAATTCCAAATAAAATCTTGTCTTTGATTGTAAGCAAGATTCTAATCTACTACCAAGATCTGTGTTTGGTGGGACTGAACAAATCAGATTTGACAAGACAATTCATCAATCTTGTGTTCTTTTCAGGGTGAACCTGGTAAAAATGGTGCAAAAGGAGAGCCAGGACAAAGAGGTGAACGTGTAAGTATTGATTTATACAGCGGTAGTAGATCTGGGTGGGACAGGTCTGCCCTTTTTACTAAAATGGAATAAACCTTAATTTGGAAAGCTGTATTGTTCTGATAAAAGTTTATCTCGAATGACACTAGCTTTATCAATGACTGTTTGATGGCATTTTGTTATAAGGGTGAAAATGGCACCCCTGGTGGTTCTGGTCCTCCAGGAGAAGAAGGCAAGGCAGGAGCACCTGGTCAACCTGGTACTAATGGCATACCTGGAGCTGCAGGAGAACGGGCAAGTATTCTAACAAGTTTGTTTTAGACAGGAACACAAGGCAACCTATGGTAGTCAGCACTCCTTTTCTAGATACATTTGTGCCTAAAAGAGATTAAAGTGGTGAGATTATGCACTATTTGTTTACATCAGTTGTGTCTATATTGCTAATCAAACCAATGGGATTATTCAGAAGAATTAGAATTAAAAGCGGTATGATGGTTGTTCACCAGAGAAATGGCAATGAGATTGTTAATGTTGATTGAGAGCATTCTCTTGTTATCATTATTTTTCTTCTGCTGCACTCTAGAAGCAAAATTTCAGTTTGTTAACAAGGATATAATTTGTAGTTATTTTAGTCATTAGATATCAGAATAATCAGACATGAGAACACAAATTGAAAATATGCATTGACTTCTCAACTTCATTTCTATGTGATGTACCTACCATTAGAAATTCCTTCATGAGTTTTTCAATAAAAATGTCTGTGTTTCTATTTTTCAGGGCGCTCCAGGATTCCGTGGCCCTGCTGGTCCAAGTGGACCTGCAGGTGAAAAGGTGAAGAATATGTTTCTTACTTAGAGTTTTGGTTTCAAAGATATTTACTACTTTTTGTTCAGGTCACATTATGATTTGTAATCCCCTTTTCCTTCATATCCTTGTATGATCATATTGTCCAATGTCATTTAAGGGGGCACCTGGTGAGCGAGGTGGTCCAGGCAGTACCGGTCCAAGAGGAGCTCCTGGAGAACCAGGACGGGATGGCAGCCCTGGCCTTCCAGGAATGAGAGTAAGTAGAAATTTTCTGGGTGTAGAATATAAAACTCAGAGACATTATTAGGAAAGATGCTACAAGAACAAAAAAAGACCAATGCATTCCCTTATTAATGATCAGATTCCATATTTCCAGATTCTAAATACTTGTTACATTTAATGCAAATATCTCGAAAGCAGTTCTGAGAATCAGTTATATCTAAAAGATACCTGGCTTTCTTAATAGATAATACTTCACTGTTCCCTTAAGAATGTAACTCTAGAAAGTTTGAGCGGTATAGCTCTCAAAGAATTTGACAGGCTGTGAAGGAAAGGGAACAGTATTAAATATATGACCAGGCCATAGTCTTTTGAAATTGCTTTAATTTTAATTAAATGTCAGTGCTAGTCATTGGGTTTAATTAATAGCTCACTCAATATTTTTGGGAACAAAGGTCCCAGTATATCTCTAAAAGGCAAAGTCTTTAGCCCAGGATAAATTGTGAAGCCCTGCTATATAGGTTTTGAAGTTTGTAAAGAACTGTACCTCACTGTGGTAATGTAGTGAGAAAATGGGTGGCCATGTTGCACCACTTCTTTCTTTTTGCTGTTATAGGAAGAAAAATAATATCTCTACTGAAAAAAGTCTAATGTCAGGAAGAATATATAACATAGCTTGGTCCCTTCTGTGCTAGATGTCACTTATTTAATGTGTGGGTTCTTACCTGCAACGCGAAGGAAGGGGTTTTTTTTTTCCTGTGAATTAGTAAAATCTTTCCTCTTTAAAAATTAAATTTAAAAAACCAAGCAATTAGGTTACTCACTCAAATAAACCTTTAAATCAGTGAGTGTAGGATAGCTCTCTTAGGAAATGAAGTGTACTGGTCAAGTGCATAGAATACGCACCCCAGATAAAGTACCCTAAAGAATTGATAAATAGACTTTTTAGGCTCAAGAGCCATGGTACAAAATGATGTTAGTATTGAGTTTCATTATGATTTGGTTGAGTTTTTGCCTGTAACTTAACTTTTTGTGAACTGAAGAATCATAAGCTTCTTTAGTCACTTGGTTATCTTTCATGACGATTGCAGTAACCAATTGTTTACACCAACCAGTAAAATTCATTTGAGCTTCATTTCAAATGACTATATTCTTAATAAAAGGTAAAGACTATGTCCGGTCAATTCAGTGATGATATGGACACAGCTAGGTAGCCAATTTAAAAATGGTTTCCTGTTTCCTTCTTCTAAGATATTTTTCATCTTCCCATTCTAGTCTATAGTCCTGAGATTCTGTGGTGATTGCCCATACATGTATGAACTGAGCCCAATCTTGCGTAGCCTTTCCCCCCATAAACTTAAGTCAGCTAGAAATTTCAGGAAAGCTTTTTATCTCTATCATTGTGAACTTGATTCTTGAAAAAAACCTCATCTAAATAAAGTTTTTATTAAAGTAAAGAAATGACTGTAATATTCCTGAATTACAGTAACTATCTTACTTATATCCCTACCTTGTAGTATTAGTACCACATATTTCTGAGCTCTATTGATGCCTCTCTTGATTTCTCTAATAAAAGTACTTGAAACAAATTCTCCAACCAGTTCTATATCCCCATTTGTATTCTTAATCCCTATTTACATAATAAAGTAGGGTTAGAAAAGCTATTGCTTTGAACATGCACTTATTACATAATATTGTTTTTATTTTCTTACTCAGGGCTTAACAGGAAGTCCAGGTGGTCCAGGAGTAGATGGAAAACCAGGTCCTTCTGTACGTCACTATACTCTGTTGTTTTACCTGACACTATTTTTGCTACTGTGCTTTACCTTGATGTCACTTTATGAGCATTTAATTTAGTTGCTTATTTTGCTTCTTGGAGAATTATTTACAAGCATTTGATTGACCATTTTATTTAATGGCTTTGTAAGCCTTTTTACATAATCTCAGTATTAACATCCATTATTACCAGAAGTGCATTAATTTTTGCTTCTGAAAAAAAAAACAATTATAAGTGATCAAATAGGATAGCACTATTTACTTATTTACTCATTTATTTATTAATTCATACATACATACATTCATACATTCATACATTCATTTATTATTTTATTCATTCATTCATTCATTCATTCATTCATTCATTCATTGATATGTTGCACATTTCATTGGTAAAATAATGCTGAGTGGCTTACAAAATAGTAAAAAATGTAAATATAAAAAATTATTAAAATTATTAAATCTTAAATAAGAACTAAAAGGGAATGTATGGCAGGGGGGAAGGGTTTTCTTTTTTACATCATCAACCACCTCCAATGAAAAGTGCTCGAACCAGGGCATCAAACCTGCTGGCAAATCCATATTTTAAAGTCCTTCTGGAAAGTCAGAAGGGTGAGGGCAGATTTCACCTCCAGCAGCAGAATGTTGGGAAGGGGTCACAGTGGAAAAGTCTGTTTTCTTTGACCCCACAAGCTGAAATTCCTTGACAGACAGGATCTGTACCAATCTCCTTCTGCTAGACTGAATGGGGATGGACTGATCCTATCATTTAAATGTGTCTGCAAATGTTTAATCTCAGTGGTCTTCCAGTGTTTTCTTATGTTTCTTCCTCTCTTCACCTCTATGACTTTCAGGGTTCACCAGGAGAATCAGGGCGGAGTGGTCCCCCAGGCCCAGCAGGTCCACGAGGTCAACCAGGTGTGATGGGCTTCCCTGGTCCAAAAGGCAACGAGGTCAGTATAACCTCATTATTATCCAGACTACCCTTGGATTTAGGATGAGTTTCTTTTAATTTCTCTTTGAGATGTCAACTCTTTGTTTATCAAAAGTAAAACTAAACAAAGAAATAAGCTCTCAAGAGTGTATTATTCACAGAAATGAAACTAATAAGAAAATATCCAACCATGTTACTATGAGCATGTTAAATTGAAGTTGCCTTTGAACCCTATAATTTTTTATGTATAATAATTGGTAAGATATTAAACTTTATCTTTTGTATTTTTAGGGTTCACCAGGTAAAAATGGGGAAAGAGGACCTTCTGGACCTCCCGGTGGACCGGTCAGTAAACTCAATCTTTTAATAATTTATTTCACTCTTTCCACATGTATACACCCACATGTAGAATTCTGTTGCCCCTGTAAGCTAATCACTATACCATTATTTAACAGGGACAACCTGGAAAGGATGGTGAAGCAGGAGCACAGGGACCCCCAGGACCTGCTGTAAGTAATAGAAACATAAAAGTAATATATCAATACTAACATACTATATATGCATATCTCCTATATTACTAAAGAGTAATGGATGCAAGCAATGAATAAGACAATTTTTCATTAACTTACTAGTCATCATATTGTTTACAGTGATGGGAAGAATTATTTGAGCCCATCCTTTGATCACAGGATCTATTGGAAAGCAATACTTTTCAAAATAGTGGATTAGCCTAAATCCTTGAAAATTAGATTGAGTGGAATGGACCACTGACTATTGTAACTCTACAATAGCAGATTAATTTTTGTTATCTTTATTATGATTTAATTAATACTGCATTGGCTGATATTGTCCCTTTGGGGTTTTTGAAAGCTTCATATCTAGGAACAGAAAGTTACTGCCGCTCAGCACAAACGACCTAAGCAAGGGGTTGTTGGGGGATGGAAAGCCATGAATGATATTCTTCTTTTCCCAGGGTGGTCCTGGTGAAAGAGGAGAACAAGGAGCAACAGGTCCACCTGGATTCCAGGTATGCTGATATTTTTCAATGCTTGCTTTCTAAATAATGCATTCAAGCCAGAATCAAGAAATTAGTGAAGAAAAGTAGAAGCTTATGGTTGGCTGATTTTGTCCACCAAATTATTTCATGTTTTATTTTATGTTTTATTTTATTTATTTTTTTGTTTAATGTGTATGGTGGTTCACAATAAAAAATGGTGACACTGAATGTCAAGAACAACATACATGATGTTAATGGCCTGACTATGCACTATTTCAAATTTTTATAAAAATTCATCAGGCACAATAAACCTCTATTTCTGATATTTTTAAATGCAAATTTGAAAGAAGAGAGGAATATGCATTAATCAATAATTGTATTTCCCGTAGGGTCTACCTGGTCCTTCAGGAGCTCCTGGAGAGAGTGGAAAACCTGGAGATCCAGTAAGTTGTCCTTTCGTCTCTCCCCAATAAGGCTAAAAAGGATATGTAATACTATTTAAGTGTGGAGAGCAATATAAATTATAATTCCAGAAATATGATCTTGTTCTGAAACATTCTTTCTTTTCCACAAAAACAAATCTCTATAACTTTACCCAGTGGTGGGATTCAAGTAATTTAACAACCAGTTCTCTGCCCTAATAATTTCTTCCAACAACCAGTTTGCCAAACTGCTCAGAAAGTTAACAACCAGTTCTTCCGAAGTGGTGCAAACTGGCTGAATCCCAACACTGACTTTACCCCAAATTCAGCTTTTAAGAAAATTCATTACCTATTATTTAGATATAATTCCAGCTATTTTTATAATAATGTTTTACAGAAATCAAACTTATTATATACTTCCAAAGTCCCCACTCTCTCTCTCTCCCTTTTCCTCTCTCTCTCTCCTTCCCTCCCTCCCTTCCTCCCTCCCTCGCTCTCTCTCGCTCTCATTCTTCAGAAGTGGCTATTATTTTAGCTAAACTCAATGGAACACATAATGTATTGGAAGAAGATCAATGCAATTAGTGTCTGTCATTGACTGGACAGACACCTCAGGTGGAACTGTTTGGCTGCATCTAGAATATTAATGAAGTTGTCACCCATGAAAATATATTAATAATAATCAAATTATCTTTGTTTCACAACAGGGCCCAAAAGGTGAAAATGGACTTCCAGGACTTCCAGGAGGAAAGGTAAATTTGGGTACTAATCTGGTCACATAAAAATGTGAAAACAAAGAACTCAAACAAAACTAAATGGTCTTATTTCTATTAGGGTGAAAATGGCATCCCAGGTGAACGAGGCACACCAGGACCTGCAGGTCCCCCTGGAGCTAGAGGTGGTCCTGGCCCTGCTGGCCCTGAAGGTGGAAAAGTAAGCTGAAATTATTGCACTTTGTATACCTAAATTATGCTCCAGGTACTTTTTTCCAGGTGTCCTAATAACTGTTCTGGAAAATATGATTTTAGGGCCCTGGTGGTCCTCCTGGTCCCCCTGGTGGTATGGGACCTCCAGGATTGCAAGGAATGCCAGGAGAGAGAGGAGCTTCTGGAAATCCTGGACCTAAGGGAGAAAAGGTACATTCTTTTATATTTCCCTTGATAACCAGATAATACCATCCAAAATTATGAAAAGCAGTCAAACTAGGATTTATTATCAAGTATTACTAAACTTAACCAAATTGATTTTAACTTTTGAGATTGATATCACTTATTCATAAAACATGATGCAGGGCAATATGTGTAAGTACTAAAGTAGATCTCCAGGTTGCATAAAGCCCAACTTCTGTATGTTGAGAAGAGTAACTCCAACTGAGGTTAATGGATTTAGGAAAGAGTGCTTAGAATAGGGCTAGTGAATAATTAGGTTCACCTACTTCAGTTCTTAATGCTTTACTCTTCGTCCACTAAGTCAATGTCCTGCTTCATGTCTCCCTGATGATTGTAATAGTTTAATATTCTTTATTATATAATTTTAAATAAAGACTTAAACATTGCTTTTTAGTTTGGGAAAAGCTTATGAACTGCCTGGTACAACAGGTTGCTGTTGGTTAGCTCAGTCACAACATATCTACTCTTTTCTTTCATTTGGACAGGGAGAGCCTGGAAGCAGAGGAGGAGATGGTGCACCTGGTAAAGATGGATTACGGGTAAGTAGATTCTGCCATATCATGGATAATTTGTTTGCTTCATCTAATTTACAACAGAACAAAATTGGTTCCAGCAGAGCATATAGCTTTTTAAAGGTTTTGCATTTAATATTATAGCTTGGATACTTTTAGGCATGCCAAGAACTTCTAATGCTGAGGAGAAGTTTAGGAAATGTAGTTGATTGATTAGTTGCATCTATTTCCAGATTGTCTGTAGCAACTCCTTCCTTATCTAACCAAGATTAAGAGAGAGGCACAACAAAATCCTTATCTCTAGGGCTGCTTGAGTCTGAAAATTCAGTTTTTGCCTCAACCCTTGCTGATCGTAGCCTTCCAAAAAGACACATGTATTTTATAGCCATTTTCAGGAGCCCTTCTCTTAATGTGTGCAATTTTGTAAATATTTTAATAAGCATTTTTCTATAGTAATAGGAATAAAATTAAAAATAATCTAGTTGACCTCATTTTCCTCAGATCTACCAAGATTCTTTGAAGAGGCAGATGGGTTTATCCTCCAGGACTGTTACTGGGTTGAGAGTAGTTTCTTGAACTACAGTGAACAGAATGAAAAGAAGTAGAATAGGCTTATAGGCAAGCATATAGAAAATGGATGGACTGAGTTACAGTGATGATGGATGTAACATTGAAAGAACTGAAGGACCAGGTAAGGGACATAGGGAAAATCTAGCTATGTGATTGCTAAGAGCTAGCATTCAATTGACTGCACATAATCAATCAATAACCAGCCAATCATATAGAAGTCATTCTAAGGCACTTTAAAAGTTTAGCTTTTCCTCATCTTTCAAAGAGCTAGAATTAAAATCCCTGCAACATACCGGGGGGGGGGGGGGGGGGGATATAAAAATATTTGTTAACAAAAACATATGTTGTTCTTTTCATTTCAATGAATTTATGCAATGGCAAATTGATTGACACAAGTTAAAGAATCTGCTATAATAAATAAATATCTTGCCAAGTCCCAAGCATTGTGGCATATTGTTAAACATCATCAGGCTCTATATCTAGTTTATTTGATAATTCTTATGAATGTTCTCTCTGTCTATGAAACTTCAGCATAACAGAAGGCAGACTGGATTAGGAAGGCAAAACTAGAATGAGCAGAGGTTTTCAGTGCAAGGAAGAGTATTCTGAATATTTTTGTAATTCTATACTTATTGATTGATGAGCCCATGCTTCCAACTGATTTTTACTTTTAACATTGTAGGGGCCTGTAGGATCCATTGGACCTCCTGGTCCATCTGGCCAATCTGGTGATAAGGTATACATTTCATTCCTATGTTAATGTACATTAAATTCATTTTGAAGAAAACAATTCTGAAATAAAAGCTTTCTTTCTTTCTTTCTTTCTCTTGTAGGGAGAACCTGGACCTGCTGGACCCCATGGCCCAACAGGTCCCCGTGGTGGTCCGGTAAGAAATTCTTTCAAATGCATAATCGAATTACATTTTTAGATGTTTTATCCTTTTCCTACAATTTTCATACAAAGAATTTTTTTTTAATTTAAATAATTTTAATTGGTTTGGAAAGATAGATTACTTTCTTGACAAGAGTAATATGCCAGAATGTTCTTGTTCTTTTCAACCTATCTAGAAATTAAATTTAAATTTAAAACATTAATACAGTTCATATTATAAATAATTTAGAGTAAATATCTACAATTAAAGGGACTCAGTGGCTCAGTGGCTAAGACGCTGAGCTTGTCGATCAAAAGGTCGGCAGTTCAGCAGTTCGAATCCCTAGTTCCATGTAACGGGGTGAGCAAATTGCAGGCAGCCGGCAGTCAGCAGAAGTAGCCTGCAGTACTGCACTCTAACCACTGCACTCCTATGGCTCATAGAATGGTGTTAGCATAGTGGAACATTTTCCTTGTAGGGTTAGTTATGCTTTTTCTCTATTCCTTTGTCACCTGCAGGGTGATCGTGGTGAACAAGGGCCACCTGGTCCAGCTGGCTTCCCTGGAGGTCCTGTAAGTATGAAGATATTTTAGCATAAAGGGTGGGAAAGATTTGTTCTACTGGATTGAGATGAATTGAAGTAAAGTAAATAAATAGCAGAGCAACCCATAGCAAATAACAACCAGCATATCAGGCAGCTGATAAGAGCCCTGTTTGTTTTGTTCGAAGCCTGATTGTCTATTAGTATTTCAGGAAGATTTGTCCTACTTCTGCTTCTAATAAGTCTTAGTAAATATCATTAACTATTAAGGTTTAACACTTGTAATATCTAATCTTTATATAGGGACAAAATGGAGAACCTGGCGGAAAAGGAGAGAGAGGACTTCCTGGTGAGCGAGGTGAATCTGGACCCCCAGGAATTGCAGGTCCAGCAGGAGGCCCTGGTGCCCCAGTAAGTGTGCTGTAATCTATATGTTCTATGTATTCTCTACTGTTTTTGAAACTTGATTTATCCTGTATCTTTTGTAAGAGAAACCATCGACTATATCGATTCCATTAATATTCATGTATTGATTGGTCTGTTCTTTAGTATTATGGTGCTAATTCTCATATCTTACCTAGGGTCCAGCTGGATCAACAGGACCTAAAGGAGAACGTGGCGGTCCAGGTCCTGCCGTAAGTATTGTTTTTTTAAAAAAATGTTTAGTAAACTAGTTGATCTTTGCATCCAAATTCTTAGGGCCTCTAAAAGACACCATAGTCTAAAGACAACACACTAATTTCTCTAAGAAACATAAATAAAGAAAAATGTCCTTTTAATAAGGCATGTTCCAGTTCACCTGATATTTCAGTTCCAAATGTTCTCAGTGGTTCAGTAGTGATCCGTGGGCTTAGCACAATCAGACTTTTCCATTTGAATCTTATACACGTGTACTGTATGTACATTTTTTTCTTTTTTTTTTTTTTTTGAAATAGGTATGTAAAGGACAGATTTTTTTAGGTTGGAGCTGGTAAAAGCGCAGTCTGACAGCTACTTGTAGCCTATCAGTTTTTTCTTGAGATCCATGTATTTAGAATCATGTTACAGCAAGCTATCGTACAAGAGATATAATGGCCTTTTAACCAAATTGTCAAATGTAAACAGTCTCCTTAGAGAGCCAGTTTGGTCTGGTGATTAGGGTACCAGGCTAGAGACTGGGAGTTCTAGCCCCATCTTGGGCACAAAGCCAACTAGGTAGCCTTGGGCCAGTCACTATATCTCAGCCCGAGGAAAAAAGATAATGGGAAATCACTTCTGAAAAACCTTGACAAGAAAATTGCACGGACCAGGCAGTCATCAGGAGTCAAGACTGACTTAGAGGCAAAAGATATATAAGTGATGTATTTATTGTATGTGTAAAGAGTATATCAGTTTCTTGAATTTGGTTTTTCCATCTCCTGCTGAGCAGTAGTTGATAACTTGTTAATGTCATCTATACTCATTTGTTTCAGGGTGCATCTGGCTTTCCTGGAGCTCGAGGCTTACCTGGTCCTCCTGGTAACAATGTAAGGATTACTACAATATTTAACACTTACTGTTCTTCTCTGCTTTCAGATTCTTTTCTCTGCTCCAGTATTGTAGCTGGAAATAACTAGAGAAATCAAACTGTACAACAATTCCATTTGCACATTCAGTCACAGGTGCTGTGCTTCGACCACAAATTGAAGCGCCTCTTAAGCTTTTATTTCTGGTGGGCAATATTTAACCCAGACTACTTCATGCCCATGATTGCTAACTGAAAGTCTTCTAAGAAATACCTCTTTTCCAAAATATATATTTCCTTCTTTTTTAAAAAAAAAAAAAAGTGAGCAACAATGCTCCATCTTGAGTATGGTTTGTAGAAATGGAAAGCTAGAGCAATCACTTTGGAGTTTGAAGGTTTCAGCTAGTCCAAGAGCAGGATCAATGGAGGACTTGCAATGCAGTCATGGAATTGAATAAGGTCTCATGGAGATGCAACTCTGGCATGAACTATCCTTCATGGAAGCCAGTCTTTCTGTTTTTTCAAGTCATGATGGTAGCATCACTTGTAACAGCCATCACTGTTACAACTACAGCATCCTCATTTCCTTAGGATGACTTTTTAGAAAAATTATAGTATGCATGCAAACTGGGAAAAAACAATTTGGCCTTCACTATCAGATATTTCTTTTGATCTTTAATCTTTAATTTCTTTGCTATTTTTAAAAGCATGCCATTCTAGATATATTCATTTTTATTGGTAGTGGATATAAGGTACTTAAGAAGTTTAGTTGTTATCCTTTATACCTATATCATACATTCTCCATTTCCTGATGTCCTGGTAGCATTAAGTCAAGAACTATCTTATATTCTTCTCTCTCTCAAATATCACATTCTAGGGAGCACCAGGACCACCTGGCAATTCTGGCCCACCAGGCAAAGATGGACATTCTGGCCCACCTGGTTCTACTGGCCCAGCTGGTCCCCTAGGTGCCATAGGTCCAAAAGGTGAGCCAGGTGTACCAGGAGAAAAAGGCCCATCAGGACCAAAAGGAAATGACGTAAGTACATTCTTTGAAAATTGTACGTTTTTAAAAAAATAACCAATATTCAGAAATGAGAACAGTATTTTTCTAAATACTTCAGCTCTGCAAATCCTGAATAGTTATCACACTCAACTATTCTGCATGGTGATCAACCATTATAAATAAGTCCAGAAATTTAAAAACCCATCCAAATATTACATCCTGCCTACAGAAAAATGTTATCAATATAATACTTGCTTATTTGATTTTCCAGGGTGGTATAGAAATTTGAAGGGGTTGTTTAGTTTCACAAATCTCTAGCTAAAACACCCCCTTGAAGTCAAAGGCCAAATCAAAGTCCCCTTTTCAAAGGCAAGGTGAAAGCAGTCATCCCATTTCAGTCCTATTGCTGAAGGGGACTTCTGCACTTATCCCTGCTCCACCAGACTGAAGTGGCCAGCAGAATCAGGTTGCCATGCTTCAGTGATGCTAAATGTCCTAATTTTTTGGATGGTGGCTCACCTCAGATAGCTGCAGGAGTTTTGGATTGAAACCATGCCTTGATGTGGCACAGAGCTGCTTCACAGGTCTATTATAACGAGAGGCTTATTTACTTTTATTTGTCTCTAATATTCCTAACTTTATTCAGATCCCATTTATAAGAACGATACCATCTGAAATAAGCCTATACAAAGAAAGGATGGAATCTTTTATGCTCAAATTATCTTGAGCACATTGTCAGAATGCCAGTCAAACATAATTTGCATGATAAAGGTTCGTCAAGTCTATTCATATATATATGAACTGGCTGAATCCCACCACAGTGGTGGGATTCAGCCAGTTCGCACCAATTCAGTAGAACTGGTTGTTAACTTTCTGAGCAGTTTGGTGAACTGGTTGTTGGAAGAAATCATTAGGGCAGAGAACCGGGTGTTAAATTATTTGAATCCTACCACTGTATATATGTAAAGATCAGTTTGAAAGTCTGAATGCAGCTGGAAAGATATATATCCAATTCACAATAACAGCAATAGTATGACAATTGAAAAACTGTGTGGATTAAATAAGGGTTTGAAGTGACTTGTATAATATCTAAGAGGAAAGAGGGAAAATAAGATTGTAAATACCTGTTGGAAAAAAGGTTGGAAATAACATATTTTTCTTGATTTCTGTTTCTTTTCCTATTCTTTACTGTTTCTTGCTCTTTTTTGTTTTGTTTTGTTTTAGTTTTCTCTTTCTTTTTTTCCCCGTTTCAGTTTATTATTTAATATATGGAAAAATACTTAATAATAATACATTATAGATATCCATATGGATATATTGATATATCTTCTAAAATGTAAACCTCCAGCTTCATTCAAGCATACCCCTTTCCTTATACCCCTAACTCCATTGATATTTAGTTAATTATGGTCTTGATTGATCTCTCCTAGGGTCAACCAGGTCCTGCAGGAAATAGCGGCATACCTGGACAGCGTGGTATTGTAGGATTGCCAGGTTCAAGGGGACCATCAGGGTCTCCTGGTCCATCTGGTCCCAAGGTAAGTCATCATCCCAAAGATTTCATGGAAGAAGGATTGAGCTTAAAGTAGAGATTGTTTGGTTTGGGGCTTGAACTGGTTTGTGCATGTGAGAGGGAGAGAGAATTGGGGGGAATATATTTTTTTTAATTATTTTGCTTAGATACTTACTCTCAGAGCAACAGAACCATCTGCTAATTTTGTTGCCATAGTTATATCAAGGTTAGGGTCTCCTGATAGTGCTTTTAAAAATGGCCTTCATCTTTCTAAACTAGACAAGATTTTTTCCCTCATAATTCCATGGCATCATCTCCTACATTAATATTCATTCATTCATTGATATTGTTGTGTCCCCAAGTTAATATTAATTAATGCTCCACTACCAGTAGTTGTTAAAGCTCCAGAGATCCCTCTCTGTCCCCAGCTTGCTTCCTTTTATAATTAACCTAAGACATGGTTGCCTACTGATCAATCAGTATAGAGCTGGAAAGAATGTTGGAGATCTTCTAGTCCAACCCCCTGCTTAAGCAGGACATCCTATACTCTTTCAGATAGCTGGCTGTCCAGTGTTTTTTGAAAACTTCCAGAGATGAAGCACCCACAACTCCTGAAGGCAAGCTGTTCCACTGGTTAATTGTCCTCACGGTTAAGAAGTTTCTCCTTAGTTCTAGGTTGCTTCTCTCCTTGATTAGTTTCCACCCATAATCTCTTGTCTTACCTTCTGGTGTTTTGGAAAATAGGATGATTCCCCTCTTCTTTGTAGCAGCCCCTCAAATATTGAATACCGATATCATGTCACTCCTAGTCCTTCTTTTCTCTAGACTGGCCATACCCAATTCCTGCAACTGTTTTTCATATGTTTTTGTCTCCAAGTCCTTAATCATCTTAGTTGCTCTTCTTTGCACTTTTTTGAAAGTCAACGTCTTTATTTATTTATTTAGGGAATTTATATTACCGCCTATTCACACATAGTGACTCAAGGTGGTTTACAGAATATAAAACCCCATATAAAAACAATAAAACTAATAAAAGAAGTCATATAATAAATTAATATACTAAAATCTTTTTTGTAATGTGGTGACCAAAACTGGATGCAGTATTCCAAGTATGACCTTACTAAGGATTTATAAAGCAGTATTAATACTTCACATGATAGCAGTTGAGTTTTCGCTTTGCCTAGTAAATTAGCCACCTACCATAGTTATTTTTTCTCTTAGTTTTATGATATCTTCTCACCCATTTATCACAGGACCAGGGCAAATGCAATTACATCCTACCTTGATTATTTTTTTAAAAAGAGTCAATAACAATACATACATTTAGGCAAAGACCTGAATATTTGTTAAAAGTTGACATCTGAGATTGTGAGTAGGAAAATATCAATAATTTGGAGGATTAATGGAATTTTGAGAGCTACATTTTGTATAGCTATCTGGACCTGTATTACTATAAAGGGAAAAGCCTTTCATTTTCCATGATTGATTGAACAAAGGTACAATTTGAACAATATATCTATAGGCATATATTATTTGTGTTTATTATTTATGTTAGCTGCTTTTTTAAAAATTAGGCATGAATTTTACAAAATCTAAACATTTCAACTCATGATCAGTTTCTTTCTTATTCCAATGTAGGGTGAAGATGGCAAACCAGGAAGTAATGGTAGTCCAGGGGAACGAGGATCTCCAGGGCCATCAGGTCCTCCTGGCATCAGTGGGGCACCAGGAGAACCAGGCAGAGATGTAATCATATTTTTAATTTAGTTGTATTCCTGTGTTGGATGCTTGATGCAAATAGAACAGTTAAATGACACAAATCCCAACATGAGAAAAAGGGACCACATGCAGATATCTTGTTCAGACATATAATCTAATCAATTTAATATAGTGTAAAAGTGAAAGCTGGTTTATACAAGGGACTACACCACTTAATTTCCATATCCTTGATAATCGTACGTAAGATCAAAATCCCACATGATTGGGGGATGAAATCTGCAGAAGATTTAAGAAAGCTGCTAGGTCTTTTCCTAGTGAAGATATGCACTGGTCAAGATGGTCCATTACTAAGCTGATTGATTCTCTTGAAAAACATATTGTGAGTTAATATGAATTGTCTATTCGCAATATATCTGTTTGACCTTTTATATATACAATCATTACTTGATGCTGCCTTAAACTAGGAAAATGTATATGAACCAGCAGTCTTATAAATGTAATGACCACATGATTGACAAGCTCTCTACAACACCGCTAAGTTTAAGGGAGAGATATTGTGAAAAGAAAATCTACTCCTGAGTTAATGCTTTTTAAATTTGGGGGAGGGGGATTGTCTTCCTATTCCTTCTTCCTACCCTCACCGAAAAAAATCTAAATACTTATCATTCTGTATTTGTAAGGGTAATCCTGGATCAGATGGTCTCCCGGGTCGTGATGGATCTGCAGGACCAAAGGTAAGAATCGTCAATATTATCATTTGGTTGTGGTTGTTTCTGCTGAATCTTTATACATAACTGTGCATTTATTTCATATGTCATATAATAAATTTAAGCTTCATTTTCTTTTCATTTCAGGGTGATCGTGGTGAAGGTGGTCCTCCTGGTGTGCCTGGATCTCCAGGTCATATTGGGCCCCCAGGTAATGCTGGTTCACCTGGAAAACCTGGTGAAAGAGGACATGCGGTAAGGATGAAAATTTTGCTGAATCCTACATTTCTTACCTGTACGTTAGCAAAAAGTTAAGAATAAGCCACTTATTCAAGTCAACCAATGCTGCATTTTTATATTGCAATGGTCAAAGAGAAATTTAATATATTTATATTCTCGAGATGGAACTCTCTTTGAAAGAACCTGATCAAACATGATAAATGTCCTATAGATTCAACAACAACTGCAAATATCAGGGAGTTGACAGTGGGAGGGAGATCTCCTTAAGCCCTGCAATCAGGGATGTTCAAATGCTTTTAAATGAGTTAGATAATTAGGATACTCCATTTCCTTTGAATGCTGTTTCCATTCTAGTATAGGGATGGGAAACATATGGCCCTGCTAGTATTGCTGAACTGCAATTCCCAGCATCCTTGCCATTGATTATGTTGGCTTCAGTAAGGGATTTGATAAAGTAGACAACAACCTATTACTTTAAAAGAGAAAAATGTGGGTACAGAAGGATCATGACAGATTTGAACACTGGCCCTATCTAAAAAATGAAATCCAATGAGGAGAAAAGTAAAGTTTTACATTTAGGCAAAAAAACCAAAATTCATAAGTATAGAATAGGTGAGAGAGAGAGAGAGAGATCTTTGAGTCCTAGTGGACGATTGCTTAAATATGAGCCAGCAGTGTTCTGCATCTGCCAAAAAAGCCAACACAGTCCTAGGCTGAGGTATAGAATCAAGATCAAATGAAATGTTAATTTCACTTTATAATGCCTTGGTAAGACCACCCTTGGAATATTGCATTTTGGTCACCAAAATATAAAAAAGATGTTGAGACTCTAGAAAGAGTTCAGAGAAGAGCAGCAAAGATGATTAGGGGACTGGAGGCTAAAACATACGAAGAATGATTGCAGGATTTGCATATATCTAGTTTAATAAAAAGGACTGGGATGATATGATAGCACTGTTCCAATATATGAAGGGCTGTCCCAAAGAAGAGGAGGTCAACCTATTTTCCAAAGCATTGGAAGGCATGAGAAGAAGCAGTGGATGGAAACTGCTCAAGAAAATTTGCTGACAGTGAGAACAATTAATCAGTGGAACAACTTGCCTCCAGAAGTTGTGAATACTCCAACACTGAACATTTTTAAAAAGAGAGTGGACAACCTTTTGTCTGAAGTGGTATAGGGTCTCCTGCTCGAGTAGGAGGTTGGACTAGAAGACCTCCAAGGTCCCTTCCAACTTTGTTATGTGCATGGCAGATAAGCAGCATGGAGTTTTAAAACTGCTCGGGATTCAAGGCAGCATTTTTGGAGAACCACCTCTTTCCCTACACTTGCTTACTCTTAAGTCTGCAAAACAAGATTTCTTTAATCCAATAATTAGAAAATAGTTTCTTAAACCATTTCCAGTCAGAAAAGTCAAAATGGTATGAGTGCTTTTGTGAAAAGTTAAGGGATTTCAATTATTATGGAAGGCCAACTCTCAGGTAATAATTGTATATTATTTGCAGTGGTATGTTTGGGATCCTATTGACAATTATTTGTTTTATTGTGTCATTATGTATCTATCTATTGGTATGGAATGATGCTTGCAATCCTAATTTCCATTTGTTTTTGTTCTCATATAGGGTCCTGCTGGTCCTGCTGGCCCAGCTGGCCCAGCTGGTGCTCGTGGTGCTCCTGTAAGTCCTCACTTCAGAATAACGTCTCATTGTCTGCTTCAGCTAGTTCTCTTTCATCTGAGAGGCATTTTTAAAACTCATTCTCACTATGTTTTTTTTAAAGGGTGCTGCTGGACCACGTGGTGATAAAGGTGAACCTGGAGAACGAGGTAGCAATGGAATGAAGGGTCACAGAGGATTTAATGGTAACCCAGGAGCCCCTGGTCCAGCGGTAAGTTTGGCAGCTTTTGTTGACTTCCCTAAAGAAAGAGGGGGGGAAAAAGATGGGACTAGAAGAAGCCATCCTACAATGACGTGCCACTATGGGACTAGCACCGCTCTATTTTAAAATGGCTGCATCTCTTTCTATATTGTCTATTTCCATCTTAAAGACATAATGTTTTAGGAGTAGGCATTTAGGAGTAGGCATGGTCACCTGCTGAACAGCATGTCCATTTAAGTCATTCCCAATGTGAAGATTCTTCCAGCGCAATTGATTCCTCTTCTTCTGACCATCACTGCTTTTTTCAGTTGTGGATGGAGAGACAGCAGTGAAGGACACAGCTTCCTTTGCTCATCTGGGGTTTTCTTTCCAAGTAAATGGGATCCCAAGGGAAAGGCAAAGTATTAGGTAAATGTCTATGGAGATTCTCAGTCATCCAGGTCATGGTTGTCCCAAAGGTGCTTTTTCAAAAGGCAACTGGACTTTGTTTTTCCTTGAAGATATTTCACTTCTGAAGAACTGAAGAAGCTTCTTGGATGAGAAGAGAAATGTCTTCAAGGAAAAACAAAGTCCAGTTGCTTTTTGAAAAAGCAGCTCTGAGAAAACCATTAGGTAGTGGAGATAGAAACAAGAAGGGCATGGACCTATTCAAGTAGAGATCCAGTTTGCCCAATACTCTCTCCGAACCTGGAGCTAGAGAAAGCCAGCCATTCTGGAGCTCTTCACAATTGCAGAAAGAGAGTATCTGATGCTATTATTTCAGGAGAGATTATTAGTTTAAGTTTTATGGATCATCTTCAGAAGATCAATATTCCTTTTCCATAAGTGTAAAGAAAAAAGCTTTATTATTAGTATTAGTATTAGTATTAGTATTAGTATTAGTTTTAGTATTAGTATTATTATCCCCAAATCCTTGGAAATCATATATAGAAAAAAAAATCACTGCCAATGCAATATTCTGATCCATCAATGCTCAGTAACTTAAGAAAGAGCTTTGGGGTTCAATTCAACAACTTTTGCATTTCTGAACTCAAAATAGTTAAAATATTTTTAAATGAGCAGTTTAACCTGTACTACAAACATCAGTGGTTGCTGACTGTTGTCGATAAAAGTAGCATTCAATAGAAATACAGCTACTTATATTTATTAAATGTTTCATATACATAACATAAATAAGTGTGAAAAATAATGGTTTCCTCTATTAATGTGAGTTTATGTCAAGTGAAAAATTCATAATAAGGATGTTCTTACTTATAGCCTGGTTTCTTAGCCTCAATTAATTTCTAATCCAGAATTTGTATCCAACAGTAATGTTTCATAGAAACAGTAATGTTTTTATGAAACTTAGCCTATTGTTTTCCTAGATCATATACTGATTTTCTTTTCAATTGAAAGTTTGCTTACCCTCATCTGCTTTCTAAAACACATGGTTTAGATTGATTGATCAAACTTTATAATGAGTTTAGTTTAGTTTATTATCATTGCACCTCGTACACCAAAATTAAATGCCATCTTCAGTGTACATCACTATTAAAAAAATAAATAAAACAAAAACACACATCCTTCACATTCTATACAATCACCTGAAATGAATACAACAATCTCATTCTTACCTTTGTAGGGTCCACTGGGTCCCCCAGGTCAAAATGGAAGTCCAGGACCTGCAGGTGCTAGAGTAAGTATCTTCTGTATCTTCTTAATCTGTGTTTAAATTATATCTAGCTATTTAAGGAGATATGATGTCACTTCTTAATAATACTTTACAACACGTGAATGACACAGATATCTGATTTCTGATATACTTTAGGGGCCTCCTGGACCAGGTGGCCCACCTGGCAAAGATGGGAGAGCTGGTTATGCAGGCCCCATTGGCCCTCCAGGTCCTCGTGGGAACAGAGGTGAAAGTGGACCATCGGTAAGATAAACCAAGTTTCCATTCTGACGTTTCCATCTTGCGTTTTATGAAGGAACATGTCAATGCATCAACATGACAGGAATGGCAGGAAGATTAACACAGGACAGGAGAAGCAAATTAGTCATATGCTGCCCACTCTCCAGAAGTTCAAAATTATGCTTCAAAGGATCTGCATAAAAATACTCCAATAAAATTTGCCACAATCTACCTGGCACACATGACATGCACACTTAGCACCTTCCCACATATAAAGATAGTCCTTGACTGGTCACTTAGATCATTTAGCGATCCTGTTCCAAACCGGTAGTAAAAGAAAGTAGAACTCACCCCTGTTGAGCTCCCATTATTCACCCCAGCTCCTCCCAACCTAACAGTTCAAAAGCATGCAGATGGGAGTAGATAAATAGGTACTGCTTTGGCAAGAAAGGTTCCTGCATTCCATATTTTCATGCTGGCCACATGATATGGACACATCTCTTAGACAACACAGGATCTCTAGGCTGAGAATCAGAGATGAGCTCTGCCCTCTTGAGTTGGATACAACCGGACAGGGGAAACCTATAATCGGCTTACAATGAACATGAGAAAAAAACCAGTAACACCCAGTGTATGGGATCTAATACATACTAAGGGGTGGGTTTTTTGGTGGTGGGAAATAAATGTGTGTATAACATGTGAACATTATTTCTCTTAATGCATCCCCATGGATGGAGTTTTGATGGGCAATTTTACTTGTATTTGAAAGGGTCCACCTGGTCACAGTGGGCCTCCTGGGCCTCCTGGTCAACCTGGAGCACCTGGTCCATGCTGCAATGGTGGTTCTTATAATGGTGGTGGTGGTGACACAAAAGGATTTGGCTACTATGGAGATCAGGCATCTGAGGGCAAAATTGACGTGGGTGAGATTTTAGCTTCACTGAAATCAGTCAACAGCCAGATCGAAAACATCATTAGCCCTGATGGTTCACGGAAGAATCCTGCCCGTAACTGCAGAGACCTCAAGTTCTGCCATCCTGAACTTCCAAGTGGTATGTTCCATTCCTTTCTTATCTGTGCTACCAAGCAATGTGGGATTCTCAAAAAATAGGATTATTTCTGTTCTTTTTCTAGTAATACAAATATATGATTTGCAATATAAAGTCATGTGTTCTTTATTTGCAAAAATACGATAAAATTCTTCTATCTACAAAAAGAAAATGTTGAATATTCCTGGAAAATGTAAAGAAAAAAGAAAAAAATGTCTTTGGGAGTTACTTAATTTTACTTTGGGAGTTACACTTAATTTGTACTTTAAAATGCTAAAGAAATATGTTTATGAAGATAGCTTTAAAATAACATGCAAAGAGTGACGTATACATTATTAGAGAAGATTGTCATATTCCCAAAATGCCAACCATTTAAATGGAGTCTATCATCATCCAACTGAACTAAATAATGTTTTTTATTTGCTTACTCACTTGCTTATTTCGCTTTTCTTTTTGTAGGAGAGTATTGGATTGATCCTAACCAAGGCTGCAAACTGGATGCCATCAAAGTATTCTGCAACATGGAAACTGGGGAAACGTGCCTCAGTGCCAATCCCTCAAGTGTTCCAAAGAAGAACTGGTGGACAAGCTCAGGTCCTGAAAAGAAGCACATTTGGTTTGGAGAGACTATGAGTGGAGGCTTCCAGGTAAACACTGCATTGTTTGATACTTGATGAAAGTGTTTGTAGTTCTCAAATTCTAAGCAAGAAGCAGAACTGAATGAAAGACCTGTGTCAAATAGCCACCAACCCTTTTGTGTTTTCACCACAGTTCAGCTATGGAGATCCAGATCTTCCAGAAGAAGTTGCAGATGTTCAGCTGGCATTCCTCAGAATCCTTTCAAGCCGAGCTTCTCAAAACATCACGTATCACTGCAAAAACAGCATTGCCTATATGGATGAAGCCAGTGGGAATGTGAAGAGAGCACTCAAGTTCATGAGTTCTACTGATAGTGAAATCAAGGCAGAAGGAAACAACAAATTCACATACACAGTTCTGGAAGATGGCTGTACTGTAAGTAAACAAAATGCCCCATTACAATTTTTTTTTTAAAAAAATGAGACATTCAGTATTTTTAGTCATTACAGAAAGTCAAATACAAATACATACACAACAATTGTAAAAAAATATAATTTTTCAAATGGATGCATCTACATATTAAACTTTAGTGCAGTTCTGCTCCCCAAACTACATTTATGTACTCTTTATGAGAGCTATGGGGGTGCAGTGGTTAGAATGCAGTACTGTAGGCTACTTCTGCTGACTGCCAACCACCAGCAGTTTGGCAGTTTGAGTCTCACCAGGCTGAAGGTTGTCTCAGCCATCCATACGTCTGAGGTGGGTAAAATGAGGACCCAGATTATTGGGGGCAATATGCTGTCTCTGTAAACTGCTTAGAGAGGGCTGTAAAAGCACTGTGTAGCAGTACATAAGTCTAAGTGCTATTGCTATTTCACTCTGCCACATATCTCAAGAGGATGCAAGATTAATTAGAAAGATATGATGGCTACAGATGACATGTGTATTTGGGTCCCGCTGAACTCAATGGGAACAATATATTTCCATGACTCTTTTAGTTTGCTTATCTTTACCTGGACCTAATCTGTAAGAAGTGCAAAAGTTTTCTCATGAAATTCTTTAGAGGAGGAAAAATTGAAGTATCAGAATTGGAACAGCAAAGTAATATTTTAATATAGTATCTGCAAAAAGCAGCTGACAGCAATTTACTCTTCTCCATCCATATCAATAAAAGGAGATCCTTCAAAGCATTCCATTTTTAAATCTATCCAATGGGTGGGGATGTAAGAGATCAAGATTATTCTTTCCTCATTTCCTTTGGTTACATTAACTAATAGAAGCCCAGCAAGTTACAGGGTTTCTCAAAAGTTCTGAAATCAAGGTACACGGAAGAGCAAGTATAACAGTTCTACATGAGTATATTTTAACATAGCTGTTGTTTTTTAACATTTCACAGAAACATACTGACGAATGGGGTAAAACCATCTTTGAATACAGAACACGCAAGCCGATGAGGTTGCCGGTGATAGATATTGCACCTTTCGACATTGGTGCTCCCAATCAAGAATTTGGTGTGGACGTTGGCCCAGTTTGCTTCTTATAAATCACGAGTAATGCTCATTCTGAACCCTAGAAAGCAAATTCACACTCCATCTTTGCTCTTGTTTTAACCTTGGCAACTATTAGAGTCAAATCAACAGTACCCCAGTTATTTATTTGCAAAAATTCTGGAAAGAGGGGGGAGAAAAAAAATAAGATAAATTCACATAAAGGGTTACCATTTTCTTATTTTGCTCTCACACAGAATACAACAAAAATGTCTTTTGCTCTTTTTCCTTTCACCAAACTTCCATGTTCAACAATACTCTCATGGTGCTACATTGCAACTTCAACACTCAGTAAAACTCGAAACGATAATTTTAGTTGAATGCTTGCCCAATCAAACAAACACTGACGGATTCCAGCATCCAAGTTTACTTTCCATTATAAGATGCAGTTCATAAAGCTAGAGAGAATTCCCTGTTTCAACTACCTCAACATGGACAGAAACTGGGATAAGTTTGATGATTCCCATCAAGAAAGCAGAAAGAAAAATGTGTTGGGACCAAGGAATACATCTGGTCTTTTTTGTTTGTTAGTTTCTTCCTGTGCCAGATTGAGCTGAACAGAGTATAGTCCATCAGAAGAAAAGAATGCCCTGATACCAACAGACTTGCGTTATTTTATTTCTGGACTGCATTGCATGTTTTAAGGGTGCTCCAAAACTTTCCTGTCATTGCTGGTCAACCACTAAAATTAGGGAAGTGTAAAAAAGATACATATGATGGTGCTAGTTGTGTATGTTTTCCCCTGTAAATCTGCAAGCCAGGTTTTATTGACTTGCCTAGAAACACCAAAACTTGACAACAGTCATAAATGTCTCTTGTTGGATGCCACATGGTTGGTAGGCCATTTCTGAAGGGCTTTTCTTCCTTCACTCTGTAAAAGTCAATAAAGATGCAGAATCATGAGTTTCTCTTGCCACATTCACACATGTATGGTGTTGGAGGTTAACCATCTTTGTAAGCTTTTATACGGTTGTTGGTCTTTTCTTTACAGAGACACATAATAAAATATTGTAATAAAATGTTGTGGTGTCCTTTCTGTGTTGCATTACTCTTCTGGAGGTTTCATAAATGATCTTTAATATAACTTGCTCACTGAGAAAATGAAATACCTTCCCAGATGAAGAACCATCTGATTCTGCTGTGTTTTTTTAAAAATTCCATTGAACTGAGAAGTTCCAACAATGGCTTAATCTTTCTTCTCATTCACATTGCCAGGCAGACCAAGTAACTTTATTGTAAATAATTTGGAAAGTATAGATATGGAGACCTTCTGCCCATAGCAACACACAAGAAACCTGCCTTATATAGATCAGGATCAGGCTCAAATCCCAGGCCTCTTCTTCCTTTCTTTTCATATCAATGGGCTTTGTCCTTTCTTTTTTTTTTTCAACCTTGAGACTCCATTCCATGTTGATTAGATGACTGGCATGACGGTCAACAGTTGAAATTTCAGTCCACCAACTTCATCCCCTTATATAAGGCTGCTCCCCAGACTTAAGTCATTTCCCTTGGTATGGCTATTGTATAGCCACTATAACAAATTTGGGTAACTATTAAATATGGCAGGAAAGAAATGTGGCCATCTAGATTTTTGCAGTCCAGATTTGACAACCTTATTTCTTATAATAGACAGACTATTTCTGCCATTGTCCTCCTTATTTTGCCATCTCCTGCTCAACGCCACATCTGAAAACTCAAAACAAGCCACATTTTCACTTTCTTCCATGCTGCCTGTTTTTCTTGTTCTCTTTCAACATTGTTCTGTTTCTCCCTTTCTCACTCACAGTTTGATAAAGTTTAGTTTGATAAAACAAAACATAAAGTTATAACTATAAAATGGTTATAAGAGTCACCATTTCCACTATGTATAACAAAATGGAACCATACAAAATCACATTTAGGTTTTTAGTGGAAGAATGGAAAACGAAGACCAGACAGCCGTATTTAATAATATTAGCTAATAATAATAGTAGCTAATAATATTAGCTACTTCCTCTTTTTTTGCAATTATGATAAGGAGTTACCAAAATCTCATTTTACTTTTTGGTTTTAAAGGAGAAGTGCTATATTTATCTATTTTTTCTTTTACAATATCAGGTAGCTGTATTAACATAATTCTGAGGTACATATATACATACATGAGGAAAAAGACAAAGAAATAGAAAAAATACAAACAAAAAACTACTACCATGTAAATAAAAAAGGTACTGTACATGTGGAAATTTATTATATACTATATAAATAGTACACCAGATTAGAATCAGTTGTTATTAAGGTAACTCAGAAAATTCAATCAAGTTTGATAGAATTGTGCTTCCTAAGTATTGCTTTTTTGCTGAAAATCAGGCTGTTTGCCCCACTGAATTTCCATTTCACCTCACTTTCCATTTAGAAGTGCATCTCATGAAGATAGCTAATGCAGGTTATAAACATAGCTGAGCTGAAAATGCTTCCCAATTTTGCTCTCCAATTCATGTGCTGTGAAGTTCAGTCAGGTCATTTCAACAATTTTGTCAGAAGTTGTGAACAAAGATGGAAGTACCATTATAATCATGTTCCTCACTCTTGCCCAAGCTTCATGGCCTCAGAAGAAATTGTCCTCCTCACTCTAGGATTTATGTCTGAACCCAACATACATTAGATCAATGTCATTTTGTCCTTCCTCTGTTTTCCTATAGTTACAAAAGAGTTATTAGAAAACACAAGAGAATAAAGTGCCTCTTTCATGAAAACTCCATCACCCCTGAAATTCTCCTTTAAAAGCAAATATATTTGCAAAGAATCTTTGAGTTAGACTTATTTCATACCTCATGTCATTTAGTAATGTAGAATTCCTTTGAGTCCTAGAAGATTACATATGCAAAACATAAATTATCAAAAATCTAAAATGCAATCAGTTTGAACAATAATTTCACTTACTTTCCTAATCCATTGAATTTCATCATCAGCATTTCATTCCATTCTTAGATTGCAATATTAGTCTATATAAGTCTGGTTCCATAGAAATTTAATTTAGCAGGCATATGACTTTTTCATCTTCATACCAAAAATATCCTTATTTGACCAGACAGGTTATGTCCAATTGTGCCCTGTTAAAATTAGCAATTATTACAATTAAGAGTCATCCTGTTTCTTGAGATAGTATTTAAGCCTATCACTGTTAAAGGAACCTTATTTTTAAAAACTTAAAAAGATGCAATACAAATGTGGCCAGTTACAGCAACTTTAAAGACTTTAAAGGACTCTTCTTCAGAATCACCAGCATAAGAAACCTTATGAAAGTGCATTCAAGGTCACCCTGAGACATGCCAGTCATTGCAAGGCATTGATTGTGTTCACAAAACCATGAAAATTGATTACTTTGAATCGCAGCTGAACATTGATGAGGCATAGTAGTTTAAGAATATCACCCAAATAAACATTTCAAAAGACGCCATCATCCCTTTTATGAAGACTGAAGAAAGTGATTCATGTCAATCAAAACAAGATACTGTATTAGAACAAACTTTTAATTTTCTGGATAATAACATGCAAGTAAGGTTCTAACACAGTGATGGAAGCCAGAAATTATTCCTGTGCATTGCTGCTAGCATTGACTTGATATTTTTCACTTTGGAATAATTCCATAGAATCATTTAGTTACTTCAAGTTTAGAATAGCTCTGCCTCTATTTTTTTATGGAACCTAAAAAGAAATGTTGACTTTCAATCTGAACTCCCAATGCAGGTAATCCTTGAGTTTTGAATGTAATGGAGCATGCCAATTACATTCGTAACCTGTGGATTCGTAGGCATGAATCACATAACTTAAACAGGATCACTCCCTGCTTTTGCCCACACATTTGCTAATCAAATGTGTGGGTCATTAAGTGCATAAGATATCTCAGGATGGGGAAGGCCATGGGGGGCCTAGTGCTTCTGACCATTCAAGGCCTCCCCCAACTCACTAAGATATCTCATTCTTCCCCCTCCCATCCTGCCCGACTGGGTCACTTGTCTTACGTAGATCTCGATGATCAAGGAAGCTCTCTTCTCTCCAGCCTCTTTGCTATGGTTTTGCCTTGAGCAAAGGCTTGCCGAGGCCTGCAGGAATGAGAGATTGCATCCCTATAGGCTTCAGTCATTTTTGCAGAAAGCCTTTGCTGGTGAGAAAGGACCAGAAGAACGGCCAGGAGGGAATTGTGCATGTCTCTGCACCTCCATTTATAGCAGCAAAGGCCTTTCCTCAAGGCCTTTGCCACTAAGAAAGGTGGCCTGGAGGGATGCAGGCAGCAAAGGCTTTTTGTAAAGTTGGCAAAAGGATTTGCAAATGGAGGGAAAGTTTTAGTGCTTCAGGCCTTCTCTCCATTTGCAAAGCCTTTTGCTGCAGATCTCCTCCAGGTCTCTATTTGCAAAGAATAGAGGCCTAAAGTACTGTGATATGATGCGAGATCAGTAGCATGAGACAGCATTACATACATACATACAAGTGTGTGTGTGTGTGTGTGTGTGTGTGTGTGTGTGTGTGTGTGTGTGTGATGCTGTCCCTGCTGGCTGTTAGAAAGTTGTTAAGAAACAAACTATTCCAGAGGCCAGGTTCTTGGTTGCATTGCACTATTTTAATTATTTTATTCATTTTGGTTAAGTTATGTTGTTATTGTATGTTTTAATGTTGGTTATGTGATGCATACCTGTTGAGAGTTGGTTGTGGCAGGGTATAAGATCAATAATTAAAAAACACAAGGGCAAAGCTTTCATTGTACTGATGCAATGCTGTTTTCATTAAATTGTTGAAAGTGCAGAATCCTGTGAACATTTCTGCAAAAGGTATTTTGTTCCCATTTGTTCCTGAACATGTTGCTGAAAAGAAAATTAGATGGAGTGGATTGGTTGCCCCTTTAGT
Source organism: Masticophis lateralis (assembly GCA_030761175.1). Classification (NCBI taxonomy): domain Eukaryota; kingdom Metazoa; phylum Chordata; class Lepidosauria; order Squamata; family Colubridae; genus Masticophis; species Masticophis lateralis. The sequence goes on along the minus strand of JAUDYJ010000001.1, from coordinate 191,925,836 downwards.
AGGATTGTAAATAGGAGGGTAGGGTAGTCTTCCTCTGAATAATTTAACTTCTATAGAGTTTGAAACTAATGTGCCAAATCCTATAAATAATCATTGTTTCTGTCCATCATAAATCTGGCACCAAGCTCAATCGCATCCAGGGAAGAGTCTGAAAGGAGTCTTCAAGAGTTTGTTGACAAATCTACAGGGAATCTGGTCTATGCTGGAATGGCTTATTCGCCTTTTTGCACTTGTTAAAAATGGTAAGAAAAACTAGCACATGGGGCTTAGATGAACCAACCAGAGTGTCACTCATACTGTGACAGAAGGGTCTTATACTATAAATCATATTAATCTATGTATTGTATTATTCACAGTATTATGTTGCTCTCAGAAGTGTTGATATGTAGAAGTTATGTTGCAAACCTCAGGAAAGTACAGGGAACAGAAATAAGGAACTTGTTAAATTTACTGATGAGCTTAATGACCTATGTTCTATAGCATCCCTGTAACAAACTTATATTAAGAAACATATTACCAGAAGTGTACATGGAAAGTAACAAACAGTATAACCATATATGGATATAGAGTCAAAGCATAAAGCCTCTGGCATGGCTAGAATTGCAAAATGTATAAAAGGTACACCTTGGGCATAGCCCAGGGTTCGGAATCTGACATGTGAATGCTCCAAACCTTTGCTAGCAAATAAACCTGTGTTCTCCAACTTTTGTGGTCTTGTCTCCTGCATTTGGGAAAGTGGGTTTTCCTGCTATATTTCTGGAACCCAAGATGGGACACAACAGGTTACCGGGACTCTCTGGAGGGTCACCCCTCTGCCAGGGGCCTTGTTGAGTTAGAGGGAACTTCCCAGGCACCATTGGACACTTTGTTCCGAGGGACGTCCTGGTGATACAGGACCTCTGCAGCAGCAGTTGACTCCTCCAAGAACCACATGGAAAGGGAACAGAGAGCAGGCCAAGTTCCAACCGGCCAGAGGACAGGAGAACAAGCCTGCAGGCAAGTATTGGGGAATAGGAATAATCCCTCCCTGTAAACCAGGGACAGAGGAGAGGACTGATCACCCTCTCTTAAGAGGTAAAGGGGGGAAGGTCATCAAGTGCACTTTAATGTGAGTGTCTACTGCGGTTCCCAATGATGACTGTTGAGTGTCCAGTGCCTTGGGCCAGGAGGAAGTAATTGGCGTTTGCAGTTCCCATTGTTATTTTCCAGCTCCCTGGGTTGGACATGAGTGTGTGAAATAACTCCCTCTGTATTATCCTGAGAGGAAGGACCCCTTACCTTCCTATCATCCCTTTTCCTCATTTGTCTTGTCTGGTGCCACGGGAGGAACATGGGAGGGGGACGAAGTGTGCCCCTCACTTCATTAAAGTGCATGTTGCAGCATTTCAAAATCACTTGTGTCAGTCAAGACTACAGCATTAAGTGAAGCAAACAGAGGTTGAGGGTCTTCTGTGAGGTATGCTGGCCTGATAAAGGAACATTAGATCCCTCTATTGCTTTAAAGGTACTCCAATTAGTGTTCCACCCCACATTAGGACACCTAGGCCAAGCCCTCTACACTGATGTGTAGCTCAGCTTTCTTCAAAGACCTCTCCCTTGGATCCAGAAATGCAACATTGAACAATGTAGATTCCTAGTCTCACGCACCTTGCCACCCCAAGAGGGAAAAAATTAGGATTGCAGTATCAAAGATAGTGAAGCCTGATCTATCCCAAGGTCGCACTCTTGAAGCATATGTCGAAGGACACTTCTCTACGAAGGATCCCTTGTGGAGTCCAAATGGCCAATTATGGGCAATTCAGGACTATCAACATTTGGTGGTGCGGGTAGTCCATGCAGCAGGAAAACCAGCCGTTAACCTGTCCAAGCCTTTCCTGGTGATGCAAAAAGCCGTTGAGAGTCTGGAACCTTTTTATACTCAGTTGCTGGAGGCATACCAAATGTATACTCCTATTGATCCAACAATGCCTGAAAATGCTCAAATGCTTGCCATGACTTTATATCACAAAGTGCCCCAGATATACGTAAACAGTTACAAAGGCTGGAGGGAGCCCTGGGAAAGCCTATGAGTGAGTTGATGGAAGTCACCAGGAAGACTTTTGTCAATCATGACAAGGTGGAGGAAAGGAAGCAGGACCAAAAAAAAAATGCAACGAAAAGCTGAATTGCTGGCCACAGCTATGATGGGGGTACCAAGAGGAAGGGGAGGTGGCAGAGGTAAAGGGTATAGAATGGGTTTGGGACGTAACCAGTGCACCATATATAAGAAAAAAGGGCACTGGAAGATTGAGTGCCTGGAAAAGGATAAGGAGGAAGGACAAGAAGGAAGAAGAGGCAGGTTTGTGAAGAACTACAGAGGTGGCCTAAAGAGAAGCCAGGGAGGGAAAGGATGAAGAGAAGGATTTTCAAAAGCCACCCCCCGCCCATAGGCCTGGAAGAAGTGGAGGAATGGGACTGAGACCAACCAGGTTCAGCCTGCCTCCTGGAACCTGTGGTCAGTTTAAAATAGGAGGCAAACCTATCTCCTTCCTTGTGGATACTGGGGCCACTCATTCAGTCCTAACCCAGCCTCTGAGCCAAGCCTTCCCCACCCCACCAATATCCAACGAGTGATGAGGGAAAAAACAACAGTATGCCTGGGCACGGTTATCCAAAGGATTCATGAACTCCCCAACTCTTTTCGGGGCTGCACTGGGAAAAGATTAGATGACCCTGGAAATCCTCTACCCAGATGCTGTGTTGCAATACATAGATGATTTGTTAGTCACAGGCCAGATGGAAAACGACTGTTGGTGAAACATCCATGACTTGTGCCATCTCTTGCAAGAGCTGGGCTACAAGGCATCCAGGAAAAAGGCATAACTAGTCTTACAAAAAGTCAGATATATGGGATATGACATTGAACCAGGTAAAAGAACTCTCGGCCATGAGAGAAAGGAGGCCGTATATCAGCTCCCGGTGCCTAGAAATAGGAAAGACTTGAGGGTTTTTTGGGGGGGGGCTGCAGGCTTCTGTTGCATCTGGACCCCCAATTTCAATTTAATTGCAAAACCTCTCTATGAAGTTATAAGAGGAAGTGATAAGGAACCTCTGGGAAAAAGAGGAAGAGAAAAGTTTCACAACTTTAAAATACACTTTAATGCAAGCTCCCAATTAGTACTACCCAATTTAGACAAGCAGTTTCAGCTGTTTGTCAACAGCTGAACAGAACATAGCAATGGAGGTTCTCACCCAGAAAATGGGAACTTGGCATTGCCCCATTGATTATCTGTTGAAGCAGCTGAATATTGTAGCAAGAGGGTGGCCTGGCTACCTGAAAGCCCTGGCAGGCACGGCGTTGTTAACACAAGAAGCTAGTAAATTAACTTTTGGCCAGGAATTGGATTTCTACACCCCCCATGCCCTCAAAGCCGTCTTAGAAACCAAAGAACATTTGTGCTTGATCAACCCCCACATGCTGAAATATCAAGGTTTAATTACACACAACCCCATGATCAAGTTAATACAATTTACTACCTTGAATCCAGCCACATTGCTGCCTGAACCAGATTTAAAAGCTACTCATGATTCTATTCAGACTATTGAGGAAACCTATGCTAGCCATCCAGATATGACTGATGTTTCGCTTTCTAACCCTGACTTTACTCCATACACAGATGGCACCAATTTTGTGCAGGAGGAAATACAAAAAGCTGGGTATGCTGTCATAACTCTTGAAGATGTATGGGAAGCTGAGCCCCTCCCTCCCAGTACAAGCGCTCAGCTGGTAGAATTGCATGCTTTGACTCGAGCTTTGGAACTTGCAAAAGGCAAATGTGTCTATACATTTAGAGTCTGTTTTATACAGACTCTAAATATGCCTTCTGGACAGTGCAAGTGCATGGGGCCATATACAAGGAGAGGGCCTTATTACAGCTGGGGGAAAAGACATTAAGTACGGGCCTCAGATCCTACGCCAGTTGGACAGTGTCTCTCCCCCCCCCCCCAGGAAGTAGCTGTTATGCACTGTAGAGGGCGCCAGAAGGCAATGTCAGAGACACAGCAAGGCAATAATAAGGCCACCAGGAAGCTCGTCAAGCCATGCTGAAGCCTTTAATTATACAGGCTAACTGTTTAACTCTATGGGTCCCGGATGAACAAATTAGACCTAATTATTCTAAGGAGGAATTGCAACAAGCTAAGGAACTTAAGGAGACATTGAAAGATGGATGGTGGATTCTTCCCAACCAGGGCATTTTGGTCCCGGCACATATGGCATGGGATGCTGTGCAACAAGTCCATAAGCAATTACATTTGGGAAAGACTGTATTGACTAAGGCCCTGCTACGTGAAGTATACATCAATAAAATCCACAGCATTGTTGCCCATGTCTATATGAGATGTGAAATCTGTGTAGCCAATAATCCCAGACAAGGGCCCTAACCACCTCAAAGAACATCAACCCACAGGAAGTTATTCTTTTGATTCATACATTTCATTCATTTATTAGATTTATATGCCGCCCTTCTCCTTGCGGACTCAGGGTGGTGAACAGCCAGAAGTAAAAAACAAATTTTACAAAAGTTAAAACAATTTTAAAAGCAACTAATATAAAATTTGTCCCATAAATTTAAAACAGTTCAATTAATATTTAATATCAAACTCTAAAAATTAACCATGGGATCAGGCCAGTCCGGCTAACTGGAAAAAGTAAGTTTTTAGGGCCCCACGAAAAGTTGGCTAAATAAATATTTGGCTAAATAAAGGCCCTTAAATAAGAAAAAGTGGAGTTCAAACTTGCTCATGAGAGCCCTGGCAAGGTGCAAATGATGGGTGAACCAAACTCTCTATACATTTTGGATCTTTAAAAATAGGCCAGCGTCTGCTGGGAGATCCAAGTGAGAAAGAGCTAGACAGAACATCCCTAGACCAGAGACAATCAGTGCTTGAGGAGATGGAACAGTAGGTGAAATCTTGAGTAAAAAGTAAGAAGTTCACTAAAACAATTAGGAAGAATTCCAAACTGTAAAAGGACCCGACTAGTCCTTTTGAGAAAAATATTTAGAAGATGGAAAGTCCCACCATACAGTAAGATGATTCAGAAGTTGGGGCTGGCCAAAAAGGATATGGTTAGTTATTAAGGTCATTAAGGAAATAACTGATAAAATGGTCAAAATAGCACACGTCCCGGTTCAAACTTGGAAAGGGTTTAATTTAGTTGACGCCCTTTCAGGTTGGTTCCCTAAACCGCCGGGACTGCAAGCTATTGTGGCATTGATTGGGTTAATAGCTGCTGGATGTGTACTTTTACCCTGCATTCTTCTCATTTTTGTTTGCACAATTTCTAACAGTCTCTCTCTACTCATGGATAAGAAGGCCACAGCTCAGGTGATGGCTTGGTGGGAGTATGATAAACTTAGCTCAATGGAGGATGGCCCCACGAAAAGTTGGCTAAATAAATATTTGGCTAAATAAAGGCCCTTAAATAAGAAAAAGTGGAGTTCAAACTTGCTCATGAGAGCCCTGGCAAGGTGCAAATGATGGGTGAACCAAACTCTCTATACATTTTGGATCTTTAAAAATAGGCCAGCGTCTGCTGGGAGATCCAAGTGAGAAAGAGCTAGACAGAACATCCCTAGACCAGAGACAATCAGTGCTTGAGGAGATGGAACAGTAGGTGAAATCTTGAGTAAAAAGTGAGAAGTTCACTAAAACAATTAGGAAGAATTCCAAACTGTAAAAGGACCCGACTAGTCCTTTTGAGAAAAATATTTAGAAGATGGAAAGTCCCACCATACAGTAAGATGATTCAGAAGTTGGGGCTGGCCAAAAAGGATATGGTTAGTTATTAAGGTCATTAAGGAAATAACTGATAAAATGGTCAAAATAGCACACGTCCCGGTTCAAACTTGGAAAGGGTTTAATTTAGTTGACGCCTTTTCAGGTTGGTTCCCTAAACCGCCGGGACTGCAAGCTATTGTGGCATTGATTGGGTTAATAGCTGCTGGATGTGTACTTTTACCCTGCATTCTTCTCATTTTTGTTTGCACAATTTCTAACAGTCTCTCTCTACTCATGGATAAGAAGGCCACAGCTCAGGTGATGGCTTGGTGGGAGTATGATAAACTTAGCTCAATGGAGGATGACCTCCCTGTTTATGAAACTCCACAGTAATCAGGGGATTTAGGTGGAGTTCCAAAGGGGGAATGCGACAGAAGGATCTTATACTATAAATCATATTAATCTATGTATTGTATTATTCAAAGTATTATGTTGCTGTCAGAAGTGTTGATATGTAGAAGTTATGTTGCAAACCTCAGGAACAGAAATAAGGAACTTGTTATATGTCTATATCATCCCTGTAACAAACTTATATTAAGAAACATATTACCAGAAGTGTACATGGAAAGTAACAAACGGTATACTCATATATGGATATAGAGTCAGAAGCGTAAAGCCTCTGGCATGGCTAGAATTGCAAAATGTATAAAAGGTACACCTTGGGTGTAGCCCAGGGTTCGGAATCTGACATGTCAATGCTCCGAACCTTTGCTAGCAAATAAACCTGTGTTCTCCAACTTTTGTGGTCTTGTCTCCTGCACTTGGGAAAGTGGGTTTTCCCGCTACAATACTGATCCCCTAAAAGTGGGGGTCACCCACTTTTATTTCTTTGACCTCCAGCTGAAGCACCTATGTTGTTTGTGTCCAAAGGGAAGACAATCTTGAATCAAAGAAGCTTCCATTCACTTTTCTGAAATGTCTTTTTTTTGTTATTTTTTGCTTTACATCTCACCTTTCATTCAGAAGTTCTAAGTAGTATCACTAGTGTTCCCTCATCACATTTTTCCCCATCCACCCCCCCCAAAAAAACTCAAAACTGTGATGCATGGAATGGTGGCTGTTCCATGGTTTCTGTGGCTCACCATGGACTAGAACCTAGGACTCTCTGCTCCTAAACCAATGCTGTAATCCCTAGACCACACTGGTCTCATCACAGGTGCTTGTATCCTAACCATACCTTAATTCTTTACCCCATGTTCCATCTGAGAATAGGTATGGAAGAGGAAAAGGAGCTTAATTACGAGAGATTGAATCTGATTTTAAAAAAAGTTATACATTTCTTAGTAGATTCTCCCACTGAAGGCATGTTTAAATCTTCCCAACTTTCTTTGGTGCCTCCTACATAGGAAAGAAGGTCAAATTTGATGAGTTGCAGCCAGGGGTGAAATGTAAAATTTGTTACTACCGGTTCTGTGTGCGTGGCTTGGTGGGTGGGGGTAATGTGACTGGGTGGGCATGGCCAACTTTTTTTTTTTAACTTTTCAAAGCATTTTTTCTAATGCTTTGAAAAGCCTCTGCCGATCATGCAACTCAGCTGGGATCGTCAGAGAGGCTTTTTAAAAAATGCCTCTCTGACGATCAGGCAACTCAGCTGGAATCGTCGGAGACTTTTCAAAGCATTTTTTTTACCACCTCTTTGGCCAAGAGGTTGCAGAAAAAAATGCTTTGAAAAGCCTCTGATGATCCCAGCTGAGCCCCGCAATCATCAGAGACTTTTTTTTACTTTTTTTTTTTTTTTTACTTTTAAAAGCATTTTAAAATGGACATGGTGAGGGGGGCCGCAGGGATTTTTGCTACTGGTTCTCCGCTGCCATCGCTACCAGATCAGGCAATCTGGTCCGAACTGGGAGCATTTCATCCCTGGTTACAGTCTTTGTTTTGCAGCTGCTTTCAGCACTAAATCTTTTTCATTATACAGGATGGAACTCTAATTGTTTTGTTTTTTGTTCACTCTATAAGCAATGACAGGGGGCAGAAAAGAATGATCAAGTGGCCTTTGCATTAGCATGGAAGAGCTGTGTGCTGTTGTTATTCCATAAATAATTATAAAAATAAATAATGCAGGGAATTCAATGTTGGGTTTGTGGTCATAAAATCAGTATCATTTCATAAAGAACCTCAGATCAACTTAATCCCAGGTAGAAATCCTATCATCATCCTGAATTCTTAGTGGTTGATTGTTACATCACATCAAATTATAATGTGGTTTATTTAAAAAATTATTTTAGCATATTGTGCTAACCTTGCCATTGTAACAGATGGTTAACTGCTTGGTATGGTGTGTAATCCAGTCACTTATGGGTTATTCAACAAACTATGATTATGCTAAGATTTGTAAACTCTGATTGTCAGATATCATATAAGTAGGTTGTAGAACAGACACCATGAACTTCAAACATTCCAGTTCAGAGCATACAGTTCTAACATCTATAACGATATACTCGTGGATGAACAATCATTTCCTTTGAATCTACCATAATTTAAGCATTGTTTTCTAGTTTGTGAAAAGCCCATAGGGCTTCCACGTGGCTTCCCTGAAATGGTGTGATTTAAACTGAGACACTGGTTTTATCACAATATTTTATTCAACAACATTGATAAATCTTAAATTCAGAGTTCCAAAGCCAGACTTGTCAAATCCTAAACTTCCAGGTATGTGTTTGATAGAAATCATTAACTCATCTTGACTCTCTTAAGCACTACCACAAACACTTGTCACTCAAAATTCCCTTTAATATTTAATTTATTAAGTGCTTTGGGTGCTACATTTTGAATTTACAGATGACATAGCAAACACACACTCTACCAAGCACAGTCCATACACACAGAGAGAATCCTGTTGCCTTTCCCTAGAAATAGATTAAATTGTCAGAAGCACTCTACACAAAGGAAGCCATTACTCAACATGAAACTTGTATTTAATTAAATGCTTTGCAAAGATACATGAATAAAGCTATGCGTATGGCTTTTCTTTTGTGTGTGTGTGTGTGTGTATGTGTTTATTTAGAAAAACAAACAAACAATCAAGAAACAGGAGAACATAGGTCTTCAACAAAGAAGCCAACTGAAGAACTAGTCTTGTAGCCACATGTTCCATGGAAAGAAAAATACGGTGATGAACACCCCGTTCTGTAGATCATAAAACCATAAGAGGAAAAACGCAATGTATAAGAATTTTTCCCAGACACCAAAAATATAGTATTTAAATTCTATTAAAAAAAGAAAAGGTTGATGACAATAAATTTATTTTTCCAGGATTGTACAGAAACCATTTTAGCACCATTCCCTTTTTCATAAAGAAAACATTTTAATAATTATTATTACTTCATTATTATATTGCCCTGTGTATCTCCATTCTTGGAATTATAACAGAAGCATAGCACCTTGTTGTATCTAGAATTAACACTAGATTATTAAATGCATCCCAGCTTCTAGAGATGAGGTAGCTCATGCTAAGAAATGATGGACCATTGGTTTGTCCTAATAAATCAAGACATGCAATGTCACAATTTCTGATGATGCATGACCAGTTATTGAGTGAAACATTTCTTTCAGCCACAGTAAAACTCTAATATTTATGTTAATACCTGATTTGGGATTAATACATGGGAATAAATGACAAACACACATAACTGGACAATACACTTGAAGAAGTTGTAGAAGCCTTCCATAATCTCTGTGTTGTGTCCACTCCAACTACCAACATTCTTAATAATGACTCTGCTGGCTTGGGAATTCTCAGAGTGGAACAAACTTATTTAGAAAATGCTCAGATAAAGAAAGGCTACATTAGGGGAATTTTGATATTACCTGAAGTCATTTAGAAATTTCATCTTTGACCACTTGCAAATTGTAATAATCTACAGTTTATTACTTTCAAGAAATAATTGTTCACTAGAGGTTTGCTGCTCATTAAGTCAACAAGTAATCCTCTCCAAAAACAAAATATTTAAGTGTTGACTCCGAAATTTATTTTGGAAAATAATTTGGGGGGATTGTAAATTTATTGAGTGAGATTACATACTCTGAGCTCTGGGAACCTTATAACTAAAGCATTAAAAACATAAATATTGTCTTCTTCAATTTTTTCCAAATTTTTCCCTATTGTCCAGGTGTTTAATTTCCATGATCACCAATGTTGATTACTAAATTAAAGGATTTAACATCCAACACACCTGGAGTGCATCATGTTGAGGAAGACTTATTCACTTTCATTCTCTGCTATGACTGATTGCAAAACACATTTTTAAGGAGTGGCTTCAATTATATGAATAATGATTTTCCTCAAGAATGTAGCCATCTTCTAGTATCTACTGCCTGGCAAACCTATACCTACTTATCCAGGAACAAAGACTCCTGAACTCAGTGGGAGTTGCTTCTAAAAAGACAATACTAAAATCACTTTGTTGTTGTAATCTATGGATTTTTGCCGCCATTTTCATTTCCAAATTCCCAATAATCTATATGAAGCTGACCCACAGATTCTTCTCGCCACTCCTGGTCTTGAAACTGTGAGCTACTCCTGAGCCTGTCTATCTGTATCAGGCAGCAAAATATGATATTAAAACAATGCCCCAACATTTCTGAATTTCACGTCTGAATTTCTCCATATCATAATGATTTCTTGGGAAAGATCTGTGCATTGTCCCTCTGTTGTATTTTAAAGTAAGATAATAACATTTTGTTAAGATGTCACAATGGCTGAATATCTATTGGAAAAGACTGGATGAGTTCAGAGTTGGGGTGATGCCACCAAAGGGAAGCCACTCTTCAAAACATCGGTATATCAAAACGGAAATTGTTTCAACTATGATTTGAAATTCACAAATGCTGAGCTGTAAATAAAGTGGCTCAGTTGACAAACAGAACAGTATGGGTTCATACAGATGGCACAACATTTTGAACACAGAGCCATGGCTGACTGTGGAGGTGCCCTATGGCGCTGCATTGATGGACTGGTAATTTTGATATGGTGAACATCTGAATCTTTTATTTATTTCCTAATGCTGTTCAGCATACTTCTATTATATGAATTACACTTTTTAAAGTTGAGCAGAACCTCCAGAAATCATGATTACATTTTCTAATTAGGCAACGAAGATTAGTTTTGAATTATTTTAGATACAGGTGTGGTCACTTGTCGTTTTAAAATAGGATTTACTTCATTAAAATGTTGACTTAGACAGTGAGACTGAAGATTTGTAAGTAAAATAAATACACTAAAGAAGGCCAGGGAGTTAGAAAGAACTGTTATATACAATGCTGATTGTAATATCAGCCGTAATTTCAAGAGTCTCAGGATTAACTTCACTCAGTCTAAGTTCTTGCGTTCTGTTGCTGCTGCTGTCATCCCCAATGCTTTTGAAAATATAAGCCCGTTTATTTATTTATTTAAGTATTTACTTATTTGCTTCTTTACTTTTTTACACAAAACAAACTGGTCCAATCTCTACTCCAAATTCTTGGTCTGCACCTCCAACATCTATTGGGGCAATATCAATAATAGGTAATCGTGCCACGTTCTGTGTTTTGTATTCAAAGATTGTGCTGCCCACATTCCCGTTGTGTTTCTGGAAGAACAAATCAAAAGAGAAAAAGAAAAAACAAGTTTATCAGTTGGATTCCTTGAATATCAAGAAGAAAACCAGATTAGTCTAATTATTACGTTCTATGAAAGAGCTCATTAATAAGCATCACTCCACTTCAGACCCTTTGTATATACAGTGATTTGGTAGGTGTAACCAGTGATGGGTTGCCCCCAGTTCGGACTGGTTCTATAGAACTGGTAGTAAAACTAGCGGGAGGCTCTGCCCACTGACCCTGACGTCATGAGAAGCAATCTGTGCATGCACAGAACAAGGTGCATGTGTGAGCAAAGCGAGAGCACACAGACAATCCCATTGTGAACCAGTAGTAAAGGTAAGTAGAATCCACCCCTGGGTGTAACCCTGCTTAGACTTTGGTTAACAGGTAGATAACTATCAGTTGGCTGATGCTGTACATTAGAATAGTACTACAATCCTTTCTCTAGATACCATAACAATAAATCAAGATATTTCCTCTCTCTTTGCGCCCTGTAGTCTGTATCTCCCTAGAATCTTTCTATCTGCTCAAGGATATAGCTACAACTTATAAAGAGGAATCGGCTCTGGTGATCCCCAGCTCACTCTACTGCTATAAATTAATTTGGAATTCAGAGCTGTGATGATTTTTTTCCTCATGAGAAACAATTGAATACACACACACAAACACAAACACACACTATTTGGTTTATGTCCCAAGATTAATTCACTGCTAAAAAGACTTACAGAGCAAGTGTCAGAAATGACAGTGTATCTAAAACGGTTATTTCCTTCAGCTCGAATATCATGGTCATTGGCTCCCTTCAGCACCACAGCCTTCTTCAGGTTCTTAGCTTGGTCATCCATGTAACCTATACTGTTTTTGCAATGATAGGTGATATTCTGAGAGGCCTCTTTTGAGAGTAAGCGTAGGAAAGTCATTTGCGTGATCACTGTGTTGGGTGATTGATTATCACCATAAACAAACTACAAATGAAGAAAGAAGGAGACATTATTATTACTTTTTACAATTTCTTGAAAATTTTAATAACCTTCAGATAGGTTGGCACTTCAACCTTGTCAGATGTTCCTGCACCTTCCTTTAATAGCTTGTTGTAGATTTGGACAAGTTCAACTACAGAAGCAAATAACCCAATATGAGTTTTAGAAGGAAGGAAATGTGTTTTGCCATCTTTATTACCTTATCCGGGAAAGTAAAATCTTTATGCTTATAATAGAGCTATGCAAAGTTCTTCACATATTCTTCCCATAAATTCAAAGGAGGGGATCAGATTCAACTGCCCAGATGGTCCCTTCCACTACAGAATGTCTCTTCCACTATACAATGCACTATCTCTGTAATGTAGTTTCTTGCCTTTTTAGTTCAGTGCTCTAGAACCAGAAGATTGAAATCTTTTAAAAGACTAGTTAAGTGAAATAAACCAACACTAAATCTGAGGAAAATTTATTCTAGTCAGTGTATAGTATTCATTTGTTTTCATTAATTAATGCATTAAGATGAAGAGCCGGTAGCGCCGGTGGTGGGAGGCTCTGCCCACCTGCCCGGATGTCATCACATCCCGTTTTTGACTCTTCACACATGCACAGAAAGCTCATGGAGGAGGTGTACACATGCTCACATTTGTGAACCAGTAGCGAAGGTAAGTGGATTTCACCTCTGCCCTAAATCAGTGCTCCTCAATGCTGGGAACGTGAAGATGTGCGGACTTCACCTTCCAGAATTCTTCAACCAGAATACTAGCTGGGAAATTCTGGGAGTTGAATTCTTCATGTCTTCAAGTTGCCAGCACTGAGAAACACTGTTTTAAGGCAATCTCTGTATTTTGATTGACTGCCCTTTCATTTCATTTTCTCTGTTATTCCTAAATCACGCCCATAGCAGATTCTGTTACAGCAATCTATCCTTCCTAGCATGGTGGCTATAACAACTGCCTAATAGGCAAACACAGTTTGAAGTGCAGTAGTAATTAGATTTTTTGTTTTAATTACTGTTTTCTTTCGCTAAGCCTCTGGTCTATTCTATTATGTTTTTTTTAATTAAAAAGAAATATATTCTTACCAGGGTTCAGACAATTTTGGATCATTATGCTTACGAGAAAGATCTCTTTTAATAGCCCCAGATTGTGTGAAGAAAAAGGTAGGAAAATGCAAGTAGGAATTGTTTTATTTTAAAGTTGCTAATTATGCCTCCAAAAATGTGTGTTTTAATGCTTTCAACTTTATAGATACAGATATATTTAAAAGCTATTTGTGTCTTGATATATTCATATGTATTTTTTGATGCTTTAATTTTGTATACATTCATTTAATTTAAATATGTGAATTTCTGTGTGTACCCCAAATATTTATTTAATTACTGAGGTCAATTAAAAGGAAATATTTAATAACCTTCAATACATGGGTATCTTTTCAACTGAAATTCCACCAAAATTCAATCTGTTGTAGCCCAGACAGGGTAATTTGGAGAACCTGCTAGCATCTATCTCAAAATAATTATTGGCTCACTCATTGCATGAAAATGTATATATTTGGGAAAGTGCCATATGGAAAAAACATAATTAAGGAAATTGCAGTAAAAAATGAATATATGGGAAAGTTGAAAACAAAAATATGTCTGGCAGCATAGATGCATGCACATAATGTACATCTATAGAAAGGAAAACTGCATGATAACAAGTATTATGTTAATGGAAAATGCATATGACAGCAATTGCTGTAACATGGGTGGGATAGAATTAGCAAAAACATGGCTGCATGTTGTGAAAGGCTGCATAAGGAAGTCCGAGGTTAAACTAAGCTGCATATGTTTATTCCAAAATAATAACTGAAATAAATACCAAGAAAATTCAGATTAGTTACCTGTGAACCTCTGTTTATGTCAAGTCCATACCATATTGGTTTTAGATCAGATGACCTACTTGTCCACCATGTTTTACGTGGAATAATAGCTGGTTTTGCAGCTATACACGTTTCTCCTGTTTCCATATTGCAGAATGCTTTAATTGCATCTTCTACACAGCCCTGATTAGGGTCAATCCAGTATTCTCCTGTGAAAGCAAAATAGGAAATCTTAAAGTATAACAAACAAATTTTTGCTTCTCTATGTTGTGGTCAAATTTCAATTAAGGACAAAACATAACTTAAATCAGAGGTGGGTTTCAGCAGGTTCTGACTAGTTCTGGGGAACCAGTAGCAGAGATTTTGAGTAGTTCGGACACTGGTAGTAAAAATTCTGACTGGCCCCACCCCCATCTATTCCCTGCCTCCCAACTCCCAGCTGATTGGGAGAAAATGGGGATTTTGCAGTAAGCTTCCCCTGGATTGGGGAGGGAATGGAGATTTTACAGTATCCTTTCCCTGCCATGCCAAGCCACGCCCACCAAGCCATGCCATGCTCACCAAGCCACACCCACAGAACCAGTAGTAAAAAAATTTGAAACCCACCACTGACTTAAATGTACTTTCCTTCCTATTCAAGTTTAATACTGCAATGATGTGCACATTTATTAATAAATAAACGTGCATATGATCAAGCAATGTATTTGAGTTCAAGGATCAAGGTCTGTGATGATGTAGCAAAAAGGTAAAAGAGGAGGTACTGGAAAAGACTTGATAGTCTGCAGATATTTGGTGTCCAAAAATAGCTAAACTAATATTCAAATTCTAAATTTTTGTTGTCCAATATTTCAAACCTGGGCTAATTTAAACTGCATTTATAACTTTACTGCCTTTTCAGTCAAATATGTTTGTATAAACCTTAGTATTATCTTTCTTTATTCATAATTAAATAATTTCCCTTACATTTAAGACTTGGGCAGAGTAGAATTGGCTTAATTATCTGACAAATCCATCATCTTTGGCCTACTTTCTTAATTTGTGCTAACAACTTGTGCTAACAAGAATTCTTTTCCTTTGAAGTATTTATTATGTATCAAATAATATTCGTGTATATTTGGACAATCTGAACAAGATTTCTTATATAGTTCATTTTTTATGTCTGCCTCCTTTACAGTATTTATGTTCTGGCTATCTTGTAGCAGGCTGATTAAATTTTAGTTCCTTTACTATGCTGAAGGTACAATAAAAAGTGAAGACAAAGAGGATGCACTAGTAAAACCAATCTATGAACGGAAGGGGTCTAATCATCTAATCCAATCCTCCACTCAATGTTGGAATCTACAACTACACATTCCTGACAGATGGTTATTCAGCCTCTGTTTGAACAATTCCAACGAAGAGTCCATCACCTAAGGCCATGATGGCGAATCTATGGCACGGGTGCCACAGGTGGCATGCAGAGCCATATCGACGGGCATGTGAGCTCAGCTCCGACACGCATGCGTGCGCCAGCCAGCTGATTTTCGGGCCTTCTGGGCCCACCAGAAGTCAGGAAACACACTGTTTCCGGCCTCCAGAGGGCCTCGGGGTGTGTGTGTGTGAGGAAGGCTGTTTTTGCCCTCCCAGTCTCCTAAAAAGGCTCTGGAGCCTGGGGAAATGTGCCAAAAGTGGGGGGGAACAAGGGGGGGCGCTTTTGGCACGCAATGGCAAAAAGGTTAGCCATCACTGACCTAAGGCAACCTATTCCATTATTCAACAATAGCAATAGCACTTAGACTTATATACCACTTCACAATGTTTTTACAGCCCTCTCCAAACCGTTTACAGAGTTAGCATATTGTCCCCAACAATTTGGATCCTCAGTTTACCCACCTCAGAAGGATGGAAGACTGACTCAACCTTGAACCTGATGAGATTAAACTGCCAAATTTCAGGCAGTCGGTAGTCAGCAGAAGTAGCCTGCAGTTCTGCATTCTAACTGCTGCACCACCACAGCTCAATAAGGAACTATTACTCTTAGATATATGTTCCTGATCATGTCCTACTGAATTCTATTTCCTGTAATTTGCACTTACTTGTACTTACTGCTTCTTATCAACCAGAACAATTTAGACGATTCTACTCTGTCTTCTATATGACACCTCTTCAGATACTAAAGAGAGCTATCAAGTTCCCCTCAATCTTCACTTCTCCACCAAACAATTCTTTCAACTATCACTCATAATGTGGTCCTTTCAGGCCCTGGTTACCTTTTCCTTCCAGATATATGTATAACTAGACTTGCACTTCTATTTAAACATATTTGAAGAGTTTTATAAA
The DNA here is from genome assembly GCA_030761175.1 of Masticophis lateralis. Lineage (NCBI taxonomy): Eukaryota > Metazoa > Chordata > Lepidosauria > Squamata > Colubridae > Masticophis > Masticophis lateralis. Next base: position 191,909,277 of record JAUDYJ010000001.1, on the reverse strand, counting down.
AAAGAAATATACACCTACCACTCTTTTTGGATGGATGACATGATCTTAAATCATCACAAGTACGGGCTGGATGCTTCTTGGATCCATCAGGGCTGCGCATGGTTTCAATCTGGCTACTCAGTGACTTCAATGTGGCATGGACTCCTGGATCTGTTTTATTGCTGTCATCTGGAGCAGCTTCATCTTCAGTGAACTCTGGTAGTGGGTCTGCTAGACCATCATCATAATGTCCCATAATATCACCAATTGCAGCAGTAAGATGGCCGGGGGGACCTGGTGGGCCTGGAGGACCAGGATCACCAGGAGGGCCCTACACACAAAAAGTAATAACACAGACCACACTGAGGATTGTAATATCTGGGACACAAAGTTACTGTAACTGCATAGTAGTTCCAATCATTACAACTAGAGTCACTGGTTAAAATAGTTGGCTATACAAATTAAATAAATAAATAAAAGGTTAACTGAAGGAATCTTTTAGCTACCCAATTTGCATCAGTAATTGCAGTAGCAAAAGAATAATTACATTGTTTCAGTAATAGAATATTATAGTTCTAACTGATTAATACCAGGACAGACATTAAGAATGATTATTTTGAAGCACCCTTCCCCAACACTGTAAGTACTTGATACTGATAAGGTCTGAACTCATTGAGACCTTTTATATATTTCTTCTTCTCAGGGTAAGCAGAGTCACCCTTTTCCCCCTTATTTTTTATTCTTGAGCAGAGGCAACAGTGGCATAGTGAAACGTTTTTGTAGTCCTGTCAGGTAAAAGACATACAATGTATTAAGTCACTAGGCATCAAATACAATTTGAAGTAGAGTTTACTCTTTTTTAAAAAGTTTAAGGACCTAATCTTGATAGGACATGAAGGATAGGAGAGTTTTTTGCTCCTTTATTGACAGATTTGGATCTGGATCACTTCTATTTCCCCTGTCACCATTAAAAAATGATTCATTAAATAACCAAATTGACAGTGCAAATGGCAAGGACAAAAACTCTGATCTGGGTTGCTCCTAAAACAAGGAACATATGGTTAGATTCCTACCTCACTAGATCAGGTGCCCTGCATTTATAAAAAAGATGTGGCTTCTTCCAAATTGGCATGTAATTTGACTCATATAAGCTTACAAGTCACTGAATGGACATAACTGTTCCTCTCTCTGACTGAACCAATTTCCCATTATTTACCTCAGGTCCTGCTTCTCCTGAAGCTCCTCTTAAACCAGGAGGTCCAACCGGTCCATGTGGTCCAGAATTTCCTTCTTTACCTGAAGGTCCAATAGGACCTGGGGGACCCTATATTAAAAACAAAAGTTCATGTTTATCATGTCAATAAGGGCACAATCTCCTTCCTTTTCAGCTAAAGATACTTCTGGCCTTTTTCGGCTTTCTACAAGATAACTGCAAATGCTCACAATGCATGAATGAATCAAAAGATCCAACTGCATATTATTTACTAGTTATTATTTAATCTTAATCACTAATTGCTGAGCCTGATTGGTTTTTTTCTTCTCTCTCCCCTCCACGTTCCTTCAATATTTATATATATATATATATATATATATATATATATATATATATATATATATATATATATATATATATATATGTATATATATATATATGTATATAATTTGTTAATTGTATATAAATTACTCAACATTTTGGGAAGATGATAAAAATACTTATGGGATAAAAATACTAACTGAGTGATGCTAAAATACTAATTTGGTGGGTAAACGGCAAAGATGAATGAGGTAACAAATGTTACTGAATAAGAATGAAAAGAGTAAGAATTGGTTTTCTTACATGTCTTTGTTAGTTCCAATGCAGAGGCATCTGCATTGTGGCAACTAACTTCATTTCCTTTAGATATTGTCTAAAGATCTAACCGATCTAACTGACCAGCTGAATTGCTTACATAGCAAAAGTATTCTTCTCTTTTTCAGTCCCATCAATAGATTGAGAACCTGGGAGAGCATTTCTGCCATACTGTCTCCATTTTTTTGTTTTTTTGTTTTAACAGGGAGACTGAATAAATGCCAGATAAGCAGGCCTAGAGCCCTACACCCCTTGTTTGAGTTATTTTAAAAGAACTGCACTGCAGTTTATGACCATTACTTTTCCAAAGTCTTCCTATTATAATTATCAGGTGTTTCCTGTGGGCACTCCACAGAGCTCCTAGACAAAATGTGAATCATGACATAAAATGGCTCCCAAAAGGCCATTGAAGGGAGCAGCTTCCTTGTTGATGGGCTATTCAAACATTACAATGAAGTTGGCTTTCCCCTAGGGTAAAAGATGCAGATGGGTGAGTTGGAATATGCTCAGACTGCCCTTTTTAGCAGCTGCTGCCACTAACTAACTACACTAAATTGCTGTGCTTAGCTTTACTTGGGGGAGGGATTTGAAACTGGGAAATCTAGATGCCATCAAACCCATCTCCAATTTTAATGTTACTTTCATGTGGCAGAATCTGTTTTCTGGAATTTCCAATAACAATCCAGTAGAAATGTGGGAGGGGGTTGCTGCTTTTTCTTTTACTTTCCTCAGTTTAATCATTTATTTTGATAAGTTTCAATGGTGACATACTGAAGTTTTCTTCACATATGCAACATGCACACAGATTCACCCATGTGCACACAATCATTTTTTCACCTTTTCCTCTCCCCTTTTTTGGGGAAAATTGCTGATATCAAAAGATTACAGTCTTCACTGAGTATGCATCCACATCTTAATCCATCTTAAATCTGTATCTCAATGCTTGAATTCAAGAAACTTAGAAACTGATCTGCCCCCTCTTCCCCCATTACGTATTCTTCAGAAGGCCTATTCTGGTTGCTGATTCATAAACTGGAGCTGTTGACTGAAGAAGTCTTCCCTGGTATCTAATTTGATGCCTTTTGGCACAAACAGAAAACTGGTTCCCCCATATATTTTAAATCTTTATTCACGCTCTTTTTGTTCTTCTAAAACATTATATCATAATTAAATATTCTTAAAGTTTATAATGATGCTGATAAAATCCACAGCTCTCAAATTTTCAAATGTCACAGCCAGCTAATGTAAGCAATAAAAACATTGATAAAATTAAATGCAGAGCCACATTAAGCTTTTAGTTATTTATATTGTAACTTGGTCCCTTAAAATTTGCTTGAGTTCTGTGCAAAACTGGAAAGACATAAGGAGTTTGGAAAGAATATAATATGAGTAAAGAATGAAGAACATTGAGATCTGTGTGCAGGAAAAGATAACTAAAGGCCATTGGAAAAGTATGCATTAATGTGCACCAAAGTTGCCATTAGTTGATACCAGCAACTTGGAGATTGTTCTTGAAGCTTAAAAATCTTGAGGGATAGAACCTTTTTTGGACTGAAAGCTAAATCTTTGTCAAGTTAGTATCTTTGCCAAATACTAGGTTATATTTAGAATTCCATATACAAAGGAATTAAGGAGAGTAAATGACCTCAAGCACAACCTTGTTTAATAAAAAAAAAATTGCAATCCCTATCCAAATTAATTTTACTCTGAAATCAACAAACACCATCTGTAGAACAGCAAACTTAAACCAGGGGGGAGGGGGATTTAATTGTTTCCATATTATACTTCACATCTGGTTTACTCACTCTTGGGCCAAAAGGGCCTGGAATCCCAGCACTGCCTTGTTCACCAGTAGGTCCCTGCAAAACACAGTGTGGATGAGGTACATTTTCTCAAATTACATCTTATCTTTAAAGAAGAAAATATGATGGTTTTGAATTAATCATCCAGTGATGACCTATTATTCTTTAGTTTAAAGTCTCAGCATTTCTAATTCATGACATAATAACCTGAAGATAGCAAAACAAAAAAAACCTGCATGAAGTTCTTCTATGATTAAGATCACAATGGAGCAAAGACAGCCATGCTTGGCCTTAACCACTGTAAAAAAATAGTTTTGAATTTTGGATCTAAAGATTATTTAACCACCTTGGAAAATCAGAGCCCTAAATTAGAGGGAGAGGGAAGGCAATGTAATAAGACTCTTCCTATAAGTCCTCATTCTCCCTTTCAGCAATATTTTCCAATGAATCTCTTGTTAACAGAAGACACTCCAGATTTTACTACAGACTGGATCACAATGAAAGCAAAAGCAAAATCATCAAGCAATCATTTCCATTGTATTATATAATGTACTGCTCCTTGCATGCATTTGTTCTGGCTGGCAAACAGTCACTCAGCACTTTTCCTATGGCGAAAATCTTTTAAAGAATTTAAAATAATTAGCTAGTTAAAAGGAATTGTTGTTTTTTTCTTTTCTTTTCCAGATAAATACACCATTTTGAGCATGGAGACAGGCAATTAGTCAAGGTTAATGCTTTTTATGAACTGTGGTGGTGCAGCGGTTAGACTGCACTATTGCAGGCTAATTCTGCTGACTGCCAGCAGTTTGGCAGTTCGATCCTGAACGGCTCAAGATTGACTCAGCCTTCTATCCTTCTGAGGCAAAATGAGGACCCAATATGCTGATTCTGTAAACCGCTTAGAGAGGGCTGTAAAGCAGTGTAATAAGCCTAAGTGCTATTGCTATGGCCTTTTTTTTTACAAGGCAGCCATTGGAGCCTTTATGATATGAGATTCTAAAAGGTGAATGAGTGCATCACCCAGAAAAGGAGTGTTCCACCACAATAAATAAGGAAGCAGAGGCAGCAGGTAGTTCCAAGTGCAATATGATACAGTATATGCACAAAAATGGCAGGTGCCAATGGAGAACTGGCATAAGAATAAAACAAACATATAGAGAATGTCTTACAGGAGGTCCAGGGAGACCTTGCAGGCCAGTGAAACCTCGATGACCTTTCTGTCCCCTGTCCCCTCGATCACCATTGTCACCTTTGTCACCACGAGGACCTTGGGGACCCTTAAATTAGAAAAACAAAACAAAACAAAATAAATATAAAACAAATCAGGCATTAGCAATATGCGCCATTTCTCATTGATTTCAGTGAAATAAGACTACATACCATCAATTCCCTAAATGAATATCTATAATAAGTATCCATAACCCCTACACACTCTTTGGGGTTACACAGCTACAACATAATTTATTTTTTTAAAAAACTATATTTCATATCATTAACATATCTGAGTGTGTGTTGTACATGCATTGAAAAGTGCAAAGCTGTTCAAAATGCAAATTGATATGTACTGAGAAAATATCTGTTTAGATTCTAGACAAACTCCATTTATAATTGTGGATTTTTCCTATTGGTTTTAATCTCCTGCATCTGCTTATGGTGTATATAAATACATATGGAAAATTTAAAATTTGCTATGAAGAATATTTAAGAATGTTTATCTTCTACCTGGAATTAGATACAGTATGAGTGAATCTAATATGAGTAATTCATATATTTTAATTGTTACTTTATTTTTCATGAGCTTCAGTTACATTAAGCTCTAAAATACAGATATACGAAGCTTGTATTATTGAATTTATTTTTAACCAAAAGTACAACTATTTTTCAAACAATTAAGATTTTCATTAAAATCCCATGATCTAGCTCCCCCATCACTATTGATGGGAAGGGAGTGTCTTGCTCCCTCAGAAAGGGTTCGTAATCTTGGCATCCTCCTTGATTCACAGCTATCTTTAATGGACCATCTAACGGCCGTGACAAGGGGGGCATTTGCACAGGTTCGCCTGGTGCGCCAGTTATGCCCTTTCCTAGACAGGTACGCCCTCCGTACAGTCACTCGTGCTCTCATTATCTCTCAGTTGGATTACTGCAATGCCCTCTACATGGGGCTGCCCTTGGGGTGCACCCGGAGGCTCCAACTGGTCCAGAATACAGCCATGCGAGTAGTTACGGGTGCGTGCCGCTACTCCCATGTAACACCACTTTTGTGCGAGCTGCACTGGTTACCGGTGGTCCTCTGGATCCTCTTCAAGGTGCTAGTACTCACCTAAAAAGCCCTTCATGAAACGGGCCCAGGGTATTTGCAGGATCACCTCCTACCGGCCTCCCACCACCCAGTGTGCTCACGTAGGGCTGCCCTCCTCCGGGTCCCCTCAGCCAGACAGTGTCAGCTGGTGGTCCCCAGGATGAGGGCATTCTCTGTGGTTGCACCGACCCTCTGGAATGGGTTACCCACCGAACTCTGGATGGCCCCCGACCTCCGCACCTTCCGCGCTGACCTAAAAACATGGTTCTTTCATCAGCTTTCCTGATCTGTTGTGGATTTTAATTTTGGGGATCTGGGAATTTTATATTTGGTTTTAATATTATTTGATTATTATCTATTGTCGGGTTATTTTATTGTTGTGAACTGCCCCGAGTCCTACGGGAGAAGGGCGGCATATAAATCTGACAAATAAAATAATAAATAAATATAAAAGAAAACATAGAGAACATACATGTAAACCTCGTTTTCCAGCACGGCCAGGAGGACCTACTGGGCCTCGTGAACCCTGCAATGAAATGAAAAGATGGTTTTAGATAATTTTAGATAATGAAATTTACTGAACAAACACTTTTGGAGACTCAAAGCCATACATTCCCTTGTTGTTTGTAACAGAATGAAAAAGTAAATTTCAGCTATAGGTTAATGAAAATAAAGTTTTTTATTTATTAAACATATTTATATGGCTGCTCATCTCACAAAATGTGACTCTGGGTGGCATACAACCATCAGTGTCACATCTAATAAAAACATTTTTTAAAAAGTTTAAAAGCAAAATTTCCAGAGAACATCGATCTAAATACAGGGGGTTGGACTAGATGACCTCCAAGGTCCCTTCCAGCTCTTTTACTGTTACTGAGGATCCCACAGGATCTCCAAGGTTGAAGCTGAACTTAGAGATCCCTGAAATTCATCCACAGAAGGGATCCATGGAACCCAGATTAAGAACCTATGCCTTATAGCATTCATTCATTTAGCATTTTAAGTACACAGCAACGTTATATAGGATCTTCATAAAGGATGCACAGTAGAGCTTGTCCAATGACACATCCAGGCCATCTAGGAAACTACAGCAGCAAATCTTACTTAACTCAGTAACATTAATAGACATTCGTCAGCCATCTCATTTCATGGCCAGAATTATTCTTTCATGATATATGTCTTAAGAAGAATAAATGATAATGGGAACTTGATTGTATGATCAAGAGTTCTATCAATGAAATGCAAATAATATAAGGGAACAGCTATACTTACTGGTTCACCTCTTTGTCCCGCATCCCCTGGAGATCCAACTGGCCCTGGGGTACCTGGAATACCCGGAGAACCAGGAAGTCCTGCAGGTCCAGGCTCACCACGATCACCCTACAAGAAATACCATTCCAATTCTACAATCAGATAGAGATTGTTCCAAGTGCATATCTTTTTACAGACAAAATTACACATTTTGCTCTCTTGTACTATTATTGCTGAACTACTACTGTGTACTACAACTAGCTACATATATAGCTGGGATGGATCAGCAGAAAGCCATGAGATAAAGCCATATCTGCAAAATAATCCAATAAGGACTGAACATGCTTAGTATGTGTTGGAGAAAAAATTATGTGGAACATCGAAAGGAAGGAACCTGGAAAAGAGAGATGCTGACTGCTGGATTTCTGAAGGGGAGCAAACACTGCAAGATTTTTACACACCTCGTAGAATAATTTGCCTTCACACATAGGAGCTATTCTTCCCTAATGAGTGTTTATGAAGAAAAATTTGACTAGGGGGAAAAATTATGGGAATATTAGATTTGTGTTTCTAAACCTGTCAGTCAATGTTATTATACATGTTGATTATTACTGTCTTGTTATTTTAAGTGTCAAGTTTTTCTGTCTACGTCACTCTGAGCCATTGGGAGTAGAGAGGCACAGAATCTTTAATAACAATAATGGTAACAACATTTTATTGCAGGCCTCACTCTGTTAACTTAGCTTAACTTCCAATCTATTATATGCCACATGGTGAATTATAATCTTTTTACTCTATCCTTACTAAAATTATACTCACGAAGACCCAAAACAAATAGACTAGACACATTTATACTTCTGTTGTAAAACTGAATTTGTTTTAAAACTTTCACCCTTATCAAGAGTTCTGATGGTGATTTTTCTCAAAGACTGAAATATAAAGTGCAACGTAAGAGTCTAAATCAACAAGAAAACAACAGCTTTATTCACTGAAATTTCAAACTCACTTACCCTTTCGCCAACAGCTCCATCTCGCCCAGGAGTGCCATCATTACCAGCAGGACCCTAAATTGAATGAGAAATGGAAAAATAGATTAAGTGTGACATCAGATTTGTCCTATAATAATATTTTATACATGGAATTGCCTTTGAAAAAGGCTTGGGATTTACAAAATAATCACAGATATATAAAAGGAAACTCCAATGATCGAAATTAAGATGTGTTGATAATATTAAGGATAATATTCATATTGCTATTTCATGAAAATGCAGCAATATTTTTTAGTTGCATTTTTGAAACTACTAAAACCAACTAGATTATAATACCAATAGAGAATGGCTTACAATACTTGCCATTTTTAAAACAATTAAACAATTGGCCTCTTGTTCAAGCTCCTAAATTTCATAGCCTAGATAATGAATGGGCAACTGGTAGCCTTCGGCTGAATTTCAAAACTCGACTACAAGAGAACATTGAAAACCTTCAGTAGCATCTCTATGCATTTTTCCTTCAGTCAAAAATGAAAGAGAGGAAAAACCAAATGCCAGAAAGATGGGGAGAAACAACATGTCAAAAAAGAGATGTTACCAGCCACTTTTACCTCTTCCCTACTATTTCCTTTAGTTCCGCCAACACTGAAGCCTCTAACAGACTACCTCCCCATTACTTCTACAGAGACTTTCAGTAGAAAAAAACCTGTCCACATATGGGACTGACTTTCTTAAGGATCAATGTGATAAAACTATATTTTCATTGAAAGAATATCCGTTCTGGAAATGTATTCACAGCAGTTATTTGAATCCATAATGTTGTTAATGTATTCATTACATTACAACTGCCTATGAAAAACCACTTTCTTAAGGATCAATGTGATAAAACTATATTTTCATTGAAAGAATATCCGTTCTGGAAATTTATTCACAGCAGTTATTTGAATCCATAATGTTGTTAATGTATTCATATGTCACAACTGCCTATGAAAAACCACTTACCTCTGGCCCTGCTTCACCCACCGGTCCAGAAGCACCTGGAGGACCAATAGGCCCAGAAGGACCCTTGTCCCCTGTTGGTCCAGTTGGACCTTGTTTTCCAGGAGTTCCCTGGCATGAAAAGAGAGACCATGTCAATGATTAAAACCATGGATGATTGTTATGTATAGCAAACCAGTCAGATATCAGTTTAAATGGGCCTCAATCATAGCTACATTCTTACAGCCATAAAACAGAATAACAGAATAAAAGAGTTAGAAGGGACCTTAGGGGTCTTCTACTCCAACCACCCTGCTCAAGCAGGAAACCCTATACCATCCAAGACAATTGGCAGTACAGACAATTGACTGTCCTTATAAAAGCCTGCAATGATGGAGCACCCATAACTTCTGAAGGCAAGCTGTAATACTGGTTCATTGTCCTCACTGTTAGGAAGTTTCTCCTTAATTCCAGGTTGCTTCTCTCTTTGATTAGTTTCCATCCATTATTTTTTGTCTTGCCTTCTGGTGCTTTGGAAAATAGGTTGACTCCCCTCTTCTTTGTGGCAGCCCCTCAAATACTGGGATACTGTTCTCATGTCACCCTCAGTCCTTCTTTTCACTGGAGTTGAGCAGAGTTGTCAAGCGCATAGTCAAAAATGCCAGTTGTGGCAATACTCACTGCAGAGCCTGGCAGGCCAGGCATGCCCCTCTCTCCACGCTGGCCAGGCATTCCCACAATACCTCTCTGCCCAGTAGTTCCAGATGGACCTGGGGGGCCATCAGGACCCTGGAATACACAAGTAACAAATTGGCTTACCTACCAACCTCTAGCATTTACATTTGACCAGGGTGTCATAGTTTAGCATTTGAACTAATCAAGAAATAGCAAAGATAAGAAAATATGATACCGCTGAAAGCTTCAGCTGTAATGTATGTTTTTTGTTCCCTTGCTCTAAAAGAAGTGGTTTAGGAGCGAAAAAATTGAAGATAAAGGTTCAATGACCCTTAGCATTTTGAGTTGAAATCAAGGCTTTCCTGTACTCTTTCCCAAAAATCCATCCATCCATCTAGAGAGCAACAAAGAAATACAAGCTCTAACACTCTGTTGCTATCCAAGGCCTATCCAGAGTTTGTCTGCTCAGATATAGTAACCCTCCCAGCACTTGTGGGTTACAATAAAGAATGTTATTTTCTTTGGCTTTAATGCAGTCTTCATTTTAAAAAAACAGCCTGGGGAAACACGTGAATTAGAATGGGTGAAAGAGAAAAAAGTGCAGAACAAAAAAAATCAGGATTTGTTAATGTCAGAGGAGAATTAGAAGCATTAGGAACTAAAAAAGGGCAGCCATGTCACAGATTAGAAATATCACCATAAGAATATATTCTTGTAGGCTTTGTAACTCCTGGTAATGAGATAATTTTGGTACACTTCTAAAGGTATATGAATAACTAGATTCTTGGGGGGGCGGGGGATCAAGAAATAGCTTAGAATGGAAAGTTTCCTTATTTCGTTTGCAAGCATAAACTTTTCTCTACTTCCCAGTCTCTCTCTACTTACATGTTGTCCATCTTCTCCTGAGTCTCCTTTATCTCCAGGACCACCAGCTGGTCCTGCTGGACCTCTATCTCCTACTCGACCATGACCACCAGGATCTCCACGAACACCTGGAGGACCTTCTTTGCCTGGTTCACCAAGAGGCCCAACTGGACCAGGAGCTCCCTGAAAAAAGAAGCTTCTTTTAGAAACAGACAGGTCAGTGATATGACTTCTTTTCTTTATTGCATTTAACAGCATACTACTGCTCTAGAGCACAGCTAGGATGTTTCCTATTTGATCAGTAGTCTTTCACTTCCAGACCTGATCCTAGTCTCAGAAAAAAAATATATTTCTAAGTTTTCATCATCTTGCTTTTCTAAGAAATAATCATGTTGCCTATATTACATGCACTGAAAACATAATAGATTGCCATTAAATTATTGTCGAATACTCCCTAATTATTAAATACAACCCTGTGTATGAACCCAATATTCACATACTGTAAATAATTTTAATCTTTTTTTTTAATTTGGATTTTAATATTACTGTTTCTTATCCCTTTCCTGAAATATTCTCAAGCAAGTCAAAACCCTCAATAAAGACTCAGTTACTTACTACTCAATATGACAATACACACAGGACACTTTTTTTCCCCTTAAAATGCAAGATAATCCTTAAAGTTTTAGAATTCCAATAATCTTTTTGTAGTCTTGAGCCAGATGATAGAATTCATACAACCTCTAAATAGGGTATTTCATGCACTCAAGGTACAATTTCCTTCCAAATGAAATTGCACTTTAGCAATGTCTATCTTACAAGAAATAAATTGTGCAGCATTATCTCTATCCATAAACTAGAGTGTGTAAACATCTTTATTGATATTAATACTGGTATCGTCTTTTCCCCTAAGAGCGTATACAAAGAGAGTTAAAAAATCTGCAAGTTGTTGGTCACAGTGTTGCAAATGAAACTCCGGTTCAGTTGTAACAGCAAGTTCATCAACTTTACCTACCATCTGTGGATGCCCATGTTTCTACCCTTTTAGTCTTATGACCATCCTTCACTGAGTGAGGGACAATAACTTGGCCCAGTAATTCTCAATCTTTTCTCCATGGACCCCTTTTAAATACTTTTTGTGGCCACGTACCATGTCCACGTACCCCCAAGATTGATTTAAATCAACTGAAGATTTAAATCATATTATTTCTTCAAGCCTTCGATAACCTCCTGTGATGACACTGCAGTCCCCCCAGGGGTCCATGGACCTTAGGTTGAGAACCACTGACTTGTCCTAAGAGCACCATCAGAGCAATAGTAAAGAAACCTTCTCTGTATAATTCATAATCTGCTATAACATATTGACATATTATCTCAAAGGCTGGAAACCTACGATCCTCAATCTCTAGTCCCAACCTCCCCCCATCCATTTTTTGGCATTGATGAATGGGAATTGTAGTTCAGCAATAACACAACAATGGGACCCAAATGATATTAAAAAAATAATTTGATCTTTGATATGTTTGCATTGTTTTACAATACTTCTTTTTTTTTAAATAAAATCCTTACTGTAATATATTTAATTAAACGTCTAACATACTGTAGGTCCTGGGGGTCCAACTCTTCCAGCAGATCCAGGAAAACCTGTAGCACCCTAGAAATAAATAAACATACATGGGACTTAGCAAATATTAACATGTAATATGTTGACAAGCATTCTTTATTGTATAAAGACTTAAACATCATGTCTGAAATATGAGTAAAGGTAAAGGTTCCCTTCACACACATGTGCTAATCATTCCTGATTCTAGGGGGCGGTGCTCATCTCCATTTCAAAGCTGAAGAGCCAGCGCTGTCCAAAGACATCTCTGTGGTCATGTGGCCTGCATGACTAAATGTCAAAGGCACACGGAACACTATTACCTTCCCACCAAAGGTGGTCCCTATTTTTCGACTTGTATTCTTTACATGCTTTCAAACTGCTAGGTTGGCAGAAGCTGGGACTAGTAACGGGAGCTCATCCCATTACGCAACACTAGGGATTCGAACTGCTGAACTGCCGACCTTTCGATCGACAAGCTCAGCGTCTTAGCCACTGAGTCACGGAGTCTCTTGTCTGAAATATACAAGGGTGCTAAGAAAGTCATAGACATCCCAATCAAAATAAAAGCTAGAATTTCACTCATGGGAACTTTGTTCAATCAACTTACAGGGGGTCCTTTTGTACCACGGCCTCCTTTGAGTCCATGAACCCCAGGAGGGCCCTGAGTGGAAATAAGAAAATGATGATGAATATTCAGCTGCCACACTGAATGATAGGAAGCAGAGTTTTATTTCAGTGAGATTTTTACTTACTGGTGGACCATGAGAACCTGAAAGACCTTGAGGTCCTGGGGATCCAGCATCTCCTTTCTGCCCAGGCTCCCCAGGTTCACCTTTCACACCAGGTTGACCATCAGGGCCCTAGAAACATTCAGAGAAATGACCAAACTGGTTCATTCATCTATTCCAAGCCTATATTATGAATGTTATTTTTAACTGATAAAAATGTTTGTTTTTTTAAAGAAAGGCCCAGCGTATGCCTCATATTTAAGAACCTTGCAACATAGTTCTCCTTCTCTGAAATCACAGGTTCAAAAAAATAATAATAATAATTCAAAGAAACTCCACACCTGAGGACCAGCAAATCCAACTGGGCCAGTTGGGCCATTTTCACCACGGGAACCCTAGCAGGAAAAAGAAAGAAAGGAAGAAAGAAAGTGGGTTCCAAAAGAATGTTAAAAACCTACAATTTTTGCTATTTTTTATGATGTAACTTCAGTTCATGATTTATTCTGGTAAAAAATAAGGTGGTTGTATGCTAGATACATCTACAGAATACATTCTGCGGAAGCAACTAATGGTATCAATAATCCAACAACCATATACATATATAGATGATCTCGTTAATATATTTAAAAAGTTTCAATCATCATCACCACTATTGGAATTCTATAAATGCTAGAACAGGAAATCTGATTCTTCCCAATATATAGAGAGAATTATGATGCTTTAATATATGATTTAATTGATGCAAACCAGCCAATATTTCAAAAATATTATACAGTTACATTCAAAATTATATGTTCTTTTATAAATTGATAGGCAGCCATTATTTATTTTCAATTAGCAGTTTTATGGAAAGAGAGGACAGAAAGAGAGAATGAATGAGTGGTAAACAGAAAAAGCAGTTAAAAAAATAGTCATTGTACATAATACCAACATCCAATTTATAAAAATACAGACAATGTGATTCTTTACTTACAGGATTTCCACGAGAGCCTGCAGGGCCAACTAAACCTCGAGGACCAGGTTCACCCTTAAATTTAAAAAAGGCTATGAGATATTATCATACATCGTTCTGAAGAGTTGTACTGCAGTATAATAATAAACCCACTGCATAATTGATAGTTCTACTAACTGTTTTACCTTTTCACCAGCCGGACCTGCGGGGCCATTTGGGCCTAATGGACCTGGGAGTCCCTAGGAGACAATCATAATTCCAGTAAGACAAGCTATCTTTCATGGTTTGTACAAGCTCTTATTTTTTTTACTTTCCTCAGAAAAGAAAGCCATGGTGGTCCACTGACTATTATTAGAACATTAATAAATCAGAACAAAACTTTATTTGGAATGGAATTTGGTGCCTTCAAATATTTATAGCATTAGAAATAAGAAGTATATATATTCAATTGGTCTACTAATATGTTGATTATTTGGAATAGTTGATAAAAGAATCATTGGTGATTAGAATAATAGAATTTAAGGAAATATTTGGGGATTGTATTATGTTATGCAAATTTAAACTTAGGGGTTCAAATTTTAAGGAGGGAAAAGAAAAATCGAACTATAATAGGATGAAAAGTTAAGATAAAGGGTAATATTGTTTTTTTAAAATTAGAGAGAATAAATGCTATGAGAAAAATTGAACATATAAAATTGTGTTAAAGATGAACCAAAATCTGTACAAATTTAAGACTGGGCCAATATTCTGTTCAGAAAAGTTGTATTGTATGTTTGTTTGTGTGTTTAAAAAATTAAAAAAAAACTTTACAAAAAAAACATTTGTAGCATGTGAGGAGCTCTTCCCACAAATCAATTCTGGTTTACTAACAACACATGATACTGAAAATACGCTGCAATACACTATTAGTTGAAGGTGAAGCTCTGAGCTTTGGGGTCAGTTTCCGAACATTTCGTTGCCTGGTTTCGAACCTGACCTGATGTAATCTCCTTATCACAAGACCCATCACAAGATTCACTAATGACTCACAGCTGACTCATCACAAGACCCTCACTTGACATATCCACACTTGAAGCCATTATAAACAGAAGAACACTGACACTAACATCCCATAAACTCCACTGAAGATGTTACCTAGCCCGGTAATGAAATTGTTCGGAAACCAACCCACAAGCTCGGAGAATGAACCTCCACCCTCATCCTACACCTGAGCTATAGATACTCGCCACTATTGCAACCTATTAGTTATAATCTCTTTTTAAGACCCAGCACTATTAGCAGAAAAAGAGGACGTTCCACTTACTCTGGCGCCATCATTGCCAGCTGTGCCTTCGCCTCCTTTTTCTCCTATGCTGCCCTGAAAAAAGCATAAGGAAAACTCAAGTCACTTACAAATAATAATATAAAGATGTAAGGTTGTGTAGAAAAGAAAAAAAAATCCTCCTACAGAAAAGACATTTCTAAAAATGTCTTACCCGATCGCCCTTGGGGCCAGGTGTTCCAGCCAGGCCTCTCTCTCCAGGCATTCCCTGAAGACCAGGTGGGCCTTGATCTCCTGCTGCTCCTGAAGGGCCTGGATTTCCCTGAAACAAAAGGAAAAGGAAATTAAAGGGCAGGAGGTAATTTTGGGGAAAGGAACCAATTTGTGATCCTGTCTCTCTCTCTCTATTTATCTATTGGACAGACCTCCTTTGCATTTTTTAGGTGGGTGCATTTCCCCATCTTCAGAACACATGAATGTCCTGTTTAGACGTACCATAAGGAATCATATTTCTTCTAAATTGAAAAATAGCTCAGATTTCTTCAATTTGTGAGCCATCAAAATGCAGCTCATTAGCCATAAACAGCAATGCAATGGTGTTATATAAACTGTGGCTTAACCAATGTTTTGTTGTCTGAATATGGTTGTTCAGCAGAGCTATTTCAGAATGGATCTCAATTAGATCTGTCTCCTAAAACACCTGAAAGGTATCAAAAATGTTGTAAATTCATACAATTGAGGATCAAAGACCTGATTTCTTTGTCAATGTATGTATAAATGTGAGTTCTTTCTCTTCATTTTAGCCCTTTTATTATCAAAATAAAATCAGGAACAAAGGTAATATGAAATAAATCCACAGGAAAATGATTGTAATACATCAAAATATTATCACTTATATAATCTCATTGAGATATTCTTTAGAGAAACTCTATTTTGATTAATGTATGTTCTTCATATTAATAAATAAACAAAAAACCCTAGTTTTGCTTTATTCCTCTCTTGTGTCAGCGTTCTAGAAAGTCCCCAACTCTAAGTAAAAACTCCGAGGCAGACTTTTCTCAAAGTTCCATTTTATTAGGGTAGGTGTAGTGGCACATCTGGGAAAACCCGAATTTTTAATATTTTTAATTAAAAGTCAATGCCTCTCTGCCTTCTAGCAACTGGGTGTATCTCTTTTCTGAAATGCAATCTTCATGATATGATTAAATGGAAACAATTCCTCCAGAACTAGTTGGATCTTCCTTGCTCTCTAAGCCTTTTAAGACCGAAAAGGAGTGAAACCAGTCTTGGCATAATCCCAGCTTGCGTAGTGACTTCACTTGACCTAGACATATGCTAAGTACTATTTTCTACTCTATATGTATATAACATTAAAATGAACTTGTCAAACATCTTAAAATAAAATTAATGAGATGCACAAAACCCCTAAGCTGTACAAAACTGATTTATTGTAACTACTGTTTGTTCCTAGTGTGGGCATCCACCTAGAAATTCCAGATTTGTTGGTTAGTCTGGGAAGAAGGAAAAACATTCCAGAGAAAAACAATGGAAGCCACTTTTGTAACACTGCCCCCCACCCCCAAAAAACACTTCATGGATGCAATTGCCAGGAGTCAAACTCATTTTAAGAATGTCCATATCTCTATTTTACTACTTGATTGGATGAACGCTGCTATAAGCATTCTTCTGCATCATCCACTCTCTCTATATGGAGACAAATGGTGCATGCAGACATGCATATCCAGTTGTAGTATATATGGGCACAGCTTACCTTTGGACCATCAGGACCTTGACCTCCAGCCATACCCTTTTCCCCCTGAAGACCAGGTGATCCTGGGTTTCCTCTTTCACCTGGATGGCCACGTTCTCCCTGGAAATAGCATTTAAAATGATTTAGTGATTGCAAATGTAGTTGCATCAAACAAGGGATAATTCATTCCATATGCTACAAATGAATTTTACAGAAAAAAAAATGTTGAAAGATAAACCTGCTGACATTGGCAATATATTTTTAAACAGAATATTAAAAACTGCCCTTCCTCTTTAAGGGAGACTGATCTGATGGTCTTTATATATTTTGAATTTCAACTTGAACTCAGCGAAGATGGCCAGCCAAGTTGTGGATCAAAATACTGGAGAGGAGCAGGTTGCCTGGAAATGCTGTCTCTGCAGATTTTGTACAATGATCTCACATCAGTGGTGGGTTGCCCCCAGTTCAGACCGGTTCGCAAGAACTGGTAGTAAAACCAGCAGGAGGCTCCACCCACTAACCTGGATGTCATTATAGGTGATTTGCGCATGCGCAGAAAAGCGCACACGCATGCTAGCAAAGTGGTAGTAAAGGTAAGTAGAACTCACCATCTCACATATCATATAAACCTAACAGTTTCCCCTAATTGCTATAAGTTGTTGTTGAGATGTTGTTACTCATTAAACTATAACACATCACATGGTTGTAGATATTGCTGAGATGTCTTCTGATGAACTTTCATCTCTAGAACTAAGTGAGTCTGCATTAAGCTAGTACCTGAATGGCAAGCATCCAAAAATTACATATGCAATGTGATGTACCCAGCACTAAAATATGTAAAGCAATATAAGCTAAGTATACCAATTAATTAACAGAAATAAATGGCTAACACAGGGAGTTCTAGAATCTGTGACAGAATAGAGTCCCATTGAAATGAAAAATCAAAGATTCAAAATATTTCAGATATTAATATCTGAACATAAGCCTAACACTGCACATGGACCTGTTTGTTTGTTTTGCCTATCAGAGCTCAGGGAGAATGTTTACTGTAATACATTCAAACTGTAATATATGCAACTTGCCTCTTGGGGATTTCTGCAGCTCACTATTATAATATGCATGGTTGTTTTTCTTCTAAAATTAATTTTAAAAATATTCTGAAAATTTGCTCTGAAAAGTCATTATTAAGAAATCAAACTTACCCTTGGACCTAAGGGACCTAGAGCTCCGGGATCACCAGGAACACCCTAAGACAATTATTAAAAAGAGAGATAAATTATTGCTAACTACATACAGAGAGAGGAAGAGAGAGAATTAGGGACTAGTTATTGGTGATTTTAAAAAAATATAGCAATGGTGCCAAAGATAGTAAGCTGTGAGTTCTTCTCACTATGTTCCTATTCATGAAAACTGTATAAGACCAACTACATTGGCAACTTGCAAACAGTTATACCTTAGTTAGGAAAAGAAATTGCAATGGGTAGAGAAAGAAAGATACAATCACAGATCTTCCAGAATTACAACACAAAATCAGCAACAGAAGCAACATTAAGCATAATAACTCAAAAGTAATGTGATAATGGATGGATGGATGGATGGATGGATGGATGGATGGATGGATGGATGGATAGAAGATAGAAATTAGGCTTTGTTGATACTGGGCAACAAATTATGAAAGGGGAATCCATGTTATTGCCATATCTTATTACTGATACAATCCTTGTCACCATTAATAAAAGTTCCCAGTGCAATGGGAGCTTTTCCTTGGACGTCAGTCTATTAAAAAAAATCTCAGCAAGGAATGTGAAGGAGGTTAGGAGGCAGGACATTCCTAGATCAGTATTTAGCTAATGTTCTTCCATGCTATCAAAGAATTAAAGGAGAGTTCCTGAGACTACTTGAGACATTTCCTGTTGCCCAGATATCCTAGACACCCAAAGGCCCACAATGTCCCAACCACGCCTTTCCAGAGAAGAGGGACTGGTCTAAATTTTTATTTTATTTTGTCACAATTCTATGCCACCCCACTCCTCACTCCCACTCCCATGAACTTCTTGTTCATGTGCAAGAAGCTGAGGTACAAATTCTCCCTACTTGCACCCCAGCTATATCTAGGAACATCTGCACAGGAAGCAAGCTCATCATAGTGAGTACTACATTGGAACTCTGGGGTTTTGCTCTTGGTTGCTGAAATATCTTCTCCCTTTATTCCTACAGCCAGATGAATTCAGCAATTGGAGCGTCTTGGTGCCAAGGAAATAGGAAGTTAAATAAGTAATTAGATTAAACAACAAAAAATGTCCTCTACTTGACATTACTACAGAAGGGAGGGAGGGCAGGAGGGCGGGAAGGAAGGAAGGAAGGAAGGAAGGAAGGAAGGAAGGAAGGAAGGAAGGAAGGAAGGAAGGAAGGAAGGAAGGAAGGAAGGAAGGAAGATAGGTAGGAATTCTGTAATTGTGAGGACAAAACATCTTGACATTTCATATTTTTAATTTCATTTTCTACTTTTCTCCATCAATCTGGACAAGTTAAATACATGTTGTACACATTTGACATCCCCCTCCCCCCCATGACAACATATATTTTCTCAAAAGCATCACGCTTCTGAGGGGAAAAACAGCTGTAAAAATATTTATTTATCTTATTTCATTTCTACACTGCCCATCTTACTGATAAAGTGATTTTGAGTGGCTTACACTATAATAATAAGTTAACAGTGCTAAAAAAAAAATTAAAGGAATGGATTAGTTAAAAACAGCCAAAATCAATCCATCATGCAAAACCATTATAAAACAGTTACCTGATCACCTGGTTTTCCCCCTTCTCCTGGAGGGCCTGGGGTACCGGGTAAACCCTGAAAGGAAATAAATAAACCAAAAACAAGTCACATGGTCAGCATATCTTGGACTATATGTTGAAAATACTGCTAGGGTGGTATTTTAATTTGAGCACAAAGAATAAGTCATAAGTAATCCAAAAACGTGGTGGTCATTACTTTGGCAGTTATTTTATTAAATTTATTTTACTGAAAATAATAACAGCCCAAAAGCCCTGGGTCGCTTATATTGAAAACTAATTTCAAAAAGACTCACCTGAAAGCCTGTGGGACCTGGAGGACCGATTTCTCCTCTTTCTCCTGCTGGTCCCTACATAAAACAAATGTTTTTAAAATCATTTCACATGGTACCATAGCAGCTTAATCATGCACATTTCAATACCATGATGCAATAATAGGAAGATATTGTTCTTTTGTTATTGCTCCCCCAAACTTACTGCAATTCAGCTGATAAAACATGCTGCTAATATTTACATAGAGTTGAAAAGTTTATTTGATTTACTGCTTTATTTAGTCAGACATTTTCCCCTTTGAATCTATATGATTTTAGATATTCAGTTGTTATGACAAGCGATTAGGAATGGTTTTCCTTTTCTCTAAACCTTTTTTTTTAATGTATCAGAAATTAATAGAACAAATAAAATAAACCATCTGGGTCAGGGGTGAAATCTAGCAGGTTCTGACAGGTTCTGGAGAACTGGTAGCGGAAATTTTGAGTAGTTCGGAGAACCGGCAAATGCAACCTCTGGCTAGTTCCAGAGTGGGGTGGGAATGGAGATTTTGCCATATCCTTCCCCTGCCACGCTCACCAAGCCATGCCCACCGAACCAGTAGGGAAAAATTTTGGATTTCACCCCTGATCTGGATTGCCAGCATCAATGTTCTATGTTTCTGTTCAAAAAAAAATAAAAAATGAATGTATCTTTTTCAATATTTCAGTGGAGGGGCGGGAATGTTCCTTTTTATCATTTTTATAATATGTATGCTATAACATATGTGGCAATTCATATGGATCAGTGGTGGAATTCTACCGGTTCTACCCAGTTCAGGTGAACTGGTAGCGGCAGTGGTGGCGGGAGGCAGGAGGCTCCACCCACCCGCCCGGACATCTTCATGGATGCTCTGTGACGCGCACGAGCTCACATTTGCAAACCGGTAGCAAAGATAAGTGAACACCACTACTGATATTGATGAAGTGAAGATTCCTTTGACAAAAGAACTGAATAGCAAATCTTCTGCCTTTGTATTTCAGCAACCTGTGTTATTCTCCAATAGTTCTCTACCCCAACATGAAATATATTTCACCTTTCTTTCTTCCTACTACCATGCTTTTTTAAAAAAATAAATTTACCAAAGAAATGATCATGCATGTTTAAGAATGTACAGAATACACAGGACTCCTGTTGGAATTTCAGTGCCATTCAAAAGCATTGATTTTGAATAATATCCTTTCACACCAAAAATGTTCAGTTAGAACTTACATGGGGCCCAACAGGACCAGCAGGGCCAACTTCACCATCTTTTCCAGGTGCCCCCTAAAATGGTATAATAAATAAAGTTGATTTAAGATGGCATATACATGTATAAGCTCATGCACTATCAATGCTGTGGTTTAGAACTTTCTAAAAAATATATATATACTTACCCTCTGCCCTGAGACACCAGGATTTCCTGCTTCTCCGGGTTTTCCAGGATCTCCCTATTTAAATATATTATTAATATATTATTAATAATATTATACAACTTAGTAAATATGGTCAAACTCTGAAGAACAATACTTACACTGCTCCCTTTTGGGCCAGGAAGACCCATGCTGCCTGGCTGGCCTCTAATTCCAATTGGACCTGCAGGGCCTGGTCGACCATCTTCTCCTGGAGCACCCTAAGAGAACATCAAGCATTTAATCTTGTGTGGGTGTTTTTGTGTTCTGTGTGTAAAATTGGTTACAGAATCATCAATGCAGGATGAAAACCAGCGGTGAAATCCAGCTGGATCTATCCGACTCATGTGAACCGGTAGTGCCAGCAGTGGGAGGCTCTGCCCACCCACCGGGGTGTCATTACGTCCTGTTTTTGACCCTCTGCACATGCTCAGAAGAGGCACGCACGCTCACATTCCCGAACTGGTAGCAAAGGTAAGTGTATTTCACTGCTGATGCAAACAGATCAGTGTGGGATCTTTCAGGAAATTAAATTGGAAAGATGGAAATATGCATCACAAATGGTAAGTTTGTTTAGCATTTCAAATGTTTGTTAGTCCATGGCTGTAAAACATGTTGGGATAATAATCCCAAATGCTATTAATTTCAGTTACAGGTTATATGAATAAAACACTAATTACACAGATTGACTCCCTCCATTTTGGGAAAAATAAAGATAAGGCTAGGAAGCGCCCTTTGAATTATTCCAGCTCTACATACCATGCCATTTATGTAACTCAACAGCTTGTGTTTTTATTCTAATAATTACTCTATAATCTTAAGAGCTTCTCAGAACTACAAAAAAGATTAAAAGTATTCACAGTAAACTACTGTTCCTATTCCTATATTGA
This sequence comes from Masticophis lateralis, assembly GCA_030761175.1. Lineage (NCBI taxonomy): Eukaryota > Metazoa > Chordata > Lepidosauria > Squamata > Colubridae > Masticophis > Masticophis lateralis. The sequence goes on along the minus strand of JAUDYJ010000001.1, from coordinate 191,886,911 downwards.
TAACATTGTTCTAAAACTTTTTAATTATTTCTAGTATTTCTGGACTGTAATCAACCCAGACTTGACCTATGCATCTTCTAATTTACATACAGGTAATCCTCAATTTACGACCACGATTGAGCCCAAAATTGATCTTACTAAATGAAGCATTTGTTAAGTGAGTTTTGCCCCCTGTTACGACATTCCTTGCCACAATTGTTAAGAGAATCACTGAGGTAGTTAATTTAGTAATATGGATGTTAAGTGAATCTGAGTTCCTCATTGACTTTGCTTGTCAGAAGGTCACAAAAGGGGATCACGTGACCTCAGGATGCTGCACCTGCCAGAAATATGAACCAGTAAGCAGCTGAATTTTGATCATGTGACCATAGGGATACTGCAACGTTTGTAAGTGTGAAAAATGGTCATAAGTCCCTTCCTTCAGCACTGTTGTAACTTTAAACAATCGCTAAATGAGTTGTTATAAGTCTAGGACTACCTCTATATAATTTAAAGCTTCAGTTACATAGATGACTTCAATATTAGGGTTAAGTAAATCACTCAAACTGTTGGCATCATCATCCAGAAAACCTTTTCAAGTTGAGTGTACATCTGAAATGGGGAAGGGGACTGAAGGAAATAACTTTTGGAAATCTGATGTTCAAGGCCATTGATCAGGGTGAAATGTAAAATTAGTTACTACAACAAATACTTTGGCGAGTGGCTTGGTGGGGGAGGGTGTAATGTGACTGGGTGGGCATGGTCAACTCCTTTTTTAACTTTTCAAAGCATTTTTTCTAATGCTTTGAAAAGCCTCTCTGCCGATCAGGCAACTCAGCTGGAATCGTCAGAGAGGCTTTTTAAAAAATGCCTCTCTGCCGATCAGGCAACTCAGCTGGGATTGTCAGAGACTTTTCAAAGCATTTTTTTTACCACCTCTTCAGCCAAGAGGTTGCAGAAAAAAATGCTTTGAAAAGCCTCTGACAATCTCAGCTGAGCCGCGCAATCATCAGAGGCTTTTTTTTTACTTTTAAAAGCATTTTTTCGTCAGAAGAAGTTGGAGAAAAAATTCTTCTAAAAGTAAATTTAAAAAAGAAGCCTCTGATGATCGTGCGGCTCAGCTGGGCATGGTGGGGGTGGCAGGGATTTTTGCTACTGGTTCTCTGAACCAGTAGCACCGCCAGCACTACCGGATCGGGTGATCCGGTAGCGCTACCACCGCCAGCGCTACCGGATTGGGTGATCTGGTCCAAACCAGGAGCATTTCACCCCTGCCACAGATCAATAGTTTTCTCTTGTCATTTGTCTGAATGTGTGCATAGAAAAAACAATAAAATTGAAAAGACAAAAGGAATTGGGGAGTTTAAACTCAGAGCTGCTCACCCTTTGTTATTCTGACAATGCCCTCATGGTTTGCCTCTGGCATTCAACGATACAAAATCTCTGAATTTGGGTCTCTTTAGGTTTGATTTGCTCCCGTAGCTAATGATATTACAGTTCAATCTTTGGCATTTAAAGCTAAATGTTAATTAGTTACATTAGCATTTAATGTTAATGCAACTAAAACTAAATGTTAATTAGTGTGCATTAAGCTACAGCTAACCTCAGTTTAGTAAATTTATATCCAAAGTAACTATTAAAGAAGATTTAACTTTTGAAAATGTTCCATATAAACAATTCTTCAGCTAAAGGTTGAAGTGTTGGTTAGTTTTGTTTTTATTTTCCAGTGAGTCTTGAATCCTGATGACTCCCTGCAGTTTTCTTGATGATAACTTTTGGAAGTGGTTTGCCTTGCCAAAGTCACCTGATTGGCTTCCATGCCCAAGGCAAGACTAGAATTTGGGGGACTAGAAATTAGAAATCCTAATTTCTAGCTTGATGCCTTTAAAAAACCAGTCCCATGTCCTCCCTCACCAGGTTGGGTACTCAGATAAAATGTTCTCCTTTTCTTCCTACCCTCATGAGAATTGCTCTCTAAAGTATCCTTGAGAGGGATACAGAAGAAAAGCAAGAATAAGGCTATCAAGAACCAAGATCTCACTCAATTACTTTGACTTTTCAACTAAATTCTACCACAAATGTCTCACTTTACTTACCAAGGGACCAAGTTTCCCTTCTGGACCTGAGACCCCTGGATTCCCTGTCAGACCCTGTAAAAATAACGTATTACAAAACAATGCTATTTCTGGCACTCAGTTACCATTTTCATCCAAAAAATATACATATTCATAAGATTAATTCATAAGTTATCCAAATTTATACTATTTTATAATATCTGACATCTACAGTCCCGCATTCATTTTGATCTAAATGATATTAATATTTATACAGTGCACTCTCGTAAATGAACCAAGACTTGTGGATCTGAATAGCCCTCTCCATTTTTTAGACACGTTCAGTCTGGCTGTATAGAGTAGGATTATTATTCTTTCTTTACCCTGGCACCTGGGAGACCAGGTTCACCCATACGACCAGGATCCCCTTGGCTTCCTTTAGGGCCTGAAGCCCCCGCAGGACCACGTTCCCCTTGAGCTCCCTGAAAAAGAAATCAAAAACAAGATCAATCTGTGGCATTTCAGGTATAATTACCCTGTTTTCCTGAAAATAAGACCCAACTGGAAAATAAGCTCTAGACTGATTTTTCAGGATGATCATAAGTCCTACTCCCCCTCCCCAAAATAAGCCCCAGTTAAGATTGTCAGCCAAATGGACCCATTTAGTACCATATTTCCCCAAAAATAAGACCTAACCAGAAAATAAGCCCTAATGCGTCTTTTGGAGCAAAAATTAAGACCTGGTCTTATTTTTGGGGAAACACGGTAGAAGTGTGTGTTGGGGTGGAGGTGATTTCAAGAGTATTTCGTTTTTGTTTCCAAATAGTTTCTGAGCTACCCAATAACAGCTCTTACAGAACAATGTCTTTCAGGCTGAGTTATTTCGCTAAGAAACATGCATCAAGGAAGCAAGATCAACCAAAAGCAACATAAAGAGAAAGGGATTTCTTGGCTAATTTCTAAATTCAAAATTGCCTCTCTTAAGCCACCAATGGCAACACCTTTCTACCAGCTGAGTGTTTTTTTTTAAATGGAAACTTTCTGAAAAGAGAAAATAGGAGATGACATTAAATTCCTTGTATGATACACTATTTTGATTTTGATCACATTTCCTGAATATATGTACTATTAAAAAAGATCTTAATAATCCTTATACTCACCTTTGGTCCTGGCAAACCATCAGATCCTGGAAAGCCACGGTTACCAGGAGGACCCTATGGAAACAAAAGTATGGTTTTTTTAATGGAGTGACATGTATGATCCATGTCACTTGTGACTTTTTAACTTCCTTTTATGTTTAAAATAGAACCACATTGTATTTGGAGAAAAAACTTTCGAAGAATAAAAATTGCCAAAGAATTACCAATAAACCCCTCTGAATCTGGGAGGTCCTGATGAGCCCACTTCTTAGTGAAATCTAAGTTTATGCAGGATCATTATCCATAAATGGCTATAATAATATGTATAATCAAACATATTTAAATATATAGCATGGCGGTAAGGCCTGTTCCTCCTATTGATGCTGCTGGACACTGCCGCCTGCCAGGGCAATGCTGAGCTGAACACAGACCAAACCAACATCAGACCCAAGCAACAAGCCAGTGGGTCATTTTTTTGGTGGCAACCAATAGATCTACAGTATAGCCATCTCCATCAAAATGCAGACACGTCCTAGATGCTGGTTTGATTGTGCAAGGCGACATTTTGTCAATCTGAAAATGGATCCTGTGGGAATAACACTAGGAAGATGATGAGATGATGATGATGATGATGATTTAAATGTATAGCATAGATATGCAGAAATCTGATAGTTATAATAATGGTAATGACCATATGATACAATTTTTCACAACATTGTTTATTCTAGTCAATAAAAAATCTATAATATAAATAAATATGCAAACAAACCAAACAAATTTTAAAAGTGAATGCTTGCCATGCAGATATTTAAAAACCAACATGTCACTTATTTAAATAAAGGAAAACAAGCATATTGCAAAAAATGACATTCTTCCTCCAATTAAAAACTAAGAAGGAACAAGGACAAAAATCACTTTTCTCTGAAATTCTCAAACAAAATTTTGCCAGGTGATATTTATGGATATGGGTGAATTTGACGGGGTTTTTTTTACAATAATTACATGACCTGACCATATCAGACCAAATGTCCCATATGTCCATTTTTAAAAATGGTTTTGTTCTGAAATTTATATACTTTTTTTTTTCATTATAAAAACTCAGTTGAATCACTTTAGGAAGTTCAGATCCTATTAATTCAGATGTTAGGGTGACTCTAACAATAGTTTTTGGACTACCATTTGAGGAAGTTGCTAATTGGATCCAAATTATTCAAAAACTTTTTTTCCCTGTGATGAATTATTATCAAAAAAGATGGAAAGGTGAAGAATGCTATTTCTTCTTTATTCTTGAAGCCATAGATGCCTTTCAAAAAATCAGATAAGATATTTCTGCAAAGCAACAAACTGAGTTAGAAATCTAGCACACTTTCCTTTGAAAGGACTAAAGTCAAGATCCAAACTGAAACCATTGTTTGTCACCATAGTTGGACTTATTTTGGATATTCTACTTTCAATGCAAAACTAAACAGGGCTATTCCCAACATAGCTCACCAGGAAACTACTGAGATTTTTTTCCCTTATTATTCTTACCCTTTCTCCAACAGGTCCAGGAATACCAACTGATCCTGGATCACCACGAGGACCTCTTTTCCCTTCTTCACCAATAGGTCCAATTGGTCCTTGGAGGCCATGGGGACCCTAGTGAAAAACATTTGCACTTGTAAAGAAAATGAACAAACCCATCATTCAATCATGCTGCCATTGATACAAGACAAATACAGATGCCCCATTTCAAATCCAATTATATTCCTTGAAGAAGATTTTGAAAAATATATCATTTCTGCAAACATTCTTTTCAATGCTTTTTTGCTTGTGTATATTCCAAAAATATAGCTATACTAGAACACTGGCCAAATTGCATTAATAGGAATTAATTCTGCAATTAGTTTTGGAATAATAACTGAATGATTGAATACTGAATAGTAATTGAACTAGTCAAGGGTTGACCTTGACAAATAGTTTATTAGGTGAATATGGATATTCTAATATTGTAGATATTTATGAAATAAATATAAACAACTCTAGGTCACTTCCACAGCAGTTTGCAGATGTTATGTGGATGTGTCCTTTAAAAATTATTACCAATCAATTATACCTTGATTGCACAGAAAGTGGGAAATTAGGATCACTCGTTTTATTACCACTTATTTTCCCAAGAAAGGGAGAATTATTTTATGTGTTTTTTTAAAAAAAAAAATTCAAATCTTCCCTTTAAATCAAATAAATATTTAAAGAGAAAAAAGAAATTTTAAGCTAAGTTTCATATTTATTTACCTAAAATGAAAAATGATATTCCTTGGCAATATGAAGAAGTCAATGGGACAGCACAATTAATATTTAAAGTTTGTAACTAAAATCAGGGAGATTCAGATTAAAATACAGCTTCAGGCACAGAAAGTTACTAGAGGATTTTGAACCACTCACTATCCCTCTGCTCAAACTACCTCACAAGATGTAGAAAAAAATGGGAGGACAGACTGCATTTTTGTCACCCTGAGGTTCTGGAGAAAAGTAGAGCTCTAATAAGTATTAATAAATAATTAATAATTGGGGGGGAGCCATAAAGTTTGTGGCAGATTAAGGACAGAACTGAAGAATAGAAAAACATGCATGTTATTTTGTAATGGAACATTTTAAAGATGGTTTCTAGAGAATATATTTTGAAAACCTACTGGCTCTCCTTTGGGTCCAGCTTCTCCTTTGAAACCTGGAACACCAGGATCTCCCTGAAAACAAGCATCACCATTAGAATAATGATCTGAGGTATTCAAAGTGACAGAAAGTACATTTTTTGTGAATCCACGTCTTGTTCAAAATGTATTAATATCATGGTTTCTTCAGCGTGGTATAATCTACATCATCTGTTCAATAATATTATAATCATATGCAGATATGTCAGTCTTGCTCCATGTAAATAAAGAAGATATGGATTGTTGTCTGCAATCACTAAATATTAAAAGTTTAAAATGTTGGTTTTCATATTCAAAACACTTTGCTCATCTCAATATCAAATTACTCAGTCACTGCTATCTATAGAAGAGGCTCCCTTAAATTTGCTTCAAATTTCCAGCCTCAATCTCATGAGCACCTGGTGGCTTGCAAGTCATAGAAAATATTTCCCTAAAAGTCATGTGATTGTTTTAATAAACAGACGTATTCTTACTCTGTTGTTCTTAAAGTTACCTCTGTTACTGTTAATAAGAATTCAGTTTAGATTGCTCATTCTCTTGAGGGCCCAATGTGCAGAAAGATGGAACATAAATCAAAACATAAATAATATACAAGCTAGCAAGTCAACTGAGAACTGACATTTGTGCCAGAAAAAGAATTTTTCACTTTGTGAGCAGCTGCTCTTAGATGCTAAATCACACAATGTGATCCAGAGCATCTTTCTGGATATTACAGTATTTTGAAGTTGCTAATAGGCTGTATGTTAGGCTCCTTTGAAACTATTCAAAAATTGGTGAAAAATACAACAGCCGATTTTTAACAAATGAAAGCTCTGATAGCCATATAATACCAGTACTACACGCTTTATTCATTTATTGTTCTAGTAGTCTATGGAGATTCTCAGTCAACCAGGTCATGATTGTCCCAAAGGTTATATTCCAAAAGGCAACTGGACTTAGTTGGGTTTTTTTTAATGTTTTGCTTTTTATCCAAGAAGCTTCTTCAGTTCCTCATAAAGAAGCTTCTTGGATAAGAAGCTAAACATTTTCAAAAAACCAAGAAAGTTCAGTTGCCTTTTGGAAAACAATCTTTGGGACATATCGTTCCAGTAGTTTTACTATCATTCCCTTGTTTTTGTACAATTACCACAAAGTTTTAATTAGTAATTTAATTTGGTAATAATTACCAAAAGGTTTTAACCATGGATGGTTGACTATCAGGATTATGGTGGGGTATAAAACCCAAAATAAATAAACATGCATTAAATACAAAATTTTACCATTTCTGGAAAAATCTAATGATTTTTCAAAACATTACCATTTGTCCTCGAATGCCAGGAGGACCTGTGCTGCCTTGTGGTCCTGGAGAACCAGGTGGACCTGATAAGCCAGGTGGCCCTGAAGTTCCTGGAGATCCCTATGAGATACATTGATGTGGTCAACAGTGTCCATGGAATGGAATATAAAGTCTTAAAAAGAGTATTTGCTTAAGTTAGTTACTTACTGAAGGCCCTTTTGTACCTCTGGAACCATCTGTACCTAAGGCACCCTAAAACAGCCCAAAGCAGATATGTGTTAATACAATTTCATCAAACATCGCTATTCCTATGTACCAATTTGACTGAAATATCACATGCAAATGTCAGTTTCTTATGTATCAAGTGATTTAATTTCTGAACAATATAGATTGGAGGCAGATGTTTAATATCAATTCCAGTTGGTCAGTCTAGAATTTTGTGGATATCTATCCTTTGATTTCCATTGAACAACTACCCTAAAACCTTGAACTAAAAATATCAAGAATCTTAAGATTCTGACCTAGCTTCAGTTATTCAAGCTTAGTTAAATGGGAACAAATTTATTATTAAATAATTTCTCATGGGATAGACTTTGAAAAAGTGTCATCAGAAAAATGCTTAGTCATTAAGGTGCCACAAAATATTTTATTATTTCCATTGAAGTATGAATTAAAGGTGCTATTTGCTTAAAACTGTCATAAAAAAGTAATAAGAATTAAATACAACAACCAAGCTTTGTACACATATTGAAAAAATACATTCCAAAAGGTAAGTAGGTAAGAATACATCTTTCAGATAAGATGTTTTAAGGGATACAAGTAGTTCTTGACTTGTGACCATAACTGTTCCAGCAATTATGGTCATAAAATATGCTAATTGTTAACTGGAACAATGACCAATATCATTTTATGACAATTTTTTGTGGCAGTGAACATGGTTACTGTAGAGAAAACACAATAGGTGTCTTTGTTGGCAAATGGAAATAATTGCTGTTATCTGGCAAAAAAAATGTAAATCAGGAACATCTGACCACAAAATGCTGCAAACATATCTAAATGAAGCAGTTTGCTGAATGGCCAAAATGCAAGGGGGTCAGAACTAATGAAGACTGTCAATACCTTCTTTGGGATCCATTGTAACTTCAAACGATCACTAAGCAACCTGTCAGTAAGCAAGGACTACTTGTAAAGTAGGTGTTTTAAATATCTAGATGTTTCCCAACTTAAATGCAAGCAATTTCAGCCTTTTGGAACTTGCCTATTCTGGGGAATTCTTACAGATTTTTGAAAAACTCCTGTAGGAGTTATAAGCAACTCCTACAAGGTGAAAAAATGTCAGAAAATTTCATCTGGTCTACATTTTAAAACAAACTGATCTATTTCATACTTGTACAGTAATTTGGATCAGAACACCCTACTTCTCTAGAATTTGTGATTTAGTTCCAAGCAGAAAATAAACCATATAAAAATGCATCCATATGGAAAGTATCATTAAAAAGCATATAATATGGAAAGATACAAAGAAAACGTATATTGGCTGATGTATAAATTTCCACCTAATGCACATATATCTGACTATCCTAAGCAAAGAAATTATTGTACCACTGCTTTAACCCAGTGGTAGGATTCAGCCAGTTCGCACCACTTCGGGTTATTAACTTGCTGAGCAGTTTGGCAAACTGGTTGTTGGAAGAAATCATTAGGGCAGAGAACCAGTTGTTAAATTACTTGAATCCCACCACTGCTTTAACCTACATATTGCAAAAGTAGTTTTTACTTTTAAGCGTTTTCTGACTACCTGTGACACTGTGACTAGAGTCTAGACACAAAAGATGATATCCCGTTATATCAAAAACTGGTATATGCTAAGTGATTTCTTTTATAACCTATGCTTCTGTTTATGTGATTACAACCATCTTTAACTTTTTTGCAATCCATTTCAGGTTTTGTGTGAATTTTTCACCATATTCTTTTTTGTGAAGATAATGCATAGATTTTTGCATGTGCATGCTATACTTCTATCTCTGTACATTTATGAATGATGCCTAGCAGCCAGTCAGGGATGAATAGCTCCAAATGTAATTTATGACAGTTTGAAAAACTTACAGGAAGACCAAACAATCCTGGGGGACCTGGGGCACCCGTTTCTCCTCTTGGCCCTTGAGGACCTTCTGGACCACGTGCACCTGTGGGACCAGCTTCACCCTGAAGATAAAAAAAGAAAGTAGAAAATGAAATATTAATACTAACCATTAAATACGACATTAAATACTATATTAACTACATTAATACTAACCATTAAGCCTCTCATTAACTGAAGGTGCTTTTTTTTAAAAAAAAAGAAGTGCTTATTTAGATTTAAAATTGATATAATGCTAGCTATTCCTCAGAGTAGCTCCTAGCTATTCCTCAGAGTTATCTGAATTGCCTAAGATATTCTAAGTGTGATATACAATCTTACCCTGGTGCTAATGCAGTATCAAGTCTATCTGGATTTTATATAAAGAATAATGGGTTCCCATTTTGTCCTTTAGCACAGAAATAAAGTGTCTTCAGCCCCATCACACGATCTAATCAAAAATCCATGCAGGCTCACATCTAGTCTCTGAATTCACCATATTAGGTGGGATTTTTTTAAAAAACCCTGGGATTATTTTTCATTTTCTGTTGAACTGGGCTGTGCTGTTGTTTTATAAAATTATATGCCTTTTGAACTCAAGGCTTTTCCTTATACAATGAAATAAATAATGTTTTCTGGTGAAATTAGTGTAATAGACAAACAACTATTTTATGGCTAGATATGGTTGCTACTGCTGCAACCTCCTCTTCCTCATCACCTCCTCCTCCTCCTCATCATCATCATCATTTTACATTCTCTCTCTTTCTCTCTCTCCCTTCCCCTCCCTCCCTCTCTCTCTTTTAGCTTCTAAAGACCACAGGGAGCTGTGGGTATGTGACACCATAAACGCATGAGAGGAGGGAGGGAGGGTGGAAGCTGAGATAGAACTGATGGCTCTTTTTGAAAAATGACCTTTACATAGTAAATTGTGTAATTAAAATAGGCATGAGAAAGCCACTGGAGACATTGTAATTAGACATTATTTGACTAAAAAACATACAAAACTACTGTTGTTATTCAGTGATTTACTATAAAATTTTGGCATGATGGTATTGGAAGATTCCTGGAGCTACAAAAAATGAGACTGGGAGCCACATAAAGTTCATATGTTCTATCTTCTGTATTCATATACAAATCATGTTAATTATATGCAATTAATAAATAAATTGGAGACAATAGAAATAGGATATTATGGATGTTTGTGGTGATTGTTAATATAATTTAATATAATTCTACTGATATTTAAAACTGACGGACTTGCCTCCAATTAAAAGAAAAACAACAGGAAAGTCATGCCTTTCCTTTAGACATTGGTTAAATTTTGGGCTTACTTTATTATACATGTTTAGAGAAATCATTTGATTCACTGAATTACAGCACTGGCAATTAAGTTCTTGTTCAGTGAGAATTGCCAACTGTAAATTCATAATGCATCTGTTGGATTGATTAGTTTTATCCTTTCTCTCCAAGACCATGGTTAACTAATGCTTGCTATGCTGCATAGGATTTCATCATTTCAAGGCACAGAAAACTTCAATTCAACAACTATTATTACACTATTCCACAAAAATATATTTGTACTTCTTTCCTTCAAATATCAAAGATAAGGAATGTCTAGGAGAAGGGACATAAATATAATTGGAAGCAAATCATTGAACTTTAACTATGTGATATAAGTGACCAAATCCTACTACAATTGCCAGAAATTTACTTCAGAAATTTAGTCCTTAAAAATTCTCAGAGTCAGCAAAGAAGAATGAAACAAAAGTTTCTCCTCAGCTCATCTACCAGCCTGCTTTACACCACCTCTGGAGTCATTTTTAATAGTCATAAATAGTGCAATACACAATCTGGGAGGAGTTATAGCTATAGTTTCATTTCTCATTACACATTCTCAGGGAACATATTTTACAGCACAAATACTAGTCTCCTTCAGGCCAAAGCTCAGCCTTTGGTGACTCCATGAACACATTGTTTCCTTGATAAGAATACAAAAGTGATTTACATTTCTTTCCTTCCTTTTTTTAAGAAAAAAATCTTCCTCATCTAATCTATAGCCTCTAGTTTTCTTGTGTTCTCCCTATCTGTTTCTAATAAGAGCTGACTTTGCTTAGGTTTTCAAGATCAACTAAGATTTGCCAGGTCTAATGAACGGACCTCAACTGTATGATACTGCCTTAGCCTATATCAGGTCTTCTCAACCTTGTCAAATTTAATCCCCCTGTCAACATTCCCAAATTCTGAAAGTTGAAGTCCACATGTCTTAAAATTTCTAATGTTTTGAGAAACATTAGTCTAGATAATGGCCAGGTTGCCTTTTTTATCACAACTGTTTCTTATGCTCAATGTGAGGTTCTGTACTCTGCAAGGAGTAGACACAACACAACATAGCAAATCTGTACACAACTTACGACCACAATTGAGTCCAAAATTTCTGTTGTTGAGTGAGATATTTGTTAAGTGGGTTATGGCCTATTTTATGACTTTTCTTGCCACAGTTGTTAAGAGAATCACTGCAATTGTTAAGTTACTAACATGGTTATTAAGTGAAACTGGCTTCCCCATTGGCTTTGCTTGTCAGAAGGTTGCAAAAGGTGATCACATGACCCTGGGACAATGGAACCGTCATTAATGTGAATCAGCTGCCAACTTTTGATCACGTGACCCTGGGGATGCTGCAACGGTTGTTAAGTGTGAAAATTGGTCATGTCATTTTTTTCAATGGTGTTGTAACTTTGGTCACTAAATGAGCTGTTGTAAGTTGAAGACTACCTGTACTTAATTATAACACACACCTTCCCCAACCACAGGGGAAAAATTACTTTTGAAAAAAGCAGACAGGAACCCTAACTTCACTCTCTCACATGCAAACATTCCACCTAGAGGAAAAGAGAAGATCAGCTAAAGAAATCTGTTAAATAAGACAATTTTTTAGGACAGTTTTTCCCAACCTGCAATTTCAAACCTGTGAGGCCAATAACTCCCCAAATTCCCAGCTAGCAGCACCCCTGGCTGGAAATTTTGGGAACTGCAGTGACAACCCATGGAAGGTTTTCCAATGTCAAAAACAGGGAATATTTTTCCTATTCCAATTCTTTTACACTAAATAACCTCTCTCTTCTCAATTTTGTTTAGGGTTTGCAGCTGGGAGGAAAGGCATTAACACTGCATGAGAAGTAGACAGTTAATGACACCATATAAATGAGTAATAAATTCTGGCTGTTCTCAGCTTTTCTGCTATTTATTATTCTGTGGCACCGAATCCAAGGAGCACTGCCAACATCCATTTAAATAGATTGCATTTCCAACTGTTTCAGCTTCCTAAGGGATGTTGCAACTAGATCTTTCCAAATCAGTAACATCACATTCAGAATAGTAAAAAAATAATAATGTTAAAAGGATATATTGGGAAGTAAAGTTAAGTTTATTTCATCTAACTGATTATCTCTATGTGATTTTCTCAGAAACAGGCCTCTTCACTTCATAACTGGATGTACATGTGATATAATTGATTGTCCTTGGTTCACACCCATCTCCCATTTCAAATTACATCCATCCACATCTGGAGCTGCAACAAAATGCTTGACTAACAAGCTTTTTGCAGAGTTCTTTTAAAGGGACTTTAGGGCAATATGCTCACAAAACAATACCCATAGTGGTGAGTTGCCCCCAGTTTGGACCGGTTCTATAGAACCGGTAGTAAAATTGGTGAGAGGCTCCGCCCACTGACCCTGACGTCATCAAAATGCTTCTGCGCATGCACAGCAGAGCGTGCATGTGCACAAGTGAAGCGAGCATGCGTGCACAGCCACATTGCAAACCGGTAGTAAAGGTAAGTAGAACCCACCCCTGACGCTAATATCTCCTGCTTGGCTTCTCCTCCTACTAGTGAAAAAGGCTGCAATACTGATAGGCTATTTGGGGTCTCAGGGCTAAAAATAATAAATGCTAAGCAAACAGAATTTTGTCTGAACTCAGGCTTAATTAGTCCTGTACAAGCCAAGTTTCAGAAACTGGTACTAAACTCTTGGTTAAATCTATAGATTTAGAAATAAATCAGAATGTATAGTCTTTCTATAATGTTGACTCTCCACAAAATTATTCAAAATCCTAGCAAACCGGAGAATCAATCTAGCCTAGATTATGAGAAATAAATTAACCAAGGTTTCTGTCAATTCCTTCATTTCTACTGAGCACATGTTCCTAAAATTGAGGTTCCTGGTAGAGTTTATTCCTCTTTTCCAAAATCTGAATGTGATAAACTGCTATCATGTCACTCCTAGTCCTTCTTTTCATGTCTAGCCAGTGGTGGGATTAAGCCAGTTCGCACCACTTCAGGAGAACCGGTTGTTAACTTTCTGATCAGTTTGGTGAACCAGTTGTTGGAAGAAATCATTAGGGCAGAGAACTGGTTGTTAAATTATTTGAATCCCACCACTGTGTCTAGCTATTCTCCAAAGCACCTGAGGGCATGACAAGAAGGAATGGGTGGAAACTAATCAAGGAGAGAAGCAACCTAGAATTTAGGAGAAATTTCCTGACAATTAGAATAATTAATCAGTGGAACAACTTGCGGGCAGAAGTTGTGAATGCTTCAACGCTGGAAGTTTTAAAGAAAAGATTGGACAACCATTTGTCTGAAGTGGTATAGGGGTTCCTGCCTGAGCAGGGTGTTGGACTAGAAGACCTCCAAAGTCCCTTCCAACTTTGCTATTCTGTTAAACAGTTCATGGTTTCAGGAATTGGATATGTCTAGTTTGATGAAAAAAAGGACTAGGAGTGACATAGCAGTATTTCAATATCTAAGGGGCTGCCAAAAGAAGAAAGGTCAATCTATTCTCCAAAGCAACTAAAAGTAGGACAAGAAGCAATAGATGGAGACTAATCAAGGGAAGATCCAACCTAGAACTAAGGAGGAACTAGGTTGGGATTTCCTGACAGTTAGAATAAATAATCAGTGGACCTGTTCATAACATCAGAGAAATAATTTCTAAACTAAAAGGCTTTAATTATGAGCGATCATATTTCCTACTACCATTCCCACTATAGTATGTGTCCATGTATGTGCACCTCCCTTTGAATCAGTGTTGACTCCTTGGGAATACCTGGACAAGTTCCTGCAGTTTTCTTCATAAGATTTCAGAAGTGGTTTCCCCTTGCCTATTTCCCAAGGATGAGAGAGAAGTGACTGACCAAGATCACCAGTGGTGGGTTTCAAATTTTTTTACTACTGGTTCTGTGAGCATGGCTTGGAGGACGTGGTATGGCTTGATGGGCGTGGCTTGGTGGGCATGGCAGGGGAAGGATACTGTAAAATCTCCATTCCCTCCCCAATCCAGGGGAATTTCCTCCTGGTCAACTGGGACTTGGGAGGCAGAGAATAGATGGGGATGGGGCCAGTCAGAATTTTTACTACCGGTTCTCCGAACTACTCAAAATTTTCACCACCGGTTCTCCAGAACTGGTCAGAACCTGCTGAAACCCACCTCTGAAGGTCACCCATCTCTAAAATGGGATTAGAATTCACAATCTCTTGCTTTGTAAAATGGTGCCTTAATCACTACCCCAAACTGGCTCTTTTACCAGTTGCATGAAGATAAAGTATCCTACAAGTTGAGCTCTGTTCCTGATATCTATATGGACATATATATCATGTTAGCAACAATATTGAGAAGTTATATCATCAACTTCTCCAAGTTTTTAGAAGTCTCTGCCTAGCCTGGATTTCCTGTTGATTTTCTATTCAAGAACTAAGTAAATCTATTTGAGAATGGTTCTTGAGCCGAGGCTGACCAAGGGCTACCATCTAACTGTACATTCCATCACTGATTAATAAAGTTTTTTTAAAAAAACTACTTACCTTCATGCCAGGTATACCAGGAAAACCTGGTGAACCAGCTATACCGAGAGGACCCTATAAAGAAGAGATATTGAGGATCAATGAGAAATACTCTAAATATTCTTGCAAAAGCATGAATTTAAACAGGTTCTCAGTATGGAAGGGAGCTTTAAGGAGCAACATACCGGTATATAGAAATAAAATGTTTATTTCATGCACACCTTTCCCATGGAAAAGTAATGATAAGATTTTTGACTATAATTTTATTACTAATATTTAACAATGTAATGGAATGGTATATTGTTTCATTCCAGGAAATGTTCTGTGGACATTTGGAATGATTAGTCTCAGGTCAGATTGAGTAACATTTTCATTGAATTCTTTTTTCACATTTCTTTATGAATGAATGTAGACTTTTTTTTTAATGTGGGACAAAGTGAAACTGACAGATCTTTCTGCTAAGATCTTTAACTCATATCTGCAGTATTGGATCAGGATTTTCACCTATTTTTATCAGACTAATTCCTGATCTTTGAACAACCAGGCACAAGGAAAGGACAGCGTGACTGCTTTCCGTTGCAGATTCCAAATTTGGGTGATAGAGAAAGAAAGTAAGCATTTTTCCTGTTAATTTCTGTAAAATAACTTGACAATATTCACCAATTTATTTAAGGGCAGAACAGAAAAAATGTGAAGATAGATATAGATATAGATATAGATATAGATATAGATAGATATAGATATAGATATAGATATAGATATAGATATAGATATAGATATAGATATAGATATAGATATAGATATAGATATAGATGTTTTCTGAGGTTTTCGCGGGTGTTTGTATGTAGGTCTTTGGTTATTCGGGTCTTCTCCCGCGTAAAATTGGAAGTGTCTTGGCGACGTTTCGACGAAGTCTCATTCGTCATCTTCAGGCTGGTGTTCTCGGCTTCGTGCTTCCAGGAGCAATGTGAGATCGCAGCTGTCTCTTCCTTTTAACTGCTAGTGGGGGTATGTGAGCTGATTGGGTGGGAGCTTGGCTGTGTTCTGATTGGGTGGAGGTGTGTTCTAATTGGTTAGGGGCTTGGCTGTGCTCTGATTGGCTGGGGGGTTGGTTATGCTCTGATTGGCTGGGGGTGTGTTCTGTTTGGGTGGCGGCTTGGTTGTGCTCGGCTTAGTCTGAGTTGCAGGGGGATTTGAGCTGGTGAGCTGCGTTGTTGTTGTTTGGCTTTGTGTTTGTGGCCGTGAGAGCTCTTTATGGTGGGTGTCAGTCTGCTTCATGTATGGATTGGAGGGGTTTAAAGTGGCTAATGATGCAGCTGCAGTCTGGCTTCTGGTCCTTGGTCATGCCTCATTATCAGTGTGGGTTTGAGTCTGCTTTCTGCGTGGATGTGTGGTGGTGACATCCTGTGTAGCTCTCGTGAGTGTGGGTCTGGTGTCATTCGTCGTGTTAGGGACTTGTTTGTCAATAAGGGCGGGTTTCCAAATGGCTGGTAGGCGGGAGGTATCATCTCATTTGTTCATGCTGTGTGGACGTTTTTCTATCTCGATGGCTTCTCTGATTATTCTGTTGTTAAAGTGTTCAGTTTTGGCGATAGTTCTGGTCTTTTTAAAGTCAATTTCATGTCCTGTGGCTTTAAGGTGTTGGACCAGGGAAGAAGTTGGTTCCTCTTTTCTGACTGAGTTCTTGTGTTCTTCAATGCATGCACTTATTCTTCTGTTGGTTTGTCTGATGTATGTGGTGGGGCAGGCAGTGCATGGGATTTCATATACTCCTTGATTTTCTAACTCAATTTTGTCTTTGGGGTTACTTAAGATGGTGGATATTTTTCGGTTTGTGCAGAATGCTGTCTTGATGTTATGTTTGTGGAGGATTTTCCTTATTCTGTTTATGGTGCCTTTTATGTATGGGAGGAGGGCTTTGCCATTTTCTTGTTCTTTGTCTTGGATTTTAGTGGGGGTTTCTTTTTGGATTAGGTTGGTAATCTTATTTCTTTGGAATCCATTGGATGTTAGTACGTTAGTGAGAGTGTGTAGTCGGTTTTTAGGTGTTGTTCGTCAGCTAAGCGTTTTGTTCTGTAGATGAGTGTCTTGGCTACAGAGTTGATCTGGGCTGGGTGGTGGTGTGAGATTGCATGCAGATAGCAGTTTGTGTGTGTTTTCTTCTGGTAGATAGTGTGTCCTAGGGAGCCATCAGATTTCCTGTAGACTAAGACATCCAAGAAGGGAAGTTGGTTGTTCGCTTCTGTTTCCATGGTGAACTGTATTTTGGGTTGTAGGCTGTTGAGGTGTGTGAGGAAGTTGTCCAGTTTTGAAAGAGGACACTAGCATAATAATCCTACCATCAGACAAGGGCAACGCCATGGTGGTTATGAACACATCTGATTACCAAACCAAATTAACCAACCTACTCCAAGACACCACATACAAACCCCTAAATACAGACCCCACCACCTACCTGCTAATTTTGATTTACTTCAGACAAAACACTTTTGGCAGCAACAGAGCAACACACAAATATGTTTGTCTTATACTCTAACAAGACGCTTTAATGGAGCTCTACTATTACTGCTTAGTAAACTGAAACAATTAAGCTCAGTGGGACAGTGTTTTTGAAGTATGGAATCTTCAAAGTTGGGAGCTGAGTCAACTGAGACATCTGTTAGTTTCACTTTTTCCCACATTGAAAAATATATATTCTATATTTATTCATAAAGAAATGTAAAAAAAAAATCCAGTGAAAAATATTACCCATTTCTGACCTGAGGCTACTTAATGCATTCCATACATAAGTTAAAAGGAGACAGAATTTGATTGACCATTCTCTTTAAATATTTCACTTCCTCAAAATAGACCTGAGGACTTTGAATTTCATAGTGCTTGAATGTCATAGTGCTTGAATAACATACAAAGATCCAGGTCTATAGATCCTGCATCCTGAGCACACTCTTGTACTGCAGTGAATCTTGGACTCTTTATGCACGGCAGGAGAGAAAGTTGAACACCTTTCATATAGTCCGATGAATTCTTGGCATCACCTGGCAGGACAAAGTTCCAAATAGCGCAGTCTTGGAACGTGTTGGAATTTCTAGCATGTATACACTATTGAAACAACGACGTCTACGCTGGCTGGGGCATGTCATGAGAATGGCTGATGGTCAGATTTTGAAAGATCTCCTGTATGGAGAATTAGTGCAGGGAAAGCGCCTCAGAGGGAGACCAGAGCTGCGATATATGGATATCTGCAAGAGGGACCTAAAGGCCTTGGGAATGGACATTAACAACTGGGAAACCTTGACCTCAGATCGTTCAGCTTGGAGGCTAAAGACACAGCATGGCCTTCTCCAATTTGAAGAGACACTTGTTCGGCAGGCTGAGACAAAGAGGCAGTCCCAGAACCAGCAAAATCTGGGGACTGGGCAGGGGACAGAATGTATCTACCCTCAGTGTGGAAGGGATTGCCACTCTCGAATTGGCCTTCTTAGTCACACTAAATGCTGTTTTAGGACCTCTTTCCAAAGCACGATACCATAGTCTTTTGAGACTGAAGGATGCCAATGTGAATGTGAATGTCAGTGGACGTCAAGTTGCGGAGAGGCAGAACAAATCTTTAGTACTGTTCAATGCTTGCAAAGCAGCTACAAAGTTCCATCCAAAGATCAGAGCAGAGTTGTAACACGAAATGTCACATTCCATGTTGTCTTGAATGAAGAATCAGACATCAGAGTCATTAGCAGAAATTATTATTACTGTATATCACTTCCAAGACAATGCAGTCCATGGACAATAATCAAACATGTACATCATACTAGCCAGCTTTAACTTGAATATAAGTATTGGACAGAGTCTGTGCCACTATTCATTTCTTCTGCAGAAAAGAAGAATAGAATAAAATTGCAATAGTTGTGAATATCTGTAGCTCAGGTGTAGGATGTGGGTGAAGGTTCATTCTCCAAGATTGTAGGTTGGTTTCTGAACATTTCATTACCAGGCTAGGTAACATCTTCAGCAGAGTTTAGGGGATGTCAATGTCAGTGTTCTGTTTATAAGGGCTTCGGGTGTGAGTGTGTCAAGTGAGGGTTTTGTGATGGGTCAGCTGTGAGTCATCAGTAAATCTTGTGATGGGTCTTGTGATGGGTCTTGTGATAAGGAGATTACCTCAGGTCAGGGTCATTGGGAGGTGAATTGCTGATGAGGGGATTGGTTGAAGGTTAGTGCTATCTCTGGTTGGCTATGCAGCTGATTTGGATGCTGAAGAGTTCATAGGCTGGTTGTAGGTCAATGTGTCTGTTGGTGGAATGGCTTGTGGAGTGCCAGGTTTATATGAACTCATGAGTGTGGTGGGTGGTAGTGTGGCTGATATTTTTTGTGTTGCTCCAGTTGAACTAATACTGGTGTGGGACTAGATGAAAGATTTGGGATCGTGGCATTTGATTGCCAGTTGGTGTTTGTGGATCCTGGTTTTTAATTGACATGATGTTTGTCCCACGTAGAACTATGGCTACAGCTGATTTTGTAGATTACGCTGTTTCTTTCATCCTTCTGTATTTTGTCTCTGGTTCTGGATAATTCCTGTAATGTTTTATCTGGTGCATAAGCTCTCAGTGGCCATACAAGCAACAAGTGATCATAATCATAAAATACAATCATCATAAATCATAAGATACAACACTCATTGATAGTCATAGGATACTAAATAAACAAACAACATAAATCATAATAGGATACTAAATAAAGGCAATATAAATCCTGAGATACAAACAACAAAGTTATAAGACTATAATTAGGTAACAGGAAATAGGAAAGATGAAAAGATAATAGCCAATATGTCCCTACTAGGTGGCTTGACATCCTAGGACATAGACAGTGTTGCAGGAATTAGTTGTTTAGCAGAGTGTTTAACAGGGACAGATAGTCCTATGTAGTTCCATAGGTCTACTCTTCTGTCTTCCAAGTAGTGGAAAGATTTCTATTTGGGTTGTATAATGCTTTTTGTGTGTTTGGCTATTCTGAACAGTTAGATTGCTTAAGCAATCTCTGGACAGTGTTGTGCTGCACTAATAAACTTTTCCAAATCCTTTCAAATGTTCACTAGTCCCCTGTGATTTCTTTTTCTTTTCCTTGGCTGACTGGGCTCTTCTTGAAGAACAAGATGCATATTCCAGTATAAAATATTGTCCAGAGTAAAGGATGTGTCTCCTGGCAATCTTAATAAGAAGAATGATCTGTTCCAGAAATGATTGACTATGGGAAAATTATTTGGTTTCTGGCCTTGTATTGTATTTTATTCAAAGCATCCCTGCAAAATCTCATCTTCTTTCAAGTTATTAGCCATTTGTGTCTTCCTTTAGAAATTTGGAGG
This sequence comes from Masticophis lateralis, assembly GCA_030761175.1. Lineage (NCBI taxonomy): Eukaryota > Metazoa > Chordata > Lepidosauria > Squamata > Colubridae > Masticophis > Masticophis lateralis. Next base: position 191,866,456 of record JAUDYJ010000001.1, on the reverse strand, counting down.
CAAAAGAACACAATCCACACACAAAGGAAAGTTGTAGAAAGACAAAGGATTTGGGAGAATAACAACAATAATAAAATCTCAAAAGGGAAATGAAAAAACAGAAACAACACAGCAAATTTAGTTGACTGGGTGCCAAATTAGATAAACGCTGTTCTTTGGTTGAACCCTGTGGCCTATAGTCAGGACAGATTCCTAATCTAGATCAAAAACATCTTACCAAGGAAGGGAAGTTTAATTTATTCTCCTTCATTTTTCTACTGAGATTTACACACTTTCACACTGAAAAGAATACATTTTGTAGCAAGATTAAAGATAGGCCTGACTTGAATCCTAATGTTTTGGTTGTATGTTTCAATCACCTGAATCATATTCAGGTAACATTCATGGCAGGGATAGGGTGCAATGTTTGATTATGCTTTTTTATATATTAATTAGTTAGTTAGTTAGTTGATTAGATTTATATATTGCCCTTCTCCCAAAGGACTTGGGGCGGTGTACAGCCATAATAAAAAAATACACCATACATTTAAAACCCAATTAAAACTGAATTAAACAAATTTGGCTCTCTCCATTAAAACCCATACTTTAAAATGCCCCGCCCTAATTTTATTTTATTCAGACAGGCCAGCCTGCTGCAATAACAGAGTCTTAAGGGCCCGGCCCAGCCCTGTTATTAACAATGAAATCCATTTTTCACCTCTGGACGCTGCTATGACCAAAATATCTGGACACAACTTGAGCACAATGGAGAAATACAGTAGATCTCGGGGAATATTTTTTCAGTCTTGGCAACTTGATGATCTCTATCTTTAACTCCCAGAATTCCATGCTGGGGAATTCAGGGAGTGGAAGCCCACACATCTTCAAGTTGTCAAGGTTGAGAAACACCTATCTAGAGAAAGTCCAGGATTTGCAGTGATTTATCAAAAAGTCAGGTTTTGGAGGGGGGATTAGGGTTAGAAATTGGATTTTCTGTTGGGAAAAGATGAGGAAACAGAAAAACAGATTGAATAGAGAAAAGCCACAGGAAATCAAACAATTATTTTTTTATTGTAATGTTCTGTTTTCTTATGTTCAAATTACCTTTGCTTCAAATTTCCCAATCATTCTCTTATTTTAATAGTAATTCATGTATTAATGTACACTTTCTTCTACTGGCATTATTGTTCAGTGACAATATGACTCAATCTATCCAACACATTTAGGTTTTTTTCCTGAAAACATATGGCACATTTCTGTACACTGATTGTCAGGCTCACTCTGCTTCAGCCAGCTCTGGAGAGATGAAAGGAGATTTAATTTGGAATTATGTAGTGCTAATGGTTATCAGCCATGTATATATATGTGCATATCTACATATTTTAATTTTTGTGATGTTTTAGTCTACTATATATTTCCTTCTTTTTGCCATTTAAAATTCTTTCACAAACTATCTCTTATTGTTACTTTATGATTTATGACATGTTTGTATGATTAATGAGTGTAACTATGATGTATGATCTATGACTTATTATTTTGTTGTTTGAATGTAGATTCTGGACATAATCTACAACATATTAACTTGGAAGGCAGAAAGGAGGGAAGAAAGTTCTAAGTTTCGTGCTTGCCGAATGGCTGCTTGAAAGTGTTCCACAATTTTTTTAAAAATGCAGCTTTCTACTGGTTATCTGAAATTCAATCTGAACTCTACATTACATCTAAAGTGGATCAGGTCCTTACAATGCAGTGATGACAACGCTCATAATGCACCCATGTTCACCCACACCCATGCACATGCAGAAAGGATTCCTTTGGTCATCAAGCTTTTTATAATTCTCCACTGGCAACCACAGAGGAGGCCTCACTATGGTGTGATGAGGCAATTTTGGAAAGTATACAGAGTGGCTCACATTTGAAGACTTAATTGCCTTGTGGGGTTGGATGTCTCTTGAAGAGAAATTTCAATACATGAGAAGGCATAGACCTTTCTACTCTAAGGATGTGTTTTTCCCCAACTGTCTCTCTGCACGCAGCAATTATGGCTTTAAAAATTGTCCACTGCTGCCAATAAAAACTTCTTAAAAGCCTAGTTGTTTTAGACAACTAGACAGCTGTGGGCCAGATGGAAACAGCCCTCAATGTTACATCTGGTCTATAAGGATTTATCTAGAGTGAAGAAGTGGGTTGAATTAATACAAGAGTAAAGTAAAGTACATTCCACTAAACATTTCTTCTCCATCAGGAAGAAGCACTAGTATGTATGAGCTGAATTTGTTTAAACATTTCCAGAAAGCAACTAGTGAACAGTAAAGCTGTTCTCTTCTTTTTCCCCACAACACCGACCCTCTGAGGTGGGTTGGGCTGAGAGAGAATAACTGGCCCCAGAGGGACCCAGCCATCTTTCATGCCTAGCGCTGGACTAGAACTCACAGTCTCCTGGTTTCTAAGACAGCACCTTCACCACTACATCAAATTGGCTCTTTCTTTTCCCACTACTTCACAAATAAGTAAATAAATAAATAAATAATCCAGGTTGAACATGTTATAGGTTTTGATCCTGAATCCGGCTGATCAACATTCCTGATGCTGCAAAGGTGTCCCATCAACTGTTTTACCTAAGATACTATTTGTGCAAGTACTGAACACACGTAGAAATTGTTTTGCCATAAACAGTAGTTAGCAGCTTGCTTGTTTGTTGTCTTTTTTATGCATGAAATAAGGTGGTTACTTAGTTTTCCTCCTTTCTTTTCTGCATTTCTGAACAAAAAAATTAAATTTAAAATTCTACACTTTTTTTTTGCAAACTTTGGTAACTGTCTTACCGTTATATCTAATCTCTACTACATGCATAAAAAGCTATACAGGAGTGTTTAAAGGACATCTAAGGTATATTTCCATGTGTTTACAGATGGTAGTGGAGTAAGTGTAGGTTAGGGTTCTCCAACATGTTCAATACTATTGACACACACACACACACACACACACACACACACACACACACAAGGTTTAATGTGATCTATTGCCAGTGTTGTTGTTGTTTTTTGTCATACTATTAGTTAAAATAGTATTTATTAAATTATTTTCCTATTTTCTCATATTTAATGTTTGGGATTGAACAAAAGGAAGGAAGGAAGGAAGGAAGGAAGGAAGGAAGGAAGGAAGGAAGGAAGGAAGGAAGGAAGGAAGGAAGGAAGGAAGGAAGGAAGGAAGGAAGGAAGGAAGGAAGGATGGATTTTATTCTCTTCCTCACCACAAATCTATAAGATACTTTGCACTGGGAGACAGTGACTAGCCCAATGTCACCCAGTAAATACCATAATGGATATTGAAATCCAGGTTTTGCAGTCCAAGACCAATAGTAAATAGTACTGTTTTGTTGAGAGCATGGTTCTGTAAAATATCTTAATAAATTATGACGTTATGAATTGCAAATCTGTCAAATCCACGTAATGAAAATGTGGATTCCAAAGAGATACTTACCGCTGGTCCTGGTTTCCCAGGCATACCATGTGAACCACGAGCCCCCTAAGAGAAAAAGAAATAAGGTTACAAGGTAGAAGTTTGATGATATGACCATGATTTCCAATGGGAATTGATTGCTACAAGGGATATCAAAGAAATATGCCACCAGTTTCTATTAGGAACAGAGAGGCTCCATCACTGCACATGTAACTCAAGACAGAGGTTGATTTTTCATTGATTACAAAGTCTTCTTGCAGGGAAGACTGAAGTTGTAAGCACATTTCCTTGGAAATAACTTGGCATAGAAAAGTCAACCCCTATTATTTTCTTATCTACTTCAGGGGAAAGTGGGTTTGTTTGGTTTTTTAACAGAACAGTAGAAGTCTTCTTCTTCAATGTGGTTCAGATTATTCTCAGTTACTACTAACATATAGGTCTGCACTGATCATTGCTGTTGTCTTTCTATATGAGGGGTCTAAAAAGCCATTAGAAATCCCCAATGCTTTTTAGTTGCTTTCTAGTGCAATTGGCCAAAACTGAGTGTTTCCAAAATTAACTATTAACTAGAAGTCAGATTTAAAGTGATCAGCAAGCAAAGAGATATTTAAATCAGGATGGCTTAACAAGCTGCTTCAACAATTACACTGGCTTTATATACGTTATTGTACAAAAAACAGTTACTTACTGGAACGCCCTGTGGTCCAATTCGACCTCTTTCTCCTGCCATCCCTCGGGGACCCTGAAGTCAATAATACCAAAAGAAAAAGATATTAGTCCAAAATTAAATAGGAAGTGGAGATCATCTGCTTGTAATTCTCCCCAACTGTAGTTATGACTGACCTATAATTTCCTTTATCCACCCCAAAACAAATATTATCTGGGCAGTCAGCATAAAAAGAATAAAAGTTCAGTGAATCTTAGGTAAACATACAGACACACCCAAGCAGTTCAGGAATCGAATTTAAAACATCTTTTAAACAAGACAGAAGCATTATGAAGTAAACATGTTGTGTTGAACATTTTTTTCTATGAAAGGAGCAGCTAGGAAGATGCAAAGAAAATTGCTTAATAGGTGCCTATACTAAGAATACTCTTCTGAGGCAATACTGTATATAACACATATAGCATTTCCAGTTTGGTGTTAATTATTAGGCAGGTGCATAAAGGATAAGAAAATCTATCGTCATCCTATCATAACATCCAGTTTCAATGCAATTAATGTGAAAGAATGAGCAGATATAGGGAAAAGCAGAGTCAATCACCATTTAAGGTCAATGATGACAGAAGAGGTATAATACATTAAAAATTATAATACAATAAAGAGGCCTAATATAAGACCAGATAATGTATCTGCTTTCCCTAAAGCCGGGGGGTCAAACTCAAGGCCCGTGGGCCGAATCTGGCCTATAAGGCACTTATATCTGGCCCAGGGGCCGCCCTGAAACAGCAAAGGATTGGCCCGCAGTGCCTCTGCCAGCAAAAACAGAGCTTTGAAGGGCCACGCGCAGCCATTCCAGGCTTCATTTTCAGCCGCAACAGCCTCCTGCAGCCCTCTGCCAGTGAAAATGGAGTTTGGCGACCTCCTCCCAAGTGCTGTTTTCACTGGTAGAGGTTTGGAGGAAGCTGTTGCAGCAGAAAATGGGGTCTAGGAGCCCGTTTTTGCTGGCAGAGCACTTGGGCCACCACAAGAATGCCCGACACAAGTGAACTTATGCTGGCCACGCCCCCTGGCCATGTCCACCCTGGCCACCTGAGGTCAAACACAACCTTGATGCAGCTCTCAATGAAATCGAGTTTGACATCTCTGCCCTATAGCAACAATGGTCATGGATGAAACTGAAGGAGACTTGAGTTCATAGAAAAAAGTTCTTCCCCTGGTATATGGAAAGCAAGTTATGTTGCCTTTGTTTTTAAAAAAACAAAAACAAAATCTCCTTGCATTCTCTCAGTTATTACTTCAAGGCCCAACCTGGCTGATTGTCTCTGTAGAAAGTAAATTGCTAGTGTAGGTTATGTGGTAATTAACTGTTTTCACCTTTAAAAAAAAATCACCCCTTTGCTCAGTTTTCTTACAGTTTGGATGGCAGCTGGTATAGATTGCCATCTCAACTAATTTTATGACCCTGGAGTCTAAAACAAGAGCAACTGAACAAGAGAGCTGAATGAAGAAATAAAATGGATTAAGATATTTCGTCAATAATTAGACTAAAACTATAGTTATACAATAATAACAAAAACTACAGGAGGAAAAAAAGAAAATAATTGTGAATAATGAATATGATACACTCACCATAGGACCTGTTGCACCCATCTGCCCTGGTGGACCTGATTCACCCTATACATTGAGTGGGGAGAAAAAATAGTTTATTCAAACTTAGGGACCCACATTTCAGCAACAAAGCAAAAAGCAAAATACACCTTGAAATAATCCCTCATCGTATAATGAAATTAAAATGTAATATATACCCCAAATAGAAGTGGGGTTTTTTTTCCAGTGAGACTGGTCTATCAGGGCAACCTAATCTACCATAGTGTGGGATGGAGCATACCGCTTCTGCTTTCGTCTTTCAGCCCCAATCCAGGAACCTTCGCAGTCAGTCTCTTTCGCAACAAACTATTTTTGTGTTGGATTTATTTGTCGGTAAAATACAAATTCTTCCAAATAGAAGATAGTTGGAAATTATTCCAAGCAAAATATCAGATACTTGTGAGGTTTTGTCATATTATTTTGATGGCTTCTCCTTCTTCTTCTACTGATCCTTCAACGATATCTTCTAACATATACATGAAATGTATTGTTCAAACTAGATGACCTTGTGAGAGTGAGGGATTCTTGAGGACAAATTTAAATATCTTAGAAGGGATGGTTCCTTCTTCTCAGGAATTTATTCCATCCCAATTCTCTTCAAATGGAGGGTTATATTTTTAAAAGGTATCCACTGTTGCCAATGAAAACTTTTTAAAAGCCAAAGGCTAGACAGCTGTGGACCAGATGAAAATGGCTCTCAATGTTACATCTTCATTCTGCCAGTATTTCTCATGTGTGAATTTCATCTAACCTTGCAACATTGTGAGCATCCTTCTGTGAGTTTCTCTGCAATCTTTTTGTCACCTAGCTACAAGCAAACTTTGATGAAACTCAACATATAGTTCTTTCTGGCTTTATCTAAATTAAAGAAGGCAGTTAAATTAACATAAGGATAAAGTAAATCTTATCACACTAAAACTTTCTTCATCAAGAAGAAGCAACAATATGCATGAATTGAGTTTATTTAAATCCAATTTTAACCCTCCTAGAACTACTTCTATTGAATAGAGCCAATAACGCTTAATATTGTCATTCTGTCTATTCCTAAACATGAAGAACTCAAGGATCCTGTCTGATTGGCTACTTGTTATTTACTTGTTTTATTTATTTACAACATCTATATAGTTGTCCATCTTTCAACCAACTCTGAGTGGCTTCTAGTGAATACTTGTTTTTTCCTCTCTACCCTTACTACAGCATAAGTAAGTAAGTAACTACATGATAAAACCAGGGTCTTTTTTTTTTGGCTCTAAACTTAGCGGGTTGCATGATTTATGCCATTTCTGAATAATAATTATTTTTAACATACTTTTTTGCAAGCACATCATGCATCATCATGTGAAGTTTCTTCTCTAAAAGTATACAATGCATCTCATAACAAGTTGAAGCAATAGAACAATACTATTTTACTACATGGCAAAAAAAGTACAAAATTTACCTTAGATCCATGGGCTCCAAGTTCACCTTTAGGGCCATCAAGTCCTTTCTCTCCCTGTGATGTAAATATAAATCCACTCAGCAATTACAGTGGCATATAAATCCGGTAAAAAACAACAACAGATGAATAATTTTGAAGCCATGTTCACCAAACAAAGTGAAAAAAAGAAGCAAAGTTTTTTTTTAATTGCAAAAGAATACATGTCAACTCTTTCATTAGGAAAGAAGATATATTCACACTTACTCTAGGGCCCTTTAGACCTTGATGACCTGGTGTACCAGGAAAACCTCGAGCTCCCTGAAACAGAATGAGAAAATCCACAGTTATATAATGAAACAAGACATTTCTTCATTTCAAGTCAGACTACTGTCAAGTGCTCCTTCCTGTCCCCATAGTATTGATCAGGGGTGTCAAACTGGCAGCCCATGGGCCGGATGCATTATGTGCAGGCCACACCCACCCCAGTTCCGCAAAAGGCAAAAAACATTGTGGTACGTCATGTCACACGATCAAGTTCGACAGCTGTAGTATAGATTTTTGTACCACCTATCTATCCACAGATTCAAGTTGCCTATCTATCCACAGATGCAAGTTGAACCATGTATGGGCTTTGCATGTAAGAAAGATATGCAGGGATAAATATGGTTCTCTCCACATCTTCTTAGTGGCCTCTTAGCATAACAATGAGAGGACCAAGTATCCTAACTGTGACATTTTTTTAATTATCCAGCACATTAGTGCAGTAAAGAATCTCCTTTATCCCTGGAAGTATATATCAAATTACATACTGCATAATCTACATAAGGAACACTTAATACAGATTTTTTTCTTCTTCTTTTGACTATGTATGGATGACAAGGAAATTCAAAATGGAGACCATAAGGGCAGAATTATTAAGTTTCCAGATGCAAGGATGGTAATATATAATCCATTACATTTTAACCTTCAGAATCTTGGAAGTGACACCAATTGAGGAAGGCCAGTCCAACTTTTTTTTTTACTACTGTGTTTCCCTAAAAATAAGACTGGGTCTTATATTAATTTTTGCTCCAAAAGACAGATCAGGGCTTATTTTCTAGTTAGGTCTTATTTTGGAGGAGTTATGGTACTAAATGCATCCATCTGGCTGACAATCTTAACTGAGGCTTATTTGGGGGGTAGGGCTTATATTACGAGCATCCTGAAAAAACATGCTAGGACTTTTTTTTTCCGGTTGGGTCTTATTTTCAGGGAAATAGGGTAGGTTCTTTATGAGATGAAAATGGGGAAATATTACATTCTTGGTGCAAGAAGAGATAAATTGAAGTATGAGGATTGAAATACACAAAGACTAGAAAACTTCACATATGAATACTATAGTTGAATATGCCTGAAACAAAGAATTATAGAACAATTGAATGCTGGGAGATTTGAGGTACTTGGCAAAGGAGAAAAGGAAAGAGGCTCACAGATAAAATAAAGAAGGGAGGGAACCAAGTTTAAAAGGTAAATAAACAGGCATTTGTAGAAGCCACAAATTAACATTCTGGCATTAGCATAATGCACACCTGAGCTTTCTACATTACAAAATCTTAGCTTCGGGATGCAAAATTATATCCAAATTTCACTGCTTATGCTTAAATAAAAAATAACTTTGAAAAGCTTCAAAGGAAGTAACAGATGATAATCTCTAAAAAGAGGGAGGGGGATGAAATTGCAGAACTTGTTCTACAATATCCTGTGAAAGCCTTTTAGTTCCTACAGAGTTGAACGTATTTTCTTCAAGAGTGTGGAAAAAAGTACCATCTAGTAAGTGGGGATCTCTTCTCTCCTGTGATCTGATCAGAAAGCAACTAAAGGCATTACCCAAACTGAAACAGCTTGATTTTAAGTGTCCTAGCTTTTCTGTTCATTTTTCCCCAGGGCAGATCATTCACCAGATATGCTGACTTCCAAAACTTGCCAGAAACCCAAGTCTATCTTTTACAGGCCTTTAAAATGACATGAGATTAATGATTAGTGATTACCTTCAAAAAATATTTCCATCTTTTAATGTTTACTTATTTGTCCAAGTTTTCAAAGGATTTTATCTGAAGTTTTTTTTTCTTTTAATTTAGGTTTATTAATAAATAAAATAAATGGTGAAGCACACCATGGAAAAAACCGAGTTATCAGGGCGTTGGAGTTTTTATACCTAGCAGTAATATAAGTTGAGCTGTTGCTGTTCTTCAGCTTAACAAAATAAGAGAGTTGGAAAGGATCCTTGGAGATCTTCTAATCCAACCCTCTCTCAAGCAGGAAAACCTATACCATATCAGATAAATGGTTCTCCAATCTCTTCTTTAAAAACCTCCAGTATTGGAGCACTCACAATTTCTGGAGGCAAGGTGTTCCACTGGTTAATTGTTCTCTCTGTTGGGAAATTTCTCCTTATTTCTAGGTTGGTGGTCTCCTGGGTTAGTTTCCATCCATTGCTTCTTGTCTTGCCTTCAGGTGCTTTGACACTGCTATCGTGTCATCCCTAGTCCTTCTTTTCATTAAACTAGACATTCCCAATTCCAGCAACTGTTCTTCATATGTTTTAGCCTCCGGTCCCCTCATCAACTTTGTTGCTCTTCTCTGCACTCTTTCTAGAGTCTCAACATCTTTTTTTTTATATTGTGATGACCAAAACTTGGATGCAATATTCCAAATCTTACTAAGGCATTATAAAATGATACTGAGACTTCACGTGATATTGATTTCATCCCTCTGTTAAGGTAGTCCGTGTTGGGTTTTTTATAGCAGGAAAGCATGCTGTTATACTGTATATACATGCAACCTGGGACTATTTCTGTGAAATTCCTAACTCAACAATGTAGAACTGTCTGTACAACAGTATGGGCATCCTGAGTGATTTTTAAGGCCCATTTTAAGCATTTCTCATTCAATTCTGAAATTTAAATGCACATACAAAACAATGAGAGAAAATGTGGTTTTGCTTGATTGGTCAGGATATATGCATCTTTATAATCCATATAGCTTTGGAATTTGTCCTGTCTATTATACACAGTTCTATAGATTTTCTTGAAAAACAATCCATTTTTGAACCTGCAATCTTAAAACAGAATTGTTCAAAGCTTTCTTCTAAAACCTTTATAGCGTAGGATTCTTTCAAAAGTGCTACTATATTATATTTCACAGGATAGCAGATCATATACTTACTTGGAATGGAAGAGAATAATAATTTTGCATTGACTGTTCAATGAGAGAAAAAGTTAGGAGTTTCCTGACCAAACCGGCAAAGTGACACCTACCGGTAGTAGCCATTTTTCTACTGGTTTGTTGTAACATTTTTGTTGTTTTGCTTCACATTTTTGTTTTTGGAAATCTACTAACAAATAGTTTTCTGTAAGTTTGTTTAATGATAATACTTAGTACGATATGCTTTTTTTCATGCTGATCAGAAATCATCAATATAAACTATTGATCCTCTTCACAGAGGATAGAGGAGACAGAGAAAACTTCTGGCTCATCCTGATATAATTACAGGTAGATCAAAATTGAGCCCAACATTTCTGTTGTTAAGTGAAATACTTGTTAAGTGAGTTTTGCCCCCTTTTATGACCTTTCTGGCCACAGTTGTTAAGTTAGCAACACAGTTGCTAAGTGAAGCTGGCTTCCCCATTGACTTTGCTTGTGAGAAGCTCACAAGAGGGGATCACATGACCCTGGAAAATGCAATGGTCATAAATATGAGTCAGTTGCCAAGCATCCGAATTTTGATCACATGACCCTGGGGATGCTACAATGTGCATAAGTGTGAAAAATGGCCATAAATCCCTTTTTTCAGTGCCATTGTAACTTTGGACGCTCACTAAATGAACTGTTGTAAGTCGAAGACTACCTGTATAAGTCTATACTATATACTTATACTATACTTATACTAGCAAGTATGCTAGTATAGCATATATATATATATATATATATATATATATTTTTAATATTTTTGCTGATAATACTATAAATAAAGGGAGGCTGTTATAGATCTATTTCGAGCTTATCCCAGTAAGGGTATGACTGTCTGATGAGAGCAAATAAGCTTGAAATAGATCTATAACAGCCTCCCTTTATTTATAGTATTATCAGCAAAAATATTAAAAACATAGAAAAATAGCTTGTCGGCTATATGATACTGTCTGGATGGCCCATGAGATTGGGCTGAAAGGCAAAAAAAAAAATTGGAGATTTGTGATATCTCCTCCATTCGTGGTAATCCAGGATGACTTAATACAAAAAACATACATATATATACACACACACACACACACACAGTATAGCAACTATGACACATACTGATACTCTCCATATGAAAATTCTTTGTCTATTTAGATGCATTTACTGAGTGCATTGCATTAACATTCAGTTTGCAACTGAAACTGTGGATATGGATGGATACATCTTTTGATCTTTTACATGTTGTTTTTCACATTTAAGACTATTAGTCAAGAAATATAGGTGATTTTTTTTTTCATTCTTATCTTTTATCCCCAGGTCTCCTTCCTATGCTAACAATACAGTTTCCAAAGATAAAATCTCTTGCACGTTCTAAAAATCAGGTAAGTTTAAGAAATTAAGCTAACGGGATACAGTCCTTTTATTATTTTTTTTCTTGTTTCAAAAAGGTACACTTCTTGATGACACATATACACTGTGTAAGTACAGCCTAGGATCCTTTACAGATTTTATTCCAAATTTAAATGTATGGTTTGTTCAGAAGAACAGATAATTGTACATACTGGAGATCCTGGAAATCCAACTTCCCCAGGTTGTCCTGGTCTGCCTGGTTCACCCTAAAAGAACAAAACAATAAAGTCATAAAACCACAAAATAAAAGCAGTGGTTGATCTGATTGGGTTGCTGCTGCCAAGAAGGGAGGGCGTTGGTTACATGTTGTGGTTTTTAATGTTGTAAGTCACCTGGAGTCACCTTGTATGAGTTAGGCACCCTAAAATTTATTTAGTAAATGGATAGTGTTTTAATATCTTGCACAACAGCGAGTTCTTTTCTCTGAAACGTGTTACTGTCATTCAGGCTGAAGGCATGAGAAACTCACCAGGCTCAAAGTTGACCCAGCCTTCCATCCTTTCGAGATAGGTAAATTGAGGACCCGGATTGTGGGGGCAATAAGCTAACTTTGTATAGAACAACACCGCTTGGGGGGAGGAGCCCTAATAAGCAGGTATATACAAAAAAGTATGCAAGCTTTATAATGCACTGTAAGCAGCCCTGAGTCTATGGAGAAAGGCGGCATATAAATTGGAGAAATAAATACATAAATAAATAAATAAACAAACAAACAAACAAACTCTTGGAAGTGTATTTCTTCAAAAATATTGCATTTTGAATATTGTACCAATATTTTCAAAAATAAATATAAATATGTGTAACTATTACCAGCCAAGGTTTCTGTTAACTCACATGTAACACTCTAGTCATTTATAATAAGTGTACATCTCTTTTCTTTGAAAACATCAGCAATAGTAGGTAAGTCAAGGTTCCAAGAGACAATGAAGTTATATTAGAATGTAGCAATTGCTCTACTAATGAAGGCTACCTCACTATGCAGTTGTTGGTTGTAGTAAAAACCAACAGCAGATTATGCTTCATAGTACTATATATATCTTCCACTGTCATAAAGCACAATTTTGTTTTATTGAAAACTCTCTGATCTATAATAATCTTCTGTGCCGCATACCACATTATACCAGAGGATAATAGTTTTCAGAGTTGAGTTACAATGGATTGCAAGGAATGACTCAAAATCAGGCACCTTGTCATGCAGGAGCAGCTACACTTTTCACTAATACAAAAACTGTGTTGGATCAAGCCCACTGTATTCATGTAACTAAGGATAAGTCAATATTCCAAATTTTAATGGACCATTGCATATGTGTGGAAAATGGTTGCACTATCATTTAGCCACTAATGTCAGTGATCAGTGTAAAATAAAATAACAATGATTTCCTCCCCATTTAGGCAGGGAATATTTAGTATTGAAAATGTTCAATTTAGTACTGAAATTAGATCAAAATTTATTGCATCACATTATTATATGGTTGATTATGCCACCTTTCCTCAATCTAATATCATCTGGACTTCTTAGGAAAAAATTCCCAGAATTCTGAGCCGGTAGAAGTTGAATCTCAATATACAGGGAGGTTAGCAGGTGAAGGATTTTTTAAATTAATTAATTAATTAATTAATTGGTTCAATTTATATGCCGCCCTTCTCCAGAGACTCAGGGTGGTTTACAGTGCGTTAAGCAATAGTCTTTCTACTTTTGTATATACCTGCTTAGTAGGGCTTTTGCACACACACCCCCAGTGGTGTTTTTTTTTATACAAAGACCGCTTATTGGCCCCACAGTCCGGGTCCTCATTTTACCTACCTCGGAAGGATGGAAGGCTGAGTCAACCTTGAGCCTGATGAGATTTGAAGTCGCAGTAATTGCAGGCAGCTGGCAACTAAGTGCTACTTTAACAGCACATTAGTCTGATGCGCCACCATTTTTAACATAAATGCTTGCTTTATTATTAAAACAGAGAAGTGAAAAACAGGATTTCATTTAGTGACTGCTCCCCTCTAGAACTTCCTGACTAAAGAAGTTTCTTTTCCTAGTGTTTAAGATCCTTTCAACAGATGGTACAGAATCTTATTTTACAAAAAATGTTTTATGGGTGACAGTTGCCTTGACATAAACTTCCTTGCTCCTCTAAATAAACTATATGTTTTCTGATGATTATTATGTAAAGTGCCTAGCACTATTGAGAAATCTATTTTAAAACTTACATCTTCACCAGGCTTTCCTGGAGGACCTTCTGGGCCACGAACACCAGGTGAACCCTAGTAGTGAAGAGATGCATATTTACAAAACATTAAAAAGTTAAATTACATTTTAAAATGCTTAATGCAGAAAAAAATACAACATAAAATTAAGCAATCAAAATTGTATATAGCTACTTTGATAAGAAATTTGTTCCCTAGACTGATCAACATAACTTCTGAAAAAATTGTGACGTACCACAATTTATAAAGCTCTATTATGCTACTTCCCCACCACTAAGTAGTATGTGCATAATTGACCTTACCATGGATCCTGGGTCACCAACTTCACCTGGAGCACCTGGGGGCCCAACAGGACCCTAAAACATGATAGATAGATAGATAGATAGATAGATAGATAGATAGATAGATAGATAGATAGATAGATAGACAGACAGACAGACAGACAGACAGACAGACAGACAGACAGACAGACAGACAGACAGACAGACCGACAGATGCATATATATTAGTAACAAGGCAAATCAGGACAATGATTGTAATTAATTAATGAAAACAATCCACAAAAATAAATGCAATATGTTATAAGAATTAAGACAGCCTAGGTCCAGAATTGATTATCCATAATCCTATGTTCTTAATTTGTAATTTTGTAAAAATAATTTCATTCTTTCGTCATCTCTAGAGCCTGTGAGACAAAAGAAACTGAAGTTGAACCCAACCAAAACAAGTTAACTTTTGTTCAAGTTTCTTTGAGGTTTTCAGTCATGACTCTTGATATAATAGCACTACCCCTGAAAAAGCAGTTCACTGGGAAATTTTCTAGTTGGTTGGGTGTAAGAAATGTTGTTCTGCTCTAGCTCTATCTGGAATTAAAGAAGGACTAATGCCTTCAGTATTTACTTCTCTAGACTAGACTACCACAATGTGCTCTACATGGGGCTTCAAAAACTCCCTGGAAGTTTCAATTGGTCCTGCAACATTCCAATTGTTAGCTGGTATAGGTTAACATGAGAGTGTGACACCTATTTTCTAAACCCTAACTCTCTACTGACCCCTTCCCATATCCCTCTTAATGTGCTGGATTTAACTTTTAAAAGGCAAATGGCTTGACACCAAGGTCCTAATGGCTTTTTCTTCTCCAACCGGTTTCAACCTGTTCAACTGATATATCTAAAGAGAGGCCCCTTTCTATGACATGAGGAGGCAGAGGCATACAGGTGCTGCTGTTGCTATGCCTGTGTTTCGGAATAGCCTCCTTCCAGAAGTTTGATCAGCTTCTCCTTTGTTGGATTTCTTCAAATTATTAAAAAGTGAGTTGTTCCAGGGAGCATTTATGGAATGAAATCTCACTAACAACTGTTTGGTCCTGTATCTATATGTCCATTACTGATGACTACTTATATTCATTTTCTTTTCATTCATCCGTTCATCCGTTCATCTGTCCATTCATCCATTCATTCATTCTTGTATGGCCATCCATCTCACCAGGTAATGCTAGGCAGCAAACAATTTAAAAAATAAATAAAAACAATGACAATAATATAAAAATTAAAATACATAGGAGGAGAAAGGTGTGTTGGCTATGTTTGCAGTTCTTGAGCTATTTGCAAAAAAGAAAAGCATAAACAAACAAACGAATGAATAAATGCAAGACTACACCTCACATCACAAATTGTGAAATTAAACAAGAAACGGTCCCTGCACAGACTTGGGTTTTTACTGTGTATTATAGTTGTTTTACTGTGTTAATTGTAACTTTTTATTTCCTTTGTTTTGCTTTTATTTTTGTCTTGCTTGCAGAGCTAAAGGGTCTCTAAGAGTGCAGCAGACATAAATACAACAAGAGGGCAGACAAGAGCCAGGAGGATAAATAATGAAAAGTGTGTAATAATATTATTCAAATTTTGTGACTTACTGTATGTACTTGGGTCACATATCATGACATCAGTATTCAATTTTGGTATCATTATTGTATACTGTGAATGCCATTGATGGTACAATGTATATATATTATTTAGAAAAACTAGAACAAGGGGCAAACCTGTAAATCACCATCTCTTTTGCAATAACTTGGCATGCAAGCTTTATGCAAATTAAGCTTTCTATTTGCAGTGCTGCTCCTAAATAGAGATGCGAACTACTCTACCTCTGCTTTAGATCAAGCAAGAGTTGTGAGTACATCTGCTTCAAGATAAGTTATGGATGATATTAACTGTGGTTTGATTCCTGAAATTAGCCACCTTAAACCTACATTGTGAGTTATAAAGCTGATGTATTTCAACAACTTTTAAGATAACCCATTCATATAACTTAAACTGAAGACGAATAAAATGTAAACAAATGATTTCAGGCACCACATTGTAAAATGCGGAGACATGGAACATATAACTCAAAAATTATTCCCTAATGGTAAATATAATTTAACCTAGTTGAATATAGCATCATCAAACACATCAGCTTTAACTTCCATAACCCACAAGTCAGCATGACCTCTACGTCTGGAGGGCACCAAATATAGTCAGTATATTATAATTTTAATTACATGCAAGTATTTTTTTGAAACAAGCTACTTACTTGTTTCCCATGATTACCTGGAGCTCCTCTTGGACCCACAGGACCCTAGGAAGAAGGACATATAATCTTATTAATCAAATAATAATGAGAACTAGTGTGGAAAAGGACCATGCAGGCATCATGTTGTCAAAAGAAGTTTAAAAAGACAACATGCAAAGAAAATTATGAACAAAAAATATTAGAATTTCAATATAATTGTTAAAATATATGCCAAGAAAGTCAGTAGAGAGATTGCAGCCTTAGGTGAAAAAACTACTCTATATATTTCGGTAACTGAGAACTTCTGATTCCTCCTTTAGTCCCAAAGAAGAAAAGAACAGACACCTCCCAAAAAATACAATAATATTAAAGCTTCCTTATGAACATAAACATTGCCATGAAAGAACATTTTGATCCCAATTATTTAAAGAGCTTTCCCTTTCTCTCATATAAAGCACATTCAAGTCACCTGAATAAAAATAAATATTGTTTGTTAGCATACTGCATTATAATCTCTTGCTATTCTCCAGTTGATTAAATTTATTTAATTCCAATAGTCAGTATCTAATCCCATGATGGTGAACCTATGGCACGTGTGCCAGAGGTGGCCCACAGAGCCCTCTCTGCTGGTACCTGTGCCATCGCCCCAGGTCTCCACGTCGTTTCTTTCGTGAGCTTCTGTTTCCCTGCAAACGACAAAACAGAAGCTCACGAAAGAAAAAGATCTTACCTCTTGCTGCATTGGTGGTGTTGGGATGCCCTGCCTCCCACCGTCCAGCTGGTCTTTGGGTCTCTGCTGTGCATGTCTATGCATGCGCATGCACGAACATTTGCATGCACATATTTGTGCATGCATGTGCATGTCCGGGCATACACACTTCGCACATGTCCATGCATGTGTACATTCACACGCATGTGTGCACTTTTCAGTTTGGGCATGCATGCGTGTCTAGTTTGGGCACTTGGTGTCTAAAAGGTTCGCCTTCACTAATCTAGTCTATTATTACTATTACATTTAATATTTTCTTGTTTCACAAATTTCATACATTATTGAGTATAACCTCTAAAAACAGCAACATGGATTTTTCCACATAAAATACTTGAACCTTTATAATGCCAGCCAATACATATACAATTTCTTTCTTAGATTTGGATTTACATATCCAACAAACAAAACCTTAAATATTTGCCCTGTGTCATTTCTATTCATGATATAAGGCAAAGCTCAACCGGGTTGTTAACATTTAGAGTTTCTTGAAATTTTATGCAGTTTGTACTTAAAGTGAATCAACCTGACTCTTATTTCTTAAAATAATGTTTAAGAATATGTATATCCTTTTAATTAGGCAGCTTTTGTGATAAGATGATTTCATATTACTAACAACATACTTTACTATTAAAATTATATTGTATATATATATTTGTATATGTGTTTTGTAGTTTAATACTGAAATGGGCTCTTGAAAAGATACAAGTGAATTGGACTAGAATGAACATTAACTCTTTGATCCATCTCAAAGGTGGACAGTCCACAGCCAGGTGGTTAAAAGTTAATTGTTCTCAAATAGCAAAATGTGAAAGTTAAATAATGCAATTTTACCTTGAAAAATTGGCATAAAGATTTCCAAATTTTCCTTCAAAATGTTCTCAAGGTTGCTTCTTCAGGGGCAAAAATTCATTTTATAAAAAATGTGCAACCCTTTGATTGGAAAACATTGTCCATCTTTCATTTTTCTAGAATTCATTAGATATTTAGTCTTTTGTCTTTAGCCTCTGGGCTATAAATTCTGGCTTTAAATTTCAATCCCAACATCTAAATCTATGAAAGCTGCTGCAATAGAAAGAGCAAGCATAATCCATTTACTACACATAGAGCACAGAATAATGGCAAATTACTTTACAGAATGAAAAGTTCAGAAAAGCGTTTAACAGGCTAACGGAATATCAGAGTTGGAAAGGTCTTTTAGTCCAATTCCCTGCTCAGGCAGGAAACCCTATACTGTTCCATTCCAAACTGACTATCCAATCTCTTCTTAAAAGCCTCCAGTGATGGAGCATCACAACTTTGAAAGACAAGGCATTCCATTGGTTAATTGTTCTCACCATTAGGACATTTCCCTTAGTTCTAGGTTGCTTCTTTCCTTGATAAATTTCCATCCATTGTTTCTTGTCTGGTCTTCTGGTGCTTTGGAAAATAAATTCACCCCGCTCTTCTTTGGGGCAACCCCTCAAATATTAGAACACTACTATCATGTCACCCCCCCTAGTCCTCATAGCAGTTTATTTGATTAATATTTGAAGAAATATTAATTCCTTCTCAATAAATACTTAACAATATCCTGAGGACCATAGAAGAATAGGGTGACATTACATAGAGCTAGACAACATATCACTCCAGAATTTACTTTTTGCTCTCTAATCTAGTCCAGAATTTACTTTTTGATCTATCTATCAATCTATCATCTATCTATCTATCTATCTATCTCTATATATAACAAACTATTCTAAAAATACGAGTTGCAGGTACATTAGTAAAGAAAGAAGCAGATATCCTGTGAGCTTTATATGCCTATAATGGCATATAAAGGCAGAGATCTCTGTAATGGTAGTTTAATACTCTGATGATGTCAGCAGATGGCTGACGAAAGCTTAGTAAAATAAATTTTTAATTTTTTAAAAATTTTAAAATTTTAAGTTCCGGAGCTCGCAGGATGTCTGCTTCTTTCTTTACATATATATATATAGAACTCCCACGATCCCTGGCTTTTGGCCATTTTTGTGGGAAACAATGGTAATTACAGTCAACATTACCTTGAGAAAAGTTTTTCTTCTCACGTTTCACAGAGCAGATTTACCAAAATATGTCTATTAAAAAGCCTCCTACAAGAAGAATTGTGGCCAATTGGGATGCAAAAATATAACTGAGAATATACGTTGAACTTGCTTTACTGATGTACATAGTATCATATCACGCCACTTTTCAGAGTTCCCAGATCACCCCACGCATTTTATACATCTCTCCTATTGTTTAACAATTGTTTGACCACAATGTATAGAGCTGTTGGGATGGATCATGAACAGAATTTACTGTGCTATAAGAGCCATTCAGTTCCACTTTCATTTTTTTCAGTGTTTATTTCATAAACATTTCATTAATTAATTAATCAATTCATATCCTTACCACTGGACCAGGCATCATCATATGTGCAAGGGCCTCATCTTGTCCTGCCATCTGAGATGTAAATGGCTGTAAACATAAGAAAGTCCATTATTCGAGAAATGTATGAAAGGTATTTTTGCAGCCATGATCAGAGAATTGCAATGATGAATTCAAAAATGATTAAATTGTGTAGTGACGTTCATTTGTGGGCCTCGTCTTTAAAAAATGAGAAAAATTATGCTTCACCTTCTTCGAGGCTTCTTAATGTATTTTACAAATGAATAAACACTACATGCTGTTAAAATTTTATTCTTCAAAAAACTAACTTTAGATTATGGAAGAAAACATAAGCGTTTCAATGTCATGACTGAATAGGGAAATTCCTGTTCATAACTACCACTTTTCTCTCCTCATTATTTCAGTCAAGTTCAGCTGTGTAACTATGTTTACTATAATGTTTGAGTATTATATCACAAATAGATAAATATTTGCCAGCCAAGGACCATACTTCTATAGGGATATTTTAGCTTCAGGGCACAGTAACAATTATGAAGAGGCAAGGGCATTGTGTATTGTGTTTTTGCTATTTAAGGACAGCTTTAAACCTAAAATGTACCAAAAAAAGTTTGTTACATTTCTCTGTGATTTGGATCCTCATTCAGATTGTTTGCTATGGCATGTCCATCTAGCTATTAAATTATTTTTATCAACCCATTTCAATAGTCCTTGGAGACAAACACAAGTTTTGTTATAGTTGGATATATATTTGCTTTGTGTTTTTCCTTAAGGATTGATTTCCAAAGTTCAGTAATCATTTGAATTCAGCTCTGAATTTTCGATAGTAGACTACTTTTGTTTCCAAAGATATGTCAAATTTAATAAAACAAAATGTATTATCTTTTCATATAGGTTTGAGGGTCAGCAGTTTGAGAAATTAGCAAAATTAAATTATCCAAGGTCTGAAACAAATTACCTGTCCCATAAGGATGTTTGTGTTCTCTTTCAAATAGTGATAAAAATAAGGAATGGTTTATAATTAAATCCAAAATAACCAAATTTTCTGCAAACCACAAAAGCCCAAGTTAAGTATCAGTGTAAGCACATATTTGAAACTGCTTGTGCAAACAAAATACTTTTTGTCTTGCATGACTCTGAATATTTTATGCTTTTTTTTGTTGTTGTTGATCTAACTCTGGAAATGTCACAGGTAAGTTGAGTATCACTGAAAGACTTAATTCTTCCTAAGCACTTCCTAAGTGGTACGGGTCTGGATGGGGAGGAACAGGCTTTGGCTCAATCCTGCCAAGACCGAGTGGCTGTGGTACCAGCATCTCGATCCGAAGGAGAGGTTCCATCGCTGGCTATAGGGAGTGAAGTTTTGCCCCCCGTTGACAGAGCATGCAACTTGGGTGTCCTCCTGGATTCACGGTTGAGTTTAGATGATCATATAACAATGGTGACCAAGGGGGCGTATGCCTAGATTCGTCTGGTGCGTCAGTTGCATCCCTATTTGGATCAAGATGCTCTATGCACAGTTACTCATGCACTAGTCACCTCCCGTCTTGACTACTGTAATGCTCTCTATCTGGGGCTGCCCTTGAGAACCACTCGGAGGCTTCAGCTGGTGCAGAATGCGGCCGCACGGGTTGTGATGGGAGGGTCCCGATACTCCAATGTTTCACCCCTCCTGCGCGACTTGCATTGGTTACCGGTTGCCCTCCAGGTGAGATTCAAGATGCTGGTGATGACCTATAAAGCCCTACATGGCTTAGGCCCAGGATATTTGTTGGACCATCTGCAGCCAGCAACAGCTACCCATCATCCGGTACGTTCTCACAGGGAGGGCCTTTTCCAGGTGCCGTCGGCTAGACAATGCCAGCTGGCAGCCCCCAGGGGCAGAGCTTTCTCTGTGGGTGCTCCCACTCTTTGGAATCAACTCTCCTTGGAGCTTCAGTTGGCTCCTGACTTTCGCACCTTCTGCCGTAAATTAAAAACATGGCTGTTTACATCGCCCAACCTGGACTGAGGGGGTTGATTATTTTAGTGGGTTTTAATATATGTTTTAAATTATATATTTATACATTTGCATACTTTGTGTATGTATTCTATGTTTGTCGGGTTTGTTTTTTATTTGTTGTGAGCTGCCCTGAGTCTACGGAGATAGAGCAGCATACAAATTGCATAAAATAAAATAAAATAAATAACAGTTATAAATTTTACAATCACAAGGAAACAACCCTGCAGCTCCAAAGATTATTTTCTTCTGAGGTAATGGAGAGGGCAGGAATATTTCTGCTATTCTTTTTTGCATCTAAGATCCATGGGTTCATTGAGGTTCAAATTGCCCAAAACTATACAGAAAGATTGTAATCAGTGGCAGTGGGAGCACAGAGATAGAAATAGTTATAAAAATCCCCAGTGACAGTTGCAACAAAATTTTTGGGAACCTCCACTTTCCTCTAAAATCTCACTTAGAGAAATGAGAAAATATAAATGTCTATTGATGTGCATGGATTGTGTGAATGAGATAACTCTGTCAAGAATCATAAAGGTGTAGTATAATTAATAGTAATCTGATAGCAGTCCATAGGAAATCAACACTATTTTATCACATGTCTACAGCAATACATAGTGTACGTGGCTTCCAAAAGATTTCGATATACCTTTCAATGAATCCAAAAGTTGGATTCACATTATGATTTTTATTGTGACAGAAGGTGGAAAGTGATACATACAGAACATGATTTTATTAATTATATCAGGTCTAATCTTGTTAAATACGTCACAAAATTTGGAGTACAGTTCATGAAATGTTATCCCTAAAGTCTAACACTTCAGCAAAGGGTAGGGATGACCTGATACACTCAGCCTCCCATTAGTAGAGTATGTGAAAATGCTCCAAATTGAAAACATTTTCAGGTTGACATGCCCTATCCACAGTTGTTTTGAGTTGAAGGTTATTTTCAGCATTCTGAAAGTTTCAAATTCAAGCAGTCCTCAGTTTATGACCTAAGTTGCTTAGCAACTGTTCAAAGTTATGACAGACCCCAAAAAAGGGACTTATGACCTGGATTCGTAATGTCAGACACACTACTGTTATCACAAGACTGCATTCTGGGCACTCGGCAACTGGCCCACACTGATGGTCATTTTGCAGCATCCCAATCATGTTACCACCATTCATGTTACTTTTGCCAGAAATCTGTATTTACTTCCAGTTTCTGGCAAAAAAAATAGCACATAGCGAACAATGGGTTTGCTTAATGATCGCAGTATTTGTTTAACAACTGCGGTGTTTGCTTAGTGACTACAGCATTTGCTTAACAATTGCAGCATTCACTTGACAACTGCCATGCTTAATAATCACTGCAAAAAAAAAAAAAGATGGCAAACTCAGCCACAGTCACCTGGTATCCCCCTTAATGACTGTCATGGCTTACAACGTAATTGCAGGCTCAATGATGGTCATTCGTCAAGGGTTATCTGCAACCACTACCAGTAAGATCAAGTCATCCGTTTTGAACAGGAACATTTCAGATTTGAAGCCTTTTGTACATTGTGACAAACTAAACAATTACATTTTAATATAATGCGTTTGCAAACCAGTTTGTGTACTCGTTTATTATTCAGTTTATCCTTACCACCACATGCACAGGTAGGAAATGGGGTTAATTACTACTGTCACTCACTCTGCCTATGCCATCTGGTCCTGTGGATGGTTGTCCAGGAGGTCCAGGGTCACCAGGTTGTCCAGGTACACCAGGTTCCCCATCTATTCCTGGAGGGCCACGGGCACCCTAAAAAGAGATTGGAAATAAAGCGTGTATAAATCATTTCAATCATTAGGCCCAACAACTGGTGTATCCACAAACTTACGTCCACAATTACAGTGTTCCAATGGACTCTTCACTGCATTAAATTACTAATAGTCTTTACATAGGACCTAAATGAAATCTCACATGATAAACTAATACAGGGATGTCAAACTGGTGGCCTGTAGGCCAGATGTGTCAATGCAGGCCACACCCACACCAGCTCCGTGAAGGGGGAAAACGCTGCAATACAGCACGTGATGGCAACGTGATGCCATGAGTTTGACACCCGTGAACTAACCGATCTCATGAAAAAAATATCATTCATTTGAATGGAATCGGCACCATTCATACTGCAAAGTAATACATTTTTAAATAACAAGAGCCCGAATGAATGATGTCGCTAATTTCATTCTCACATTTTCTCCTAGAAGAATTATAAATCTGGGGATTGACATTTTTTATCAGCTGTGTTTTGTCCAATGCAAAATCCTTGACCTTCAATGAGAAAAAAAATTCTTGGAATGGCTATATCATATGTTGAAATTGCAGTAAATTAATATTTATATCAGGAAATTAATTTTGTGGGTTTTCAGATATTTACTTAACAAAGGCACAACTGCATATTTTGCATCTCCACAAGGTTTAAATACCAACAGGCATGCACACAGCTTTTATTTCCATTTATGCAGGCATAAATTCAGAGAAATATCTCAAAGTCTATGGATACCATTCCAGATTTATATTGGCAGAGAGTATGGAGCAAGAATGTATATTAAAAGTAGAACAGGCTGTTTAGAAGACAGCTGGAAAAATCACAAAATAATTAATGCAAATATTTCATAAATCTGGAATAAAACCTGAAGTGTCTTGGTAACCTAATATATTCTGCAGCCTCCTCCATTTATGCACTGCTCTACTGCTTTGAAAATGAATGAATGAAGTTGATAGTTGAATAAAGGAGGTCAAGGAAAGAATAACTTAAGTGCTACTTAAAAACTTATTTTAATACTCATGCAAATAATGTGAGGGGGGAAATGATTAACCTGCCTTTTATCAAATTATTTCGTAAAAGTTTCAGATTAAGGCAGTAGTGAAAACCAATTTTCAGTTCTGTGGGCCTGGCTTGGTGAGCGTGGTGGGCATGGCTTGGTGGATGTAACAGGGGAAAGATACTGCAAAATCTCCATTCCCACCCCACTCTGGGGCCAGTCAGAGGTAGTATTTGCCAGTTCTCCGAACTGCTCAAAATTTCCGCTGCCGGTTCTCTGAACTGCTTATAATTTCCACTACCGGTTCTCCAGAAACTGTCAGAGCCTACTGGATTTCACCCCTGGATTAAGAGATTTTGGTGGGAAATCAGAAAACGTGAGCTATCATGAAAAACCTGGCTTCAAGCTAGTCCTGGTGAGATCCACAGCTTTATTAGCTTTATTAAGCTAGTGTGAGGGAAAACATCTGGCTTTCTTTCAGAGAAACAGGGAGTTTTAAGATTCAGAAGTTTAAAAGTCATAATACCCATTCCTGAAATTTTCCATTGTTGGACCCACCACCTTGAAACTTTGAGTAGGCCCAGTGGTGGGCTTCAAGTAATTTAACAACCGGTTCTCTGCCCTAATGATTTCTTCCAACAATCAGTTTGCCAAAGTGCTCAGAAAGTTAACAACCAGTTCTCCCGAACTGGTGCGAACTGGCTGAATCCCACCACTGAGTAGACCTAATGAAGCATATGGGATAAATGTGCCCCCTCCCTCCCCACAGTTCATGCATTATCTCTCCCATATTTTTATTCTGTTAGGGTTCTGTGGGAGGGTTTGGAATTATTTTGCCCAAGTAAAACCTGGTTTTAAGAGATCAGTTTTTCACTGATTTCTGAATTTTAAAAAAAATCTGCATGTAATTATAAAGATCATTCATTTGTAACCTACTTAACTGGTATGTATATATTGTCTCTAATACATGCTTTGCAAGTAATATGTCAAGAGTTTTTAAACCTTCAGTATTGTGATTATTAATTTAAAATATGTAAGAATTTTTATCTTCTCATATCAAAATGTCAAATCTCTGAAGTATGGAATTTGGAGATGGGACCACTCCATTCTAAACATTTACATCTTAGATACAGCTATGATTTCAGGTTAAAGGCCTATATGTTAAATATAGGCCTTTAAATATTGGTGTTACATAGCAGTTTATTGGTGGACATTATGCTAAGTGTGTAAATAAGTAAAAATAGAAATAGCTACCCACAAACATACTTAATCAAAATTCTAAGGTCATCAATACAACTGAAGTGAAAACTAACATTGATGGCTCAATTGTTTGAGAAACATATGAAGAGTTTGAAAATCAGTGCAAAGGTAAGCCATACTGGTCTTTTATGTCAATTACTTCCACAATTCAAGGCAATTTATAAACCAGTATTTGCTGAAGAAGGCCACTAGATGGTGCTTCAACACACATACTCTTGCACTACCTCTTACTCAATAGTTAAATGTATTTGACAAATATTTCAGCAATGGTAAAATTGTTAAATCACTGGATTATTCATTCATATAAATGTATTGAATTAAACACACACACACACACACACGTTTAATTCTCACTGATCTCTTAGAGGTAGTGAGAATTATTACTATATTATTATGCAACCAAAATGGATATATTTCCTTAAATCTATCAGCTCCTTAAATTTAAAGCTCTTAATGCAGCTCTATAACAGAGTTGGTACCTCTGTGATAGAGCTGCATTATGGTACGATTCCATATATTATGTATCATTGGCCAAGATTGGTTAGGTTAAATTGCCTACTCCTGCTAAAAATCTAGCAAATGTAAATTGAGTTATCAGATCAAGCAGCCTGCTACTTCTACACCAGTACAATGCTATGACTGCCAGTGATACAACTGTTGTCCATTGTCATATTCCCTGCATCTTTTCAGCAGGAAGCTTCAGTAAACGTCAGTAGCCCCTATCCCAGGCTCTCTGGCAGCCTTCTGCTTTCATCCTAATGAAAAAGATGTAGTTAGGCTGATATCAGGTAGGATAGGGCTTCTACAGAAATGTGAATTTGAATAGGTATGACTTGCCTGAGAAGCTACATTGGTTAAAATTTTCTCTTCTTTCCTAGGTAAAGTCTTTTACTTATACTGTCCCTTTTTGCAAGTATTACAAATTCCTTCCTAATCATAGGTTCACTGAAGATTTCTCTTAAATTCTGTGTTTCATATTCCAACACAAGGGTTGGATCCAGGGGTAGAATCTAGGGCTACCAGTTCGCAAATGCAAGCACATGCACTCGCTTCGCTTGTGCAAGATATCTCTGCGCATGCGCAGGACCTTTTGTCCGTGCAGAGGGTGTCAAAAATGGATATAATGACATCTGGGCGGGTGGGTGGAGCCTCCCGCAGCCGCTGCTACCAGTTTGCCCAAACCGGATAGAACCGGCTGGTTGGATCCCATCTGGGATTGTCCTTGGAGGTGCCACTGAAAATACTGTGGCATTAATCTGACTACTTTTATTAAATGGAGCCATGTTATACCCCTTCTGTTCTATAGATTTTTAGTTTAACATATAAGCGTTGATAACCATATCTTCCCCCCATAAGCCATGCTGTGACATCAGTAAAGATGTGGTCTTTTTATTTACAGGGTGACTTACCTACATGAAGAATATATAGTGCCCTCACTATACAAGTGACCATACACTGCAGGATTGTGTGTGTAAGCCTTCACATAAGCAACTGTACATGACAAGATCTCTATAGAATGATATACATGTGAATGACCATATCTTCACTGAAAGGAGATGCTGCTTGCTACTACTCAGGTAGTAATCTATGGAGATTCTCAGTCATCCAGGTCATGGTTGTCCCAAAAGTACTTTTTCAAGAGGCAACTGGACTTCCTTATTTTTCTTTGAAGACGTTTCGCTTCTCATCCAATAAGCTTCTCATTTTCAGCTGAAGAAGCTTCTTGGATAAGAAGCGAAAGTCTTCAAGGAAAAACCAGAAAGTCCAGTTGCCTATTGAAAAAGCACCTCTGGGACACTCAGGTAGTAGGTTTTACACCTATTTGTATTATTAGAACATTACTTTATAAAGTAATAAAAGGTACTTATATTCTTCTGTCTGCTTTTCATGATATCGGTATTGACCAGTGGTGGGATTCAAAAATTTTTACTACCAGTTCCTTGGGCGGGGCTTGGTGGCCGTGGCATGGCTTGGTGGCCGTGGCTTTGTGGCCGTGGCAGGGGAAGGATACTGTAAAATCTCCATTCCCACCCCACTCCAGGGAAAGGTTACTGCAAAATCTCCATTTCCTCCCAATCAGCTGGGACTCGGGAGGCAGGGAATAGATGGGGCGGGGCCAATCAGAGGTGGCATTGACCAGTTCTCCAAACTACTCAAAATTTCCCCTACTGGTTCTTCAGAACTGTCAGAACTTGCAAATACCACCTCTGGTATTGATTCTTAAAATCCTAAGTAGTTTGGAAGCTAAAAACTGAAAGGAGTGCCTCATCTCATTTCACTTGCGACTCTTATCTCAATTCCATTAATCAGAAAGATACAAGAGGACTCTTTTTTCCCTTTGGTGGCCCTAACTTCAGAGCTTTCAAAGAAATATTTCACTATTGCTAGCATTGTAGGCCTTTCCATGCTCAATGAAAATGTGTTTGTATTTGTTTTTATACTTATTTGTTGGTTCTTAGCATTGAATTGCTCTGGTTTATACCTCTACGTTTACTGTTATGCTTAATCACTATTGTTCTCCCTTTATCATTGAATTGATAACTAGAATGTTTATATACTTTAGCTTGAATTGGTGATTGGAAATTTTATGTTTGGAATCCTTTTTTAAAATCCAGAGTGGATTAAATTGCTATATATGGTATTATATGTTCTAACCAGAGGGGAGGATACTTCATTTTTTGAAAAAAAAAGAAATACCAAGGATAAATGGTAGATGTATTTTTCTGAGGACTAATTATCAGAGGTTGATTTTTGTTTTAGTCATCCATGGAATGTCAGAAGTTCAGAACTGTTTAGTATATGACTCATTGTATGTGAAAGAATGCAAAGTCTGGGAGATAAAAATGAATCGCAGAGCGCAAGAGAGAGATTTGGAAGGAGCTAGAAGCTGAAAGACTCCCAGGTACAACTCTTAGAGTCTGCTAAGAGCAGTGTATTTACAATTATTACACTGCATTTACTATAATTCTGCCCACTGCCAGGAGTTCAATCCTGAGCAGCTCAAGGTTGACTCATTTTTAGTTGTTGGGAACAATATGCTGACATTGTAAACCACTTGGAAAGGGCTATAAAGCACTACGGGGCGGTATATAAGCCTAAGGGCTATTGCTATGAGTTTTTATGATGTTTTCCTGAAGCTAACACACATTTATATTTAGGAGCCAAACATTATAGAATGCAACTGAACTTTAATCATCTTGTCTCTCAAACAGAAGCCAAACCTAGGTAGCTCCGACACAAAAACATTTCATCTCGGGCATCTGGGGAAGGAATAGCAATCTATTCCTATCAATTGAGAGCCGTGATGGCACAGTGGTTAGAATGCAGAACTGCAGACTATTTCTGCTGAGTGCCAGCTGCCTGCAATTCGACAGTTCGGTTCTCACCAGCTCAGAGTTGACTCAGCCTTCCATCCTTCTGAGGTGGGTAAAATGAGGATCCAGATTGTTGAGGGCAATAGGCTGACTCTGTAAACCGCTTAGAGAGGGCTACAAAAGCACTGTGAAGCGGTATGTAAATCTATGTACTATTACTAAGTGCTATTAAATTGTTATTGGAAGAATGCTTTCCAACTCACCGGTCTTCCTTTGGGTCCTCGAGCTCCTCTTGGTCCTTGTGAACCTGGAGGTCCCTAAATCAATCATTAAAATAGTTATAGACATTTAATAAAATGGTGACAATACCACACATTTGAAATTAAACAATGAATGCATACATTTTGTTGCGTACTTGATAAAGTATGATGGCCTTGGGAAAAAGTGATTCGCAACTCATGCCCAAAGTTATGACTGTTGAACCACCCTTGTTGTCGCATGATAGCAAATAGGGCAGTTAGCAACCAGTTTGATTTACAGTAATTGCAACATCTTGCAGTCAAGTGATCATGATCTGCAACCTTCCCAGCTGGCTTCCAACAAGCAAAGTCAATGGGAGACCCAGATCTGCTTAATGACTATGTGATTCACTTAATGACCAGATGATTCCCTTAATAACTGCAGTAAAAATGTTATAACTCCATTATAACTGGTTATGTGATAACTCATTTAATGACTGCATTGCTTAGCGAACAAATTCACGTTCCAATTGTATTTGTAAGTGGATGACTAACTGTACATTGTCACAGTAGTTTTTAAATTGTGTGATAAGAACTACTCAGCTTCTGGGAGTTATTAAGGAACTAACAAGAAAATTGATAATGACAAACAAATTAGCTAATCTTTCCCTGTTATATCGAGTGAAAAAAAGAACTTCAGAATCTTAATCTCAGTCCATTAAAAATGATTGGAAGGATCCCAACAAGGCAGCTCAAACTATGCAACACAATAAGGTACCCTAGAATTTGCCACTTGGCAAAGTCATTGATAAAGAAATCCACATCTATCTTCACGTAGCTGGATTTTAATGTAAAGTTTCTCCCAAAGCCACAGATTCAGCATTAAGTAATGGCAATAATCCTGCAGGGATTCCCCATCCCTCCACAATACTTCCTTTCCCATAGTACTAAAAAAAGTTAAGCGATCATTAAAAGTGATCATTATTTCCTAAAAATATTAAGAAACTATTCACACTTCTACAAAGAATACCAGGAATGATACTTACAGATTGTCCCGGCCGTCCTCGTATACCTGTAACCTATTTTTTTAAAAAATAAAAATAAATGTTAATAGGACATAGTAATGAGTGTGGCAAGCATATCATCTTTTTCTCATTCCTAATTTCTATTAAGGAAAGAAAAGGGAAAGAGAAATGTAAAACCTCTGATATGGACAATTGCTAGACTTTATTTGTCTATTTATTTAGCATCTATTGTTCTGTGTCATAAGCTCTTTACTCAAACATATGCAGTTAATGAAGATAAACAAAGTTGTGCATCACTGTCAGTTTCATGCCTTCAAAATGCTTTCAAGGGAGGCTTCCTCTTCAGTGTTTCTGCTGTTTATATGCTTGGTTTTTTTTAAAGTCCTACACTACACCACACCAATTTCCCAATATAGTGCCATACTTCAATTCCTATAAACCTAAGACTCCCAATGGCCAAATCACTTGGGATTCTGGGAACCGGGAAGAATTCTTTCACACTTCTGGAAAGCACCAGAATGGAAGAAGTTGGCACCAAATAAAAATCCAAGATCAGTTTTTTAAAAAAAAAATCATTTGTTTCTTTCATTTGATCATTATTCATTTGATTAGCAAGAAGAGGTGAATAAGCAATTGTAATAAAAACAAGGAAGGTCAAATGTTATAGATTAGCAATCCCCTCTCACTCTACACAAAGGCATGGGCTCTGGCAAATTCTCAGCCTGTTGGCCCTGACACTTCTCTATCCATCCTGAGACTCATTCTATCTCTGACCTTTAGTGTACTGTCAGTATACTGAATTGTTTCAAGCACATTTTTTTGTAGATTACTTTGGGGGGGGGGGGAGAGACGAAAGCATTTTAAGGGCCAAAATATAAGCAGCAGATAATGTGCTGAAAAGACATCTGAACATGTGTCATCTGGGATACAGTTATGAAACAAATAAGAACTGTAGCTTCTTCCTATAATTTCAGTGAGGGGCAACCAGTTCTGGAATATGAGGGCTCTATACAAAGGAAAGGATTTTTAAAAAAAACCAATATGGATTTCTTTATTTCAAATCTCTACCTTCTTTATCCACCCATCCCACTTCCCATCTATCTGGTACTACAGAATCTGAAATTGATAACATCTCATACCAATCACTCTGTCCCATAAGGGAAGCACAAATGGTAAGAATGAGGGAAAATCCTCCTAACTATGCAATATCAGTATTGTAAACAATACAGAAATAATTACGTAAATCTGTAATTGATTTGAAGGGAAGGAAGAGGGGGAGGATAGGATAAGATAGGATAGGATAGGTTAGGAGAGGAGAGGAGAGGAGAGGAGAGGAGAATGGTAGTTAAAGTACTGGCCTAGAAACTGGTAGACTATGAGTTCTAGTCTTGGCTTAAGCATGAAAACAACTGGATGACTTTGGGTCAGTCCCTTTCTCTGAGCCCAACCAAACTCACAGGGTTATTGTTGTGGGGGAAACAAGAAGAGAAAAGACTGTTTATTTTTTAAAAAGCAGCTCTATTTGGGAAAGGGGCATGCAAGAACGATGAATCAAATAGTTAAATATGTGGGAGTACATCATGATAATCCACTGTAGGATATACAGTAATCTTTGTTTTGTTCTGGGTTTTTTTCAGCAAACTGCTTACCAGAAACAAATTGTGGAGAAGCCCCACTGCATTTCCATCAAATAAAACCTTGAAACCCAAACAAACTAGTGGCTGTCAATTGGGCCCTGTCTCAAGAGCCTGCATTATGCGCAATGCAATAAAAAATGATACTGTTTATATGGAGGCTCAACCTTATTTGGGAATGGATAAATCATAAAAAACATACCAAGAGACAGCACACAGCAGGAAATCTAGAAATTTGCCTTTCCTATTTCCTCTGTAGCAGACAATTATTGCATTAGATAAAGGGGAAAAAAAGAACAGCTAGCCTCACAACACCAATATAGGTATCTGTGGTGCTATCAGATGTAAACTAATGTATAGAGTTCTTATCACTGCATTACAGGTATGGCTATAGAAGGGAAAAGAGGAAGAGATCAAGCAATTGATCTCTGTCAGTCTTATTTGGAGATACCATGTTTCCCCTTATTTGGAGATACCATGTTTCCCCGAAAATAAGAATCTGTCTTATATTTTTTTGAACTCCAAAATAAGTGTGTGGGCTTATTTTCGGGGAGGTCTTATTATTTTGGGGCCCATGGAGCATGACAGGGCTCCTCTTGCAATCTTACCTGATTTCCAGCTCTGTCTCCCCAACCCTATCCAGAGGAAATCGCCGGGACTGGCTGCGCATGCGTTTAAATATTTTCGAGGAGGGTTTATTTTCGGGGAGGGCTTATTTTCAGAGGTGGTATTTTAGTGCATGCAGTCAAAAGCTTGATTGGGCTTATTATGAGGGGGTGTCTTATTTTGGGGGAAACAGGGTATTTCTTGATTTGGGCAGAAAGACAGCTCCCATAATTGCCACACACTATTTGTGCCAAGTGCTAGTAAGTAATTAGGTCCAGTTACTAAAATCTTGCTTTGATGGTTCCATCCCCTAGGAGAAAGATTCCCATAGAAGAGAAAGAATCATACCGGTGCCAGGTTTTTACTGTACTGTACTATTAATAAATATATTTATTATGTTGTTTTATTATTAATGTTTTAATTGTTGATTGGGAACCTCCCAGAGTTCAATATAAGATGGATGGCTATATAAATGTTTTATATAAATGAATACAGTAGTCCTCAATTTACAACAGTTCATTTACTGACCGTTCAAACTTTTAAAGGCACTGAAAAGAAGTGAATGACAACCATTTTTCACACAACAGTTGCAGCATCCCCATGGTCACATGATCAAAATTCAGCCACTTGGCAATTGACTCTTATTTCTGTTGGTTGCAGTGTCCCAGGGTCATGTAATTTTGTGACCTTCTGGCAAGCAAAGTCAATGGGGAAGCCAGATTCATTTAACAACTGTGTTACTAACTTAACAACTGCAGTGAGTCACTTAACAATCCTGGCAAGAAAGGTCGTAAGATGGGGCAAAACTCACTTAACAACTGTCTCGCTTAGCAAGAGAATATTTGAGCTCAATTGTGGTAGTAAGTCGAGGACTACTTGCAGAGGGGGAAACAAGAGAAATTCTGCTAGGTGCTACAGTTTGCATGGCATATGGCAGGGGTGTCAATTTCATTGAGGGCTGCATCAGGGATGTGTTTGACCTCAGGGGCGGTGCGGCAGTGGGGCGGCCCTCTCAAGCTCCATTTTCACTGACAGAGGTATTGCGGGCAGGTCCTTCGCTGTTTTCAGGGAGTCCCCGTGGGCCAGATCTAAACATCCCAAGGGCCAAATTCAGCCCATGAGCCTTGAGTTGAATACCCCTGGCATATGGTAATAACCATGAGTGGAATCTGTTCCTCAAAGTTGGCAGATAAAAACAATATTTATATTCTACTGTATTCTAATATCTATAGAGGGTACAAATATTTTTCCCCTAAAGAACCCAGAATTATACAGTTAAAAAAGTATATCCTAACTGCTTCCCAAATGAATAAACAGTTTTTTAAGATTACATTCTATAAAATGCTTGTCAGTAAAGAGTAATATAACTTACACTCGGACACAGACACACACACACACATACACTAACTTACCACTGGTACTACTCCAGGTTCTCCTTTTTGACCCTATAAGGTAAAAAAGACAAAATGTATCTGAGGAAAATAATATTTTTAAAAAGGCACCGAGAAATAGTTTTTCCACTTTTTCACATTTCACAATGAAGCATAAATTGACATGATTGTGGAAAGTCTTCCCTGATTGCTACAAAAAAATTTCAGCATTAAAGGCACATGCTAGGCCCACTTAGCCATGAGATGTAATTTCCTAATTTAAGATCCAAGATTTCAGGGCAGACTGAGCTGCCTTGCGAAATGAGATAAACGTATTCCGGAGTTCTGCTTTCTGTCTCCCCCGCCTTAAAACAGAATCCAACAATCTGCTTAGAGAAGAAAGTACACACCCTAAAAAATGTCTTTTATTCCCCCTGTTCACAAGAATATTTATTGAAATACTTAGTACTTCCGTGACTAAGGGCCGAAATACCTGAATAAATTTTCATCAATAGCCTTTTTCCAGACACTGATTGATGACTGGGTAGAAAAGGCCTTCTCAGATATTGTTTCATTTTAACTGAAAAGCCATTGGAAAACCTGTCATTTTAGTCATATTGCCATGTTTAGTCACCGGGTACTTGCTTTTATACTATTCAAGCACCAGACTTATTCTTAGGCAATTTAAAAATCAATTTTCCTTCCTTCCTTCCTTCTTTCCTTCCTTCCTTCCTTGTATAATCATTATTTTTCTTTTTTTCTATTTACTAACATACTTACTTACTTACTTACTTACTTACCTACTGGTATTTCTTCAATAAATAAATAAATTGAATTGGCTTTTCATTCTCAAGGTAGCAGAAAGATATGTCAGGTTTCTTCCCATTCAGATCAGCTTATGATATGCTAAAGAATCATTTATGCATTCTGTATCCCATATGCCTCAAGCTGCAATACTGCTCCACCAAAATCTACATCTGTCATTTCATTGTTTTTTTCCTTACTTTCTTCCCATATCTAAACATTCCCTGTTATTTATTTCAAGTCAAAGAGTCTGGAAACTTTAGAAACCATGGTAATAACCTTGTCTTTCTAATGTTGATCAGTTTATGAGAGGGTTACTTCCAATTTGAATATATATGTTTTTTTTAATTAGGAGAACTAAATAACGTAATTAAGCTTACCTTTAGTCCTCTACCTAGAAAAAGGGAAGCAAAATGAAATAATTAATTAACATAAATAATTTCCAAGCATTGGTGATCATGTCTGTAGAGCCACTATTACGAACCAAGCATATTTAAGATTTGAAAGCTGGTATCTATACTTTATCAAGACCATCCTACCTATCCTCTCCCTGGGATCCATCTATTGAGTTTTGGACTAGCTAGTGAGATTGTTCACTACAAATGACTATTTAAGCTGGTGGTTATGTTGCCATGACCTGTTTTGGAAAGGGAAGAAGCCTCCTCCCCCAAAAAACACACACACCAACAGCCTGTTGAGGGCACTGCACAGGGGAGGGCTGCTGGGAGATTGCAGGGGTTCGGGAGAACTTCTAGCTAAGATTCTGTGCAGTTCAGAGAACCCTCAAATCCCACTCCTGGCTGGCCCCGCCCATCCCATACCACTCTGCCCCTCCCATACCACTCTGCCCCTCCCATGAGTTCCCACACGGCCCATTTTGGATCTAGGTAAGCACAGGGCGCACACGGAGGCTCAGGGAGGGCAAAAAATGGGCCTACCGGAAGTTCGGGAAGGCTGGAAATGGGCCTGGCCACCAGAGCTTGGGGAGGCCCTTTTCACCCTCCCGGAGGCTCGAGAAAAGCCTCTGGAGCCCGGGGAGGGCTAAAACGCCCTCCCCCCATGGTGCAGGAGGCCAACTAGGCCATGCCCACCATGGCCACACCCACCCAGAAATCGGGCAGAGAACCCCTTGCTAAAATTTTTGAAGCCCACCCCTGGCACTGAGCAAATCCACCTCATCCAGGAATAATATTTAATAAGGAATAAGTTTAAGCCATTTTAGAAGTCCACAGAGAAAGGACAAAACACAATGTGTTTGTGCTATTAAATTTGGTGTGTGTGTGTGTGTGTGTGTGTGTTGAACAAACAAAGAATCAAGGATTTTAATTTTTAAAAAGGCAACAGACCAATTTCAGACTGCTGAGAACAGAAAACATTATTCTGGACAAATAGAGAGGGGGGCGGGACAGTCAATGAGAGAAAAGATGTGACTAGAGAACTAACCACTGAAAAGAAACAAGACAATGGTGTGGCTACTCTGTCCATTCACTGCCAACTTCACCTTACTAATTCTCTGGACAGAGGCCCTTTAGGCAAACTCTGAATCATATACTGGTCCAGTCCTTCTTGCTTCTCTGAACACTTTCAACTGAGACTCCTGAGAAGGAAAGAAACATCCTCGCTCTCCTGAATCCCATCCTTATCCCAAAACCTTGGAATAGGACAGTGGCTAAAGTCACAGTATACTTAGAGTAGCCAGATAGCCGTTGGGCTAATCATTTTTATTTATTTTTATTTTTATTTTTAATTTGATTTATATGCCGCCCTTCTCCGGAGACTCAGGGCGGCTTACAATGCCTTAAGCAATAGCCTTCATACTTTTGTATATTTATACAAAGTCAGCTTATTACCCCCACAAACTGGGTCCTCAATTTACCCACCTTAGAAAGGATGGAAGGCTGAGTCGACCTTGAGCCTGGCTAGGATTGAACTCACAGAAATTACAGGCAGCTGGTGTTAATTGCTACCTTTAGTAGGAGGCATTAGCCCCCTACGCTACACAGGCTCGGTAATCATACTAGAGTCACCGGTTAGCTTCCAGGCTTCCAGATTTAATACACCGTCATTAGGCATATACAGATTGTTTCAGTTTTAATTGCTGTTGGAGTGCAAATATACAAATATGGAATATAAAACATTTGGCTTATTTTATGTTCCTAAAATCAAATTTTTACCAGTATTAGTTAATCCTCTAGAAGAGAGATGCTAACCTCATCTATCTATCTATGACTGGTTGACTGCAAGGCACTGACAAGTAGAAAAAACAGACATCCAAGAGCCACAGTGGCATAGTGCTTAGAGTGCTGCAGGCTACTTCTGCTGACTGCCTTCTGCCTGCAATTTGGCAGTTCAAATCTCACCAGGCTCAAAGCTGACTCAGCCTTCCATCCTCCCAAGGTCAGTAAAATGAGGACTCAGATTGCTGGGGGAAATAGGCTAACTCTGTAAACCACTTAGAGATGGCTGTAATGCACTGTGAAGCGGTACATAAGTCTAGGTGCTATTGCTATTCTTAGGTGGAAGTCATTTTGGGAAGAGATTTGGCATCAAAATCATAACACTGAATGAAACAAAGACGGGCAGGAAAAAAAATCTGTAAAAAGTTGAGCTGCAGTCCATCGATATCTAGAAAAGCATTTGTCGCCTATTCCTACTGAGCAATGTAACTGGGAATAAATGTAACTAATTGGGTCTTACTTCACTTGGCACAGAAGTTCACTTGGTTCAGATTTTAATGCAAACTAATTAAATCCATACTTAAAATACTTAAATTTATTTAAATACGGGTATTTACATGATTTTTTTAAAAAAATATTCAAAATATTTTTAAGTTTAAAAAATGCAGGCAGAAATGCGTATATAAGGGTAAAGTCTGCTGAAATCTGTACAGCAGATTGGGAAAAATCATGCCAAACAGCAATGTATTAAGGAAAAACCCAGAGAGAAAAATCAATACTGTAACATGTGCATCAAAAGCACATATGTTTTAATGCAGACTTGTTAAAAATGCAATAATGCACTTGTGTTGAAATGGGATAGAAAAATGTAAGGTGGGAAAGAAAATAAACTTGAGTGTACTGTATCTATTTACTGTGCACTGGGCTTTTAAGACTACATTTAACCTCAATGTTTTGTATTATGTCTTTATTTCACATAGTAGAAAATCTTCTAGGTAGCATGAACCATTAGGTAAAATATCTCTAATTATCTCCTGTTTTTCTTTGAGCACATACCTTTTCTTTTAGGGAGAAT
This sequence comes from Masticophis lateralis, assembly GCA_030761175.1. Classification (NCBI taxonomy): domain Eukaryota; kingdom Metazoa; phylum Chordata; class Lepidosauria; order Squamata; family Colubridae; genus Masticophis; species Masticophis lateralis. The sequence continues at coordinate 191,828,441 of JAUDYJ010000001.1, read as the reverse complement.
GCTAAAATCAAACCTGCATACACAGGCAGGCAGGCCGGCAAGCAGACAGACAGACATATGTATGGGAGAACATATGTAACCACTCTTAGACATTTTTGAGATTCCAGTTCCTAGGATTGTGAGGGCTATAACCACATCTGTAGGACATCAGGTTAGGGACAGCTGACATGAATTAATATATTTAAGAGCTCTTATGGAGTCTGCAGCTTCCAAACATATTTCTCCCTATTTGTATTACTGAATAAATATTCAGCCTTTGACCGTTTTTCTCCTGTCTGATCTGGTTCCTGCTTCAGGACATTATTTCAAACTATGATCATGGACCTTGCCATGCCACTATTCTTGGCCCACTTCTGCTGGATGCTTCCTAGGTCGACGCTTCTTGCCCTGCGAGATTCCCCCCTCTCGCGGGTTTGGCCCTCCACACTATCGAGGGCCTACCTTAATGACGGGTTTTGGGACCCCGAGAGGTGGCATGTTGCGAAGAGGGGATTGAGGGGTTTTTTAAGGAATTTTTAAGGGGTGTTTTAGGGGGTTCTGGGGTGGGGGAGGGAGTGGGTTTGGGGGGAAACCCGGGGGGGAAAGGGACAGGCCCGACAGTCTTTGATGCCACGGGGGGCTTAGTTTCTGGAGGCAAGAGGGCTCTCAATGAGCCCTCTGTTGAGGGTGGTGTGATAACTACGTTATGTGGGAGGGGCAGATATGGCGAGGGCAGGGGACCATATCATGTGTTGGGGGCGCGCACTCGCTGTCTTCGAGCGATTGCGCGCCCCGGTCCCCGGAGCTATTCCTGTTCCCCGGGTTGTTTAGAGTCTCAGGACCCGGGGCTCCGGCTGTTGTTGTGCAATGCGAGGTCCGTGGTAAACAAGGCCCCCCTCATATGTGATCTTCTTGAAGAGGGGGGTGCGGACCTGGCCGGTATTACCGAGACCTGGTTGGGCCACGAGGGGGGAGTTCCCCTCGTGGAGATGTGCCCACCGGGTTTCCTTGCATTCCACCAGCCGAGAGCCCAGGGCAGGGGTGGGGGAGTAGCGGTCATTATTAAGGAAGGTCTGGGTCCGAGGGAGGCCACTGTACCTCAGATAGCCGGGTGTGAGTCCGCCTTTGTGAGATGGGGTCCCGGTGGGCAGATGGGTCTGTTAGTCACGTACCTGGCTCCCTGCCACGTGGCAACGACCCTGCCCGAACTTCTCAATGTTATAGCCGAGGTGGCGGTTGATACCCCCAAGCTTATAGTTATGGGGGATTTCAACCTGCCATCTATCGGCGAGACATCTGAGATGGCTCGGGAGTTCATGGCTTCCATGACGGCCATGGACCTGACCCAGGTAATTCAGGGCCCGACTCACATTGGTGGACACACCCTGGACTTGGTTTTTGTCTCTGGTCAGTGGCTGAGTGGTCTTGATATTGGGGATATAGGTGTGGAACCCTTGTCATGGACTGACCACTCGCTCCTTCGTCTCGACTTTCTGACCGTTACACCCCATCGCAGGGAGGCGGAACCAACTAGGTGGTTCCGCCCCAGGCGCCTGATGGATCCTGATAGGTTCCAGACGGAGCTTGGGCCATTTCCTGAGACACTGACACGCGACTCGGCTGAGGACCTGGTGGCTGCCTGGGATAGGGCAGCCGGTGGGGCCTTGGACCGGGTCGCGCCTTTGCGGCCTCTGACCCGGCGCCGAACTCACTTATCTCCTTGGTTCACCGAGGAGCTGAGGGAGATGAAGCGCCGGAAAAGACGCCTAGAGAGTGGTTGGAGGGCTAGTCGCTCTGAATCCGACTTAACACTAGTAAGAGCTTATATTAAGACTTACTTAGTGGCAATAAAAGCGGCGAAATCTAATTATTTCACCGCTCTTATTGCGTCATCAGATAATCGCCCAGCCGCCCTGTTTAGGGTGACCCACTCCCTCCTTCACCTGGGAGCGCGGGAGGACCCCTTGCAGGGTCGTGCTGAGGATTTTGTTCAATATCTGGATGATAAAATAACTCAGATTCGGGATGAGCTGGCCTCTGACTGGGTTAGTTCGGGCGAGGTGACTGAGCCCAGTCTTGAGAGTGTTATCTGGGCTGAGTTCGATCCTGTGGCTCCTGAGGACGTGGACAGGATCCTGGGTAGACTGAACGCTACCACATGTTTGTTGGACCCGTGTCCCTCCTGGTTGGTGCTGGCCTCCCGGGAGGTTACACGAGGCTGGCTCCAGGAGATTATAAATGCTTCTTTGAGTGAGGGTGTCCTTCCGCCTGCCTTGAAGGAGGCGGTGGTGAGGCCCCTCCTCAAGAAGCCCTCCCTGGACCCGGCTATTTTGGTAAATTATCGTCCTGTCTCCAACCTTCCCTTTTTAGTGAAGGTTGTTGAGAGTGTGGTGGCGCGGCAGCTCCCCCGGTACCTGGATGAAGCTGTCTATTTAGACCCGCTCCAGTCCGGCTTCAGGTCTGGTTACAGCACCGAAACGGCATTGGTCGCGTTGGTGGATGATCTCTGGAGGGCCCGGGGTAGGGGGTACTCCTCTATCCTGCTGCTGTTAGACCTCTCAGCGGCTTTTGATACCATCGACCATGGTATCATGTTGCGCCGGTTGGAGGGATTGGGGGTGGGGGGCACCGTTCTGCGGTGGTTCTCCTCCTACCTCTCCGACCGGTCGCAATCGGTGTTGACAGGGGGGCAGCGGTCGACCCCGAGGCGCCTAGTGTGTGGGGTGCCACAAGGGTCGGTCCTCTCGCCCCTTCTGTTCAACATTTATGTAAAGCCGCTGGGTGAGATCATCCGTGGTTTTGGGGTGAAATTCCATCAGTACGCTGATGATACTCAGCTGTACATTTCCACCCCAGACCACCCCAACGATGCCGTGGAAGTGATGTCCCAGTGCCTTGAAGCTGTGCGGGTCTGGATGGGGAGAAACAGGCTTCGACTCAACCCCTCCAAGACTGAGTGGCTGTGGATGCCGGCGTCCCGATATAGCCAACTGACTCCATCGTTGGTTATTGGGGGCGAATCATTGGCCCCCACGGAAAGGGTGCGCAACTTGGGCGTCCTCCTGGATCCACGGCTGTCATTAGAGGATCATACGACGGCTGTGGCCAGGGGGGCTTTTTATCAGGTCCGCCTGATACGCCAGTTGCGGCCCTTTCTAGATCGGGACTCCCTACGCACAGTCACTCAGGCGCTCGTCACGTCTCGCTTGGACTACTGTAATGCTCTCTACATGGGGCTCCCCTTGGGATGCATCCGGAGGCTTCAACTGGTACAGAATGCGGCCGCGCGGGGGATTATGGGAGCGACAGGGCGCTCCCACGTGACACCTCTCCTGCGTGAGCTGCATTGGTTGCCGGTTGATTTCCGGGTGCGTTTCAAGGTGTTGGTAATCACCTTTAAAGCGCTCCATGGCTTAGGACCAGGGTACTTACGGGACCGCCTTCTGCCACCTATTGCCTCCCACCGGCCGGTTCGCTCCCACAGAGAGGGCCTCCTCAGGGTGCCGTCAGCCAGACAGTGCCGGCTGGCGACCCCCAGGGGGAGAGCATTCTCTGTGGTAGCCCCCACCCTCTGGAACGATCTCCCTCCAGATCTGAGAACTATTGCTGACCTCCGGACCTTTCGTCGGGCGTTGAAGACTCATTTCTTCCAACTTGCCGGACTTGCCTGATCCCTCCTATTTTTAAATATTTTAAATTTTAAATTATTTTAAATTATTTAAATTTTTAGAGTTTTAGTGTTTATTGATATATTTTCAGCCTAAATTTATATGGACTTTTAGAACATTTTAACTTACTATATTGTTATTGGTTTTAAACTGGCTGTTCACCGCCCTGAGTCCGGTAGGAGAAGGGCGGTATAGAAATTCGATTAATAAATAAATAAATAAATAAAAACACCTAAACACTCTCCAGACACGTACCATCTGTTTATTAAAGCAACCATATCTGGTTTTACTGCTTAACTGGTATAGAGCAACCAGCACAGCATCCTTTATTCATAATCAGTATCATCACTGACAAATCGTTTTCAGAAAGTATAATGCACTGGGGTGTATACCAGTGGTGGGTTGCCCCCAATTCGGACCGGTTCACAAGAACCGGTAGTAAAACCGGCGGGAGGCCCCGTTCACCGCCCCGGATGTCATCAGCGATCTGTGCATGCAATCCCATTGCAAACCGGTAGTAAAGGTAAGTAGAACCCACCCCTGGTGTATACAAATGTATTCCATTGTATCTAGATATAAGCCCTTCTGGCCTGGATGGAATTTACTTCAAAGCAAATATGGATAGGAAAGGACTGTGGATTTGCATGCATGCTTTGCTGGCTTTCCAGTTTGAAAGAATGTCATGAAGTTCCTCCAACTATAGGTTCCTTTTTTTCCAATTAAGGGTCATTCCAGTTTCTGTTCCTCTGGGCAGACAAATAATGAATCATTCCTGCTGTCATTTAAACAGATTTTGTTTTCCTTTTGCAGGGAACTATATGGTATGAATTTTGGAAGAAAATACTCCGTGTGTAATAGTACTACATTTCCTTCTTAATCATGGAAACATTTAAATAGATTAATATTTTTAAAAAAAAAAATACTAAAGCTTCTATGCCATTAAATTCCCATTGGTTCTGAACAACTGACAAAATGCCAGAACATAGGGTTAAAAACATGTCATGTATAAATTACCATCATCCATCTATGCACAGTGACATTGCCAACTGTGACGGTAGGCTAAACATATGCCTAAATGTGTCCTGAAGAGCTGAGTCTTTATGGCCCTCTGGATGGAGGAGGAAGACTGGATGATGAGGTAAAAGCCATTCCCTAAAAGGCCATCTCAGAGAAGGCTTGTTGCAGAGTTCCTGTAAACAGCATTTTAGTTCAGCTGCTTCTATTCTATTCTAGTCTAGTCTAGTCTAGTCTAGTCTAGTCTAGTCTACTCTACTCTACTCTACTCTACTCTACTCTACTCTACTCTACTCTTCTCTACTCTACTCTACTCTACTCTATTCTATCAGATTTTTTTATGCCACCTTTGTGACTTTATAAGTAACTAAAGGCAGAAAATATATCCAATTTTCCTCCTTTTTCCCTCACACCCCGTGAAATAGATTGGGCTGAGGTAGAATGACTGGCCCAAAGTCACTCAGGTGAATTTTTATGCCTACGACAGGACTAGAATTCATAGTCTCCCGGTTTCTAGGCCAGCACCTTCACCACTACACTGATCTGGCTCTCAGTGATTCCACACACACACACACACACGGTCTCTCTCTCTCCCCCTCCCTCCCTCCCTCCCTCTCTCTCTCTCTCTCTCTCTCTCTCTCTCTATTATTGTACTGTCAGACCTGCAGATAGAAGGTACAAGTAGGTTGCTCAGTTCCTTCCTTTTCATCTCTTAAAGTATTGAATATCAGTAGATCATCTAGGGTGGATTCTTCCCCAGGATCTTCTAGAATCTTTTGTGATTCTCCATGGATACTGAATGAAACTCGACTCTTATAGACTGCACTACAAAGTTACAGTAAACCCAAACTGTAATGACTCCTTGATTATTATGTGCTTTGCTTGATCAATCCTGCTTCACTTTTTCATCCAGCTTCACTTTTTCATCCAGCAAGCTTAGCTAACATCTCTTGCTTATTTACTCTAATATCTGAGCCAGAAACTCTGGCTTGTCTCCTGGCAGGTTCTATGCTATTGCCCATTTGAGCTGCCAAAGCAACACGTTTGAATAATAAGCTGGTTATTGTCAAGCAGTGCTTTTTCTGTGATCCGAATTCTTTTACAGAGCAGAGTTTAACAGGAATTAAGTTCCACACAATAAATATATTTCTAATTTCAATTAAAAGTTTCATCCCTGAACTTCTGGACTACATTTTTGTTTTACGTTGACCATAAATGTGGGATCCCTGACTGAAAAATCTCTTAACTGTTTTTATCTGGTTTCTTAATCATCAGGTTCTATTTTATTATTTGAAGGGAGTGTTTATTTTTGTAGCAAGATAATACTGCTTTTGCTATGAAAGAAAATCAGAGGACATGTCATAATTTGGCAATTGTATCTGAAAGGGGACAACAAAATGGACCATTACTATTTCAAGAGGGCGGGGGACTAGCCTGACACTACCTGAAAACAGCTCCAATTATTCAGAGAATATATTATATGTAGCAATTTGATGTTATAACACTGGCAAATGTGACTTACACAACATAAAGGTCATAGTCTAGAACATATGTATCCAACCTGCTTGTGGCCCTGGACAGCTAGTAATGAGGCCCCACAAAATTTATAAAACATTTGAAAAATGTTTTGTTATTGATACACATTAATAACTCCCTTTCTACAATACTGTAATTCCTTAATTCAGGGTAGAGTCAGGGTGACTGGATAAAGCTGAGCATTTTCTGACCAGATGCCCTTCCTGACACCATGTGGAGTTCACAGCAGATATTTTTTCTTTGTCCCCTAGGAAAGAAACATCTGCCGCTACCTAGGATTGAGCTCTCAATCTTCCAAGTGGGAGATGTGACTCTTTATCACTAGGCTACCACACTTCTCTTTTATTTATATACATTAATTATATTATATACTTTGTATGTGGCCCAAGACAATTCCACTTCACTTGGTGTGGCCCAGGCAAGTCCAAATGTTGGACACCTGTGTAACCAAATTATTATTTTCAACTGTTTTTAAGTCTCAGGTGGCAGCATTCAGGTCTCAAAGCTTTCAGATTTCAAAGCTACGGGTCTTCAGGTCTCAAAGCTTTCAGATCTCAAGGCTAAGATTAACTGGAAAGATGAGTCCAAAGAGATAGAAGAAGCTCTACTATTTCAGAATTATATCAGGAAAAAGTTTATTTAGACATCCTAACAATTTTACATTTACAACTTGAAACTTAATGCATGTTGCAGATTCTCCCAGCTCTTTAGCACTATATCTAACTACAGAGTTCTGCTTCCAATTAATTTCAAATAAATTCAGTATGGATTAGTCATGCATTCATTGGATATTTTGTTTAGGAATGTCTCAGCAGACCCATTCATTGATCTTGATCTCTGTGTGCATGGTAGAAGAATATGAATTCATAGATCTAAAGGCCTGACTCACAATATATCTTAACAACATTTTTAAAGTTGGTATTACAGGGACATATCAAATTTAGACTAAAGAATTAGAATCTCTGAAAATGCTCCATCAATGGCAGCAAGCTTTTAAAAATATTAACACCCACCCAATGTCAAATTTGATACTAAAATTGATTAATCAAAACTGTATTTTAAGTTGACAACTTCCCCACCTCACCCCTGTACCCCCCCCCAAAAAATTACTGTATTCAAAAGGATGAGTATTAGATTTTCCCTACTATATTTTCCCTGGAAATGTAAAAGTTCATTGGCCCATCCAATTTGATCTTCTGAACTAATGGTAACTAATGGTAATCGTCTGGAATAATATTTCCACGTTTGTAAATAGATTCATGAGGAAATCTCTAAATGTTAAAGATGTTAATGTGATGTAGAATCATATTCCAAAACTCTGGAATCTTACTGTCTATGAAGAATTCTGGTTATTCTGGGCATGGTGGATGGAAATATATATATATTGAGACAGTGGAAAAGTGATATTATTCAACACAATAAAAACTGGCTTTGAGAAATGTGTAACTTGTCCATCTTAGAAAAGGCTGCATTTTTAACTAATCAATGATTGAAGCAATACATTCTTCTTTAGTATAGATTTTGTGATATAATTTTAGTAATATGTAAAAGTAGTTTTGTAAACCAGTGACATTTATTTGTTTTACATATTAAATGTTTAGTATTAAAATTTGATAAGTTCTGTGAGGGTCTTTAAATGTTAGTGAAATCTTTTCACCTATATTTTGGTTTCAATTTGTTTAATTTTTTTTCTTTATTGTTTTTTTGTATTGCATGGTTCTTTTTTATTCTGATATTTTGTTTAGTTTGTGCAATCTTAACAAAAAGTATTTTTAAAGAAAAAATAAAATAATTGAATCCTTCTATATTTATTTTAAAAAGCATTCTATTGAATTTATCAATCCATTCTGTGTTCCTGAAATTGTCAACATCTCTTCAAGGACCTGGGAATGGGGATGAAACAGGCACAATACGAGGGATTGTCCCTGAACTGTTGCTTTCTCTACAATCACCAATGCCATTTTCATACATAACACATATTAACAGAATAACAGAGCTGGAAGGGACCTTTGAGGCAGTGGTAAAATCCAACTTTTTTTATTACCAGTTCTGTGGGCATGGCTTGGTGGGCATGGTGTGGTTTAGCGGGTGTGGCTTGGTGGCCATGGCAGGGGAAAGATACTTCAAAATCTCCATTCCCTCCTCACTCCTGGGGGAAGGAAATTGCAAAATCTCCATTCCCACCACACTCGCGGGGCAGCCAGAGGTGGTATTTGCTGGTTCTCCAAACTCAAAATTTCCTCTACCGGTTCTCGGAACTGCTAAAAGTTTTCGCTACCGGTTCTCCAGAACCTGTCAGAACCTGCTGGATTTCACCCCTGCTTTGAGGTCTTCTTGTCCTAGCTCCTGCTCAGACAGGAAACACTATACCAGGGGTGTCAAACTCAATTTCATTGAGAGCCTCATCAGATTTGTGTCTGTCCTTGGAGGGCCAGGTGGGCATGGCCAGGGTGGGCGTGGCCAGCTCAACATCACTCGTGTTGGGGGTTCCTGTGGGGGCCTGAGCTCTCTGCCAGCTTAAATGGCACTGCACTGCAAGCCAGTCCTTCAATGTTTCCAGAGCAGCCATAGCTAAGCACTCCGTGGGCTGGATCCAGCCCCCAAGCCTTGAGTTTGACACCCCTGCACTATACCATTTCAGATAATTGGGTATCCAGTCTCTTCTTAAAAACCTCCCTACAAGTTGTGGGAAGCACCCACAATTTCTGAAGGCAAGCTGTTCCACTGATTAATTATTCTCATAGATATCCCATAGATATGCTTGAAGAATTCAGTCTACTTCTATATGCATATCGATTCCTTTCAAATTTTGGTGTCGATGAAAACTTAGTCATTCTGGGCATTTTGAGTATCTTGCATGTTCTGGAACAGTTTTCAGTTGAAAAATGTACTAAAATTATTGAACATTGGAAAGTTTCATTCAATCTATATTTTGAACCAAGCTAATCTGGTTTTGGTACCCCTGATTACTGTCTTCTAAGCTGTGCTCTTCTCACAATCAAGTCTTTGGTTTTAAAAGAAGTGTTTGTGTGTTTGGATGAGGTATACATGAAATGCTCATCAGGGGAAGGAAATATGGGGGGGAAACTGTGTATTTTAGGAGAAAGGGTATACAGATTAAACTTGCATGTGTTAAAGATAACCAAACCAAAATGAATTAGCAACTTTATACATGTATCACTTGCACACTAGAAAGATAAACCCATCCATTTTAAACAAAAAGTGTTGGAGGGGGGGAGAGAAAATGCTTTAAATAAATAAAAAATAGAATAAGATTACTTTCTAAATTTACAATAAACATTTCATAATGTTTTGTACATTTTGGTTTTTTAGCTTCTTGGGGTTTTTTTCATAATCAGTGATCACAGTATGCTCTGGTACACACATGATCTTCTCTTATGTCATACTTTACTTAGACATTATTATCAAATGGTCACTGACTGTACGGATTTTTAAAAAAACAAACTGATCTATTGAAAGTTATTTTTTTAAAAAAAAAACTTTACCGATAGTTCCTTCAAATCCATTTCGGGCTGTGTTTGGGCACGTAGGACAACACTCTCCAGGGGGAACTCGTGGGTTTTCACATTCTAGTGGTTCGAGACACTGAATAGCATCACACAGAATGGCTCCATTGTCACACACACAAATCTGGCATTCTGTAGGTTTCCAGATGTCCCTGTTCAGATACACCTGGTTATTCTGAGTGCAGGCGATTTCTTCTTCTTCTTCTAAGTCTAGAAAAGAGAAAGGACAGAGAACAACATTAGTATCTGCTATGAAGAAGAAGAAAAAACACTTCCAACACAAAAACAGGGAAATATTCCTGACTCAGAAGACTTATGGAAGGTGTCATGAGCATAGCTATGCAAAGCATTTCACTGGGCAGAAGTGCAGTCTAGAACCAGGAGAGGCGCATACCAATGTGGTTATGACACTATTGCCGGCTTAGATAGCAGGACCAAATCAGCCTGGGAGCTTTGAGAACTACACATTTATCCATTTCATTAAAAAAATGGAAAAATGAGATGTGCTAAGCAAATCTTCCCAAAACAACATCAGACTCTGGCCATTTATGCAGAATTGCAGTAACATTTGGCCACAAAAACATTTTCTAATATAGTGAAATCTTTTTAGAATACAGAAACTGAGAAGATCCCACTAAACTGAATTAAAAAGACAGATGGGCTGTCATTTATATTCTTGACTTTCAGAAGGGGAACCTTAGCTACAAGCTCAACTATTCCAGCAAGAATCGGCTTTGTTTGTTTAAATATGTTGGTGATAGTCAAGCAAATATAGCAGTGCAATGAACATTATCCATGCCCCATGGCACCATAATTCAACAGCATTGGAGCAAAGGCTGAATTCTTGAGCTAAAGCTCAGGGACAGGGTTCAAACAACCCCTTTAACCCATATTTTTGACTGAGTCAGTTCGGTTTAATGTATTAGGACATTAGAATACAAGAATAGCCCTGCTCATTTTGGCCAAAGCCTCTCATACTCCCACTTTTTATTTCTCACGTTGGCCAACTCAATGCCTTAAGATGTTCACAAGGAGGAAGGAGACCCAGAATCGTCTTTCACCCCTGCAGCTGATACTGTATTAACAGGGATGTTACTGCCCTAAATTTAAAGTAAGTGACTCACAAGAACAATAGCTTTTGATAGACCTGCCCTCCATGAGTTTATCTCAATCTCTTTTGAAATCATCTAAGTTCACTGCCATAGCCCAAAATGATCTCCTGCATTCTAATCGTCCCCTGGGCGTGCCTTCATGCCCAACACTTGCAGTGGTTTCTACTTCCTTTCCAACAGAAGTGACAAGCTCACACCATGGCCACTGTCAAAGTCCCACTCTCTGTCAGGCGATCACTACACTGATGGACATCGCCTTCTCTAGACAAGGGATGCCTTTTTATGGACCAGAACAGAATCACCCTCATGACAGAAGCCAGTCTCCATGGCTGGGGAGCATATCTCGAATCGCATGTGGCTCAGGGTTGTTGGTCTTCATCAGACCTGACCAACCCCATAAATTGGCTAAAACTGAAGGCCATCCTCCTGGCTCTCACACAATTTCAACAGTTTGTTCAAAACCATCATGTTCTGGTGCTGACAGACAACATAGCTGCAAAAGCACATGTCAATCGTCACTCGCTCAAGACGTCTCATGGAGGAAGCCTTTTGTCTAGGCAAGTGGGCCGAGCAACATCTCCTCAATATGGCTCTGCCACTTTGATCAAGAAATTATCCATTCAACAGAACTCGTATTGTAGAACAATTATTGGATAAAGCTGTAAGAAACTGAGAAGAATAATCTATCAATAACTATTATGCCAAATCTTTATAAGCAGGCCAATTCCATTGTATGTGTTGTCAAGCAATAGAAGAGAGCATCTTCCCAGCTGAAATAACTGGTACATCAAAAAATAGTGTATTGTGGTGATGGATTTTACCAGTTAATTGGCCATAAATCAAGCCAGTGAAATTTGCAAACCATAGCTGGACTTGCAGTGTGAATCTAGGCAATGCCTCATTTAATCAACCAATTATGTTCAACCCACAACAATTAGTGCAACTTCTGAATCCAGCTCCAAACTACTTTGTACTCCTTTGAAAGCACTACCCATGCCTAAACCTAACATTTTATTATATTTATTTAATTTACCCATGCATGCAATTATAAGTTTTTTTAAAAAAAAAATTAGAACAACTACCGGTAGATGATGATGAAGAGGAGAAAAAGTAAAAAGGAGCATCAGAAGAATAAACATCAAGGTTTTCAGAGTTCTCATAGCATCTTAAAATAATATGAAATTTGAAAGCTACTTAACACTGTAGCTCCCTTTACTTTCTGAACTAAAAGTTGCATAGTCAGTAATTCCTCTTCTGATTTATCCACTCAACACCTTCATGCTATAGGAAAGATAGTACGTAGCCCAAAGATACTCAGAGAGCTTTCAAGCTAAAGGAGGATTTCTCTCCCCAGTCCTAACCCTGTTCATTAATAATTCACATCCCAACATGGCTTAGTTAGCCTCATATCTGAGTGTACTTAGTGAGATAAATTTGTTGTGGGCAGTTTATCTGGTTTTCTGGTTTTAATAGGTTCAGTTTTAATATTTATGCCCAACTTCTTTTTTATTGCAGATAAAAGTTGTTATATTTTTGGGTTGTGAGTTGCCTGGATTGTGGGATGGGCAGCTGTAAAAATATTTCAAATAAAATAAATATATAAATAAAATATCTTTGACAACAAGCAATAAGTAATGAGCCTTTATTGTTTTTATAAATAACTGAAGGTGACAAACATACCTAGTACTCTTTCCTCCTCCTATTTTCTCCACAACAAACATCCTATGAGGTAAGTTGAGCTGCAAACGATTGACTCAAGGTCACTCAGCCAGCTTTCATGCCTAAGGCAGAACTAGAACTCAGATATCCTGATTTCAGATCTAGTACCTTAATCACTACACTAAATTGGCTCTATTCTACAAAGGAATTCAACATTTCCCAAGGTATTGAAACAACAAATGAACAGCCAATTCTCTCATATAAGCTCAATCAATCTCTAATAATTAGTTAATTTCTGTATTCCAAATATAAATCCAATGAAATATACGAGGGAAGCCAAGAGAAAAATCTTCATTTCTGAAAAAATAATAAAATGAAAAATAGTGGCAGCAAAGAAGAAGAAAAATTAGCAAAGCTGGTCTCCATCATTCAAAAATGTATTAAAATATTATATACAAAGGGAAAAACAACACATGCATTCAATCAATGAAAAAGGCTGAATACCAATTAGTGTGACCTTATTGTTTTCCTGTAAGGAGTCCGATACAAGTACAACAGGAAAAGTATTCCTGCTTTTTTTTTTTTTTCCTGATTTCCTAAAATAGAGAATCCTTTCATTATTTACAGCGGGGAAGTACTAATAAACAACCACGAGAGGGCAGAAGAAGCCAACTAAAACTATGCAAAATTTGTTTTTGCACCAAAAACAAAAAAACAGGCCAGAAGCTAACTTGACTTACTTGGAGTCATCTTGGACTCTGACTTTCAGCCAAAGGAAGTTTTCTCTGCAAACGTAATAATCACATTGCGGAGATGCTGAGGAAAATAAGTAGCCTGCCTGCACTCTTTAATGAGAGATAAAAACAGAATTGCATGTTTGTAGAGCAGTGAATGAAACTGACATTTGGAAGTTCATATTCCAGTTTCTTAGGGCAACCCATTGGCTTTTTACTAGATTCAGTCACAGCTTGGCAAAGCAGGTACCAAAATTGACAAGATAATTGAGGGATGGAAGAGAACTAGTGTAAAAAAAGGTATGTAGCCCATAGTATCAAATTGCCTGTTTCTTCAAAACGAAGCGAAAACAATTGTACTGCATAAGCTTTCAGCCTGAAGACACTGATGTGCCAAATACATCCAAGTATCAAAGGACCGACTCAGTTGGCAGCATAATGTCCCTTCGCCACTGGCCTGGCAGGCGTTCCCAAATCTACTCTTTAGGACTGAATGATCCTACAGAACAGGACTGGGAACCAAACAAGAGTGCAGGGCTGAAGAATATCCACTTATATCACTTTGCTGCAGTACATTTGAGTCCAGTCTAAGAGAAGTTGGCAGTTGTTAAGATTATTAAAGAAACAAAGTACCTGCGAAGTGTAAAATATGGCCCTGCATTTGGGCCTCAAGCATCTAGTAGATCTGTGTACAATTTAAAAAGGTAGAATTGTAGAGATCTATTTTGTTTTATTAGAAGCTGAAATCCATCAGGGTTTTTTATGTATTTATTATTACATTTGTTTGCTGTCCATCTCACATCAATATGACTCTAGGGAAGCTTACAATGTTAAACCAATTAGCGCCAGAAGCAAAGCATGGATCAGTCAAGCAAATATATATTACCCGTTTTTGACCACGTATTTGTGATCGGCATCAGAATGAAGACTCTTTCACTGAAAAAGGTATCTTCTTTTAGAATTCCCCTTCACCTCCAATGTTTTCATTTTAGAGTCACTACTGTTGTCACACAGCTGACAATTAGAAATCCTTGCATGTTTCTGGAAATGACTCAGTTTTCAGAGGCCTCCTAACTTAGAACAACAGCTATATTACTGCCAATAGTTGGAGATAAACTATTTTAGTCTTGAGATAAAATTCTATTCCAAAAATCTTCTGCCATCTACCAAGCATGCTAGTGTCCCTTCAGACGTCTAAGAAACAGTGCAGCTTTGTATAAGACCACAATTTAGGAGCAAACACTGCCTAATTTAAGAAACCAAACAAGATGTGCTTCTAGATACTCTCATTAGACACTATAACATTTTCCCTATTAACAGCAGACAGGGACACTATTTTCAACCTTACATAGAAATACAAAGCTGTTCCCAGCAACATCTAAACATAACACACCAAAAGGCAGTTGTTAGATATACAGAGAAGAAGTTCTTACTGACAAAATTAACACAGATACACCCAACACAGATAATAACTGCACTGGGATGATGGGCGACATTATAATCATAGGCAGGAAAATAAAGATTAAATTCCTTGTGGTTTTGTTCCCATTAACAATTACCCCTCCTTTTCATGATACCTAGATTGGGGTTTTTTTTATATGTATGTATGTTGTAATTCTAAAAACATGGCACTGATCCTTAATAGTATATTTAGTGTCAGCCCCACTAAGTGGACCGTATCAGGAAAACAACTCCACAGGAAGATTAAAACTATTTTTGTTGACATTGGCTTTAACAGCACATTCATACAAGTCTAGTTATGCTGCATCCTTTACCCCTTCTTACACTTCATTGAATTCAGGAACTGCCTGTCTGAATGGAATGTTATCTTCTTGCTTCGGAATCTAAAATGTTGCAGATCCTTTTGCCTAGTTAATAGTTTGTGCATATTCCTGATCAGGTCATCTTTATATTCTACATTTAGTTTCACATCTCCCTTGCCTTAAGAGGTGGAGGATGGACACATGGAACATTCTGGGATTATACATTGAAAGGATGAAATCCCAAAATACTACTTTTCTTGCATCAAATGGCATCTCAGTAAAATTGATTTTGGAAAGCTAGTTTAAGGCTAAGGATTGGAATGACCTTTCACGTTCCTGCCGCTGGAGGATAAAATATCTCAGCAAAGTAAATAAAATATAGGTAATCCTCGATTTGCAACCACAATGGAGTCCAAAATTTATGTTGTTAAGTGAGACATGTGTTAAGGGAGTTTTGCTCCACTTTATGACCTTCCTTGACACAGTTATTAAGTTAATCACTGCAGTTATTAGGTTAGTAAACAGAGTTATTTAAGTGAATCTGGCTTTCCCATTCACTTTGCTTGTCAGGAGGTCACAAAAGCTGTTCACATGACCCCAGGACACTGCAACCGTCATAAATATGAACCACTTGCCAAGCATTCGAATTTTGAGCACATGACCACAGGGATGTTGCAACAGTCATCAGTATGAAAAATGGTGATAAGTCATTTTTTTCAGAGCCATTGTAACTTTGAATGATCACTAAATGAACTGTAGTAAATTGAGGACTGCTTGTATCCCAACCATATCCCAATATGTATAACCGCCAACACATCAGTTTCAGATATAGGTAAATTCTTTATTCAATGTGCCCATTTATTTATGCATCCCATCCTCTTCATTCCCAAGCATACATCTTGTCTTCCAAGCCCTATAATAGGTGGGCCCAACAGAACAAAGCACCAGTAAAGGAGATTAAAGCAGATTGCCAATGTGGGAACAGTGTTTTGTTAAAATCTTGTTTATTTTACCATCATTCACTTCTCTCAAAGATTAATACATTCTAATGTTACAATAAAATTATGAAATAAACTGCTTCCTTTTTCAGATGTTTGGAAGGGAGGGAAGGAGGGAGAAAGATTTGTTGGTAAGTAAATAAATAGAAAAAAATTATTGATCGTACAAAGGAGGGAGGGAGGGAGGGAGGGAGGGAGGGAGGGAGGGAGGAAGGAAGGAAGGAAGGAAGGAAGGAAGGAAGGAAGGTTGGTTCATTGGTTTTAGGCATAATGCAAGAACATTTTGAAAATAAAATTCTGTGCTCAAAAGTTCCTGTTCTGGAAAAGATTTAAAAGTAAAATGTTTTCTAGAGAAACATTGACATTGACCTTCTGTAGACATTCATTCAAACTCTGGATTTCACCTTGCCCGTTGGGCACTCCCACATCTGTTCTTTTGTTTTAGCCCCAGAATGAGCTGTGACATCCCCAGTCAAGGATTGGAGGCAAAGGTGAAGTGTCCCTATTTTCAGTTTGCAAAGCAGTAATTATGACATAGCTCCTACATTGGTAGCATCTGCACAGCAGTGAGAAAAGCTTAAAGCACCAACCTAAGGAGATGATAAGCACTGCTTTTGCTCTTCCTGGAAAGCTCTGCAGATAACTGGCTGACTGTGTAGCAAAATTACTCATCTATTGCAATGCTGGTTCTGGAGGAAATTCAAAAGAATGGCCAGCAAGAAAAGCTGCAAGGAGTCCAAGAGGGGGGGTGGGAATCCTTCTGTTTCTAGTTCCTATTTGGCTTTGCCCGCATCCCAGTTATCTAGTTTAGCTTTCAAGTTGACAAAAAACAGACCTTTGACATTCCAGAGTGAGGTATTGAGGATAAAAATGAACCAAGATAACAAGGTATGAAAAATATTACCCAGTGTAACTACTGTAGTTAACTATATAAACACAGAAGGTTACACCAATGCTCAACACTGAATAACATCCATTTGTGATAAAGGATTTACAGTTAGCATTCAGTCATTACAAAGGAAGTTTTATTCTCCTAAAGTTTATTTACTAAAATCAATCTTCAATTCAAATATACAAGGACCAGTTGAGGTTTTGTTGTATGTGTTTTTAACCACACACAACAAAGTCTTTAAGATCATATTGAAATCTTGTAAAGGCAGTGGTGGGTTGCTACTGGTTCGCCCCAGATCGGGAAAACCAATAGCGGCAGGAGGCTCCGCCCACAGACACTTCTGTGCATGTGCAGAAGTGTCGTGCGTGCGGCCATGAGCAAACCAGTAGCAACGGGTTTTGAAACCCGCCCCTGTATAAATATTTTCTTATCAATATTTGAAGTCTTCATTTTTCAAGATTTTTTTATCTGTTAATGAAACCTTACCCTTAAAATGTTTTGGGTTTACAGCTCCCTAAACTTCCAGTTTTAGGGAAACCCAAAATATCTGAAAGGCATTAGATATGTTTCAATCAAGTATCAAACTTGCTCTATAATCATATACCAAAGCTTTATATAGAACATCAAATACATAATAAAATAAAATATTAAACAGCCAATTGCCTTTAAAATCAGATTGAGGAAAACTATCCTAGGAAATTCTGATCATTTCTTGAAGCATATTTGGCAAAATGGACTTTTTGAAGTTATATTCTGTGAGAATAGCTTCTTTGTGCAACTGCAGAGCCAATGTTAATATTGTTAAATGCTCTTTTAATATTGTGGAAAGTGGTCAGCTTGGACTCTATTCATTTCAGTCCTCATCTCTTTCCCAATGCTCTAATAATAAAATTTAATTTAATGCTAAATTTGCCAAATTTTCTCAGAAATGTTTTAATACACACCATAAACTGTTGAAAAATGCTCAGGAATACTCGATGAACTCCACCCAAAAATAACTTGGAGAACTTTTTGAGGCCACTTTCGTTCAGCCTTATGACAAACCTAAATTGGTACAAGAAAGATTGCTGCATAGTAAATAATTATAGCAAAATGCACATAGAGGAGAATCTTTTTAAAAATGCAATTAATTAGTATAAGCTCCAGGAAATAAAGACAGAGATGTTATAACAATACAAGTGTTCTTCTTTCATCTATGAAATGCTAGATTATATATTTCCAATTAAAAATATAAATATTGAAAACAAATGCGATTTTGTAAAAAGTGCTATGGAACCAAAAGTATTAGATCATGTGTACAAGATAATGATACAGCCTAGTTCTTAGTTGCATTTGTTGCTCAAAGCACAAAGTACTTTTCCTTTCATGCTCAAACCATTTACCTACAGTTTATACCATATATACAGCTCAGAGTAATCAATCCAAAATGTTAAAACAATTAATCACTCTGATGATTCATGGAGATATGATATCCTCTTCACTAAATACCAAAGAGATCATTGTCAGTGGTGGTTGATAAATGTTATATCCAGTGGTGGGTTTCAAAATATTTTACTACTGGTTCTGTGGGTATGGCTTGGTGGGCGTGGTGTGGCTTGGTGGGTGTGGGTTGATGGGCGTGGCAGGGGAAGAGTACTGTAAAATCTCCATTCCCACCCAACTCTGGGGGAAGGATATTGTAAAATCTCCATTCCCTCCTCACTCCAGCGGAAGTTTACTGCAAAATCCCCATTTCCTCCCAATCAGCTGGGTCTTGAAAGGCAGAGAATAGATGGGGGTGGGGCCAGTCAGAATTTTTACTACGGTTCTCCAGAACTGGTAAGAACCTGCTGAAACCCACCTCTGGTGATATTGCTGGTAAGCGTACTGTAATCACACCATTCTGTTGGCTCTACCGTAGTACCACAGTTGCCAGAGGCAGTGTTTTCTCCACCATATTTCATCACCCTTTTCACCATTTTAATGCTTTGGAGGTGGGTAGTTTTAATTAATCTGATGTTTTCCCAGTACTCTTAATACAGGAGTGGGCAGAAGACAGATTGGTAGAATCTTGGATGATCACAAATAGATCAGCAAGGTTTAGTTCTGTTTTGGAAACCAAAACAAATTCCTGCACCCAGCATCATTCAGTTCAGTTTGCAAAACCATCTGATTTTGGCTTAACCTAGAATTTAAATATAATTCAAGAAAATCAAACACTCAATTTCTCTTGCATTGTAATAGATGCTAGAATTTAGAATGCTTTCTGGTCAGTTACAAACCTTTCACTGACTTGCCAAGAAAATATTTCCTAAGAGAACTTACTAAGATAAAAATGCTGAAACTAATAAAATCAAGGGCATGAGTACTTTAAAATAAACGAAAGAATTGCATAACATGCCCTAAAGTCATTTTATAACTGCAGACTTCTCAAATGATTTTCAATACAAGTTTATTCCTTTTCTTCTACGATTATGATTTCTAGGAAACAGAAATAAAAGATAGGCTTTCTTAAGGCTATAATGCCCATTTTATTTTTTGATGTGGCTCCTTGCTTTGGGACTAATGGCACTATGAACTTTTCAATGCATAAACCTCTGTATGAAATAGCTTTGTCTTAGTTTGGAATGGCTGTGCGCTTAATAATTTCACGGAACTATCCACTTCCAATCTGCTTTACATTCATCTATCATCAATTACCATTCCACAGAAAGTATTTGTTCTATAGTAATAGCTAGATGAAAAAGTGAACAGGCTTCCATACTAAGGATAAGTGTATCGGGATAAATTCCTTGCTTTTGGAAGATTTCCATTTTTTTAAAAAAAAAATTATAATTCTGTAGAAACGTTTCCTAGGTCAATTTAATGCCAGATGGGAGTTGCACTTACTTTCTAAACTTTGAGAGGTGACTGATGTGGCACAACTATTCCAAAAGCTCTGTGTAAGTCAGGACTGTCAAACTCCTGCCCCACGGGCCAGATGCATCACACACTGGCCACACCCACGCCTGCTTTCGTGAAGGGGGAAAAAGCCCTGATACATCATGTGATGTCACTGTGACGATGTGAGTTTGACACCCCAGGTGTAAGTAATCTTCAAAGAGCTTGGTGCTGCTATAATTACACCCACTATAACGTTTTTCCCCAAGTAAGTATTACCACTAGCCTAATTTTAATCTTCTAGAGTTTATCTCACCATATATCCATCAGTAGCAAGATTTTCCAAGCAGGATCTGTGAGTAGAATTTGTTTAATTCTCTACTGCCCTTTTAATAGATGTATTTAAAAAAAGAATTTTAACAGCTTGCTTCGTATACATTTTTTAATGAAGCTCTATAGGTAATGTTTAACATATAGAGCTAATATAACTGAATTCCCCATGATTGAAGGCAATACTTGATCTTTCAGTTCAGAGAGATTGTGAGAAACAGTTTGTAGCACCTTCGATGTGTAAAATGATCTCCAGGTGACTTGAATGTGTGAGTTATGAATTCCAAGAATGATAGGAAGCATCAGGTTCTGAAAGCCATTATAGGAACAATTGGATGCATTTCTTACAGAGTAAAAGCCTACAGAGAACTCCTTCAACCATATGGTTAACTAACTGGGATAAGTAGAACTTGGAACACCTTTTACTAACAATTATCCAGTCAGTTACGATGGATAATGCAGCTGCTTGCTGTAGCTTTTCTTATATCCTGGCCCTAAAATGAAACTTTTTTTGAGAGAGAGCACAACCCAAATATTATCTAGAAAATAAGAAACAGGTCAAGGGGAATAAGCCGCTAGAAGTTATCTATTCTGCTTTTGGAGGAAAAGGTGATGCACTATACAAATCTAAACCAAAGTTTATTATATTTCATTAGCAGCATAACATTTAAACTTTTCAAATTTTCTTTCCATGATATCCCATCATGAAATTTCCCCCAAAAAAGAGCTTTTTTAGAACCTAATTAGTAATGGAAAACATTCAGGGTATTTCTTCTGAACCATCCCAGCATTCATAAACTGAAGGATAATATATAAATGTGTCGATTCAAACAATGCAATTCAATGTAAATACATAATACAGACTTCCTGAGACTGAATTACTTGAGAAAACACTTTGGGGAATGCTAAAAGAATTCTTGTCCAATTTTCCATACGCACAAGCTTTGGTGCAAGGTAGAGTATTGAGACATATGGTCTTTACATATTTTTTTCAGTCAAGAGCTCTGCAATTACTGAGCATTATAGAAATTAAAGCATTTGCCATATGTGAGAGGAACAAAAAAAAACATCATGATCTTGATTGTGCGGTAAAGATACAACAAGCCAATGGAAAACAGATGTCTTGGGCTGTTATTTTATAGGTAAAGCTGTGTCAGCTTTTCTGAAGTAAGCATCCTCTTTTTAGTGCTCTCAAAATTGGCAGAAATTATTCTTACTAGCAAGTTCTCACTCAGGGAATGATATGCTTGGAAAAGCCTGAGTAAACATTATTTTGGACAACAGAAAAGGTATGTGTGCAAGTATATGCTTGCGTGCGTACGTATGCTTGCACACACACACGCGCGCACACACACACACACACACACATATATATCTCATGCAAACACAAAATAAACTGAAGAACAGATGTCTGTACAATAATTGAGAAGGAATAGTCTGGTTTACAATTGCAAAAACTTTACTCGTTCTCGTTTCTCCTGGTCAGGTTTAATTGAAGTTTGCACTAAAGATGGGTAAAGTGCTTTGAAAGTAATGATTTCTTCAAGCAAACTCAGAAAAAGAAAATAATATAGCGGTACTGGTAGCACTTGGTGTCCTACCAGAAGATCTGGACAAGCACTTAGACACACTAGGAGGAGGAAGAGGAGTTAATTGATTAGTGTTAGGATCGTATCAAAAAAATAAAATACAAATACAGGATCTAATTCTAGAGTAAATAGATAAAAGAAAAATACGGTAATAAAAAATTGCATGGTAAATGCAAAGAATCAGTGCTCAGACAAATAGCAATAGCAATATACTGCTTCACAGTGCTTTATAGCATCTTTAAATCAGGGGTGGGTTTTATCTACCGTTACTACCAGTTCGCATGCGCTCTTCTGCACATGCACAGAAGTCATATTCCTTGGAGCAGCACATATATTACAACAGTATCCAATAGTCAAGAGTACCAAATTCAATCAGACCTATCTGATTTAAAAATTACTGGTAGGAATAGCCACCACCCCTGAAGACAAGCTCAAGATCCAAATAGATCTTGACAAACTTGAACAATGGGTCCTATCCAACAAAATGAATTTCAATGTGAAGAAAAGCAAAATTTTACATTTAGACAGGAAAAATCAAAGGTATAAGTACAGATTAGGCGAAACCTGGCTCAAAAACAGTAACTGTGAAAGGGACGTTGGAGTCCTAGTGAATGGTCACTTGAATATGAGCCAGCAGTGTGCAGCAGCAGACAAAAAGGCTAATATAATCCTGGGTTGTATAAACAGAGGCATAGAATCAAGATCATGTGAAGTATTAATATCACTTTATAAAACACTAGTGAGGCCACACCTGGAATACTGCAACCAATTTTGGTCATCATACTACAAAATAGATGTTGAGACTTTGAAAAAAGTTCAGAAAAGAGCAGCTAAGGTGTTCAACGACCTGGAGACTAAGACATATGAAGAACAGCTGCCGAATTTGGGTTTGGTTAGTCTAAACAAAAGAAGAATTAGGGGTGACATGATAACAGTATTCCAGTATTTGAGGGGCTGCCACAAAGAAGGGGGGGTCAAATTATTCTCCAAAGCACCAGAGGGCAGGTCAAGAAACAATGCTTGGAAACTAATCAAAGAGAGAAGCAACCTGGAATTAAGGAGAAACTAACAGTGACGACAATTAACCAGTGGAACAGATTGCCTTCAGAAGTCATGGGTGCTCCATCACTGGAGGTTTTTAAGAAGAGACTAGACAGTCATTTATCTGAAATAGTATAGATTCTCCTGTTTGATCAGAGGGCTGGACGAGAAGACCTCCAAGGTCCCTTCCTATTCTATTCTATTCTATTCTATTCTATTCTATTCTATTCTATTCTATTCTATTCTATTCTATTCTATTCTATTCTATTCTATTCTATTCTTTCTGCACTTTTTTTTTGTAATTTTTCAGCAGTTTGAAAAAATTGAACAGTGTCTGACTTGTTCGTCATTTGAATGGGAGACCTCCAAGGAATAACTGAGGAAATTGAGAAGACATTTTAGAAGAAGGCAGCAGCAAACAGTTTTTGTATCTTGCCAAGAAACCTACATGGATCTGTCAGTATAGTCAGTTCAACTCAAGAGAGTCTTTACCTTTATTATGGGTTATCATAGACAAGTTTTTAGTAATTAGCCAGCACAAAGGGAATTCTGATGAAATTCCATCATATGGGTGGAAGAAATTATATCAGTATTGAAATGTGATAGCTACTGATGACATGCAAACAAGTTTTATTCATCTTAAAAGAAAATCCGCATAGCTTCAAGCTTAACAGAAAGGAACAGATTGTAGTCCTACAAAAGTTGAGATGAGCCAGCATAAGAGAATACTGTGGTATCACAAAGAGTTTCAGAAAATACTTTTAATATATGTGGAACAAATTAGTTGGTCAGGTTGCTCTAAGATGACTCTGCTGTTTAAACCAAGATCTTGCTGATCTGGAATGGTCTTCCAAAAGTTTCTAAGAATTGATGAAGAGATTATGGTCTTTCTGTGATGTTCATCATCAGCAACTGGTATTCAGAGGATCCTTGCCTTCAAGGACCCACATGGCCTTCCTGTGAATCACAACTGATAGACTGAATTGTGGATTTCCCTGCTTGTTCATCTTATCTCTGATGAAAAATGGGAATTGAGAGCAAAAATACAGAGTAGATACATTGACTATTTGGCTAATATAATTATTTTTGGAAGACAAAATATATATCCTGTCATCATTTTCTAAGGATTTTCTCCAAAGGGCCCTACTAAATCAAGTGCAATACATAGTTATGGGAGAGAGGCCTTTTTAATGTGGTAGCACAATTATAGACATGTATTTGATGCATATGGCAGGGCGGTGGCTCAGCAGTTAAGATGGAAAACTGGCAGCCTAGGTTCTAGACCCAAGCTCTACGTGATGGGTGAGCTCCCATCCTCATTCCAACTCCTGCCCACCTGGCAGTTCAAAAGCATGCAAATGCAAGTAGATACATAGGTACCACTTTGGTGTGAAGGTAACAGCACTCTGCGATGTCATGTTGGCTACGTGACCAAGGGAATGTCTTCAATGGCCTTGAAATGGAGATGAGCACCACCCCCTATAATCAGCAACAATTAGTGTAGTAAAATCCTCAGGGGAACACAGAGAATCCTTTACCTTTTTTTTTTTTTTACTTGATGCACATTACTTTTGTTATCAAATCAACTATTATTTTCTCCAGACATTGTGCTTTTTCAAAAATATTTGTCATGCCGTGCATTTGGAAGGGGGTAACTGTTATATTTTGGCTGCTATATTTTTCTTGCACATTTTGTCTTCAAAGTTTTATAATCCCCACTCCCCCCCCCCTCAAAAAAATCTGTATTGCTTTAAAGCAAAGAAGAAAAAACAAGTCTCAGAGTTGTGATGGTTTCTCAATGGCAGAATCTTAGGTCCGAATTTGAGTCTGGGACAAATCTCATCATAAAATAAGTTTTAGAAACTTTCAAACAAGCAGGCCTAGGCCAAGACGTCTTGCTACCTGATATCTGAGCAGTTTTGGATATATGGCCTCTGTATGTTTGGTTCTATAGTCCGCTGAAAATTATCTCTGCTTCAAAGGTGTTCCTTTCATGAAGTGAGAAATAACTTTGAAAGAGGAATGGAAAAAGGAACAAAATATTTTTGTCACTTGGACAGTGATTCTGTTTTCTATTTAAAAAGATGCCCCATGAGCTACAACATCTCTCTTCTTTTTATTTACAATCTACAATGGAATTAAAATTGAAAAAGATATTCTATTTGGTCAGAATAGCAGATGTCATGTATATGAGGCAAAATATAACTACTCCACTATTTAAAGATCATGGAGAAAAAAGAAAGAACGATACATAGCATGATGGTTTGGGAAAAAAACCAAGAGTAATCATCTTGGGTCTATTATCAGGGTGGTATAATTTCTTGTGAGATGTCAGATGATAGCATCATTCATACTGAAAGATTTCTGCACAGAAAATCATAATTCTCTAATGCAGGCACACAAATATCAAGCTAATATTAAAACCCAAAAGATAAGTGTAATATTATTTTGATATTTGTGTGCCTGATAAATGCACAGTTACACATAATATATACAATCGTATAATACCAGCTTCATCTTAATGAGATGAAATTAATACATTTTATAGGCCAATGTGTTCATTTTTCATTATGGTACTTCTGAATGAATTAATTCATTTCAGCAAATTAGCAAAGTGAACTGATCAGATGGTAAATCAATTCTTACAAATTAGCAAATAACTCTCTCTTTTTTAAAATCAGCACTACATTTCAGATATCAGTGAAAAGTACTGCCATGCCTGAACTTACACCATAGCTTTTCAATGAACTTTTTTCTAAGGAGAAATAATTATGTACATATTATAATAAATGTTTAAGGATACTTTGTCTTGAATATAAATGTGTCTTTGCATTTCACAATTTGTAATTCTTAAGAAATTGCAACACTGTTCAGTACACTAGTTCTCAATCTTGCTCCATCATGTATAATAAACCTTTTAGAGAATAGGATAGGATAGGATAGGATAGGATAGGATAGGATAGGATAGGATAGGATAGGATAGGATAGGATAGGATTCTTTATTGGCCAAGTGTGATTGAACACACAAGGAATTTGTCTTGGTGCATACACTCTCAGTGTACATAAAAGAAAAGATACATTTGTCAAGAATCATAAGGTACAACACTTAATGATAGTCATAGGGAAACAGTCAATATAAATCTTAAGGATACCAGCAACAAGGTTACAGTCATACAGTCATAAGTGGGAGGAGATGGGTGATGGGAACGATGAGAAGATTAATAGTAATGCAGACTTAGTAACTAGTTTGACAGTGTTGAGGGAATTATTTGTTTAGCAGAGTGATGGCGTTCAGGAAAAAAACTGTTCTTGTGTCTAGTTGTTCCGGTGCGCAATGCTCTATTGCATCATTTTGAGAGTAGGAGTTGAAACAGTTTATGTCCAGGATGTGAGGGGTCTGTAAATATTTTCACAGCCCTTTTTGACTTGTGCAGTATACAGGTCCTCTATGGAAGGCAGGTAGTAATTGTTTTTTCTGCAGTTCTAATTATCCTCTGAAGTCTGTGTCTGTCTTGTTGGGTTGCAGAACCAGACCAGTAATTATTATTATTCAGATTGTCTACCCATTTAGCAGTATATCCAACTTCAAGGCACAATAGGTCTTTGTGCCACGTTGCATTTCTATTTTCGAAAATAAGGGAGCTGTTCTTTGGGATATAACTGGCAGCTTCCTGCCACATCCACCCACAGTTCCTAGAGTTTCTTCTTGCAAAGTCTTTGACAACCAAAGGACAAATTGTGGTTTGGTTTGAGTTGTTGGTTTTGTTTTATTTTTTTTTCCAGAGATCATAGAAACTCAGCTACACTACAAATTTTCCAATCTAAAATTACAGATGTTGGAATGCTCAAATCATTTCAATGCCTATATAGTACACAAAAATTCAAGTTCATAAACAAGGCATGTTTGTGAAATTATTATTTACCTACTTTGTATTAATTCATCATGCTATAATGCATCTATGGATTTTAATTTGGCCATTTTAATGGCAGCTAGATCTCTGTGGTCAATATAAGGCAGGGGTCCCTAAACTTGGCGGCTTTAAGATTTGTGGACTTCAACTCCCAGAATTCTCCAACCAGCTATGCTGGAGAATTCTGGGAGTTGAAATCCACAAGTCTTAAGCTGCCAAGTTTGAAGACCTCTAATATAAGGGATAGGCAAATAGGTCTGGAGAACAGGAAAGGCTTGGAGTGAAAAAAAAATGTTGTCATCTGTATCACTACCTATTTTGGACATCGGTATGATTAACTCAAATGTATCCCAAAAGGTTTGCTTAGGCCCTTTAGCATTTCTTGGGGATATGTTCTTCTTTGTATTATGTTGGTGGTACCTGCCAAAACATTTTCTCTGTACTCAGAGATTTGGAGATGGGAGTGTAAAACCAGGCCATGTCAAACTTATAAGTAAATTTCTCTATTAGGGTTGCATACAGATTTTAATGGTTCAAAAAAGTGTTATTTTTAACGATTTCTGGCTACTTCATATAATACTCTTAATAATTCTCTATGGTTGGCTAAGATTAAGTCTTAGTCATAAGAGAGAGTAAGATGCCATTTGTTTAGCTAACTCTATTACCGTAGTTATGGTAGATAAAGTAAAATATCTGCTGAGTCAAATTCACCATCAGTTACTTGGGTAATTTTAAGCAAGTCAAAGAACATAGGACATAGAATAATAAAGTTGGAAGGTACCTCGGAGGTCTTCTAGTCCAAACCCCTACTCAAGCAGGAGATCCTATAACTTTTCAAACCAATGGTTGCCCAGTCTCTTTTAGAAAAGCCTCCAGGGATGAAGCACCCACAATTTTTAAAGGCAAGCTATTCTATTGGTTGATTGCCCTTACCATTAAGAAGTTTTTCTTTAGTTCTAGATTGTTTCTCTCCTTGGTTAGTTTCCAAACATTGTTTCTTGTAGGAACCCCCCAATATTGGAATAATGCTATCATGTCACCCTTAGTCCTTCTTTTCATTAAACCAGACATACCCAATTCCTGCAACAGTTCTTCGTATATATTTCATGTCCAGCCCCTTAATCATTTTTGTTGCTCTTCTCTGCGCTCTTTCCAGAGTCTCTACATCTTTTTTATAAAATGGTGATCAAAACTGGATGCAGTATTCCAAGTGTGGTCTCAGTCTTTGTTCACTAGCTATAAAATGTGAATATCAAAATTTTCAGCATTTTGTGCACATATGATCAAGATTATACTTTGTAGGAAAAAGAAGCTAAAATAAGAAGCTATCAATTACCACATGCTATAAAGTACCTGTTATAAGACGTTTTCTCCCAGAAAAGCACACAAGGAGTTAATTTTTTAACCTCGCCAAAGAAATTGGATAACAAAAAATAATAAACAACTGATTTCCACTCTCATGCCTTTTTTTTTTTTTTTTGCTTTCCCTTTGGGATATCCTTCATGTAATTCCAATTTTGATTATGTGCACTTTAGTATGTAGAAACTCTGCCTATGTTGGTTTAGCACTAACCATAAATAAATACAAAACAGATGGCATCAAGTGGAATTGTTAACATAATCAAGAGTCAAACTATTTATTTTCAATCAAACATGCTGCGACATTTAATTAATATAGCATTTAAACAATGCAATGCTAATAATCAGACAGATCTTACGGAACCTTCTGTCTGTATGTTGAATTTTAAAAACTGAGTGGGGAAATGGGATTCAGGCCAAAAGAGAGTTCTCGTTCATTTTCATCACAATTATTCAAATAGCAAGCTTTAAGCAAATTGATGCTTCCCAAAGGTTTCAAATACAGGGACGTGGTGGCTCAGTGGCTAAGATGCTGAGCATGTCGATCGAAAGGTTGGCAGTTCAGCAGTTCGAATCTCTAGAGCTACATAATGGGGTGAGCGCCCGTTACTTGTCCCATCTTCTGCCAACCTATCAGTTCAAAAGCACGTAAAAAATGCAAGTAGAAAAATAGGGACCACCTTTGGTGGGAAGGTAATAGCGTTCTGTGTGCCTTTGGCATTTAGTCATGCCAGCCACAGGACCACAGAGATGTCTTCGGAGAGCACTGGCTCTTCAGCTTTGAAAGAGACATGAGCACCGCCCCCTAGAGTCAGGAATGACTAGCACATATGTGTGTGGGGAACCTTTACCTTAAAGGTTTCAATATGGAATGATGACAAATCAAAACCAATTATTACTGTTGTTGCTTTTAAAGAAGCTAACCTTGCACAGATAGATGAGAGTGGCCTGACATTCTCTCACCCACCCACCCATTGCCTTGGTATTCTATGGGAGGAATAAAAGTCAATATTTGTATTAGACGGTATTTAATCAGCTCAAGTTTTGTTTTGTTTTGAGATGCTTCTTTTCTTCAACCAGTGCAAATAGCTGGACCCATGCAAATCTTGGTGGATCCAAAAAGATGGTGAGGGGAAACTTAGCAATCAGTTGCTGAGCTACAGTAAATTATGAGTATGGTCTTGCAAAATCTGATGTTTATTTGCTGTTCTCGCTTCCTAATTCTAGAAATGTAAAATAACATAACTTTGAACTACCAAAGCAAAAATAAAATTTCTAAGCCGGGCAAATTCTTTGGGTGGGGGGGAGAAGCTCGTGCATGTGTTTGTTCTGTGCATGCATGTATGTGTTCAAATCAATTTTAATTGCTGACATGTACAAGGTTAAGTCTATGCAGGTTCCTGACAACATTTTTGTAATTGCCTTTGCCTCCTTCTTGGAACTGAGTCACTCCTTGGCTTCAGTTCTTAAGGCAAGACTAGAATTTATAATCTCCTGGTTTCTAGCCCAGCATCTTAACCTATAGACTAAACTGTCTCCCATGCTGAACAGTGCTGTCAATATTTTATCTTCAATAATATCATTTTCGCATTATGTTTATGTATCACTTTGCATTATGTTTTGACAGAGTACTTCTCTGGTGTAAAATATTTAACACACACACACACCCATAGCATCTACCTTTACATTTGGCTTAAATAGAAAGCAGAAGAATTATCATCTGGTCATATTCTTAAATTGGTTCCTTTTTTGGGAGGAGTAAATTCAGTTTAGGGCCAAAGGGTTAAGATAAAGAGGGGGGAAATCAAACAAGAATTATAATTAATAGGACTCAATAAGTAGTCTCTACACTTAATGCACAGCTACTTAGCTATCCTATATGCAAACATGCACTCAGCCATTGAATTACAACTACAACACATTTCTGGGTTCTTTTTTTCATATACACAGACACATTTGTGGCAAGCATATATATCTGTGTGAAAAATAATAAATATAGAATAGAATAGAATAGAATAGAATAGAATAGAATAGAATAGAATAGAATAGAATAGAATAGAATAGAATTTTTTATTGGCCAAGTGTGATTGGACTTTGTCTTGGTGCATATGCTTTCAGTGCACATAAAAGACAAGATATGTTCATCAAGAATCATAAGGTACAACACTTAATGACAGTCATAGGGTACAAATAAGCAATTAGGAACAATATCAATATAAATCGTAAGGATACAAACAACAAAGTTACAGTCATACAGTCATAAGTGGAAGGAGGTGGATGGTGGGAATGATGAGAAGATTAATAGTAGTGCATATTTAGTAAATAGTTTGACAGTGTTGAGGGAATTATTTAGCAGAGTGATGGCATTCAGAAAAAAATGTTCTTGTGTCTAGTTGTTCTGGTGTGCAGTGCTCTATAGCGTCGTTTTGAGGGTAGGGTTAGGTAAATAAATTTAGATGAGCTAAATGAGCCCTACAATCATTATATTAAAAAGAACTGCATCTGTACCATGTGCCCAAACTTTAAAATACTGTAGGTAACAGAAACCAATCAAATCAAATCATATTTGATTTGCAAAACATTCAGTGTTGTGTCAAATTACCAAGCATATGTAGTATACAAATTTTATTACTATACTTTTCTGTGGAACAATCTGAAAAAGAAAATCATTCCCAAAAGTAGTTACTAGCTGCAGCAAACATTAATTTATCTGATCAAAGATGGCAAGATGGCATGTCTTCTAAGTTTAAAGACATTAATATATTTGAATAAATAAATACAGACATCCGAAAATCAAGCTGCCACCATCTCAAAATGATACATTTTGAGTTCTTGTACTGTCACCAACTAACATTACATATAGTTTATAAAGACTTTACTGAGTCCTGGTAGAATAATTGAATAAACTAAAGGACACTATAAATATAGATAATGTAATCCTAACCCTTGTAATAGTAAAATATTTAAAGATTTAAAATTAAGTCACTAAGTTAGAAAATTTCTTTATGAATAAAATAGTAACTGTTAAGTTATTGTAAGAAAGATGCTTAAACAATTACTGGATTTAACCCAGCAGGCTGATTATATGGAATTTAAACATTGGCACCAACGTATAACTGGTGATGGACTAATAAGAGCATATGTTAACTATTTTAATATTTGATATGTAAGAAATTTATGAATTTAAGTTTTTATTAAAAGAAGTGCAATGCATTAACACATACTTAATTGTTCAGTAATTGAGTTTGTATGTTTAAAGCATTCATCTTCTCATTAATTCCTAGTAGCCTGGACTTAGGGCTTTTCCCCATAGGAGAGGGAAAGGTGAAAGGGATGCAGTATGTTCCCTCCCACATGCTGGGATAGACCAGATGCCTCGATAGAAAAACTCTTAATCTCTCCCCTGGCTCAAGCTGATGAAGGGAGGAGAACTTGTGGCTCAGAGGTTAATACAACTGCCTAACATGCAGGTAGCCCTAGTTTGAATCCAAGTAAGGGTATGGCTAGCTGATGAGAGCTAAATAGCTTGAAATAGATCTATATTAGCCTCCCTTTATTTCTTCATCAGTGAAATATAAATTTGGTATAAAATGGTTGGTCATAAATGCGACTGCTTGAGGGCTCCTGGATTGGAGCTGAAAGGCGAAAGGGATGCAGTATGCTCCCTCCCACATGCTGGGGTAGACCAGGTGCCTCGATAGAAAAACACTTAACATATATAAATTTAGATGAGCTAAATAAGCCCTACAATCATTATATTAAAGAGAAAGAGTGTGTATGTTCATAAACTATATGAAGAATTAGTATAAGACATGTGGCTTCTGTTTAGTAAAAAATCAACAAAATTCAATTTATTTACCTCAATGGTAGAAGGGACGGAGGGAGGGAGGGAAGGAGGGAAAAATCAGTATATTCTGCCAATAAAATCAATAGACATAGATGACAGCAATTAAGATACCATATACTGAATGCTATATCCAAGCTTCCATTATTTTATAAACATGAGAGAATTTGGTGTTCCTGGAACTGGAATAGTTAATTCCTTCCTACTGTTTAATAACTGGAACTGGAAATAAAACATCTACTCTCCTTCCAAACTGGTAAACTAGCATTACTTTCATAGTGAACACTATGAAGTGAACATAGTGAACAATATAAAGCAAATAATTGATACATTACCAATTAGATTTAAAAAATCTAAAGTTTTCTTTAACTTTGTAATTATTTGTATAACTCTTCAGTTATGCTACTTACTCAATGCCTTCAATTGCCACATATATGGGCATACCTATCACATTGTTCCCTTTCCAGGTGAGCAAAATTAAAGGCATGAAATAAAAAAACAGGTTATAAATATAGTTAAAACTAGTTTCCCCTTACATCATTCATTATAGTTCTCCGAGGTTTTTTTTCCCATGCAAACCATCCTTGTTTCCACCATGTTTTTATGATTCATCCACTGCCTTGGGTTCTTTAAAATTTTTCGCCTCTCTTTTTCTAAGGTTCTGATCAACTCCATACAATCATGATCTTTTCCTTCCTCTCAACCATTTAATCAACCTTCATATATTTCTTTGGCAATTCCATTCCCTCTTGCCCAGTGGTGAAATCCAATTTTTTTTACTCCCGATTCTGTGGGTGTGGCTTGGTGGGTGTGGCTTGGTGGGCATGGCAGGGGAAGGATACTGCAAAATCTCCATTCCCACCCCACTCCATGGGAAGGATACTACAAAATCCCCATTCCCTCCCCACTCCTGTGGGAAGGATATTGCAAAATCTCCATTCCCACCCCACTCCAGGGGAAGGATACTACAAAATCCCCATTCCTTCCCCATTCCTGTGGGAAGGATATTGCAAAATCTCCATTCCCACCCCACTCTGGGGCCAGCTAGAGGTGGTATTTGCTGGTTCTCTGAACTGCTCAAAATTTCCACTACCGGTTCTCCAGAACCTCTCAGAACCTGCTGGATTTCACCCCTGTTCTTGCCCCTCGGAGCTCTCAGATTGCCCTGATGCTGACCCTGATTCCTGTGCCCCCTCTTCCTCCTCCTCCTCCTCTGATTCGGCTGCTGGAGGAGCTGGCGGCCTACAGGCCACAACACATAGAAAATTCTCAACTCCATATAACAGAATGTCCAGACACATGCCATTTTGGCAATTTTCAACATTCATTCATTCATTGCTATACATCCCACACCATCCCATTTTTACAAATATTTTACTAAGAAGCCCAAATTCCTCTACTTCTTCTAAATTTTCAGCATTTAGCTATAACTTGCAAATTTCAATACACTTTTCAGATCATTTCATTTTACAATCTAACATTTATTGGAAATAATTCAGGTTTTCAGGCAACAACGCAACACCATCTGCAAAAGGAAAGCAAGTACATAAATATTCATATCTTTTTCCAACACATCTGTAACATCACCAAAATCATTCTTTATACATTTATTTATAAATAAACAATAGCAGCACTTAGACTTATATACCGCTTCACAGTGCTTTACAGCCCCGTCTAAGTAGTTTATACAGTCAGCATATTGCCCCCAATAATCTGAGTCCTTAGTTTACCAACCTTGGAAGGATGGAAGGCTGAGTCAACCTTGAGCCAGTCAGAATCGAACTGCTGGCTGTGGGCAGAATTAGCCTGCAGTACAGCATTCTAACCACTGCACCATCACACATCTTTATTTTACTTCCTGCTCAATTCTGAAGCATTAACTATTTCATTATATTCACACATGCCTCACTTTTCAAATAAATAAATATAAAATAAACTGTCCTTTCACATTTACACATTTATCAAGGACCTACAAAAGAGCAAAGAGCATACACAGTTTTGTTCATTATCACTTTTCATATACAGGTGTTCCACAAACAAATCACAATTGTTATTTAACATTTCTCCAGAAACATTTTCCAACAGTGTTCAAAATTATCAGAGGATATATAACTTCATATTTTTTTTTTGGAGAGTCCCAAGAGGATTACCAATAACTATCTTGCCATCTTTAAATGATGTATAATTATTTTAATAAGTTCATGTAAAAAGCATTATTTTAACTAATTCTAGTCAAATGTTTGAAAAATAAGGAATATGTCATTTTATCTAAATATAACCAACTAGATTCATATTGAGAAATAGTCAAATTTTCCAAAACTTACAATAATAGAGAGAGAGAGAGAGAGAGTTTTCGTGTGTGTGCATGTGTGTGTGTGTGTGTGTGTGTTTGTATGTTTGTGTGTGTATGATTAATATTATCCTTAAGCTCAAACTCAGCTTCCCACACACATGCAAAGGCATACCTCATGGCCAAACATAATCATTATGGAGAAGATGCAAGCAGATGGAGAAATTACAACAGGAATATAGATTTCTCCCTTGCAGGTGAGAAGCAGAAAAAAATGCCGTTTTCTTCCAATATAAAGTTGCATGTTAAAGAAAACCATGAATACAGAGGTTTTTATTATAGGTGGGAGAAGCCAAAATAAGACATGAGAATAACAGCAAAAATTTAGCCCCACCACATTGATACAATTACATATTGATATAGACATGTTATTTTGAGAATACGTAATAGACACAAAAACAGGCTAGGCTTTTCATCACAAGAAACATGTTACAAATGACAAATAGGCAAACACACATCACTAACTAGAATTTTGCCAAGCAAAATTTTTTTGGGGGGGAGAGGGAGGTGAGTGATGGACAAGTAGTTGGAAAAAAATCATGGATCTTTGTTTTTGTACATGATAACTTCTTTTGCTTTCACAGCCGCAAAAGCTGAGTTGAGAGCTGTAGACATGAAAGGCACCAAAGTTTAAGGGTTTAAAGACTAGTCTTTCTATTTTAATGATTACACTATATTGATCATTCTGATTTTCATGCTTTCTTTAGTTCATTACATAAACAAGTGTTGTTGAGACTATGTTAATTGAAGGGTGTGTTATGCAATTTGATTTACAAAACAGTCAGATGAATGTAAGTTACAACAAAGTTATCTCCTTGCAGCTAACTATTGTTTATTGGGATTTTTGCATTCAGATCTGAGGAATTCACCTCAGAGTTATGTATGGTTGGAAAACTGCAACAGTCAATGTTGATGCTGCTACATATTGATTGCTGCTTGCTTCAGTCTACAGTACTGTACTCTAATATACTTAGTGTTATATAAATAACAACTATTGTTTTACTGTTTTGTATTTTATATTCTATGATAAAACAATAGGGTTATTTTTTTAAAAAAAGTAATGTTAAATCTGGGGTGTTATGTGGCAAGTGCTTGTCTGTTTGAATTCTAAAGTCCCAGAACACTTTTTTAGCCTTTTTCATTTTCTATTACTTTGTCTATTTTATGATCCCAGCAGTTCTTGCTTATGGGCAAATAAAAATATTCTTGCATATATTCCAATGCACCATTGTTCCTACTTTGTCAATATTATCAATATGGTTGATTGCAGTCAGTCAGATATTTAGACTGTATTTGGCTTGTTTATACCTCTATTGAGAAGACAGTATATATATAATGTTCCTGTTTCCTCCACAACTTGTGAAATGGGCTAAGCTAAGAGAAAATGAGTTGCCTAAAGTCATGCATCAACTTCTATTCTTAAAGGAGGACTAAAACATTTAGACTCCTGGTTTCTTATCAAGAATTTTAATCTCTGGAGGAAGGGATGGAGGATAGAATACATGGTGGACAGGGGTGGGTTCTGCTTACCTTTACTACTACTCCCCTTTGCAATGGGATTGTGCATGTGCGTGAGCAAAGCAAGTGTGTGCGGCATGCTTCTGCGCATGCACAGGAGCTTCTATGCATGCACAGATTGCCGATGATGACATCTGGAGCAGTGGGCAGGACCTCCTGCCGGTTTTACTACAGGTTCTTGCGAACCGGTCCGAACCGGGAGTAACCCACCACTGGTGGTGGATATAATCTTGTCCTTCAGAAAGCTCTTCCTGTTGTACATCAATCACCATCTGCTGCCGCAACAGTTCCATTGCTGTTCCAAATGGAGAATAACCCGATGGTAGGTAGCTTAATTCTCCAGAGAAAACTTTCATCTGAATGTGGTCACCTTAGAAATGATTACTAAAATCAGGACTTCCTCCCTCCCACAAAGCGTACTTACACCAGGTTTATCGAACCTTGGCAACTTTTAACTCCCAGAAATACATAGTTGAACTCCAAGTTGAAATACACAAGTCTTAAATTTACCAAGGTTGGACCCCCCTGCGCTATACTTTCCAGATAATTAACTATTTATGAATAATGTAATTTATTTGTAATGTTTTAAAGATTAGAAATCTTAAATTTGGTGGACCAAATTTAAAAAGATAAGTAGTATTAAAATTTTACAATATACCCCTCATATATTACAAAACGTTGTTAAACTGTTTTCTTCATGGAACATTCTGCAGATTGTCAAAAAAGAAAATGCATTATTTCTTGACAGAAAAAAACACTTTTATTTTCAAAGTGAAGAGTTAGGCAATTCCCATGGTCATATTTTCTTGGAAATTTCCCTTCAATAAATCACTATGACACTATTTTAGCCAAACTATGCATTAATATAATTTATCAGCAGATAATTCACTTTTCTGATACGATGAGCAAATTTGTCCTGAGACGCAAAGACAATTCTGGATGACCTCCATTTCATATAGCTGAAGTACAGGCAAACATTTAGTTCAATCTCCTAATATGGCAATAGATGCTAGAAAGGCTGAATGAAAGATTTATTCTGCCTAGTTATATTATGCATTTATATTCCATACACCCAACTAAAACTAACATATAACTTGTTGAGTACTAGTTATGTATGATAGGTCTGAGAACTATTAGCTAGCTGTTTTAGCTACCCAAAAAAGGAGGACAGTTATTCTGGAGGTCTTCTAGTCCAACCCACTGCTCCAGTGATGGAGCAGGGAAGGAATCTTCCACTATGCGCTGTTGAGCAATTTAGTGCTTGCCAAACAAGTAATAAAATTCCAGTTGTATTGTATTCCTAAGCCCATGCAACCCATCAAGACCTAAGATATGCCTTCAGGTTAGCAAGGCAGGGATCAGGGAGTAGATAATTGAGCACCTGCTATAGATTAAAAGATCTAGAAAGACTCAATGGCTATCCATCATCTTTCCATAGATGCAGAGCCAGCATCTATGCAATGTCTCATTTACTCAACATCTCTCTTATCCATTCCATATTTACATCAGGATTTTGATGGATATTGAGCTGCCACTCAGCTTAAGACCATTGCCTCATAGCAAATGGACAGTCACCATGTTAGACAGTGCTTACAAGGGATTCAAGACAAATGATGAAAGATTGATTTCAGGCAAGAGCCTGTTGCCCCAAATATGGTAGTAAGTTTCATCTTTCAGTTCCAATTGGACTTGAGCCCAATTTGCTGAAGCCACCCCTTGATTTTACTCTTGTCTGTCAGGCTTCTTGCCTACTAGGCTATCTTAGCTCTCATTTTTCTGGTTGCATTACAATGTTTCACTTCCTCACTAGCCTACCTATTGCTTCCTGTTGTGGTTCCATTCTATTTTGTACATTCTTCTCACTTTAAAACTGGATGTAGACGTTTCCTATTTAACATTACTTACTAACACAAAGGAAAGGAAGTGCAGATACTTCCCATTTTTCATATGGGGAGGGGGAAACGAAAAGAGTATGATATCCGCCAGCACTGAAAAAGCACCCTTTTTCAATATTACCCCATTAACTTGTTCTCTTACAAGTTAACTTCAACAAGTTAAAAGGAATGTATTAATGCAATTTTTTTATAATCAACATCTAATACCAAACAAGATAATTAATGCTTTATTTATAGCCAATTAAAAGCAAATTGCTTATGAATTACACATGGATGTGAGGAAAACTGCATGATGTCTTTAGCAATCACTCCAGAATATAAACATTATAATTTTTGACTTGCCATGCTAACATGCATAAGCAAGCCTGCAGTAAGACAGATCTCTGGACTTAAAAAAAAAAGCTTTGTGAAGAACAAAAGAGATTTTTTAAAAAAAATCTTCATTTCTAGACATGTGAATTAAATGAAAACTCTTTCTGTTAAATGAAAAACATTTCAACATTTTAAAACGCATAGTCTGCTTTACACATTACTGGATAGTGAAAATGGAGTAAAGAGCTTAATTATTTTCAGATGTCTAATGAAGTTAATTATAATTTCTAGTTCTTTGGTCTTGGATTACACAAAAAAGGTTCATATATTATGTTACAGAGATGAACAACCCACTAGACACACAGAGAACTCTGGCACCATTTTTAACACCTCAAATTGTGCCAGAAAAGAAAGACATGCCAATACATAATACACTGAATAATACTCTTCAGAATCTAGTTCAAAACTTCCTACAGACACGAATGAGAGAGGGTCGTAGCCCAAGATCTGGCATCTCTTTTAAGCTCTGCACTTTATTATCCCTAGAATTGTACTATGGCTGTATCTAATAAACTTTAATTTATAGATCATATTCGTTCTATCTACACTCACAAGAGTTCTCTCACACATCAACTTTGGAATTTAGGATTTTTATGGGAAAGCATGCTTTTTTCTGTGGGTTTGTAGTCAGGGGTGGGTTCTACTTACCTTTAACTACCAGTTTGCAATGGGGTCGCATGCTTCTGCACATGCACAGAACCTTCTGTGCATGCACAGAAGCTTAGTGATGATGTCAGGGTCAGTGGGTGGAGCCTTCAGCCAGTTTTACTACCAGTTCTATAGAACCGGTCCGAACAAGGGGCAACCCACTACTGGTTGCAGTGTTCATAATATGAATCAAAGCAGAATTAATTTGACAATTAGGTCGATGTCCATTCATGAAGAGCAGTTCAACCCTAGATCCAAAATGGGACTAGGAATTTTTTAGAAAAAAAGTATTTTAAAAGCCACTTCAGGTAGTCCTCAGTTTACAACAGTTAATTTAGTGACCATTCAAAGTTACAAGAGCACTAAAAAAAGGTCACTTCTGACCATTTTTCAGATTTACGACCATTGCAGCATCCCTGTGGTCATGTGATCAAAATTTGGATGCTTGGCGATTGGGTCATATTTATGGTTGTAGTGTCCTGATATCATGTGAACAGTTTTTGTGACCTTCTGAAAAGCTAAGTCAATGGGGGAGGGGGAAGCCAGATTCATTTAACAACCATGTTACTATCTTAACAACTGGAATTATTCACTTAACTGTGCTAGAAAGGTGGTAAAATGGGGCAAAACTCACTTAACAAATGTCTCACTTAGACAACATAAATTTTGGGCTCAATTGTGGTCGTAAGTCGAGCACTACTACTATAGTAAAACATTAATCAAGGTTAATACACGCCTAGCAGGGCAGAGTTTACACATAGCAAAATTTAGGGACTATGCAGAGAATTACCTTGAAAGACGGGAGCAAAAGCCACTACCAAGACAACAATCAGATAAAAGGGGGCTGAGTCCAGGCCAAGAAAGTAACATTAGTTACTACATCATAGGCAAACCTCCCCCTAGCTCTCACAAAGTGGGAGCATACTCAAACATGCAAAATTTTGTTATGATAGCTTTACAGTAAAGTAGTATTGATCTAATAGTCTATGCATGGCATTGGTTTCCTAGTCTGGAATTTTAGAGAGGAGTGTAAGTCTCTACAAGTTGCCAGACAACAAATCAGATTTCTATTGTACCTAAACTGTCACAAGCCACCATAGTTCAGAATCCTGTACTTCCTTGCCCACACTGCTGTGCGGAGAATGTTAAAGCAAGCCAAAGATAATGGTCTTCTGAATTTTGAAGCAGTGTTCTTGTCCAAATCCCTATCTGCTCTACATCCAGAGCTAAAGAAACTTCTTCAATGAGAAGCAAAACATCTTCAAAGGAAACCCCATCCTCCCAGAAAGTCCAGTTGCTTCTTGAAAAAGCATCTTTGGGACAATCATGACCTGGATGACTGAGAATTTCCATAGACAAAAGGACAAGCTACTTTGTCCAACTGCCCTTCCTTATCTAAAATCCTTTCACTCAAAATCAAATCTTATTATCAGGGGATGTCTTATTTTGGGGGAAACAGGGTATTGAATTGCTCCTTTAAAAACTCTTTTTATTCAAAGTGGAAGAAATAGTAAGCTCAAAAGTAAAATGGGGGAAGGCAATAAGTGTAGGTGAAACCAGGATTTTATACATAAGAGGCATTTCAATTGACTCCTAAAACACAACAGTCAAGTTTAATGTTACAGTAGTAACTGAATGTTAAGCAATTATCCCAGTTAAGTGGCACAATGTCAAATTGTGATTAGCTCATTTCCTTCAAAGTTGTTTGCCGTTCAGGCAGTGCTAGTCCAAGTTAGTTTGCTGCCCAAAGTCCAAATTATATCTTTCAACATTTTTAGAATAGGTATCCATTCTGATGCATGTATGTAATTGTGCTATTTGCCTGAATACTCTATTATATGAGAGATGCTTTTTGATGTAATTGTGGTTTGTTGAAGATGCTGCTGCTAAAACATTCAGCTACAAATCGTAATTTCCTACATTTCCAAACTGCTGAACTTATCTTTGTCAGTACCTATGCAAGTATATCACCTGGTAATATTCTGATATCTATCAAATTCATTTTAATCACTCATGCTCTTTTTTGCATCCATCTAGCATTAGCTCTGCAACCATAGTCCCATGAATTCAGGAAGCTTCTATAGTCTGTTTGCAGTTGAACTGATTCGCTTCTGGCTTACAGTAGCTGCAGCCAAGAAGGAAACATTATGAGATTGCTTCTTAGCCTTTGGGCTAGGATTAATGTAGTGTAGCATCAGTGAGATCAATTCTGCAACAATGCCATGAATATCATCAATATAACACTTAACATAATATCAAAAACAAAATACCAACAATATGAATAACAGGCATGTGACCGATTGATTCTTCGGTTGGATGTCTCATTCTGCCTTCTGGCTTTGTACCACCACAGACACACAGCTGTAGAAGTCAAGATGCCATGGCCCTTTGCCCTGAACTTCATTTCAACTGCAGCACAGAAAGTCAAATTGCCATAATATTTTGCCACCATTTCACTGGCTACTTTTTTTGCTCTAGCCAGAAAAACAAATCAGACTGGGCAGTATAACCTATATGTCATTTCTTAAATTCCCTTGGGACCTGCTTGAATTAGGTAATTAACCTGGGATGCAGAGGGCAAACCAACGGTTGCAATGCTCATGAAAGAATGCAAAAGTGTTTCCAGGTGTTTGGGGAACAAATTACTCAGGCATAAGCCCCATTTTATTTTAAGGGATTTCCCTCCAGACAAATGTATATAGAATTGCAATTTAAATATGACCTTAGTACATTAAAGTAATGTATGCCAAATTAATCTGGATGGAACATTTTCTCCTACTTGGACTGGATTTAATGTACTGTTCTCTAGGAGCTTAATAAAAATATAAAACATTGAATGTGGTCTTAATAACAACCATTCTTTGGCACCCACTGTCTCTTCCAGTGAGACTTTTAATTTTCTAATATTTAGCATGCAAGCAGGCCATTTTAGATAAGGAATCAGAAAGATCACTCAAGATCTCTCAGAAACAAGTAAGTGACAATCAAGAATAATTTGGTTAAATTACATCAGCCAAATATATTGGCTGTAGCTAACCCTGAATCCTGTAGCTTGTATGTGTTGTTCATGCTTTCCATTTCAGAACGTTCCATCTGGCTTTTGCTGGCAATACAACTTTAATTGGTTGCACATGTATTTCCATAGTGATCCGCAATGTGTCTATGACATCATACAATACACACCAGCAATCTGAGGTTCCCAATAGCCCTGTTGTCTCTTAATCTTCTGAAAACTATGTCTTTAACTGTAGTTAGAGTTTGTTAGGCTCTCGTGGAAAATATCTATTCATCTTCTTTCTATATTTGTTAAAGTGAGGAAAGCAAATCTGTGGGTTATATTGAAGATACTTTTGTTACACTAAGAATAAATATGTGTCACATTATTTTATCCTACAACAGTTTCATCTGTATTCCTTGATAAATCTGTTCTATTCACTCTTTGTATAATCTATTTTCTAATAAAAATAATCCTTAATAAGATGCGTAGCATTTTAGTATATCTTTTTAATAAAATTGGCTTTTTGATATTGTACCACAAATATCAAAGAAGGGCGGTATAAAAATATAAATAAATAAATAAATAAATAAATAAATAAATAAATAAATAAATAAATAAATAAATAAATAAATAAATGCATATTTATACATATTTTAAAGGCATACATGTTCATACATGTTTTATCATGTTTTTAAGCTGAGAACTGTGCTATAAAGTTAAGAAAATAGAAAATAATGAATAAGATTATCCATGTATTGTTAGAAAGGGTGGTAGTTTGTTTAAAAATGAAGAGAACAGGGAAACCTCTTAACCATCTCCATAATATTTATTTATTTATTTATTTATTTGTTTGTTTATTTATTTATTTATTTATTTATTTATTTATTTATTTATTATTTAAATTTTTATACCGCCCTTCTCCTGAAGGACTCAGGGCAGTGCACAGCCATAGTAAAACAACATATATCACAAAATTTAAAAAACAGTTTAAAACATATTAAATAATTTGGCCCTATATTAAAAAACTCAAAAACTAAAACATCCATTAAAATTCGTTATTTAGCCAGCCCAGTCTGTTGAAACAGTAAGGTCTTAAGGGCACAGAGAAAGGTACGTAGGTCAGGGATCATACGTATCTCCGGGGGCAATTCATTCCAGAGGGTGGGAGCCCCCACAGAGAAGGCTCTCCCCCTAGGGGTCGCTAGTCGACATTGTTTATATATGTAAAAACATAATTTGCCATCCTTATAAAAATAATGTTTAACGTGATGTAGGAGTACATTCCATTTTTGTTGCTTATATCTTCTTGATTATTTGCCTACACTGAATGTTCCAGAGCAGGCAGAAATAAGAAATTTTACTTTATTTTCTATCCATTTAAAAATCTACTTAATATCCAAATATATGAAATGGTAGCAGAGAGAACACATA
This sequence comes from Masticophis lateralis, assembly GCA_030761175.1. Classification (NCBI taxonomy): domain Eukaryota; kingdom Metazoa; phylum Chordata; class Lepidosauria; order Squamata; family Colubridae; genus Masticophis; species Masticophis lateralis. Next base: position 191,785,414 of record JAUDYJ010000001.1, on the reverse strand, counting down.
AATAAGTAATATTAGCTTGATTGGTACCTACTAGGTCGTTATAGCTATTTCCAGTTGCATAAAATTATGGCCTCAGTGTATTTTCAACACATAAACAAAAGCTACTAGAAATGCCACGGCAGTCTATTCAAAACAGATGGTGCTCTCTGGGTGATATTTTCTAGCTCTATGTTTGCAACATATGTCTGGGAAATTGGCTGAAAAAGAGTAATTCTACATGCTTCAAATTATTCTTCACCAACATTCTTTCAACTCAGGCTCACACTTCTCCCAGAATTCTTTTCATGTATACAACCCTGAGTAACTTTGCCCATTACCTTTAATATTAAAGATGTGCATCAGTGATGAGTTTCAAAAAATTTTACTACCGGTTCTGTGGGTGTGGCTTGATGGACAGGGCATGGCTTGGTGGGTGTGGCTTGGTGGGCATGGCAGGGAAAGAATAATGTAAAATCTCCATTCTCTCCCCAATCCAGGGGAAGGTTACTGTAAAATCCCTATTTTCTCCCAATCAGCTGGGACTTGGGAGGCAGAGAATAGAGGGGGGCAGGGCCAGCCAGAATTTTTACTACCGGTTCTCCAAACTATTCAAAATTTCCACTACCACTTCTCCAGGACCTGCTGAAACCCACCTCTGGTGTGCATCCAATTCAAGCAGAGCATTGACCAAATCAACACAGGTCATATCAAATTATTATTCTTGTGCCATATCCATCATCCGATATTGGTGATCATGTTGGTGATCCTATTTTTATCACCAGCTGCATGAAAAAGTGCTGCTGAGTTTTGTCCAAACCAGTCCCTTAGATTTTAAAGCCATGATATTCTTTTCTGCCTAGACTTCATTTGCCTTCAACCTTTCCTTGGAGGATTAAGTGAAGTATGCCATATTTTTCCAGGTGTTGCATCACATGTCCAAAATATTCTAACTTTCAATTTTTTATAGTTTTGATTATTTCCCTTGGCTTTCCCCTGCGGCTTATCACTTCCTCATTTCTGATTTTGTCAACCCAGTTTATACATAACAGCTGCCTGTAAATCCACATTTCAAATGCTTCTAGTTTCTTCAAGTGGTTTTCTGTCAGAGACCAACTCTCTACTCCATAGAGCAGGATAGAAAAGATGTAACATCTGACAAGCCTGATTTTCAATTTTAGGATTATGTCATGGCTGCCGAAGACTTTTTTCATTTTGAAGATTGCTGTTCGAGCTTTCTCTGTCCTTTTTACTTCAGTGGTCATGTTCCAGCTTTCATGTACATTAGAACTCAGGTACATGATCCTTTCAACTTTTTCTAGTGGTATTCCTTCTGAAGTTATTGGTGGTAAATTAATGGGTTGTTTGCTGATGACCATGATCTTGGTTTTTGAGGTGTTAAGCTGCAAGCCATATTTATCAGTTCCTAAATGAAGAAGGCCTTTTTGAGAGTGGAGTGGGCTTCACTTCCTAGTCAATGGGTATATTTTAAACCTCCTCTTAATTAAAGAAAAGTGAAGAACTAAGGAGATAGGAAAGTATAGCTTTGTAACTGGTAGCTATGGCTTCCAACAGGAGATGCTTTAAGGGCTCCCCAAAATGGACAATAGTAGAGGTTGGAGTTGCCATAACATATCATATGGTATCTTCAGTGTTTTTTTATAAACTGTTTTTCCTGACTGCAGTCAAATACAAGGAGTTTTGGAGCAAGTGTTGATGAAATTTGGTCTGTACAATTCTCATATTTTGTATCAGACTTCCAACTGGATTTCAGAAATCCAGTTCACTGCATTTTGCTCAGCTGGTGGTCATTATATATAATTTAAGAATTTACTGATTGTAGAATCATAGGTTTGAAAGGAACTTGGGGATCTTCTAGTTAACCTACTTTTCATCCACACAACTCCTGGATCCAATTTTTAAAAATGTTTAAAAGTGTTAAATTTTTGTGGGGCTGTCTGCCTATGAAAAAGTGTGGCATTTATGTTTTACTAAGTATGTCTCTATAACATGCACTCTTCTGTTCTAAATACATTTTAATTTGCTTCTGAAAAGTAGCCTATTTCACCAAAGAATTAATCTTGCTCATAAGTAATAGATTGTATTTTCAAAGAACTGATGAAGTGCTATGAAACATATTTTCTTCTCTTTAAAAATTGATGTAATATCTGATTCCTTTTGTTCTTCTGTCTACCTCCACGTGTCTGAATGACTTTGCCTGTTTTTGGATGGACAGGTAAATTGGTAGAATAGTATCTCATCCTTACTGAAACAAAGTTCAAGAAATGAATTTTTTCATGTAAGATTTGTAAACAACTTCCTTCTTTCAGCAACCAGAATATTGCCAAGATCTTAAAGAAACAGCAGCCAAGTAACTGCTCTAAAAGTGTTAAGAAATCACCCAAATAAACAGAAATAAAAAGTTTAGGAGCATTTAAAAATCAGAAAAATAAAAATGATATTTAATCTGAGCATACAGTAAATATGGAAAACATATATCTGAAACTTGAAACCAGTAAGCAAATATCAATTTCACAGTAAGGAGAGATTCCATAAAAACTATCATTATGAGCAAAGAATGACCAACTCTCCTGTTGAAATGTTAAACATCTTTTTGACTCAGCTGACACGAGCTGCAGATGACTCCTTCAGATCTACCCATCACAGGCTATAATCAATGTATGATATAGATTCTAAGTCCCCAAACTGAGATCATATATACTTCTGCCAAACAAACAAACATGCTGGCTGGAAGCGTGAAGTATCCAACATGATCCACAGAGTGAACATACCAGATATTATTTTATATGTGAAGTATGCATAGCATTCATATTTATCATATATAATTTTCTCAGGTTTAAATATTTCCTAGAAGCCTCTCACTTTTTCGTTTCCCCACATCTGTAGTCATGTTCAGTTTCAAGCTTAATGGGGACCTGAAAGATTCAATCATATCCGGTACTACTGGCAAGTGAAGCCTTTGCAAAAAGCATGCAGCTGATATTGCCTAGCTGAACCTGGAAGCTTGCCTTGTTGACGTGGAGGAAGGATACCACAGTTGGGGTTGAATAGGAGCAGATGCTTCTACACTCCAAAAGGAAATTGAAGTCTATATAAAAGAAGTCTGGCGGAGAAAAAAAAAAATAAGGCAGCCAATTTAAAGATCTCCTGGAATATATCATCATAGTTATATTTGGGCTACTATAGTGCTTTGTGGGGGTAGGGAGAGCCAGGCTACAAGTCCAGCTGGATTACGCAGTCTTTGTGGTACATGAAGTCTCATAGCTTAGTTGTTTCAATTTTCTGTTGTTTCATACAGCTTGATAGATATCAGCAGTGTTAAATGAACCTCATTATCCGGGCAAGCATTTTACTATGTGTCTTTATTCAGAATAATTCCTCTAACAATGCTGGAAATATTCATTATTCTTTTGTAATACAGCCATAGTAATTTGTCTGATATTTAATAAGGGACATGCCTAGTTACTCCCTTTTCTGCTTATTTAGTTTAGACTGTTGTTGTTTGGTTAACTTAGGTGAGTTGTATTTTATTGTCACTCTCTGTTCTATCTCCTCCCACTTATGACTGCATGACTGTAACTTTGTTGCTTGTATCCTTACGATTTATATTGATATTGTTTCCTGATTGCTTATTTGAACCCTATGATTATCATTAAGTTTGTACCTTATAATTCTTGACAAATGTATCTTGTCTTTTTATGTACACTGAGAGCATATGCACCAAAGACAAATTCCCTGTGTGTCCAATCACACTTGGCCAATAAAAGAATTTGATTCGATTCGATTCTATCTACACCATAATGCTGTTTCTTTGGGAAAACTGGAAAACAGACTGCTTTGTATGCAAGCTTAAGGTCCCAGAAGAAAGGTGCAGTTTAAATCTAACTAGACAACCCATGACCATTGGATCATCATTTCAGAGATATTTCCTTATTCCAACAGAGAAACAGAATGACCACAGGCAGGAAAACAAAATGTGAGAGTGGGAGTCTCTTCCTATAACTTCTCCATTGTATATCCTTGTGGGAAGCTGGGAGTGAGCATTACAGGTCCTTCCTTCCTTCCTTCCTTCCTTGCTTCTCAAGTTTAAAATTCCTCTTGGCTTTTCCTTTAGGAGAGGGGCCATAGACACATCAGAAAAGCTACAAAGAGATATGATATCGGTCAGAAAGAGTGGATGGAGGAGTGGATGAGGCTGGTGAGGGGCTGTGGAGTTTGCGTACCTGAGGGAAACTCAGCAACTTGCAATCTCTCCTGCTGTCTTCCCCCCTGCCTTGTGGGGAGCTGTAGGGGAGTGTTGGAAATTACAATCACATGACTGCGGCTGGCTGCAGCAGTGCAGCAGCACCACCAAAGTACCACCAGGAGTATTGAAGCACTGAAATAGTCACAACTTTCCCAAAAGGAATTGTGGGTTGCAGATTTTGAACATATTCTGCAAGTTAGCTCCTTTGTGGTACAATGATTCAAAAACTGTTGCCCTATAATACGTAATCTGTCACCAAATTGAAGCTTACAGACAGAAGAGTGTATACATAAGTAAATTAAAAAATGGGATTGATTAAAGGTTCAATATAAAATTAACATAGAAACTAATAACTGGGAGGAGTCATGGGGTGCCTGTGAGGCATTACTTGCTTAATACAAAGGCTAGCATTACTAGGAAAACACCTCAGGTATTTCACAGAGATGAGAGCCAATTTAGGACAGTGGTTGAAGCACCAAACTAGAAACTGGTAGACTTAGTTCTAGTCTACCTTAGGCATAAAGCTATCTGGGTGATCTTCAGCCAGTCTCTCTGTCAGCCTTAGGAAGAAGCCAAACCAAGATTCTAAAATCTTGCCACAACGAACTACATGGGCTTGTCCAGGCAGTTGAAAGGACACTGACTTGAAGGTACAAAAAGATATGTTAAATCAGTCATCTGCCAAAATCCTTGGGATCAGGGGTGGGATTTTACTGGTTCAGTCCAGTTCGGGCAAACCAGTAGCTTCAACGATCAGCTGGGAGAAAACCGATTCTCCCTGACGATCAGATGGGCCCACCCGCCTGCCCGTGCTATTTTCCTACCTTTATCTTCTTAGCCAATTCATGCAGCAGAGCAGATTGCCATGCCTCAGCTGGGCTTCTCCTCCAAAGAAATGTGGAAGTGAATATTTCTTCAAACTGCACTCGTATGAGCAATCGAACTATGTGCTCACTGAACCGGTTGTTAAACTGAGAGGATCCCACCACTGCTTGGGATGGTACAGCATATGGAACAGTGGTGGTCTGCAAACTATACTTCTGTGCCAGCATAATTTATTCTCAGATAAATTTGGATCAGTATCCCAGTAATTTGGGGTGCCAATGATAGAAAAAAAAACTTCTGGTTTTGTAAACCAATTAGATCTAATAGTGTTTACCCCTAAGGCAAACTTACTAATAATATTGTGTGGGTTTGGGGACAATAATGCCAAACATTTATGAGAATCATTGCAGCTAATATGATTGGCTAAACTTGTGAGACTTTGTCCATTTCCAAAATATATTTGGGTCATCTCAGTAGGAATCATCTTTGGCATCCTCACAGATCATCACTTTTCCTAAACTACAGATTGACCATTGTGTGAGACCATTGAACCCATTGGTCTAACACTGGAAATTGCATATTTTATAACATCAGCAGATGACATAACTCGATCCATCTGTATAGTCTCATATTTACACCGATTGTATTATTCCTTTCCAAATGATCCAAAGAGTGGCTTGAGCTGAGCTATTTTGTCATATTTTGTTCTGGCTGTTTTCTCAGACATCATTGGAATGAAACATACTTGGGCCACGAGATCAGAGAATGCTATGACTTTTGTGAAATCAATTTAACACCCTGATTAAAAAAAAAAATCCTATCCACCTGCAATAGCAAATATCCTCAGTCCTGTTTATACAGAGCTCATGATTGGCTTGAATCCAGAGAAACAGAAGGAAGTCAGGGAACTTCCCAGCCCCCTCCTGCTGGATGTTCTCTCCAGCTATAGATTGGTGTTATTCCACAGGAATGTGGAAGAGAGGCACAGCTGGAGGGGGAAAGCCATAGAAATCAGGAATCGCCTCCATTCTGCAGCTAGAAGTAACTTTTATGCATGCATATGGAAAGATCATTTTTTTGCTTCCATATAGTCTCCAGAGATAAAGCCAGTATATAGACAGGTACACTGAAAAGCACTGTGCTATAGGAAGACCAAATAGCATGATGGTTAAAATGTGAGACCGACACAAGGGAAACCTAGTTTTAAATTCCTGCTCACCCATGCTATTTATCTAGTACCGTAGCTTTGGGCCATTACATGTTTCTTATCCCTCAAGCCAATCTATTCTTGATCCTTTCCTTCTCACTCTCTTTGAAGTTCTTAAAAGGAATACGGTAAAGTTATGTAGAGATCAAACTCCTTAACCTTTTTAATCAAAATTGCACTGCTGAAATGCTCTGAAAGGATGGGAGGGTTGAAATTTATAGGAACACACTCTTGAAAGGTAAATCATGCATTATTGCCTGGGACCCTTCTGTCTATGAATGAAAATTCACCAGAGAAAATTGCATTACTGGCTCCCATTGGAAAATTTTGGAAACACCTGGTGACTGAGGTTCACCCATATCCAAAGGAAACTTTATGCATCCCCCCCACCCCCCTTAGCTACAGATATACTTTAATTTTTGTTGTCCTTTTCGGTCTTCAGTGATAGTTGCGAAGTTTCAACAGCAAGAGTGTTTTTAAAGAGCAGGAAATTGAACAGGAAAAACCACCTGTCAGGCAGGATATGGTGGAACTACAATAGATGAGATGCCCCCCTTCTTTTCCATCCAGGGCAATAGAATGACCAAAAAAAGAGATAAAGGCTGAACTCATTATTTATTGCATTTATATACTATCCAGCATCTCTGAGCAATTCGCAAATGATTTAAAACATGAAAAACATGATAATAAAAACAATAAAAACAAAAAAAGGGTAGAGAAATGGCAGAATAAAAAAAAAACAGATGGCAACAAAAGAAAATAAACTAGGTTTAAAAAGAGACTTCAGGTATCCCCAGTGAAGGCTTGGCGAAGACCCAAACTTCAGGTTTCTTCAAAGCACCAGCAAGGTTGGTAGAGAAAGAACCTCTATTCCATAGATATCCTTTTCCTTCTTCATACTCTTTGGTTAAGGTCAGAGACCAGCTCTAATTTCTGGTTGATGTCAGGCAAAGAAAGACAAGATGTGTGCTCAAGACACAACCTAAGGAAAACCTGCAGGATTTGGCTTCGGTAATTATTTTCAACCCCTTCATAACAGCTCTGTTTTGTGTCATGTAACTAGGATGAAAGAGGGGCAAGGCTGAGAATAGAATAGTCGCCAGCGTTCCAAGCCACAATTGTCTCTCCCACATGGATACATTAGAGGGGGTTTTTTTTCCTGAATTTCTTTTTCTCTACAGTCTTATAATGCTAATGAATAGAGGGAGACAAAGACCAACCTTTGAATCTCAATATTTTGGGGGGTGGGAAAAAATATTAAAATAAGGAATCTAAATAATTGTACAAGCACAATGGGAGGAAACCCTAAAAAATTTTTTTAAAAAATATAGAGATTAGATTTTATAATCGGCAAATTGAGGCAGTGACCACAACAACCTGAATTTGTACAGCAGTTTCTTCAAATGGCCAATTACTCAGGCTGAAATGTGGTGATTCTGACTGGCTTGTGACATTCAGCCTAAAAGTATGGAATATTTTCTTTATCCATAGAATTATGCCTGGTTGAATAAGATACCAAAACTGTAGCACTCTTAAAACCTATAGATTCTTCATATCTTTTCAAGAAACCTGCTTTGTTTTGTTTTGTTTTAAAATAGCAAAATAAAATAGGTTCACTATGAAAATATTTCATAATCTCCAAGGGACAAAAATTTAAGGCAAATTACAGTAAACTTTGTGCCTCGCCAGCATCTTGAAACAGAAGTGCTAAGGAGAACAAGCAAGGAATTCTTGAGCTCTGGTTCTTGCTTATATAATTGAGACCTTATATGAACAACTGAGTACAGTTACACACAAAAAAAAAATGTAAGTGGGAGTAACGTTTGAAGCCATTTGAGAAACATCACCCATTTAATCTACCTATCTCAAAGTCTTCTGCATTTACTACAGCTTGATTAAGACTGGGAAAATAACAATGTTATTCTCTCATATTTCATTCATGAAATAACCATAATGTCATAATTTTACTCCTACTGTGTTTTCTCTAAAATAAGACCCAACTGAAAAATATAAGCGTGATTTTTCAGGATGCTTGTAATATAAGACCTACCCCAAAAATAAGCCCCAGTTAAGATTGTCAGCCAGATGGATGCATTTAACAATAACAATCAAACTTATATACCACTTCACAGCCCTCTCTAAGCAGTTTACAAAGTCAGCATATTGCCACCAACAATCTGGGTCCTCATTTTACCAACCTCAGAAGAATGGAAGACTGTATTTCCCCAAAGATAAGATCTTACCAGAAAATAAGCCCTAATGCACCTTTTGGAGCAAAAATAAATATAAGACCCAGTATTATGTTTGGAGAAACACAGTAGTTGTATAGATAAATAAATCAAATTGAGATAACATGGGGTGCCCTTTGATGGTTACCAACATACTAAACTTATCCACTGTGTCATGTAAGCAGCTTCATTCATAGCCCTTTAATAGGATTCATAGCCCTTTAAATGTATGTCTTATACTCATATACCATCCTGATTTAGTATAATTACAAACTATAGATTAACAAATACTACAGTTAAAGTTTTTTTTTTAAAGAGATATAGAGTTCACAATTCTGTAATTTGAACCAATCTCTATACATGTCCTAGGTTTTCTATAATGGACAGTTAATATATATCTGTGACAAGGAGAATTGTGATGCTTGAGAACATGGCTTTTCTTTTCAACATTGACCAGATCAAGAGGAAAGATTTATTTTCCCTGGGAAGTCTTACTTCTGAGTGCAAAGCCCAGCCCTGTGGGTGGATGGTAGACAGAATTCTCTAGAAGACCTGTAAGCTAGAATGGAAACTTCTGGGAGATAAGAACAAGTAGGAAGCTTGGAGGGGCATTTCTTTAGAGATTCTGCAAGGGATACTGCCAGGGAGAGAAGTTATGGAACCAGAAATGAACCAAGGAGAGATAACCAGAAAGGTGATTAAACAATCCATGGGTTATAAGAGCAAAGAGGAATCAAGTGATGTTTGCAGACACTGAAGAAGAACCTTTAAAAAAGTGGCAGAGAGCAAAGGAAACAAAGCAGTGCTGGAAATGAAAATCTTGTACCATTACAATGCAAAATCCAGATAGTTCAAGTTTTAGCAAGAGAAAAAAAAATTTAGCTGCAACAGCAGTGCTAGGGGAGGAGGGAAATTAGCTTTCCAAAGCCGGCAGTTAAGATCAGTGATTTGGGAGAGAAGGGAGGAGGCCAAAGTGGTGTTCAAGGGAAGAAATATCAAGTAATAGTCATCTACAGAGGTTGAATAAGGACATATAGAGCACATGGTTAAGGGTTTTTTTCCCCTTGAGTCTTCACTTTTACATGCACTTATAAATACACAACCTGTATCGTTTCTTTATTGAAATTTGTACAGTGTAAAGTACAATAATTGACACTTGGATTCCACAGAGCTGAGAGTGTGGATCTAAAACAGTTCTTATCTTTTACTATTTATTTGTTTGTTTGTTTGTTTATATAATACTTATATGTTTATATTATTTAAATATTTAAAAATATATTTCACATTTTTGAACAGCTCCCTCCTTACTCACTCTCTCTGACAATACTCCCCATTGTTATGAGTACTATAATCTGTGTAGTTGCATGCTTATGAGGTAGACATAGAAAACATCAGCAGTGGCCTTTACTATCTCTCTATACATTATCACACACAATGAGGAATTAAATAACTAAGTAAAACATCAAAATATTTTTTATGCAGTCTAAAATATGTGACTTTTAAGCCTGCTAACTATCACTATGCTCACTTTGGTTGATATACGTCACCAACTGTGCTATGCAATAAATTTTAAAAGCATGACACATTGATAACAATAGAAATAGCACTTAGATTTATACCACCACTCCATAGTGCTTAACAGCAGTCTCCGAGCTGTTTACAAATGTCAGCATATTGTCCCCAATAATCTGTGCGTTCTCATTTTACCGATCTCGGAAGGATGAAAGGCTGAGCCAACCTTGAGCCAGTCAGGATAGAACTCCTGACTGTGGGAAAGTTAGCCTGCAATACTGCATTCTAACTACTGCGCCACCACATCTCAATATGATAAAAGATGCTTCCACATATTAGCTTTTTTGAAGATCGGAAGTGTTTATTCTATGCATACCATCCTTCACCACAAGCAACACTCTTTCCTAATTCCAGGTTCTGTTGTAACATGTGATTAGAGAACCTAAAGAATCTAGATTTATAAATACAACTTCCAAAAGTAAGAGTTTCTGAGAGTTGTAGTTCATTAGCTCTGGTCTGTAGCTGCTTCTTCTTCTTGTACCCAGATGTTGGTGATCATGTTGGCGATCCTATTTTTATCAACAGCTGCACAAAAAAGTGCTGCTTAATTTTGAATATGTATGCTGAAAATGAGTATGTATGTAGCTTACCTTTCAGTTATATTAGGAGTATAGTAAATGTTCACAGGAATATAAATCTGTACAATTTTAAATAGTATTGAAAATTTTACAAAGCCATTTCATGCCTAGTTTGAAAGAGAGTTGTATATAAAAATTTCTTTAATGTTAGATCCTGCTCCAATAATCAATCACTCTATCTATCTCTCTATCTCTCTATCTCTCTATCTCTCTATCCTTTTCTTTTCTTTCCTTTCTTTCTTTCTTTCTTTCTTTCTATGAGAGAGAGAGAGAGAGAGAGAGAGAGAGAGAGAGAGAGTAGCCTTGTTTACTAGCTTTAAAACAAGAAAAGAAAATGGGATGTAATGTCTGTTCCAGGGGCAGGTTCCAAATCCCACCGCTACCAGTTCACCTGATCTGGTGTGAACCGGTAGCAACCCACCACTGGTTTATTCACACAGGGTACCAAGCAGTAATGGGGTGGGTAGGCAGAGCCTCCCGCAGCCGCCGCTACTGGTTTGCCCAATCCGGGGGGAACCGGTAGCAACCCACCACTGGTACCAAGGTACCTAATCTGAAGAATTCTTCACCAAACGTATATTTAAAAATGAGCAGTTTCAAGAGCTGAATATTGCAGATTTTCAAATTAGAATGCAAAGGGAAAGAGCACAGATCATGAAACTATTTTTGAAGCTCATGTAAACTCCTAAATTCAAGTGCCAGATTCAGCTCCAGAAAGATGCTTCAGAGCACACAGGCTGCACAGGTACCCTTAGAGGAAAGGAAATATGCAATGCAATGTCATAATGCAAACCATGTCACTTATAGGCTTGGCTTGCCTGTGACATCAGAACTCAAATAACAAAGCTTAGGGTTTGTGTTGCAATCTAGTGATGGAATTTTTGTGACTTTTTTCAATGCCTTTTGTATCAGATGATGATTTCTGCCTGTAAGATTAGGTGGCAATGACTACTTTAATTGTAATCATTTGTAGATCGGCAGGCTCTGCAAAATCTTTTCTGACATACTGTGCAGCTCTACAATATTGCCTGAGGAGGTAAGTTACTATATTGAGTTATTGTTTCCAACTTTTCCTTTTTCTTTTATTTAGGCCAAACATGGATCATAGTTAGTTGTTCTGGAGCAAATTACTTGAGATGCCCTGCCCATATGGTTGTGTCATTCAACTATAGTCTTTTAGCCTCAAGATATTACATCACATAACACAGTTCCCATGTGGCACTCTCTACAGGGTGGAGTGGTGCATGGATAAAACAAATATGAAACACTTTTGTTCTGGATTCATTTGTGGAAATGTAACTGCAGCTGGATTATTCTATCAATTCTGGAACAAAACTAACACATCTGATTTTCTTCAGTATTTATTTTCTCAAGCATTCTTTCGGTTTGGCATTATTTTTACATCAAGTTGTGAATAAAAACCTGCACAAAAACTTGCATGCTTTTCCAGCACACACTTTTTCCCAGGATACCTAATTTCTGTTAGCAATACTTCCTAATATACTGCATTTTGGATGCATATTTTATTTAATGTACATTAGTGGCCAAAATTGTGAAAACCTTTGGGGAAAAGTGTATTTTTGAGGTTTGATGGCTAATAGCACCACTTTTTTTGGAGTTTCAAGATAATCATATTCCCCTGCTGGAATAGCCTGGGAATAGCCCAGACCCAATTGAAAATTTATGGAGCCGACTAAAGAAACTTGTTAGTCAGAAGTAACCCAGCAATAAAACCCAGTTAATAGAAGCAATCATTCAACCTTGGTTTCACATTATAACAGCTGCGGAACTAAAAGACTTGGGTCACTCCATGGGAAGACGTTGTAAGGCCATAATTCATGCTAAAGATTACCCAACTAAGTATTAACTGATGTGATAATTTTTGTATATCTCATTTTTTCTACATGTTTCACTTTTCTTCTTTATACTGTAACTGCTATTCTAATAGCAAATCTTTCATAAAAGTTATTGCATTACATTCTTGATTAAGTTATCCTTCCATTGATATATAATTTTATGATACTACTCCAAAAAAAAGTGGTGTTATAAGCTAGTTTTAGAAAAGACACTTTTCCCAAAAGGTTTCCACAATTTTGGCCACTACTGTATACAATTTCGAACGCGGATTTCCTTAACCTATCTATTCTTCTTTTTTTAAACTGCAAACCACCTGGAAATCTGCATTTTTCAATGTTTTAAAATAAGTTTGTCTTCCAATTTGCCTATAACTCCTACAGATGCAAACTTAATAAAATTGCATTACAATCAGGACAGAATAAACCAGATAACACGTAACAATTGAGTAAGAGTTTGGAAAAGAAATATGAGATTCCTTGATCAACATTTGATTCCTGCAATTTTCTTGACAACTTTTCAAAATTGGTTTGCCGTTGCCTTCTTCCTAGGGCTTAGAGAGAGTCACTGGCCTAAGTTCACCCATCTGGCTTTGTGCCTAAAGTGGAACTAGAACTCACAATCTCCCAGTTTCTAGCCTGTTGTCTTACTTGCTGGTATTTTGTCATTTTATTCAATTATTTTTCCATGTTTAACTCTATAACTTTATATTCTATATTTCATTCTTATTTATTGTTATATATCTTAAATCTACACATACTAGTCAATTTATATACTGTATATGTATACTGATAGCCCTTGAATTACAACTACAATGGAATCTGAAGTTTCAGTCCTAAATCGCATCAATTGTCAAGATGGGCCATCATGTGACCAGACGTGATTTTATGAACGGTTATACAACTGTCATACAGAAAGTCATTCTAGTCATTAAACAAATCACATGCTTCTTAAGTGAACCCAGCATATCCAGTGAGTATTTTTTTTACCATTTTCTGCTGGAAAACAAAAAAAAACATTGCAAATTGCAGTCAAGTGACTGCGAGACACTGCAATCCTCAGAAAATTATTAATGTTGTCCATTCCAGGATAACATTCCAGTTTTCAAATGTTTTTGCCAAAAAAGTTTAACAAACACAAAGAGGAGGAGGAAAATTATATGTGCTAGAAACAAGTCATAATCTCTATGCCAGAAAAAAAAAGCCCTAACTAGGCAAAAGACTACAAAAGGGCCAAATATTTTTAATCAATTCTTACTAAAACTGAGGGTATTAGCCAGGAATACCACTAAAACACTTCTTCATTATAGTATTTATTTGTCCTCCTACCCTTTCTTATAATCATTTAGAAAGCTCACTGCACTTATCTGAATTCAACAAATCTCAGGTCAGCATACATAGAGAAATGCTCAGGAATAGGAAATTTAACTCTGTGTGTGTATGGGAGAGAGAGAGGAAGGGAGGGAGGGAGGGAGAGAGAGGGCTACTTTTCCATTCACAAGATAAACAATATTAATAATCCATATGGGCTTGATGGTTAGAAAGAAATAGAGATAGTAGAAAAAAATGAAAGTAATGTAACCTTGGAGCAAGAAGCCAATTTATATGTATACTTATAATTTTTGTAAAAGAGAACCAGAAGCCTTTTCTTTATATTTCTTTTTCTTTCTTTCTTTGTTTTCTCTTTCTCATTCCTTCTCTTAATTGTTATTTTCTGTTAGTTTTTTATCTTATTAGTATTAAAAAAAATCTAAGAAAATTATTGAAACAAGGTGAGAAATATTAATAATCCTTTTTCTTTGTAAGGATGCTTGGAAAGGTAAATGAAGAAAAAAAAACACAGTTTTCTCTTGCTTTGCTCCAGCCTGTAGATGTTCCAAGCTGATTTTGGTTTTAAACAGTATTATTAATAATGTGCAATGTGCCACAATTAGTTTGGGCCTGAAAACTGTAAGTCCAGTTGCCTTTTGAAAAAGCAACTTTGGGACAACCATGACCTGGATGACTGAGAATCTCCATAGACATTTAGTTCAAAGTTATATTTTGAGATTTGCATCTACCAGCACTTTACGTACAGCTACATTCTCCCACGTTCTTTAAGCTTGGGGGTTTGGGACATTGTTGCAGTTGCTTTTTGATTGAATGACGATTACAGTCATCATCAACAAGAACAACAATAACTAAATTCTAAATCTTTTACTAGAGCAAAAACACTTTTGAAGCTCCACCAGGGAGCCACTTACAGTGATTCTGGACAAGTAAAAACAGATCACTATCCCTCCGGATCATAGCTGCACATAACAAAGTTGGTAAACTTCCTTAAAATGAAAGGCTTCTGTTCTTCCTTGGAGGTAATCCTTAACACAGAAAAGATAATCCAGATAATGCTGTGCTGAGTTCTTCATTTCCCTTAATTTAACACAGGAAGGATGGAGACAAATTGAAGAGAAATTACTGGAACTGAGGGGGGAGGGAAAAGGGTAAGAATTTCCTCCAAATTCTTAAGGGACACCAAGAAGAGCAATCCATTTTATGTGGTGTTGTTGGAAGGGAATTGTGTGCCGACAATTATTATTATGGTTTTCAGATCTTGAGGTGCATATACACATTAATTTGTGTAACACTTGCCTAACATTTTTCATCATGGCCTCAGCGACTTCAGCTGATGTCTTTGCTGTCACTATATCATTTGCTATCACTTTATCACTATATCACTGTGATGGCGAACCTATGGCATGTGTGCCCGAAGTGGCATACAGAGCCATGTCGCCTGGCATGTGTGGCATCACCGGTTCCTCTTCCAGGTTTTTAGTGTGCATGCACACATGCCAATCAGCTGGCCTTTGTGCATTGCCAGAAACCGGGAGAGCTGGTCTTCCATTTTCCTGCATGAGCATGCGCTCCGGCCAGCTGATTGGCACATGCGCTTGCATGGCTGTAACCAGAAGACTTGCTAGCCGGTGTGCATGCACATGCCAAAAACCAGAATTATCTTATCTGGCATGCGCTTGCCCTCTGGGCAGCTCCTCTTCCTGTCGTGGCCCTGATGAGCGCATGCGCTAAGTGCTCCCTTTTCAGCATTTGGTGCCCCGCGTGCATGTGCACACTCCATTTTTGGCACTTGGTGCCAAAAAGGTTCACCATCACCGCTATATCATATAATGGATAATAATTCATTATTATAATTCAATTTACCCCAAATTTCTCAGTTTTATAACATTTCCATTCCTTTTATCATCCATTTAATTTAATTTAATTTATCAAATTTCTATGCCGCCCAACTCCCAAGGGACTCTGGGGGAAGGCATTACATCCATACTATGTAATGCCTTCCCCTTTATGCAAATTGATTATCTAACCCAACTCTTCATGATTTTTATAGTGCATGTCATCATTCCTTCTAGTTTCTTTCTCTCCCTGGCCTGCCTTATCTAACATTTAATTACACCCCCCAAAACAAATTTACCAGGGTCTCTTCACAGTGGCTAAACTCACAAAAGTGAATTTACAGTGAGTAAACGTCCTGTACAGAACTCTCACTTCAAAACTAGCTAACAATAAAGCTGGGTTAAAAAATTGCTGTCAAGATGTCAACCAACTCAGATAAACAGGCTAACAGCAAGTAACAGTTTAATCAAGAAACCACTAAGATCCCACCAACACCGACAGGGCAAGCCACCAGTATATAAAATGAGAATGAACCCCACACCCTGGTAGCACTGATGATGTTACCTAATTTGGTAATGAAATGTCTGCAAGAAAACAACCAAGCTCAGGAAGCACCAAGGACCCTGCAGATGTCAACCTACAGTATATTTCCATTTTGGCAATGATGCTGTCAAGGTATTCTGTTCAGATGATACTTACCACATCCTCTGACTGATAAATTCCTCTGTTCTTTCATTCTTCCACTGATGTTGAGAAAGAAAACATCAGTACTTCTCATTTCCATATGTTAGCCTTTGAGAACATGAGGTTTCTATTAATGAATCTTTTGTATGTGCCTCCCTGTACTGATGCCGCCTCTTACTATCTTCCTGCTTTGTGCATCCATACAGATTAAACCTCCCTCTGTGTGTGTGTACCATCATCATAGCCCTTTTATCCAGGTCTCTGTCATGAGAACGCATTCACATCCATAACTCTTACTCCCAGGAGCCCTAAGTAATGTAGCATACATAGTCCTCTGCCTTGTTTCTTCAAATTGTTGGTCTCTTTGTGTTCAACTGATGCCTGTTCATATCTGAGACATATCCCTTTGTTGCACAAAAGTGCCCATCATTTTCATTGATCCCAGGAACAGCAATAATAAATAACTCATCACTCTCTTTCTGAATTTGGAGAAGCAGCCAACATTCCTAAACCTCAAAATTCTGAATTAGCCCATGGGAACTACCTGGCCCTTTTAACATGCAAGATCCTGCACATTTTCACAACCTCTTGTTTCTCAGTTCTTCATCACCCATTGTAATTAGTCAACTGCATGGCTGGTTTGCCTTCTGGGTGTGAGCAGAAGCAGGATCCAAACTGACTGCCCAAGGCATGGAAAAGCTGAACCAATCAGCAGGATTTTCCTTGCCCTCCCCCTTCCCCCAAATTATACTTTGGATCAGTGGTTGGATTCAAAAATTTTTACAACTGGTTCTGTGTGCATGGCTTGGTGGGCGTGGCATGGCTTGGTGGGTGTGATGGGGAAGATACTGTAAAATCTCCATTCCCACCAGTGGTGGGTTTCTACCAGTTCGCCCCGATTCAGGCAAACTGGTAGTGGTAGTGGGAGACTCTGCCCACCTGCCTAGATGTTATCATGGACGCCCTGTGCATACACAGAAGGTTCTGCGTACATGCAGAAACACCATGCATGAGCAAAGCTCGTGCGCAGTCCTGGTTCCAAACTGGCATCGAAGGTAAGAGAAACCCACTACTGATTCCCACCCCACTTCAGAGGAAGGTTACTGCAAAATCCCCATTTCCTCCCTATTAACTGGGACTCGGGAGTCAGAGAATAGATGGGGGCAGGGCCAGTCAGAGGTGGTATTTATCGGTTCTCTGAACTACTCAAAATTTCCACTACCTGTTCTCCAGAACTGATCAGAACCTGCTGAATACCACCTCTGCTGTGGAGGTTTCGGTATTCCACTCTGGACTTTTCCCATGGCTAGTAGTCCAAACTATTCTAGACAGATAGAAAGGAGCTGTAGCAATAGCGAAACAAATAGAAGAATTTGGAATGACCTGAGAGTTTAGCTTCAATGTTTTGATAATGCAGGTGGGCTGGGTCTATTGTTTTTAATTGCATAATGGTGAGAATGGAATTATTTGGACACAGGGCTAAACTGGCGATTTCCTGTCTCCTCATTCTCATGCCACTCAAAATTCTTTTAGATTTTTTATCATGTGATCCTTATCAGGAAGTAATCAAACAGAATGCATTGGTATCTTTATTACTTAATAAAAATGTAATTGAGAACTGGGTGGTATAGTAAAGATACCAGGTGGGACACCATGAGTTTTAGTCCCGTTTTAGACACAAAACCTGCTGGGTGATTTTGGCCAATCCCTCTTTTTTTTTTTAAATCTCTAAGGAGATAGGGCAAGCTCATCACACATTCCAGCTCCTGTTGACCCAGCAGTTTGAAAGTTGGCAATCACAAGTAGATAGATGGATATACCTTGGTAGGCAACTTAATGGAGACATAAAAACAGCCTCCAACTGGGCATTCCTCTGACAACAATGATGCCACCAGCTGATCCTTTTGTTATGGAAGCTCTTTTGTGCTTCTGACACAGCGGTATGGTATACATTCCTTAAAAACAGGCAATGGCAAACCACTTCTGAAAAATGTTGTCAAGAAAACTGCCAGGCAGATGCCAAGACTAAAAAAAAAAACTGGCTCAGAGTCACACAGACACACAGACACACAGATACACAGACACACACACAATGAATTGTTGTCTTTATTTTGCATACCTGTACTATTAATGCAGGAAAATTTATTGTTATATCCAGTCACCACTCCCATTCCACCATTTCTGTCCAAGTCTGGGATTCTGTTTACCTGAGAAATTAGAATGTCTGAAGGTGATACACAAGCTATTCATGATGTGGATCTTTCAAAGGCAAGAAACAGGAATACTTTTCCAGTGCTTTGAGGGTAAATATTCAGAGAATATAATTTGCCAGTTGCAAATAATAAACGTAGGATAGGTCTATGTAGGTTAAAGAAACTGTGTCAATTTTAATACTATAACAAAAAGAAACCACAAAACAATATAGTGCTGCATCAAGGGAAATTATTGCTACTTCTAACTTGGTGGACCATATAGGGCAATGATTTGGATTGACTGTGACAAAACAATATTTTCTGAAATTAGCGAGAAATTTCTGGCAAAATTTGATTTCGTTTTACAGGAAACCAGAAAACAACTAGGTAACTTGAAGCAGAAGCAAAACTAGATTAAGAATCAAAGTTTTTGACCAGCTTGACGTTTTCCAGGCATTTTAGATTTATAATCAAATGTATCATTTTTCCAATCATTCAATTTCGCTCTGCCATAATTATTAGAAATAGTGTGCTTGTCTACATGTTAGACAATAAATATATCAAGTTGTTTTACTCCACTGTAATGTATTTGCCTATGCACAAATATACATTCAAAATAAATAAATAAAATTTACAAAACAATCAAAGTAAGACAGAAGCAATCAGTATATTGTGCATTTTTTGTAATCCAGATACAAACTGTAGATAATCGTGTTGTTAATAGTATTCTGTCATTCAATCACCTTGGTTTCTGTATGATCCAAAGGACATCATTTCCTCAGGATATTCACTGTAAACTGATTCTTTGAGTTCTTGTAACCCATCTACTTTTGTGTCATCAGTGATAATATCTAGTCACCCTGTGTTCTTCTCTACCTTTTTCTAAACATCAGCTTTTCTACCAGTGACTCTTGCCTTCTCATTATGCACCCAAAACAGTTATTTCATTTGGTTTTACTTCATTTAGGATTGAATGATTTATTCTTCTTGCAATTCCCAACAATTTTCTCCACCACCCCACCCCAATTCAAAGGCAGCAGTTTTTATTTGTTCAGGGGTTTTTGATGATCCAGCTCTATGTTACAACTTGGACAACCATGTTCTTAATATTTGATGTCAATGTAATATCTTTGCACTTTGATGTTTTGTTTAGATCTGTCTAGACCTGTACATTTTTTTCAGTCTAGGAAAATACTCTTTTTTTTCTTGCCTATTTTCACTTAGTTTTCATTGCCTCCTAAAATAATTCTAGCTTTTTAAAAATATTGATTAGCAATTTATCTTTTGCATTATTGTTTCATTTTCAACAAGACATTCCTTAAGACTGCCTCACTTTCAGCCATCAAAGTAGAATCATGAGCATGTCTAAGGTTATTTATCTTTCTCCCAAAAATATCAATTTTTATTTTCTTTTAGTTCCACATTTCCAACATAATAAAAATTTACATTCTTGAAAATATATAAAACCCTGGTATTATAACCATGGTGGCACAGTGGTTAGAATGCAGTACTGCTGGATAACTCACTGCTCACTCCAGGAGTTTAATTCTGAATGGCTCAAGGTTGACTCAGCCTTCCATCCTTCCGGGATCGGTAAAATGACGACCCAGATTGTTGAAGGCAATATGCTGACTCTGTAAACCATCTAGAGAAAGCTGTAAAAACACTTTGAAGCAGTATATAAGTCTAAGTGTTATTATTATTATAAATAAAGACAGTATGCTCCTGTTAACTGTTCAGCAAAAAAATAATACAGACATTGAAATACAAAAAAATATTTTGCAATTATATGTCAGTGTCCACTCTCAATAAGTTTTTACTGAAGCTACTGTTTACCATATTATTTTTCCAAGTGTTGGGATCTTTATGAATATTTTGCAATGGATAAAATAATGAATTTCAATGCAGAATTACACTATTGAGGCTTGCATTTTCAAAGCAAATTTCCCCAATTGTTATGCAAAAGGGCACAGGGGATAATTTATCTTTGCAGAAGGGAAGTAATAAACAAGGCTGTCCATGCAACAAAAATTAGTCAAAAATGTGCCAGCAACAGTATGGGGGCATGAATATACTATTTAAAGTAGTTACAGTCTTTTCCAGCCAACTGGTTGACTTTTCCAACCAATTGGTTGACTGCAGTCCTAAATCAAGGGATTGCCTATAGTATAGATCCGTTTTGATAATGAATAATTAAATGGCCAGTTTCTCTTTCTCTTCCTAATTTGTAAATATTATCAGTTTCTGATTTCAGATTTTAATAGGAATGAAAATCTTATTTGAAATAATAGCATTCAGCTTATTTCTTTGGTATTGGAGCTTTTTATATCAGGAAGATATTTTTCATTAACTTTGATCAACCTGCTATCATTAAGTCTATGAAATAACTGAATATTTTAAAAGACTTTGACAAAAGCCTTCAAACCATCAGTGTTGAAAAGGATGGCATTGAAACTGTTTATCACACATTTTTATAAGTTTATGAACCACAAGTATGCCATAACAGCATTATGTCATCAGCAGAAAGATCAGATGAAAGAAGATACATGGAAACTTTAAGCTTACTTGACCACAGATTTATTTTTTTTAGGCATTTTGGATCTTGTCTGTTTTTTGCCTACCACTGATGATAAAAATCACATTTCAAAAAGGTTTTGCCCAACAGTACAAAATTCACACAATCTAACTTTTATTTACCAACAACTTAGTTATATGAATTTTGTTGATCAGTCGCTAAATCGTGACCAACTCTTTGCAATCCTATGAGGGCCTGTCATCCCATAGCATGCCAGGCCCCCCTCTCCTCTACTGTCTCCTGGGGTTTGCCTAAATTCATGTTCATTGCATTAGTGACACTATCTATCTGTCTCATCCTTTGCTGTCCCCTTCTCCTTTTGCCTTCAATCTTTCCCAACATCAGGGTCTTTTCTAATGAGTTCTCTCCTCTCATTTAATGTATTAAGTATTTGAGCTTCAGCTTCACTATCTAGTTATATGAATACTAATCAACAACTTAGTTACATGAATGTTGCACAGATATATTATGTAGAATCCATTAAAGAGTCTTTTTCTGTTTACAAACTGGTAGGAAAAATATTTTAGCAAACAGAAGAGGAACAAGAGCCGAAATTTCTCTACATTTATAGTTATGAGACAAATGCTACAATAAAAACAGCTAATATAAAATTACAATTGAGGAAAATTAATCAGGAATTCAGAATGATTCGTTTATATATGTTAGAAAACCAGGCATCCTTCATTAAGGGTAACCATAGGTGGTTCTCACTTATCAACCAATCATTCAGAAAATATTCAAATGTGCAATGCCACTGAATGATTGGTACTTATGACTGGTCCTTAAAGTTCCAGCTGTTGCAATGTCCTGTGTTCATATGGTCACCATTTGCAAACTTTTTCGCTAGCTTCTTACAAGCAAAGTTAATAGGGAAGCTGGCAGAGAAAACCGAAAATGATGACCACTTATCATCTTCACTTAATGATGGCACTGGATTTGCTTAAAAATGGCAACTGAGAAGCTCCAGAAGTGTTGTTGATAAGAGATGTGATCATGTGACATAATATTTTACCATCATAACATTTAGTGACAGAAATTCCAATTCTAATTACAATGGTTACACTAACTGACGTAAATCTGTATAGTAATAGTTTCCCTTAAAGTATCATAATTATCCCAAAGGAATATAGCCTGGAATTGTTATTCCACTGAAAAGTATTGTTAACCAAGAAGATTACAGTGAAAAAAATATGTATCTTTATTGCCATGTTTTCAACTGATTTAAGACATTTCCCATTTTTAGTGAAATTACTTAATGAAAAAATTAGTCTTGTTTTCAGAAAAGTACAGAATTTGATCAGATGAGACAGTTATCTAACACATGTCAGATAACTAAATATAGAAGTCCTGATTATTGATTGCTGTGTTCCACTAGAACTGGCCATAGAAGGAATACAAATTCTATTTGTATTCTAAGTTTTCTAACTGTCACTCTCAAACAAATGTCCTGAAGACATCTTAAATTCTTTTCCCTAAAGCTATCTGTCAGCCCTCTGAGGTAAGCTAGGTCAGGAAACCAATTCCAGAAGGACTAATGGATCTTACTTTACAGGGTATAATAATGAAATATTAAAAGCCTCTCAGAGATTCATCATCATTATCATTATGTTCAGGAGAATCAAGGCAGGGCAGTCCTGACTTTCTTTCTCACCTAATCACATTTCAGGGCCAAGCTGGTGTTTACATAACTGGTCTTACATTTCTTCTTCAAGCCTATCTTCTGTACAATAGCCCATAGCTGAATCCAATCTATTTTCAAATTGAATCTTTCTTGGCTTCTCCCCAAATAACCATTTGGTCCTGTTCTCATCTGCTTTTTGAGAATTATCCTGATAATGGACATACAAAGGATCAAGCACTCTTATATGCAACTTTCCAAGAATGAAAAGAATTTTAAAAACCCTGTCTTAGGGAAATATGTTCCAAAAGGCCATGAAGTAAAGAAAAGAAATTGCTTTTTTAAGAATCAAAGTTTCTCAGCTTCTGGTATACTATCACAGACTTGTCATCAGTAAAATGCATTTAGTAGGAGATTTCCAGTAATTTCACTGTGTGATAGACCTCAATAAAGGGAAGATACATGATACTGAGAGATGAAAATTGCATGGCAGGAGTTGACATTGAGAGGTTTAAAATCCTTGAGAGAAGGGAAGTGAAAAGGAGTCACAAGAAGAATTGAGTTGTCACTCTCACTTTTGAATGAGTGTCCATAATAAATATTTATGAGGTAGCTTTTGATGCTTTGGAATCTATACTGTATACTATGATGTTTTATTTTGCAGGAAGAGAGTGTGCTGTTTGACTATTTCTTTTACTTTTTTTAAAAAAAGAGTGAGTTTGCATGCTCAAAGAGCTGTCCTCCTTCATGCAGCTTCTAGGAAATATTAGATTACCATGGGGGATGGGGGAAGGTGACAAAAGAGACACAAAAATCTATGCTCCTGGGAAATAAAGAATTTGCTAGAACATAAAGGGTAGGATTAAGGGTAGCCTTAAATCAAAGGATAGCTTGGCACTGGCAACATTTGACGAAGAGGATAGCCTGCATTTTTGATTAAAGGGACGAATAAAAATAGACTTGCAATTATACAGTATGTGTTCAATTCTCTATGATCAAGTATGAATTATAGTACTGAGAGTCAACATCTTCTGGGCAGCCACATTACACTGTTGGCTCCTACTGTCTTCATATGTTCCATAGTTTGTCATGTTCTGCAAATTATGCCAGTCTGTCAGAGCTCCATGCTTCTTCCATCAGGACTTCGCTTTTTTTTTACTTTCATGGAACCAGAATGTGCTTCAGTACTTCTTTATTACTGCCAAACTGAGCTTTCAAACATCTGGAAATCATCCTTCAAAATTTCTGCTAGTGAGATGCTGCATCTGTATTAACTATTGTGAATATTCCTTAGGATAACATTTTTTAAATAAACAAAAAAGCATTAGTTGACCAATTTTTTTGCTTTGCATTTATGAATCATCATTCATCATGAGTTATTTCAAGGCCTGAATCCATTCATCAGGAATAGCACTGCTGTCCTTTCTCTATCCATTACACCATATCCTTGATCTTCTAAATTTTCATAAACCACCCTAACCTCAGTTATGAAGGACTTCAACATTGACTTCTTTTTTCCATTAAAAATTGTGGTTGGTCACACAGCCAGCCAGATGTTTAGACTGGATTTTTATCCAATAATCGAGTCCTTCCCAAGGATCTAGAATAGGCAGATATTTGGTGGTGTAAAACATATTGTCCTAGGATGTAAGCTGTTCCAAGTAAAGCTGCCTTTTGCAATTGACTGATGGTGATTTTGTCAATGCTGATGGTGTTCAGGTGATACGCCAGAAACTTTGAAATTGCACCCAAGGTACAATTAGATAGTGCTATCTTTGCTGTCTTTTGCTACGGTCATTCTACGTCAACTTGCAATACAATTTCTGCAGTTCTATGTCCCTTTATATTTTATGATTTTCTCCAGTTCTTTCCCTTCTGTTCTGTTATGTCCAGGTAGTGCAAAGTCCACTAAGCAAAATTTTTTGTCTTTCTTATCCACAATTGGTAAATCTAAGGCATTATCTGGTAGATGCTTATCTGTCTGAATTTTAAAGTCCTAGAGCACTTTCGCTTCTTCATATTCTATTACTTTTTCTATTTTGTGATCCTACCAGTCTTGCATGCAAGCAAATGGTACTCCCTGCTGATATTCCAATGCATCCAGTGATTGATAAAACAATGTGGTGGGTCACATAACCTATTATAAAAAGGAATGTTTAATGTTCTCTGCATGGAATATATAGAGAATCTTAGCCCTGAACATCATATAAGGCACTTCATATTATGGTCCATTTTAACTATCACATAAAATTGTGTAATTAACTGTGTTAGTGTAATTAAGTTTTGAGTCTGTCTATGTGCGTGTGTGTGTGTGTGTGACTGTGTCTTGTTATGTAACAGTGTAAAATAATGCCAAACAATGCTTTTTAATTGTCAAATCATTAGTAGAACCATTATCGTGGTTCCCAGAGCTACTACATCATGATTGCAAGATACACTTTGTAAGAAATTTCCTTAAAAATTAAGGAAGCACAAAAGAAACTCTACAATATTATTTTAAATACAACCCTCTTCTGATTTTATAGATTCATGAAGTATTCTCTATCAAACTTAGTGTGGCGCTATTAATTTATATATCAGGCTAGAGTAAAACAAATCATATTTAACCATGATTTAATGAACAAGCATTGGTTGTGGTTTCACTCTCTAATCTATGAATTAATTTGCGTCTTTCAGTTACTTTCAGTAAGAATTATGAAGAAGATAATCAGAAGTCTTTTTTAAATAGATTTTTTTACATTAATGGAAGAAATTTAAAAGAAAAACAAACAAGAAAAAAAATAATCTGATAAGAAATGCAATCAAAATACATTTTGTCTAATTATAATATTGCAAACTAACATTATTTCCTCAGAACAATTGTAAACGTTAAACTGCTGTATACTTAAAATGCCTTAATTATCTATATCATCTAAAGCCCTTAGTAAAATACTTTTATTTGAAGTGCCTCAAGATATAATTACTGTAACTAAGATTATAACATGTGGATTGCAATACCTGATACTTTAATAAATGTTTAACCAACAATATCACCTCTTATAATTGAAAAAGATGGGAATCTATATCAAAACACAGCAGATTAAATATTTTAAATGAAATGTCTCTCTATTTTTATATGCCATAAAATATGCCATGAATGT
Organism: Masticophis lateralis; assembly: GCA_030761175.1. Taxonomy (NCBI): domain Eukaryota; kingdom Metazoa; phylum Chordata; class Lepidosauria; order Squamata; family Colubridae; genus Masticophis; species Masticophis lateralis. Next base: position 191,759,531 of record JAUDYJ010000001.1, on the reverse strand, counting down.
CTTTAAAAGATGAATTGGAGATGTTTTTTATCTGCTAAATTTATCCCCCTTTTCCTGGGTTTACTAGCTAAGCCAGATGCTTAATAACAACAAAAACATTCAACTGAAATATGAAAGAATTAAAACCTTTTGAAATGCAATTTAATTTAATTCCACTGATCAAGGGCAGACATAATTAAGCATCTAGACACAAACTAAAAGAGCAGAGAAAACGTGAATTTATGATGAAAAGGTTTTGTTTTAGCTTCTTCAACATTTTTAACATAAAGGAAGATTTTGCTTTTAGTTCTAGAACTGAAGAAAAAGGGAGTGGACTAGGACTGAGGAAATCAAGATTAAAATCACTGTGCAGGGATGAGACCTTTACTATCTTACATTTTTAACCATCTTGTTGGATGGTTACAGTGGTGGGCTGCAACCAGCTTAACAATCAGTTCTGTGAGTGCGCGTTTTGCACACCACACACCTAACACTCTTGCACACAGAGTTCAAAATACAGCAATTTGAAGCTCAGCTGTTTATCTTCTAAAGCAGCCCTGGTAAATAGAACTATTAAATACTGACAGCCTGGAAGGTTTTCTATCAGGTCCGGTATTTGAGCGGGAAAATACTCAAACGTGATTGGTTGAAGCCCCTGACAGCTTCCTATATAAGGGTAAACTGTCAGAGAGGCAAGCTGCTGGATTGTAAATAGTTGTCAAATAAAGTGCTGTTGTCTGAATCCTGTTTCCAATCTCTTCACTCGCCCAACATAACAAGAACAGTGGAGGCGCACAAATCAGCTGTGCCGCACAAATCAGCTGAGCCAGAAAGAAGGAAATATAGGACAGGATAGGGCAGGGGCCGGTGGGCAGGGCCAGCTGATCATCGAAACTACCGGTTATCCCGAACTGGTCCGAACCAACTGCAGCCCATCATTGGATGGTCATGAAAACAATATCTACTTTTTGGGAACATGTGTGCCTCTGTTCTTCTTTAAATATTCCCTCTATTTTTCATAATGAGAGTACTAGTGGATTCAGAAATAGTGTGTGTTAGTTAGTTAATTAGTTAAAAGAAGGACTGGCACAGAGAAGCATGCTTCCTGTCTCCTGACAGATGGCAGAGTTTAATTAATGGGACCCAAAGTGCACCAACTGTGCCCAATATTACTGAACAGGCAAAAACCTTGGAATGTAGGGCAGTTCCTCACATATCCTGGCTTTGTGGATGATAACAAGTATGGTGAATTTCACTCAAAAGCCCACTGGCAGCCAGTGCAGCTCAAAAAACAGTGGTGAAACATAGGCATACTGTGGCATGCCCATCACTGCCTATGCTACTGTATTCTGGACCAATAGAGCTTCTAGATAGTCTTCAAGGACAGCCCTGTGTACAGCACATTCCACACAGAGTCCCATCACAAAGTTTTCTTATACAATCCAATTGGGTGAAATCCACTTACCTTCCTTACTGGTTCGAAAGTACACACACCAAACTCATGCGCATGCGCAGAGGGTAAAAAACATATTACTTCCTGGTTAAAACCAGGAAGTAACAACACCCGGGAAGATGGGTGGAGCCTTGCGCCACCATTGCTACCAGTTCTCCAAACCACCTGCCAGAATCACTGCCGGATCACCTGATCCAGTCCGAACCAGAAGCATTTCACCCCTGAATCCAACCCATTGGTGCAAAAGCAAGCTGATCTGCATTTAGAGTTCAAAAAAAGTCAGAATGGTGACTGCAATTGCTGACTGAAGCTCCATGGGATTTTGATCAACCATTGTGGCTGCCATCATAACTTTTTTTTTTTTACTCTTTTATTCCTGCTGTTCCGTAGATGTCTTCCTACAAATTATGTCAGCCGATTAATTGTTATAAGATTAATTTAAGAAAATTGTTATAATCGTTTTTTCTAGTCTGTCCTACTGTAGATGATAATGAAATAAAGCTTTTTCAAGATAAGTTAATGCAACTTGCCTAGGGCATGAAATGCCTTCAGGAATGTGTTAGGATTAATCTCTAATTTTTTACAGTACACCCAAAAAATTGTTTGGATTGTTCAGACAGTGCTAAATAACAAAATAACAAAAAAGGAGGAAAGAAATCCTGACATGAAGTAGAGAAAAAGAAACAAATTTAAGTTATGAGGGGTCCTTGGTGTTTTCTGAGTTTGTTTGGGTTTTTTTTCAGATATTTCATTACTCAAACTAGAAGCTCAGAGAGCACCAAGAACTCCTCATTTCAACCCTGAACTACAAATGTTTTTCTTTATCAGTAAATCTAAGTTTTAGATGGGTGACTTGGTATTGCACCTGATCCGCGAGAAAATCTATCTATGTGGTCATAAGAGTTAACACTGACTTGTTAGCACATAGTCAATCAGCCAACTGCATCTGAACCACTCATATTGGCCTGACCTTTTCCACACCAATCCAAGCTAATATATTTTTCTAGTCATATAATAAATCACAAGATGAGATATGATGATGATGATGATGATGATGATGATATTTAAAAATAAACTCTGGGGAACAGGAGAAAATAAGGATTTTAAATTTGTAATCCATCTGTTTAGCAGATTTTCCTTAATAAAAAACATGACTTCTAAAATCAGACTTTTGAACTTACTTAATGATAACACTACAACGCTTTATATACAGTATATTTATAGTCCTTGACTTACATCTGGTCGCTTAGCAACTATTTAAAGTCACAACATGTCCCCTCAAAAGGTACTTATGACCGAGTTCCAAAGTTCTGACATCTCTTACCTCCTCCCCCAGGGATACATGGCCCTATTTTGGACATTCATCAACCAGCCCGCATTTACATCCATTTGTAGCCTCTCACAGTCACATGGCCACGTTTTATTACATTTTTGATGAAAGTTGGCTTTTACATCTAGTTTCCTACAAAAATGCCTCATGGCAAACAATGGATTCACTTAACATCTATCGTGTTCACTTATGACTGTAAAATCAGGTCAGACATGTGATGACCTGCTTTATGATTGTCTGAATGGTCATCATGGACAGGTTCCATTACAATCATAAGTAAACGACTACCTGCAAAGCATTCACTATCTAATAAATCTAAAAAGGTTTTTTAAAAAGAGAGGAACTCCAAAACACAGCTGATAAAATGAGTGCAATTAAACAGTTGTTTTATGGGAGAGAAAATGAATTACAAAAATTCCTCCACCCAAGATCTGTATGTCAAATATTTAGAATAGAATAGAATAGAATAGAATAGAACAGAACAGAACAGAACAGAACAGAACAGAACAGAACAGAACAGAACAGAACAGAACAGAACAGAACAGAACAGAACAGAAGAGAATTCTTTATTGGCCAAGTGTGATTGGACACACAAGGAATTTGTCTTTGGTGCATATGCTCTCAGTGTATATAAAAGGACAAAATACATTCATCAAGAATCATAACATACAACACAATGATAGTCATAGGGTACAAATAAGCAATCAGGTAACAGTATCAATATAATTCGTACGGATACAAATTATACAACAAAGTTACAGTCATAGAGTCATAGTGGGAGGAGATGGGTGATAGGAACAGTGAGAAGACTAATAATAATAGTAATCAGCCTTAGTGAATAGTTTGACGGTGTTGAGGGAATTATTTATTCAACGCTAATTCAGTTGTGTAATCAGATTCATATTGTAAATAATTAGCATAACTATGTTCCTATGACTAGGACACTGTTCACCCAATTTCACTCTTTTAACCCACCTCCTTCTGCTTAGATAGAGTTTGCTTTTTTCTATTTCTCCCTTCCCCAATTTTTTTAGTGCCGGATGGCATTATTTTGCCTTAAACAAGATTTCAGTTGTGCCATTGGTTGTCCCTGAGGTCAGAGGTTTCAATGATGAACTTCCACAATGCTTTAACTATTACAATAGTTTTGCAGCACTATTTGCAAATAGTGGTTTTGCAGCATTAAATTTAGCCTGTTAGTTAAGAATATGCTAATCCCAAAGTGACCTAAAAAAAAAGTGTATACAGATCAGGTTCAGGGTTTGTTAGTAAATGGCTGCATTCTTTTTATTTATTTATTTTTAATTTTAATTACTTTACAGACCTCCATCCTTCCTATATTTATCATGATCACCTGACTATGCAATCTTGCAGTTTTAAAATTTAATTTGAAAGCTTTTAAAACTATTCACATTCAGTGGGAACTTGTGAAGGTAGACTGCTTGAACAAAGACTCAGACCTCAATCCATATTATCTTGGATAAGATATGACTCTCCAATCATGTTCAGAATCACATCACCTCAGCATCTGACACTGCTGGGGTGTTAAAACCTTGATCATTTTAAAATTATAATCAGAATCAGTGAACTGAAGTGGTGAAAGCAGATGATTAACATCTCCCTTTGTCAATCCACCTAGATCCATGATGGCGAACCTATGGCACACGTGCCACAGGTGGCACATGGAGCCATATTGGTAGGCATGCGAGCGTTGCCCTAGCTCAGATCCAGCACGCATGCATGCCCTGGCCAGCTGATTTTCGGGCCTTCCAAGCCCATCGGAAGCCACAAAACAGACTGTTTCTGGCCTCTGGAGGGCTGCCAGAGGGAGTAGGGATGGCCGTTTTCACTCTCCCCAGGTTCCTAGAAAGGCTCTAGAGCCTGGGGAGAGTGAAAAACGGGCCTACCGGGCCCACTGTGCCATCATGTGCCAAAAGCGGGGGGAGTTCAGGGGGATGGGTGCATTGAATTATGGGTGCGGGCACACACGCACACGACCCCCTGCGCTCCTCCTGCTTTTGGCACGCAATGGCAAAAAGGTTAGCCATCACTGACCTAGGTAAACCAGACAAGAAACAGGACTGAGTGAGTTTATTCTATTTTATTGTAAGGCTACCTGAACAAAATCTTGCAAGTCTGAAGGCACAAACTTCCTGCCACCCCCATTTACCAACCTGATATTAGGACACATCCTTCCCAAGTTTCTTTCTCTTACCATTAAGTGATGGTGGGCTCTTTCCTCTCGTCTGATACTTCTCTACGCCAGGGGTCTCCAACCTTGGCAACTTTAAGACTTGTGGACTTCAACTTCCAGAATTCCTCAGGCAACTGCTGGCTGAGGAATTCTAGGAGTTGAAGTCCACAAGTCTTAAAGTTGCCAAGGTTGGAGACCCCTGCTCTACGCAGCATTTCTTTCCCTCATCCCCCAACTTCATCCACACATTCCACTGCACTGTCCACCAGAGTTGGTGGAGATGGAATTGCCAAGAAATGGAAGTCCAAGAAAAGTGAAGCGCTTATTATATTATTCGTATAATAAATCACAAGATAGGACAATAATATTGGAAATGGAGGGGTGGTGGTGATGAAGATGATATTTAAAAATAATCTCTGGGGAGCCAGAAGAGATTCTTAGAGTACACCTATTTTGATTAGGAAGATAGATGGTGAAAGCAAAAACTATCCAGCTTTTTACTTCAGAGCATGGGAAGGATTCCGAGGCCCTGGGACAGGAGATTAGAGGCTTCCAGACTGCTATCTTATTGGCTTAGCCATCCATTATAAAATCATTATGGTTGTAAAAGTCAAATAAAATAGGTTATAAATGCTTCTAATTTTTTAAAATAAAAGGCTACCTAATCCCATCTTTTAGCTATTTTATGACATTTAAAAAAAAACAGATTTCTATTAGGCATTTGAGTAGTTGTGTAATGTTTTATAGACATTATGTCTTTACACACTCCCGTAAATTATTGTACCTCCAAAACTGCAAAAACAACTATGAAAGAATTTTTAATTTTTTTATTTTCTTTAATAATAATAGAACAGTGACTGCACTGAAAGTAAACTCTTTTAAGCTTTGTTTTTCTTCCGTAGCTTTTTCCAGCAAGGAAAATTCCACGTGTCCTGGGACTATAACTTTCAAGATTCCCAGTCACCATGACCAACAGCAATGCTGGCTGAGAATCCTGAGACATATAGGTCTAACACTTCAGGAAGTGGTCTGGGGATGACTACTACAATTTTTTGTTGTCCTCACAGTTGAATAAAAAGGTGATCTTCCACAAATGAAAAAAAAACTTTTGCTAAAGGCTGGCCAAATCCTGTGTCAAAGGTTCTGAGATGCTTTAGTTCCTGTAAAAGTTGCATTGTTTTTGGCTTCTTTTCTAAGGAATCAAAGTATCCTTCAAAAACCCAGAGGAAAGAAAGAGATACAGTTTTGCATTGTTCTTTTCTCGTTTCCTTTTTTCCTCATTTCTTTTTTTTTTTAATAAGCGTTTTCTTGCTCTCGGCGGTAAATGATGTCTTCCACTGAATTGAATACTAGTCCTCAACCTAAGACCGTTGCTTAACAATGTTGTGCTGCCCTCCCCCTGGTCACATGACTACATTTCAGGCACTTGGCAATCTGCCCGCACTTGCTTCCAGTTGCCAAATGCCCTGTGATCAGACGACTGCTGTTTGCAAAATTCCCTCCTGGTTTCTGAATTCTTCCAGCCTTTCAGAATGCCAGCTCTGCAAGTTTTTTCTTTTTCGGAGACCTGAAAAATGCTAGTGAAAGAAATGGATTCTGGATGTGAAAACGCTAAAGACTCTAGCCTTCAATGTTCTGAAATGTTGAAGTTCAGAATGCCAGCTTCCCTGGTATTTTCCCATCCAGAGGAGAAAACACTAGTGAATGCCATTGTTGCCATAATGGTTCAGAAGGCCTCTTCTCCACTTTGTATGGTTTATAGAAGGAGCCTTCCGAATCATCATGAGAATAGAGCCTACATGCAGGGTGGAGCAAAGCTTTAGAACTGGATGTAGTGATGTGGGTAGAGGGTCTGCGTCCTGGTAGGCCTAGCCAGCCAATGCCTCCCAATCCACAGCACATTTCCGCATGTCAATGGGCACATGTCCTCCCAAGGCCTCTCTCACCCCAAGGTACCACTGCACGGTAGCTTAATAATTGCAATGGGAAAACTTGGTTTGCGATCTTTGAGTGAGGTGGTTACATGGATGCCTCCTTAACAACCGCAGTGACTAATTATCAAATTTCCAAGCTTAGTTGTAGTTGTAAGTCAAGTACCTGTATTCTTTAAGAAGAATGGGGAAGAAGGGAGAGACCCATGCAAGCATGCAAGCTTTGGTTTTAAAGGGGAAAAAATCCCCAATTTGCCAGCAAAAAAAGGTTCTCCTTCCTCCCGTTTTCCTTTTCCCCTCTTCCTTCCTCCTGGAAGGAATTCCTGGATTCCCATTTCTTATTATTCCATTTTCTTGCTACCCCCACCCCCAACTGCCTTTACAAATGAGGTAAATAAATCAAAAAAAAATGTAGCTCAGCATTACCTCCCTCTTTTTTACTTAGTTCACAATCTTTTCACCAAAATAAGAACCGAAATCCAAAGATGTACTTCCATTTATGCAAGGTGCTACGCATTCTGTTGGATGAAGCCTTGAGCAGCGTCATGCAGTGTCTACTACCACAGCTTTTTCTGGGACTTTTTGGTACAGAATGCTGCCAGATTTTTTCACTCAACAGCACATCTCCAGATGCAGCTTTTAAGCCATCCAACCAAGGATTTAAAACAAACCTTGTAGTTCAATTCTGCTGTGTTTCTTTTAGGATGCAAAATGCAGAAGAACTGACATATTGTCATTTGTTTTAGTTTTATCCAAAAGCTTCTTTTCTTTTTCAAGAAAGAGGCCATTATATGTTATATGAAAAGCAGCAGATCTTGTGTGGTCTAAATCATTCAAAGAGTCAAGAGAGCAAAAGAGCAGTGCTAAAATGTCTAATCTCAATTATGGCTAAACCATTTAACCCCCTGGGCTCAGTTAGCTCAGATGGAAATAAGCTCAGCTTCAAATCAGGGGACGGAAATTATTTTTTTCAGGTAAGGAGATAGCCGACTTTATTAAGCCATGGAGAGAAAAATATGGAAAACATTATTAAAAAATGAAAAAGCAACAATCTAATGAAAAAGGTACCTAATAGCAAATATTCCCAAACATAGTACTTTTGAAATTTAACAATTTTAGGATTACGGAAATCCCAAAGAAACAGAATTGTGCATTAGAGAAATACAGTCTCTATACCCTGTGGAGCTCAATTCAATTAATCATGAGGGGAGGATCCTACAAAGATCCTTTCTCATTAAAAATATGGGATTTAGGGACATGCAGGTTTCATCTGTGCATGTTGGATGTTTATAAACAAAGTAGGAAAACATGCAAAGCATGGCTTTGGGAATTCTTTCCACCTCCTTAAAAAAGGTTTGTTAGGAGTCCTGGCGCCCCAAAGGGACCAGAAAGGTGAAGGCTTTCACCAGCATCTCTAGCCATTGCTCATCTGGTCTCCATATGGATGCACTGAGGAAATGTTTTCTCCTCAGCCCTCAGCTGATCCAGTCCACTTTTAAAATTGAACTTTATTTTGCCAGCTTCTCTCTCCATACCAAACTTGGTCCCCTTTTGTTCTGAGAGAGTCATCTTGCTGTGGATCAATAATCAGACAAAAGATCAAAATTCTTTCCCATAATTTATTTCCAACATTCCATTTGGCTGGAAAATTTTTTTAAAAAGATATTTATGTAGAATGTTTGTTTATCCAAACTCTGATGCAGGGATTCTCATTCTGCTCTTTAGATTTTCCAGAAATGGAAAAATGCCTATCTCCCCATACAGTAAATTCAGCTTGCACAATCTCTAAATGTGTAATTTTTCAGGGGCTGAGCACAATGTCTGACCTTTGAATAATATCCTGGGCCAACGCTCCCCAAATTTAGCAGTGATCCAGGTCAGAACAGATATGTTTCCCCATGTACTTGATAATTGTCTATCTCCAGATAACTTTTTAAGGTGTTCTAAGGAGGACATGCTGAAGGCTTGTGCTCTAACTCAAAAGCTTGACAGAGCTTATTGGATCAAGAATTGGTCCTTGGGATCCCTTGTAGGCTGATAGTGCAGCTTGCATGAGCCTTTTGAACCCTCAAATTCAATCTGTGGGGTTTGCAGTGAAATCAAAGCTTTCATGGCATAGGAGCTAAGGAGATACAAGCATGTTCACATTCGTTTATGAAAAGCAAGGAAATAATTTTGAATGGATTCCTTGGCATTCGTATGGAACATTGCTTGACTGGAACCATCTGGGGTTCCTTTGCTCTAAATGTATTTATTATAGCATATCCTACAGGCATTTTTAGCATGCCTTTCCTTGATCTATCCTTGGCATCTCATTGTAATTTATTGTATTCCTTTAAATAAGACTGCATTTTTCTGTAATATGGGGCTTATTATCACTGGCATAACTTTGACTGTCAGGTAATCTTTACCTTTCTTCCATTCTTGTTAAAGCTATTTATTGTATAATAAATTGAGTTTTTACTTCATCATCAGAAGAAAAAATGTTTTCTTCCACACTAAATCAGCATGAAGAGATCTATATTATTCCTTGGCTCCCATTTTAGCTACATATTCCCTATAGGGCTGCCATCATGCAGTTGCTATTTTGAAAGCAAATGTCACAATGTTGCTAGCATTTTCCTAAATTGAAATACTCAATGACCAACTATTATTGTTCTTAAAGTCTGGAAAGCAATTGTTACTCATTCACCCAAAACCAATCATCATATGGAATAGAAATATGATATAAGCGGGGAATCTAGATTCAGGCCTGAATAATACTAGCTTTATTTGCATATTTCTCCCTCTACTCTATTCCCTCTACTTTAAAAAAACTGAGAAAAAAGGACTAAGTTTGCAGAATTATGAGTAACATGTCTGGTCCTCACATTGTAAAGTAGAGAAATGCCAAATACTTGTGGAAATTGCCTCTGGTTCTAGTTTCTGCTACTGGAGTTGTATAAATAATTGCTTCTTCACATAGTAGGTAATCATGTATATTAGTTAGTAATAATGGTCCAAGTGGAAGGTTATCCCATTGATCAAGATGGCTCTTGTTCTGAGTAAACATAGAGACAGGATTTTGCAGCAAACTCATATTAAAGGTAAAGATAAAGGTTCCCCTCGCACATATGTGCTAGTCATTCCCGATTCTAGGGGGTGTTGTTCATCTCCATTTCAAAGCCGAAGAGCCAGTGCTGTCCAAAGACGTCTCTGTGGTCATGTGGCAGACATGACTAAACACCAAAGGCGCACAGAACACTGTTACCTTCCCACCAAAGGTTTTTCTACTTGCATTTTTTACATGCTTTCGAACTGCTAGGTTGGCAGAAGCTGGGGCAAGTAATGGGAGCTCACCCCATTACGCGGAACTAGGGATTCGAATCCCTGAACTGCCAACCTTTCAATCAACAAGCTCAGCATCTTAGCCACTGAGCCACCGCGTCCCTCAAACTCATATTAGTGACACCTAATTTTATTTTTCTTGTTGATCACATAATGACAAGCATCCCTTCATAGGCTCAAGCAGGGAAGGGCAGCCTGATATCCTTCAAAGTTTTTATATTTTACACTCTTAACCATACCGGGCAATATAGTCAGATACAAGGGATTCATCACATTGGAAGGATGCAGGAGTGACTCTGCCACGGCTAAAGGGGGAAAAAAATTCCTTCCATGTAATTGTGTCTGATTCCTGAGAACTGCCTCGACAAGTCCTTGCAGTTTTCTTGGCAAGGTTTTTCAGAAATGGTTCGTCATTGCCTCCTTCCTAGGGCTGAGAGAGAGAGAGACTGGAAACCCAACTGGCTTTCTTGTCTAAGGCAGGCTTAGAACTCCTCTCCTGGTTTATAGCCTGATACCTTAATTACTACACCAAACTGGTGCTCCAAAGAAAGATACAAAAATCCTAAAATGAAGACATCTCCAGATTATGTATCTTTAGACTTTATTTCAAATGGCTAGGGCAGGGGTGTCAAACTCGTGGCTCATGGACCGGGTGCATCACGCACTGGCCACACCCATGCCTGGTTTAGCAAAAGGGGGGAAGTCATGATATGTCACGTGATGACATCATGACAACACGAGTTTGACACCCCTGGGCTAGAGGAACCTGGGTTGATCCCACAACAAGCTTCTGCAAGAAGTATCAACAATGTTCTTCAGTTCCTCTATTGTCCTAGGCCAGTGATGGTGAACCTTTTCGGCACCATGTGTGATGCGCCCAAAAATGAACTTCCGGTTTCAGCCAGCTATTCTTCTGGGTTTCTGGCGCACATTAGCTGGCCAGCGTGCATGCTCATACAGGAAAACAGAAGACCACCTCTTCTAGTTTCCGGCACTGCCACATGCAAAAAGGCCAGCTGATTGTTGTGCGTGCATGCTCACCAGAAACCCAGAAGAGGAACAGGCAACCAGGTGAAATGGCTCTGCATGCCACTTTGGGCATACATGCCATAGGTTCGCCATCATGTCCTAGGCTAAGAATCTAGCTGCATGTCCTATTAAAAACACTAGTACCAACAAGGATTTAGGTTTACCCCTTGAAAAGCTGCCATTTTGAACATATATAATCCCAGTTTTCCTTGAGGAAAATAAAGCACAATACATTTTTATGTTTGTTCTTTTTCCACACACAAAAAAAAAAACCAGTTTGAAGTACACTCTGGGGAGTACAATTAGCTGACTTTCCATTTTTATATACTGTAAATGTCATGGCCAGTTTATCTATTGGCTAGGTTCATTAATTACTCTTAAAATGTTCTGTAACCACAACTCTTCTGGCTTATGTGCCATAGTTTGTTGACTAGCATTTGCTGCAAATGCTGTCATTTTGGCTGAGCTAATATATCATGGTTAAAAAATGTATGACTCAGACCAATGTAGGAAATTATGTACAGAATAATTGAATAGCCAAATCACATCCTAAGATACTCCTTAGCCCCATATGGTAGTTGGAACCACAACATAACCCATCTCTGTTTATAAGGCACCATTCTTTCTGCATCTGCAAAGTATTTACGGATGCCTAGTTAATCTTCTCATTCCCCTTAATTTTGTTGGCTGCTTTGTTTTACTGATTTTATATCAGAGGTCCCTTGATATGTAGAAAACTGGCATATAAAATAAATAAATAAATACTAATTTAATTTCTCTTACCAAATCCATCAGATTTTGAATGAATGCAAAGTTAAAGTTTTGTTCATAACATCAATGAAGTATAACATTCCATATCTGTCCAGAAGATTGGTCAATATTTGCTTTAACAGTTCATAAAATAAGTCAAATATTTTCCACTGAGGGTAACTCCCACAGCTTTGGATTCAGCTTTTTACAAGGGGGCCAAAACTTTCAAAACTAGGAAGAAAGAATAATCTGAAGCACTGTAAACAATAGGTAAAACAGAAGGAAGGAGAGGGTGGTTAGGTGAGATTCTATTACTTCTACGTGGGGGGGAAAAGATTAGAGGTCCACTTTAAAAAGGGGGAAAGGCCTCCAGCCACACTTTGAACATTACAATCAAGGAAAAGCACTACTGGCCAACCATTCCCATACTACTGGTGATTCAGAGAATTCTGAACAGAGCATTTAGAATAGGGGTTAAAACCAGTGGTCTTTAAGATGTTGCTAAACCAGTATCTCTCAACACTAACCACGTTGGCTAGGCTAGTGATACTTCAAGTTCAATAATTTATGGAGGTTCACAAGTTCACTAAACATATGCAAGCCTAAGTGCAATAACTGAAGTGTGGTAATGTGCACCCAGCTGAAAATGAGGACCTCAGATCCTGGGAGAATAAGAGTTTCCAAGCCTCTTTTTCTTTCCCTGAGCAGCCATTGAATGATGGATCATAGACAGCAACCTATCTCTTGATTCCCATCCAGTTTGTAGAGGCAGCTGATGGATTTTGTGAGCTGGGTTTTCAGTAGTTTTGGCATTTTCTGGCCTAGGGGTAATCCTAGATGAAATACAATGTACAGTATTATTTGGACTTAAGAAGACACGTTGTTTCTGAATAAGAGATCATGACATCAGATAATCCTTACCCTGAAACAAGCTGCTAACCTTCCACAGAAAACAAGATTACAGCTGGGCTGAGTTAGGTTCTGATTTTAGAAGGCTGGCAGCCCTCAAAAAATGCAAGGGTTTAATCGCATTATTGCACGAGACAACATTTAAACATTTCAGTCCTAGAACAAATAATTCATATTTTGGCCTCCTGACTGTTTAATGAAAATCTCCCTTGCATATGACATATAGTGGAAAATGTGTTGCCCAACACAAGATCACTGGCGTACCCCCAGGCTGCACATAAACAAAACAAACGGCGTGTACTAACCTAACCCCACTTAAACAGCTTGTTCAGGGCATGCTTTTTAATTTCTTTGGCAGTTAAAAATCTTATGCTTAAAGTTCCACTGTCATGTTTGTCTGTCTTTTAACAGCGAGGAAGGACTGGCTGATTTGATTCACAATTGCCCAGAAATAAGCCCCATTAAATCAATGGAATTTAGTGCTTCCTAAGGATTGCCCTACAAATCCCATTAATTCCATGGCACACATTTCCAAGGGAAGGCTGCATAGGACTGGGCTGTGAATTTGGGTAGTGGCCTTGTCTTTCCATTGTGAATCTATCTCTCTGAAGCATGTCCCATGCAAATCTGACATTATCTTACAGCCTGTTCTGATTACATAAAGGGCACCCTCTAGAGGTCTCCTTCTACAGTGTACAGCACAGTAACATCCTTATCTCTATTGGACTTCCAGCAGGGTAGAAAAAACTTTTGAGTTTGTTCATATTTGATTGTCCATCCAAAATGTTGGGTATGCAAGGTCTCCTGCCCAAAAGTATCCAAGCATTTTAGTAATACTGTCCAACAATCTGCAGATACACATTCACATATGCACACTTACACACACACACATGCACACACACACAAACTTCATCCACCATTCCAATTTCTTACAAATCAGTGTAGCATTTTAGCAAATGCAGATAAGCCAAATAAAATCCTCATCCTTTTCACAGTTCCCCTTGAGTTTCTAATCTAACCAGAACAAATTCGGAACAGCTGAATCCAAGTGGGTGTCACAGAAAGCCAGTTAGGAATCCTCCCAACATTAACCTTGAACCGATATGAACTGGAAGCCAACATGCTGGCTAAATGGAATCCATCGCCATGCCACGAAGACAAATACTATGCTTCCTGACTAGACTTCCTGTCCTCAAGCACCAGGGAGCAAAATGCAGGGTGCTGATAGCCCAGCCAGAAGGGTGAGAGAACAGTGTGTCACAAAGTCTGGATTTCATCAAGACAAGTCTCTTAGGAAAAGGGGGGAATGGTTATCTCCAAGAAGCAAAGAAATTCAGAGAGAAAGTCAGAGAAGCAGCGGGGCGAAAAGGGAACCAAAAAAGAAAAAAGTTCTGTGCAATTCTCGCTAACAAAGAATTGAATAAAACAGATGTAGCTTAGGCAGTGCAAAAGGACTCCACCCTTCCAATTCCTTGTGTTTACTTCTCTCCCTCTCCCTCTGTTCAGAAAGTTTAGGCTTTTCTCCAAGGGCTGCATTTCTGTTTCATCACAACTGCAAACTTATTACAAACAGTAATAAGACTTCTTTTTCAAAATGACTTACACAGAAATAAAGCCAGACAACTGCATTTATCTCTAAGAGCTCGGTGATTTTTTTTCCCCCATTGTTCTTCCTCTCTTCCATGTCCACCGTGCAGATGGCAGGAGGCAAAATAAAATCTTTAGCTTTTAAAATCCATTTCCCATTAGCTGACTTTTCAGCTTTCTATCAATCCCCTAGTTCACAGTACACCCAGACAAATATACAGAGGGCATCCTGCACTTCCAAGTTGACTTTTATTTCAAAGCTTCAAAGCACAAAAGTGACACTCGGCATTCTAAAGAGAAACTCACCCCCTTCAAACTCGTCCTCTTCTTGTGTTCGTATCGTCCCCAAATGTCCTAGAAAAGCAATAAGAATGACAAACGTTCTTCTTTGGGTCCAGATGGCCATCATGCCTAAATATTAGGCATGTATATCCTCCTTGGAGGAAAAGTGCAAAACAAAAAGTGTACAAAAGAAGATCATATGGACATCATAAAGCCAGCTCTTTCCTTTTAGCACTCCCACAGGACACAGGGAAAGTCTGCAAGCTCCTCTCTTGCTTGCCTTTTCTTTTTAAGCAGCTCTGGCTCTTGCGCAGCCTGCAAACACTTTTCCCCCCTCAAGTGATGCAGCTTTAAATAGGAAGAATGCTGCCTCCAGTTCTTTTCCTGCCCCCTTTCAGCTTCTTCAGCCTAATAATCATCCAGTCCCTGGCAAGGAATCGCGTGACTGATGGTAAACAATCAAATCAGGAGAAGCTACGCTCTTCTTCCCTCAAACTTTTCCTTCCTTCCTTTTCTTTTTTTTTCTTTCTTTCTTTCTTTCCTTTCTTTCTTTTTCTTTCTTTCTTAAACACCCAGTTTCTGAGAACAGCTACCTTTCCCTGCTGTTGTTCAAGAAAAGCTCTCCCTTGAAAGAACGGACTGGGAAAGAACGGACTGGGAAAGAACGGACTGGGCTCCACAGACATTTGATTCAGAAAAATTTATTCGGTGATTCAGAATAAATCGAATAATTTTCGGTGTTGGAAAATGAGGAGGCAATGAGATGCTAAAGCATTCTTTAGAACAAACTTTCGCTTCTGAAGGGAAGCATCCTCCTTCACAGATGCAATCAGCCTAATCTTTTTCCTTCTTCTGATCCTGCATGTCTAAGATGCCCTTTTTGTGTGCAGGGCTTTCCTGCTGAAATTATGAAGACTAAAGTCCATTCGTATCAGGAAACATCAAGGTGATAAAGGTGATTTGAGTTCTTCTCTATTCACCTCAGTTACAGTAATCCAGAAGATAGATCCCAGCTCTTTCTGGGAAATTGCATAGCAATGAATTAAGGAATACTAAAGCCTGTTACATGGATTTGCTGCTGACCTTTTTACTGCTTATCGTTGATACCTTTCTGCCAGGATGCATAGATGGGTGGGTGGATCAGTGGATGGATGGATGGATGGATGGATGGATGGATGGATGGATGGACGGACACTGCCTACTGCCCTGGATCACCAGATTGCCCATTGACTCAAGATTACTTATATCAGGCCAATGGCAAGTGTCAATTAGTAATAATGTCTCTTTTGTGGCCTTTTCAAAGCTAATAGGCAATCACATGCCTTGCTTCATAATAAGTGGCTTAAATATGTCATTCTAATTCCCAGAATAGAGTAGAGTAGAGTAGAGCAGAGCAGAGCAGAGCAGAGCAGAGCAGAACAGAACAGAACAGAACAGAACAGAACAGAACAGAACAGAACAGAACAGAATTATTGGCCAAATGTGATTGGACACACAAGGAATTTGTCTCGGTGCATATGGTCTCGGTGTACATAAAAGAAAAGATACATTTGTCAAGAATCATAAGCTACAACACTTAATGACAGTCATAGGGAAACAGTCAATATAAATCGTAAGGATACCAGCAACAAGGTTACAGTCATACAGTCATAAGTGGGAGGAGATGGGTGATAGGAACAATGAAAAGATTAATAGTAATGCAGACTTAGTAACTAGTTTGACAATGTTGAGGGAATTATTTGTTTAGCAGAGTGATGGCGTTCAGGAAAAAACTGTTCTTGTGACTAGTTGTTCTGGTGTGCAGTGCTCTATTGCATCATTTTGAGGGTAGGAGTTGAAACAGTTTATGTCCAGGATGCAAGGGGTCTGTAAATATTTTCACAGCCCTCTTTGCAGCATACAGGTCCTCAATGGAAGGCAGATTAGGTTAATGTAATGTAGTGTTCAGGACATCATGTGAAGTTTAAAAAGCAGCCCCCAAATACAGCCAGTCAATGCCAGGACAAGTGATACTGTACTGCTGAGCCCTGCCAGAGTGGTAGGGCTCAAGCAAATTGTCCAAGTCTGCTGTAGGATGCTACGTAGGGCAATTCTATATTGCAGTTTTAAGCTAAGAGTTTCCTGCGTTGATCCCAGCTATTTCTATGGGACTATAGAACCATGCTTCCTCCAGCCTGAACAGGAACCAAAAGGGTGCCAGGAATGAAGGGAGCATGAATTTCTAGAATTGATGGCAGTCATGGATTTAACAGGTCATAGTTGGATCAATTACAAGATTATTTTTTAAAAAGTGCCAACTGCTAAGCACAGCACAGAACATAGCTGCCTGGAACCCAAGATGAAATTGCTATATAGGACTATATGAGTAGCTATGTGAATAGCTGCTGGAGAGGATGAGGCACGCCAGTCACACTGTAGATTGGCCAAGCAGAAAAAGGAATTCTGTCTGTACTGCACTACATTGCGCTACTATAAGAAATCCACTTAATTGTCTATTACTATACTACTAAGACAAGGGACACGGTGGCTCAGTGGCTAAGATGCTGAGCTTGTCGATCAAAAGGTCGGCAGTTCAACGGTTCGAATCCCTAGTGCCGCATAACGGGGTGAGCTCCCGTTACTTGCCCCAGCTTCTGCCAACCTAGCAGTTCGAAAGTAAATAAATGCATGTAGAAAAATAGGGACCACCTTTGGTGGGAAGGTAACAGCGTTCCATGTGCCTTTGGCGTTTAGTCATGCCAGTCCAATGACCAGGAGATATCTTTGGACAGCATTGGCTCTTCAGCTTTGAAATGGAGATGAGCCAATGCCACCTAGAGTTGGGAACGACTAGCACATGTGTGTGACGGGAACCTTTACTTTTTATAGTACTAAGAGAAATGCATTGCTAAGAAATTTTAGCAAGAAACATGTTTGTCTATTGCTTTACCATCTGTACATTACCATCTGAATCATGGAGGTACTTTTTTAAAAAATGAAAATTATTGTATCAAGTTTTAATAAGGCCTAGAAATAGTATGCAATGCAACAATGTGTTTTCTGCGCATTATGGGTTCACAGTTCATAGCAAACCATAACTTGGTTTTGTTTTGTCTTAGCCTGATGTTGAATTCATCATACAGAGGTTTGTAGGTCATGCCTATAATTCTGTGTTAAATACCGGTATGTACCAGGCCACTATTATGCAATGTGTGAATCCAGCCATTAAATCTAATCCCTTCTATAAACATGGTAATCTTCAACCATGCCACAACTTTCAGTTTTCCAATAGACAATTAAATGGATTAGTAATAAATTATTACAATTCTGCACTCATATGCAATCCATTTTCCTCTTGTAGTATTATACTAGCAAATATAATTTGGGCTCTTATAAAGTGGTATGTATGTATGTAAGTATGTGTATTGGGCTTTGTTTGCCCCCACTTCAGTCAAGGCCAGTGTTTCTCACTTAGCAATTTGAAGATCTGTGGATTTCAACTTCAACTTCCAGAATTCCCCAACCAGCCAGGCTGGCTGAGAAATTCTGGTATGGAAGGCCATACATCTTAAAACCTCCCAAGGTTGAGAAATACTGGAGTAGGCAGTCCATTTAAATTGGGAAGGGGAGTTCATGGGAGGATAGAAAGAGGATTTAGTGGCTAAAGTATTTATGCCCTTCAATTCCTCAGCAGTTCTCTCTCCTACACTTTTCCTTCCTTCACATTAAAATATAAACACAAGAACTTGGAATTCCTTGTTTGTCTTCTTTAACCTCCATTTTAAGACAGAAAAGAATGAGATAAAAAAATACATATTCTGCCCTAATTTAAGCATCTGGAAGCTCTATTAGAAACATGTTTGTCTATTGCTTTACCATCTGTACATTAATGCATGCCTAAATAGAAAGTATTTCACATATTTCAAGGATGAAATAATAAGAGAACATAGATCAAGTCAAAAGATACAGAAAGGGCACAGGGAGAGCAGCCTACAAGTTCCCTCCACTCCTGAGACAGAGTAAATGGCACTTCTTGGCCTACTCTGGTTGACCAGTCAAATTATTTTAACAATGAAGAGACAGTACCACAAATATTTTTCCCATTTCTGACAATAATCATTCTAACAAAATAATATAAATCAATTTGATTCATCTGCTAACTCAATGTACCTAAACATAGGACCAGCTTTGGTCAGAATGGGCGGGACTTTCTGTCTTGGCTTGGCTTCTTGAATGTGCCTCTTTCAACATTAGACAGTACTAAACACAAATGTCTGAGAAGTTTCCATTTATAATATATGTATGTTCCCATAGAGTCATCTTGTCCAAAGCTCTGCCTACACAACTTCCTTTTAGTAGCTAACACTAAATCATGGGTATACCCTTTTTTCCTGTTTATATGAACAACCACATACAGACAACTTTTATTATGGAAACTGATGTGACAAGTATTTAAGCCCTCAGTGATATATTCAGTTATTACATTTCAACAATTTGTAGCCCACCTTTCAGGTGGAAAACATTGTCAGTGTGACTTCTGCTATATCATCGTGAAATAGAATAATAAAATTGCTAAATAATTACAATCCACAAAAAATATTAATATGCAACCATCTCATTTAGAACGCAATGGGCATTCCAACTAAAACTGTAAATCTATATTCTACATCCCAGTCAAATCACTATGAATGAAAATATGGCCAAAAAAAAAAAAAGATGAATCTTTGGAGCTCATGGCTGAGCTTGACTTGTCCAAATTGTAATAAATTCCCCAAAATAAATGCCAGTATCAAAAATGTCCCACTGGGTGACTTCTTCAATTTAGTTAGAAGGTGGCTGAAAGGGTTCTATAGTCTTCCTGGTGTTATATTTTACAATCACTTTTCCGGCAATCTGCAGTATTGAATACTTCCATTAAATCTCAGGTGACAATATCATGAGGGAATAGCTCTCTCAAAGCTTTTTTTTTTCAGATCAAAAGGTACTACTAGGCTACTAGGGGAAAAGAAAAAAAGGAAACAAAGAATACCAGTAACATGAATTCTAAACAAGTACTAAGCACTGTATGGAAATAAAAGAAGCAAAGTCTTTTAATGGGACAAGTAAAGTTCTGATCAACTAGAAGAATCCAGACAGATAGCAACCACAATAGTATTTAGGTTTATATACTGCCTCATAGCGCTTCACAGCACTTTCTGGATGGTTTACAATAGCAGTATTATTTGCATATCGCCCCCAACAATCTGGGTCCTCATTTTACCAACCTTGGAAAAATGAAAGGCTGAGTCAACCTTGAGCCCCATTGTTCCACCAGGTGCCTGTAAATTATAGGTAAATTCTGCCAGATGAACTTTCTCCCTTTTTATTCCTCTACTATCCATTACAAAACTCCAATATGGATTGTAAGAGAACACGATCAACATTGCAGTTAGATATACCTGTACAATTAATGTTACTTGTATAATTAGAATGGGTCAAGCAGACTCACTTCTACCACCATCAGCGTTTATTATTATTGTGTCTACTACTACCAATTCTTCTGGAGGAACTATATCAGGAGTGAAATGCTCCCGATTCGGACCAGATCGAACAATCCAGTAGCAACTGTGGCAGGTGGTTTGAAGAACCAGTAGCGATGGCAGCGTGAGGCTCCGTCCATCCTCCCAGGTGTCATTACTTCCTGGTTTTAACAGTGCAAGCAGCGCGTGCACTTCTGAACCAGTGAGGAAGGTAAGTAGATTTCACCCCTGAGCTATATGGGTAACATCCCTACATTCAATAAAAGGAATTCTCCACTTTTTTCAGATTTTACTAATATCATAATAAAACAACATACAGACATATAAAAACATTGTACACTGGTAAAATAAGAACTTTATTTTGACCTATTTGATGAATAATCCAGGAATCAACCAACTCTCTTCTCCCACACTGCAAAAAATGTGCTCTGTCTAATCCTCTCTTGTATCTGATTGCTCACTGCTGGCTCCAAGTATGAGATCTTCAACCTGAGTTTCTATTTTCTGTCTATTCTAGTATCTTTCTTCTCCAGTGCTAGAATTCCAAACCATTTCTCAGTTTCTCCTCCAGTTCTTCACAGAAAGTTGACTCAGCTGCTAATAGTCATTCTGGGGTACCTTAGGCAAAACCTGGGGCCTTCGAATCCTTCACCTTTTACTCCTGAATAATCTTTCCATCAGAGGATGGACTCCCCACCCTGCTACATTCAATCATTCTTTCTCTCTCCTACTCATCTCTCCCTCTTCTCCACCCCAACAAAAGTTGGGGCTCTTATATGTATTCCTGAACAAGCTCTTATTTTCTTGCACCTTCCAGACTGACTTCTTTTCCTCATTTCTATTCTCCTTCCATTGCCTAAGCTTTAAGACTGGGTCAAGTATAACCTAGAGGTCAATATGTCTCACAAGAAAATCTTCCCCTCTCTTTCCAAAATCTGCATCTATTTACCTATCTACCCATCTTAGAAAACACTCCTTTATGTAATATAACTATTTCACTTACAACTTGCAAGACATTCTCTCTCTCTCTCTCTCTCTCTCTCTCACACACACACACACACACACACATTCAAAATGAAAATAAATGAAAAATTGTTTGCAATTTTTGAATGTTGTTATAGATTCAGCACAATCAGAATGTTTTATCATGCTAAATATTTATGTGGATTCCAAACCTTTGGAATGCTTGCAGCATGGTTCCCCAATCCAAGAAATGTTTATCTTGGCACAGTGTTATAAGGCACTGTTACAATGCAGAAATAATACACTGTGTGGAAAAGAAAAGAAAAACCCTTATATTTTACAAATCAGTAGTAATTAAAAAAACAAGGTATATCATATAGCATTAAATAGATAATAAATAGTGCTTTCAAACGTGATCTAAGATTTTTAATAATCACAAAAACTAAAACTAGCATTTTTATCTTTTGTAAAATAAACACACATAAAATATGCATATTCAGCAAGCCACAAATGTATTTGACTTAGATCTTCTTCTGCTTCAATAGTTTAATAGCAAGTCTGGTTTTTTTCTAGCTCTTTTTTATTATTGTTGCTGCCACTGCTTGTCCTATTACTAATAACTGCCACCGATAGTTTCTCTCCCTGTTTCTTTCCTTAAAATGGGAGTTGTTTGTACCTTCAATGTATTCAGCTGGGAATTAAAGAGTGAATAAAGTAATGAAAACTGAACTAAGTGGAGCTTGGTCAAATCAATTGTGTACCAATCAAATACCTACTGTTGGTTCTTGATAGGATTTAATTGTATCTTGAGTAAATCCATTACCAAAACACAAGAATCTGTCTTCAGATTTCTACTATCCTGAGATGGTAAAGTTATAAGTACTGACTAGATTCTTATGCCGCACTAAGCTGCATTAAAGATGGCTTACTGAATAAACCATAATTGACTGAGTGCATAGGACACATTGATCCATAAACCATGGTTGACAAACAATCATACTACAGTAACTCAAGCCAGACAAACCACATTTTAGCTTCACACGATATATATATTAAGTTAAAACCCTGACAAGTAAGCTAAGATGGAAAATACCAGGGAAGATTCAGATTTTAGAAACATTTCAAATAATTTCAAGCTGGGTAAGTTTCTTAGGAAGCAATTTAATTATATATATATATATATATATATATATATATATATATATATATGTATGTATGTATGTATGTATGTATGTATGTATGTATGTATGTATCTATGTATGTATATATATATATGTATGTATGTATGTATGTATATATATACACATACATACATACATACATACATACATACACATACTTGCTTAAGCACATTATTTTTGGACTTGAGTGGTGAACGTTCAGCTAATCTTTTATGTTTTAAGTAAGCAAACAAATATGATGTTTTAACAAACTTTGATTTTGTTTACAAAATTATTTGGCTTTTTTGTTTATTTATATGCTGTATGTGCCTTTGAGTTAGTTTTTTTTACTCCTGGTTCTGTCCCTGCAATTTTCTTAGCAAGTGTTTTGGAAGTAGCTTGCTAGCTTTTTCCTAGGGTTGAAGGAAAGTGACTGACATCCAGCTGTCTTCAGAATAAAATGCACAGACTCCCAATTTCTAGCCTGAAGCCTTTAACCATGACATTAAACTGGCTCTCATTTGCATGAATGTGTACATTTAATTAACTATTTTAAAATCATGTGGGCCTTTTTTGTTTTAAAAAAGCAGAGTTGAGTAATATTCCATTGTCAATGGATGGAAAACGTATTATAACAAGGCACTCAAAGAAAGCTTTAAATAGCTGAATTATTTACACCCACACTTTCAGCTTCAATGTATAGGAGGATTTTTTTTTTAATGAATTCCAAAACTTCACGGAATTAAAAAAAAAAAAAGCTTGGCACAGATTAAGTTCAACAAAAATAAATTGGGATCGAGAAGTGAATCCATTCATTGTTCCTAGGCAGACAATCATCCAGTTCAGAGTGTGGCAATGGCTTGCCAATGCTTCTTTCCAGTACAGAATGAAGGGAGTGGGCTTCAGTGACAGTATTCCATGTTATTTATTGCCCTGAGTGTAAAGAAATGTGGAAAATGTCTAAGAACAGTATGAAACACACTCTGATATGAATTATTCTCTGGACTAAAAACTGATACAGCCCAATGTGGAATGTATACTTATATAAATGAGTTGAGGATTCCAGTTAAAGAACAATTGAAGCAGCTGCATCAACTGTTGCAGCCATTGTCAAACCAGATTTTAGACCAAGATCTGTCAACAAAGTTATATGGTATTTCAAACGGTTTACACTTTAACAGATGACATATTATAATCTATCGTTGTACTTTGAACTATGATTTGGTTTGTTTCTAGTAGTATTTATGCAAAACAGGTCCCACTAATTCCCTTAGGCAATAATATAGCCTACCTCTCTTGAATAAGGTCATGGGACTCTTAAAGTTCATATATCCAACACTGGCCAAATCATCAAATGAAGCACTACTACACAAAACACAAAGCCTAGTAGATCACACAAAAATCATAATGTCCCAATTTATGGACTTCTACCTCACCATCTATTCCCAATAGGATGGACAAATATGCAAACAGATGAGGGGATCACCCATGAGATCACCTGTTGGAAGAAATATCCATCTAGTTCAGTTCCAAGTGGGGAGAAAGACACGGGAAACATGGAGGCTGATTGTAAAGATGGTTTAATGGTGAAGCAGAACCACCAAGCAAGTGTGATTCTGGTAGCTGACCACATGGACTGGAGAGTGAGGGTTATTTATACCCACTCTAGGCTTTGAACTTGAGCTTCCTGTTCCTGTGGCAAGACATGTATTCTATTGGATGCTGTCAGATTCCCATGGAGTATGCAGGGGTCATAGCTGAAGTTGTCCGAGTTAAATTTGGTTGAAACGTGGAGGGTGATGATGTAATGAAGAGGCTACCAAATCTGCATTTCTAAAAGCTGGCCTCAGTTTAGTGTCTGCTTGGGGGCAGGGAACTGTGGCTCTGAGCTTCTGTCTCCCTTTAAGATTTTTATTTCTCTTTTAGGGGAAATATAACATTCTGCCTTCTTAATATTTCTCAAAATGTTTCATTTTTCTAGGAAAAGGATGGGTGCTAATTTTCTACATCACTCATCTCAGGATTCATGATAGCGTTAGTGAATACAACATCTGCAAACAATAGTAATCCTACAGATACAAGCCATAATATGGATCCATTATGTGATTATCCATTAGACATATTCTTCAAAAGATCAGCTAAGAACCAACATAAAACCATCAACATCTAGCATGGAATCAGTTTCACAAGAAAAGATGAGAAGAATAGCAACATCTTTCTGAACATATCATCAAGCAAAATAATAGCAAACCAGAAACTCAAATCTACCCCATTCTCCCATGATGTTACCTATCCTGGTAATGAAATGCCTGCAGGAAAAGAAGCAAGCTTGGAGAATTTCAAGAACCCAAGCATTTGAACAAAGTACAAAGTTGTGAAACATAGCATATGTGAAGCAAATTGGAGCAAACTGGGCATAATGGGCCAGATTTTTACATGGAATAATCTCATTTTTAAAGCTATCAAAGATATGACTAAACATATTTTCATGTCCTTTGTAAATTATTAGCATTTGATATGGTAGACAGGGACCAATCTCCCATAGAAATGGGAGGCTATTATAGTTATTTGAAAATCTTACTATTACACCAAAATGACTCTTCAGAATTAAGTCACAACCTACAGCATATGGGATTCTTTCTGTTAAATAATACTTATAGAGAGTTGTTAAGCAAGTATGTATTCTGTCAATTCAGGAGTGGATAGTAGTAGATAAGGCAGTCTCTGAACTTTTCCATCTACAATTGGGAATTTCAAAGTTGACAATTTATCTAATGATTGGGTTTGGATACTGAAAAATAGGATTGGACTTTTGGAAATGGTAAAGTGCTAGATGTAGCACTTTATTCAGAGAAGAAAACTGTTCAGCAACTATTTTGAATTAACAGTGATTATTAGGTCCAAAATGCTTCATTAATTTAATTTTAATTTACCAGAAACTGAGTTCTAGTCTTGCCTTAGGCATGAAAGCCAGCAACTATGTAATTTTGGGCCAATCACTCTCTTTCAGCCCAACCCACCTCACAAGATTTTTATTGTAGGGAAAGTAAGACGAGAAATTAGTAGTGGCTATATTTGCTGCTTGTATTTATTTGTAAAACATAATGAAGGAAACAAACAAACAAACAAATAGCTCTCTAGAATGGTCTTCACCTTAAAATTGTGAAGAATCTCTAGCTGCCCAAAAGCTTTGCAGTGCTGTTTTGTGACACTCTGCTTGAAGCAACCTCTCTAAACTTCTCTGCAGATGTTCCTCACCTTTGAGGAATTGATCTGCAGAAGTGCTTTAGTCATGACTAAGGAGCCTTCATTGAAGGATTTCCACAGGCCTAATATTGTCAGGGGTCGGGGGTAGGGAGTTCATGGGCCAAAAACCCAAATGGTCACTTGATGGGCATTTTCTGGAACAAGTCTGCTTTTTTAAGTATTTTCCTTAAGTATTGACTTTTAATGTAACTACTGTATTTCTAGAAAAGGCACCTAAATTTTACCTAGCTGTTCAGTATTGGGTAATTGCTGAGATACTGTACTTCTGAAGAATTCTGTGGAAGTACTGGAATGTCCCTCAGTATACCTCCAGCTTTCCTCAGAACAAATTAGAATTGCCAACCAGTGTGGAAAATATTAACATCCTGAAAATACATAATTTGGAACTGACAAATTAAGGATTGGCACATTCTAAGGTTGCATTTCTACTGCAGAAGTGAAATCTCAGAATGAAAGTCTAACTCTCAGATGATTCTTGTTTTTTCCTAAAGAACCATATTTGCAATTATGACAACTGTAAATTGTTATTCTCATTTCTTCAGATGTTTTGTTTTGATGAAATACTTACTACAAAACAAACTGTTTTCAGTATTTATTCTGTCCCCAAATTTGAGGCTTTTAAATTAAATCTGGTATTTAAATGAAGCCCGTTACTTCTATAGTACATATTTTAATACTCCTTTGGAAAACCGCCTTGCCTTTTTGTATTTCTAACATTCCCCATTTATTGTTTTATATGTATTTCAAGGCAAAAGAAAAAGAAAAGCAAAAAGATGGAAAGCAAAAGAAACAACAAATACTTATTTTGATACAAGACATAACTCAGCCTCCTTTTAAAGCAAATCATTAAACCTTGATTCTGTGAAGTAACATACATTGGTATATTCTTCAGCAAGATAATAATCACAAAAGAGTATCTAAGTTACTTACATGGTATTGTGTTCACCCAATTAGCAGGAAAAGCATGTTATTTCGCAATAAGCTTAAACTCTTGCTCTTTTGATATATTGTACTATACATATAAGGCTGAAAGCAAATAATTACCACTTAGTCAGGAAGTAGTAACTTGGATATGTCAGGTCCTAGCAGGAAGCCCTTCATGGGATATTGAGAAATCAAAAGCACACATTTCACAAAAGGCACTGTGATTTATATTGGTGAATTTTGCTATTCAAAGTGATGAGCAAATAGAGTACTTCTTCCCGCAACCCAAAGTGGACAATACTGGTAAAATTATTTTGGTATCTGATACAAAAAAATGCCAATGATTTTAGTGCCATGCCATGACAGTAAACTCAGTTGCCTGAGGAAGATACTTAACCCTGCTTTACAACTGAGTAGCCACCCTCATATGAGGAAGATACTCAAGAAACTCAAAAAGGACAAACTCGTGAATTAGGGCCTCAGAGTAGAGTCTTTACCTCAGACTTCAAACTAAAATCTGTAGTCAAGCAGCAGAAAAGGAATGTAAATTAGTTAGCAATAGCTCTTAGACTTATATACCACTTCATAATGCTTTACAGCCCGCTCCGAGCAGTTTACAATATCAGCATATTGCCCCCAACAATCTGGGTCATTTTACTGGCCTCAGAAGAATGGAAGGCCTTGAGCCGGTCAACCCTGAGCCAGTGAGAATCGAACTGCTGGCAGTCAATAGAATTAGCCTGCAATATTGCATTCTAACACTGCGCCACCACAGCTCTCTAAGTTACAAAGACATTTGCTCATGGTTTCCAATTCAGAATATTTTTCCACAAATCGTATTAAGTTTCAAAAGAAGGTAAAATACGAAGAAACGGGGGAGGGCACTTTTCTGTACTCCCGATTTTGATTTTTCCATTGCCCTTTCCCTTTTTTTTCATTCAGATTGTTGAGGTAGTAGCTGAACTATTCTCCCCCTGCCCCCAAAAATCTTTACACAAAATGTGATACCAATTAATCCAATACTTCTAAGTGTGCACTTCATGACAGACTTGACAGAGTTCTTAAATTAAATTATATGCAAGAATGACAAAACGGATATACATTGCAGCTAGTGTTTTCTTATTCCTCTTTACTAGCGCTGAATAAATATTTTCACAAATCTTTCACAATCACCAAGATGATTAACATTCAGCAAAAATTAAAAGGATGCTCATTTGTCTTTTTAATCTCTGTTTTATATTTGGCACTCACAGTAATAGCATAAGCTTTCTTTCCAAGGATCAGTGATGGGGTGATGAGAGACACGTTATGCAATGCAGAGTTCAGTTAACAGAGAGTTATGTATGCAGCTCTGCCACAAGTTACTCCTGTTACAATTATGTGGAGAAGGAGTTAATTATTGTGTGAAAAAGATTACACACATATCTGCTTGCAAGATAGACATTGGTAAACCACAGCTGTGGAAACAGAAACATGTCTTTTCCATAAGCTGGCACGTGCATATATCTTTCTGCCTAACAGTTTTGGGCAAAGACTCCACTCCAAAATCTGATAGGCTCTCCAATATTCATGTAGAATATTGCTCTTGTTCCATGGATATTAAGTTCAACAACTCTCTTCTAACTAGCTATCTAGAGCCACAGACATCAAGCTGAGTCCTTTTACACTATTTTAAAAAAAAATCACCAAATGGCAACCATAAGAACAATTTTCAGGGAAATGAATAATAAAATGAACATAGTTCTAAATAAAAACAAATTGCCTTCCAAATAGCATTTCACTTAATCATATATTTCAAAACGGGCAATTTCAGCAAATAGAACTTTGAAACTTTGGAGTTAATCTCTTATGAATGAATCCAGTTTCTTTGTTATCTGTGAATAAAGTGTAATTCTCAAACATAACCTTTCGTGGAATGTTGTACATACATTCCTATCGGGGACAAGGCCCATAAGATTCACCCACTAGCTTTTCTATAAAATTTTTTCCTAAATGTGAGGCTATGCATAGGACAAAGAAATGATCCCCACTAAATTAAATTCTAATTCCTTTTACACATTAAATTCACTTAATTACAGGTAATATTACAGCAAGCCCTGGATGTATTAATGTTTCCATTCAATCACATTAAGAATAACAGTTCAGAAGAAACTTTAGATGGACTCTGTGGCCACAAGTGGGATTCCGGAGCCACAATTTTAGATGGGTTCTGAGATCACAACTTTCAAGTGTGGGTCCTTAGGTTGTACCCCTCTGTACTGAACCCTGGTTTTATTTACACAGTTCTTACTATCAGGCAGAGAGTAGATATGTCCAATTTGGCACCAAGCATCACTCTCTCTGGGATTTCTGGCTTCTCCCAGCAACTCAGTATGTTCTTCTAGATCAGGGGTGTCAAACTCAAGGCCCACGGATCCAACCTGCAGAGTGCTTAGATCTGGTCCACAGGGTCACCTTGGAAATAGCAAAGGACCAGCCTGCAGTGCCTCTGCCAGCAAAAACAGAGCTCGGAAGGCCGCATGCAGTCCTCCTGAGCTCCGTTTTGCCTGACAGAGGGTTGCAGAAGGCCATTGCAGCTGAAAATGGAGCTTGGGAGCCTGTTTTCACCAGCAGAGCACTCGGCCCACCACAGGCACCCCCCAATACGAGTAACGTCGAGCTGGCCACACCCACTCTGGCCACGGCCATGCCCATCCCAGCCTTCCAAGGTCAAACACAACCCTGATGCAGCCCTCAATGAAATCAAGTTTGACACCCCTGTTCTAGACAAACCCCTGCATTGTGATGACTACTACATGCAGGGGCAGTGATGCCTTGTCATCTGGGTCAATGGTTACTCCCCTGTAGCTCTTTAATAATTGCTGCAGCTACAATTACAGAGGCTGCGTAGCTGCCAGTGGCTATAATGTCCACCTTGAACCAAATACAGTAAAGAAAGTTTATTTTAAATCTAGTACTTGATTGCATATACATACATTTTGACACTTTAATGTTTTTTTCCATCTGTAGTCCCTGATTTATGATCACAATTGGGACCAGAAATTCCATTGCTAAGCAAGACGATTGTTAAGTGAATCACAATTGGCACAACATGCCATGGTTGTTAAGCAAATTACTGGAGTTATTAAATGATTTGTTTAGTTATTAAAGTGAATCTAGCTCCCCTCATTGGCTTTGCTTGGTGGAAGCTAATTAGGAAGGTCACAAATGGCAATCACATGACCTCACTGCAACCATTGTAAACACATGAGTTGCCAAGTACCCATTTTGGTCCCATAACTCTTGGAGATGCTGCAATGGTTGTAAATGCGAAGACTGGGTTATAAGCCACTTTTTTCAGTGACATTTTAACTCCAGTCACTAAACCAATGACTGTACATGAGAACTACTTGTATATATAAAATCAATTGACCTTTGAGGATATGTGTGCATTGTTTACATATATAGATGATATCAATATATGAAAGCCAAAGTAGCTTGATGATGACACCCAAGATGAATTATATTTTTTGTGGTTAATTTAGCATACAGATCCAAACCAGGGAATTTAATCTGGGTTGTTTGTTTGTTTTTTCTTGATTCCTATTCTAAATCTATTTTCCCGTAAAAATACTTATCAAAGAAATGGGAATTCCCATTTTTATACATTATCAATTTAATTAAGTGAGGACAATTAACCAGTGGGACAGCTTGCCTCTAGAAATCATGGGCTCTATCACTGAATGTTTTTAAGGATAGTCTAGACCAGGGCTGTCAAACTCATGGCCCATGGGCCAGATGCGTCATGCGCTGGCCACGCCCATGCCCAGTTTAGCAAAGGGAGGGAAAGTCATGATGCATTACATGACAATGCCGTGATGCCATGAGTTTGACATCCCTGGTCTAGACAGTCACTTATCTAAATTGATATAGGTTAGACTAGAAAATCTCCAAGGTCCCTTCCAGTTTATTCAATTCTATTCTTATTCTATTCTAATTGCAGTTGCAGCAAGTCCTGGGGCTATGAGCATGTATAGGCTGAGAGCTATGGAAAACCAGTAGGGAGACAAGGGACTGGTGGGGGCAGTGAGTGGACACTACAGAGTGTGAGTGGGGGCTGCTACAGAGCATAGGCAGACAAGGGCTGCAACAGAGTACAAGATCCCTAACACTAACTGTAGTCTAAACCTGAAATTCATTTTAAAGGACAAAAGTAATCACTTTCTCCAGTTTAGCTGAAAGAGGGAATTTCAACACTTAATATTCAGATATTTATATTTCATTATTTTTGACAGAGATTAATAACATTGCTATTCACTGGCAGGTTAAAACAAATGGGAATTTCCATTTCTCTGGTAAGTATTTTTATAGGAAAATAGATTTAGAATAGAAATCAAGAAAAAAACAGACTAAAGTCCCATGGTTTGGAGCTGTTTGCTAATTAACCACAGAGCATATAATTCATCTTGAGTAGGTCACCAGTGGAACTGTAGCCCAGCATAACAATATTATAAAACTGTGAAAAGAATTGTTCAGTAATTTCAAATGCAGAATCAAAAACAGGTTTACTAAAGAAAAAGTCCTTTATGCACTTCTTTTACTTTTCCATTTTCTCTCCCTGTTGTCTTCTTTCCAGCATTTTATTACTTTTTTACTCTGTTCTGGATTGAATCCATATGTGGAACAGATTATTGAATGCTTCATGAAAGTCTCAGTAAAATCTTATTTGAAAATGTATTGTGGCTGTTTGTTATTTATAAATTCAATTATTGTTCTGAAGTTTAACCAAATATATTTTGGATTCTGTGGAGCAGTTTAATTCTGAGACTTTAAAAATATCACTATACGAGAGACTAAACTGCATTTTCCTCATGTTGGAAATGTTCTTTAACTAGGTATTCATAGTTGTATATATAGTATCATAGGTAAAGAATCTTTGCTCTTCCACATGCATATGGAACCAGAATTTGTCACCATCAGATGTTTTAAAGACAGACTACAAAAATTCACTGAGTTTATCGATTGCAACTACAGTAGTTATGACTGCTGTTTACTATCTAAATCAGAAACATGATGCCTTAAATTGCAGCATGGTGTAAGAATGAATTGGCCTCCTGTGTAAATCCTTACAGGTAATCCTTGCTTACTAACCTCTCTTTCAGCAACCATTCAAAGTTGAGATGGCACTTGACAAGTAGTTCTAATCACCTATCCTTGAAGTTTCGGTATCACAATCTCCTGGCAATCATGTGATATGCATATACACACACATAAATATAAATATTAATCACAGTCCATTTTGAATACATGGTATTACAGAATCTCGTTGTTCTATTTCAGAAGCCTCCTCCCAGAAGGCAACAATGAAAACCAGTCATGGAGAGGATGTGTAAAGTCCCTGACAATACCCTGGTAAAGCAGTGTTTATATGCCATGTCCTGAATAGAGGTAAGTGAACTTCGAACAAGCTTTTCTACTGTCCTCACGATTCTCTGCACAAATTTCCTGTCTGAAACAGTAATACTTCCAAACCAAACAGTAATACAGTATGACAGAATACTCTCAATCATCCCTCCGTAGAAAGTAGTAAGAATAGGGGAAGGAAGATGCACTCTTAAAATGACACAGAAAATGCAGGTGCCAGTTTTATCAGTGTCTCACAGTTGAGTGGCCAATCTAACATACTTGTTATCTGCACCATCAGAAACTTAATATTATTAACTCCCTCCACAGCTGAGCCTTTCATACAAAGAGGTGTATGTCTATGCCCACCTTTTCTGAAATTGAAGATGATCTGTTTAGTTTTTCCTACATTAAAACCAAACTGTTCTTATTACACAAGTCCATCAAATCCTTCACCTCCTCCCTGTAAGCAGCATCACTGTCATCCCAAATAAGGCCCACCACTGTTGTATTATCCATATACTTCACAATATGGTTGATAGCAAACCTTGCACAATGGGGTGGGTCATGAGTCATGAATAACAGTAGATTCAGGACACAGCCATGAGGAAACTTGTACTCAAAAAATGGTGTTAGAAATATTAATCCCAACTAACACATACTGGGGCCTATCAAAAATTCAGTTACACAAAGGAGTATTAAAGCCTAGAAGGCCCAGTTAGTCTATTAAATGCTGAGGAATGTCCATATTAAATGCCAGACTATAGTCAGGGGTGAATTGCTACTGGTTTGGACCAGTTCAGCTGAACCGGTAATGATGGCGGCGGGTGGTTCAGAGAACTGATAGTGATGGCAGCGTGAGGCTCTGCCCACCCACCCAGTTGTCATTACTTCCTGGTTTTAACCAGGAAGTAACCTGTTTTTTACCCTCTGTGCATGCGCAGAAGGGTTTGTGCGTGCGCAGAAGGGTTTGTGCACGCGCTGAGGGTCCGTGCGGCACATGCACTTCCGAACCAGTAGGGAAGGTAGGTAAATTTCACCCCTGATTAAAGTAAACAAACATCATTTGCACATGAGTATTTCTTCCCTCTAAGTATGCCAAGGTCAAATGGAAAACAGAGGAAATAGCATCCTCTGTAGAGCAATACTTTCCCATAGTGTTTTACAGCACTCTCTGGGTAGTTTACAGTATAAGCATTATTTGTATATTGCTCCCAACAATTTAGATCCTTTTCTTTACCAACCTCAGAAAAATGGAAGGCTGAGTCAATCTTGAATCCCATCAAGATCAAACTCTAAAGGCTGCGGGCAGAATTTGCCTGCAATACTGCACTTTAACTACTATGCCACTAGGGCTCCTTAGTAATAATCAAAATACAGTCCAGATTTCCAAGAGTTAGGTCAGGATTGTCATAGAATTTCATGAGCAGAATCCACACAAATATTATGCAAGAGCCGGAGATTAGATATTTGATTCTAATAATGGATCATTGCTTAAGTCTGCCTCTTAAATCAGACTGCAATCAATAAAGAGATTTACTCCTCTGTTGGCAAGGATATCTTTGCTCTGATCTTTGCTCTACTCACTTGGTGTTTGGAGACCTTTTGTCATCATCATCATCATCATCTAATTGCTCCAGCTGTTCAGGTGGTACCTGTGTTTGATCATCTTCAGGTTATTCATCGTTTTGTGTCTCTTGAGGCTGACATTCCACAAGTTTTGCTGGAGCCTCTTCTTCAACAACAGACTCATAGTCTGAATTCTCAATCATGACACTCTGGCAACCTCCCTGCTCCTTATCTGGACATCTGCCACTTACTGCTTACTGACCCATGTATCCTACAGTTACAATAACAACAGGGACTGTGAGGATTTTCATTGATAAGTGATGTAGTCATGTTACCCTTTATGATCACATGGTTTAGTGATGGCACTCCCAGTCCCAGTTGCCATTAAAATCCAAGGATATATTTAATTTAATTCAGTGTATTTATTTAACAGCATTTTGAAACCCCTTTATTCATGTTTCTCATAATTTGTTAATATATGGACTAGGCGGATTATTAGCCCGATGTAAAAAGACTTCTTATAAGATAAAAATTTTGTCCCACCTTATTTCAGGAAATTAGGGCACAGAGAAATTATCTTGTCCCACAAGAGAATTTGTCCCAGGTATTGTTTCAGGAGATTAAGGTAGTCAAGATGTCTGTCACAGGAAAAAATGTGAACATTTGTGAAAATTTGTGAAATTTATACAATTAAGACCTAATGTTTTGAACTAAGTAGGGTTTTATTGCATAATTCCTCTATTCAGTGTTTATTAGGATAGGGTTCTTTAGGATTATTCACACACTCACACACACACACACACACACACACACAGATTCTCAATCATCCAGGTCATGGGCATCCAAAAAAATGCTTTTTAAAAGACAACTGGACTCTCTTGATTTTTTTCCCTTGAAAACGTTTCATTTCTCATGCAAAAAGGTTCTTCAGTTCTTATCAGGTCAAATGATTTTTCATTGTCAGAAAGATAATTCTTATACCTGGCACATTTAATTGGGATAGATTTTGTTAACTGTTATCTAACTCATAACACTTTTGTGTAATTCCCCATAAATCTATTCTAATCTGCTTCCACATTAATCTGATTACATATATTTTTAAAAAAATCTTATACAAAGTTGAATTCTGATATTTTAAAATTTCTACTTCAACATAGTGATTGTTAAAAATATTTGAAAGGCACATTTTAAAATACTTTATTTGATATGATAGCAGATTGTGTTGGAATATTCAGAAAATACAAACACTATGGAAATTCTATATGTCTGCATGTAAATTACAAATCCACCCCGCCAAACATTCACAGAACGTTCAGATCACTCCCTGTTCAACTTCTTTCTTCCACATATTCCTTTAAAACTCTTTAGTTACTCTCAATACGTTCACTTGTTGTACACTAGATATTTCAACAACAAGAGAATAGATATCCAATTTTTTATAAACCGTACTGAGCAAAATCAGAAATAGTTAAGTTAAATAAAAACCAGAGATAAATAGTTTGAACTCTGGAAGAATAGAAACCTTCTCTTCCTGTATTTCTGGAGAAGTAATTTTATGAACACCTGGGATTAATCAGGAAGTCTTGTTAGAACACTCTGTTGAACTGGGGTTGAGAGTGAAAGACAAAGATTTTTAAGAACAACCAAACTACTTCCACTCCCACTGTTTCTTTTGCCCACCCGTGGTCACTATATTTCTCTGTTTAGGTAAGGAAATATCTCAGAAATGAGGGCCCAACAGGGCATGGGTTGTTGAGTTTTATTCTGAATTTCAAAAGATTGTTCTCCTGAAACAACGTGAGTTCTGCATGTAAACAGCCTGCAAAACCACAGTAAATGCTACAGTACATAGTACAGCATTATCTTTCCTTTTTCATGCAGCACTTTGAAGCTAATGTAATTCTCAGCATAGGACGAGAGAAAATTGCAAGGTATTTTAACAGATGGACTGAAGATTGCACATCCAGAATCCATAATTCTATGGATTATGTATTCATATAGCAAAAATCTAGAAACATGTGTCAACATAAAAATTAAGAGCCATGATAGCGCAGTAGTTAGAATGCAGTACTGCAGACTATTTCTGCTGACTGCCAGCTGCCAGCTGCCAGCAGTTTGACAGTTCAATTCCCACCAGTTCAAGGTTGACTCAGCCTTCCATCCTTCTGAGATCAGCAAAATGAGGACCCAAATTGTTGGGGGCAATATGTTGACACTGTAAACTGCTTAGAGAAGACTGTAAAGCACTGTGAAGCAGTATATAAGTCTAAATGCTATTGCTATAACCTCCAAATCTACCATATGACATTGATTGAGATTACAATGTATATTTTAACTGGTGTGGAAGAATGTATTTATTAATGTGTAGAAGATGGATCATCTCTAATCATAAAATGATAGCCCTAAAATCGAATAACTTGGATCCTGAGGCACTCCGCATAATTCTCTTTCTGGGAATATAATGGGGTCTAAGTGCTTTCTAGTCTTCAGAAAAGCTTCTTTGGAAGATTGGGTAATCCCCTTAAACAGCACCATATATCATGACAGTAAAGCAAAGTTTACAACTTTGAAAAAAAAAATATCAATAAAAATATTCCATTATATTAAGGGCAAATTCTGTTGCTAAATTCAGATGGGGCAATCTGAAGACCATAACCCTCTTTCAGGAAGTCGCACTGTTACACACCAAACTCTTGCAACTGCACTAAAGCCACCTCATCACTGTTCCAACTGTCTGGAGGCTAAGAAGCCTCATGAGTACTATCTTGTCTTCTACAAATATGTAACTCAAGTATCCGTGCTCTAGAAAGCATTTTGCTCTCAATCCCTTTCCTTTCCTTGCCATGTTTGCTCGGTCGCTAGGGAAAGGATAAGGATGAAAGTCAGGGTTACACACTGTGCAAAGTAATGGCAGAGGTTTTCCTTGGGTTGATTGACAAGGATAGGAGGGACAACACAAGAGTCCAGAATGCTTCAACTTCTGGAGGGCTGGGCATCACAGTCAGCCAGGGAATATGCAATGTCTTGTCGCTCTTATAGAATCATGAACTTCTCTTATAAATGCCAAGATCTGGTAAGGGTACTGCCTGGGTTTTTGATTTTAAAGACATAATGAAATTAACCCTAATACATGAAGAAAAGAATCTGGGAAACATGCTTTTGAATGGTATTCCAAGCCCAAGCTCCTAAATAGTCAATTACGAATGATTATATACTGTACACATAGATATTCTTCAGAGACCAGGAGTATAAAGGAAAAGCAGTGCTAGATAGGAGATTGTGAAATCTATTTGATGTTCTTTGGCAATTAAGTGTTATTTTGAGACAGTCCGTGCTGCCTCTTCCTCTATTAAATCCCTAGTTTTTTAAAAAGAAGGATGCGACAATAAAATAAATAAATAAATAAATAAAATCATTATTTTCTATTTAGAAGAATGGCAAATAGCAGGGATCATCTTTCATACTTTCACACAGATGATAAGAAGGAGGCACAGAAATCAGTGATGAAATTATACAGTATACTCAGTCTGGCAGAGACCTACTGGTAGTGAAATAACTAAAACCAGATTCAGGGGCAGGAGGGAAAATATAACTAAGTGATCCTTCCCCCCCCCCCCCCTCAAAAAAATCACTGGCTCAGGAAATCTATCTTTTTCTTTGTAATGAGAAATACATGCCTCTATAGTATAGTGTGAATATACCTTAAAAAATGGCACGCGCCCAATGAAAAGCCCAAGACAATATTAGATTCCAAGAAAAAAAAAACACCCAAGAATGCAGAGAGCTTAGCACACCCATTGGTATAACTACAGGAAACCTTTTGGTGGAGTAGTAAATTATAGAGAAGCAGTTGAATATTATCTTTGGCAAGCAGCTCAGTCTCTATGAACAGGATCAAAGCAGCAGCATTCTGACTTGGAGCAATTTACAATATGAAAAGCTGCGGAGTTGGAATGATGCCTCCCCTGGCAAGATGGTATGGGGGTGGGGGAAATCCAGCAACCCAAAAGCAGATGTATGGAAATACCTTTAATTCATCAACTGGGTAGTAGCATTGTGCTGAGTTTTAGAAGTCAAGGCAAAATGATGTTTCAAAGTGTGCAGGATAAACATAGAATCTATCTGACATACCTTAAATAAAACACATCTTTCCTGGGATAATGTAGCTACAGGATCTCTTTGCCTACTAATCCAAAGCATTGTTCCTCCCATATTATTATTGTCAAACTGCTTTCAATATTGTTGTACGGGTGATCCTTGACTTAATGACCACAACTGAGCCAAAAACTTCTATGTGAGACATTTGTTAAGTGAATTTTGCCCCATCTTACAACTTTCCTTGCCATAGTTGGTTAGAGTTGGTTCCTTGCTTACAGTTGTTAAGTTAGTGATAGGGTTTTTAAGTGAATCTGGTTTCCCTATTGATTTTCCAAAAAAGTTTTTTATTTTTATAAACAGACAAACATACAATATATAATCAATCAATCAGTGTATCATCTGAGTACATCTGAGTACAAGTGCCGTTGTAATTTTGAATGGTCACTAAATGAACTGTTGTAGTCAAGGACTACCTGTATTCATGTGACTCACTTTTGTGCATTATTGTGCATGACAATATGTCATGTCACTAAACAAAATCAGCCTTTATTGGTAAATTAATAAAAATAAACTTGAGTTAATTCAATAATCATGCTTTTTTTTTAATTTGATTTATATGCCGCCCTTCTCTGGAGACTCAGGGTGGCTTACAGTGCGTTAAGCATTGAACACTACAGTAGAACAGAACAGAACAACAGAGTTGGATGGGAAATTGGAGGTCTTCTAGACCAATCCCCTGTTCAGGCAGGAAACCCTACACCATTTCAGACAAATTGTTGTCCAATCTCTTCTTAAAAACTTTCAGTGTTGGAGCATTCACAACTTCTGGAGGCAAGTTGTTCCGCTGATTAATTGTTCTAACTGTCAGGAAATTTCTCCTTAGTTCTAAGTTGCTTCTCTCCTTGATTAGTTTCCACCCATTGCTTCTTGTCCTTCCCGCAGGTGCTTTGGAGAATAGCTTGACTCCCTCTTCTTTGTGGCAGCCCCTGAGATATTGGAACACTGCTATCATGTCACCCCTAGTTCTTCTTTTCATTAAACTAGACATAGCCAGTTCCAGCAACTGTTCTTTATATGTTTTAGCCTCCAGTTCCCTAATCATCTTTGTTAATCTGAACCTAAACTGTTACGTTGAATTCCACAAAACCTAACACCAAGTGGTTTATGACTCAGATAAGCAGTGGTTTATCTATTGTCTGGTGGTAGACATTACAAATTCAGAGTTGAATTTACAAAGCTGTGAAGCTGAATTACCTCTCTTCCTCTCTCTATTTTTCATTCCAAGCTTGCAGTGTGGTAAGTTCTGAGATAATTGTTTCCTGCAACTTTACTAAGGGGAGAGGAATTTCAAAGGGAGGAGCTGCTCATGGATTGAAATGTCCTTTCCTGGTCCTTTATACATAATTATATTACATTACTTAATAAAATCATCTTTAGTTGATTGTTACTCTTTGGAAAATGCAGCTATTTTGACTGAAGTGCCATCAGCAAAATCAGACCTCAAACTGTTAAGATGAGTCACATTTCAGTCTCTGCTCTTTTCATTATCATAGTTATTATTTCCTTTCTCTGTATGTTTTTTTCAGTCTGAATAAAACTCAGGCAACAACTGATGAATGAAAATAAATGGATACAGCCAAATATGGTTAAGTTCTGACTCACTGGCTAGGTATCCTTCATTTGAAGGAAAGTCTGAGAAAATGATCTTAATGAGCGGAAACCACTGATACAGACCATGTGAACACATTTTGGCTACTAGAACTCATATTGACTCAGCTAACCAAGTTTGATTTGCTTCATTGGAAACAAGAAAGAAGAAGAAAAGGGAAGGAGGAGTAAATAAGAGTCATCATCTAAAAAGATACTGTGGTCCAAAAATAATACATGTTGTATGTAGTATAGTCAGAAAGCTGGGAAGAGAAGTACATTACTGAAAAAAACAGGAAGAGATTCCTTCTGTAAGAAAATTTGTTTAAATGTGACTGGCCATATAAGAATGTTATCAGGGTCTTTTTAGGATTTCAAGAGATCCAAGGCAAAATGTTCATTTGAATATACCACTCCTTTAAATTTTCTTTTCACTCTTACATTAAACCAACATTCTCTCTCTCTCTCTCTCTCTCTCTCTCTCTCTCTCTCTCTCTGTGTGTGTGTGTGTGTGTACCAGTAATATGAACCATGTGGAAAAATTCTGAAATAACTCTTGGCTTTGTATTTTAATTCTTCAGTTTTGCTGTCCTGAATGAAATAAACAAATAAATAAGTAATGTGTGTGTATATATATATATAATCATTTCAAACACTGAATTTTATTTTGGGCAGACAGCCTAGAACCATGTCCCCACCACCCCCTTTAAGGAGTTGTTTATGTCACTAGAAAAAATAACAACTATGCCATTGGAGGGAATTTTTACTGCTGGACCAGAAGTACATTTTAAAAATGCTGGGTTGAAAATTATTCCTGCAATTTTAAGAATTCCAGAATGGTGAGATAAATGGATCTCTGTTATATAGAGCAGCAGGTAGGAAATTAGAAATGAGAAAGAAACACTCTTATTTTTCACTTTCTATGCTGCCCAGAGTACTAAAGCTAGTCATTACAACTAGATCTGACTTTGATCATTTTAAAATAATTGGAAAAATTTGGCTGTTAGAAAATGATGGAAGA
This sequence comes from Masticophis lateralis, assembly GCA_030761175.1. Lineage (NCBI taxonomy): Eukaryota > Metazoa > Chordata > Lepidosauria > Squamata > Colubridae > Masticophis > Masticophis lateralis. The sequence continues at coordinate 191,719,231 of JAUDYJ010000001.1, read as the reverse complement.
AGGGAACATATTACATGTATGAAACTAAAGGAGGTTATATTTTAAATGCAGGGCAAGAAATGAAAGATCCATCTGCTATTTGCTGCATGCACACCAGGAGTGAAATCAAGCAGGTTCTGACAGGTTCTGGAGAACCAGTAGCGGAAATTTTGAGTAGTTCAGAGAACTGGCAAATGCCACCTCTGGCTGGTCCCAGAGTGGGGTAGGAATGGAGATTTTGCAATATTCTTCCCCCAGGAGTGGGGAGGGAATGGGGATTTTGTAGTATCCTTCCCCTGGAGTAGGGTGGGAATGGAGATTTTGCAGTATCCTTCCTCTGCTACGCCCACCAAGCCACACCATGCCCACCAAGCCACGTCCACGGAACTGGTAGTAAAAAAAATTGAATTTCAACACTGATGCACACACTGTACTAAGATACTGTGTAATTTATTTGATTATGAGTAGCTTAATGGACCCTACACTATGGTTAATTCAATAAATGATTAAATAGTTTTAAAAAGCTGGTTAAATATGCTCTGTGAAGCAAGTTTCATGGACAACTTCTCCCTCCAGGCACAAGTACCTGCATGTTAAGTAGAGTAGCTCATAGAGTTGAAATGTTATATGGGCATGCCATAGTCTCCCCATAAATGCCCAAGCTACCACATTTTGGAGAAGCTGCAGCTGTGAAATGTCTTCAAGACCAGCTCTAGATAGTACACATTGAAATGGTCCAATTCTTAGGAGAATAAATTGAGAGTTATTGAGAGAGAAAATAAATTGGTAATTGAGAGTTTGCCCCAAAGAATAACATTATGTATTTCTACTTACCTTTACTACCGGTTCGTAATGGGGTCATACACATGTGCAGAAGCTTCTGCACATGCGCAGAAGCGTTCTGATGATGTCAGGGTCAGTGGGCGGAGCCTCCCGCCGGTTTTACTACTGGTTCTATAGAACCAGTGCAAACCGGAGGCAACTCTCCACTTGTGTATTTATATAAAGGTCTGTGAATATACCAGTCTTCCAAACCTTCCTTACCATTGGTAGAAATCCGTTAGTCTTCATATTTATGAAAAGGGGCAACTAGAAAAATATTGGCTGGGAACTGAGGAATACCCACAGCTCAGAAATTAGACTTTTCTATCCATTTCATCCTGTCTTCATAATATACCTCTGCCCAATTTGGAGAGGCTTCTTTCTATGGCAGCCACAGTATTTCTTCCCATTCCTTCTAACTAGAATACAAATTATTTCATGGAAAAGGAAGAAAAAAGCCCACACCTAAAATCCTTCTAAAGATCCAAAAAGATTTCTACGTAGTCCTGTATGTGTCTGGGATTTTTTTAGATGGGACAGTAGTTTACTAAAACTGAATTGGGACGGGTATGATTTCTGTTGTCTATATGCCTTGGAAGGCCTGTGCATTCTTCATCCTAACTTTATCACTGGTCTCCAGAGTACAGAGTGCAGCCACTAAATTAAAGGCCAGTTGCAAGGCTGACTAACAATCAGCTTCTTCCAACCACTCAGTCCAAAATTTCCTTGCTCTGGAAAATAGGCAACTTTAAGGTATTTTAAGAACTGAAGAATCTTCAAAGATGGTCTTCAGTATTAAACTTACCAAGATTTATTTCATGGGGTCTGGTTTTGAGAAGCAGAGTCCACACTTTCCAACATGGAAGACAGTTAAATAGAAGACACTAGGTAGCCAGAATTAAATATCCTAATTGCCTACAAAGTGTTGATGTACTTGGAAAAAGCAATGACAGATAATAAAAAAGCCAGGAGAAGCAGCTTTATTAATTCCAGTTTCCAGATGCTAGATAGTTTCTACTTGGAATCCAACATCCTTTGAAGGAGACTGTTCCAAGCCTATATTGTGAGATCATCAAAACACTATACAACAGAACAGCACAAGAGAATATAACTGGCAGTTGAATGGATAAAGAAAGCCAACTTCAACAAATGGCAGAAACATTTTTTTTTCAAGGCACCTGTGAACCTTGACTTCAAATTTGCAACTCTGGGGAAATACTTTTAAAAGAAAAAAGAAAAAGAAAGAAAGAAACACTCTTCTTTCTAAAGGAATAAAGCTAGCCAGAAGCTAGAAATTAAATGTTCATACTTTAAAAAGTTAGGTTCCCATAGTTTTGAAGATCAGTGATGTGATGAATTCTAGATGGGAAAGGAATGTGACTCTCTAGTTGTGACTAAACAGCTTCCAGAATCCTTCATCACTGGCCATGCTTACTGAGCTCCGTAATATTTAGAGGTTCTCCACTCCTCCCTATTGCAGGCATCTGCTGAATAAATTAACCCCTATTAGCTATAGAGTATGAAGCATATTTAGTAGAGTCCATCAGTATCTGTAATCTTCTTCCCAGATTTCCTCAGCCTGCATGGGCATTGAGTTCTGAGAATTGAAGTCCTAATAACTGGAGGATATTAATGTTAAGGAAGGCAGCATTAAGAATAGTAACCAAGCTTCAACTGTGCAGAATACAGCAGCATGGTTACTAAAAGATAGACATAACACCACTATTCCATGAACTGGTTGCTAGTGTACTTTCAGATGCAATTCAAAGCGCTGGTTGTTGTCTTCACAGATTTTTCATGCTTTAGGAGTGTTCTTGAGTGAACATCTCTCCACAATTTTTGCTAGCCATCCAGGATGGCTAGAATGGGCAGGCTTCAGGTCCCATCAACCGAAGAATGCTGGTTGGTAAGGGCTAGAAGACATGCCTTTTCTGCCATAGGACCCACTTTATGGAACATTCTCCCTCCAGAAATTAAGATGGCCCCAAACCTTGCTGGCCTTTCATACAGTTCTAAAGACCTAGTGCTATATCTAGGCCTGGGACTCCAAGTGTGCGCAGGGACCCACTTCTTGGTTGTGTTAGTGATTTGGGTTGTTTCTTGGTTGCCCATATTTTAATTTTTCTGATGTTCGTTACCACCCAGAGTCATTCATTGAAATGGGCAGCCATATATTGGGTAAATAAAAATAAGTTTTTCATGGGCATTTTAAAAGAGTACTTCTTTAAGATCAGTCCAAGAGGTGCCTGCCATGACAGACTCAGTTTAAAACTGGCAGGAATAAGCCTCCCCCCATCCTGTCAGTGATGCCCCTTTTTGAGAGGAAAATAGCCTGGCATCCAGACTAGTGGTGGGTTGCCCCCGGTTTGGACCAGTTCACAAGAACCAGTAGTAAAATCGGTGGGAGGCTCCACCCACTGACCCAGATGTCACCATAGGTGATCTGTGTGCACGATGCGAACCGGTAGTAAAGGTAAGTAGAACCCACCCCTGATCCAGACATCAATCTCTTCAGTCCTTAATTCACTTCGGCACAGCAGATCTTTTTAAAAGCCCACTAAGAATGAGCATATTACAGTTCTTGATCATATCTTGAAAGCTGGACAGGCTCCAGAATCTGCAGTGGTGAGTTGCTCCCGGTTTGCCCCAGATCGGGCAATCTGGTGGCGGCGGTGGGAGGCTCCACCCACCCACCCAGACCTCTCTGCACATGCACAGAAGCATCGCACCTACATGCCCACACGTGAACCGGTAGCAAACGAAATTGAAACCCACTACTGGGAATCTGATATTAGAACCCATTAAGAAAAAATGTACAGCATCTGTACACAGACCAGAACAATTTATTTAAGGATGTTTATAGGGCTACATGAATATATAAAGTGGCACATTTTCTACAGTTACTAAATGTCTTGATTTTAGTTCAGAGAAAAAGAGTGGACACTTTTTTTTTCTAAACCCAGCATTATGTAAAAATATGTGATAATATCCTGCGTGTATTGCCTTAGAATAGCTATTATACCTCCTAAAATAAATGCATATAGTTACAGTGCATTTGTGAGATCATTGCTTTTAAAAACAGGCTAAAGTCTTTATGTGACCATTAAGTTTGGAAAACCATACTTAGGATAGCATCTGGACTTTGAAATATAATTTTCATGCCAGGTGGGATTGCATTGCATTCCAAAACCTACTACATGGGAATCCAAGAATAGCATTTATATCATCTATTTAACTTCCAGCCTGCATTTTAAAACATATTCTGCCTCTTTCTCCATTTTATGCTTTCATGTGTATTTCAGAAGAGCTATTTGATCGCTTTTGCTGCTTTTGTATGATCACAATTTGCTTTTTCTTCCAGCTGTGGATTTACTGACCCCATCGTGATGATAGATTCATCCTTTCCTGCATTACTGAGCTTCTGTTATTGTATTTTGCAAGTTGAGAAACACACAGCCGCTGGCAAAAGCTGTCTTCCACTGGGCAGAAAGCAAAACTGGCAATTTCCCCTCTGCTTAGATGGTTCTCATTTTCTGCTTCCTGACAAGACACTTGTTTTCATTCATTGTAGACCAAATTTATTTTGAACAATTGACTTGCATTCCAAATCCAGCCCTGGGTCTTGCTTATGCCAGCAGGTCAGAGTTTAGCACAAGAAACAGAGTGCTGTCTGCTCTTCTAAAATTCAGAAGCTGAATTTTAAAGACAATACAAAAGCTGTAGAAAAAGAGCCCATGTTCTGCCTGAAAAATCAGCAGCTCTTCCCCATTCTGTGTTTTTTCACAATTGCCTAGTATTATCTAAAGCAGGGATGTCAAATTCAAGGCCAGGGGGCCGGATCCGGCTAGGGGGATGCTTAAATCTAACCTGAGGGCTGCCCTGGAGACAGTGAAGGACCAGGCCACAGTGCCTCTGCCAGCAAAAATGGAGTTCGGGAGGGCTACAGGTGGCCCTCCTGAGCTCCGTTTTCGCTGGCAGAGTGTTGCAGGAGGCCATTGCAGCCAAAAACAGAGCTCGGAAGCCTGTTTTCTCTGGCAGAGTGCTCGGGCCACCACAGGCAGCCCTGACACAAGTGACATTGAGCTGGCTACGCCCACCCTGGCCACACCCACCTCAGCCTCCAAGTTCAAACACAACCCTGATGCAGCCCTCAATGAAATCGAGTTTGATATCCCTGATTTAAAGGATCTTTAGCTATTTAGAGTGAAAGCAATGTTTCTTGATTTGGGCATACTTTCAAGGCCACAAGTATCATTTAGGTCACCTTGTAATAATGAGAGTTATAACTATTTTCCACCATGCAGGAATGCCATAGAATAAGGTACCATGCATGGTTGGTCCCCACCGCAGTGTACTGTTTTTTATTTATTATTTATTAGCCGTATGTGCTGCTCATCTTGCCTAGAGGTGACTACGGTAGCTACAGAGCTACCATAATGTTAATTCAAGTTTGTGCTGTCCGTTTTTGTGAAGATAGGAAATATTGAATATGCGAGACCCATCCAAAGCAGGCCATAGATACAGCACGATTTTCTCTGGAAGAATTTAGGGAATTACGAAGATGGAACAAGGTGTGGTTCCCAGATTAACAGAAGGGTACATATGAACTAGGAATGACAGTGGAACTCAGATAGAAAAGTACCAGCAGGTAAGAGAAAAAAATACTAAAAATGGGCTTAGCCTTGTTGAAAGCTATTCAACTCTATGGGAACTGTAGTCCTTTGGAGTCATCACATAGAATAAGGTGCCATGCATGATGGGTTCCCCCCACAGTTCTTCTGGAACACAAACCTAGCCAGCTAGCTAGAGTTGAGTTGATTGTGGACTGTATGTATGGGCAAGCATAGTTAAGGCTGTTCATTCAGAAACTAAATAAAAGTCTGTAAACTTATATTTGCCTTAACTCTCTGAATTAAAAAGAACATCAAATAGCATTGGAGAAGTATCTTTATGGCTTTTAGTATGACATTCTTCCTGACTGGATTTGCTTCTTCAATAACTATATTTTACAGAATACTGTTTTATTGTTTTATTGTTATTTTGTTTGATATTATGCAGTGGTGAAATGTAAAATTCGTTACTACCAGTTCTGTGGGCAGGGCTTGGTGGGAGGGTAATGTAACTGGGTGGGTGTCAACTTTTTTTTTTACTTTTTTAAAGTATTTTTTTACAACCTATTCAGGCAAATAGGTTGTAAAAAATGCTTTTAAAAGGTTAAAAAAAAGGCTCTAACGATCACAGCTGTGGCACACGATCATCAGAACCTTTTTTTTTTTTACATTTTAAAAGCATTTAAAAGGTAAAAAGGTTTCAAAAGCAGGAAGTAACGACACCCTGGGTGGGTGGGCATAGTCTCGTGCCACCATCACTACCGGTTCTCCAAACCACCTGCCACAATCGCTACCAGATCGCCCTATCCGGTCTGAACTGGGAGCATTTCACCCCTGATATTATGATATTTCTATATGATGACCTGTGGTTGCAACAATAAACTTCTTTACTTACTTAGGCAGAGATGCCGCTCTCCAGGAGTTTCTTTGGTGCATGAAAGAAGGAAACAGCTGTCCACTATAGAACACAGCAGATGAAATGATCAGGTGATTTTGTTTCGACCTGTACTGGAAAGGTGTTTCTCCAGGACTTTCTGAGAGGGCACTTGAGGAGTATTTGTGGGCTTGAAAACGTGCCATGGAAGACATGGCTGAGGTCCAAGGCAAACCTGACAGCCTTCATGTTCTAGTGGGGCACTTGTGGTTTTCAGCTCAGCAAAAGAAATAAATGATTTTTGACAGTCTGTTTGCTAAACTTTTAGGCAGGCAGCTGTGGGCCATCAAAGCAAACAAACAACTTAAAATTTGATGTTTTTGTAAAAATCTGCCCCTCTTTTGTATTCAATTTAAAATAAAACAAAACCAAGATCACTCAAAATCTCTGTTTTCTTATCTGTTCTATACTATGGTATCATTATTATTGTTATTATTGTTTACTTTATCTATTAAATATGAAACTCAGTCAACTGAACATTCAAAAATGCATCACAAATACAATTGACTGGTGCTAATGGTTGATACAGGTTGCTGCCAGCATCCTAGGTATCAACCAAGGACCTTCTTAAGATGTACGATGTTCCAAGTAGCACAGTTTTTTGCAGTTCCGCTGGTGTTATTGCAGGAAGCTGCAATTTGTTGATGTATCTTATAAAATTCTTGGACATGGTACCAAGTGCCCCGATGACAATGGGTATCACGGTTACATGTTTCATCCATAGCCATGTAGTTTCGATGGCCAGGTCGTGATATTTCATTATTTTTTTCCAGTTCTTTTTTTTCAACTCTGGCATCTCCTGGCACAGCGATGTCAATAAATTGTACATTTCAGTTTTCAACAACTGTAATATCTGGCATGTTGTGTTCCAAGGGACGATCTGTCTGTATTCAAAAGTCCCACAAGATCTTCTCCTTCTCATTTTCTATAACTTTTTCTACTTTATGTTCCCATGACATTTTGGATACAGGTAAGTCGTATTTTTTACATACTGACCAGTGGATTAATTTAGCAACTTGGTGGTGGTGGTGGTGGTGGTGGTGGTTTGTCACCCAGTCAGCCAAAAGTTTAGATGGGATTTGGTATTTTTATTTATCAAATATTTCCCAAGGAACTGGAATAGGCAAATGTTGTTTAATTGTTTTGAAGGTATTGTCACAGGTGTCAACTTGCAAAATGACTTAGGCTGAAGCCATTCTTTCTCATGCTTACTTCTTTTTGATTTCTTGGTTGCCATTCATGGGGGAGGGATGGGAAAACTTAGGAATGTGGTGCCTCAGCTGCTAGTCAGAACACCTAACAGCCAGATTGTGAACCAAGGCCTTTTCAACGGACACCTGTCGGAGTTGAGTGGGAACCTGTGGCTGATCTGATTGGCCCATGTGGCCTAAAAGACACCGGGGAGGGGAGAATTCTTTTCTTTTAACTATTCCTAAGCATGGGAACTATTTAGAGCTAGCTTCACCTTTCTAATTGCTGACACGATGTACTCAATAAAGGACTTTCTGAACCTAACCCAAGTGTCAGAATCCTTACTTCCCTGAGTTCGTTGTTGGGAACAATGACAGCAGGATATAAACTGTTCCAAGCAAAGCTGCCTTTTGCAATTGACTGATGATGATTTTGTCAATGCTGATGATGTTCAAGAGGTGTTCCAGATATTTTGGAATTCAACCAAGGCGATTATAACTACTCGTACTATCTTTGTTTTCTTTTGCCACAGTCATTCTACTTCTATTCGCAGGTCTTCATTGTTTGTGATTTTCCTCAGGTCTCTCGTCTTTTCTGCTGTCTGCAAGTACTGCAATAGTCACTATCCAGACTTTTTAGTCTATCTTGTTGGTATTAAAACTGGGGGAGGAGATGTTATGTAGCAAGTGCTTGTCTATTTGAATTCTGAAATCCCAGAGCACATAACCATCTTCATTTTCTATTATTTAGTATGGTGGTCTCACTAGTTTTCACTTGAAGACAAATTATATTTTGCAGTTATTTCAAGCTTTACAGTTCCTACTTTGTCATGCAATTGTTTGTGCAGTCTTCTTGTAGCAGCTAACTAGATGGTCTACTGTTTCCTTGGCTTCTTTGCAGAGGCAGCATTTGTAATCTGTTGCTGTCTTCTCAATTCTGGCTTTGTTCTTAAGACTTTGGACATTGGCCAATCCAAACTTCATTAGAATATCTTGGCTGTATATATGGACAGTGTTGAGCAGCAATTCAGTTTCAGATGCTGTTTTTCCATGCAACTTTACATGGACAATCGGGAGATTGTCCATGTAAAGGATATAGGATAGCTGGGCAGTTGTTTTTGATGTTTAATAACCATGGCCTGACTTGTTAAGTACAGTATTGTTGACAGAAGAATCAGTGCAATGACATCAGTAATGGTGATAGTGAGTTTCCTTGAAAGATTCCTCTCTTGATATTAAAGCTCCCAGTCAATAACCATTGACTAGTAACTGTGTCTTCCATTGTGCCAGTAATCTTTGCACAAAGTTCCTGATGTTCCTTCTGACATCTGTTATTTTTATGCACATGACTATCCAATCATGTGGCAAGGAGTTAAATGCCTTCTTGTAATGAATCCAAGCTATATTCAAATTGGTCTTCCTTCTCTTCCAATTTTCTAAAATTTAAAAAATTAGGACCTGATCTTTTGTTCCTCTGCTGTTTGGACACTTTCTTTTCTGCTCAGAGCTTGTTTTCAACTAGACACGGTTGGGCTGCATTAGCTACAACATCAGTTAGCAACTTGAAAGTTGTTGTTAAGCATGTAATTGGCCTTTTGCTGGATCTTTCATTATCAGGTAAATTTTACCAGTTGTTAACCAAGCTTCAATTTCACCTCCTTGTGTTAAGTTATTAAACTACTTGGCAACAACTGGATATAGACCAGTCAAATGTTTCAACTAAAAACCATGCAGTTCATCTTCACCTAATGTGAATTCTAGATCTTCTTTGCTCTTTTCTCCACCATTCCTGCTGTTTTTACAAGTTATTTCTTTTCAGCTTCTTTTTTATCCTTATCCACTTTCTTTATCCAAATGGCATTCTTGTATTTCTTTGGGTTGTCCAATAACTGAACTCAGAAATGCATCATTTCTTCTTTGTCAATGTTACGTGGTTCATTGCAGACTCTCTATTTATGGATTAATAGAAGCATTTGTGATTCAACTGGAATTAGAGACTTTGCTTATAGTGTGCAATTCAAGCTTCATATCTGATCTTTTTGGCTGTAGCTGTTATTTGCTTCTTTGTTATTTCCAGTTACTTCCTTGATCCTTCTTGTTTCTAGGTGGTATATCTGGGCCCAGTATTTTTTTTTTATCTTCTTGTTCTTCAACTTCTTTTCTTTCATCTCTTCTATGTTGCCTGCATCTAATCTTAGCATGTTGATCTTATTTTCCAAGTTAACCTCCAATTTGGTGGCAAACCATTTGGCTTTTTTTATGATTTTACTTCCAAGCTATTCAATTATACCTGCAGCCATACCTTTGCAGTGAGCTGGTGCTCATATTTGATATTACAGTATTGGCATTTCTGAATACTTGTGCTAAATGTTTTGTTGGTACAAACTTCAATGCAGGCAACCTTATTCTTGTTTTCATGGTGTTCTATATGCTCAGTTTGTTCTTTGTTTCAATTCATCTTCCTTTGTTTTAGTTAGAGAATTTCCTTTCTTCTGAGGAGAAGGCAAAGGAGAAGGTATCTGGTTTGGGAATGACAATGATCCAAAAACTATCCCAGCCTCCTCCACTGTTGACTCCACCCAAATTGCCTCTAAAGTCTAAGCTTCTTCTGGTAAGGTTTTTATTTCTTTGCCCTGATAGGCCTATACTGATTTTCCAATTCTGCTTCAGTGAATACTTCATTTCATATTATACATTGACATTGATCTGCTAGCCTCTGTTCTATTATTTCTGACTCTGGATTTTGTTCTTTCCCGAACTGGTGCATTCTTTTCAGATATCGTCTTCTTGTTGGACTTATTTGTAATAACAGTTCATGCTTTGTTTTCAATCTTTGTATATTTGTCCGGGGTAAACAGCTTTTCTTCCAGTCATCTTGCAGCTGCTGGCTGCTCGTTGCTCAGCCAACAATCCTGAGTTCTGTAGCCCATTTGTCACCAGATGTTCAGGATCTCCAATACCTAGTGAGGACCTTGTTGACCCAACCAATGGCCAATCTTGTATGGTTTTCTGTAAATTTTGTCTCAGCATATTGTATATGGGAGAGTTGCTCTTCATTTGGCTCCTCTGATAAGACCTGCCCAAAAGGATTGAACCTCTGGCATAGTTCTCATCTCCCTCATAGCACACAAGCCCCACAGCCACATAAGGTAGTTACATATTTACTCCGGATTTTGATTTGTTGAAAAATTCAGTCAGCTAAATGAAAAAAAAAATGTTGTTTTTATGAAATGCATATGTGTGTGTCTGTCGATCATTTCTACTTTTTCAGATTGCCCACTCAGTATTTATATTTGTTATCTAGTTATCTATAAAGTAATTCATTTTCTAATGGCATTTCTAATCATATCTTTCAACAAAACATTCTTATGTTCCTTCCCTAAATAATAAAGTATAATTACTAATGTTTAATTGCAATTTTATCCAACTACATGACAACACCTAACAAATCTTTATTTTTAAAACAGCTAAGCAGGGCTAAATGCACACAGTACTTGGAGGGGAGTGCATTAAAAAGTCACAAGGTTACAGTCTTGGTGAGAAGAAGTTAGTGGAAATCCAAAGAAAGACAGACTTTATAGTCCATAATGCATTTTCTACCATCATAAAACATTGTGCGCTTCCCCATACCATAATCACATGACCACATTTCAGGCGATTTGCAATCATATCACATTTATGACTTGTTGAAGCATCATTCAGTCATGTCACCTCCAATCTGCAATGATTTTTGTTGAGTTCCGACTTTTTTGCTCCTTCCAGCAAAGAACACCCATTTGGGAAAATGGATTTGCTTAATGACCACATGCTTGGACTTACAGCTACATGATTATATTTAACAACCACTGTAAAAACAATTCAAAAACCAGATTTCATTTGGGGACCTCAATTTATGACTGCAACAACTTTTGACCAAAATTCTGGTCCCAACTGTCATTCTAAGTAGAGAATTACCTGTAGATGTAGATGTGGATGTGGATGTGGAACAGTGGTGGGTTTCAAAAAAATTTACTATCGGTTCTGTGGGTGTGGCTTGGTGGGCATGGCATGGCTTGGTGGGCGTGGCAGGGGAAGGTTACTGCAAAATCCCCATTTCCTCTCTATCAGCTGGGACTCGGGAGGCAGAGAATAGATGGGGGCAGAGCCAGTCAGAAGTTTTACTACCGGTTCTCCGAATTACTCAAAATTTCCGCTACTGGTTTTCCAGAACTGATCAAAACTGCTGAAGCCCACCTCTGATGTGGAGGTGAAGTGGAGGTAGGTGTAGATACAGGTGATATATTTATCCCACCTGTGCTGATCAGCTAATACATATCAGCTAAAAGGACACAATCAGACTTACAGGAAGAGAGCAGCGATATTATCTTCCATTGTCAATAAGCTCCTTTTAGTCTTTAGAGATTTCTATTCCATAAAGGGAAATTTATGGATAGGTTTAGCTATATAAAATAATAGGTTTGGGAAAAGGAATGTATCGATATTTTCAAAACTTTTTTGGCTATGTAAGACTGAGCCAGCAGTTCTAAGTGCTGTGGAAGACCCTCTAGCATTAGAGAATCTAATATCTTCTTTACAAAAATGGCATGCCTGCAATAAACATGTCCACAAAGCAGCAACATGCATGTCTTTCTGATATTGAACTTTCCATTTGTCTCTGGCCACATTAGCAGCTACAAGTCCTTTTGGCTTTACTGTAATCCAACTACATCACAAGCAACAGTGCTATATATTCTTGCCCTCTGCTCTTCCACAATTGTCGGTGAGATCCCTTCTGGCCTTGGGAAGCCCATCTTCCAGTATCATGTTGACATTGTTCTGGTTGTGAACAACATTTTGTTTTCTGAGCAGAATACAAGAATGGGCTACCATTTCCTTTTCCTGTGGATTGTACTTAATCTCATCTGTCACCTATTACAATGTCCACCATGTGTAACATTTCTGGGAATGTTCAGTTCCAATTTATCATAGCATCCTTGGATGCGCAAGATCTTTCCCTAAACAAGACAACGATCCTCTAAAGCAACCATTTCCAAAATGTACCCCACAGTACCTTGGTGTGTCAGAGAAAACTCATAAGACAGCACAGAATATTTTGAAGTTTTGCAGCATCCATTTTCACACCTAGTTTGGCAGGGGTGGGTTTTACTTACCTTTGCTACCAGTTCGCTCATGCATACCGGTAGCATCACACATGCACAGAGCATATTTGATGATGTCTGGACAGGTGGACAGAGCCTCCCGCCGCCACTGCTACCGATTCACCCGAACTGGGGCAAACCGGTAGCAACCCACCATTGGGGTTTGGTGATCTTTTGGCCTACGGCTTCCATGAAAAAAATAACTGCAGCACTAAAGGTGCTGTGAACCAAGAAAGTTGAAGAACTTCTGCTCCAAGGAGATAGCACATTTTAAGTACAATGCCTGAAGTGTTAACAATTTATGCAACATGTAAGACTAGGTTTCCTTAAAATACAAGAGATGTTTGCTTTTGCGTTTTCCTCCTTCCTGCCTTTCCAATAACAACAACAACAAAAGCAATTAGAGTAACAACTTCTAAAAAGTCCCTTGTGGATCATGCCTCGCATTGAATGAGAATGTGAAAAGTAAACTCATCTGCATAAGGAAATACATGTGTTTGATTTTACCATAGAAATCCCTAGACAGAGGCAATGATTCTGCCTTTTCTGGCAGTGATGCACGGTGATTTTGAAACTGAAGTCTGAAATAGACATGACATGTAATTAACAATTGCATGAATTGCCTTCTTTTTAAAAAACAAAATGAATTACAGATGGAGAGGGCTGGTGTAAGGAGATTTGAATTCTCTCCCTCGCACACATTAACAAACAGAAACATGCTGCACATACATTAGACCTGGTCTATATCAAGTCTTTGCATAGCAATTTAGACTTTTTTTTAAAAAAAAGTGTTTGGCACAGTTGCTAATTGCAGGAGTGCTGTCTGTCACCTTCAGTTTTGCCTTTTATGTATCTTAGATGTCATGTTCCCAAATTCATTCCAGCACATTGAATACGAGAGAGAAGATGTAGATTGAAACCATCAGTCAGTACTGATCCGTGCTAAATTCAGTGAAAATCATAGATATAGGGACTATACAAACCATAACCCATTGGATTATCTTTTCAGAGGTATTTCCTTACCTAAACAAAGAGAATGAATAAAGGTGGGGTAATATGAGCAGATGTGACTTCCAACTTCCTGCCAGCTTCCCCATTGACTTTGCTTGCAGGAAGCTGGCAGAGAGTGTCAGAAATTATTTCTCCTCCTCTTCAGCTGACTGCTGAAGTGACCGTAATTTTCCCAAGTATCATTCTCATGGGTTTTATGGATCCCATTAGCCCATTTAAGTTATTTTGGTTCAATAATTGTTGCCCTATACCTTCTAATTTCTCAGTTGAATGTTATAAGAAGAGTTTTAATAGGATACTAGATAAGCCGTGAACCACTGGATCATTCTTCTTTCTACATATATGTTTATGCCATTTCCCTTTCCCTCATAAACCTTAGGAGAGCCCCATAAAGCAGCCCCATCCTCCTCCTCCTCCTCCTCCTCCTCCTCCTCCTCCTCCTCCTCCTCCTCCTTCTCCTCCTGTGGAACAGCCTGCTACAGCCAAGGGAATGATGGATTCTGAGGAAAACTGCAGCCCTCCTCTCCATTGTGGCATGTCCCCAAAGGTCCCTTTCCTACTGGGAGAAAGAGGGCTCATCTAGCAGACATCCAAGTTACTGCCTCATCTTTCCCTCACCAACCACTGCCATTAAGAGATTTCAAATTTGGGGCTCAGTTTCAAAGAAGTCAACGGCCACTCACCTGTCGGACCTTGCCACCAGATGATTGGATATAGAAATCAAAGGGAAGCCGGAAAAAAAGTGGAGATACGCCCCTCCCATTTTTTCTTGCCCCACACATCCTATGGGTTTCTTGGAAGTGTAGTTAGAAGATGCGGTGGCCATGAAGCAGCCACAACTTTTCCAAACTTCATTTCCATGGGAGTCATGGTTCCCAACATTATTTAAATTAGCCTGTTACTTTAAATTTAAAGATTAAATTAGCAGGTTACCTTCCTTCAATAATTATTGTCCAATACCTTCCAATTTCTCTCAACTGAAGCTTACAAATAGACATGACAGGGTAGGGCTGAGGATTTTGTGCAATACCTGCATGACAAAATCGCTCAGATTAGGGAAAGCTTGGACTCCGACTGGGCAGGTTCAGATGGGGTGATGGAGGCAGGTCTTGAAAGTGTTATCTGGGAGGAGTTTGACCCTGTGGCTCCCAAGGACATGGACAGGATTCTGGATAGACTGAATGCTGCCACATGTTTATTGGACCCGTGTCCCTCCTGATTGGTGCTGGCCTCCCGGGCAGTTACAAGAGGCTGGCTCCAGGGGATTATTAACATTTCTTTGAGTGACGGTTACTTCCCCCCCCCCCACCTTGAAAGAGGCAGTGGTGAGGCCCCTCCTCAAGAAGCCTTCCTTGGACCCGGTTGCATTAGCAAATTATTGTCCAGTCTCCAACCTTCGCTTTGTGGTGAAGGTTGTTGAGAGTGTGGTGACGTGACAAGTTCCCCAATACCTGGATGACGCTGTCTATCTGGATCCATTCCAGTCGGGCTTCAGACCAGGGTACAGCACAGAAACGGCATTAGTTGCATTGGGTGATGATCTGTGGAGGGCTCGGGACAGAGGTTGTTCCTCTGTCCTGGTTCTATTAGACCTCTCAGTGACCATGCTGCGCTGGTTGGAGGGGTTAGGAGTGGGGGGGGGCACCATGTTATGGTGGTTCTCCTCCTTCCTCTCTGACTGTTCACAGTCTGTGTTGGCAGGGGGTCAGAGATCAACCTCGAGGCACCTTGTTTGTGGGGTGCCGCAAGGGTCGGTCCTCTCACCCCTTCTGTTCAACATTTATGTGAAGCTGCTGGGTGGTTTGGGGTGAAGTTCCATCAGTACGCCGATGATACACAGCTGTACATCTCCATCCCAGACCACCCCAATTATGCCCTTGAAGTGATGTCCTGATGCCTGGAGGCCGTGTGGATCTGGATGGAGAGAAACAGGCTCAGACTCAACCCCTCCAAGACCGAGCGGCTGTGGTTTCTGGCGTCCCAGTATAGCCAGCTAGTTCCATCACTATCGGGGTAAGATTTTGCCCCCCACAGAGAGGGCTCGCAACTTAGGTGTCCTCCTGGATGTGCAGCTGTCCCTAGAAGATCATGTGACAGCTGTGGCCAGGGGGCCTTTTATCAGGTTCACCTGATCCACCAGTTGCGCCCCTTTCTGGACCGTGACTCCTTGCATATGGTCACTCATGCCCTCTTCACCGCCTGTCTGGATTACTGTAATGCCCTCTACATGGCGCTCCAGCTAAAGAGTACTTGGAGACTCCAACTGGTCCAGAATGCGGCCGCATGGGTGATTATAGGAGCGACACGACGCTCCCATGTGACACCTCTCCTGCACGAGCTGCACTGGCTCCCGGTGGTCTTCTGGGTGCGATTCAAGGTGTTGGTGACCACCTTTAAAGCGCTCCATGGCTTAGGACCTGGGTACTTATGAGATCGCCTTCTGCTACCGATAGCCTCCCACCGGCCAATACGCTCCCACAGAGAGGGACTCCTCAGGGTGTCATCAGTCAAACAATGTTGAGTGGCAACCCCCAGGGGAAAAGTCTTCTCTGTGGGGGCACCTGCCCTCTGGAACAATCTGCTCCTGGAGATATGGATGATCCCTGATCTACGCACCTTTCGCCGTGCTCTCAAGACGTTTTTATTCCAACAAGCCGGGATAACCTAAACATGAATTTTAACTGTTGGTTTATTTTTAAGACATTGGGGCCAAATTATTTAATATATTTTCAAACTGTTTTTAAATCTTGTATATGGGTGTGTTTTATTGTTGGCTGTACACCGCCCTGAGTCCTTTGGGAGAAGGGCAGTATAAAAATTAAAATAAATAAATAAATAAAAATAAATAAATAAGGGGGAAGGGGGATATAGAGACAGAGATGCATACAGTACATACATACATACATATATGTATTAAAAACTTTGCTTTCCTAAAAGCTGTTCTAAAATTACTTATTTCATGGAGAGGCAGTTTGATATCCTCTAGAGATTTTAGATTTTAGACAGTAAATTTGATAGCAAAGATTATGTGACTTGTAGCCCCAAACATCAAGTTTCAGGTCATTAACTGTGATTTGCACTATGATAAATGTGCAATATTTTATGTTAGCAATAATGTGGCCTATTACATTTATTTTTATATCCTTATAGCTTGGCATTAAGAATATATATATATATATTTAAGGACTGCTGTAAGTAGAAATTAAGTAGTGGCAAAATGTCTTTTTTAGTATTAACGATGCTAATAAGATAAATTACATTCTAAAATTTTGGGAGGCCTGAATGGAACTGTGGGAGCACTGTCATTTCTGGAATTAAATTCATGGTTTTGATTGATATGGCTTCCCTTTCTGAAACTCAACCATCTTAAACAATCTTTGAAAAATGATGCTCCCTTTGGGTACATGAATGTGGTTAAAATAACCTTCCAGTAAAACTTGAGGGCAAATCTAACTAATTCAACCCATATGATCAAAAATTGTTACAATCTTATTGATTAAAATGTTTTGAAGAGGACTGCAGTTCTTCTGCTTAGTTTATTGCCTAATATAGAAATTAAGACAGAGTTAACATAACATGTAATGACAAAAACTCTAGGAAAAGGGCAAATTGGTTTAAATCAGAATACTGTCCAGGTTCACTGTTTAGTTTTGTTCCATTTAGCAGAAAAAATATACAAAACAAAAGAATCCAAGTTGTTGGCAGCTTGTATTGATTTAACATCAGCCTTTGATCCAATTTCTCTAAGCAGCTGTGGAACAAATTACTACTATGGATAAGAGATGGTTGTTTTGGATCCAAGCTTCAAATTAGAATACATCGGTTCAAGTGTACTGTAATAACTATTGTTGAAGTGGATGGTGTTTTTGGCCAGAGAAACAGAGCAGAGGCTATATCCGAACAGCAACAATGGTGGTTGGGAAGCCAATCATGCACAACACTAACCGGGTCGAGATTTGGATCTTCTGAGTGCATATATCTATTCCCAAGGATAAATGTAAGGCTACATGCATGGAATCAACCATTCTATTGTAGGTTGTTCTATAGCAAAGCCCTCTTGAAGATCAAAAATTAAAGTAGAGGACTACGATGAATTAGGGACTACATTGACAAGAAACTCCAATGCTGTGTGGACATGATAGAACAGTAGACAATAAATTATAAAAATTATTTCAACCACGTCAATTTTCTTTTCCAGGGAAGACTATTACACTGTACCTCCCAATGCCATACACCAGGGGTGTGAAATTCAAGGCCCACGGGCAGGATCTGGCCTGCGGGATGCTTAGATCTGGCCCATGGGGCCATCAGGAAACAATGAAGGACCACCCCGCGGTGCCTCTGCCAACAAAAACTGAAAACCGAAACTGAAAATGCAGCCCTCCCAAGCTCTGTTTTCACTGGCAGAGGGTTGCAGGAGACCCTCGCAGCCGAAAATGGAGCTCAGGAGCCTATTTCCACTGGCAGAGTGCTCGGGCCATCACAGGTGCCCCCTCAACACAAGTGACATCAAGGTGTCCACGCCCACCTGGCCATTCCCCTCCCCCCCCAGGTCAAATATAACCCTGATGCAATCCTCAATGAAATCGAGTTTAACACCCCTGCGATACAATAAATAAATAAACAAACAAACAAATGTTGTTCCCAAAAGCATCTGGAAAGAAATGGAAGGAAATTACTCATTGTTACTTTAATAATTTGGAACAGATGTTAGAGGAGCAGTGACTCTTCCTTTCCAACCTTCAATGAAGTAACACTAATTTCATTTTAAGGGCAAAAAATCCACCCAAGATGCTAATGATGAACCCAAGATGAAACACCCATGATTCTAATAAGTCGTCTTCATCATCAAAATAAGCAAAAATCACTCCATAGTAGATTCTCAGGCATGACTTGGCTAAATACTGTAAACAGTGAAGCTAGATGATCTCCTAATTGTAGTACAAAGAAATCAGAAGCATTACAGAGATTTGTATTCCAGGATTTAAGTCTAGGTTGCTTGCTCCTTCAATATTTTTTCATATCAACATTTTTTCCAATTTTTAATGTTGCATTTTCCCATAAAGTTAATTTAGATGGAAAAAAAGATTGTATCTATTTTTATTACAAAATACATTCTGTAGCTTTCTAACTGATGTAATTTTTACCAGTGGTTTTATTTTTTATTTTAGATTTTTCATTCCATCTTTATTATTTTTATAAATAACTTAAGGTAGTGAAATTACTTAATATTCCTTCCTCCTCCTGTTTTCCCACAGCAACAACCCTGTGTGGTGAATTGGGATGAGAGAGTGAGTGACTCAAAGTTGCCCAGCCAGCTATCATGCAAATGGCAGAACTAGAACTCACAGTCTCCTGGTTTTTAGCTTAATGCCCTAACCACAAGACCAAACTGGAATTCTGTTGTATTTGGATCCTAATACTGTACATTCAACAAAAATGCTGTATATTGAAAAACATCACTCACTGACTTCAAGTATCAGTGGTGGGGTGCCCCTGGTTCAGACTGGTTCTATAGAACCAGTAGTAAAGCCGGCAGGAGGCTCCACCCACTGACCCCGATGTCTTCAGGAAGCTTCTGTGCATGTGCGCGTGGTTCCATTGCGAACCGGTAGTAAAGGTAAGTAGAACCCACCCCTGTCAAATATTAGTACTTGACAATAGGTAAATTTGATACTATGATTCCAGATTAGGAAAACCAAATCCTCCCTCATTAATCGGAGTTGCATTTTCTGAAATATATTCTTAGAATCAAAGAACCCCATAGAAATTTTCTAAACAGAGTTTATTTTTGGGAAATATTTTCTGAATATTTTAACAGGAAGAATATAAATTATTCTGGGAATGCTTGTTCATTTGGAGATTATTCACCTTTCCCCAAAGTGTAAGGTTCAATGATTTCCAGTTATCCATATCTGAAGAAACCTCTTTGTGTAAAGTATTTGATTTATATTACATGTTGCTAATTGAGTTATATACTGTATTTCAGCATATCTAAACATTCAGTGTATTCAGTAAAATATGGAATTGATACCCAAATGGATGGGTAAGTAGATTTTCACCTGTTGGCATAAACTCCGATTTGGACTAGGTGATACAATATCTTGCTATCTATATAAGGCATCTAACATTTGCATCAACACAGGAACAACTGTATGATGTTTAGAAATAAACAGAAGGGTGTCATCTGCAAATAAAACCATTTTAGGGGGTATATGTGATATATGGTTCTTTCTAAACTGAAAGGTTGGCTCCCGCTTCAGCAACTTCAGTCTGTACAGGTTCAGCATGAGGATGCCATGAAAGGTTGCTTAAGAATATCCGTAAAAAAGCAAGGAATGCTTTGGATACCAGGGGAGCTATGGGAAGACTTCCTCATTAGGAATACATCTTTCAGGTGGGGAGGGTAAAAGGGAAAAAGTGAAATTATTATAAAAATGGAGCCTGGATAGCTCAGCAGACGAATGCATTGTGATTAACTCCAGCTGTCTGCAATTACTGTAAGTTCGAATCTCACCAGGCTCAAGATTGACTCAGCCTTCCATCCTTTCTAAAGTAGGTAAATTGAGGACCCAGTTTGTGGAGGCAATAAGCTGACTTTGTATAAATATACAAAAGTATGAAGGCTATTGCTTAACACATTGTAAGCTGCCCTGAGTCTCCGGAGAAGGGCAGCATATAAATGAATTTTTTTTTAAAATGTACACAAATGATGAAACAGACATAAATATTAATTAAATAAGAAATTGAAATGAGAATAGAGATAGATAGAAAATCGGGGCTGCCCGAATACCATTCTAGATTGAACAAAAAAGGAAAACAACAAGGGAGAGAGGAAAGAGTAGAGAAGAGAAGAGAGGGAGAGAAAGAAGAAAGGGAAAACGAGAGAAAGAAAAGGGAGGGGAAAGAGGAATAGGAGAGAAGGTTAGAAGAAGGGAAGAAGAGAGGAGTGGGGGAAGGGAAGGGGAAGTAGGAAAGAGAAGAACGAAGAAAGTAGGAGGAGATAGAGAAGGAAGAGAAGGGGAGTAGAAGAAGAAAGGTTGTGGCAAAACATAGAAGGGTAAATGGTAAAAGAGCAGCCCCGAACAAGTAAAAATTAAAAATAAAAGTTAAAAGATAAGATGAAGGAAAAATGGTGGATAAATGACTGTAAATGTAAATACGTTTATGAGAAATGAAAATAAAAACTGCATTATGAGAAATTAAAATAAAAACTTCTTTGAAAAAAAAGGAATACATCTTTCAGATTCTAAATGCTTGATTGGATAGCCCTTCATCTTATCTACTTGGATTAGCCCCAGCAGGTGGCAATCAAACCGCTTCCAAAATTTAATAAACAAAAACAATAAGGTATTGTTAAAGTCTGAGGAATATTAGGTAGAAAATAAAAGGAATTAGCCAATAGGCTTGCTTAACTAAATCTCTTCAACTTCTTTGTAATGTCACCAAAACAATTCTCTTTACTGCTTGGTCATTATACCAAAATCTAACCTTGGTTTATTTTTTTTTAATTACTATAAACTAAACTGCTGCTAGTATCCAAGAAAAATTTAGAAAAGAGTCACAGATGTTCAATAATCTTGATAGCAAACTTAAAGCCAATATTGCTTAACTCACTTCAGTTGTCAGAATGAAACATTACCGAAATTAGCTAGAGCAGATAATCACAGTTCCCTGCCCCATTTTTTCATAGCTTTGATCAATCTGCTTTAGTGATGAGGTGAGATTATCTGACTGTGAATCTACTTGTGCACAGAGAAGGGCAGACTTGGGAAAGTATCTCTACATGTAAACAGAGCTAAGAAAAACTGGATAGAGTTGTCCTGGTTGTTTTTAAAGGTCAATTAATAAATCCTAAACATTCAGATTACTTCCTCCCTTCCTTTATTTACAGAAAATAATGGTCTTGGTTAGAAGGCACTTTTACATTTTAAGATTCAGGAGCTGCAATAGGAATGTTCTGATAGCACTTTGGTAAGCTGCTGTAAGTTGCAAGGCCATGTTCCTTGTGCTTCAATTAGTCTATTAATAGTCCAATTCCTCCAAAAACTTATTTTCCTCACATGAACGCATGGGTGTTCAACCTTAACCTTCACAAGAGGAATACCTAGTTCTTTGCTCACCATCTGGCACTCTCTTATTTATTCTGTAGGATCCATTAAATTTGAAGGGCTAGCAATCAATCAATCAATCAAGATGTAGTGTAGAGCAGCCTATTTCCTTCTTCAGAGATCATTTGCTAAAATGTATATTGAAATACCCTACAGGCGGTTCTTAATCAATTACAGTTGCTAGAAACTTTAGCAATCTCTTCTCCTAAGAGAAGATGTGGAAAACTGAAGTTAGGCCAAAAGGGAACTGTGGGAAAACACCACCCCCACCCCAGAAGAATAAAATATTTTCAGAAATATTTTTTAAAAAGGGCAGGATAGAATAGTTCCCTTAAAGGAGAAATGGAAAAAATCTTAAGGGAGGCAGAAACCAGCCCAAATCTCCCTGCACCCAAGCAGAAACTGAGGAGGCCAGCTATTAGAAATGTAGATTTGGCCATCCATTCAAGACAGGATATTTTGAAATTCCTTGCGGCACAGCTAAAAAAGGCAGAATGATAGGATTAGAAAGCAGCCCTTACTCAAGATCCAACACATTAGCCATTAGCCACGAGCCACAGTAGGAATTACCCAACACCAGAGGTGGGTTCTATTTACCTTTACTACCAGTTAACATCATGCCTGTTCTGATGACGTCTGGGTCAGTGGGCGGAGCCTCCCACCGGTTTTACTACCAGTTCTTGTGAACTGGTCTGAACCGGGGGCAACCCACCACTGCCCAACACCCTTTCAGACCACAAGCCCCTTCATTGCACCACCCCAGAATAGTCCAATCTTCAAAGTCACAGCAACCTATAAAGATCCATCCACTGATTCAACCATTTGTTCAGCTGAGCCCACACTGCACACTGTCTTTGTGGTTCTATCCAATTAACCACCTTTCCAATCAGCCTCCATGTTGTTTCCAGCTTCTTTCTCCCAGCTTGGAACTGAACCAGATGGATTTTCCTTCCAACAGAACTATATCAAAAGAGCCACATCAGGATTCCAAACATCTGCAGCAAAAATCAGTCCTGATTCAGAGACAGGGTGTACCATCCAAAGCAGGGGTCACCAACCTTTCGGACCTCGGGGACCACTAAATTCATAATTTTAAATCCCGCAGATCACTAATACGATTTTTAAAAAAAGATAAAACAGTATTTAGTGCAATATAAAAATGCAAATAATTTTTCTGCGGACCATCAACATTTTCTCACAGACTACCAGTAGTCCACAGACCACTGGTAGGTGACTACTGATCCAAAGGATCAGCTGAATTGCATCATAAGGGCTATACAGAGGCCTAGGTAAGCAAAACAGGGCCAGCAATCTAAAACTTGGGTACATAATCAAGCTGTTTCTAAGTGCTATTTCCAGCAAACTAACTGTCCTTGGGCAGAGGTTTCTATACAGGAAGAAGGTAAGTCTCTACCCCATTTAGTTGGCAGAGGTAGGAAGGCAAATGACAGAGTGATGATATCATCCCTTTTTATCTGCAGGGCTTGTTTTGGATAACAAGGTGTAATGTGCCACTTCTAATAACAAAAGTTTAAAAAAAAATTACAAAGTTGTAGTTGATATACGAAGAGCCATATTTCCATCTCTTCTTAGGAGATAATATGCTATAGCATAGCCTAAAGTAGTCACCAAAACTATGATTAAACTAATGGCAGAACCTGATATAGTTTCTCTTGCGTGTGCTGCAAGGGTTCTACTTACCTTTACTACCGGTTCACAACGGGGCCGCATGCAGAAGCATTCTGATGATGTCGGGGTTGGTGGGCGGAGTCTCCCACCGATTTTACTACCAGTTCTATAGAACCGGTGCAAACCGGGGGCAACCCACCACTGGTGTGCTGGTGGAATCAACAAAAATGATTTCAAAAATCATTGAACAATCATTTCTGAACAAGCAGAAATTAAATGTCCATATTTCTATGTGCGTATTAAAATTCCACTTTAATATCAACTGCAGACACACTGAGAATGCTAGGAACATTCAAATAAAAATTGCAAAGTGGCTGTTTGCCAGCCAGCAGATAGGGCAGCATTCAGGATTCTTGTCTTCTGGACCTCCCTTTCAATTTACTTCTAGTACAATTAAAATTGCACTGCATGTAATAAATACAGGATTTATTTCCAAGGATAGTTTTCTTACATATAATCAATTTTTCAAAACATTCAGTGATGTGAATGAACTATAAAGCTAGTATCAGATTTTCTTTACATCCTGAAGGGGATGTGGAGAATGTAATAGAAGACTTTAAAAGTCAGTGGGAGGGACACTTTCCCATAGGAGTCTGCACATTCATATTTTCTGAGCCAACAAGCATTCCCAAATACTATTATAGCTTTGCAGATGTTGCTGACAATTCCAGCCTCAGTTGCATCAGTTGAAAAATACTTCAGTGAACTGAAATGTCGTTTGTCATCATTTAGTCACGTCCGAACAACAAGTACATTCCTGAGTGGTAGGAATAAACAGATTGTTTTAAATCCAGACTGATTTTAGTTCTGCATATATTCAGTCCACTGCCTGAAATAATTGCATTAAAATGTTCATGACAATTTATAATTATGAACTGAATTTATTCTAGGATTTCTGTTTTGATATAAAAGTTTCTAACTGCGAACTAGATTGCTAGGCCTGAAGAAGTATGGAATCCCCTGGAAATATTTGATCTACCAAATATTTTTTGGTCTTTCTAGATTTTAGGTTTGCATTTGATTTCATCTCTACAGACAAGCTGTGGTTCAAACTTTAGGATATCACAGATACAGAATAGGTAAAACCTATAGAATAGGTAAAACGTGTTGCATCGCCTTCGTGACATTATCTAGGCCAGCTTTCCTCAGCACTGTATTGTCCAGATTCTAAAAACTGCATCAACAAATTAGCATCAAAAAGGAAGGTAGATATTGCCAGTATAATAAACTATACCCCCCATTAATAAGGCACAAGGGTAGTCTGTAGGGCGATCGTGCCTATGGACATAAGCATCTGTCTTTATGTTCAGTTTTTCACTGTCCAATTCCCTTTATTGGAATACTTTTTGTTATCCCAAGAAATTGTTTACATGCTGCTTTGGACAGTAGTTTCTTTGGAGAAACTACTCCTGATGGCCCACTTTGGGACATAAAGGGAACTGAACCAGTGGTCGGTTTCAAAAAATTTTACTACCGGTTCTGTGGATGTGGCTTGGTGAGCGTGGCATGGCTTGGTGGGCATGGCTTGGTGGACATTGCAGGGGAAAGATACTGTAAAATCTAAAATTTCCATTCCCACCCCACTCCAGGGGAAGGATACTGTAAAATTTCCATTCCCTTCCCACTCCAGGGGAAGGTTACTGCAAAATCCCCATTTCCTCCCAATCAGCTGCGACTTGGGAAGCAGAGAATAGATGGCGGCAGGGCTAGTCAGAATTTTTACTACCGGTCCTCCGAACTTCTCAAAATTTCTACTACCGGTTCTCCAGAACTGGTCAGAACCTGCTGAAACCCACCTCTGAACTGAACCCAGGAGATGTTACTTCTTGCTTGCAGCATGCATGCTATGGCCTTCCTGTGGCGATCAGGTTGATATTGTCCCTGTTTGTATTGAGGGGGAATCTGAAGACAGAGCTATTCTGGAAACGATTCTAATCAGGTTAGCTGTATTTTTCTTGAAATGTTAGCTTTATTGCCATTGTGATTTGATTTCAAGCCCACTGCAGATGTTTAAACTTATCTATCCTGATTGCAGTGAAATATAAATGGATTTTTAAAAACTGGCATACAATGAAGACTCTATTAGAAGCAATAATTTTAACTTAGACCAGAAATAAGATTTTGATTATCTATCCAAGAAGATGACTATGTAGTCAAAAGATCATCAGCTTAATAGCTGTTTCAGTGATTACATTGTTAAGCAGAAAAAGGATTGAAGACTACTGCTTATTTCTATTTGCTGAATCTAATTATCTTATATAAAGGGATACTGGTAGAGTGAAATAAAGATTATTGAATGGGGTATCACACTTTATATATTGATATTTTGACACACTGAATTCCTAGGGTCCCTTAATGGGACAATAATATGTACTCACACAAAATAAGAACTTGATAGAAAGAAGAATAAATCAAGTTTTCTTCTTTCCTTTGACTTAGTCAGAAATGACAGCAGCAGACCAACCAAAGAAAAGTGTTCAACATTCAGACTCTTTTAGAACAGCCAAATAAGTGAGGAAAGGGGTAATGAAAGTCAAATGATATCAAATGCTATCCAAAGCCTAATAATATTTTTAACAGTTGTATTTTAGACAAGTATATGCTCTGGGTTACTGTAGACTAAGAATGGGAACAATAACATTACTTGGAATTGAATATTGATAGTGATATATCCATCACTCAGAAACATAGCACTATATTTCAAAGTTTGAGGAACACTAGTCGTTTATGTGAATATTTAACAAGAGCAAATAACTGCCTCAAATGATCCTGTCATTCAGTATTGACATGCTATACCAAGTGCATATTGAAATCAAAATAAATGCCATATCACAGTACCCTGGAGGCACAAAAATCACAAAAGCTAGGTTTGTGAAAAGTAATCAGGATCCTACAGTGAAATTATTGCTTTAAGCCATGTTGTTTTGACTATAGCTCAAGGATTCAGCATCTTAAATTTGGAAGGTAACACTAAATTGATATTTAACATTATAAGTTTTTATAAGTGATTATAAGTTTTTGTATAATCATTAAGCAGTTTGGCATCATGGTTAAAACACCAGGCTGGGAACCAGGAGATCATGAGTTCTAGTCCTACCTTAGGCACAAAGCCCTAGGAAGAAATCAGTGACAAACCACTTCTGAAAATCTTGCCAAAAAAACTACAGTCTAATCCAGGCAATAAATACTGACCATGTACCAGAAATATAAATTGTCTGAAAATATTGGCTGACTTCCGCTGAATGAAAAAGAGAACATTATAAGACATTTAAAGTGCCCTAAAAAGCCTCCCTTAAAAGCTGGGTTTCATAAGTATTAAAAGCGTGAAGTGTGGAAATGCAAATTGATAGGTATGCTACCATATCTGGGTTATGAAAATCCAAATTACTACATGGCAAAAACTCAGTCCCTTTGTTCCCCCCTATTTATTATCTGCAACTCAGGTCATCCTAAACTTATGCAACTAGCTAATCCTCCAGATGGATTGTCCTTTAGCTCCCAAAAACCTCAGCCAACTTGTATGGATGGTTAGAAGTGAATAAATTTGTAGTCTAAAACATCTGTGGGTGGAAACTTTTCAGTCATCATTGAGATGGAGAGAAGAACTTTTGCTGAGATCGTTGTCTTGATCATTCAACCACTGTAAAACAGCAGCAGCCGAAAAAAGAAATTCTTTAACTCACAAAAGAGGGTGGAGTCTGTATCTGAGTCAATCGTGTTCTCTTTTTTTCAGCTGGGCTCCATTTTTAGCTGGGACTAATAACCATTCTCGATGTTGAGAATTATACACTTAGAGTCTGAACATGGACATAAATAGTAGGCCAGTAATTACAGCTGTTCTGGTCCAGTAAATATATATTTACCCCTGATTTTTATTTGAATGTTATAGTTATGGTCAAAACTGAACAGTACAGAAAACAAACAGATACAACAGACACATATAGGTATGCACAAACATCTTTTCAATTGCCCAAGTGGTTTTCAGATGGGGGGGAGTGTTTCTGAAAGTTAAAGTAAAGTTAAACCTAGTGTAATCTAATCTAACTCAATCAATGAATTAGTTTTTGAAAATGGCACTAGATGTGGCAGAGGTTCACAATGGGAGGAGAATGGGGTCATTTAAATTACCTGTCTTTTGTTTGTAAAGATCCAATGAAATTTATTATTGTGTGTTAATCATCATATAGCGTCTACTCAAATTTAAAAGTGGAAATTTCATGTTTTCATGTATTTCATTCTTGTCTCTCTAGCCTTAAGAAGTTTTAAGTTTTTCTGCTTCTTGGGTAGACCCCATCTTAAAATTGCTCTTGGTTGCATGTGTAGCAAAGGTGCATACTTTCCTGGGAATAACAGGCTACTGCCACCTGTGGATTTTAAACTAGTAAAGATTAAACCTAATCTTTATTGCCCTGTTTACAGGAACTGCCTCTGTGGTTAACCTTTATTACATTATAACTGCTAAGGCAAAGTGCCCATTGATGTGAGTGATGTTGAGTTGGCCACGCCCACACGGTCACATGATTGAGCCATGCCTACCCAGCTGGTCATTAGAGCAGAGAACCGGTTGTTAAATTATTTGAATCCCACCACTAGTCCTATGCCATGTATAGATGGGTCCTTTATAGATTATGACCCTATGAATTGGACGCCTCTCCCCATCCTTTGTGAAATAATGTGTAAACATTTTGTTCTACATTTTTATTACTTTTTATCAATTAAATTTTATCACAATTAAATGGATAATTTATCAAAATTAAATGCATAGATAGATAGATAAATTATACACACACACACACACACACACATATATATATATAATTTTTCTAATTGTTTTATCCATTACAGGGTGCAAATAATACATTATGAAGTAGATATTTGGTAAGTGCAGTGGTTTTTATGCAATATAAACTAGAAATTGTTAACATTGTGATGGTTTGAATAAGTTAAATCTTTAAGGGGAAGGAGAAAAGATATCAATGTTAAATATAATTTCTAAAATGTTAATAAATATATGGTTGTTAGAATTGTACAATTAAAGCGAAGTAGATCATTGATAGACAATTGCAAAAAGGCTTATATTATTTATAATGTAAACAGGTTTCTTTGAACTTTAAGCTTAACACTAAGTCTCCATTCTAATATTATTTATTACTGTTTAATATTATTCATTACTTTTAAAAGAAACAGAGAAAAAGAACTACTTGGAAAAATAGAAACTGTTGATTTCCTCCTTCTTTATACTCCAAATGATTTGCAATATTTATATGCATTTAAACCCCTTAAATTGTGTTTGGATATGTATTTGCCTTGATGTATTGTATATAGGGAAGCCATTCTTGCTTAAATTTGGTTAAACTTATGTTGTGAATATTTTGTTGCTAATTCTGCTTTTGCTGCTTCAAGTTTCCAATCAGATATCGCTGGTGTTGGGCACAGCCATAAGCATGTAGTAAACCTGGATGTTTCTTGTAAAATATATTCTGGAATTGTACCTAGTGAAAAGAATTGTAATTTCATTTCATTTCTCAAATTATCTCTATGATACTATGTACGCCTTTTCCAATATTTCTGAGGGCTTTTTACCTCTACATATTTTTGGTCTCCTAAAGACTTTGAAGTATACATTTGAATGCATTTCCCTTTAATCATTACAGATTTATAAAAATAGGTGTGGGAGATTCCAGAGGAACATCAAATATTTTGTTTAATCAGCAAATTATAATATTAATCCTTCCCTCTGGCAACACATTTCAAGGTTCTATTTTCATACAGCACTGAATAATGCAGGCAGCTCTCAGGAAAGGCACTTAATCCTCCTTTTAATTCATAATAAACAGTGATATTGGAAATTTTCCATTGTTTGCACAAACCTGTATGTCCTGATATATATCGGAAGTAACTTCTCATGTCCTTAGGGAGGGTAAAGTATCACAAAAAACATTTTATATACAGGAACTATGACAGAATCCATCATAAGTATGGTTGAAGTTTTTGTAGCATTTTAAGAGTACTGAAACACTAACATTTTATTAAATCCAAATGCTCAGTCTAGTCTGAATTATAATGGACCACCAGAAGTAAAACATCTAACAAAAATCACATTCCCACTGTGATTAAATGCATTATACCCTAGTTTTTGCAAAGCAATGACTCAACCCAGAGAGACAATTTTCTTATGCTTCATATCTATTTTTTTTTAAGAAAGAATGAGATTCCAGTGATAATAATCTGAAATATGCTGACAAGTAGCTGAATCCTCTACCAGCAACTCCGTATTGCATAGTTTGAAAATCAGTTTATAAAACCTTACTCCAGCTGGTAATGACCTCAAGCCGATTATGCTTCTTCCTTCTCATATACTACCACAAAATATGCTACTGAAGTTTGAGAAACATTCCAGAAGAGACTCTAGATGGAAATTCTGAGGATACAGAAAGACAAAAAGAATCTTCTATTGTACGATAAGAAATAATATGTGTAGCCTGAAATTTCTTATGAATTCTGTAAAAAAGAAGTGAAGAAAAATGTTGGATGAAACCAGTGGGGAAATCCAATGGTGAAATCCAAATATTTTTACTACCGGTTCTGTGGGCATGGCTTGGTGGGTGTAGTGTGGCTTGGTGAGTGTGGTGTGGCTTGGTGAGCGTGGCTTGGTGGGCATTGCAGTATCCTTCCCTGCAGAGGAAGGATACTGCAAAATCCCCATTCCCTCACCACTCCTGGGGGAAGGATATTGCAAAATCTCCATTCTCACCCCACTCTGGGACTAGCCAGAGGTGATATTTGCCAGTTCTCCGAACTACTCATAATTTCTGCTACCCGTTCTCTGAACTGCTCATAATTTCCGCTACCGGTTCTCCAGAACTTGTCAGAACCTGATGGATTTCATCCCTGGATGAAACTGGAAACAACCAGTTCACTCCAAAGGCTTGCAGGAACTCATCCAAGGACATAAGCAAAGTTTATCTAACTAGGATCAGAATCAACTCTATGAGTGAAAAATTTCCAGTTCACACTTTTCTAGATCATTCAACCTGATTAATGCTACACTCTCAAGTTGGTCATGACATAATTCTCAGAAAGCATTATTCCAGAGATTTATAATATATAAAGAATAAGCAGAGTATTTCAGATTCTAGAGAATCAGTTCTTCTGAAGTGATTTTTATACGTATTGTTAGGTCAATGTCATATACTAAATTGTTCACATATTGGAGTTATTAAAAAAGATAGCAATTGGAATTGCATTCAGCAAATGGAACTGACAGGTGTATAACCATTTTATTCATGGTTTGGAAAAAATAAGAAAAAATGCTGTATTTTCATCTGCTGAAGCTGCTATTTTCTTAGCTGTAGTAAACATTCATTTTTCTGTTATGAAAAATATATCTAATAGAGAATATATGTAGTTTAGGGTTGAAGTCAATACACATCTTCCCATGTACTTTGTAAGTGAGCAAGGACTCTATGTTCCAGAAAGCCTACTATTTTCATAACTGAGTTACAAGTAGGACCTCTCTTTAGTTCCTTTTCATTGAAATGACATCAATAATGAATAATAAAGTGGACTTTGAATAATAAAGTCCAAATTGCCCAAATTAGACAGAAAATGCAGATTACATAAATTTTCCTTTGTCTATGTTCTATTCTCAGATAATTCTTTCTCTGGTAGATGTTGATTTGCTGAACATTTTTTTGAGCCTATCAACAAAGCCCTTCCCCACTACTGAGAGGAAGTACTATGAACCCCATCCTTAAATCAGCAGCATCAAATTTTTCTTGTCTATTATCAATCCCTATCCTGCTCCTCTTGCCTCTGTTTCAAGTTACAATAGTCAATTCACTCCCCTACACTCAGCTTAGATTATATTCAATTGGAGGCTGCAAATGGATATTGTTAGATTAAAGAAAGTACTATTTTACCAACAGTACAACTACAGAATACTTAATATATAAAAGCCAAATGACACTCACTCACCACGAAATCTCCAGAAAGGTAAAGCCTACAAACTTGAAACTTGGCACGTATGTTCATCTTGGCTTCTAGGTGCTTGCTAAGAAAGGATTTTTCAAAATGACCATCAAATCATTAGTATTTCATATACAGTATTATTTTCACATGCTCTGATGCTAAGGAGTTAGATGTTCTACTCCCTCTCCCCACCTGAAAAGAACTCTGTTCCAACTGCCAGTTGCCTTATATTAACATGCTCTGATGCTACCCCTTCGCTAAACTGGATGTGGGCATGGCCAGTGTGTAACTCATCTAGCCTGCAGGCTGGGACATTCTACTGCCCCTCCCCCTCTGTTCCAACTGCCAGTTGCCTTATATTAACGCACTCTGATGCTATGGAGTTACACATTCTATGTTAAGTTTCAGGCTTTAAGTGTCAATTTATCATGCCCGATCACATAGTTTCATAGTGTAACATGGGCGTCCAGCTAGTACTTAATAGGAGAATATTTAATAGGAGAATGCTAATAGGAGAAGATGAGATGAAGGCAATATCATGGGGACAGGAAAGAACACTGAATTTTCCATGGCATGTTTACGCTATGATTAAATGCAAAGAGGAATGAGTCCTAAGAAACTTTTAACTCCACATTTGCTGGGACATTTTCTGTGTGGGAAACAAGACTCAGATAATTTGTGGGGGGCAATTGGCAAAATTATGCTTTATTTGTGATTTTCTAAAAACATCTCTTTAACTCACTTGTTTTTAATCTTCATTCTCCTCTCACAGAATTGTACCTAACACTTTATTGGATAAAACATCTTGTGAAGTATCAGTACCACTTTAAAATGCTTTGGTAAGACCACACTTGGACTACTGCATCCAATTTGGTGTTGAGATTCTAGAAAGAGTGCAGAGAAGAGTGACAAAGATGATTAGGGGACTGGACGCTAAAACATATGAAGAATGGTTGAAGAAATTGGGTATGTCTATTCTAGTGAGAAGAAGAATTAGGAGAGAATGATAGCAGTGTTTCAATATTTGAGGGGCTGCAAAAAAGAAGAGTGGGTCAGTCCATTCTCCAAATGGCAGGACAAGAAGCAATGAATGGAAACTAATCAAGGAGAGAACCAACCTATTTCCTGATAGTTATAATAATATCAGTGGAATGGCTTGCCTTCAGAATTTGTGGGTGCTCCATCATTGCAGGGTTTTTAAGAAGAGATTAGACAGCCATGTGTCTAAAATAGCATAGGGTCTCCTGTTTGAGCAGGGGATTGGACTGAAGACCTTGAACGTCCCTTCCAACTCTGCTATTCTGTTATATTAAGTTAAAGAAGTAACATAATGAGATCCACTGATATCTCAAAAGACCTAATATGAAAACACTGAGATCTCTCAAGATCCTCACCCAAATCTTTTGCAAGATTTTTGATTATTTGATTAGTTGTTAGGTTGGTTGGCTGATGCTCAACTTCTTGCAAAGGATGACACGATATGTTTCTCTACTGTACTTCTAACATAAGCAAGATATATTAAGAGGTCTGCAATGGAAATAAGGATTGCTATGTTTGCATGTGGCTGAATCTTCATCAAATCAGCCTTAAAGACTTCATCTAAGTTTCAAATTCTGTCTTCTGTGGCTTGAAACTTGAGACGGTCCTTTATTCCTTGGACTCAACGAGAACAGCTAACGTTGTGCTGTTGAAATTTACTTTGCTTTTTGCAGCAATGAATCCAATTCGTTCGGGTGCATTTTCCTCTTCTCAAAACTTCACACCCAAAAAAAGAGAATATATTAATGAAAAACGAGTCTTGAACCTCATATATTACAGAGAATTGCATTCAGACAATCTGCAGATTTTCCTGCTTTGAAACATTTGAGAGCATGGAAGACATTGAAACTTGCCACGCACTGATACAGACCAGATTTGGATTGCTTGTTCCAGTTTAATTAGTACTGTTTTAATAGTATTTAGCCAATATTCTTTCTTTGCCACACAGAAATCCCTGTTGGAACGCTAAGGAATTTTGCTATTTGCAATCTGCATAGCACAATCTTGTGATCTTGATTTATCCAATTGTTTTCAGATCTTGAAATGTTTTCTTTTTCTGACTCCATGGAGTTTCACAAGCTTACAAAGTAGGAATAAACTGGGATAAACTGACTATTTAATAAATCATAATGACAAAGGCATCTATCAGAAGCAAGCAAAGATTGCTCAATGTGCTTTTCACCTATGTTAGTCCTTTCAGGATATCTTTTTAAACTGCTGTGATTTGTATAATAGATACTATTTTTACCTTGCACTTATTATATTTTTTAAATCTGTTTATTGGAGAGGATCCTTAAAGCATTTCACACAGAGAAGACAAATATGTTAAATAACAGTGGCACTTGACAAAGATTACTAGTCGTCCTTTGTGTAATTTTTACATTTAGAGGGCTATTAATGCTGCATATCCCATCCTGCTGCTTCACAAAAAAAGAAGTATAATTAAGGAACAAATTGATGGGCTCCGTTATTTTGAAAACAAACTTCAGGCTAAATTATTATGGGGATTATTACATGGTGGAAAGCAGGTCTGGATTTGTTCAGCAAAATTGCTGGGAAGAAAGCAGATAAATATCTGTAGAATTGCAGTCGAAATGCAAACTGAAGTCAAATGTTATTCAGTTTCTAAAAGGATGCAATGATACATCACCGCCTCCTGGTGGCTGTACATTTCGTTTACTTAAAAACGTTTTAGATGTTTATAGAAAATTAAACTGTAGTTGCTGAAAGGTCACCAAATAATACATTATGGCTTTATTAAACTGAGAGATTCAGCTCACATTTCCTTCCTTTTTTGTCCTATAACACCTCGAGTGATTATTCTTCTCCTCAATTAACTTGAGAGATAATTTATAATTAACCTTCTCAAGTTACAGTTCTTTCATCTCTCCCATTATATTTTATAGTTGTTTGGACAGCATCAAGCTAATATTGCTTTATTCCTGTTTTCTTTTAAAGTGAGCAGCATACTCAAGAATAACTACACAGGATTTACATGGTGTGCCAGAGTTAAACCTCCAATGTTATAGTATCATGAGTAAATCCAATTATTTCATCCCTTGGAATCTATTCAAGAAAACGTGGTTCTGGCAACATGCTGGTTACTTCAACTGTTTTTAAAATTACATTTACTGGTCAGACTGATTTATGACCAGTCATAGGTCTGCCCAGGATGATTTATGACCTAAATTCAAAGTTCTCAAGACTGACCCTCACCTTCACGGTCATCTGATTGCATTTTGAGTGCTTGACTATCAGCCTACATTTATGGCCATTTGCAGCATGGTGCAGTCTTGCTGCCACAATTTGTAACAATTTTTTTGCCAGAAACCTGTGTTTAATTCCGGTTTACAGCACAAAATATATATTTGCAGACAATGGAGTTGCTTAATGACCGCAACAAAAAAGGTTATAAAATCAGGTATGGTCACCTGGTGACTTGCTTAAGGTCCAGCATTACTGCAAAGAACCAGAAAGGCCTAAAATAGAATCCATCCCAACACTATTACAGAATCTGGTGTGCTTTCAGATGCATGTGGGAAGTAAATTAAGCCGCCTGTAGCTTAGTCAGCAGAACTAAGATCTTAGAACCACTGCAGTAGTGGTATCGACTTACCTTCGCTACCGGTTCAGAACTGTGAGTGAGAGAGTCCATGATGATGTCCAGGCGGGTGGGTGGAGCCTCCCGCCGCTACCAGTTTGCCTAAACCTGGGCGAACCGGTAGAAACCCACCCTTGGAGAAATCATACAAGAAGACCAACCAAGCCTGATGGCTTCTTTGCAAGATCATTAGTCAGAAACCATTTCTACATTCAGTACACCATTCCATTTTTGCTGAAAAGTTCTGTAAATACAGTGTAGAAAAAAATGTTTTCTACCTGTATTATTACATACAAGTTCACGTTTTACTGTGCACATTATTTTAGCAAAAGAAAGCCATAATATGCTATTGAAAAAGTTTTCTATTAAAAATGCAAATGTTCCTTGGCTGGACTTACTTTGATATCTAGAGTTTAAATATTCCATCCTGCTTGAACTCATTTATAATGGATTAGATATTTAAAATAGGATATTACATTCATATACACAACCCTAAAATATTAGTCTGAGAAAAGCAAGAGAAAAAACTCCTGAATCCGTGGGTTCTTATACCTCTAATCTTTCTCTGATTGTACTATTGTATATTGTAATACTGCACCTTGTTAATTATACTTAACGTTTTAAAATTCTGGCCATAATATGACCTGGTGTATTACTCTGATTCACTCATTTGATGTTACTCATACAAAAACAGACATCCTTTCTTATATATTTTCCATTGAATGTCTTCCTGACTTCATTTATTCAGTCATTCATGCAGTTATTTGATTTATATGTCTGCCTACCCATGTACAAATCTGGGCAGCTCACAAAAATTAAAAACAAAAATAAAATTTGCATTTAAAAAGAGCAAAGATATTGCACCCAGGTAATAACAGTCTAAGACAAAATACATGACATGTATATTCTGCCTGAATTCCCAGGGCTGAAACAAGTCTTCAATGTTCAGTGAAGTCCCAGGTAAGTGCAGGGAGACCTACTAGGCCCAAAATGAGGTACGGGGGGTGGGGAGGGTGTACCTATGGCCCATTTTTGCTCCATTTTCCAGGAGGCTGCAGGGAGGCTAACTAGGCCCAAAACAGGGTGCAGGGGTGTGGCACAGCCTCTCCCCCCCCCCCCCCGTGTGGCCCATTTTGGCTCCCAGGGGGTGCAGGAGACTAAGTGCTGCCTGTCACACACCCTGGCCACGCCCAGCCAGCCAGTCATTAGGGCAGAGAACCGGTTGTTAAATTATTTGAATCCCACCACTGGATATACTGTTCTATAGGGCATTTGCTAGGACACAGAAAATGTGTTTTCTAGATCCCATCAGATGATATGGTTATCCTTCAACTAAAGTATTAGTTAAATGATGACTGGAAAATATGAGTTTGTTTCTTCCTTTCATTATGGATAAGACTTTCAACTATACACATAGGCAGATGAGCTGGATCCTAAACACTTATCACATGTAATTGCTAAATATTCCAGCTATCTTCACATTCCCAGAAATGTTTCCTGCAGTATTCTTTTTAAAAAAACAAAAAACGAAGTGTCCATCAGCAACTGAGTCCATTCTCCCACTTGAACCCACTGATTTTTCTCACACCCAGTCTGTTTCTCCTCTCATTTGCCTTGATCTTTTGATGCTGGCTCTGCTTAGCTGCCTTAGAGTTACAATGATGTCATCTTTCAGAGCTTTCCTGTCTGATTCCAAGAACAACAGCAGTAAGCAGGGAAAATGGAAGAAAGAACTTTGCATTTTTGTTCCATTCTCCCAGACCAAAACAGCCTCTGATCCCTTCAAGTATTTTCTTCCAATCTAGCTTTGAATAGCCCAAACAATGAGATGCTTTCCATGGCCCTTAAGAAATTATCCCACAGTCTGAATGATGTCAGACTTAGGGAATTTCTCTTCCACCCCCTCCAATGTCTCAAAATTAAAGATTTCCCTCTGCTCTTTGTTGTTCCAAGCTTGCTTCCATGAGTATTTCTTTGTGCAATTTTTCCAAGTTGTTGGAGTGAAGTTATTAGTGGCCAGGCTGTTTTGCTGGCATGAGCCAGCTAACGAAGTGAGTAAAAGGAAGAAGCATCTCAATTCTGGCCCTGAATGGCAGCTATACTATCACAAGAGCTGATTGGGTGACCTGGCTGCAAACTAGGATTGTTGTGGGAAGATGCAAAGAGAACAGTTCCATTGGTCCATCCTGGTATATAGGTGTTGTAGAGTTCTGGGGGAGGGACCCTGAATAGCTGGAGAGAAAAGTTGAAATTTGTAACTTTCAATTCAGCAAAAATGATGCAACATAGGGCAGCAATTTTTTAACCAATCAACTTGATTCTATTGTTATAGTCCCATTCATAAATTTGTTCATTTGTGGTCTTCAGTAGATTTTGGTTTCTAAAATATTCATCTATTTTCCTAAGAGGGCTATCAGTTCCTTAATTCTTCCTCTTTTCTTCTAATCTTCAGGACCGCCTTCTGCCACCAATAGCCTCTCACCGTCTAGTCCGTTCCCACAGAGAGGGGCTCCTCAGGGTGCCGTCAGCCAAACAGTGTCGACTGGCGGCCCCCAGGGGGAGAGCCTTCTCTGTGGGGGCACCTGCCATCTGGAACGAGCTCCCCCCTGAGGATACAGGACCTACGTACCTTCCGCCGCGCCCTAAAAACGTTCCTATTTCATCAGGCTGGTCTGGATTAAACCTCCCTTTATAAATGGGTTTTAAGATGGGTTTCTTAATTGTTTTATATAATTGGATTTTAAATTGTTTCAGCCTAATTATTTAATTTATTTTAAATATTTTTAACTTTTGTATGTCATTGTATTTTATTTGGCTGCTCACCACCCTGAGTCCCTTTTGGGAGTAGGGCAGTATACAAATTCGATTAAATAAATAAATAATTCCATTTAAAATATTTTATGTTTTCTCTTGTCTCTTCCTCATAATTTCAAAATTATGTTGTATCGGGTAAAAGTTTACTTACATCCCATTCTCAAATCTGAATAATTTATTTAAATTATTTTCAAAAATTCTTTTAATTTCCCTGACTACTGGAGAGACCAAACCAGGAATGGGTTTCAAATCCTGCCACTACTGGTTTGTTTGTGGGTGTGTGCATGCTCATATGCGCGCACACACCCAGGCGGGTGGGCCGAGCCACTGCTACCGGTTTGCCCAATCCAGGGCGAACCGGTAGCAACCCACCACTGGACCAAATTTACCTACAAGAAAGATCAAATGAAGAAGAAAAAAAGAAGGCATGGGAAGACAAATCATTACATGGCCAGTATATTTTTAAAAAACAAAAAACAAAAAAACCTGGGAAAGCTGATAATAACAGGATCCAGCAATGGCTAAGAGCAGGAAAGTTGAAAACAGAGCAGGGGATAATTCTAACTCCACAAGCCCAAGCCTTAAGAACAAATGCATACAAAACCAGAAATGGGAACACAGCAACAGACAGCAAATGTTGCCTCTGCAAAGAAGCTA
This sequence comes from Masticophis lateralis, assembly GCA_030761175.1. NCBI lineage: Eukaryota > Metazoa > Chordata > Lepidosauria > Squamata > Colubridae > Masticophis > Masticophis lateralis. The sequence continues at coordinate 191,680,665 of JAUDYJ010000001.1, read as the reverse complement.
AAGAAATAGTGGACAACCTGGTTAGCTGTTGCAAGAAGATCACACAGATTCACTACAAACAACATCATGACAAAGTAGCAACAATGGTACATAGGAAGATCTGCAAAAAATAACATTTGCCTGCAAGCAAGAACATGTGGGACCATAAAATAGAGAAAGTTATAGAAAATGAAGTTGCTAAAGTGCTCTGGAACTTTAAATTCAAACCAATAAGCACTTGCCACATAACACACCAGACTTAACAGTTATCAATAAAAAAAGACCCAAAAAAGATCTGGATAGTGGATGTGGCAGTACCTAGAGACAGCAGATTAGAAGAGAAAGACCTGAAGAAGATAACAAAATACAAAGAATGCAAAACTGTGGCAAAAGGAAGCAAAGGTACTACCAATAGTAATAATGGTAGTAGGCAGTAGTAGTAGAAGAAACAATTCCAAAGCCTAGAATCTAAAGAGCTGGTGACAAAGTGTATACATATATATTTGTAAAACAAATGTAATCATTTTTTGCAATTAAACCAAGCCTAACCACAATTGTGGTTAGTAGGACTGACATTTTGAGTCCATTCAACCTCTTACAATTCTACATTTTCTTGCAGATGCATAATCAGAGAACAGAACTAGTAATGGTGAATGACTCTGGAATTCTACTTTGGAGTGTCTCTGATTCAGATCAATAGACTCTTTCTCTGTGGAATAATGCAAAACTATTGAAAATCATAATATCACCAGGGTTTTCAGACAGAAGAAATGATTAATTCTTTCTTCTTCCTTCAGCTTCTAATAAGAAAGGACTTGACAACAAAAAAGAAGCCTTCAATCTTATCTCCATAGGCAGGGGCTTTCTTCTAGTCTTTTAAATCATCCAAGCAACAGGCCTTCCTCTTCTGTACCCACCTGCGGAGGAGAATGATGTTTTTCTTCACCAGGTAAGAGATTGCTGGAAGAATTTTGGCTCGTTCAAGAGCTCAGGCAAATAGGAACTAGATCAGCCTATGAGTAACATCTTCAAACCCTTGCAAAGATTGCTGCCTCATTATTCTCAAATAGCTCCTCAAACGCATGGTTCCTAAAAAATTTAGAATATTCTAAAATCTGGGGCCAGAGAAAACAACCTACAGTAAGAGCTTTCATGTTTGTTTCTTGAACTTATTAAATAGCAAAGAACAATTGAGACTGAGGGATTAACGCGAATCTGAAATCCTTAAACTGTTAAATAAACTCAGGAGTTTTAAAATAAAAACCTTAAGGGCAGTGGTGGGTTTCAAAAATTTTTTACTACCAGTTCTGTGGATGGACTTGGTGGGCATGGCTTGGTGGGCGTGGCAGGGGAAGGTTACTGCAAAATCCCCATTTCCTCCCCAATCCAGGGGAAGGATACTGCAAAATCTCCATTTCCTCCTAATCAGCTGGGACTTGGGAGGCAGAAAATAGATGGGGGCGGGGCCAGTCAGAATTTTTACTACCGGTTCTCCGAAGTAGTCAAAATTTCCACTGCCGGTTCTCCAGAACTGGTCAGAACCTGCTGAAACCCACCTCTGCTTAAGGGTCACTGTGAATGTTATAGTCCCTGATAATATTTTTACAAAAATATCTCTCTACCTTCCAGTTTGGGTTGGTTTTCTCTGCTGATTTTGCATCTAACTTCCAGCAGTTTCTATCTTGTCTCTCTTCAGAATCCTCCCCAATATCATGTCCCTGCACCACCAGGACTGTTCACTGACAGCTGAATCATTTCCAATCCTGACACAAAACATTCCAATCCAGGTCTCGTGTGTCCCAAAGGTTGCAAACTGACAGGGGGTTAAGAGCCCATGTTTTTCTGCTTTCATTCAAGGATCAAGAGAGAGAGCCTGCTCACCACCAGAGGGGGCTGCGAAACAACAACAGGGCTGATTAGAGGACAGAGCAAACAGCTGTTGTTAAGGCTGGAAACCCTTGCCAAGTGAATCCTCTGCTTCCACACAGCAACAAGACTGAGGCAATCAGGACAGGAAAAGAAACAGATGACAAAAGCCAAGGCCGAGAGAGAAAGTCCTGGGTGAAGTACAGCTTCCTTCCTCTTTTTGAACTCTATGCTCAACATATGGTGGCAAGACAGAAACAGCCTGGCTTGGCTCTATATCAGTGTGCAACACAGAAGATTTACATTAACATCAAACACTTCAGACAACATGGCAATGAGCACTCAACGTCATTACAAACACCTGGGGAAATGAATATTTTGACCCACAAATTGTTCTACGATGTACACATGATGAAGTTGGGTAATGGGGCTGTTGAGATCTACTGCAAATTGCAATCACATTGAGCACTGGCACGAGCAAGTGTCCATGAGGTTAGCCATGACTAGTGGAAAGCTCATTCACTCACTAATTTGTTTATTCAAAAGGCCAAAACAATACTGAATGAAGTCAGTGATATTTGACCTTTTGTTGTTGTTATGTTGTTTGTTGTGAAGTCATGTCCAACCCATCGCAACCCCATGGGCAATGTTCCTCCAGGCCTTCCTGTCCTCTACCATCCTCTAGAGTCCATTTAAGCTCACACCTACTGCTTCAGTGACTCCATCCAGCCACCTCATTCTCTGCTGCCCAGTTCTTCTTTCGCCCTCAATTGTTCCCAGCATTAAGCTCTTCTCCAGTGAGTCTTTTCTTCTCATTAGGTGGCCAAAGTATTTGAGTTTGATCTTAAGGATCTAGCCTTCTAAAGAGCAGTCAGGGTTGATCTCCTCTAGGATTGACTGGTTTGATTGCCTTGCAGTGCAAAGGACTCGTACAAGTCTTCTCCAGCACCATAGTGCAAAGGCCTCAATTCTTTGGCACTCAGCCTTTCTTATGGTCCAACCTTCACAGTCATACATTGTAGCTAGGAAAACCATAGCCTTGACTATACGCACTTTTGTTGGCAGGGTGATGTCTCTGCTTTTTTACCTTTAGCAACAGCCAAATTACCATTTATCGCAGTATGTCTTGAAATAAATTTAGAAAGTGATCCCAAACTGTTCCTTTCAAAAAAAAAAAAAACAGCACTGCAGTGCAAGAATTGCAGCAAGAAAATGCAAAGAACTAAGATGACTCAAGGAGAAGTGATTGCTCAATTTTCTAACCTACTGTGCAATGAAAATACTGTTTATAGTGACATCAGTTTAGTTATTGATTGCTACACTGGATGTTGACATCAGTAAAATTAGCTCTGAGTTCTAAATTTAATTGAAGTAAGTGAAAGTACTAATGCCAAAAATTGAATTGTAATTATTGATGGAGAGAGTCAGTTTGCTACAGTGGGTAAGGCACCCGGCTAGAAACTGGGAGACTGTGAGTTCTAGGAAAGACTGCTATGGCCTCCTGACATCCAATAAGTGTTTTGCCAAGCTCTTTTCTGATTGATGCAGACCAGTGCACACCAAGAAACCAGCTCAGCTAAAGACCAATCAGAAATCAGAACACATATCTGGGTGTAAAGATAGGTTCCCAGTCAGTCAGTTCTCAGTTGCTTGTCTGTTCATCTTGTCTTTGAAGATGCCAGCCATACTTGCTAACAAAACACCAGGAAAACCATAGCCATTAAACCCTGAATCCCAACACTGCCCAAACTGAACCTTATTTGTTGGCTAACAACTGTACATAAAATAAAACCAAATGTCCCAGAAATGTAGTTAATAAAGTGACTTTATGGCAAAACATAGTAACGCAACAAAATGTGCATATCAGAATAACAGAGTTGGAAGATACCTTGGAGGTCTTCTAGTCCAACCCCCTGCTCAAGGAGGAAACCCTATTCCAGTGATGGCTAACCTTTTTGCCATTGCGTGCCAAAAGTGGGGGGAGAGCGGGGGGATTGTGCGTATGCGTGCCCACACCCATAATTCAATGCCCACCCGTGCCCTGCCCTCCCATGCACGTGCTCCCCCTGCTTTTGGCATGCGATGGCACAGTGGGCCCATTTTTCACTCTCCCCAGGCTCCAGAAGCTTTCTAAGAGCCTGGAGAGGGCAAAAACAGCCTTCCTCAACATCCCCCGGGAGGCCCTCCGGAGGCCGGAAATAGCCCATTTTCCAACTTCCAGTGGGCCCGGAAGGCCTGAAAATCATCTGGCCGGCAGGCACATGTGTGCTGGAGCTGAGCTAGTACAATGCTCATGTGCCCTCAGATATGGCTCCGCGTGCCATCTGTAGCACCCATGCCATAGGTTCGCCATCACATCCCTATATCATTTCAGACAAATGGTTGTCCAATCTCTTCTTAAAAGCCTCCAGTGTTGGAGCCCCCACAACTTTTGCAGGCAATTGTTCCATTAATTAATTTTTCTAACTGCCTGGAAATTTCTCCTTAGTTCTAGTTTGGTTCTCTCCTTGGTTACTTTTTACCCATTGCTTCTTGGCCTGCCTTTCCGTGCTTTGGAGAATAGGTTAAACCCTTCTTCTCTGTGGCAGCCCTTTAGATATTTGAACACAGTTATCATATCACTCCTAGACCTTCTTTTCATTAAACTAGACATACCTAATTCCCTTCTTCATATGTTTTAGCTTTCAGTCCCCTACCCATCTTTGTTGCTGTTCTCTGCATTTCAGAATCAGAAGATTCTGAAATGCAGAGACATTATTTCTAGACATTCTTCCCAGACATCCTTTCTAGAGCAGGGGTGTCAAGCTTGATTTCATTGAGGGCTGCATCAGGATTGTGTTTGACCTTGAGGGGCCGGGGTGGGCATAGCCAGATGGGCATGGCCAACTGGATATCACTCATGTCAGGGGCGCCTGTTATGGTCCAAGTGCTCTGCCAGCAAAAACGAGCTCCCAAGCTCCATTTTCAGCTGTGATGGCCTCCTGGAACACTCTGCCAGCGAAAAACAGAGCTCGGGAGGGCCACATGCAGCCCTCCAGAGCTCCGTTTTCACTGGCAGAGGCACTGCGGGCCAGTCCTTCGCTGTTTCCAGGGTGGCCCCGCAGGCCAGATCTAAGCACCCCGCGAGCCAGATATGGGACCCCGGCTTTGAGTTTGACACCCCTGTTCTAGAGTCTCGACATCTTTTTTATATTGTGGTGACCAAAACTGGAAACAATATTATAAGTGTTGTCAAGGCATTATAAAGCAGTACTAACACTTCATATGATCTTGATTCAATCCCTCTGTTAATGCAGCCTAGGACTGTGTTGGCTTTTTTAACAGCTGACTAACACACTGCTGGCTTATATTTAAGTGCTTGTCCACTGAAATATGAGCCAGCAGAATCAAATTTTCGACTGCCCCTTTGCCACAAGGCAAGTCCTTAAGGAATAAGGGATTTATTGAACTTTCTTTCAAGAACAGGTGTTAATACAGGGTAGGGTTCTGCTAAATATAAGGATCCATATTTGATTTAAATATCTTAAATATGGAGCACTCGAAGATTATAACTTCTTACATTGGGCAACATTGGAATCTTTCATCTTTCCAACCACCTTGTTTAGCTCTAATCTCAAAGTTACAGAGAACATGAACAACAATACTTGTGAGGAAAAGAGACCGTCCAAATAAATATTCATCTCCTGCTTGCTTGCTTGAATTTATTTAGCAATATTCATAAACCATCCCAGTGCCTACAGATTCTGCAAATATCCCCTCTGTAAAACCTTTCAGCAGAAGATAAAAACCACCTTTACTCATGCAAGACTTGACTGTGAATGAGACTTTAGCTACATGAACTCATCATAATAACCTACAGGAAAATCTGTCAGATTGATTCTAGTCAATGCATGGCCGTGTCAATAAGCCTTAGAAAAGGAATTAGATGTAGCTGCAACATCAAAGTGCACTCAGAAACCAGACAAGAATGGGAAATAAATCTAATAAATCAACAGCCAAGAAAACTGCTGTTTCCCCTTCCATATGGAAATAATACATTATAAGGTTTTACCAATTCGACCCTGTTTTAATGTGCTGATTTAGCATTGTAGCTACAATGGTGGTATTGACCTTAACTAAATACATTTTCTATTAAGGTTTACTGTTATGTCAGCCCCTCTCTTAAACCATTATTTATTTATTTATTTATTTATTTGTTTAGATTTGTATACCGCCCTTCTCCTTGCGGACTCAGGGCGGTGGACAGCCAAATAAAAATAGTACACAAAAGTTAAAAATTTCTTAAACCAGCAGTTTTGTAAATGGTACCCAGGATATTTGTTAGGGTTAATCCCTCAGAAGGGTTGTTTCCAGAAAACATGGCTTCATAATTAACAAACTGAAGAGCAAATCTCCTCCACTCAAGGAGAATCATAGGTATGGCTTTGGGCTCCTGAAAGTTTTTGGTCCTGAAATAAAGTGACAAGGCTGCTGTCTTTCTCTGGAGGCCCTATTGTTGACGAGTGCCACACTAATGATCTTGGCATCCCTCTGGGGAATGAACAGAATATCACAGAAGTCCTCCGATGGGCTCAGGCCCACTCCTGAGTATCACTGTGTTTTGAGATATCTTTCTACTGTTTACAAAACTGTCTGATTGTAACAAGGAGGAAGTCATTTTGGCAAGTGTCCTGTTGACTAATTGAAGGCTCCTATGGGAAACAAGTTGGGCTGGGCAGCCAGGAATTAGTTAGTTTGGCAGAGATTCATAAGTGGTGATGTTATTTTGTCCAGCCAGAGGATTGCCATTGCTGAATTCAGAGATTGAAGCTCAGATAAGGTACCTTCCCTAACCAGGAAAGGATGATTTAATGGTATAGGAACATATTAGCCAGGCATTAATGATACCTGCCTGAACAAGAATGGGAATGTTGCTTTGTCTAAGACTTAACTTCCTGGAGTTAAGGTGTTTTAGCAGCTATGATTCTAAAGCTGGGATATTGGATGACCTAGTCCTATGGTCATTTATGAGCAGAATGATGACCATAGGATGACCATAGATGACCATTCAAATATAAATCTTCCTCAGCTTCCCTAGACCACTTCTGGTAGAAACCAAGCTTCTACTACTGATCTTCTTCTCTATAATAATCCCTTTATTATATGGTTCCTATTACCTAGTTATTCCAGTGTTAATTTTGCTTGCCTAATCCCCAGATTATTATCCTCTATAATTTCTATCAGACTAAAGTTATTGAATAAAGTCAACAAATTTCCCTTCTAGAGAAACACAGAATTGTGAGAAGATTGAAATGACATCATTGAAACTTGGCTGTCAATTATAATGGAGGCAATTCCACAGCCCACATTTTGGACCTGCTTGGACCTCAACTTTGGCTGTAACCTAGTGCTCCATTCAGCAGGTGATAGGTTATATGTGCCTGTGGTTGAAGTTGGGCTGCAGGAACAACTTAAAGATACTCTTAATGTACTGCCCATCCTGCTTTCCAGCATATCTCTTCCTGAGTTCCAAGATCTTATTGCAATCATGTTAGTGGATTTTTCCCAGTCATTCATCTTGGGGAGGGCAGAATGCAATTTTTGTAATAATCTATATAAATAAAAATGTAAATGTTCCTTTGTTCAAAATCTTAAATCTCCGAAAGTTCTTCACCGATTGCTTTGAAATTTTGACACAACGTTGCATTCGAATACGTGCGTGTTTTTATATACCTACTATATATAGATGTCACACCTGTGACAGGTAAAAACATGCTTTGTTGCAAAACAGCGCCATCTGTTGGACGTAAAAGCAACACACGCTATACTAAATATTTCACGATTCCATTTCAATGTTTCTGAGTGCATTGTTAAATTGAATTTTCCTACATTTCGATTTATTTTCATTTTCATTTAATTATTTGCGTTGGAATTGAGCTGTGTCATATCCCTCTGTAGCTCAGGTCAGAGATAAGCGAATGCCTTGGTGAATCTGGAATGGTACAGGATCTCCTGCCTGAGCAGGGGCTTGAACTAGAAGACCTCCCAGGCCCCTCCCAGCTCTATTCTACTCAATCGATCGATCGATTGACGAAGGAAAAGGGACGGAAGAGCTGGGGAGGAACCTGTGGAACTGGAAGCTACGCGGCGGGGGGAAGGGGTGGGGAGGGCGGGGCAGGGAAGAGAGAGAAAGGGGGAGAGAAAGAGGGTGGGGCTTTTTACCCCACTCCCGTTGGAAGATCGCCCCACCCCACCGGTCCACCTGCTCAGCTTCCGCGGCCAGCATGGGGAGGGTGGAAGCGAAAGAGGCGGCTGTTTGCAGAAAGCGGTGGTGGTGGTAGTAGGAGGTCAATTGAGTGGTAAGGGACTGCAGGCCCGGGTGGGGGTGGAGGAGGCCGAGGGGCTTCTGCTCTTTCCCCTTTCGTCCTCCTCCCTGCAAGGCAGACCCGTGATGCACAGCTGCAAGTCCCACTTAGGGCAGCCCGCTCCCGAAATGGAGCCAGAAAGGGGTCCAGGTGAGTGGAGATGGGTGGGGGGTTTGGGGTGGGAGTCCCACGCTGTCCTTCCGGCCTGGCTGGCACATAGTCTGGCCCCTTGCAACAAAAGAAAAAGGGGGGGGCAGAAAGGGGGAGAGGAGGAGGAGGGGACCCTTCCTATCTGCAAGGGACCCTCTTGGGGAGGGTGGGGAGGGGGCTTTGCAACGAATGGGGGTGGGAGGGGTGACCTTGGGGGAGGAGAAGGAGGAGGAAGAAGAGGAAGGGGAGTCGACTAGATTGGCAAGGTTTGGGGCAGGGGTCCCAAGACGTTGCCCATCCATCCATCAACCTTGCTAATCCATCAAGCAATCTTGCCAAAAAACAATTTCCAAAAAAAAAAAATTCAGCCCTTCCTGCCTTTTCTCTGCCCTTGCCCCCACCCTCTTGCAGAGGCCAGGTGAGAGAGAGAGAGAGAGAGAGAGAGAGAAGGCGCCATTTGGCATGCTACGGTTTGTAGTCCTTCCCTGGAAGCCCCCAGTGAGCCAGGTGAGAGGGAGGAAGGCTGACATCATCGGAATCCCCAAGCAGAGAGAGTAAAAAAACTGGTCCAGGCAGCTTCACGCACATTGCACCTTCTCAACTTCGATGCAATCTTGAGGGGAGGAGAGGGGGGGTTTGGTGGCAAGCTCTCCAGGGGTGGGTCCCAAGACCAGATCCTGCTGGGGAGGAGGGCTCCCCATAGGAAAAGACTGATGGGACGGAGGCAAGGTAGGCGTGACATGAGCTACAGAGGATTATTGGCACTCAGTCAAAAAATATTGTATATCCACAGTATTGAGCCACAGCAACGTGTGGCCGGGTACAGCTAGTACATAATAAATCCATCATTAAAGGACAGATGATGATCCCAACCCCTCCAGCAGGAAGCTACATAATTATCATCATGACTACAGTTTAATATACAATCCATGTCAACTGATGGTATCTCTGAACATCTAGGTAAATTTCAGATAGAGGAATCTCTCCATCCAGAAACATTTCACAAAATGGGGAGAGGGGACAGCTACTACATGATCTGTTTAAATAGTATCAAGATCACCAGATTCGATCTTCAGGAGAGAGCAGAGGCCTCTCAGTTTGTTCTATACCTGTTCACAAATCTTCATAATAATGAAACCTGTATGAATATTGGATTTCTTTCCCATCATTATCAAGATGGCAATTAAGAAATAGCACACAGTGAAGAGTCAGCATCCTCTTGCAACTGTCATAATCCAGAATCTCCTTCTGAGCAGAAATGTTAGTCTAGGAATTAGCTTTTTTGCGTGGAAATCACCCCCCCTCTTCCTAGTATGATCTCATAACCACTTTATTATCTTCCTGCTGGCTGTTTTCACTCATCACCTTCAGTCATTGTTATTCCCTTCTCTAACCACACATGAACATAACTCTGTATGAAAGATAAGGATTTGGAGGACAGATCACTACTAGTCCCGTACTATTGCTTGCTTGTCACTTTTTAGAAACTAAGATTATTCTCAGTTAAGAAAGAAGGGTCCCATTTAAAAATAACCTCAAATATCCTATCCTCAAATAGTACTCATTTGTTTTCTCACCCAAAATTCAATAGTAACTTTCCTCTGACCCTACCCTTGTGTTATCCTTTTTATATTTCACTACAATTTTAGTAAGAAAAGAAAGCTGGTATGTTCTTGTCTGTGTCAAACACTATCATTAGTGTAACTATGAAAATAATTTAAATTGGAGTAGGAAAAAACCATTCAGTACTTACTGCCATATTCATTTTTAAAATTTCCTACCGAGTATGGAGCATAGCTTCCTACCATCAAATTTTCCTTTTTTCGGATTGACTTTAAATGACAATCTCTTGGCAGCAAAATTGTTTTCTTAGTATGTAACTCTACCCGCAGAGATGCTCAGATTTCAATTTCTTCAGCTGTGGCTGAAAAAACTGTTACGCCAGTTTCCAAAATCTAATTATTTTTCAACCTGGGTTTTCAGGAATTGGTTCATAGTAAAGTCAAGTAAGACACTAGAATAAAAACCCTAATTCATCCTCAAGGTTAAGGATTTTGCTCATGGAAAAACAGAAGGTATTTTACATTAAGAATATGTAAGTATATGACGGGCGAAATCTAAAATTTGTTACTACCGATTCTGTGGGCATGGCTTAGTGGGGAGGGTAATGTGACTGGGTGAGCGTGGCCAGCAGGCAACTCAGCTGGGATCGTCAGAGCTTGGATCGTCAGCTTGGATCGTCAGAGCCATTTAAAAGGAAAAAAAGGCTCTGATGATCACGCGGCTCAGCTGGGCATGGGGGGCGGGGGCAGGAATTTTTGCTACCAGTTCTCGGAACTGCCCATCGCTACCTACTCGCCTGAGCCAGTCCGAACTGGGAGCATTTCACCCCTGATATATGACCTCCATAGCACCATGTAATCTGCTTGTTTCTACAACAATTGAAAATAATGTCGAGTAATTTTAAAGTCAGATACAAGATATTGGTCTACCCACATCACAAAACTGATCTTTATGATCCAGTGTTAGCATATTGGTAAGAAAGATGATTCTTACCAACATAAATGGGAGAAGCCAGGTTGGCACATTTTCTAGTAGATATTTGGCAACTGATTTTTTTTTTGACAGCTAATTAATCATTTAGGAAGGCATTTACTCCCCAGATAATATGCATGTTACCTGATGCATCAAAAATTCTGCTGTACTGGCCTGCTTTTTTGGAACTGTTTGGGTCTTCTTTATATTTTGCTTTTCTGCCTGTTATTGTTGGCAGAAGAAATTTTCCAAAAGATTCTTCCTAGGATCTTTTTGTCAAACACCTTCTGGCTTATATACTTCCAAAGTTATGGGATGTGCTCCTCAAGAATTATGCTCAGCACATTTTCCTTTCCTACACATTTGAGGCCATCCACAAAATAACAGAATAACAGAGGTGAAAGGGACCTTGGAGGTCTTCTAGTCCATAAAACCTTCCAACACTGAATTGAATCAGTACTTACTCCTAACAATATTTGAAGAGTAATTTTTATTTCCTCTTTCTCTTTTTTCCTTTTCTTTCCTTAGTGCCGTTGAGAAAATTCCTGGCACAGCAATAACGCAAATACTGGAAAACGGGGAAATATGAACTTAATGACTTCCCTTAAAAAACTTGGCAACCGTACAGGAAGACTGTAAGCATTGCCTGAATCCTAGATTGCAATTAGTGTTGGACAAAGCACTTGTTATATAAGCCAGATCAAGATTTTTTTTAAAACTATAATTGGTGTCATCGATGAAATAGCATCGAACTGTATGTAACACAATCGCAAATGCAACTGGAATAATTAAAAGAGGCAGAACTGTGAGTCTTCATTGGGCTCCTGGTATTTTGTGTGCTGCTCTAGAGTCTAAAAACAAATAATTTGCTCTTTGCAAGCATTTTGAATGGCAAAATTAGTATAAAGAACATGCTGCCATCTATTTTAACCAAGATTTGGCATGAATGATTGGTTTGCGAGAGCTCACCTATTTAACTCATGACCTTAGCAGCAGCCAACTATTTATCTGAAGAGGACTGTTCAAGGACTATTAAAGGTTACAATATAAAAGACCAAAAAAGTGAATTGGAACTTAAAAATTCTTATTCTCACTCAGTCCAATATTTACATGTTTTTTTTTAAAGAAAGGACAATGAAGTAATTACCAGACTACAGGTAAACCAGAGTACAGGTAGTCCTCAATTTACAACAGTTCATTTAGTGACTGCTCAAAATTACAATAGCACTGAAAAAAGTGACTTATGACCATTTTTCACACTTATGACAATTGCAGCATCCCCATGGTCACATGATTTACAACTGACTCACATTGATGACAGTATCCCCCCTTTTGCGACCTTTTGCCAAGCAAAGTCAGTGAGGAAGCCAGATTCGTTTAACAACCATGTTACTAATTTAAGAACTGCACTGATTGACTTAACAAATGTGGCAAGGAAAGTCATAAAATGGAGCAAAATTCACTTAGCAACATAAATTTTGGGCTCAATTATCATCATAAGTTGAGGACTACCTGTATAACCAAATGATACTGCAAGAGCATGATTAACAGTATGGTTACTAGAGAAGAAAATACAAACAATATTCTTAGCATTCTATATCAGCAGGTAAAATCAAGTATTTGAATCAAGTATTACGGTTTTATAGATGCCGATGTCCCTGGGGTTATACCTTTTGTATGCATATCTTGATATGATGTGCATATATAAAACGGGAATTTGTGGCAGGATGACATGGAGCTGTTTTTGTTATTTTGATTAAAGACCTAGAACCTACAGATGCATTTTTCATGTTGTTGTTATTTTTGTTACTAAGTTTCACTGAGTTGTAGCCAACTTCCAATGATTCTATGGAAAAGATCTCACTGAGCTGTCCTATCTCATGTCACAACACACAATGGATTCTTGTAGCTTCTAAAACCTCATCTATCTGCCTCATGCATTGTCAGCCCACTTCTCTTTCCCTCCAACTTACCCAACACTATGATTTCTCCCATATCAGCCCTCTTACTGTATTCAAAGGATAATGGATTTGTTTCATGATCTTTGCTTCCAGGAAGCATTCTGGTTTTATTCCGTCTAACATTAAATGGTTGGTTCTCCTGGCTTGTCGAAGCTGAAGCAATTTTCTCCAGTACCATAGTTCAAAGGACTCAGTCTTTTTTTTCTCTTACTCTTGTACAGAATCCATCCCTTGTATCTGTATATCATAATGGAAATATCCTGGATATTACCCAGTGGTGAAATCCAAAATTTTTTACTACCGGTTCTGTGGGCGTGGCTTGGTGGGTGTGGTGTGGCTTAGTTGGTGTGGTTTAATGGGCATGGCAGGGGAAGCATACTGCAAAATCCCCATTCCCTACCCACCCCTGGGGGAAGGATACTGCAAAATCCCCATTCCCTACCCACTCCTGGGGCCAGCCAGAGGTGGTATTTGCCGGTTCTCCGAACTACTCAAAATTTCCAGAACCTGTCAGAACCTGCTGAATTTCACCCCTGATATTACCATTCTAACTTTTTTGCCCATTCTTGTCTGAATGTCTTTCACACAATTACCATCTTTTATCAATTCTGAAGCCTACAAAATTGTAACTAGTCCTGCTTCTTCCCTCTTCTGTTATATTTTTAGAATAAAAAAATGATTTATTTTTCTTAGGCCCTCTTGTTTTTTGCAATCAAATTAGTGTTGTCCACATATCTCAGGTTATTGACAGTCCTTCTCCTCAGAGTTTGATAAGACTTTGTTAAGCAGTTTTGATTAATGAAAGAAAAAAATTGGGGAGTACTGATATAGTGGGACCTCAGAAACATCCTTCTCTCCCACTACATCTGTTCCGTAGAAAGGCATCTTCTCCCAGAGATCTATATAGCTCCCAGCTTGATAACGTTCCAAAGGAAACTTGGTTCTTTTCCCAGGCCTTAGTATAGGATGGCAGTGAGCTTCTAAAAGCTTTGGTTTTCTTTGGTTTGGGCTCTTCTCTCTCTTTCTTCTTTGATTTTATTTTTTCATTTTATACATTTTCATAATGAAACGCACTCAAAATTGTTGTAAACTGGGTATTCTATAAATTGATTTAAATAAGTAAACAAAGGACTGAAATGATTTTGTTTCCTTGCCAATCTCCTTTAAATATTCTGTGGGAATTTCATGAACTTCTAGGGATTTCATCAACTTCTAGGGATTTCCATCTGATTTCTTCCTCAAGTACCATGGATTCCTCCCCAGATTCTTCTCTTTCAGATACAACATTGTCTGATTTTCACCGTTGATCTTCTTGCATTTATTTTCTATTTATATCATCCATCCATCTTTCTTCCACATTATTTTCCATTGTTAATTCCACTCCATGCATGTTTCTTATGACATCGATTACAAGGTTGGAATGTTCCCCTGATTTTTCTAATTTTCCTAAATACATCTCTTGTTTTTCCTATTCTGTTCTTTTCTTCTTTTTGTCTACATTCTGGGTTCACTTATGCCTTTTTATGTCTTCCTCATTGTTGGAAGTTTGCATCAAGTTCTCTAACTTTTCCAAGATTGCCTCTGGCTTTTACCAATCTTTTCCTAAGCTGTTTCTAAGGCCTTCTTCTTTGTTTCTTTCTGATTTTTGTCATATGCTTTCCAGCTTTTTCTTTTACAATCATTTGAACTTCTTCCAGTAATTCTTCAGGCTATCTATCCACAAGATCTCTGAATCTGCTTCTAACATCAACCTTATAGTTTTCATAAATGGGTTCATGAGGATTGGCACCTTTTTACCCTTTTTCTGCCTGACGCATTTTTCTACGCTAAAAAGTTGATAGTCTGATCCACAGTACCTGGCGGCATTTTGCAATTCAGTATAGAGCTTTTCCATATGTTACTATGTAAGATGTAATCTATATGATTATAGCACTGACTTTTGAAAACATCCAGGTGTAAACCTGTCTTTAGATTGTTGAAATAATGTGCAAGGATGAACAGTCTATTTTCTACATAGAAGTCTATCAGCCATTGTCCCACATCATTGTGGGTTCTTAGTCCAAATTTCCGAACTGTTTTAAGATAATTTCCAATTTTTGTGTTAAAGTCACCAGTAATTATTAGAAGGTTCTTTGATGTCTGATCTTTAACTTGTTATAATCTTCCACTGAATTCATCAGTCACTTCTTCAATATCTGTCATTGATGCCTTTTTATTTTGAGTGCCTTGGAGTCAGGGTTGGGACTGCTTGAACAAATCCTTGTAGTTTCCTTGGCAAAATTTCAGAAATGGTTTGCCATTGCCTCCTTTCTAGTGGTAAGAGAAAATGACTGACCAAGGTCAATAGCTGGTTTCACATTTAAGGCAGGACTAGAACTCCCTGTCACCCATTTTCTAGCCTGAATCCTTAACCACTATGCCAAATTGTCTCTCCATTGATGCATACACTTATATAATCATGAAACGGAGTACCTGTCCTTGAATTCCTTGAATGGAAATTATTCTGTCACTGGTTGTGTTGTATCCCATTATGTTTCCCTGATTCATTTACCCTCGTGAGTAGTGCACAAAGAAAAAGAGGAAGAGTGAGGGGAGACAAAATAGGGGAGGGGGATTCTCCCTGCACAAAATTGCACCTGTGTTTCCATATGAAAATAATGTGGCAGCTGCCACATCTTTTTTGAAATCATGAAATATGCTTACAATTTGTACATGATAACAGGATGGTGGCTGTTTCCACCATTTGGAACATGTGCAAGCTAGTTGTCATTACAGTATATTAAAGTCTAGCCTTACAGTACTCCTCTGAGATCATTTGGAGGCAAATGGTTCAAGAACTGGAGCCATATTCTTCTACATTAGAATCTGTATCCCATTTATTATTATTATTATTATTATTATTATTATTATTATTATTATTATTATTATTAAGCAGGCCTCACTCATCAACCATTTGTTCAGTAGCTGTTCAAAGTTATAATAATGCTGAAAAAAGGAAACTTACACCTGGTCCTCAAAATTCCACGGCCACCATAGCAATCCTATGCTTACATGATCATGAACTGAATATATCCCTGGCACTGTGTTTTTTCTGCCTACTGTCCAACATGCAAGTTGTTCTGGAACTCACTTAGCAACCCACAATCTTCACTGGACAGTGCTTGAATAGAGGATGCTTGAATTGCCACTGCCTAAGTGACACAGTCACATGATGATGTCCTTTACAACTGCATTGCTAGCAATGCAAAATCCAATCCCAATTGCCATCACTTACCAAGGATTACCTGTCAACGGGAAACTGTAAGTTAGTGGCCATTTGCAATAAAGAAGCATTGCAGTAGGAAAGAAGAAGAATGTGTGTTCAATAAGTAATTTCTCTTTATTACTCTCTTTAAATTATTCTTCTGTGTAGCTTAAGATCTGGGCATAGTCTGAGTGAATTGTGTCTACTTTCCCTCCATCTCATCTCTGAAATATTTTTCATTTGCACTAGCCAGGATGGTCAAGTCAGCACTGACATCTAGTGGCCAAAAGTGAATTATACTCAAGGATCTCAGAAATTCGATATTAGGATTTGCTAACCATTGATTGATTGCATCTCTTAAGGATTATGCATTTCCCCAGGAGGTTAGGACTCCTTACTCCAGTCTCGCTGTATTCATAGAACATGTGTCTGTAGAGCTGAAATTATCCTGAGTTGGCCAATATAAAGGTACTGTAGTGACAAGAATCTCAAAAACACCCCTCACCCACTTGAACTGCTACTTGATTCTAAAGCAAAACAATTTCAGTACAGAATACAATTTTAACTTTGGCACCGATCAACTGAAAGGAAGGGAAAAAACCAGCTATCTGAATTAAATGTCTGTTTGATTTATTTTACCCAAAAGCAAAGCAGCAAGCAAATGTGTTGTTACAAAATTGGGTAAATTCAGTGGTGGGATTCAGCTGGTTCGCACCGGTTCAGGAGAACTGGTTGTTAAATTAACCATCCACCCCGCTATCAAAGTGGATCCTGGATGCTGCGCTGTGCTGCAATGGAGAAACGGGCAACAGAGTGGCCAGCACAAGGGAAGGAGAAGATGGCTTTCCCTCTTTCTTCTCCCCGCCCCTCTTCCTTTCCTCATGCTGGCCGCTCCATTGTCCATTTCTCCATTGCAGCACAGCGCCCAGGATCCTTTGATAGAGGGAGGGGGGGATAATAATTTCCCTGGCCAAACTAACCCCGCAGTCTCCCCTAAATTGGGCCCAGCTTCAATCATGCTGCCAACTTAATTCCTCACCCCTCTCACTTTTGCCGGCAGATTGACCAACACCCCCTGCATACAGCTCCATGGTGATGGGAGGAATCCCTCCCTCCACTTCCCCTCAATTCTTCACAGGACAAAGATGGGCCACGCCTCCCAAGTCAGCCAACCTGAACCTGGGTGAATTAAATTATTTGAATCCCACCACTGGGTACGTTGTTAAATCTAGTATATCACACACAATTTTTGCTCAATTATATTGGTTCTCCTAGTTAGATGGTCAGTCCAATTAGAGAACAGAAGAGTATAGGACAGTAGATGATGAAAAGAATACCCCATGGAATGTTACTATGCTGCATTGTATGGAAACATAGAATGCGCTCAAAAACCATGTTTTATTGGTATCATAATTATTATTGCTTTGATATTATGATTACTATTATTTGTTGTTTTGCATGTACACTAAGATCTTATGCACTGGAGACAAATTTCTTATGTGTCTAATCACACTTGGTCAATAAAGTATTCTATCTGTCTGTCTATCTACCTATCTACCTACTTACACTACCTATCTACTGTATCTATCTATCTATCTATTATACTTATTTCCCTTAGCCATTCCTCATATGGTTTAGCCTCAAGACCAGTGATGGGATTCAGCCAGTTCACACCACTTCGGAAGAACCAGTTGTTAACTTTCTGAACAGTTTGGCAAACTGGTTGTTGGAAAAAATCATTAGGGCAGAGAATCGGTTGTTAAATTACCAGAATCCCACCACAGCTCAAGACCCATTATCATCTTTGTTGCTCTTCTCTGCATTCTTTCTAGTGCCTCTTTTTTGTATCTTAGTGACCAGAACTGGGCACAGAATTCAAAGTGTGACTCTATTATTGCGGTATAGACCAGTACTATTCTTCCTGTGATCCAGATGCTATCCCTCTGTTAATGCAGCCTAAGATTGCTTTGGCTTTTTTTGGCAGCTGCAGCACACTGTTGACTCATATTTAAGTGACGGTCCACCACAACCCCTAGATCTCTCTAAGAATGAACCTAAAAATTTGACTTGAACTTAAAGTTTGACCTGATACAAGGGAGATTCCAATCTTCCAATTTTTTCAAAAAGAAATCTATGATATAAAAATTTAGTCAAATAAAGTATCCAGATATTACTGACTGAGATCTCCATAGACATCTATACCTATAGTGAGAGTGGGTTGGAGAAATAATATATCTACATATTTGGAATCGAAGATCAAGCTTCACAAGTCATCTGGCTTTCTTCATGAAAATGATCCAGGAGACAAGAATCATCTTTCCTCTGTCATGCTCCTATGTCTTTGGGAACAAAGCTAATTCCTGCTTATCATAGCAGGTTAGAGGAGGAAGTTGATAAGGAGAAATTCATGGTCAATATAACTTCACCTTTCCAACTGCTTCAGAGCATCTCAGGTCCTGTGTCAACAGATTACTATAACTATGGGAAATAGGCAGGGGACGAATTCAGTTTATGGAAGAAGAGGAAGACAGGTCGCCAGTGACTGATCTGAGATGGAGGAATTTTGAGGAGATTCTATTTTGATTGAGTCTTCCGAGGAATTTACTAGGAAAGTATTACATATTTACCCCTGACTGATTTTTAAAATGTCTTCCTGAAATCCATACATTTCTCATTTCTTTGGTTTGCACAGACATGGTGTTACCAAAGAGTGCCAATCATGGCATGATAGAGCTAATACGATTGCTGAAGTTATTACCCCTTACCCCTGAAGCAGTAAATTGCATTAATGCATGCTAATGGATAAATCATTGTTTACAAAATGATTTAAGTGCATACGAATGAAACTCTGAACCTGTAGAGTAGTCATTTAAAATCTATCCCATTCCAACACATATTGATGTTTCCATAAGCAAATGTTTCAAAGTCTTCTGGAAATAAATGATTACATGTAATAAAAGCATCACACCTCAAATATTCTTAACAAATGATTCCCTGCCATAAAAAATCCTTTGCCTTTACAAAATTCAGTCAAATTATAACAGTAAAGAAAAATGGCTTCTTTATAAATAATCAGAAAATTACAGATTATTAATCCCCCTGACTCATTAAGAATGATTATATATATATATAATTTAATATATGGTTTTATGTATGTATTATTTAATATTATACACACGCAGAGAGAGTATAGGATATTCCTATAGATAAAATTATATGTGCAGTTTGTTCAACCTTTATTATTCAGCCAGGTTAATGAAGCAACTACATACAGCTCTGTAACAGGAGTTGGGAACTCAGGTGTACAACTTAGTTTGTATCCTGAGAGAAAGGAAATCTATAGTTGATTTATGTTTAAGAGAACAAAACAAAAGCTATAATCTCACAAATTATATTGAATTAGCTTTGTACGTGCTAAGTGTTGCAAGGATACTGTGTGCTTTTTATTGGAAAAGATGTTTGATCCTTTCCATGGAAGAATGGCTAACTATAGTAAGTTGCAGAAATATGCTTCAATGTCTAACACTTTTTTCAGAAGTAAATTTGAGACAGAATTTAATTCAAATTGGAAATTGATTTGTGTCACATCCAAAATTCAGGTTCCTCCCTTCCCTTAAATCCATGTTTAAATTTTACAGCTGGTTAATGATATATTTAAAAATGTAATGTACTATTTCTGACATTTCTAAATCCCTTGTTTGCTCATTTTTCACTTCTTTCTTTGTTGTATTCTTTTTCCTTCCTTGTTTTTCTGTGTGTGTATGTGTGTGTGTGTGAGAGAGAGAGATAGCGAGAGAGAGAGAGAGAGAATGTGTATGTGTGAATGCAAATCCAAATCCATATTCCAAATATCAACAATAGAAAAAAATGAGACCATAAATTTGCATAAACTCATATTCTATGTGT
Source organism: Masticophis lateralis (assembly GCA_030761175.1). Lineage (NCBI taxonomy): Eukaryota > Metazoa > Chordata > Lepidosauria > Squamata > Colubridae > Masticophis > Masticophis lateralis. Next base: position 191,660,680 of record JAUDYJ010000001.1, on the reverse strand, counting down.
AATTGTCCCTTCCACTATGTGACATTTCCAGCAGTTCAGGTTGGCAATTTGGCTATGCCCTCCATCACATATTTCAATATAAACAGTACATGGTAATTAACTTTAAGTGTATAGGGTTCCAAGAAACATTATTTCCTTGTTTTAATTAAAATTCATTACTATAGTTGTTTAGTTCTTTTGGTCAGCTAGATCTCAAAGCACTAAGTGCAGGGTAATTATTTCTTTACCTGTATACTGAAGGTAGAGAAACTGCAACCATACAGTTGCTTGAGATCTCATAGGAAAGAGTGGCAGGGCAGAAACTTGATTCATGATTCTGATGTTATTGCAGAAATTAATTTAGCTTATTTCCTAAACTTCAACCTTAGTTCTTATGATTCTGTCTTACCACTCAGCTAATTTTACTGTTTAAGCTATACATTAGTGGTACGCTTTATGTCAGGGATCTCCAAACCTGGCAACCTTTAAGACTTGTAGACTTAAAACATAGAACAATAGAGTTGGAAGGGACCTCAGAGATCTTCTAGTCCGACCCCCTGCTCAAGCAAGAGACCATATATCACTTCAGACAAATGGTTGTCCAGTCTTTTTTTGAAAGCCTTCAGTGATGGAGCAGCCCACAACTTCTGAAGGCAAGCTATTCCATTGGTTAACTGCTCTGGATGAGGAATTCTGCCAGTGGAAGTCCACAAGTTTTAAAGTTGCCAGGTTTGGGGACCCATGCTTTATATTGTAAACTTATTTTCTTTTAATTAATTTCTTACATTCATAATTTTGTTGCTGTAGTTCTTTGCTCATATACCTAATCTTCTACCCTCAATTCTCTTCTTCAAAAGCCACTAGTATGCCATATTCTATTCTTCCCAGCTTGATGTGGTCATTCCAACTGCTTTGGTGCGCTATTTTGGTCTGGACCTGGAATCATTAGTAACAGGCTCTTCTGGACTGCAGCCTGGACTGCAGTAATAGGCTCTTCTGGACTTCAGCCTGCTCCCAGTCTGAAAGTGGGATCAATAGTTTGTTGACATTGTTGCTGCCATGTTGCAGCTTACCTGTTATAAGGATGACAGCTTAGTAGCTGCTGCCTGAACTTCAGTCCTCACTAGATTATCAGAACCTAAGGAAGATCACGTGCTGTCCCAGCAAGCCACAGAAATTGTCAGGACCTGGGTCTCTATTGGCTTTTATTTCTCTCTTTTCTTTTCTCCTTTCTTGTTCTCCTTTAGTTAGTATTAGTTTTTCTTATTGTTGTTACAATGCTGAATACAAATTGTATTTTTTTAAAAAGATGGCTGAAGCAAACTTCGCAATAATTTTGCGTGTCATACCTGGAGAAGAATAAAAGATGCTTTTCTTTTATATTAAGCAACCCATCTTCAAGTGCTAAAGGCCATTGCATTTTTGTACAATGGGATGTCATTGTCAGATTATCAAAATAAGATTTCTGCATTCTCTATTGCTAGAATTTCCTGCCCAAGACATTGTTTCAGTCTTACAAGATTTAGCAGTTTCATTATATTTAGAGCTTAATTGTTTCCCCAAAAAAATGAAGATTCCAAAGATATCTTTGATAATTAATTAATTAATTTATTTATTTATTTATTTATTTATTTATTTGATTCAATTTATAAACCGCCCTTCTCCTCGCAGACTCAGGGCGGTGAACAGCCAAAGTAAAACATGATATATATAAAATTTAAAACAATTTTTAAAAATATTAAATAATTTCGGCCGACAATTAAAACAATCCAATTTAAAATCAGTTCCAATTTAAAACAGAGGATGGGATCAAGTCAGTCCGGCTAGATGAAACAAGTGGGTTTTAAGGCCCCGACGAAAAGTCCAGAGTTCTGATACCGCGTATCTCCGTATCTCCATAATGTTGCAGTTGCCTTGATACCCACAGATGCTGATCTCTACGACTTTAATGATGTAACACCAGTAGTTCACAACCTTGGCTGCTTTAAGACATGCGGACTTCAACTCCCAGAATTCCCCAACTAGCAACGCAACTAGGAGTTGAAGCCCACACGTCTTAAACCAGATAAGGTTGAGAAACACTAACATAACACTATTGCTTCTCTAACTGCATTTTCCCACAAGTGCCTTTATAAGATATGATGAGTCAAAATTTACAATATTTTTGGGAAATCCTGTCTAGATAAACAGGAAGTTGCCTTAGCCACACTGTGAGACTACGTAGCCCTATATTGAAGCAATAGTTCAGAGGTTCAGGCAGGGCATTTCCTAGCCTTAACTGAAGATATTAAAGATTGGATCTGAAATCTTCTGCATGCAAATCACGTACTCTGTCACTGAGCTGCAATCTTGTCCCTTGACAGCTCAATCTCTCCTCTCTTTGGTTGCTACATTGATTCATAGGCAATGATGAAAAGAGCTTTGGAATCCCCTTTTCTTGAAGGATCCAGTCTAAACAGGATCTAGAGCAGGGGTGTCAAACTGGCAGCCCGCAGGCTGGATGTGTCATGCGCAGGCCATGCCCACCTCAGCTCTTCAAAGGAGGAAAATGTCATGAAATGTCATGTGAAGCACGGTGACATGGTGAGTTTGACACCCATGATCTAGAGAATAAATGTTTCATATCAAAGCAAATGAAAGTTTTGATGTCATAAAACAATATGCTATGCTATGTACTAGTTGCTGGTGGGAGAAGTACCAGTACATTTAATTTTGTTAGATTTTGTTTATCTGGTGGATTTTTTAATACACACTAATGGCAAGCAGTGCTCTTGAACAGAGACATTCAATAGAAGAATAAATCCCTGCTGGGTAGGAGTATAAAGTATGTGTCAATATTTGTTTGGGCTCTTGTACATACATGCAGTCCTTAAATCTTCACCAGTTTCAGGGTGGATACGGTTGCCCACTCATGTTTTGAATCTGGGGTGTGGTATCTACAGCTTTCTAGATATTGCTGCACCCTAATTATCAACTGCCTCAACCAGCATGGAGATTGGTAAGAATGCTGGGAGTTGTAGTTCAACCATATCTGGTAGACCACAGGTCTGCTATTTTCATTTTATATGAACGGCTTGTAGCACTATTAATTAAAAGAACAAATATTCTACCTTCCTCTCCTTAAATAAATATGGAATAATTGGTGAGAAACCCCAGGGGCAGGGGAGAGGGATTCAAATAAAAAGCTCTGTCATCTTGACTTCTCGTCAGTTCCAGAAATGGGCCAGGGCAGTAAAGGCTTCTTTTGAAAACAACCAAGAAAGCAAGCTTTTTTTTTTTTTTAATTTGACTTGGGTTTGCACACAACTACATTTGATTGCAATAAGTTGCTAAAGTGTTTGGAGCAGACAAAAAGAACCAGAGGCGCAGCTATTTTGTTGTTGTTTGTTCCCCTGTGACAATTATTGTAACTGTATCCATGGATGCTTAATGGCCAAAATTGCACAGTAAATAACTTTATACTTTCACACCTTACTTCCCCATTCTTTCTTCAGTTTTTGTGGTGCACTTCCCATATGTCCTTTCATCTCTACCTGTTTGGTCTCATTCTTTCATCTTCTTAGATCTGATCTGTAACAATGCCATCGGGTGACTGTCTTTCAACTTGACCAGGGTGGTTTGGGTCCCTACCACCAACATTCTGGGTTTGTCAGGACAGGCAGGTTTGGCTAGTTGTATTGCCTGGCAGCTTCAAATTTGCCTTTTTAATACCTGAACAATTGTGCCTATCACTGTTGAAACTCTGACATTATTGTTTTTCCACCTCCTTATATCACCATGAATGTTATTTCATGTCAAACTTTGGACTATGAAAACTCTTCCAGATACAGTATGGCAGGTTAAATGTACATTAGGAAAACAGGTTTATTAGTCAATTGCGCAATTAAAATAAGAAGACAAGGAAATGAAGCTTTGTCCTGGAAGACTGAAAGCAAAGAAGTGGCTGTGTGGGTTTGCCATTTTCCATGTTTGTTGTTTCCTGCTTTTAATATTCCCACCCAGTGACTCTTCTCTTGCAGATTTAAACAGGTGAATTTTTAAAGAAACAATCAATGCATAGATTGATTGATTGATTGATTGATTCATTCATTCATTCATTCATTATGCACCATCAAGTAAGTGCTAGCTTTTAGCAACTACATAAATAGACACTGTCCAGGATTATCTGTCCACAACCTGGTCCTTCAGGTCTTCCAACAGTTAATTCATTGTCACTACCATGCTGCTGGCTGGGGGGTTTTCTCTCTCTCTCTCTCTTATCTTTCTTTCCATCTTTCCTGGTCTTATAGTCTTCAAAAAGCTGCTGGGCCTTCACCTAATAATCATTTGTATCTTGTGGGAGAACTCTGGATTGATTTATTTTATGATCTTTATGATCCATATGATTCTCAGGAGTCTCCAACATCAAAATTCAAAGCCACCAACATTCTTTCTATTCTGTTTCTTCAAAGTCCATTTTGGACATAGAGCATCTCAGGGAAAACCATTGCCTGCATGATTAGGAACTTTGCACTGGAGATACAGGTAGATCGCAGCACTTGAATACCTTTTCCATTCACTGCAACCCTACCAAGAGCTGGTGTGCAGCACATTTCTTCACTTCTGCTTCCTTTACTGTTGATAGTGGATCCTAAGAGTCAGAAGCTAATCATCATTCCAATATTTTCATCGTGGGGGCTCAGGCTAGTTACTATACCTATTGTCATTTATTTGGTCTTCCAAATTAGGATGTTCCAAAAGTGTAGATGCTATTGCAAAGAAGAGGGTGCTTCTGGATCCCAACAGTTAGAGTTCTTTGATCTATGGGATCCACAGTAGGCCCTCTCTACCAGCACAAGTGGGGTGGGATTATCCTAGTGGGACAAGTCATTTCATCAGGTAGCCTGGATCTATGCCATTAAGGGCTTTAAAGATCATAACCAACACCTTGAATAGCACTTGGACATACGGTAGCCAGTATAGTTCGCAGAGCAGAGGTGTAATATGGGCCATTTGCTACAGCACTTTGAACCAGCTAAAGTGTCCAAATGAATTTTGGGGATAGCCCCATATACAATGCATCGCAATAGTCCAGATGACAGATTACTAGGACTTGTGTAATTGGAGCACAAGGAATCAAGATCCAGGAAGGATCATGTGATGGCCCCACTGGCCACTGTTTCAGATGATGATGATGAGCTGGAATTGGGACCATCAGATGGATCCTAAGGAGCGCCCAGAGAGCCCAGCAGCTGAGGAGAACGCAATCCCAAGCCTGTTTGGCAGCAGGAGGAATGGTTGACCAGATAGACAGCAACCTGCAAAAGCAAAAGAAGGGGAAGCTCAGCTGCCACTGGTTAACACAGTGGAACAACAACAGAATGCTTTCAGTGAGGAATAGCTGCTGCCCCCACCCAAACCATGGACATGCAGAGCAGAGCAAAAGAAGTACAGAGGAGGTTGATGAGTTATGTATGAGGAAGCAGCCTTGACCCTTCTAATGAAAAACACCAAGCTTGGGGTTATTTAACCAGGTGTGGGAAAAGGTGTGGTTGTCAGAGACTTTGGTTTCATGAATTTTGAACCTTGGTTCATGGATGTCAGACTTTACTTAGGCTTGGTGGACTTCGGAGCTTGTTTCATGGACGTCAGACCAGCGGTGAAATTCAAATTTTTTCCCTACCGGTTCTGTGGGCGTGGCAGGGGAAGGATATTGCAAAATCTCTATTCCTACCCCCCTCTGGGGCCAGCCAGAGGTGGTATTTGCTGGTTCTCCAAACTACTCAAAATTTCTGCTACTGGTTCTCCAGAACCTGTCAGAACCTGCTGGATTTCACCCCTGCGCCAGACCTTGCTCTTGCCATGTCAGTTTCCAACCCTGCTCTGTGGACCTCAGACTTTGTTCTTACTCTGCGGACTGCGGACCATGCTCTTGTGGATATCAGTCCTTGTCCTTGGGACTTCCCTTTGGGGAAATTGTGGCTGGACTTTGGAAAGGTTTGTGGACTGTCAGGTTGCTTTGGGGAGTGTTGGAGAACTGCTTGATTCAATTGTATAGTTGTGCCATAAACATACTATTCTAGCACCTGATCCCATTTGCGTGACTTGGGTCAGAACAGGTCATAGCTGGTGCACAAATTGAAACTGTGCAAAAGCTCTCCTAGTCGTGAATCCAAGATAACTCCTAAATTGAGAACTGGACCTGAACAGGGTAGTGCAATCCCATCCAAAACTAAGGATGACAGAAACTCAGATTTTGAGGCTCCATGCACCTAAAAGCATTCAGTCTTAGCTGAGGGAGCCAGCAGTGTCCAAAGACATTTCCACGATCACATGGCCAGCATAATTATATGCTGAGATGCACAAAATACTGTTACCAGAGCTCTGTGGGAGCTCCTGCCTTATGGAATGAACTGCCCCCGGATATAAGAAAGATTCCCGACCTTCGCACCTTCCGTCAGGCTCTGAAGACTCTGTTGTTTCACCAAACCGGCCTGATTGAATAGATCAATTTTAGTGGGTTTTAAATTGGTTTTAACGGGGTTTTAATAATGGGGTTTTAAATAATGGCCAAATAGCTTTAACTTATTTTAGTAGTTTTAATTTTTGTGTGGACTGTTTTAATATGGCTGTGAACCACGCTGTGTCCCTCGGGAGAAGGGCAGTATAGAAATGCAATAAACTGAACTGAAAAACTGAACTGAACCTTCCCACCAAATTAGTACCTATTTATCTAGTCACATTTACATGCTTTCGAACTGCTTGGTGGGCAGGACCTGGGGCGAGGAAGGGGAGCTCACCCTGTTGAGCGACACTCAGGTCTCAAACTCAGGCAGTCATCTTTCCAGTAGTCCAGCTCAGCATCTTTTAACCACTGAGTCATCATGCCCCCCCATGTCTGGTGTGTGTGTACATACATACATACATGCATGCATACATATATACATACATTTTTGTAAAATGTTACATTTTTCCTTTTATAATAAAGAAAATCTGGGAGTTAAACCTCAAAATCTCCAAAATTGCCAGGTTTTTTTCCTCAAACTGTATCCAATAGCTATTTGTCCACTCTCCACTTTCAGCCTTAAGGAGGATATTCAACAATTTCTGTGCACAGACTGCTCCGTCATTGCTTAGTTCCCAGACTTTTAAATATAAAAACTTAAGCTGTAAAGCCAATTTTCCAAAGTGGGACTTCAAAATGTGTTAAAACTGCAACTGCTGAATTTTTTGAGAATTTCCAAAGAGTTAATAGCTTGACATGGAAATTCTGGAAAAGAAAAGAAAAGAAAAGAAAAGAAAAGAAAAGAAAAGAAAAGAAAAGAAAAGAAAAGAAAAGAAAGAGGGAGGGAGGGAGGGAGGGAGGGAAGGAAGGAAGGAAGGAAGGAAGGAAGGAAGGAAGGAAGGAAGATTGTTCTATGAAATTATGCTATTATTCCACCACACAATTTTATTTATAATTAAATGTACCTCACATTATTTATTTAAACTCTCATGGTCGCTTACAATAGTTAAAAAAACCTTACTACATATTGTATTAAGATTAGCCATTTAAATCACTATCAGTAAAATAATTAACAATTCAAGACTTAATAAAAAGGATAATTTTTGTTCCCTTTTTAAAATATTGTTTTCATTTATTCAATTTATATAGCAATCCATCTCACATTTGGGTGGCTTACAAGTAAAACATAAAAAAAAAACTGCAGCCATGAACCAATGCATATGTTAAACATCATTAAACAATTAAAAACAGTACAGTAGAAATATTGGGAGTGTGAGGACAGATGCATCTCCTTGGGCATTGCATTCTACAGCTAGAAGCCATGCAAGTTTCTAGTTGTGGGGGCTTCCTCAAAAAGATCGGCTGATCCAGGTCATTGGGCAAGTACTTAGCAGAAAAATTAACCCCCACCGTGCAAATTTTGGATGTTTGCCAAGAGTAATGCTTATAATACAATGCAACAGTCAATATGTGTTGTATCCAGGAATGGGCTGCTGGGGGTTCGCAGGGGTTCGAGAGAACCTCTAGCTAAGATTCTGTGCAGCACGGAGAACCCCCAAATTCCACTCTTGGTTGGCCCCGCCCACCCTACCCCACCCCTCCCAGGAGTCCTCACGCAGCCCATTTTGGATGCAGGTAAGTGCAGGGTGTGTGTAGAGGCTTGGGAAGGGCGAAAAATTGGCCTACCAGAAGTTCAGGAATTTCAGAGGGCCTCTGGAGCCTGGGGTGGCTGTTTCACCCAGCCAGAGGCTCAAGGAAAGCCTCCAGAACCCGAGAAGGGCAAAAAGCTCCCCCCCCCCACCTCGTGGTGCAGGAGGCCAACTAGGCCACAACCACCATGGCCATGATCACCCAGCAACCGGGCAGAGAACCCCTTGCTAAAATTTTTGAAGCCCACCCCTGGTTGTATCCAACAGTTAACGTATCTATAATTTTTATTAGGTCCATCTGGCTGAAGAAAGGTCACAGATGGCACAGTAGCTGTGACTGTGTGAACATGTTCCTCATCACAATTGCCAACTACAAATACAGATGAATTAGGGATCAGTGAGCATCTGCAAACTGCAAAGCTGCTTTTTTCTGGGGGAATACAATCCCATCACATTGACAGACTTCAAGTCCAATATTTTCTTTGCTATACCTCTGCTTTGTCCAAATTTCATTTCACCTTCTTAGGACTCCTCCATCCAACCCATTATCAAAATGAAGCAACATTCAAAGATGGTGATTGCTTCCTTGGAATTAGCTAATAACAAGCAGTAAAGATTTTTAAAATCTGATATTTAGGCTGACAATTAAAATTGATAAAGCTGTTTATTATGTATAACAAATCATTTTTATGCTAGATATAAGATGAAACAAAATAAGACTTAAACCAAGCTTCTGCATTGTAAATGTTCAAGCAGTTATTTGTCTTTTCAAACCTAGGGGTCAGCCCAAAACAACTTCTGCATAAAAAGACAAACATGTGGCATGCATTGAAATAAGCAGTTTCATACTGGAAAATCTACCAATTTTGCTGATTTGAAGCAGCTTGTAAAGGATAGATGGGCCAAAATTCCAACTACGTGCTGTGAAAGCAATATTGCAATCCAAGATTATGTAACCAGCCCAGGGGTAGGTTCTACTTACCTTTACTACCGGTTCCCATCATTCCCGCACGCACAGATCAACTTGGATGACGTCTGGGTCAGTGAGCAGGGTCTCCCACTGGTTTTACTACCGGTTCCTGCGAACCCACCACTGAACCAGCCACTGAATTAAAGATAGCAAGTACATTTTCATGCAGATACACTGGATGTGGTAGGACTGTCTTTATGAAAGAAATGAAACGGGAATCAGTCTTGGGTTTTTATAGATCACTAGCAAAGGACCCACATCAACCTTCAAGAGCTTTGATGGAAAAGAGATGAAAAATATCAGAAAAGCCCCCCAAAAGTGAATAATTTTTCATAAGGTACATTTGCAAGAAATACAAATTAGTGAAAGTACATTCCCAGGTAGAAAGAAGTCCAAGTGACATTCACCCAGCTTTGGGCATTTCCTGTCTCTTCTCCTTCCCCTCACAAGAAATATAGAATAAAGATTCTTCTTTATTCCATGTCACAGTAGCAGATTTCTGCTTGTTTTACATTGTAGGAAGTTAGCACCCACCCCTCTCCTAGAAAAATGAAACAATCTAGGAAATATTAAAAAGGCAGAATATTGTATTTTCCCTAAAGAAGAAACTTGTTTCTAAAGACATAAACTCAGGGCCTCAGCTCCCTATGCCCAGCAGAAATTTTGGTGCCAACCTATCTACAAGACAAAGGCTGGGTCAGCCTATCTACAACACAAAAGACATGGCCTTCAGGACATGATAGGATTAGCCCTCACTCAAGATCCAAACCAGGCCAAAGCCATTAAGCCATAATAGGAATTGCCCAAAGCCCATTCATTACATCATCACCCAGCAAGATTCAGCCAAGCTTGACTCAGAAAACCTACAAGGTTAGTTATGACCCCTACAGCAGCCAATAGCTTGCCACAGGAACAGGAAGCTCCAAGGCAGGGCCCAAGAGAGAGTATGAATCTCTCTCTCTTTCTCTCTCACCTATGTCTGTGTTTTTTGCCTAGGACCCAAAAAACCCATGTCGTCCTGTCCACCATTAAACCATCTATCCAAGCAGTCTCCATGTTTCCAGTGTCTTTCTCCCCACTTGGAACTGAACTCAGATGGACATTTCTTCCAACAATGTGAATCAAGAAAGTATGATTTAAAACAAATCCCAGCATTTGCTCACCTCTTAAAAACATAGTTTATTTAAATGTCTTATTTAAGGAATTAGAAGTTATTTTAAACCACAATTGCTGGCTCGGAAATAAAAGCAAGTAATGAAATTTTTGCTTAAAACAAAATGAAATTCTAGTTTATGTCTTGCTTTTGGAAAAACACAGGGAAAGCAGAGATTTGGGCAAGGCACTTCACCTAGGATTTTGTGTGGGGCCCATTTTGCTTGTACCCACACAGTAACCTTAACATATGGTTATGTTTTACATATGAATGCTAGAAGCCTTTGAACTGTGAATCAGGAATCATTTTATGAATCAGAGAAGTCTTCTTTCACTTACAGGCAAATTGTTTTCCTTATTACTCTGATTAATGTCATAATCTTAGGCAGGGTCACCATTACAGAACATATTAGCAAGAACTGCACATTTATGGGGAGAGTCAATAAGGTTTCTTAAGGAATTTGGTCTGATAATGTCCATGATAAACATTTTAAGACAGGAGTGAACAATGGCCCCCTTGCTCTTGGCCTTCTGGAAATCATGGATGATTGAGATATTCCAGAGGGCAATGGGGTTGTGGGGGAAGGATGATTAAACAATCTGGTTAAAGTTCTTGGATCACATTTTATCTTCATTTTTCTCTCTTCTCTGCCTGTTTCTTTTGATGATCCCAAGTGCCGGGAATTACCAAAAATTGTAAGGGCAGAAAAAGATGTTCAAGAAATAAATACCATGCAAAATATGATAGGCAATTCCAAACAGACAGAGGTGATCAAAAATGGAATTGTTTTACATGTTACACATATGAAAAGAGCCGGTGCTTTAATTGTGTGGTTGCAGCTTACCTTTTGACTTTTTTGGCCAGCACCATCTCACATGCATCTTTGTAAGAGGAAATCCAATCTGCCATGCCTTCAGCACCAAGCCTGATTCACCTTTGTAGGCAGGGGTCAAAGGTTTGCAAATCGATGGGAAGAACAGAGCAAATGATATGGAAGAAAGAGGTAATAACTCCAGCCCCAAAATTAATGCAGCCCATACCTGGCAGGAAACGATACCCAGTTGCTCCACAGGCAATGCAGTGATGCTCCTGCTTTGGAATTTCTGGCCTTTTTCTTGAGCCTTAGGAGCAAGCATAGTCGCCACTATTGTAAACAAGCATAGTGACAGGATGACACGCAGCTAATTGTTGGTGAATGTCAACTCTCCTCTCACAGTCAGCTTTGCAAGCAGGATATTATGAGGTTTAATTGCTGCATGACTGGTAGTTTAAATATTGTTTGCTTAGATGTTTCAATAGAGGGAGAGAGGTTAGGTGAGACTCCCAAGCCAAGCACAATAAATCATTTCTGGATCCTGATTTTATTTTAGGGAGTGCCTGGCGTTTTGCCTGTAGCCTATCATTAGACCAAACTGCCCTCTTCCTTCTGAAGCATTCCCAGGACCTTCCCTTTTTTTTCCACCTCAACCCTGAGTTTCTTCAGGCTCATTTCTGCCTGGTGTTTCCTTTAGCAGCAGAGGCTGCCTTTGTTCCTTTTCGTTTCATGGACTCATCCTCAGGATTTCTGTTTATTTTCCTTTTCACTCCGTTTTATCTTTAGTAAAGGTTTCCCTCGTACATATGTGCTAGTCGTTCCCGATTCTAGGGGGCGATACTCATCTCCGTTTCAAAGCCGAAGTGCCTGCGCTGTCCGAAGAAGTCTCCGTGGTCATGTGGCCGGCATGACTAAATGTCAAAGGCACACAGAATGCTGTTACCTTCCCACCAAAGGTGGTCCCTATTTTTCTACTCACATTTTTTATGTGCTTTTGAACTGCTAGGTTGGCAGAAGCTGGGACAAGTAACGGGAGCTCACCCCATTATGCGGCACTGGGATTCGAACCGCTGAACTGCCGACCTTTCGATCAACAAGCTCAGCATCTTAGCCACTGAGCCACCGCATTCCTTTTATCTTTACCAGCTGATGTTTTTCCTGAGACCAATCTCTATGGATATTTACAATTCTGCTCTAGAATTCTGCTGTTTAGGAGAAGGTTGCTTTCTTATCATATACAGGTGGTTCTTGATTTACAACAGTTCATTTAGTGACTGTTCAAAGTTACAACAGCATGGAAAAAAGTGACTTACATCCGTTTTTCACACTTGCGACCGTTGCAGCACCTCCATGGTCCCATGTTCAAAATTCAGATGCTTGTCAACTGATTTGTATTTATGGCGGTTGCAGTGTCCCAGGATCATGGGATCACTTTTTGTGAACTTCTCACAAGCAAAGTCAATGGGGAAGCCAGATTCCCTTAACAACCATTTTACTAACTGAACAACTGCAGTGATTCACTTAACAACGGTGGCAAGAAAGGTCATAAAATGGGGCAAAACTCACTTAAACATTTCATTTAGCAACAAAAATTTTGGGCTCAATTGTGATCGTAACTCGAGGACTACCTGTATAATTATGATTCTACAAATAGTGAGGAAATGTAAATCAATGTTTTATCACATTTAAGATGATTATCCAGTGTGTTTGGTTAATCTGTGCTTTATATTTGCAGCTGATTTGCATCGTGTAGCTTGAAGAATAGTTCATAGAATACTTACAGTATATACATTCCAAGTGGTCAGTCTAAAGTTCTCAAAAATAGGATTCCTACAAATGTGCATTTTCTGTAGATGGAAATGAAAAACCATGCGCTGTTAGTCAGAATTCCGAGACATATTTTTGGCAAACCAGGAGAACAAGCGCACTGAGTGAGACTTTTTTCTCAACACTAAACAAATGATCTCTCCTTTGGCCTACCATAAAGTTGTTAAAAATTCAGAATTAATTTTACAGTGCATTTGGATTCAGACAACCTTCTGCTTGCTACGAGCACAGATGTTGACTCTGTACCATAATATGCACAATCAGGTAACAGCTTTTGTATCTGAATGCCAAAGCAAAAGAGAAAAGAAATCACAAGCAGACTTTTCTCTCATTTTTTGTTTCTCCCTTCTCCATCTTCTTATTCCCATTGCTTAAATACAATACCTTTGGATAATTCCTGCTACCTGAATTGTCACAATTATTGCACTTCAATCTTATTAGATTCTTGGTTTTTATTACATTCTTCAGATTCTTAATGTCCACCTGACATTGTTCCACGTTTTCACAAAGAATTTCTTTTCCTTTGACATCCTAACCCATTCTTTCCAAAGTAGAGTTTAGACTGGAGCATTATACATTGATAAGGCAAAAAAATACCCTCCATTAAAGTAAAAGTTACTGTATATTTTCTTTTTACCAGTGTAAGGTATCAATTTTCTACCTGACTATCTTTCTAAAACCGAAGTGCCTCTCTAAAAGCTCTGGAATGTTGAACAAGCAGTATGTTCAGTTTTGGCAGGTTTCGATTTGGAGGGGGGGGGAGAGGCACGTGTGTTATTTTCATGTTTATGTATGATTGTGTAGGTCAGGAATTTATCTTGATTCTAAGCATAGGTGGGGAAATTGAACTGATCCCAGGTAAACACAAATAGACAATGTTGATCAGATAGCATTGTAACCAAAGCATATCAGATGAGAGCTATGGCACTGTGATGTGTTTAACCGCAAGCAAACATGAAGCTTAAAGCAACATATAATTAGAAAGGAAAATATTTTCTCCTCTGTTCTCCCCACTAATTCTATCTTGCTACAGATACAAATCCAACCTGCAAAGCCAAGGCTGCATTATTCATTAGTTATGCTTCCTTCCTGTCCACTAAAACAATCCCTTCCAATTTAGGTCCAATCCTATAATAATAATCCTCCTGATGGGTTAATACCGTGTTTTTACCTGGTTGTATTTCTATGTATCAGTAGCCTGCAATGACAACAACGTGCTTTAATCACAGCTAAAATTACTACTTGCTCTTACAGTTTAAGTCTGTGGAAAAGTTTTTCTCAAACACTTTTTTGCCTATGGAATGTTTTACACTATTACACTATTGCAGATTAGCACAAATCAGCACGGAATGCCTATCAACATATTTATTGATAATGGAAATATGGACTGGGATAGCGTGAGTTTGTAAGGCAGAAATGGAAAAATTAATTCATAGATTGACTCTGTTTTGAAGTTGGCCTATGCTCTCGCTCACATTCTCCAGTCTACCTCTCTCCTTTCCTGAAGAGAAAATGCTTAACTTGCAAAAGACATAAAATAATTGACAGGAGGCAGAGAGAAGGGGATCCAGGCTGGCAGCAGAGACTCTACCATAAAATTTTGTTGTATGGGCCTTTTCTTGCCTAATCCACTGACCTACATTCTACCACCTATTTTCCTATGTTAGCCTCCATTTTGTGGAACTCTTCCCACTTCCAGAAATTCTTCTATAAGGGACATGATTATTGGACTGTTTAATGCCAAGCATTAAACAGATTTAGCAAGATTTTGCTAGCGTTCTCTTCAACACAACTGTAGCTCAGGTGAATGGTGAACTGGACTAGCAGGTATCAATGTCTTCCTCACATATCAAGAAAAAAAATCACAAGAAGGGCATTTTCAACATGCAGCTGTTTCTACTTACCAACACTTCAAAAGCAGGATGAAGTTGACCCATGAACAGTTTTCCTGTCAATCATCTTGAAGTTCTGAGCTGACCAATAAGAGAGTACAAAGAATATTATTCAATCCAAGCTCTGCTCCACCCCATATTGTTTTCTCACATCCAAGAAAAAACACCAGAAAATTCTGATTCTGCCTATTTTATTAAAGTCATTATTTTCTTTCTGCAATTCTTGCCTTCGAAAAAATGTTAAGCTGTAAAAAGATCGCCCATACCAGCATTGTTATATCTGAAGGTAGATGCAGTGCCATAGACAGTCTTAATTGTTTCTATTGTTTTTTATATTAAAAACAAACTTTATTAAACTTAAGAAGATAAAATACAGTATATACAGAATACATTTATATTAATCCGAACAACATTACTTACTCACAGCAAAAGATAGAATATTTCTATTGTTAGTGATTGCTTAAATTAAAATCATAAATATGATTTGGGTTTTACAAATACAAATATTGAAGTATACTTCTTAATAATTTGCCTTCCTCAAAAAGAGTCTGAATCAAAGAAGGAAGGAGAATTTTCAGCCCCATAGCTGTTCAATCTCAGCAACAATCTTCCTAAACTTCTTGGCTATATTTTTTTAACCAATGTCATCTTAAGGTGCTTGCTGCCTTTTATCAACAGATTGAAAAGATGTTTATTAATCTGGCTGACACTGAGAGAGTGAATAGCCAGGAAAAATTCTGTTCTCCAGGAATCTGGAGGTGCACAATGGCACTCCTTGAAACAGACATCATATCTTTGTTTCTGTTTTTAAGCTCCCATCCTGATGAATTGACTTACAGGTTTGTTTAGTTTCCCAGCATAATGTGTGTTTGTTGCAGTCCTCCTCCTCCACCTTTTCCTCTTCCTCCTCCTCTTCTTCTTTTCCTCCTCCTCCTTTTCTCCCTTTCAGAAATTCATGTGAGATGAAGTGAGAGAAGGGAGAGCATCACGTGACAGCTGGGTTTTACACCAGCCCCACTGATGTCAGAGAAGGGCACCCTTTGGTAATATGGAGACTCTGCCTATATTTTGACTCCCACAACATCTTTGAAACATAATTGTTTCTTTGAATAATAAATACATTTGAAGCCAAGATCTTCCAAAAAAAAAACCCAGCAGGAGCTATACAATCTTCTTCCCATGTCACTTAACTGCCACAAGGTTGTAAAAAAAATTCAAACAGCAACAATTTGATTGTTATGATTTCTAAATACTTTTCAATGGAAAATCCATAAAGATCATGCAGTCTAATTGGGAGATGACATAGGCCTGCATTGTTGCAACTAGTCCGCCCAGAATCTGAAAGAGCAGAGAAACTATCCCCAACTATGGTAACAACTTGCCACCCAAGGCAAACTGCCAGACTGATAAACATATTAATCCATAAATCTTCAGTTTCAGTTTAATTTTATCCATCATTTGTTTGCTTATACCCGCTATTGGGTTGGCGTATCAGTGATCACCAGAGCTCTCCAATATATATATTTTTTTTAAATTAACCAAGTTTGATGGTGGGCTTAATAAGTAGATCAATGAGAAGATGAGCATCCACAAATCTTGACTGACTGACTGAGAAGAAAATAAAAAAAATTCATTTTGGTCAATGACCAGCGTGTAAGAAAATAAAATAGTAAAATGCAATAAAGTATTTATGCAGCTGTGGATTAACTGTATGCTGCTTCCTTAGCATGACTGCCTCGTTACTTAAGGCTGATTTGAATAGAATGATATTCAGCAAGAGCTGTTAATTTATTTAGTGTTGCTCAACTTGTCTACACAAGGAGGGTGTGTGACATATTTCTTCAATTTCCTTTCTAATTTAGTATTGGCTTCATATCCCAATCTGATAGATCTATGTGGGCTCATTTATGAAGCACATGGTTGATACTGGGCTGTGAGAGAGAAACTGCATTGAGTTTACAAGTCTGGCTGATATTAATGAAGCCTGAGACATGCTGTTCTTGATGAATTGTTGGTCTAGTCTAAAAAAAGAGACTCTTGCATTGTATTCCTCCCTGCCAGCCTGAAGTATGATTGCTCAATATTCTATGAGTTGGCTTTCAGCTCATTTGAAGATAAATAGAATACCTGAATATCGCCCAGAAGCAATTATAGACATGGGCATATTTTCTAGCATAGTGGAATATCATGGACTCCATGTGTGTCACCATCCAAATTTTTCTTTAGTTCTCAGCATTATCCATTACTTTATTAATAGGTGTTTGAAATTAATAGAGTTGTATTGCGGAAAACAGTTCAAATTAACAAGCATAATAACATCTGGAAAATTTGATACAACTTACAACGGTTCGTTTAATGACTGTTCTAAATTACCACAGCCCTGAAAACACTGACTTATGACTATTTTTCACACTTTTGATCATTGCAGCATCCCCATGGTCACATGATTCACATTCGGATGCTTGACAACTGACTCACATTTATGGCGGTTGCACCTTCTGCACCTTCTGACAAGCAGTGTCAATGAGGAAACTAGATTCATTTATAACCGTGTTACTAATTTAACAACTGCAGTGATTCACTTAACAAGCGTGGCAAGAAAAGTTGTAAAATGGGGCAAAACTCATTTAACACTCACTTAGCAACATGAATTAGCAAAACTCATTTAACACTCACTTAGCAACATGAACTCACTTAGCAACATGAATTTGGGGTTCAGTTGTGGTTGTACATTGAGAATTACCTGCATTACTAAATGACCAAACTTTTAAAAACATGTTAGTGTGTTCTGTATATATTCTTCAATAGAATATTCTTCAATATCTGAGAACTAAGGGTCTGAGAACTAAGGATCTATAGACAAGCAGATCTCCCAATATAATTTCTTTTTTCAGTATTCATAATTATATTTATTAATCTCATATTTGTTTTATATTCCTTAAGCAGAATCGCATCCTCTCATAGCACAACACATAAATTCACACTTGGCCACTACACAGCACTTGGGACTTGTTCATTATCGTCTGATTTCTGAAATTAATAGTCACACTGCTACGTCCACTATGCTTTGTACATTTAAATGAATCTGTTTTCAAACATTGAAATGTTAATCTGACCATTAGGACAAGGAGAGAAGTGGAGACTGAGATGGCAAACAGCAAGTGCTTACCAGTTGACTGATAAGGTGTGGAAATCAGGGTTGAGAAGGCAAGATGGTGCTCCTCAACTGTTGATTATGCAGGAAGACAGAGCAGAGGTGACAAGTAGGCTCTTGATAGCTTTCAGCTACTGTGGAGTTCAGGCAGTGATTGGGTTTCTTAGTTTCTGAGGTTGTTAGCTCTCTGAGAGTCGTTGAGGCCACTTGGGAATTTATTTATATCCTCAGGCTCACTGCAAATCAGTGTGGGATCTTCTTGGAATTGCTGAAAAGGCTGCATTGTAGACATGAGATAGCCCTCCCCCTCTGTTGAGAGAAGACTGTTTAATTTCAATATAGACAGCCTCTTTGACCCCTTTCAAACCAGTGGCCCACTCTGTCCAGAATGTGGACTTTGCTGTCTTCAAAAGAACAACTGTCTGAAAGCTAATGACAGACCTTTGGAGTGCTTACGACCAGATGACAGCAAAGAATATAAATCCTTCCAACCCCCACCATTCAGTCAGAACTGAAGAAGCTTCTTGGATGAGAAGCAAAACCCAAGAAAGTCCTGTTGCCTTTTTGAAAAGCACCTTTGTGACAAGAAAAGTGGTAAAATCTTTCTTTCTTTCTCTCCCTCCCTCCCTTCTTTCCCCATTCCAGCAGGCAAGGTAATCCGCCAATCACTAGAGAAATATGGCCTGAACAGAACATTAAATCTTCAGTGTAACCAAAGGAAAGAAAAAGCTTGAAACTTAGAAAGTAACTTCATTTTCAAGCAACTTTCATTTTATTTGATGGAGGGGAGGCAGAGGAGAGAGAGAGAGAGAGAGAAACAGCTTAGGTCTGAAGTATGGAAAAGCTTGTCAGCTATTTAAGTTCCACTCAGAATTTGACTTGATATTTCCACTATTTGAGATGAGTCTGCATAAAATTAAGAACTTAAAAAACAGTCGGTTTTTTTAAAGTTGTTTTGTGTTGTGTAGGGCAAATGACTCAAGTACGTTCTTAAAGTGACAACAACTGCAGCAAGCTTTATTCAAGAAGTATAAACAAAATACAAATAAACTGCACCTGGAACTAAGGTGTACTCAAAGCTATTATGTTCTCACTTGTGGTATTGTTTATATCTTGATAAGAAGGCCAGCTTTCAAAAACATTGTCATTGTTACTATAAGAATAGAAAATGTACAAATCACTTCTGGATAACAACTTAATGTGCTGCAGTTTTTTTCCCCCTTTTGGGATCAAGTATCTAGAGCAGGGGTGTCAAACTCAATTTCACCGAGGGCCGCATCAGGGTTGTGTTTGACCTCAGGGGCATGGGGAGCATGGCCAGGAGGCGTGGCCAGATTCCTGTCACTCGTGTTGGGGGCACATATGGTGGCCCAGGCAGGGCTGTGCCAGTGAAAATGGAGCTTCAGGGTTGACATTGAGAGAGCCACACGTGGCCCTCCGGAGCTCAGTTTCCATTGACAAAGGCACCGCGGGCCGGTCCTTTGTTGTTTCCAGGGCAGCCCCATGCCAGATCTAAGCACCCCATGGGCTGATCTGACCCAAGGGCCTTGAGTTTGACATTCTGATCTAGAATATGCACACTTCAATTTAAGAGTGTATGGAATAGAATAGACCCCCCCCCCACCCCCCCAGGATGTGTTTAGATATTACAACATTTTACCTCACTCCTATAATTTCTGGTGTAGAGAGAAGTATGTGTTTTGATTGCTACTTTCCATATAAAAAAGTTACAAGTATTGAAAAGGAAAATCTGGTACAGAATGGCCATTGATCCACCTCTGGGAAGAGCTAAGTCATTTAAAAGCCTGACTCTGACCCTCAGATGGAGGATAGGATAGCCTCTGGCAATTTTCAGAAGGTTGCTTTTATTCTTCTCATTCACCTAATAAAAATTTTGGGGAAAAACTAACTCTGCCGCAAGGTCTTATGAAATTCCAAAGGGAATGTGAAGGATTAACAGCACATATACAGTAATCAAAGCAATGGTTTTCCCAGTAGTAATGTATGGCTGTGAGAGTTGGACTTCAAGGAAGGCTGACTGCCGAAGAATTGATGCTTTCAAATTGAGGTATTGGAGAAGACTTTTGAGAGTCTTGGAATGCAAGAAGATCAAATCAGTCAATCCTAAAAGAAGTGAATCCTGTTTGTTCTTTGGAAGGGCAGATGCTGAAGCTGAAGCTCAAATACTCTGGCAACCAAATGAGAAGAGAGGACAAGACCCTGATGCTGGAAAGGATTGAAGCAAAAGTAGAAGGGGTTAGGTAGTGTCATCAATGCAGTAGGCATGAGTTTGGGCAGACTATGGGAAACAGTGGAGGACCTGGGGTGAAGCCTGGCATGCTGTGGTCCACCAAATGAGGTGGTCTAACAAGGTGTTAGACAAAACAACTAGAATAACAATTACACAACCTGCTCGTTTCCCATTCTGCTCCAGGCTTTTCTGGAAGCCTGCTTCCAAAATTGCAGCTTGGTTTAACAAAAGGGCTGGGCTGGGCTGGTGTTCAGTCCAGTTTATGGCCATTACAGGCCATAATTGGTCTTTCTCTGGCTTCTTGCCTTTCGTATCTGCTGGTTCTGAGTAAATCAGTATACCAATGGTTACTTTTTCCTTTGTTGTTGTTGTTGTTAGTTGTGAAGTCATGTCCAACCCGTCACGACCCCATGGGCAACGTTCCTCCAGGCCTTCCTGTCCTCTACCATCCTCTGGAGTCCATTTAAGCTCACGCCTACTGCTTCAATGACTCCATCCAGCCACCTCATTCTCTGTTGTCCCTTTCTTCTTTTGCACTCAATCTTTCCTAGCATTAGGCTCTTCTCCAGTGAGCCCTTCCTTCTCATTAGGTGGCTTTTTCTTTTAAGAGACTGTTCCATTCCTCAATAGTCTTTAAACTTTTCCTTTTTCAGACCTTTGCACATATAGATGCCTTTATAAACCCTTCCCAAGGGAACACAGATACATGCCCTTTCTTTCTCCTCTGCCCCTTTATTGTGCCATCATTGCTTTGATGCTGTAATGATTTAAAGCAAAGGAAACCAGGTATTCCTTCATTCCTGTGTTCCACTGTACGCCATGGAAACTTTTTAGCAAAGAGAAACCAATGGTTCAGTTTCATGGAAGCTGCTAAGCAGCATTAATTTAAACCTTTTAATTCATTCCAATACGCCTACATCACAACTTAAAGGTTTAAAAAGAAAAGGGGAAGTGGAAAGGAGGAAAGGGAGAGGGAGAGGGGAAAGGGAGAAAAAGGGGGAGAAGGAGAAAGAGAGGGAAAGGAAAAGGGTGGGGAAAGGAAAAGAGACAGGGACAGGGGAAGGATATTTTCAGTTGTGTGTGCCCAGAGTGGAGAAAAAAGAGAACATGCTTTTATGTCAGATAAATCAAAAGGTAGACTCCCAGAGATGTAAGGATGAATGGAATGAAAAAAACTGTAAAGAGATTGGGAAAATACAGGCCAAAAAAAAAAACCCTTAACAGTTGATTGTTGCATCAACCACAAGGTAAGTTTAAAAATGAAACTGCTGACCAGCAGAGAAGATCGCATCTCAGGAATCCAAATGACATGACTGCCCAGGACAATGATCAACTACTAGAGAAATGGAGACATGCCAGCAATCAGTCATAGCTGAAGCTTCAACTAGAATGGCATGAAGTGCTTCAGACTACTTACAGTATTTTGAAGAGTTTAAGACACAACAGGCTGGAAAGCAACAGTTTTGAATGAAAGCTTGAAAAGACAGGTATGGGGTACAATTGCAATGAACTGGGAGTGTATAACAGAATATGTTATCTATTACTCCAGTAAGGAATTGGTAGCTGGTCCATACTGGCCTTGGGACAAACAGAAAGTATGAATCTAATCTGGTTCATTTTTGGACCATTTCAAGAAAGAGTCATTTCAGTTTGGAAGAGGCAGATGTCTCCAAAGTGGCCTATGTTGCAGTATTAAGATTTTACCCGAAATAGATGCACAATTAATGCTATTGAAGTCTTCCTTCTTTATTCTGCTTTCTGGATAAGAGAGAGCATTATTTGTTTAACTAGGGAAATTGTTACTAGAGTTTGCCTAGAAGACCAGTAACCATGCAATTCATTTTATTACCTCCAACCAACCTGTAACGTCACTGCTCTGAAAGCTGCATTGGTTGCCAGTCTGCTTTCAGGTGCAATTCAAGATGTTGGAGGTCACCTTTAAAGCCCTTCATGGCATGGGTCCAAGTTACTTGAGGGATCATCTCACCCCACTGGGATTGGCCTGTACCACTCATGCCAACAGAAGATGCTTGCTACGTGTTCCATCAACCCCATTATTCTGGCTGGTGGGGTCCAGGAGGATGGCCTTCTCTGCTGTTGCTCCTGTGTGGAGGGTGAGGTTGGCTCCAACCCTCCTATCTTTTCATCAGGGTCTAAAGACGTGGCTTTGCCAGTTGGCTTGGGGAACAGTGTGGGAACAGCGCAATGGAGCTGATTGATTGAGTAATAACAGATCCCACCTCCACCTCTCCCCATGTGCCTTTGGTTTTAATGTTTGATTTTAACTGTTTATGTTTTAATTGTATATGTAACTCTTAAGTCCCCCAGAGTTATTCTATGGTAAGATGGGTAGCCAATATCTTTTATAAATAAATAAACAAACAAATTAAAACCGCTCATTATAGTGCAGAAACTTCTGAGTTCGCCAGAATTATTCAGATTACATATTCAGTAAAATTCCAGTGGATTATAACTGGAAGAGGTTTCAGGGAAAGGCCCTAAAATGCTGGTGTAGTTTGTATTATATTAAGATGGAATGTGTGGAGGTGGTATATAGCCTTAATTAAATCTAAGATTGCATAATGCCTCCTGGATAGAGGGAATGGCAAGTCTTCCTTTAGCACTAAACAATAAATACGTTTGGTAATTCAGATAAAAATCAATGAATTGTTACGTTATGCAAAGCTTGGGAGATCAGAACATTTCAATATAAAAGAAATCTGGGATGGATTTCTTCTCCACTCCTATCAAAACAAACAGACAAACAGATTTCCTTATGCACCTTTTTGCCCCCATCCACAGCCTTAAATAAATAAAAACAGTGATAAGAAGGATTTGTGAAAGCCACACATGTCAAGATATTTGGGATGGGAGAAAGGAAATGGCATTACTGATGTTTATGAGAATGGCCAGAGCAAATTATAGACAGCCGTAAAAATGCAATCCCTCATAATCACATCAGAATCCTGAAACGGAATCCTTGAGCAATGAGTTGGGGAAAAAAACAACTTAATATCCATAAAGCCTGAGGTTGCAGTGAGTTCTGTGTTGATGCAGCAAGTCAATCTATTATTTAAGACACCAGCTGTTTAGCTGTTTACTACCACCCTTATTTGGAATAGTTATCAAATGCAGAGCAGTAATGGGTAGGGATTTATTTAGAACATAACCTTGATCAATGCTTTGCATGAATGAAAAAAAGGCATCCAAAGGAATTTCATGATGATGCAAGGAATTCCTCTTTATATCCATCCACATTAGTTCAGTATAACAAATCAGAACATACTAAACTCCATACCCAGAAATCTTAATATGGCAAACTTACACAATGTGGGGTAAATATAGAATATTTCCAATGATTTCTTTAGCCAATGCCAAACAAACCTAAAGAATTTATCTCTAACCTTGCAATGTGCAAGTCTTGATATTATCCCACACACCTCTTTTGCATCCTACAGTTCTTGTACCTCAAAGCAAGTACAGTAAAAGGCTGTGCTGTGCAAGAAAGTGCAAGAAATTTTAAAATACTAAATATAATCAAAGCAATATAGAACAGCTGGCTGTGCCTTTCTTATATAGGTCCATAGGAATTTTGTAACAAGTGAAGAACTGATAGATCAGTGACAATGAAATAAAATAGCAAAATTCCTACATTGCAAATGAATTATATTTTGCAAAATTACAGCAAAATCTTGCAATATTGTGGAGAGGGAAAAAGAAAGCAAGGAGAGCATTGTCCAGAACTGAAAGGATGACTGGGAAACATACGGCTGAATGGAGCATGAGTTTCATTGACTTAATAGGGTTCCATCTCAGGATTCTAAACCCAGTCAGGGTGAAGCTATGACATGTATGTCAAAGGTGACACATCACAAGATTTTGGGTGACACACTAGTGTTCACCAAGACTCAAAAATAACTATTCTCAAAAGCACTCCCTATTCTCACACAATTTTGTAGACAGCAGAGGCCCTGTGAGAAACGGATGTGTTCTCATGCAGCTTCTAAAAGTCACATAAGAGGACACGATCCTGCACAGATTCCAGGGCCTCTGAAAATTTCACAAAAACAAGGCACATTTTGGCACAGTTTTTGGAGGCTGCAGTGCAGAGGCTGCAGAAGAGCTGCTTCAAGAACAACGGCCTTGGGTGACCTTGAGCAGCCTTGGGTAGGCTGCAGGGGCCTATCAACAGAAACAGGACACTGCCTGAAAGTAAGTGGTGTGAGACAGATCCTGGAAAGCACTGAGATGCAGGCAGAGGTGGGTTGCTCCCGATTCGCACCAGATCGCAAGAACCGGTAGTAAAAAAATTTAATAGTTCAAAGAACCGGTAATAAGATTGGCTGGCCATGCCCCCGAACCAGTTCCCGGCCCAGTCGCCATTCGCTTACCCCGCCCACTCCCAATCTATTGTTGCTTCCTGAGTCCCAGCTGATGACTAGAGGGAAAAAAAACTGTTTAAACTCTTGCCGTGGGGCTTCAAAGGGCCGCCCTAGAGCTGATCAGTGTTAAAAGAAAACAAATGAGTAGACCAGTGCCTGCAAAAATAGAAAAAACCAGCCCCTTTCAGCTTCAGCATAGGTTAATTACCACAAGTTGATTAGATTGGTGTCCCGACTCTCAGCTGATTTGCTCTCAGCTGTTTTGCTCAGGGCTCTGTAGCTGCAAAGAGAGCTAGAGCAGGTTTTTTTCCCCTAGCTATGCTGAAAAAGCGAAACTGAAAGTAAAGCAGGGTCTTTGCTGCAACGTGATAAAATAAGGCAGAGAGAGATTTCTTTTTCTTTTTCCTCACCAAAAAAGGTAGGTGCAAAACTGCAAACAATGGGAAATTGAGGGCAAAAGAGGAGAGTTCAAGATTTTAAAACACAAAAGAAAAAAAGCTCTATTTAACTAGGTAATTGTAATAATTGAGATACTATTAATTGTACATTGTGTTGAAAGCAGAAATGGTTAAGTTGTGGTTTGGAGGAATATATGGGAGAAATTATTTGGTTTATTATTAATTAAATATAATTAATTGATTTGTAAGAAATTGGATTGCATGTAAATAATTGAAATTTTCATGTTCATATTGATTAATATACACTCCTTGTTTGGGATATGGCAATACCTGCTTGTGCCTGGGCTGTCTCTGTTCCCCAACTGAAGTGTTAGTCGGCAAGCATTTGCACCAAGGCAACTTGCCCATGATGATGAAATTGAATTCCCGCTTCTGTTTTAAAGGAAGGAAGCTTGAATTATCTGATTGCCAAACATATGTCAGACGTGTAATATTCCCAGGTCTATGACTTTTAAAAAGGGCTACTTCTTTTGTTAGAATGCCTTTTCTGAAGGTTCTCCCCTCTCTCTGCACCCAAACAGCTCTCTTCCAGCAATCTGTTGCCTGATAACATTATGGGTTTTTTTAAAAACTGCTGTTTATGTAGCCCTCAAAGGAATGCATCCTCCTACCCACCAGATTTCCTTCATTTGCAATCCTCAGGATTCTTTCTCTGCCTCCTTTGACTGATTGAAGCTGGATATGAGAAGCCTGAAGGGTTCCTATCCAAGGATCCACCCTGTCACATGTTTGGTGCTGCATCTTGTGCAAATCGTTTTTTTGCAAAATTGCTCTGGTGGTAAGAAAACAGGAAGTTCACCACACTTAAGTTTCAAGTACTCAGTCTCCTCCTTGGATGAAATCAAAATTGCAAATGCTTTGATGACAAAGAGTGCCTTGAACTAATGACCTAACATTGAGATGTACATCTTCAAAATTGTCTATGGTCTTTCAGTGGTTTACGGGACAAGAAGTATGCATCATTTTGACGTGGCAATACAGCCACATATATAGCACAGAAGCATGTTTTTAGACATTTTGAAGCAGTCACAAACTAGCTGTTATAAGGAAGAAGATTCACTATATTAGTCCCATTGCATCTGGAGAGAAAAAAAAACATCAGTGGATCACTAGCGTGCAATGAAATGAATAGACAAATGATGTGAAACATTTGTTTGAATTGGAAAATCAAAACATTTCTTATTTAGAGTCTATTATTACTTATAAATCTGGCCTTGAAATTTGTATATGAGCAGAAAAGTATCTTTGTATGCCATTTTTGGGGAGACTATCAATTATGAATCCACAACCAAACTGAAAGAAAAGCAGAGGAAAAGTTTTTTTGTTAGAAACAGATAGTGACACGGTCACATGGTGAATGTGATCTATCAAAGAAAATGACCATGTGCATATGCTGCCAGTGTATGTTTTATTCACACGTGTTGTTATGGCGCAACCATATCATAATATTAAGTCTTCTCTATTAACAGAAGCATTCATTAACTTATGTTCTTACCAGTGTTTAAGCTCCTCATCAAGAAGATATTCCTCCCATGGGTAAGATGAACAGTGTGATTCATTGATACAACTATTGACCCCAGGTTAACCAGGGCATATTTTAAACAAGAACTTCCATGGGAGAGCAAATTACCTGTCCCTGCAACTGAAAGCCAGGCCTCCAGCAATGACCTAAAATTCAGCAGTGGCAGATGCCTCATGACAAATTACGTCAGTTTAGTATTTCTATAAAACCAAGTATAACATCTATCATTTTGAAGAACTGCTTGCAGCAAATAAATACATTTTGGAACATCGTTGTGATCAGATCTTACTTTTATTTGGTTCTTACATGGTTGCTCTAGCAGCATCTGCCTCACTCACACATGCACAAGCACACTTCCTCTAACATGGCCATGAGAAGGACTTAAGAAACTTTTGCTTTAGTTGCATGTGTTATCTCAATTCAATAAACAGTTGAATGTTGTTTCCTCCCCCCCCCCCAAATTGGACTCCACCCCTCCTAATTGTTGTACCTAAGTGTTGTCATGATACTGCCCCCTAATTTTTCAGAATCAGAAATATTCATATTCTGTATTCAATACACTTCCTCAAAAGGGACATCCGTTACATGTCTCCTTTTAAGCAATTGCTGGTTGGAGTGAATCAGATTGAGATGGATTCAATGTACTCACTTGGACCTCTCCTGGCTGATACTCAGATTCTTAATATCATTTTAAAAGCAGGTCTAGAACCGTATCAAATCTTATGTGTTGAATGAAATAGATTCTAATCTGCCTTTCTTTTGATTTGTATTTTATGAGTCTTTGGCTCATAATCTTTTCAAGCTTCACTATCAAGAGAAATTATTCAGTGCTTACTGTTACTCTTCTTCAGTAATATTCGTGTATTCAACATTTTCTCTGACTAACTAGAATATTTTAAGATATGGAATTATTTTTATTGTTGGTTGGAAAAGAGATACAAATGATTAATTTTATAATTATGTATAAAAACTTGATGATTAGAATATGGTTATAGGAATGAATTGTCATAGTGGTTTGGATGAAGATCAAGAAAGAAGAAACTTTTGGAAGAAGAAGAAATAAAAAGAAGTGAAGAAGATAACATTGAGATGTCACAGGGGAGGGATGATAGATGTATTAAATATTTGTCTGTCTTTAAAAAAAATTAAAAAATTAAAAAAAAAACATTTTCTCCACTGAGTCTTGTGTGGTAGGTTCACAAAAACATCATTTTGCATGTCCAATCTCAACTATTTGATTAAAACATTATTAAGATACTACATAGAATCTCTCAAAAAAACCTCTGAAAATAATATGTTCTGGATTTTAAAATATTCTCACGAGGAAATATAATAGAAATGAATAATGGCACATCATTCCTGTTCTGAAGCTTAATTTATATCTTGGCATGGGCTGAATTGCATGGACTTGGGCTGAAATGCCATCCATAAGTTCACCTTTAAGAACAAACGTAATTCTGAGAATATTTTCTTTTCTTGAATCATTTTTCTCTTTTTTTTCCCTTTATTTTGTTTTGTCATTCCACATTTGTATTAATTCTCTATTCTGCCACTTAGGGCTATCCCTAAAAAACAGGAAATGCATCACTTTGCTTATCCGATCTTCGGAAGGAAGCAGGACCTTTTCTGTAGCAGCTTCCTTATTATTGAGCTTTCTCCGCAGTGTGATTGGGCTAGTTTCCTCTTTTTGTCCTATAAATGACTGGGGAAGACATTGTCGTTCATTTAATCTTTAATAGTATATTTACTTATGTACTGTATTAGTATGCCACCCATTCCCAAAGGCTCTGTAATAGTTAATTGCACTTTATGACTTGATTACTAGGCCCTAGTTTTAATGTGCAAAAACATTTGTAAACTATATGTAAATATATTGTTCATATTGTTCTTCATGTTACTATTGTCCAGAGTGTCTACTGTGCAATAGACT
Source organism: Masticophis lateralis (assembly GCA_030761175.1). Classification (NCBI taxonomy): domain Eukaryota; kingdom Metazoa; phylum Chordata; class Lepidosauria; order Squamata; family Colubridae; genus Masticophis; species Masticophis lateralis. The sequence continues at coordinate 191,632,215 of JAUDYJ010000001.1, read as the reverse complement.
AATGCATAAAGATTCCAATAAATAGGATTCTTGAAAGATGACTTCCTAGTGGCTCTTTTCCTTTTAACTGCCAGTTGCGTCCAACTGCAATACCAAAACAGAAGATGTAGCTGATATGTATTGTCTTCCTGGGTTTGCTTCCATTAGAAAAGGAATGAGGTGTTTCTTCTTGTTGTTGTGGTGGTGCCATATCCGTCATTGGACATTGGCGATCATATTTCGATCCTATTTTTATCAACAGCCGCACGGAAAAGTGCTGTTGAATTTTGAGTTTTAATGAGGTGCATTAGACAGGAAATAAACTCTCATAAACATGTACTATTTGGCACTCAATTCCATTTGGGGAAGTTATATATTTTGACCAAAACTGAAATGGACTAATAGCGCTTAACATCTTTTACAAAGAAGGAAATCTCGCCTGAAAACTTTTTAAAAAATTATTAATGCTTCCCAATGAACAAATGCCACTTTGTATGTTTTAATCTATTATTCTTTATTATTATTTCCCATATTCTAGGATGAGGGTTAAAGATATTGTGTATACTAACTAAACACAAATTAAGCCCCTCAAGTACATAATTTTCCCTTTTAATTTGTCCATTTTTTGAAGAAAAAAATCTCAATGTTTCTTTTATCCCCAGTTGCCTCATGATGCCAAAGTACCATTGAACTACACAGAAATGATAAAAGGGTTCCATTTTAAGATTCTTCCCTTCCTATTCATTTATAATCAGTTCTTCCAAGAAAACATCTCAGACTAACATTTTGGTGAGAAAAGGCTTATATTGTCCATTTTGCCAAAAGCTCTCAATTAATTCTGGATGCAGTCAACTACAGTAAAACAAGCAAAATTATCATTGTAAAATATAAAAACAAGGAAACAAGGAAATTAAATGTATTGTAACAAAGAAAATAATTGAAAAGGAAAATACTGCTTAAAAGGAACCACTGTTTTTGATAAAGAACTAGTATAATGAAAGAGTTTTGTCAACCTGTCAATTAGAAAAAAAGAAAGATCTTTCTTGACACGCATTAGTCCAAATAGGTAAAAATGACATCTTACTGTTGGCAATTTCCCAACTGATCTGCATTTTATTGATTTTGACATTACTACCTACAAATAGGCCCTAGAGCAAATTTGTATAGTGTTTCTCCATGTATAAAAATAAATGCTCTTTTTCAGGTATATGCCCCCATTTTCGAGGATCCCAGCAAAGGAGACTTGGATTTGGGGGGGGGGGGGTTTGCTGAAAAAGGTATGGTTTAAATGTATAGGTTTTCCCTTCCTAAGTTTAAATTTTCAATTGCCAAATAAGGATATTGCATGGAAGAAAAGAAAAAAGGGTCAATTATTTTTACTAAAATTTCTCTACTTAACAGTGGAAGGAGGGGTATTTATTTTCATTTCTTGTGCCAAATGCCTTCTTGGTCCTCAGTAAAGAAGCCAACCACAGAAATATTCATCTGGAAAAGCTGATAAATGCTCAGAATAGATAAAGTAGAAGCAAACTTTGAGTAGCCCAAGTAAACAACAGCAGGCAAGTGAGAGACCAGCAGAAGACACAGCTTTTAAACAAAAGGTTAACGGCCTGACATATTTGCACCGGGGAAAAAATGTCATTGATGATTATTTGTTTTAATTGGGTTTTATTCGTTTATAAAATATACATAATACCATGACTGGCTTCCCATTAAAAAGTCCTCCAATGGTTTATAAGAATAAAGTTTCGACACAAAAAAATAACAAACCACATTCACAGCCAAAAACAAAAGATAAACTAAACCAAAAAAAAAAAAAAAAGACGCAGGGAGAAATCCCCGGCAAAGTAAAAACGTATAAACTTTTATTAAAAAGTGTGTGTGTGGGGGGGGTGATGTACAACATAACAAAATATAAACAAAATACCCCGTACACTTTTTGTTTCCAGCAGAATCGCCGGCTTTGGGGTTTTAAACGCTTTCGGGAGGAACGCAGAGGCTGCCCAAAGAGGACGCCCTGCATTTTGTTTCAGGGTGTTGTGTTGTTTCGGTGCAAATAGGGTGCTCTGGGGTGGAGATTCCGGTCAGCCTTCCCAGAAATATAAAAGGCCCCCCTCTTGTCAGTCGCAGACTCCCCAAAGGGCGCGCGAACCCCAACCTCTCCTCCTCCACCTCCTTCCCGAGGTCGCAGCCCGAGCGCAAAAACCCCAGACGGACGGACCGACGGGCGGAGATATGCAGATCAGCTGGGCGCTGATAGGTGATTCCCGGGCTCTCCTCCGCATCGGCTCGGCCCCTCTGGGCAGCGTTTTATAAACAGGAGGCTCTCCCGCAAGGCACAACAGAGTCCAAGCGGGCAGCTGTGGCTCGGAGGAGAGAGGCGGCTAGAGTCTGACGAGGGCGGTGGGCTCTTTGCTGGGCCCCTTTTTTTCTCTCGGGGCCGTTCTTGGCCTCTGCCTGGGCATAAGGCCATTTCTTTCCAACTTCAGCTACAGTGATAGCTAAGTTTGGAAAGACCGAACAGAGAGAAGCCGCTGCGTCCTCCTGCACCCCTTTTAGCCCCCACCCCACCCTGAATCGCCCCGTGTTTCTGCTTTCTGTATCTCGCTCTCATCTACTTCCACCTCTTTCTCTCTCTCTGTTGCTTCTGCGCCTGAAAGGGCTTGACAGCCTCCGCAACTGAGCAAAAAAAAAGAGAGAGAGGGAGGAGAGGCGACCCCGGATTGCCATGGCTCGGTCTGCAACAGAACAACAAAACAGCCGAGGCTGTTGCGGTGAGTGTACTGGGACTCGATGGGCTGGGCTCTTAAGGGAACGACAGCAGTGGGAAAGCCGTCGAGGTTACGTTTTGTGCTGGAAGGGTTAAACGCGCGTGGGCCAAGTGGGAGCGAAGCGGGGAGGGGGAGAGGCGAGTGGGGCTAATGGGTGGAAGGATGGAGGGGGGGGGAGCGGGCAGGGCAACGCGCCCAGCCTGTAAAAGAAAGGAACTGGGGAAAGAAGGGAGGGGGAGCACAATTCGACCATCAAGTGGACTGTCGGGAAAAGAAGGAGGCTTTTCCAGTTGTGCGATTCTCCAGGCGTAAGGGAACCCCGCTTCTTTTAGAAACTAGGTTTAAATAATATTGGGCCGCCGGAATGTTGCTATAGGAATCCTTTTTAATCTTGTGATAAAAGAAGATGCTTCAGAGCAAGCCCTGGTGGACTGTTCAATAAGACATGACATTCGTGTCCAGAATGACATTGGTGAGAGGTATGCAAGTTTTGGTGTATTTGGGTCTTTTCCCGTGTAAGATTGAGAGTATCTTGGTGACGTTTCGACGAGGTCTCACTTGTAATCTTCAGGCTGGTGTCTTCGGCTTTGTGCTGCACAAGCAGGAAGCCGAAGACACCAGCCTGAAGATGAGTGAGACCTCGTCGAAACGTTGCCAAGATACTCTCAATCGTACACTGGAAAAGACCCAAATACACCAAAACTTGTGTGTGTGTGTGTGTATGTATATGTATATATGTATGTGTATATATACACACATACGCACACACACACACAGAGTTGTCCCAAGGACATAAAAGCAACTGTATAAACTCAAGTTTCTGCCAGAAAATATCCCATTGGGGAAACCAGAGGAAAATGGCCCAAATCATACAACCTGCAGATAGCCCAACATATATATAGAACTGCAGGTAGATTGTGCTTTCTGCAGGTTGTATACTTTGGGTGGTTTCTTTCTCCACTTACCATCCCCAAATGGGATATTTTGTGCCAGAAAATCAAGTTTATACAGTTGCTTTTATGTCTTTGGGACAACTTTCTACATTAAAATGCTGGTAAGTGAATCCAGGTATCCCTTGTATACTTGATTGGGGAGTGGCCCTTCAAAATGTACAGCACCTAGAAATAAAAACATTCGTGATGAAGGATATAGGGACATGGAATGGGAGTAATGGAGATGATCAGAACCCCATATGTTGCTAGCAAAAGGTATTATAAGGCACTTTAAAAACTTACTATTAAAGGATGGCAAATATTTCTTGAAATATATTAATGGGTAACTGTCAAGCTACCTTAGTAGTAGAAGCAAAATTTGAATTCATCAAATTCAAATTAATTCTTTAAAAGAAGATTCTGAACAATGATGGTAATAACAAACACTTGCAGTCAGTAATTTACCAGGCATCAACCTGTGTTCATTACAGTGTTTTGTTCTTTCCATCCTAGAATCCTGTATTAACTATCTGACATCTGCAAAAGTCCTCCTGTACTTTGGACATGCCCTGTCCACTTGGGTAAGTGAAAGAAAACCGTAGGAATTTGCATTTGATTTGAAGGTAATTAATATGTATTATAATTACTTGGATACATGTGCATTTATATTACTATATTATATTTAGCAAAAATACATCTGTTAAATTATGCTCTGGCACAAATTGTGAAATCACTCCTTTGGGATGCTACAGTCAGTAATACTACAATTAGGCCTAGATTCTGGACTTTCTAATTTATGGATAAAACACATGATTCACTGATTTTAAAGAATCTCATACAGTTGTTGAATGGTAGGTCCAGATGCAGCCATTCTTAAGGGTAGATCTTTTGAAATTGGTGGACCTTAACTTGATAATTTATGAATTTGTTCCCTTGGTTTTAATATATCTACTTAAAAAGTCATTGGCTGGTCTTAATCTACTAAGTACAAAACAAATTGAACTTTGCATCTGATTTGAGGCATTTTTATTCTCTTTGACACATTTCCATTTTTTCAGGCAGTGCTTGCAACTCAAGCATCAATGGATTTAACTCCCTTTTAGTAATTTTTAATATTCTGTGGATAAGAAGTTTGAGGTTTTGCATTGCAAATAGAAACTACTTGTAGAAATTAATTGTTCAAGAAGTTGGATTTGCATCACATTTTTGAGGAAGCAGAACTTTTTTAAAAAGCAGATAGAGTACATTGCATTTCCAAGCAACAGTTTAAAACAAGCAGTTGGTAATTTTTATGTTAGCTTAGCTACTGATTTTTAAGAGTCATGTTGATTATTATGAGTTGTGACCTATTAATGTTTAACACTAAATCTTATAATCTTCAGAATTTTAGAAGAGTGTTTGGTTTTCACTTATATTAAATATTCACTTATTGCATCTTTTCCTGCATTGTTCTACATTTGAATAAAAAGTTGTTTATTTTTCACTGCAGTAGTAAGAGAGATTACGTGAAAAATATCTGATTGGCAATAATGTTGGACTTAAGAAAAAAAATAATTAATCTATTTTTACCTGCTTTCTACTTAAAAAGACTCAAGTAAATTAGAAACAACATTCAAAATGTATCCTATATTTAAAATTATGATTAAAAGTATGTATTAGAAAGAGATAGAAATAGTATTGGGTTGATGAACCTGACACCTACATTTTGATTTAAATCTGGCTTGGTTCTAAAGTGACTAATATTGTAAGAACTTAATATAAAAGTATTGTATGTAGTGTGACTGGTCAGCTCTTTGTCTTGGATAGCAGCTCTTAAAATTTAAAATCATGGCCATCCTCATTAAAATGTCCAAAAGATGTCTATCATTTTATCATTATCATAATAATGTGTTTGATATGATAATCACTTTTCCACTTGTTAAAATTAACAATAACTATAACAAGAGCATATTTGATTGTCCCTTGATTTAATTAATTATATGACTAGTACTATGATCCAATAAGGAATTAAATATTATTTATTTCATTGGATTGTCTTTGGAAATTTAGAATTATGGCATAATTTTAAATGGCTAAATAATTCGTATACCAGAATATATTTATAAAAATTTCTGCTTAATTCATTAATGATTGCTTACACTCATTCATGATAATATTGTCTGACTAAATCATTTTTTTCTTAAGTGGAAAGCAAACAGGCATATATACAATAATACTGAATGACTAAATTGTTTTTTCTTTCTTAAGTAGAAAGAAACAGGCAAATAAATACTTTTGTAAAGTATCAAGAAGTTTAGAAATACTGCAACTTCAGTAAATATCAATATTGCTGATTTAGCTATTAAGTTATTTATTAATTAAAAAGTAAGAAGCTCTTGCTAGAACTTCAACAATAGCAAGTTTACATATTGAGTTAAAAACTGTAGCTTCTACCTCATGGCAAAGTCAAAAGTAATTACATTTTCAGAACCCAATGAATCTGCTTCCTTATTAGATCAGTGGTAACTTCATTAAATTGTGGTCTGTTCATACCTTATGCAAAAGCAAACCGGGAAGTAAAAAGTACATTCCAAAGAGTTGATATTAACCATGATTTCTTAACAAACTTACCTCATCAACCCATATACAATATTCTTATTTGCCAGTGTAAACTGAAATACCTTTAGGAGTGCACATAAAATAGATTGGGCCAATTTCATATACTTTACAACACTTGGGTGGATTCTCAGTGAGGAACTTATAGTGCAAACACGCCTTGCCTTATTCTCAAAAGTTTATGAGAGGCCAAGTGAAGGGTATTTCTAATCTTGTGTTTCCTCAATGCTAGTTCTTTTCTCTTCCTCTAAGAATCTGTTTGAAAAATGGAATAGTTGCACAAATACTTCACATTAATAATGCCCTCTTGTTTTTCAGAGTTCATTGTCAACAGATTATAATTTCTTTGTTTTATGATTGCTTGCATTCAGGCATTTCAATATGAGCAACTTTGATATTACCATTAGGTACTGATTTTTGTTGTTGTTGCTAACGAAGGGGACAGATTCATGCAAAGCATGTAGATATGCATGCACACATACAGACAGACTGTATAAAATATGAACATTGTGAAATAAATAGCCAATAGAGATATCAGCTGACCAGTCTTGTTCGGTGATTGTCAGTTCATTCAGTGATTTTATTAGGTATTGAGTTAATGGGAGTCAGAATTAATTATTCCTGTATTTTTCATGGACAGAACAATTGAATGTTAATTGATTGTAGCAGAGCTAATTATTATTTAGGACTTATAAGAAAACCCAAACATAAAACTTGACAAAACAACTGGCACCACTCCAAGTTGTTCTGTGAGTGAGATGGGCAATCTTTAAGTTCAAGAAATAAATAAATAAAAATTCTTGCCAGCCTAGACATTAAGAGACGGTGGATTTTATCAGTGAGGCAGGATGCAAGTCTTAAGAAAGTCTTTTCCAAGATGATAGGTTCCAGGTATTTTGAGATTCACAATTTCCGGTGGACATGCAATCCAAAGATATTAATATTATAATTGTGGGTTTGGTTGAAGGTTGTTTATTTGTTTGTTTTCAGTGCAGAGAAAGTTTACAATACAGCAAATATAAAAACAGTAAATGTAAATAACAAAAATTATATATGAACCTTCTCTTTCACACTGAAAGCTTGTCAGACATAAGTAGATTTATTGTGAAAAAGGAAAGGAAAACAAGGTGTTCCCTAGCAAAGTACCACTACTAAAAAAACCACCTCCAGCCCCCCTTCAATTTGTGTGTGTGTGTATATGTATGTATGTATATATGTGTGTGTGTATGTGTGTGTATGTGTGTGTATATATACATATATGGCAAGATAAAAAAATCTAACATATAAATAAAAGTATGAATCTTTAGACTGTGATATAAACCCTATGAAAACTATACTATAGTGGCAGAATAGTCAATGTATCCTGTTCTCAAGATTCTGTAACCTATCCCTTTTTTCCTTTTAATGAATCTAATTAAGACCGTTTGAGAATCTAGCCATTTTGAATAAGAGAAGCTGCTAGAGACCTGAAAATGTAATATATACATATTTTGGTGATACAGCAGTATGTTTTGCTATTTTATTGATGTTTATTTTGAATGTTGTGTATCACTTTGCAATCTGCCCAAAGTTTTCTAATTATTTGCAGATTTAAAAAGCGATGAATAATTAAACATATTGTATTCATTCTAGGGCGATCGTATGTGGCATTTTGCAGTGTCTGTCTTCCTGGTTGAATTATATGGAAACAGTTTGCTCCTAACTGCTGTTTATGGATTGGTTGTGGCAGGATCAGTTCTTCTTCTAGGTGCCATTATTGGAGACTGGGTAGACAAGAATTCAAGGCTCAAAGGTTAGTAGTGTTATACAATATTGAAGACTATTTGCATATTATAAGGGAAATCTAAATCACAAAAAAGCATGGAATTTGCTGAAACAATTGTGTCAGTGCCAAGTGTGCCCATTTGGCTAGTTGTACCTAATTAAGCTTGAAAAACTTTACCAGACTTATTGACCATCCTAAAATAGAATGCCCAGCTGCATAGCCAAAGATTTTCCCTAAGGTTTCAAGGATAGTTGATTTTGGAAGGCTCTGAAAAGTCTACAGAAAAGCCATTTACATGGAAGACCACATGAAAGCCATGGACTAGACTGATAGTTTAAACAAACAAACAAAAAAAAAGAAGGTGGTAAACCATTTTATGTATTGCTGCCAAGAAAAATGAATGGTCATCTTCATCAAGCACCAGATATCAAACTTGATTTAAAAAAGACTTTTCTCTCTAATGCAAAATTAAAGGTTACATTCCAACTTTAAAAAAAAATTAGTTCTATTGACATTAATGTAAAGAACAAGTGTCTCATTCAGAATGGCTGTGCAAATAACAAATGGACTGCCCAGTCATATCTATGTTTACTTATTCTTCAAGAATTGCAGGCTTCACTGGGACTTACCCATAATGAAGCATGACTCTCTAGGATCTGCAACTACTTTAGAATAGTAATTTGAACTGTTTATTAAAAATGCACAGTAGGGACGCTACCTCATACTTCCGTGGCTTCTGTAATTATGTACTCTTCAAAATTAATATGTTTATGTTATTAATACAACTTAAATCTTGTCTTATTTGGCTAAATAGTTCACAATAATTATCTAGCCTAAGCAAAGCTAATTTTGAATAATTAATGTCCATTAGATGTAAACATCAACTACTCAAGCTGGGTGTTTCCTCCTTGGTAATAGCGTTAGCAATTTGAAAATGATGCTTTCACACCTGGAAGGAACCATCCATTGTCTAGTGCTGTTTAAGCACTAATGCAGAGATGAATATCTCACACTCTCTTACTTGTTAAGTCCATATTTAGGACATTGCCGTAAAAAAGTTGCCTTGAAAACTGGTGTAAACATCTTGATGTAATAATAGGCTGAAATGTTTCCTATTTTAAGTATTGACATTGTGCACCCTTTCCCTCTCTTTTCTCCTAAACAGTAGCCCAGACGTCCTTAATTGTGCAGAATGCATCAGTCATTTTGTGTGGCATCCTTCTGATGATCGTCTTCCTGTTTAAAGCACAGCTTTTAAATTTGTATCAAGGATGGCTTCTTGTAAGTGCACAGAACTTAAAAGCATTTATAAGCATATACAAAGTACTTTGCTATTAGCTGTTCTCTGAAAAATACATTCATGTTTTGTAGTCAGCTTCAAGCTTTAGGTAGATGTCTACGGAAATTCTCAGTCATCCAAGTCATGGTTGCCCCAAAGATGTTTTTTGAAGAGGCAACTAGACTTTCTGGTTTTTCTCAGCTGAAGAAGCTTCTTGGATGAGAAGCAAAACGTCTTCAAAGAAAAACCAGAAAGTCCAGTTGCCTCTTCAAAAGCACCTTTGGGACAACCTTTAGGTAGGTTTTTAATCAGCTTTAAGCTTTAGTGTGTTTTAATTGTCAACGCTTATACAGTCAATTACATTTACACCACTAAATCCAGATCAGTTTGCCTTTATAATTTAATGTTAGTACAATGTGAGTACCAATAGCAAAGAACTGATTGCAAATGTTGATATACTGATTCTTAAAAAGAGTGAGAGATACGGACTGCAAAAAATTCAGACAGCTACGATGTTTTATATTATGGTATCTGGTGATCATTTTTGCAGCCAGCCTGATATCCTTAAACAGAGGGATTATATCAAGCTATGCTATGTCTTATTATAACTGCTGTTTGCTGACTAAGCCACATTGGCTTATTTTACATATTATGTTAAGCTATATAATATACCATGGTTTATAAATCACAGTTAGCTGTATCTACAAAGTATCTTCGCTAGGTTCACTATAGAATCTCATTCAGAAAGGTCTTTAGAACATCCTGGAGATGGTTTTGGAGGGGACTTTGGGGCTATGGGTTAAGGGAAGAGTAAGAAGATCAGTTTATGTCTGCTCCCTATGTGGCCAAATATCTTGAGATGTAAAATTCATGCAAAACGCAGCAGTTCAGGAGGTAAAGTTGATTTAAGTAGTGGGAGGAAGGCCTGTACTTTCTTACCGTTTCCATAAATAAGTTCTTTCCATTTTCACAGACCTTGTGCTATATTCTAGTCATCTCAATAGCAAACATTGCGAATTTGGCCAGTACAGCCACAGCAATCACCATACAGAGAGACTGGGTTGTTGTTGTTGCTGGTGACAATAGAAGCAAATTAGCAGGTAAGGTATATTTGTTTACCTTATTTTATTCTATGTGACTGGCTTAAAAGAACAATTGAATTCCACACATTTTGCTGGATTGCAGCAAGAGAACATGAATTTAGATTTCTTTTCCAGATCTTTTTTTTTTCTAGTTGTTTGGATAAAGCAACAGATCAGAGAATTATATAATTTGTATGAATAAATAGTCTTTATAGTTTCATCAAGATTTAGCAAACAAATTGTAATACTCCTTAAAATACTAATTTATTACTTTTTTTGCAAAACAATATTGTTTCCATTGTTCATCAGTCAAATAAGTTTATGTAGATACCTACTCAATATGCAACTCCGGATGGCATACTTAGTTAAAAACAACAAATACTCACCATCATCCAAAGAATAAAATATAAATTGCATTGTGCCAGAAGCAACTTCAACAATTAATCAAGATAGGCTCACAAACTCTCCTTAGTTTGTGCCTGGTGGAGAAACCCAATCACCAGAGCCTTTCAGAAGGGGGGCAGAATTGGGGCCATATGGATTTTGGGAGGAATGCTGTTCCATGGGGCAGGCATAGAGACATAAAGGCACCTCTCCTAGCCCCACCAGATGACCATGCTTAAGTGATGGAACTTGGAGCATGCTGACTCAGTCAGCAGGCAGAGGTATTTGGAGGCAGGCAATTCTACAAATAACTAAGCCCATTCTGTTTGTACCAAATAAGATACCTTCATGCCGCTTCTTTTATAGAAAGAAGGGTAGCCTGTGTTACAAACTAACAACAGCAGTCTTTAATTCTAGTCCTAAGCATTCTGAGTTGTAGTGGTAACAGAATAAAGACTCAAATAGAAATAATATCATTCAAATTACCCCACAGATTTTGTTAGTTGAAACTAAAAGTCCAAATGACCCTCAGATATACAATGAATTGCAACTAATCGTTATATAGCATGATGCCAAATTCTTTGTGCTCTATATTTTTATTTTATGTACCATTTTATATCATAGATAGATAGTGAAATGTTGCTGTGCTCTAAAAAAATTTCTAATTTACATATGTAACAGGAATAGTTAGATTAGAAGTAACCAATCGACTAGTCAGACAAGGGGAAATTGTGCTTTTTTCCTTCTGTAATAGTCTGGTTTTTTTCTATTTGTAGTCAACCCAAAATGTTGAATGATGGGAATGTTGAATGGTGGATAAAAGGATATGCTTTTTATGCAATACTAATTAAATGCTAGAATTTGATGAAACACAATGTGATAATAATATATAAAAGATTAATTATCTGATTCAGGTTTAGTGTGAGTAAGAAGACGTCAGGATAGGCAAAATATCTTTGCATCCAGTGATACTTGTTTAGAATAAATATTATTTTGTGAATGAATGCAAACAACTTGCTTTTTATGTGATACTTATTTAACATACTTTATATAGCCTTCTAAGAAGGTTTATGAAACAATACAAATATTGTATTCATACTAAACCAAATATGTATGCAACCAGATTTTAAAAGTTAAAAGCAAGTGTAAAATTAGACAAAAACGCAGAGAAGAGTCAAAATAATGCCAAGGTTTAAGAAAAGATTAAAACTATAACTACAAAGCCTAAGAAATAGTATTCCTTTTTCTTCAGTAATTGTTTTATTGCAGTAGAACATGTGAATAATACGTTATGAAATACATATATTAATTGAAGATAGAGGTATAAGCTAGAAATTGTTCATAATAGCTCAGATAATTTGAAAGTTTAAAGATAATAAAAAAGTTTATTTCAGGGTTATAAGTTCTAAAATATTGATAAATATAAGATTGTTTAAGTTGAACAATTAAAAATGAATGTAACATTGATAAACAATTGCAAAATAAATGAAAGGATAATATTAAAAAGGTTTCTATCTTTAACTTAATACTAACTCCTCAGGTCTCCATTGTATTACTGTTGAGATGATTTATAAATGTTAATAAAACTGAAAAACAGAATAAAGAGGAGACGAAGCTGCTTGGTAAAGTAAGCAGTTCTTCAGACAGCCTCATAAAAACCACCACAGCTCAGGAACCAGAAAGCCACTTCTGAGACTGCGTTTCATTGTATAGATTTGGCACAGAAAAGAGAGTTATTTTTGTGATATTGTGCATTGGCTTATAGATATGAATGCTACCATACGAAGGATTGATCAGCTGACTAACATCTTGGCTCCTATGGCCGTGGGACAAATAATGACCTTTGGATCACCAGTGATAGGTTGTGGGTTCATTTCTGGCTGGAACCTGATCTCCATGTGTATAGAATATACACTGCTCTACAAAGTGTACAAGAAGACGCCTGCTTTGGCTCACAAAACTGGTTCAAAGGGTGAAGAGTCAGAACTGAAGCAGCTCAATGTACAGAAAGGTAACAGGATTTCAGAAGTTATCCTTGATCAAATATCAATGAGCGCATGCTCTTTCTCATACTTCCTTGTCATTTTAAGTTCAACGGAGTTCATTGTTCCTTCTGTTTCCTTCTGATTCTTTATATAGTAGACTTTTAAAAATCTATTCCAAGATTTGGAAAAGCCAGTAAGGCAGTGGCACTCCTGCTGCTGAAGCACTCAACACTAAGGGTTCATTTGACATATCGAAAGCCCTAAATCAGAAGAAGAGAAATGAGGAAAGAGAAGCATTGGGTGCTTTCCTATCTTCTTCTTTCTAATGGAGTGGGGGGTGGGGACATGGGAAATCTTTCCTGCTATGCTGTGAGAACCAGTTTTGACCTGTCAGTCAAAATTGTTTACAACCTGCTCTGACTGAGGACAGAGCTCTAAAGTTTGCTAAGAGCATGTCTGTTGTTCATGGGTGCAAATTCGTTTGCTTGAATGGGCGATCCTTAATCTGCTGCTTCTTTCTACAGATGGTGAATCGAAGGGCACCGAAGAAGTCCAGTTAATTCACAAGAAAGAGACTGCTGTTTCTGAGCCTGAACAGGAAAATACTAGCTGCCTTTCTCGCATGGCTGAGCCCTTCAGTACATTCCGTGATGGATGGGTTTCCTACTATAACCAGTCAGTGTTCCTTGCAGGTCTGGCCCTGGCATTCCTTTACATGACCGTCCTTGGCTTTGACTGCATTACTACTGGCTATGCATACACTCAGGGATTGAGTGGCTCCACTTTAAGCTTATTAATGGGGGCCTCTGCCTTAACTGGAATCCTGGGAACAATAGCCTTCACTTGGCTACGTAACAAATGTGGGTTAATCCGCACAGGCATCATCTCTGGAATAGCCCAGCTCTCTTCTCTTGTTTTGTGCGTGATCTCAGTGTTCACACCAGGAAGTCCTTTGGATCTCACGGTTTCCCCATTCGCTGACATCAGTGCTAGATTGTTTGAAAGCAATCCATTACCTACCCTGGCGCCTGATGGTGATCTCCTTGAAATGGCTTTTACCACTGAAATGCCTGCTTTGATCAATGCAACGTCTTCTGATCCAGGATTAGCTCCCAGCCCAGTGTCTCTTATTTCCGTTAGCCTTCTATTCGCGGGAGTCATTGTAGCAAGAATTGGTACGTACATTCCTGTATAAAATACTCATGGTACTTCTTTGAATACAGATCTATACTTCTGTAGTAGTTGTGGGACCTGTCATAAATCATATATTAAGTCTAGATTTTCAAGTTGGTCTCCATATACAGTTGGATTACAATTTATGATGGATTGCAACTTCTAGAATGTCTAGGCAGCTAAGCATTCCAGGACTTGCTTCCCTTCCCCAACACAATTGAAATTGTCTTATTCTCATAAACAAATCCAAGATAAGTAAAATGGACTAATAATTATAAATCTCAGTGGTTCAGCAATAGCATCATCACAGTTGCTGGGTACATACAAGCGTAGCCTGCATTGCAGGAAGAAACGCAGCGGAAGTGGTTCTCTTATTTCTATATCCCAGCCTTTTTCCATCAGAACTGGAAGACTGGAACAAAATGCTTCCATTGTATATATTTTCAAAATGGGGCGGCAAGACTTTGAATTGAAAAAAAAAATAGGATTTGTTTGAAGTATAGAGATCAGTGCTTATTTAACTAATGTTCTTCTGTGACTCCTGCCCTGTTTCAACTGGAATTAAATAACTTTTTCCTTTTGTTTGCTTTGTGTAGGCCTTTGGTCTTTTGACCTGACAGTCACACAGTTGATTCAGGAAAATGTGATAGAGTCTGAAAGAGGTATCATAAATGGCGTCCAGAACTCCATGAATTACCTTCTGGATCTGCTGCATTTCATCATGGTTATTTTGGCTCCTAACCCTGAAGCTTTTGGACTGCTAGTAATCATTTCTGTTTCTTTCGTTGCAATGGGTCATATCATGTACTTCCGTTTTGCCCATAAAAGCTTGGGGAGGAACGTCATTCTTTGCTGTACTCCTGAGTTAAAGTCAGTTGCCAATGAGCCTCCAAATCCTGATGAATCCAATGCATAGAGGATTTTGCCTCCTCCAGGTGTTATTTTCCAGTCCATGTTGACTGGCATGCTTTATTATGGGTCAGAAGCAGCTGGCACCTAAAAGGGTATTCCTTTCCAGCACCCAAGCCCACAATCTGCCTTGTTTTCCTTTGCCTTTCGGCAGGTAACCAAGTATGGATTTTTACCAGGTGCAAGAGATATACTTATTTATTTAAGAGGGTATCTCCTCAATAGTTAAAGTTTAATTTTTTTTAAAAAAAAAGCAGTTGACTAGATGGACATAACTTTGAATCTTTTCAAATACACGATTACTATTGGTTGGAGTGGGCTGGAGATTAATAAATTAAACAAAATACGCTCTTATATGTAATATGATTAGTGGGTGTTATTGTTTCATACAGCATAGATGTGCAGTTTTTTCTTTTTTAAAAGAAATACTAGATGTGAGGAAAACATACAAATCAATGACAACAAAGTTTATTGATCTCAAAAAGATCTCAAATGTGCCTTTAAACAAACAAACAAGACCTCTTTTCTGTGAAGTTCTAGTTTAGTTTTGGAGAAACATCTGGATTACTTTAGTATATTATCTGAATAAGAAATAATGTAAAATAGTATAGAATATGTATGTAGCACTTCATAGGAGGCAAGATTAACATAGCGTAGACCGAAGCTATTTATATATTACAGTATAGCATTGTAAAACATAAGGGGGAAATATTTTTGGTTTTATAAATTTTTAATAACATGCTTACTAAACCTTGGTTTCATAGTATTAAAGGCCAAATATATGAAGTGAGAGAACTAGGGTGTGTGTGTCCGTGCATTAATGAGTACAAGGGAAAAGAAAGATGCAATCTATTTTTTTCAAAATTATTTAAATTATTTAAAGCGCCTAAACTGCAAAATTGCAACCATTTATTGTATGATAGCCCCCCTTAATATCTAGAAGAAATCAAGAATACACCACGAGCTACTTCTTTATATAAAACCCAATTCAAATGACTATGAATTGACAAAAAATAATTTGTTTCCTAGATGAACAATATGAGACATTATGTATGAATTTTGTGTGTATGTTTTTCTTATGTATGTCAGTAATTTGGAGAAATAAGCTGTGTAACTTGTGAACACATGATTAATAGTTTAATCATGATTAAAGTAAAAGCATGATTATACTGATCATAGATCTATATCTGCAAAAGCGACTTGCATCCAAAAAGAAGCATAGCAGTGTTTGTCAAACAGCTTCTGGGCAGCACTAATGTTGACAACTCCAAATATATATTGGGGCAAGATTTTGGTGAAGACTGGCAGGGGTGCATACCTTCTGTTCAGTGACAGGATTAGTGTGGTTCTACTGTGCTAATCAGCAGGCATGGTTTGCATTTAGAAAAACGGTCAGCATGCAGAATCCTGCTTCACTTTACACTGGTGAATTAGGGTACATCTGTATAGTTTAAAATGTTTTACAGAGCTAAAGTACCCTTATGCACTCTGGCTTTTAAGAAAACTTTTATACCCTAGCTTACTAAAAAATACTATTATAAATAAGTTGCAATCGGTTTGGAATGTGTGTGTATATGTATTTTTTAAAAAACTTATTAATGTAAAACCAAGCATTGATAATCAGTAGTGACCGACAATGCCATCTATGTATGAATTGCTTTTGGAGACATTTTATGGTATACAGAAATGAATACAATGCTTTTTACAGTAAGTTTCATGCACTTTTTTGGAAATTGCAGTAACAATGCTACAAGCACTTTGCTTTAAAATAGAGTTGAATCCTCTTACTCTACTCTAGAGTTTTTCTAAATGTAATTTTCAACTTCTGTTTGTTAAATATTTGTAAAATATTTGTATGCATTAAATATAAACTATTTTTCACATTTTTGCCTTTTTGTTCATTTGGGTAATACGTTTTGCACACAATATAGTTAATCCCATATCTGAAATTAAGTGGTGATTCACAAGACCTGTGTTTAGAATTTTCTCTAGAACTCTTAAACTGAAACTGAATTTTATACACAAATAAAATGGAGATATGATTGCTTCCAGCATAATAAATTGTAGATAAATCTCGGATTGATTTGGGAGAATTATAGTAGCATCTTAAAAGCCAAACAAACAAAAATCCCAAATACTGAACATTATAATTCATTTTTGCATATATGTCAACTCAATACTGTTTTCAATGTCATTACAAAATTATATTTAGTCCATTTTTAAACTTCCTGGATAAATAACTCAAGAGCATAAATATATAGTTACTTTCTTCATAATAGTTCCATCCATGGATTAAAATACACTTGGATTGGATACCGAATGACCAATATTTTGCCTTATTAAGGGGGATTGTAATATGCTAGCATTTCTCTGATGATGATCTAAATGAAGATAAGTGGAGAAGAAACATATAATCTGAAAACATAGGATTTGGGAGACATGTCTATTTTTATAGCATGTCTACTAAAATTGGCCAACAAGGTATGTTTTAAGGAAAAGAATAATTAAAAAAATTACTTTTATTTATAGAATTTATATCCCACTTTATTTTTTTACTAGTGGTCTCTGACCTATGAAAATAAAATTTGTCCAGCAGAAAAGACAACATGAGTTTGACTGGCCTTGGCAAGGAAGCAATAATTTGAATTGACCAAAAAGGTCACATGATCTTTCCCACTTCATTTGTAACTTACAAACAAACAAACAAATGGCAGTAGTTGGCATCATGATGCTTGGACAACTTTGTCTCTCCCTTCTACAAAATTGTGCCTGAAAATTTGTGAAATTAACACATCTCTCAAGAGCTTACCTGAAACACTGAAATCTCATGTTAGAACTCACAAACCTTTGATATTCACTCCCAGGTTATGGATTGCAGATTTTCTTACCTCCTAGATCATTGTGCAAAATTGAGCCTTGGGACCCTGAAAAATATTAACTGATTATTAAGCAAATTCAAAGCTCTGCGAGCATTAGGGTGTGAATGAGGTGATACAAATGAATGTGTTAGTTCTGCTTTCCTTTACGTTAAAAAAAAGTTTTAAAACAAGCTTGACTTCTGCTGATATGGATACTTTTGGCAATTTTTGATTTTCCACTGTCTTCAGGAGAACCACCAGTGGCAATGAAGAGCCACTACCTTCATCAGATTAAGAACCTTAGAAAAATAGAATTTGAAATGGGGGGGGGGTCTATTGTAGACAATTTCCCCATGTATTAGGGTTATGAATATGGAAGAAAGCAAATACATGCCTTATGCATCCTTCTTGCCTGTAGAGCTCACTTGCCTCTAAAGATACCCAAACAGGGCTAAAAAAAATACTTTAAAAAATTATTGTAAGAACAAAAAATGGTGTGTTTACTGAAAGGCCACCAAAGAAGGACAAAGTGCATGCTATATGATAATGCTTATCCGAATACTTCAACCTGTTCTACCATAAGTCAATATTTCTTTCCAGTTAATGTTTTCCTTGCTGAATTTTGTAAGAAAGGTAGATAACGAAGTGCATAGAGGAGTCCACCTCCAAATATCTCTAATGAAGTACAAGAGACATGACCTCACTTTTAAATGAAAAGAAGTCAAAGGTCTTAGCCGTAATGACAGTGAAGTCTAGGAAACTTTTGCGGTTCATTTCCTGCTTCATCTCCTAAAATTGAATAGTGTGTGAATCCTATATTTTTGTTCCCCCAAGTTTTTTTGTCAGAATTGATGCTTGCAATGTGGGGCTGATTTGGGTATCTTAGGTATTTGGGTATCTTAGATGTGGTCTTTTATAATCCCGAATTGCTTGACTAGCACATTTTTCAAAGGAAATGAGGATTTAGTTCTAAGATACCAAGAGATACCTACATCAATCCCAAAATAACTAAGCAAATTTAGTTAAACTGATAAGATACAGAAAAAATCCACTATGTAATGATAAAACTGGCAATCAGTCTTGACGCATTCATTTATGGATATGTTAAATGGAATTAGTTGCAACACACTCTGGCCACATATCTATACAGCACGGGTGTCAAACTCGCGGTGTCACGTTGCCATTATGTGATGTTTCGCGACGTTTTTCCCATTCCCAGAATGGGTGTGGCCTGCACGTGACGCATCCAGCTCACGGGCTGCCAGTTTGACACCCCTGCTATACAGTATATCACTAGAAATAGATGTTCTTGTTCTGGCCACTAAACATTTTATATTTTATTTTATTAAGGGAGAGAAGATAAAATAATATTTATTTCCTTCAAAACCTTCCTTTGCTATGCTTTGTAAATTTATAGCATTCATCTTTGGAATGAACTACTAGTCAAATCTTAACTTGCTGTTACTTGCAGATTTAGGGTAGCAAGTCTGAAAAGACAAGAAATGAAAAGGGTTTTTTTCCCACCAACTTTTTTCTTTTATGATACAAAGGTGAGTGGGAATGAACCTCATAGCTTCAGTGCAACCCTAGCCTATCAAAACAATGGAGTGATTCCTGAGAAAAATGGCATGGAGAGAAGATCTCTTTCTCATGCTCATTGTCCTATATATTCTCCTAGTGATGCTATATAAGGGATACTGGATCTTGATCATTTCAGCCTTTTTATTATTTCTCTCTTGATTTTTATATCCTGTCTATAACTATTGTTTTTCTCTCCTGATGCTTTTTGAGTATGTTAATGTTTTACTCTCTGACCAAATTTTAGGTTTATTTATTTCATTTATTATACCAATTTATATGGCTGCCCAATTCACACACAAGTGACTCCAGACTTACAAAAATCCACAACATAAAAACTCATTAAAAGCCACTCCTCTGCCTATGACATAGCAAATGATCAAATCAAGCACTATGATCTGTGCCATTCATAGTCCCCAGGCCACTGACATTAATGCAGCTTCAAGAAACGTAAAGAACTTGGTTTTGCGAACATTTAGTGCTAAAAAAAAAAAAAGGTCTGCCATCTTTTCTAAGAACTAAGAACATTAGGCATTTGGCATTTCTGTAAAACCATGTTGTTGTTTTTCGATCGAGCAACAGAAACTGGGCTGTGGCCAATGACCCATGCCTGCAATGTTTGCTCAGCTGTTAGACTAAAAATGTCAATTGATGTGGGTTTGTAGCACAAAGTGCCCTGCACTCACCTTACCTGAACCAACACACAAGGCTCAAGGATAACGACTGGGATGCAATTTTGGCAAAAGATAGAAATGACAAAAGTATGGTCAAATGTCTTTCTTTATTTGAGACTGCCCCATTTTCACTTCCCACTTCCTTTGAAAAGGATTTGAAGCCAACCTACCATTATCTCAACTGTCACAAGGTCTCAGGACCCTGAGAATAGCCATTCCTTTCAGGTACCCTGGTCTACAAGCAGAAAGCCTCAGAAATGAAAAGTAGCTTAATTTTACCAGAATTTATTACCAATAAAGGAAAATTAAGTCCTGAGTATTAATTGGATCCAGTTTCCAAGATATAACTTCAAGTCAAAATTATTCAAAATTATGAGGGATGTGTGCGATTATGATCCATAATGTTTTTGCAAAATGTGATAAAGCAATGAGAATAGTGCCACACCAATCATTATAAATTTATCTTTTTATTGATACCAATAACATAACTTTCCATTCATTTATTGGTTTTTCATGTAACATTTTCATGCTTTTTGCAAGCTCTAACATCAGTTTAAAAGACAAGGTTCTCTCTTTATTCGGTGTCTAAACTGTGCTTTTGGGCTTTTCTCTTGTGAATTGCAGTAGGATCATCCCTGGGGAGATTCCAGCAGTAATCGGCAAGCATGGACAGACTCCATTTCTCTTGGTATCTTTTTTCCATGCCTGCGATATCTTGGTGGAATGTCTCCCCATGCTTATCACTCACTGCCCCATAGTTCAAAGTGAAATGCTAAAGTCTAAATGCAAAAGTAAGAAGTGAATTTTCAGTGACATGTTTGCACCTAGTGCTTTATATGACCTAAACAAATTTTCCATGTGTTTTTCATAGTCATCTGTCTTGCTGTTCTCAAAGTGAAGATAAATTTATACATTTCCATGTGGTACCATTTTCATTGTTTTACCATACTTTGTTGAGAAGTTATGAGACATCATGATCATTAGACACCTCCCTCCCTTGTAGGCAAATATACTCACCTGTGTATAAATGTTTATTGTGAAATATCTTGAAAACTTTAGCCAACCAGCACCTTTATCACCAGTTTTCTAATTCATCTAATCAAAATATGTAAAATTAACTCATTTTATCTCAGAGGTCGATAATTTCCCAAAATTTGTAGACGACTAGTACCAGTATTAAAAGAATACAAAACACATCCCTGAATCAGGTCCTTACCCCAGATCCTGCCTGCTATGTCTTTAGTTTTTATGTTCTATGCCTTGGTGCATCATTTCTGTAAAGTCTTCCCACTCTTCTCTCCTCAAGAAAGCAGAACTCTTGAAATAGGCATTATATCAAAAGGAAACTTTTATTGAGGGGAAATGATAACAAGGAAAGCAAGGCATGGTCTAAAGTTCCTACTCAAAAAACACTAGATAACATTGCAGAAAACCCCTCCCCTATGTTCAGTCTGTGGTGAGCCAATCCACAGGTACGAAGTTGTTATGAGAACTTTAACTGAGAAGGTGATAAGAAGTTATTCTCAGGCACCACTTGGCTAGTTCCTTCGGAGCTGAGACAAAACAGATAGCCTCAAGCCAATCCCTCTCCCTCCTTTTCCCAAGCACATCAAAGCGGGGGTGAAATCCAGCAGGTTCTGACAGGTTCTGGAGAACTGGTAGTGGAAATTTTGAGCAGTTTGAAGAACTGGCAAATGCCACCTCTGGCTGGTCCCAGACTGGGATGGGAATGGGGATTTTGCAGTATCCTTCCCCTGGAGTGGGATGGGAATGGAGATTTTGCAGTATCCTTCCCCTGCCATGCCCACCAAGCCAGACCACACCCACCAAGCCACTCCCACAGAACCGGTAGTAAAAGAAATTGGATTTCACCACTGCATCAAAGTAACAGGAAGACCAGATATAGGGGAAAGGTTGTAATGGGGCAGCGTCCCAATCGGGATGTTAGGGACCTGGCAATTTCTTTTCTTTTTGTCCAGAAGCAATTTCTATAAGGGGACAGAGTTCTTCCCTAGAAGGGGAGCTACAAAGCCACAAGGTCACTATTCTTCTATTGTTTTAAAAGATCTAAAACATGTGGAGAGAGCAGGGGAGAGGAGCTGGTCTGAGTAAAATGGCTGCACAAAAATCCTTTGCAGCCCTCATATTGTAGAGAGTAAGAATGTCTTCTATATGATCCTAGATACTTTGAACCAAAAACAGACTCAACACAAAGTTGTGAAATTAACATGGGAGAAGCAGCTGTGTGTAGAAGAACCTTTTCTTTCATCCAGAGATCTAATCTAGAGCAAGGATAAATCTCAATTATTATCTGGGAAAGCCTAGGGCTGTGATGATGAAACTATGGCACAGGTTTCCGTGGCTATGGCAGAGCCATATTGGTGGGCACGTGAGCTCAGCTCCGGCACGCATGCATGTGCCAGACAGCTGATTTTGGGGCCTTCTGGGCCCACCAGAAGTCAGGAAACATACTGTTTCCGGACTCCAGAGGGCCTCTGAGTGGGTGGAGAAGGCCATTTTTGCCCTCCCCAGACTCCTAGAAAGGCTCTGAAGCCTGTGGAGAGGGAAAAAACGGGCCTACTAGGCCCACAGTAACATCACATGCCAAAAGTGGTTGGAGCACACGGGGGCGGGTGAATAGAATTATGGATGTGGGCACGCATGCATGTGACCCCCACCATGCCCCCCCCCCACTTTTGGCATACAATGTCAAAAAGGTTAGCCATCACTGGCCTAGGGCATGTTGGAAATTTTGTTTTCTCAAAAATAAAGTCAATAATAGTAGAATTATGTCCTTGACTGTTATGAAAATAGTACAAGCAAAGAGGAAAATGATAGTGATGGAAAAAGTGAATTGGGAAGCTTATTCCCATCTCTTATAATACTATAATTCATATCATATAACAATAATAGTACAGTATTATGCACTGAATGCGTAATTTATAGTGGGCGATCTTGTGTAGATGTAGACTAAATAAATCCAGGGAGGATATAGCTTACTAGATATGCCACTTTCAGAGAATGAAGCAGCTACTCAATAAAAGTGAGCCATAATATTTCCATGATGAGTCTTTATTCAATTATAGACAATGGTCTTCTTATGACACCCCAATTTATAATAACAAGGGCAGTCATTATATCTGAATATCAACATCTCAGCCATATAGGTGAGAAAGTATTGTTTCAATCATTGATCCAAAGTGATCAGCTTGGTTATTTTAGATATATAATGCTGGACGATTAGCCATTGATTTTAACCAACAGCCTCTTCTGCTGTTATTAATTACTTGTGTAAATCACACCCATATTCTATTGCAATGGGAATAGAACGGATTCAATGTCGGAAATATTTAACATATATTTCCTATAAAATATTCATACCATAGCAGTGTGCTCCGGGGTTAACAATTAGACCAAAATACTTTGTGTCATTGTTACTATTTGTCTTGCTCTCTTGTTCAACTTAAAACCTGACTCAGCAATCTTGTAGTCAGCAAAAGTTTGAAAAAGAAGTGGCCTCAGAATTACCTGCTTTGCCTCTGCCTAATTACTGGCAATGTTCTCTCCTTGTGTCTTATCTCCATTCACGTGATAAAGCTATCACTTTGTGTCATACGTAAAACCACAGACCTAACTTTTTTTTTTTAAATGGATTGGGATGATTGTGCTAAAATAGAATACTCGATACGTAATAAGCCTGTGAGGTTTTTTATCAGTCTTTCTCAGCTTAGTGCCTCACAGATGCATTGAATTTGCAAGTAGCATAATTCACCACAAAGCAGCAGTTCTCATATTGTAAATAGCAGCATGAGTTTTCAGTCTGTGGATAACAGATTAGAGCTTTACCCTATCAATTTTCTTTAGAATTTAAGAATTTTGAATAACTTTATTGTCACTTTGAATGTACACTAATTGGCATACATTAAAATGAAATTTCGTTGCATACAGTTCTCAAAGGGTCACCACCTCCAATATACACTACATAACCATGACAGAAGAAATAAATACAAAATTATGCTTATACCCACATATATTATATGACACGGAGAAACAACACAGACTAGTTTGGATGAATGCATGTACATGGCGAGAAAAACGAATCTTGCAAGTTTACCAGATGGATGGCATCGGGAACAAAGCTGTTACAGAATCTGGTAGTCCTGGTAGAAATACTTCGAAACCTCCTCCCAAAGGGGAGCAACAGAAACAGACTGTGAAGGGTGTGGGGAAGGTTTCTAATAATGCTTTGAACTCTAAGCACATAGCGCTTATATGGGAAGCAAGCTTCCTATAATCTTCTCAGCTGTCCTTACCACTCTCTGAATGGACTGAATGGACCTTCTCTCTGAGGCACTGCAACCATCAAACCAAACAGTGATGGAGTTTGTTAAAACACTTTCAATCGTGCCTCTGTAAAAAGTAGCCAGGACAGAAGGAAAAGATGTGCTCTCCTCATCCAATGCAGGAAATGCAGATGCTGGTTTGCATACTTCACTAAGGATGAGAGAAACCAGTTCAGACTGTTAATTATCTGCACCCCCAGTTGACCACATCTACAGCTGCATCCTTGATACAGACTGGAGTATGACCATGCCAGCTGTTTCTAAAATCTACAGTGATCTCCTTTGTTTTATTAACATTTAGAACCAGGTTACTTTTATTGCACCAGTCCACCAGAGCCTTCGCCTCTTCCCTAAAAGCATTGGTTCTTTAAAAGTATAGAGGAGCCAGAATTGTTTTCACCTATGCCAAGAAGTAAAGTATTAAGAGGGACTGTTCCTTCAACCGGTGTTCAGCAGCCCCTAGAGCTTCTTTCAGCTGCAATTGCTCAAAATGGCTGTCAAGATACCTTGCTTTTTAAAGCAAAGGTCATATGAAAACAGAGGCTGAACATAATTGTCTATAGCCCTCATGGCAAACCTATGGCACGCATGCCACATGTGGCACACGGAGCCATATCTGTGGGCACATGAGCATTACCCTAGCTCATCATGTGCGTGTTGGCTACCTGATTTTCAGATCTTCTGGGCCCACTGGAAGTCAGAAAACAGGCTGTTTCCAGCCTCCAGAGGGCCTCTGGGTGGCTGGGGGGGAAGGCTGTGTTTGCCCTCCCCAGGCTCCTAGAAAGCTTCTGGAGTCTGAGGAGGGCAAAAAACAGGCCTACTAGGCTCACCATACCATAAGCAAGGGGAGCACGGAGGGGGGGATTGTGCACACATGCACAGGGGGTGGGTGCATTGAATTATGAGTGTGGGCACACATGCAAGCGCCCCCCCTCACTCCCCCTGCTTTTGGCACGTGACGGCAAAAAGGTTAGCCATCACTGGTCTATAGAAAACAAATAAAGGCTGCCAACACTGAGATAGAGGAAGGAAAATGTTGTTCCTACCTATGTCTGTCAGTCTAGCTCTGTGTGTGTGAGAGAGAGAGACACAGACAGAAAGGGGGGAGGAGAGAGAGAGAGAGAGAGAGATGGTCTGCTCATTATATGCTAATCCTTCATACCTAGTAGCTCTTGATCACACCACAAATGTTAAGAAAAGTATACTGCTCAAAAAAATAAAGGGAACACAAGCAGAAGACATCTGAGATCTGAATGAATGAAATAGCCTTATTAAATACTTTGCTCTTTACATATAGTAGTTTATACACTGCTCAAACAACTAAAGGGGTAACACAAAACTTCTGTATGTAACGAACAAAGTATTTAATAAGGCTGCAATCATACTGTAAGTCAAAACCATTTAAGTGTCTAAAGTTGAAAGAAATTTTGAATTCATTTGGAACACTGAGTCTCCCCAGATCTGCTCTGAAGACGTACTTGATATTGACAGGAGGTATATATGAAGAATAAATTACAGGTGAAAGGGAGAGCAAGCCCCGAGAATTCCACTTTGGTTTTGTGGCAACTTTTAATCTTGATCATTGGCAAAGAAGGGAGAAAGTCATTCTCCCATGGCCCATTAATTTCTACTTTGGTTCCAACAAATAATGAAACAGCAATTATTTTACACACACACACACACACACACACACACACACACACACACACACATATATATAATGTTTTCTGAGGTTTTCGCGGGAGAAGATCTGAATAACCAAAGACCTACATACATACATACATACATACATACATACATACATACATACATACATATATATATAAGAAATGTGGTGAGAAGTCAAGACAATCAAGAGGTTTGTCATCCAGCTGCCAATAAAAGTGCACACCCTAGATGTTCCATCATATGCTGGTCAGAAATGAAAATTGATTTCACCCATGCGAAACATTTCCATAAAAATCTTTATGAAATTACTTGCTGCATAGTCATGGGCAACCTTTTGCTTTACAAAACTATTTCTTTCAGGGCATTGATCACAATGATTGCCTTGCAAGATTGCTGACAAATGTTTGTTTCTCATTCAGCTGATCTGGAGAAGATAAGGCAAGGTTCAAAGAAGGACAAGTAAAGCTTCTCTATATACACAAAAGGGAGTGGGGAGGATTTCCCCATCCAAATATATCCTTTATTTTATAGCAGCCAAAGAGTTGCCCTTGATACTGCAGAACTTCCTGCAGTTACAGTCTATTGAATGAAAGTGTTACTGGAAGAGAATATTACTATTCTTACCATCATGGCATAATTTTCTTCCCCACCAAATTATAATGACATTTATCTATACAGGAGAGCCAATTTGGTGTCAAGGTTAAAGCCTCCAGATTAAAAAAAAAACAAAACAGGAGATTGTGAGTTCTAGTCTTGCTTTAGGCATGAAAATCTGCTGTGTAACCTTGGGTCAATCTCTCTCTCTCAGCCATAGGAAGAAAAAGGCAAGGGCAAACCATTTCTGAAAATCTTACCAAGAAAACTTCAAGGACTGGTCTAAGGAATTGCCAGTAATCAACATTGACTCAAAGGTACAAAATAGATATTACAAAACTCCTAGACTAGTTTTCCACCCATTAATCTGGAGTTTATAACTTTGTAATATACTAAATGGTTTGTGTTGTGCTCAGTTTCTTCATAAAAACATACGTCTTGACAGAAACTGTGTTTGCTTATCAGAGAATTGACCCCTGCAAGCACTTTTTAAGATAAAATAGGGCATTAGGACTTTCTCATCTTTACTTTGTTCTCCTTTTGTTACAGCTCCTTGTACTTCCTAAAAACACCCAGAATCCATTTTGATAGTGAGATGGGCAGCATATAAATTTAATAACTAAATCAATGGTTATTCCTCAATGTTGAATAACATCTGCTCTAATGCCCGTTATGAGGAATAGGAAAGGAAAACTTGCCAGATAAAGCACAAACAGAACTGGATTTGATACATGCCAAGCAGGGGTGGGTTCTACTTACCTTTACTAGTGGCTCGCATCATGCCCATGCGGGTAAGTGTGCTCTTCTGTGCATGCACAGATCACTTCTGATGACGTCCGGGTCAGTGGGCGGAGCCTCCTGCCCGTTTTACTACTGGTTCTATCGAACTGGTCCAAACTGGGGCAACCCACCACTGACGCCAGGAGCATTTTTATTTTATTTTTGTTAATTTTTTATACCACCCATCTCCACTATAAGGTGATTCTGGGCAGCTGTATCTGGATCCTTTTGACCGTATCTTGATCCTTGTAACTGCAGAATACTGGAAAAGCATCATTTGGGACTCCTCTTTCAGCGTGCAAAAGTTATGACTGTTGTACCTGAGTGAGTCCAATTGCTCCCCTCCAGATGTGTGGACTTCAACTTCCAGAATTCTGAGCATGGCTGTGGCTAAGAATTCTGGGAGTTGAAGTCCACACATCTAGAGCAGGGGTCTCCAACCTTGCCAGCTTTAAAACTTCTGGACTTCAACTCCCAGAATTCCTGGGAGCCATTTTGAAACTGAATGCAAGGCAGGTTCTATATTTCAATAATAGATTCCACAAATTTTATTTAAGAATTTATATGACCATCCAATTCAAACAGCATGATTCTGATTGGCATACAATAAACAATCAAGATATAAACAATAATCAGCAATAAGCAATATTAACAGGGAAAAAATCCACCATAAAGAGCCCCCAAGTTTGAATATCCAAGTTAGGTGAAAAAATTTTCCTCAGAATGTATAACTTGCATTAATTTATCAACTGGCAAAAGAATCCACAACACACCAAAATGGTCTAATCCAGATATTACTGCATTTCACTTTATTGTGCAGATATGGGAGTAAGATGGGAGAAGCTTTGTCATGGTTAAAGTTAAAAAATACTCATAAGAAATCTTTTAAACAAATATATGCTGAAATGAAAAAATTTCAGTGACTATGCAAGAAACATAGTGACCTAAAGATGTGTTCTCAATTTAAAAGGACCTAACCCAGAATTCAAGAATTATGGACAAACTAGTCAGGCATTTTTCCAGTATGGTGAACTACAAGTCCCAGATGTCTATGGAGACTCTCAGTCATCCATGTCATGGTTGTCTCAAAGGTTTTTTTTTCAAGAGGCAACTGGACTTTCTGGTTTTTCTTTGAAGATGTTTCTCTTCTCATCCAAGAAGCTTCTTCAGCTCTACAAGTCCCAGAATTCTCAGGGAGAACCAGCAAGGCAATTTCTTAAACTAGACCAGTGATGGTGAACATTTGGGGCTCAATGGGTCAAAAATTCAGAAAATACTTACTCTGCTGTAGTGTCATCCTGCCCCCACCTCTGAACAAAAGAAAAACTTTTGTCTAGGCCACTCTGAATACTGGCACTTAGTGGCTGTCTCAATCCTGGGACTGAAGTAGAGGCCCACTCTTTGACTTCAGCCCTAATGCCACCACTGCCACTCTAAAAAGTCATATTGCACCATTATCAAATAGGTGTAAGCCTTGAGGAACAGTGCAATTGCCCCCACTGCCCAGTGTTCCCTGGTATCTGTCACACACTGCTCACCTTCAAGCACTGTTCTCTTTCTGTTGGCAGGCCCCTGCAGCTCCAGGTCACACAAAGCCTTTGTTCTTGAGGTAGCTTCAGAGAATGCTCTTCCTTAGTCTTTGCAGTCTCCAAAAACTGTGTAAAATCACACTCTATTCTTGGGAGATATATGGAGCTGTGGTGAAATCCAAATTTTTTTACTCCCAGTTCTGGGGGCATGGTGTGGCTTGGTGGGCGTGGCTTGGTGGGCATGGCAAGAGAAGGATACTGCTAAATCTCCATTCCCACCACACTCCAGGAGAAGGATACTGCAAAATCTCCATTCCCATCCCACTCTGGGGCCAGCCAGAGGTGGTATTTGCCGGTTCTCCGAACTATTCAAAATTTCTGCTACCAGTTCTCCAGAACCTGCTGGATTTCACCCCTGATATGAAGGTTCTAGAAGCCATGCAAGAGCACGGCCCATTCTTGAATAGTCACTGCAAATCATTTTGAAAATCACGTGAGAATGGGGCATGTTTTCAAGAATAATTGTTGTCACAGGTCGGTAATTGCTGATATGTCCCCAAAACCCCATGGCATGTCACCTCTGACACACATGTCATAGATTCACCATCACTGAGTGGATTATGCATTCAGAGTTACACTGCACAAATTAACCACACCTTAGCTATAAAGGAAATCAGTATATCTGTGTTTAATTTTTACATCCCATTTCTGTGCCATGATAATTCCATTAAATAGACATTGACTACACTCCATGAATAATAACAAATGAGTTCACTTTAAGAAATTTGCCAAATTGGATTCAGAAATAAAAAAGCAAGATGACATTGAGAGGAATGGAGAAGTGAGTTTCCAATGGTTTTCAAACTGAAACTTTCTTAAGTTAATAAATAACCTCTCAACCGCATTTGGCTGTTGAGCAAAATAGTTATGTTTCTGACAAACATAACCAAAGAAGTGTACGTGGCAGAAAAAAACAGAAACCTGAGTTGCTCATCGTTATGATTTGATTATCCTTGTGTCCTTCAGAACGGGAGTCCTTATACCACCTGATTAGCAGAGACCATCTGAGTAGTAGAGAAATGCATGATGGCCTCACATTATGGGAATAATTTAATAAAAATATGATTTTTTAAAAATATTTTTTTCATGAATAATGAAATAATCTCTCTCCAGACAGACCATGCAGAGAGCATATGAATCCCTCACAGTCTCTGTGTCCTTCAGAGGAATGGAAGTTTGGAGTGTAGCCAGCAGCTAAACCCCTACAGCCCACTCATCTGCATAATGAGGGAAATCCACTGTCCCTCCTCCAAAGAAACAAGCTCAGAGAGTCTCAAAAGCTTTCTGGTTGTCTCTTATTTTTCAAACTCAATGTAGGGCAAAGTTCAGCTTCCTGGTCCTCATGCTCTTGGCAAGCAGTCTAAGCTTAAATATAACTGTACATGGAATCTTGCCAAATTTGATCTCTCCTTCCCTCCCTCTCTCTCTCTCGCTCTCTCTTTCTCCCGTATTTTCAAAACAGACTGGGAATTTTTAATTTTAAATACACAAATGCTTGATAAGCATTCCTAAGAAGATCCTTTCTATTTTTCTAAGAGATTCCTAAGTAATGTTCATTTTCACAGAAAGCCTTGGATTTGAAAGACAAGAGAATGTTTTCTTCATAGTTTTATGGGACAATTATGAGATATGCACTCTATAAAAGGAAGGAATGGTTCGTTAAAGGGAAAAAAAGTCATCTTTTATTATTTTAGCAAACCAAGGGCTGGCTTATACCAGAGTTGGCAATTATATCAATGGTGGGTTTCAAAAATTTTTACTACTGGTTCTGTGGGTGGGCGTGGCATGGCTTGGTGGGCGTAGCTTGGTAGGTGTGGCAGGGGAAGGTTACTGCAAAATCCCCATTTTCTCCCAATCAGCTGGGACTTGGAAGGCAGAGAATAGATGGGGGCGGGGCCAGTCAGAGGTGGTATTTACGAGTTCTCCAAACTACTCAAAATTTCTGCTACCAGTTCTCCAGAACTGGTCAGAATCTGCTGAAACCCACCTCTGAATTGTATGTACAAGCTATGTAGTTTTTCTGCTCAGTCTTCCATATTCTCTCATGCTTTGCATCATTTTGGAGTCCACTAGCATAGCCCTCAATATCTTACCTATCATACTATTGCTGAAATACCATCCTGCTTTATGTTGTATATATTATTCTGCCTTTCACCAGTTTTTAAAATAAATTATCATCTCTTTAAACCATAAATTGTTTGTTCATCATTATGATCATCTGGCTGCACATGCTACAGAACAGGCACAACTCAAAAGCCAGTTAGAGAATGGAAATGAAACTGCATGATATGTCAATGAGCAATCATTTATATGCCCCTCTATTGAAAATAAAGATTCCCAACCTTACCTGCTAAGTATGGGCAGGCAATGCTTCAACAGCCACAGGGTGTGGAGAAGGGCAAGGGTGGAGGTTAAATTGATGGTGTCACTTTAAATTTGCTTTCCCTTATCCCATAAAAGACTGATTTGGAAGATTTTGCTGTAAATGTATAATTTGAACTCTTATCCACATGACAAATTTGTGTTATTCTCAGTTTAAAAATACCATGGGGGATTTTTTTTTAAAAAAAAATGTTATGCAGAATTAGAGATAAAGTGCATCCAGAAAGTATTCAGACTCCCTTCATATTGTTGGGCTGCAGCTTGATTCTACAGTTGTTGAAATTCATTTTTTTCCCCTCATTAATCTACATTCAATATGCCTGTTTGCGAAAAAAGCACCTGAAGGCCTCTCAGATTGTGAGGAACACACTCTAAGCGGGCTTCCATCTGTTTTTCACATGAGGAGAGGCTTCCATCTAGCCCTCTTCCATAAAGCCCAGATCAGTAGAGGGCTGCTATGATGGCTGTCCTTCTAGAACTCTATCCCAGCTCCACACAAGATCTCTGGAGCTCAGTCTGGGTGACCATCGGGTTTTTGATCACTTCTCTTATTAAGGCCCTTCTCCCCTGATTGCTCAGTTTGAATGGGCAACCAGCTCTTGGAAGAGTCCTGGTTGTGCCAAACCTCTTCCATCTGAGAATTATGGAGGCCACTGTGCTCTTAGGAAACTTCAATGCAGCAGAAATTTTATTGTAGTCTTCCCCAGATCTGTGCCTTGCAATACTCCTGAGCTCTGCAGGCAGTTTCTTTAACCTCATAGCTTTTGCTCTACTACAGTATGCATAGTCAGCAGTGACGCCTTCAATAGAGAGGTGTGTGTCTTTCCAAATCATGTCCAATCAATTTAATTTACCACAGGTCGACTCTACTCAGGGTATAGAAACATATCAGCAATGATCAAGAGAAATGGGAGGCACAAGAGCAGGGATCTCAAACTTGTGGCATCACGTTGTCGTCACGTGACGTATCGTGACTTTTTCCCCCTTTGCTAAAATGGGGTGGGCCAGTGTGTGATGCATCTGGCCCACAGACCATGAGTTTGACACCTCTACCCTAGAGCTAAATTTCATGTGTTGTTGCAAAGGGTCTGAATACTTATGCCAATGTGATATTTCAGTTTTTTCTTTTTAATAAATTTACATTTTAAAAATTCTGTTTTCACTTTGTCATTATGGAGTACTGAATGTAGATTAATGAGGAAAAAAATGAATTTCAACAACTGTAGAATCAGGGTTAACAAAATTGACAAAAGTAAAGGGGGTATGAATACTTTCTGAATGCACTGTATTAATACTTTAGATAGACCAACATATGCCAATCAAGTCTCCAAGTAATTGTGTATGGAATTTGGATTACCTAAAATTGCAACATGTTGCAGCTTGGCAAGTATGCAACAGCTACTTCTACAACTTCTGAAGTGTTGCTAAGGCTAGTTATTAGTGTTGGAATATATGCTTTGGATCATACTAAATCAATAGTACTTTTAAGAAAAAAATCTGCTTTTACTTTCGGCTCTTTGGGCTTTTGAACAGTGATAATATGTAGGAATGATTCATCACATGTGGCAATGAATGGAAGACTATGGGAATTGGTTTGATACATTTGGAACCTTGGAGAAGGTTGCCTCACAACTTTCACATAATCCTGATTAACACCTAGTGGCAAGTAGTGCATCCAGAATGTTGCAGCTGCCACTATTAGATATGAGCTGGACTCCAATTTATTTAAACACTATGGGGAAAGGGTTGGTAGGAATTCTGGTTAGCCAGATCATTAAAATAGGAAAAGCAGAAGGAGAAACTTGAATAGAAAGCAAGACTAATCAGATGGAGAAATAGCTGGTGCAACTAGTTCAAAGCACGTAAGATTCACTTCTAGAATATTTCCTTTCTGGATCGGGACTCGTTACGCACGGTCACTCACACCCTAGTCACTTCACACCTGGGGCTCTCTACATGGGGCTCCCCTTGAGGAGCACCCGGAGGCTCCAACTGGTGCAGAGTGCAGCTGCGCGGGTGGTGATGGGAGCGATCTGGCGTTCCTATGTGACACCTCTCCTGCACGAGCTGCACTGGCTCCCAGTGGTCTTCTGGGTGCGCTTCAAGGTTTTGGTGACCACCTTTAGAGCACTCCATGGCTTAGGACCTGGTTACCTACGGGACTGCCTACTACCACCAATAGCCTCCCACCGGCAGGTATGCTTTCACAGAGAGGGGCTCCTCCGGGTGCCATCGGCCAAACAATGTCGACTGGCGGCCCCTAGGGGGAGAGCCTTCTCTGTGGGGGCACCTACTATCTGGAATGAGCTCCCCACAGAGATATGGACGATCCCAGATCTGCGCACCTTCCGCCACGCTCTTAAGACCTTTTTATTTCACCAGGCGGGCCTGGCCTAATTTTCTCCCTTTTACTTCTTTTAATATGT